>JAJTUQ010000004.1:2400000-4800000 GCA_021399445.1 Xylogone sp. PMI_703
AGCAAGGGTATGAGTAACTAGGATATTCTCAATGCATGAAGATTATAGGGATATTTCTATCAGATCCACTTCTTCTAGAGTCGTAAAAGAGTGCTGACATTTTATCTAAAGAGAAGTGCCAGGATGTCACCCTCTCACTCATCACCTTATGTTGACGACAATTCAGACTTTGAGCAGGCTAGCCGGGGGTTTCTTGGAGCCCCAGATGCTGGAGTAATAAAAGGCCCTGGTGATAGCATTGTTTATGATTTTCGCCAGTATGCATTTTTGAAAGACGAATGTCCTCCAACGGTAAATCCAAAGCTCTGGCGTCATGGCCAGCTTCTGGAAAAGCAAGGGCTCTATGAAGTCGCATCCGGCATCTATCAAGTTAGGGGTTTCGATGCGTCAAATATGATGATTATTGAGGGCCAGACTGGTGTTATAGTTATTGATCCCTTAATCTCAAACGAGTGCGCTGAGGCAGCATTGCGATTTTACTGGAAGCTCCGAGGCAATGAGCGGCCATTGAGGGGCCTAATATATTCTCATTCTCACCTGGATCATTTTGGTGGCGCTCAAGGAGTTCTAGGGACCTCTACCTCGGGCTCAGTGCCGATTCTCGCACCGACAGGTTTCATGGAGGAGGCATTGAGTGAAAATATGATGGTTGGTCCGGCCATGCGCCTCCGATCTGCCTACATGCGTTGGGTCTGGTTACCAAAGTCCCCAACTGGCCAAGTTGGAGATGGCTTGTGCTTGGGTACATCGAGTGGGACTCACTCATTTGTCCCGCCAACTATCCTAATTAAAGAAACCGGCGAAGAGCGCACTATTGATGGTGTGAAGATGATTTTCCAATCAGTGCCTGGTACAGAGGCGCCTGCGGAGATCAATATTCACTTTCCGGATCATCGTTCATTGTACATTGCAGAGTGTGCAACTCATTGTATGCACAATATCCTTCCTTTGCGTGGTTCACAAGTACGCGATGCAAGAAAGTGGTCTCAAGGTCTGGATGAAACTGTGGCGCTTTTTGGTCAAAAGTCAGATGTGCTTTTTGCGGGCCATCACTGGCCAACTTGAAGCAAAGATAATATCATCAGCCTCATCAGTGAACAGAGAGACTTTTATGCCTACCTCCATGATCAAACCATTCGAATGGCGAACAAAGGAATGACGGGGACCGAAATTGCAGAATATATCGAAATCCCAGAGGTGTTCCAACGAACGTGGCATCTGCAAGGTCTCTACGGATCAGTCAATCATAACGTGAAGGCTATCTACCAGAAGTACCTGGGATGGTTTGATGGAAAACCTCATAATTTATGGTCGTATCCAGCTGCGGAGGAAGGGAAGCGATACGTTGCGGCATTCGGCGGGATTGAGAATGTTATCAAGCTTAGCCTGAACTTTATGGCAAAGGGTGATCTTCGCTTTGCATGCACTCTTCTGTCTCACGCAACAAATTCTGACCCCCAGAACCAGGAATCCCGGGATGCCCTTGCATCCTGCTATGAGAAACTGGGATATGGTTCAGAGAATGGGACGTGGCGGAATTTCTATTTGACGGGCGCTCATGAATTACGTTCTTGTCTAAGGGAGGGTCGAGGAGCTCAAGCTTTCAACATCTTTACTCCAGGACTACCCTTTGAACAGATCTTGGCAACACTGGGTATCAAATTAAATGGCACAAGAGCGGCCAAGGAGACGCCCTTCGGAATCATACTACACTTATCAGAGGAACCACAGCCATGGAAACTTACTATCAGCAATGGTGCTTTTTCCTATAGACGTTATATTACCGGTGAAGGCTCCAATGATTCCGAAATTGTGGAAGTTCATGCAAGCAGGGCACAGTTTCTAGAACTTCTCCAGAAAAAGTCGTTAGTTGATGGAATCACTACTGAAGGAGAGGTCAAAATTCTACAGAGCTTTGTTAATTTGCTGGAGATATAAAGAGACATTTAGAGTTATATAATATTATTGCATGAGCTAAGGACGGAATTTTTCCAGCTCCAGATTAGTCGCATTTTCCTTTGCGAGCAAATTCTTTTCCATGAGACTAAGTAATTTATTCAAGGACAGTTTTGATAACGTTGAATCATAGAGAGCTCGATGACATATATCCCCTGCATACGGAAGTATTGTAGAACCTAACATGTGTACCATATTTGCTATTAATAAAATGTTCTCCAGCAGCTTGGACAGTCATTGAATCACCAATTATCATCCCATTACTTATCTATTTTGAACGAGCTCGATCCATTATGCTTTCCCTTGGAAACTAGGGGAAGTAGTTAGCCTCAACCTTATCAAAACCATAGAACGTTTCAAGTGTACAAAATAGGGGGAGTATGAACACATTTCAATCCATTTTGACAGTTGATAGACTAGTTGCTTTCCGGCAGAATAGAACATCAGCCCCCCAGAACAATACTCTTGGTCCGTCACTGTAAAATGGCAGAGATCTTATTAATTACGATAAGATTTTATGCTTACAGCCTAACCAATCGGAAGAGATTGATGGCTGACGAAACTTTGTACACATGTGTGCACGGGCAATTTACAGTTTTGCGTTCCGATCTTCTTCGGCGCGACCCGGCCGACTTCCGTTTTTTATTTTATCTTGAAACACGTAGAGTCACATTCTAGCCAGTAGCCAGGCGTCTCGGGGGTATTATGAATACCCCATTCCTGCCGATCGATGTACTCCAGATCGTGGTAGAACATCTGTCACCGAAAGATCTTCAGACTGCGCGGCTGGTATGCAAGACCCTCGAGATATGTGCGGTGAGCAAGCTGTTCTACCATGTCCGGGTGTGGATGCAGAGCCAGAGTCTCGAGAGGTGAGTCAACGTATTTTCAAGATGCGGGCTTCTAATTCTGGCCTCTGTATTTCTCTCTATCTGCGCTGCTAATGCGTGGTCGCGCACTGCTCAGACTCCTCAGCATTTCACGATGCGATAGGATTCGAAAACATGTGAAACGAATATCTATAGGTCTTGAGCTCTTAGAAACAAATGCACCGAGCAAAAGCCTCTTTCTACAGAGGCTATATCATCAGAAACATTCGGTTCCTCTGCCACAACGAGCATCGCAGCCACTCAGCTTTGAAAACATTGGCTGGTATATGGGGAACCAGGACTGGACTCCCGAGTTGGTTTCGACCGCATATAATGCGTACACAAAGCTCATAGAAGAGCAAAGACTGTTCGAGGAGATTGGAATGGACAGTATTGGCCTGGGCGCAGCATTTGCTAATCTGCCCAACTTGCAGTCCGTGGTGCTGCAGTCCACTAACTTCGGACAGATGGATCCTGAGCAATTACCCAAGGATGTTCGCGAGCTACGCAACAGGGTTCTCCTTTGTCCTTATACAAGCCAAATCTTCCGGTCTTCAGACACGGGTAGAATCCACTTTCGCAATTTCCTCCGAGCAGTGAGCGTTAACAACCTCAAGATCCTAGAACTCTCTATCGCAGATGACTGGAAATTCGTAATGCCAGAAAACTTGCGGTTACATCCAGGCGACCTCGTCATGTGTCGAAAAGCTGTCGCACATATTCGACGCTTATACCTTAAGCTACCCCAGTACAACCATCAAGGTGAATATGTTGCCGGATTTTTCGAAAATCAACTTGGAGTTCTCATGCAGTCAATGCCACTACTAGAGGACTTGACCATTGTGGCACGGTCCTCGAGTAGTTATGTGCCATGGCTCACAGCATGGGAGCCCCTTCGAATTCCTTTGTTACGGACCATTAGCGTACAGTGCATCGATTTCGCAGAGGATGATCTCTTCCGGTACATGGAACGACACGCAGAGACACTTAGAGTAGTGGAGCTATCCGCTATTGAGATGCGCAATGGTTCCTTCTCGTCTCTCTTTGAGCGGATGAGAGGTGCTTTGAATCTTGAGCGATTAACCCTCAGTGGTATTTTCGAGGACACCGAACGGTCTTACTTCCACTATCCGCCTGAAGTCATGAGAGCTATCGAGAGGTTTGTCACTCGTCGCTCCTCGAAATACCCATATGAAGAGATATCGCGGTGTTCGCACGAACAGACAATGAGTCAATGAAAACGTTGCATATGATGGCATTAGATTCCGATATTGGCATATATGCCTGAGAGTTTGGATGCTAGTTGTGATTGCTTCAAGATATGGCACAATATGCTGTAAAAGATTTAGACCGAATTAGCGTTTAATAGAGCGGTTCCCTTGTCTCTATTCTTCTCTATTCTTCTCTCTTCCATTTTCGTCTTCATTTCCATTGAGAGGACATTTTGATTCACTGTTTCCCACTGCCGATTCCAGATGAGATGGTAGGTAGGCCGCATATACAACTATGGCTCTAGGTAGGGCTTTCAAGATGTGTAAACTATACGACAACTATATTCAATGCTTATTATTCTCCGCTCAAGCTATGCTATTTAATGAAGGGCTTTGATTCTCCTGTGAAGTTTAGGACCCTGACCCAAGTATTGGATGAATATAGCCAGTCTTCTCGTATATATATCTAATTCCGCCGCATGTCCCTTTCGCACCAACGGAACTCAGGTGGGGCCCGATTGATGGACATAACTTATATTTCTTCTATCCCAGTATTGTCCTTTAGGCTCTTCTGGCTTAATACACTGTATAAGGTAGAGAGAAATTATGGGTGATTAAGAAGCATGCTATGAACGGTATACTTCGGCAGTGTCAGGATTGGTTTAGCAAGTGACACAGAACACTCAGTACTTTCAAATCTATTATCAAATCAATCTACCGTAAACTTCCTATCCTGTAAAATAATAGTATCTGGTTTGGCGAGGAGGAACAGGCAGGGATATTTGCCGAGTGCCGAGTACTTATATTCTTCGCCTTTCATCCTCCTCTTTCATCTTTCTCCATTAGCCCCTGACCAGACCAAAATCCCCCTTACACAAGGATTTTTATATCAGGTTTATATTTGAGTACATCCATTATCACATACTAGTGCTTTAAGAAATTTGGATTCTCGGCGTAGCAGATAAATGTCCGTGAACTATGCGCGATACAAACCAGCATGATGTCGCAGTCCAGAGTCGGGATGAGGTGCATGAACTTTCGGTCACGAACGATGGTCGAGAAGGGGCAGTGGCATCTACACAGTATCAAGGGAACAGAAAGGCCTGGTTACGAGTCTTCGGCAGTTTTTTAGTTTTTGTGAATATATGGTAAACTTCAGCTTTTCCTCTCTTTGCACCTTGGTCCAGAACCTCACTGTTCCACAGGGGCCTAGTTTTTATCTTTGGCGTCTTTCAAAGCTTCTATGAGCTGTCATACATTCCTTCGGAGTCGCCATCATCTGTATGTGTTCTTGCCTCGAGACACTGCGATTCAGACCTTCATATTCTGTTTGATTATCCTTTTACCCCTTTCTGACGCCTTGTAGATCTCCTGGGTCGGAACTGTGCAGAGTGCGCTTCTATCTATAATTGGAGTTCTCACTGGACCTCTTTTTGATCTTGGAGGATACCGTCTGATGACCATTGCTGGAGCGCTGCTTGTGCTTCTTGGACTTTTCACACTGAGCTGGTCAACAGCATACTACCAGATTTTCCTAAGCCAGGGACTGTGTATAGGTATTGGAGGAGGTCTGCTATACGTGCCTTCATTGGCCCTTGTAAGTACCTCCTTCACCGCTGAGAGGCGTGTGTTAGCTCTGGGTACTTTAACCTGCGGTATCGGAATAGGTCAGTCCATCGTGAACCATTTTCTACTACCATTCTAACAAAGTCTCAAGGCGGTATCATCTACGTCGCAGTCTTCCAGCGGCTCCTCCCTAAGGTCGGGTTTGCATGGACCATACGGATTATAGGCCTCATTGCTACTACCATATTCGGATTGGCAATGCCTACATTACTCCTTAATAGTCCGAGGAAGCAGCGCTCACAGACTCGCAAGCTATTCAGCAAAGCGGCACTACGTGATATGCCATTTGTAGCATATTCCATAGCGTCCTTCATGATATTCTTGGGTTACCTAATCCCTTTCTTTTACATCCCATCGTACGCTCAGGTCGTTCTAAAGACACCGGCATCAACGGGGTTTTGGGCTTTGGCGGTATCATCAGCGACCTCCATCGCAGGTCGACTTGGGTCGGCACTGATAGCACAGCGCATCGGCATCATGGCATCCTGGGTCGCCTCTTGTGCCATCTCGGCGGCACTCTGCTTTTGCTGGGCTGCTGTTCGAAGCGTGCAATCGCTATACGCGTTTTCCGCATTATACGGTAGGTCCCTTTCGTCTCAGCATTCAATGGCACGATAAATAATTCTCTATTTGACAGGCTGCTTTTCGGGTGCCTTGGTGGCTTTACCTCCCGCAATCTTCCCCCGAATCTGTAAGGATGCGAATCAACTTGGAACATGGATGGGAATGGGGTGGTTTGCCTCCGGAGTATCTTTCCTGATTGGCGCGCCGATTGCTGGAGCCCTCATAAAGGTTGGCGAGACGGGATCCAATGGCTACAACTTTCTAGCAGTGCAACTCATGAGTGGCCTCCTACTTACGTTGGGCACAGTTGGTCTGATTATACTCTGGATGCTCTTAGTCAAGACCCGGAGTGGAGGTGTTCCAGCATAAAAGTTTATTTAGAAACCTGAATACTTGTAAATGGGAAGTACACTGATTCACTGCGAGGATTCTTTTCTTCTCTGAATTTACTCATATATTTAAATCTTGAAGATGCGAAATAGATTCAATAGCGCTTTATATAGAGTATAAAAAATTATTTTATGCATCTACTCATAGTTTTCTAATTATAATTATTGAACACACGTTCTATCATTTTACCAGAGCTGTCATTTTCAAAATGCTCACTATCATCTACAAATATTTGGATGAAAAACCAGAACTAGACGGTAACCAAAGATGCGTCAAGGAACATGGCCAAAGTATCAAATGGGTGGGAGGGGCAACGGAGCTATAAATGCTTACTAAGCCTTTGCACGTGCCGCTGCGGGGTAGGCAGCAAGGCAGCTAAAGTGATAACTTACCGCCTCGATGATACTTCGGCAGAATCGCAGAATATTCCGCCTCGGCTGGAAAATTCCCCCCAATCTCAACAACACACTGATAAGAGGATGAGACAACATGGCGAAATCAGCTAAGACGACACAAAACAAGACAGCGCGGGCTGGTCTACCTTACAGCCGCCCTAGTGGCAATGATGTTTTCAAATTTAATACGAATCTAGGCCAACATATCCTGCAAAATATTGGAGGTTAGTTCTTTATGTAGCTTCTTCATTGTCTAGAAACTAATTCCTCTCTTTTAGTGGCAGATGCAATCGTAGAAAAGGCGAACCTGCGGCCCACTGATACAGTGTTGGAAATTAGTCCAGGTACAGGCAACCTAACGGCCCGGATATTGCTGAAAGCAAAGAAAGTGATAGCGGTGGAGTTGGATCCAAGGATGGCAGCTGAGGTCACCAAAAGATTTCAAGGCCAGCCAGAGCAGAATCAGTTGGAGGTTTTGCTAGGCGATGTAATAAAGACTGAATTGCCATCTTTTGACGTTTGTATAAGTAACACACCATACCAGGTATCATACATAAATCTCTATTGTTGACTAGCATACTAACTTTAACAGATTTCCTCGCCCCTAATATTCAAACTTCTCTCTATGCCCCCCCCCCCCCCCCCCCACGAGCGGCAATACTTATGTTTCAACGCGAGTTCGCCCTTCGTTTGATTGCTCAGCCTGGTCATAACCTTTACTGCCGCCTTACTGTTAATGTGCAGCTTTTTGCCAAAGTGGCACACATTTTGAAAGTTGGTAAAAACAACTTTCGGCCTCCACCTCAAGTCGAGTCTTCAGTAGTTCGCATAGAACCGAAATTAGGAGCGGACCGTCCAAAAATCAGTTGGCCAGAATGGGATGGAATGCTTCGAGTATGTTTTACCAGGAGAAATAAAACTTTGAGAGCGAGTTGGCTAGGAAGTAAAAAAGTTCTAGCCATGTGCGAACGGAACTTTAAGGTCTGGAGTGCCTTTAGTAATACAGAAAGGCTTGCCAACGATTCTTTAAATCTTGGTGATACTTCGAGCAGTATACAAGGATTTCCATCTGAAGAAGAATGGGAAAATGACCTGGATATGGATGAGGATGATGTCGTGGAGATTGAAAAGGCAAATAAAACATCGGAAACGGCTCAACTAGTCCGAGGGAAAATCAAGATGATTCTGGAGGCAACGGAGTTGGCAGACAAGAGGGCAAGCCACTGTGACCAAAACGATTTCTTACGACTTCTTCATGCATTCAACCAAGAAGGTATTCATTTTGCTTGAGGAACCATGTTTTCGATCCAATCGGAAAGGTTTATGATACCCAAAAAGTCTTTCTCTGCTACGATTATTCGCTGTGAATTTCTTTTCACATAGAACGACCTGTATTGGAGTACCGCTTCATATCGGATTTCAGAACTAGGGCTATGTAAGTGGTGATATTAAAGCTCTAAGGCGTCTTGGCCTGCTTGTGCATGTGCAACTTCTAACTCTGCTTCCGCTCTGTTATAGGAGGGCGTCTATAAGGCTGAGGTTTGAGCCGTAAAACAAGGCCAGGGTAGAGCGGAAAGGTCAATGTCTAGACCTTTGGTGGTGATGCTACGCTGGGTTAGTGGTACGGCGGCGCCTCTGACCGCAAGTAGAGTCGGATATATGCCGTTGCTTCAAGACATTCGGACCTCTGCGCGCTGTTCTCTTTCTACACCTGATATGATATCCAAACACTCGCCAAACTTGGTAGCCACTGGGTCTGCAACACATCATTTAGATTTCTCATTGTTTCGAATATTGGGCCGGCACATAGAAAAGTAGAAGCGGCAAAAGCAAATCTCGGACGATATTGCAGCTGGGCACCGAATTATATTGTGAAATAACTCCATGTAGGATGTAGGTATGCTTACTTTGGATAACTGAGGCCTGCTCGCTTCAGGGTTCTGGAGAGAGTAAGTGTCAGCGCGGCAGAAGTCCAAGGCTGGCTGCGAAAGTTCAGGTTACTCCGAAGATGAAGTTTTTTGTCTCTGAAAGTCAGTAGCTACCGGGTGAGATTGTCGATCACGAGACTGTCGCCAGAGACGGTGCTACCATTGACTTTAGTAGTGGTGAGGGACATGGAAAATTTTTTGCTCGCGTGATTCAAGGTTCTGATGGGCGATTTACGGTGATATATTATGACAACTTCGATCAAGAGTGAAGCGGATTTATGAAAAATAGTCTAAACATGAGCATGTATGAACACCAGATCTCTTCGTATAGATTACGTATAGATTACGTGTAAATTAACAATGACAAAACAATGACAAGACTGATGGTAGAGCTCAAATGTGGAAGAAGCATAAATGCTAAACAAGCACAAATAGATAACACGTGTAAACGCCAAGGAGATCACAGAGTCAAGCATTCCACTCTACAACATGTAGCATACCCTATTATTTTAAATACCCCACTAGTTGCACTAAATACCATGCCTCCTCAGAGGATCAGCATAGAGAAAAGGAGCCCACTCGCTCCTACCACCAGCTCAACTAACCAACCAGCACCCGACGCATGAGAAACTGTACCTGGAGCAGCATTCTTCGTTGGGGATTAAGAGGGAGAAGTAGTTGAGGCACCACCTCCAGCAGCAGAGGCACCACCAGTAGTAGTAGAACTTGAAGACTTGGGTGCACCAGTACCAGCATTGGTTATTCCATAATTTCTGCCCGAAACTGGTGGGCAGCCAAGGCCTGTGCCGAATATAGCTTGTGTACCAGCAGTGTAGCATCCTCTTGGATCTGTCACTCCGGTTAGCCTCTGCATCTATTACTACTTGTATATAATTGCTGACTCCGAGGTTGCTACTTAAGTATCCTCACAGTTTGCGAAGTAGACAACAACAGAGCAAAATGAAAGACGGAGATACACTAACCTTCACACCCAGCTAACAATCCTACGGTGGTTGCATCTATATCTGGTATAACCAAGCCTGATGGTAAGTAGATATCTTTCTGCGACCATGAAGAGCTGCTTGTAACCTGGCCGTCGGCGTTGACATAGAAACTGGTGCTCATGTATGCTGTGGAGGACGATGTGGGAAGACTATTTGGTGTTTGGAAGAAGATGGCCGGGACACCAACGGAAGCAGGAGTCACTGAGAACACACTTTATCAGCAAAGGACTGAACATAGGGTGATAAGAGAGGCCCGTGATAACCAGGGCCAATTGAGAAGAGTTCTTCATACCATATGAGAAGTGTGTCTTGCTGCAATGAGGTGGCTGAGTGATAGTCGCCGGTGCATAATACACTACCGATGTCTCTAGTCCAGAGACAATATCGTTACCTGGCGACGAGGCAGGAGTGGCAAGTGGGTTGATGCCTGCAATAAAGAGCTGTACAATTGTGACATCGCCGCCGAGCTGGGTTGTAGTGCCGGTTGATAGAATAGATACTGAGCCAGTGGGTATGACAACTCCGCTCTGGGTGAAGGTAAAACCGCCTGCTGCATCCGTTGCGTTTCCTACATATTCCGAAGCAATCCAGGCACGAGTAGGTGAAAGCAAGAGAAGGACAAAAGTGATAAAAGATAGTTGAGAGTAGAAGGCCATGGTGGATCGATCAGTTGGAACCCAATATGCGGGTTGATATAGGCTACTTGTCAGAATTGCCTAAGATATTGTGCTCTTTACGAAAATGAAAGATCTCGGTCTGAAAAGTAGTTTAAAGGAATCGCGGGTCTCATTATATCTTCATCTTGTCGGTCGACCCGGAGCAAAACTCCCAAAGCGAACCTCTCTAACACCAGGGAGGATTGAGGGGTGGTGGCCCGTTGCCCTCTTTCAAAACGACTTCACGATACTACATTGCACAATTGACATTTAACATGGTCCCTGAAGTCAGCCTTGCAAAGACTCCTAACTCCTTTAAGTGGCTTCAATACTTCCTCCGGCCCATTCAGCCAGTCGGGTAAAATCTTCTCACGATGCCTCGTTATCTGTCATGCACCATCGTGCAATCAAAAAGAATCGAAGGATTTGAAGAGCACCATATACAACTCTCTGTTATTGTCGCATCACAACGCTCTGAGTCTAGACCTGTCCATTTTAAGCGATGCTCCCCTTCGTTTGGCGTATTTTGAGGGGATGGCGGAGTGCTGGAGGAGGTTTAGAAGTTCTGGGCAATAGATGTGGCACCAATGGCAGAGCTTCGAAAGAGCCACAAATATTTTGAACGCTCATATCTAGAAGTCTGGCTATGCTGGCAGCACGCCGACACGGGATGTTTTTCCCTGTGGCAGATGCAGGTCTTTAACGGACAGCGAGTCTTTTCACTGGATACCGGAAGCCAGTAAGCCCTTCCCTTCGCTTTCTCGCAAACCCTCGAGCTTGATTCGCCCAGTGAGACTACCGCTCTTCCAATGCGTCCGGAGTCATAGCGTTTTCATTAATTAGTGTTGGGCGCGCATGTCAGAATGAGGCACGGTGTCGTTGACATGGGACGAGAATCTAATCAGAGCTTGTCGGTTCCTCGCAAGTTTCTATGATAGCTACCAAGCCAGTTATGGAGCCCAGAGCTGTGGCAAAGTGGTCATTCTACTTGGCGCCAAGATGACACGGAGGGATATCATCTCCGGACAAGCTTTCGAAGCTGTAGCTTGTGAGGAGGCTCTGTCTCCGAAATGTCCGGCTCAATACATATGGCCTGAGATAATTCAGCAGTTGTGGAGAGAACTCTGCTGGGGCTTGTGACCACTGAATAATAACCAATCAAATTGTCAATACTACGGGGTTTTAAAAATAGCTAACAGAAAACAAGTTAGAGTGCAGCAGCCGTTATACTATAATTCCTTTGGAGTGTATGGTTCGTGGCGCTTCGTGTCCGCGCCCGGGAGGCAATATTCTGCAGGTGTTAGACTGTAGTGCAGACCGAAACGTTCCATCTGTGCATTCATGTGGAATTTAAAGTCACCCTGGGTTAGAGTCTAGTCCGGAGTGGACCACAAACTAATATAACAGTCTGGCTACCTTAAATACCGTCTCCCATGTATATCTAGCGGTATATCTATTTTCATCACATAGTATGCTCTTCCAGCTTATCTTTCTATCTCTTCTCTTCGTGGTCTTGAAGCAGTCGAGCAGGGGATCAGTGCAACGGGTCGGCATGTAAGGGCCCAGGACATAATCATCTTTTCTTTATTCGCCAAGTCGATAAGGTGGAGAGTATGCAGAAGTCTATCTTCGGGTAATGCGACTCCAACGGAATGGTCAATTCAATCCCAATGACATTTGCTTGCTACTCACAAGGACCAACCAAAGCAATACGTTCTCTTCCCAGTGAACACTTTGAAATTATAAAAACAACCCTCTACCCAGCATGATTACTGCGCTTTATATGTAGGCTGACGAATAGTTCTCAACTTCAATCGGCTAGAATTTTCCCTGTGTAAAAGGTCGATAATCTTGTCCAGGTCCTTGGAGAGTCTGATCTCGCTCAGTTCATTTGCAAGGCAATCGAAGTGGTAATATGTGTCGTTGCAACGACAGATCAAATAGACACAACCATCCTCTCCAGTACTCCTCATAACTGACTTTGGTGGACCCAAGCCCTGTTCTTGAGTTCGCTTGTGAATTTTTTTATAGTCGATTCTGTCTTCTGCTCCGTAATCCATTTCCCATCCTTTAGGCACCGATATCTATAACGCCTATCAGTATAATTCACGTTTAATCAAGGAGAATGGATATATCCTGCACCGTGGATGCCATGTCGAAAATGCGATGCCCTTTTCTACTGTAACGGTTTATACTGGGAAGGTGTAAACGGACGAGATGTAGTAACTTTGATATTGCCTTCTATGTGGGATAATAGAGATGGATGTAGTAGCTCAAGAAGGTAACATGATTCAATGCCTTAAAATTAGGACGGTTTGGATGGAACCATACTCGGGTAGTTCGAGTTAGCGTACCCATGAGGCTTCGATTATGGAGGCACGCTAACCAGCAGCGACTCGCTGCTTGGCGCGTCTAACTCAAGATAAATTCACCTTTTCCTTAGAAACGATTAAGCTGATTTAGAATGAGGCTGTCCAGAAAATATGCTTCTAACTGACGTTCACGTTTCGCTTATGTCGACGATTGAATAATTATTCGGTACGTCTGGAAGCAATAGTGCTTTTTACACTGATGAAAGACTCTTCTTGTACGTCAACTTTATGTACAAACTGATTAGATGATTCAATATTTGCATCCCTAACATATGTTATCAGCAATCCGGCTATTTATGGGGTTAGAGTGAATGATGCAGTCCAGTTATAAGTGGATCATTGTCAGATAGGAGGCTCGAGGTAACAATATGCTCCCCGAACTGCAAATTCACTACATGTCCTTTCTAATATTTTTGTCTGTGTATTCTAGCTTGCCAGATGGACGGGAATACCAAGAACCCATCTACCCTCAGCGCATAGCATCCATTTGATACCAAATCTGACGTGGCCACCGCCGCCAGGAGCCTGGATCACCATTCCGAGATTTAGGTCGCACCCATACACCAACGATGGGACCCGTTTTCGGAGTGCTTTAGATTTTTGTAGGACTATTTCTGTCCCCCATAGGAAATGTACCAGCTGGAGCAACTAGAAGAGACTTCTACTTGCCACTGACTGCCGTATTCGGCAGATGGTACGCCAAGATCGCTGACCAACTGCTTGTTTGTTTTCAGTGCACATGGGAACCAGGTGGAAGATTCTTCCTGGGTGCATCACTTGACGGCTATAATGCAGATCCAGTGCAGACTGGTACGTAGTACCACGTCCTTCGTCACGCAAGGTATAACCTCATCAACGATGAGCGTTTTCGACTCCTCAACAGGAGCTTCAGGCGATGCCCTATAACCTAGGAAAGATACGGTAGAGGCCAATTATTTGGCACTTGTGCAGAGACTTATCCGTTCATCATGTTGCTCCGGTATTTTATCTGTTATTTTCTAGATCTTAAGTGATCATTTGCTAATAGCTTCAGAAACAATGCAGCCAGTGCGTTCCGTGAAGGTTTGGCACTTATCAGAAACCACCTCGCTGCTCCCGAATACGAAGATAGACGATCGGGTACGGTATCGAGGCGTGTCATTGACCCCTGCTTAAACTGTCAGGCTCTTACAGAGATGTATGGAGGCAGACTTGCTAGCTTTAATAATGCGGCAAATGGACGGGCTGGGGCACGGCTGTAGCACCCGCTTAATAGCATTTGCTTCTCTCTCCCACATGATATCAACGGATGGGAATTGGCATTCATTTCTATGCTACTAAGGAAAACCTTCAAGACCTCTTATACATCGCAAAAGTCGAGGTGACCTTTTTGGGCACTACGAAAGGTATAATTAGGGGTCTCCATGGAGAGGGCTCAGGTCCAAGCAAGAAGGAGGCGAACTTACATGTTGCCATAGCTGTTGCTGAGATACGAAGCATCTTATTACACAGTTCGATGATTGGCTAGAGTTTTGCTCATATTTTATGCACATATGCCTTTCATTGCTGCTTCCTTTAAAGTCTCCTCATATGAACCGAATTTGCAGACATAAACTTTCGTCTTATTTTATTATTACTTCCTTATAACTTTAACGCTGGCCGAAAATAAATGCAAGAATCCCTAAAACCCTGATCGGTAACCCCAAGCTTAACTCTACGTAAGGCTTCACTGCTTTATCAAGTATGACATTTATAGAAAATACTCAAAATAATCAAACTAAGTTGCTTGCTACATTTCTCGCAGTAAGGGACGATAATATCATTATTAATCACGCCGAATCGTCAAACCTAGGACGGCACCCTTGGCGCTTTGATTAGTGATATTAGCCTAGGCTTCTAGTCTCTGCATCATATGCATTCCCTTATCCCTTGCGAATGAGTACCACAAAAGTGTTACGATCAAGCAGCATTGTAACGACCGAGGATCTTGGTGTAAATGAGCAGCTTCGTCCGCAACGCAATTCAAAGGTTAGGTTACCATAAACCCCTCTTTAAGCTAACCTATACAGGTATTTGGTCACTGTGACATTACTAAGCTGGGCTAGTCACAACTACTCCTCTTAACTTCAAGGCTACATGATGCTTTTGCAAACGTCAGATTACTATTCAGTATTTGTGACAGATAGGGCAAGAATACAAAACACGTATATCCAACATGCTGCTACTGTTATCGTGCACTATAAATCTGATAGCCTCATCCTCCACTTGTAATTCCATCTCCCAGTCTTAAGCAGAGCTCATCGTACTATAATGGCAACTCAACTTAAGCAGATACTTGTGATAGGTGGAACGGGTGCTCAAGGCATACCAGTCGTCCAAGGTACATAGATATGATAATTTCCTTACTTCTCTCTATCTCCGACTAACATTCACTTCTTAGCTTTGGCGCTCTCCAACCGATACGCCGTTCGAGTTCTAACCCGTAATGCTAAATCCAAGCGTGCACAAGAACTTGCAACTTTACCAAATGTAACATTTATAGAAGGCACTCAAGATAATCAAACCGACTTACACGCTGCCTTCCGCGGCGTGGATGGTGCCTTCGTGAACTTTGATGGCTTCAGTATTGGGGAGAGAAACGAGGTGTTTTATGGGATTCGAGCATACGAGATTGCTCGACATGAAGGTGTGAAGCATTATATCTGGTATATTCTCTGAAATGATCTATTACGTAACTTTATATTTAAGTCCTAGGGCTGAGATTTTCAAAGGGCAAGTATCGATTACAGTCTAAAGAAAGCTGGTTGGGATGAACAATATCACTGCGGACACAATGATGGCAAAGGCAGAATTGCAGGTACCTATTTTCTACACACATACTATGCATACGCCATGTTACTGATTAAATATTTTATTTCCGTAGACTTTATCCTCTCTCAAGGTCAAGAGAAAATGCTATCCTCAATCTTCACTACGGGTCCGTATATGGACATGCTGTTTGACGGGATGTTTGTTCCAGAGACTGAGCCCAATGGTGATGTAGTCTGGGCTAACCCAGCAGGTGAGTTAGTCCAACAGATCTTCCGGTATCTACCTATTAGAATTGTTCATTCAAATCTAACATAATATAAATGCGACTAGGCTCCGGCAAAATCCCGCTCATAGCCCTCGAGGACGTTGGTCACTATGTACGTTGGATGTTTGACAATCCTCAAAGAAGTTCCGGTATGCAACTAGAGGTTGCAACGGACGAAGTATCCATGGCAGACATTGCCGAAACATTCACAAGAGTGACTGGCCGTAAAGGAATTCATAGATTTATGGACTTTGAGCCGTATGTAAAGAAACGGGAACCGTACCCTGGTGCTCCAGCAAACTTTACTAAAGGTCCAAACGAACCAAAAGATCCAAGTCAGATGACCTGGGGGGAGAACTTTACTGCATGGTGGAAGTACTGGGGTGGTGGATTTGGTGCGACGAGGGACTTTAAGCTCTTGGATGAAATCCATCCAGGAAGGATCAAGAACTTAGAGGAGTGGATGAGAAAGGTGAATTATCAGGGAGCACGCAAGAGCGTATTGAAGGATATCGAGGATTCACAACATATGCGAAAACCCAAGATTTAGGTGCTCTTTAGCACATTTGGCCAATTCATGACCGTGTTGCATTTGCATCATACGGCCGCTAGCATCCCACGAAGCTCCAAATACAGATATTTTCAAGTCCCTTCAAACAGTGACATTAACTTCGTCTCATTAACTAATAGCAGAATTATTTGACATTAGGGCCTTTCTTATCATAAACATATACAGAAATAGAATGCAGGTCTGGTATAATATTCTCAATAAAGACTCAACAGTATACCAGCACCGAGAAGAATGATGGTGCCAACTTGTAGGGTATTCTGAAAATACTGTTAGCGCCTGGTTAAAATATAATTTCTAGGGGTATGGACATACTTTTCCTGCCCCAGATGGAGTAGTCTAGGCTATCAGTTAGCTAATATTCAACCAAAGTGATAACGGCATTTTCGCGCCCACGCGCTGGAGAACGACAGGATATACTTACGGTGCTTGCTGGTCTTTGAGAGGTTGAGGATGTTGGGCTAGACGTGATACTCTGTGATGACACTGGTGTCAAAGGCTCTGAGCCGCGTTGACTCGATGGTGTCGGATTTGATGTAGTCAAGGGCTGAGCAGAGCTTGTCGCTTGAGCTGCTGAAGTTGTAGAGACAGCTGGAGTAGTAGATGGAACCGCGTTTGCTGGGCCTATAGAACTACAGAAACCATTCAATCGGCTAGCGTATGGGAAATAAGTGGGATGTGCTGCTTGCCCAGAGGCAACACATTGACTTGCAAATCCATCTAGAGCATCCGGATCGTACGTCCCATCAGAGTCGTAACATAAGCAACCTGCCAACGCAGTAGCTCCTGGACCGGAAGTGAAGATCGTCTGAGAGGGAAAAAGCGAAGGACTGGCTGAGGAGCATTCGAGGATGATTTCAACAACGCTGGCACATGGATTAGGTGTACTGCCACTGCCACTGCCGCTTCCACCACTTCCTCCACTTCCTCCACCATTGTGCACCCAGTCATTTAAACAGCTTGCGGGATCATCGGAGCCGCAACAATTTTTAGGATCCAGACCGATCTGAGGACAGGTTCCCGAGGTAGAAGGAAACCCATTGCAAAATTCTGAGGCGCAATTCCCTACATTCGCTAAGTGTGAGCTCATTGAGTATTGGAAGGGAAGTAGAGTACGGATTGTGTGTTACCTCCAGTTGCTCCGGCAAAATTGCAATTCTTCAGCGCATACTCGCAGTTTTGCTCTAGGAATATTGAGTTCATGGACATCGTGGCAATGAATACGGGGAAAATATCAGAGTAACGGTCTATGTTGATACAAATAATAATACAATTTTCATATGAGTTGAACAAGTGGAAATATAGAGAGAGAGAGCATGCTCAAATATATGTGTGCAAAGATGCATTGGTGAACTGAAACATGGAGTTACACATTTCCCAAAGCGGACATTGAGGCTGGAATCCAATATTTTATTAGTGAGAAGAATTCCCCTATCAATCGTCGGCTATCTCCTAGAGCCCTGTGTTGATTCGCGCAGTCGTAGTCTGATCGCCACTTCATAAATTATGGCTTCTTCAGCTCGTCTTAACCGAGTTAGATTGATGAATTGGTCTTAGATAGTTCAATCAAGCCCCTGAAACAACAGCCAAGACAGGGACAAGCTTTCTTGTCAAAGCTTCAGTGGTATTTTCTCCAGCATAGCTGGCGCTCAAGAGGAGGAAGTTCTAGATGCACACAGGGGCTTTCTCCTAGGCAGATTGTCCTTCAAAGGTCTAGACCCTGAATGACTTGAACGCTAATGGCTATAAATGCGTACCAGCAGTGAATACTTTATTGTCGCGTGGCTTTAGTGGTGGCTTGGGGATCTAAAATCGATAGTCTTTCCTAGATAACAATCACCACTCACTTATGCTGAGTACCGAGGCGACTAAATACTGCAGTAATATCGGCAATTTCGGACTCTTGTCAGATACCGGTACTAAGGGCCGCTAAACAATCGATGGGGTCCTTTCCATAACTCTGGAGAGACTGCTGTTGCTTTATATCAGAGAGATCCGTTCGTTGGCACTTTTTGTTTAGCTACCTACGGCCCAGAGTACCAACCTGAACGATATATCTGGTTCGCGATCCATAGAACACATTTGTGGAAAGGTTGATAAGTCCTCAAAACGATATAAAAACAATTAGTTGAATGGATTTCATTGGAAAAGAGAGCATGTCTGATAATGCTACAGCATTAGGAAGTGGACAACCGATACCAATTACTCACCCAAATATCAACATCATTCATATCTGAGAGTACAAGTGCAGGACAAAATGCTGATAACAGTCAAATTATTTCATTATATTAATCTTATTTAAGCCAGTTGGCTCAAGTATACACAAAGAACGGGCCCTCAACAATCCATACAGATCCATCTTCTTCGAACTGAGTGCGACATATTATGCCTTCGCAGGTTTCCTTCTCGTAACAGTGCAGTTAAAGTTCTTCTGCTGTACGAACCAGTTATTTTCGCACTTGAGCTCTTCAAGTGGCTTGGTGAGCGCAAAGTCAAACTTTTGCACCAATTCCGGAACAATCTTGGAGATCTCCATTAAAGAGATATTCTTGCCAATACATGTTCGAGAGCCGTGACCGAACTAAACAGATGATTAGAATATCTCGGTGATGCAAGAATAGAAGTGAGAAACAGTATACTTACAGGTATCCAGTAGCGTTCCATCCGTGCAGCTCTGTCTTGGTCCTCAAGCCAGCGTTCTGGTCGGAAAACATCCGCATCTTCCCCGAAGACCGACTTGTTATAATGCGCTACCCAAGAGTTCATCCCGACAATGGTCTATGCATCGAGTGTTAGGATATTTTCGAATATATACTTTCCAGTTTGGAATCTGCGTTATTAGACTTACATTTTCTGGGAAGAAAACATCCGAAATAGTTGCTCCTCCCTTGGGGACTACTCGGCCCATTGGAAGCCCAGTAGCAGGATGCAGTCGAAGACCTTCTTTAATACAAGCTTGAAGATACGGCATCTTCTGGGATTCCTGGAACCGAATTGGATGCGATAGTTCTCCAGCAGCTGCTTTTTCATCAATCTCAGCGCGTAGCTGAAAGTAATATTAGTGTGATCAATACGGCAACGACATAGGTAAGAGGCAGCGTACCTTCTTCATAGCTTCAGGATTCTTTATCAATCCATACATGATCCCACTTAAACTCACACTAGTAGTATCACTTCCTGCGCCGATATTTGTAATGCAAACACATAGCACATCACCGAATGTGACCTTGTCAGGATTTGCCTTGTGCAGTCTCAGAGCTTTAGCCAGGAAGTCATCATTTGTCTCGTTCCCGCCTTTCTCTTCATCTTCACGCATTCGCTGCTCTACTTGTTTAATCGTAAAACTACTAATCCACCCTAAACCTGATTTCGCTGAAAGCAAGCCTAGAAGGCGGTAAGCTATTTGATGAAACTCGTTGAAAATGCCCACATGCGTGCAATACACAAGATATGTGTGGAGGGCATGGAAGACATTGGTTGGGTCATTCTCTCCTGTAAGGAAACCGAAAGATTTTGCCAACTACCGTATGTTAGCTCCATTATTTATTTGTGATGATATGAAGTAAATCGGCTAACCGTTATTATTGAAATGCAATCGAACGCAAAGCGTTGGAGCCAATGCTGCATGTTGAAGGAGACACCGGACGTAGCAAATCGATCTAGAGCCGCTTCAAGGTTTTCGATGCATTGTACTACGGGTTCTTCCATCGACATTAAGTGAGTTGTGGAGTACAGAGAAGCGACTTTTCTTCTATCGGAGGCATGGCGATGAGGGTCTCTCTCAACGAAGAGGTTGGTGATGTGAGGGTCAACACCTCCACTGGCAATGTACCATGGCCCCTGTAGATACACGCTTAGTATTGGCATGCTGTTGACAGGCTGATAAACCAACTAAGTACCTTGGTGAACTCTGTTCCATGCCCGTAGATGGTTTTGATGGCTTTGGGGTCATCAATACTGTAGTCATTGGGGCCTATCCGCACTATCGGGCCTGAGGGTTGAGAGAAAGTTAGTCCCCATTGTGATTATTCTAAAAACACTGGGGCTTTAACAGTAAAATATGAGGCTTACCGTATTTTTTATGAAGTTCGATGTTTGTCTTTTCAAAATCACCCCTCCATACAGCCTGCCAGTACCAAAGTCTTGAAAACCTCGCCCAGAAGGGACCAGGAACATGTCGTAGAGGGGAGACAGCAGCCTTGATAACCGCCTGTAGCACAATGAAGGATACAACAAAACTAATCCCCAGGAGGATGATCTGGGAAGTTGAAAGGTTTTTGAGATAATCTGTATATGCCATCTTCAAATCTCCCCCAGTTAAGGTAGGAAAAGGATGGAATTACGGAGATACAAGCCCAACCGCAGGGAACTTCCTATATTTCATAAACGAAGCGCCCCAAAAGAGTTCTTATAGTTGGACTCGGTAATTTTGAGACATTTCTAAGCTAGAACCTGTATACTGTTACCGAATTCCATCCAGTCTTGGAACGACGCCGGGGAACCACCGCGCGAGCCATCACCGATGGAAAACGGACCCCAAGCAAACCCAACTTACAACGGGCTTAAACTCTGTTGATTTGAGCTATTACTATTGGTTCATGGAGTATTTGGTCGTAGAGTTATCTTCAAAAATCTCTCTGTAGTTTGATGCCAAGATGTGTCCTAGATTCGGGAATTGCCCATGGCGTATGGGGTACTCCACGGGGTTACTTAAAATGTGGGGATATTCTTGTCCAGATTAAGGTCTAGAAAGTGGGACAATTGCCGGTCTACAGGATGGCAGTTCGACAAGTATGACGACTGTTGCAGAGGATAACATATTGTATAATGGCTTATGAAGCTCCGTCCCTCTATATCCGTCAAATACACGGACACGGGTAGATCCACGGCCGCTCCAATCCGAGATCTATGCCTCCAATTAAACAAGAAGCGTGCAATTCCGAGTTGAAAGCATAATTTGAGAAAAATTTATTAAGCACACTTGAACAAGTCCTTTATCAACTCACCATTGACAACTCTGTCAACGAAATATATTTCGTGAATGAGCCGAGGGCATCCGCATTTCCCTCCAGCAACATAACAACATCGATGTGGAAAGTCTTCAAAGTCTAAATCTGGAAGATCATTATCGGTAGGCAGATCCCAAAAGAAACTCATCAGGACTCCATCTTCTAGTCCAATATTTCCATTACCGCCATCAGTGATTATTGATTTCTATAGCGTTCATATTAGCCAAGAACTACAATGGATTAGACTTGTGTCAGGTTTTCAATCATCAACTGTCTTAGCTCCCTGGAATAGCTGTGCTTGCGAATTATTATCTTACAGCTTGGATTAACAGTGAGAACCACGTGGAAGCTTGTTATTATAAGACTAGATATAGATTGCTATCAGCCCTATACTTTGGTTTATATATGACACGTGCAAAACACTAGAAATATCTAATAGAAATTAGAAGTACCAGTAGAGGGACAGTGTATGTGCTACTTCTGTCTATTGAAGGTGCTTATTGAATCCTTCCCATGTAGCTAAGTCTGTAATTTGATTGTGATAACTATAATATGCACCAGTATAGAATTATTGAACGCAAGCATAAGTAGTGGGATTATATTTTTTCGAGTCACTTAAGACGACAATATCAGGTAATTTACTGATCAAGTTCAATCATTCATAACTGCTAATCTGATCATACGATACAGTAAAAAAATGATAAGGAAACTAGAATAAATTTCACAGGATTCATTAACTCGTATCAATTCATTTCGCAAAAAATGCTTTTGGAAATGGCAAACTTTTTAAAGCCTGGCGTGGGCAATAGCGGAGGTTTCACCTGGAGCGTGGTAGGTTGGGACCTTCATGTCGAGGTCCTTTCCGCTGTAGCCGAGATCCTCTGCAGTGAGGACTGCACACTTCTCACCGATCAAGAGAGCAGTGGAGTCTATAATCTATCAGTATCGGGGGTGGAATGGTTCATTAGATGAGTGAAACTCACAGGTATTGCAGCCGACGTTGTCAGGGCAGACTGACAGATCAGCGACCTTGAGGCCCTGTACGCCGTGGACATTAAGACGCTCGTCGAGCACACCGTGCTTAACGATGCTATTGCCCTCCTTAGGAGCCATCGAGCAGGTCTGTTATGAAATTAATACTTGTCTTGCATCGTGTGTGAGTTAGAATACTTACACCAAGACTGTGCCAGGTAGTCTCCACGTGTCTCTTAACCCATTCCTCAATGTGCTCGATATCCTTGTTGGAGTACTCCAAATCCTCATACAGGTCTCTGGCATTAGAGCTAAGGATAGAGGCCTTTGGTTCTCGTGACTTCTCAAGTGGCACAGACCAAGAACCATGCTGGATACCGGCTGAGAGATTACCTGGAAGAGCATAGGCCTTGGTAGTTGCAAGGTCCATGTCCTTAGCACGGGCTGGAGAGTCGAAGTCGTAGAATGGATGCATTGCCTGGACCTCACCAGCGTATGCATCCATACGACGGGCAGTCTCACGGGATTTGATGTAGCCCCAGACCATAGGTGCCATATCACGCTCATCATTCATGAAACCAGCGTCGAAGTCAGGCGTCTCGTATGGGTCTGGAGAGGTGATGTGAATGGAACCACGTGAGAACGGGTATTCCAAGAAATGGAACATTGTGAAGAATTTTCCGGGTGGCCTGTAGAAAATTGTTAAAAGATTTGGGTTTTTTTTCGCAGGTTGGCCATTCACTTACATGAGCATATGGTCGCCGAACCATCCAGAAATCACAGAGTAGTGCATAACTGGCTTGTCGGGCTTGTTCTTGAAGTAGCTGTCCCAACCACTCTTGAAATGTGGAGTTGGCCATGACTCCATCTGTCTCAGCTCTTCCTCTGTTGGTCGGATCTTAACACCAGCCTCGATACCATTGGTGGCAAGTGGGCCGGTTCCCTTGAGATTCCACTCGTCGAAGACTCTCTTCTGGACCTCTGGGTCACCCCGAATGAAATCATCAAAACTCTCAGTGTCAGGCTTGGCACGATAAGCTAGAATAGGTTAGTATAATGGGGAAAAGTACTTGGCTTCTAATTAGGTGGGGAGTATACGAACTTGCGAACGTCAGGTAGTGATCCTGGAAGTTTAAGCCGACACCTGGGAGATCGACAATGGGTTTGACGCCAGCAGCACGCAACTTCTTGGCATCGCCTACACCACTACGTTGGAGGATCAGTGGCGATGAGAGGGTGCCGCCCGAAACAATAATTTGCTTGCGTGCTTTGAATGTGCGTGAGTGTTTTTGCTAGGAATTAGAGGTTAGCCAATCAATATCGAAAAATGTTGACTTTCATCTAACTCACATTTGGGTGAAGAGGCTTGGTTGGAACGGTCCGTACGCCCACAGCTCTGCCATTCTCAATAATCACCTTATCAACCTTGGTGTTGCATTGCAAATGCAGATTGTCGTACACAGCTCGTGTAGAGTGGATGTAGGCATGAGCAGAGTCACTACGACGGCCGGTCTACAGTGAGTTAGTTATGAGTGAAACGTGGGGAACCTTGTTCCTGTCGCACATACATCTCTGTTGATCCATTTGAGCCAGTGCTCAGCACCGTGGCCAGTTACGAGATCCTGGAGATCATCGGTAGTTGGGATGCCTTGAGATTCAGCAGCTCTGAGGAAGTCTTGCATAATAGGGTAGGTGTAGTTGCCTATTTACCGTACATTAGCTATATCTCCATATTGGGGGAGAAGAAACGCAGTAAAAACTTACCAAATGAGACTTTGATTGGGCCCTCAAAACCATGAATATCACGGTTGTTGCAAGCTCGTTGATAGGTCTCATGCTTCCTCATGAGTGGGATCAGCTCCTTAGTAGTCCAACCCTTGGCCTGGAAGTCATCGTAATCTGAAGCAGAGGCACGGGTGTACATCATGAAGTTGATGGAGGATCCACCACCCAAGATGTGTGCGCATGGAACGATGGCCTTACGGCCACCAAGCCATTTTGAGGGGCGAGAATGATAGAAGGAGGCAGTCTTGCTGTCCAATTTCATATTCCGTGGGTCTGATTGCAGTTTAGTACATGAATTTTTGGAACACATATTGAGAAGTGAACATACAAATACCAGGGCGGTACACCCATGGGTTGTTGAGATTGCTCTCTCCAGCCTCAATCAACAAGACCTGGAGCTTGTGATCGAGGTTTGCAAGTCGTCCAGCGACAACACAACCACAACTTCCACCACCGCACACAATGATATCAACCTCATCTGGGACAGTCATGATGGCGGTAATTGATTGTATCCAGATACAAATATAGTTAATAAAATGTTAAATTGGAATAATAGCTGATTAGGTTGTGATAATAGAGGAAACAGCTCCCAGTACGAGAGAGTATGGAAGAGAAGAGGCAGAAGGAGGGATTGGGATGCATCTTGACCCTTTTCTACCCTCCTCCAGCCCCTATCCACACCATGACTACCCCTCAAACCCCGCACGACGAGGAGCAGTAGTCTGCATTATCACAGCTCGACGTCGCTCAGATTGACGAGAATGACCCTTCTCAAAAGAGCTCAGACGCGTAACAACGTCGATGTCAGGTGGAGAAGACGAGGTAAGCCAATCCCAGTGGCTATCTGCGGTCCCGGAAAGAGGGCTTAGGGGCAATTGGACCTTGCCAGCAGAGCCAAGGGTCCTTTCTGCCTGGATCAGCAAACTTTCTGCAACCCTCTTCACGGGCGAGATGCATAGATCATGGCTCGGAAAGGCCGTCTCGCTCTTTAGACGACTGCTGATCGGTCAATTGAGAAATGTCTGGTGATAGGTTCCCCACACGTGTACGACAGATATGCGATACCACAGTAGCTTGCCTGGAGAGAAGGGAGCTTAGCTATAGCGGACAAGGATGCCCCGAAGCACCTGAGTTGCGAGACGAAGAGAGGCCTTATTGGCTATGGAAGACTAGTTAAGCAGAGCTATGGTCGAGCATTGTACCACGGAAGGGCATTGAGCAATGGTGGGTGGTTCGGCAGGATGGAGCCTAGAGAAGGGACGTCGTTCGAGCCGGTAATAGCTCACGCTGCAAACCGTAGATGGTATCGATGACGTACGGCAGCAACGACACCGAAGCAACCGAGCTATCACCGATTTTTATTTATAGGGCAAGCAAATGGCCAGGCAGAAAACGGTTTTTCTGGGGTTGGGCCGCCAAGATTGACAAAGCATCAAGGGGAACTTGATAGGATGATGCTTAGGATTGGCGTGAGGAGACAGCAAGCGACGTCGTAGAAGGAGCTCTGGATATGCAAAAGCCCCACCTGGAGAAAAGGGAGGACGGCTCAGCAAAGGGACCTTTAAAGGCGTCAAGACCTTGGGGTAATGCTGCAGTTGCAAGCTCCAACAATTCATCCGCGCCATCCGGCACCCTGCCACATGTTGGTCCCCCGCTGCTGGATCGGCTCTGGACATGCTGCTCTCCCGCGGGGATAGCGTGTGGGGTCTCTCTGCACAGCAGAAAGTCTACGAAGAGGCACAGAGAAACTTGTGCTGGAAGAGGAAAAGGCAGGAAAAGACAGAAGCTGGAGACGAGCAGGCGAGAGCAGACCGATCGGATTCCAGGCTCTTGCTGGGGGTGCTGGTTCGGCACTGGCGGTTGTCTGGCCGGGCCCGGGTCCAGGTCCGGGTCACAGCCCCTCAATAACCCTAGGCCAGCGCCTCTGGGTTATTTTGAAGAAGTTCCAGTTCCAGTTCCAGCTCCAGTTCTGCCGTATTTGAGCCTCTGCATCTAGCAAATCCAGAGCAGACCAGTTTGTGGTTTAGGTCGGGTGTAAGAGGGCAAAGAGAGTGGTTTTGGCTCAGCCAGTGCTAGTGCGGAAGAGCGGAAGTGGTGGTTTCTGGTAGAACGCAGGGGAGGGACGGATCTGGGGTAACTTACTATTTCCGGTAGCTGGGCGGGAATAACTCAATTAGCTGGTTGCGATGAGGAGAAATAGTGGAGCAAAGAGAGGGACGGACAGAGAGTGGAACGGCAAGCGTGAGTCCCTCGTGTGCGATGGTGGAAATAGCCCGAGTAGTCAGGCCGCTTGGGTACAAGTAGTGTACATTCCGGCTCCTGCATCTTTACGCCATGGACGGATGTACTCATCATCAGCTTCCCTGTGTTCCGACATCACGATCGCCCGGATTGCCTCCCCTAGACTACCGCTTCTGGGCATTTGCATCAGCCTCAATGCTGCCCCGTACTGATGTGTAAGATATCCATAATGGCTCTCTCTCTCTCTCCAGGCTGGCATCGCTGGTCGCAGATATGCCGCTCTCCAGAACCAGGGGATAGGCGGCGATTGGCTCCTGGTGAAAGAGTTGTACCACGTTGGTCTTGGTGGTTGTGACTTTGAAAGCAGAAGAGTACAAGTAGTAGCAAGTTTGATCAGTTAGACCACTGCGACGCACATCTCGATGCAGCTGCTGGAGCTCTGCTTGAAAGCTACAGTATTGCGGGGGAGACTCCACCAAGCTGCTACTGCGCAGGTTTGCAGTTGCTATACCCTCCAAGTTCTTTCTTACTCCTTGTTCTTTGCGAGCTTCCCTAATTCAGTAGAGGCGTGAGAGATTTTGGGGTCCAAACACAGCTTGTCACAGTAACTCTAACTTTCTTGATTATGCGATGTCGTGAAAATCAGTTTTGAAGTTCTTTGGCGAAGCTAGACCCGACATTCAACACAACAACACGACAGAGACAGTATGCAAGATACGTACCATTAGCATTGTAACAATTGAGCAAGTGCTTGATCGAGTTTACTCAACTACAGCATGCAAAATTCTCGTGTTCGACAATGTTGGGTCTATGCAGGGCGCAGGACCAAGAATCCAAGAATCGGGATAGCCCCTCCATTCGCGCCTTTGTCTCACTCAACTATGTCCGCGTCCCAAAGCATATGTGAATTCCACGCAATTAATTCGGTGAAATCGGACAACGTACGGTATTGAATGATCGAGAAATACCGATCGAGGATGAATGCGGGGAAAAGGAGTTGTATCTCTCCATGATTGATGTGGTGCAGGGCGAGAGAGCGTTCCCAGAAGAGGCACGGCAAGATATCACGACGATCTCAAAGAGGCAATGGACACGGCTCGGGGTGGCTTGTTGGTCCAGCTATTGTGCCGTGTTGACTCTGTACGGGATTGAATAGATAATTCAGATCAGATCGGCATGAGACGATCAAAAGCAAAGAGAGTGCAATATGGGATACTTTCTTGGGAGGTTCTGGGCATTTTTGCGTTTGGCGATATCAAGACAGAGCGAACGTTAAACAGGCGAGTGATTATTACCGTATTCGTAACACAACCATAACAGCGGCCAATAGAAATTTGTTTTTCAACCCCCCCAAATAAGGTAACATTCAATAACGGTCACTTAATTAAGTCAAATACCTTCCCAACTCAACTTCAAAATCTCACATACCCCAAACGAAAAAGCAACAGAATCCACAGCAAATGCGCCCTCTCTCCCTCTCTACACCGCTGATACCGCTTTGGTCGTCGACTGCAACCCTTTAGCTGCATGTCAAGGTCGAGAGGGGTTGCATTACTTAGCCCTCAAGTGCGGTTCCGCAGCCAGACGGTACTCTCTCCTCTCGCCCTGGACGTCATTTTACCCGTCACCCGTCAATCCCTCTCTACCTCTGTCACATACGCTCTACGCCAAGGTCAAGGGAGAGGCGCAGCTTCGAACGCGGTCTAGATAGCTCTGGATTGAGGGGGCAAAAGCTTGTCCTTCGTCGTGTGAGGAGGCGTTGCATGGCTTAGGTAAGCGTTGAGGGTCCTTGTGCTGTTCAACGGGTGGAAGGATTGAGCCATGTGGGGAGGAGAGCGACTGTGGATGCTGGGGCAAGGATTCAGAGGTTTGTGTGAGAGATGTACATCGTGTTGGGTGGTTGTCGTGGCACTTCTGGAATACGTGTGGTTATGTGGATGTGTATCCTGTGTGAAGGTGAGGAAGGGATCTCGGATATCCTCATCCAACTACTCGATATGCAATTTGAGTTGTGTCCATCCTTGTCTGCTGTAGAAATGCAATACAGGCAGGACAGCCTTGATGCGAGATTTGCCATGCACTGAATCTCGCATGAATATACCATGGTATATTCATCATCCAGCAGGGCTCCTTGTACCAGCTGCAATCTCAATTTATGGATTTATGACTTATCATTGGAATGGAACATTGGCTTTTAACTATGGAGTGCTCAGTAGTTTATTTGGTCAAGACTAATCATTACGGTCGGGCTCTTCCAACTAGGCCCAGATGGCTTTGAACTTCTCGTTGAACTCGGTTTGCAGCATCCGAAATGCTTTGTACACATTCAAGAGCTCTCTATAGTCCGTATCGTGTATCTCTTTGGCCAAAATATCGTTCTCTAGAGACGATTTTGAGGAACTATCCTCCTCTGAGCCCTCTCCGTCCTTGCTTTCATCCCAGTTGTCGGCCACGGTCTCCTGCTTCACCACTACACCCTTTGTTGGAGTCTTATTAGTCGTTGATACGGAGCTCGTGCTATTGGCATCATCACCCTCAGAAGATGCTGCGCCAGCAGCTTTTTCGTCAACTTCCTTCTGAATAGCGTCTCCGCTGCCCACGACATTCAGCATGTCGGGATCATCATCACCACCAAACCCCAGATGTACAGCAAGTGAAGTAACAATAGTAGCTAGAACTAACGAAAAGTCATTCAATGCAAACCACACCTATGATTCAAGCTGTTAGTTTATCGATACGATTTGTTAAAGTGGATGATTTGAGAACTTCATCAACATACATCAGATTTTCGTACACCGTTAGCATGCACCAGGGCATTCTCATCGCCATGCATGAAGAAATCATATAGGTATGCATTAAGAGGCGACTTCATCTCGTCTGGGTATATCTCCAGATGGGGAATCACGGAAGACTCCAGGAACACGCCCTCACGAGATGACGAGCACAGGTCTTCAATAGTTTCCATCTCATCGCCATGGCCAGATAACGCAAAGAATATGGAGCGGACTTTGGGTACGGGCAGAGCTGGGAGAAAATCTATGCCAGGTAAGTTGTTCCCGCTGTTGCTTGCATCATCAGCCCTATTTGCCGCTCCTGCTGGCCCAACAAGAGTGCGGGTAAAGGGAAGATGTTGTTCATCCTCGGTGATATGCTGAGAAGCAAAAGTCTCCGCGTACGTAGTAAATATGTCCAGTGTTTCCTTGTTGTGTTGTCGAAGGATGGATAAGGCAGCATCTGGTAGTGCGGGGAGATAGACAATCGATGGAGAGCGTTTGATGTTCTCCTGCTCATCTGGATCATCTACTTCTCTACATAGTCTCCTGCCAAATAGGTGCGCCAACACCAGCATCATCTCCCTGAGAACCATGCTTGATTTTGTATGGATATCTGCACATAATTTGTTGAAGTATCCGCCTCGTAAAAGTGCTAGTAGATTGTTAGCCCAGTCTTCTAGTAATTGGGAGTATATGAGTGCATGTTACCATGGAATGCAAAACTAGAATTTTCCGTGAAATATAAGTGAGAAACACAGCTGGTAAAATTTACCGGTTCACCATGTAGACCTAACAGATCGTTTCGTCGAAGATACTCAATAGAGAACCGCAAGTGGTGCAGCACTTGCTCCCTGAAACTCTCCCCACCCAAGTAAAGTCTAGGCTGCGATAGCAAGGAGTTGATTATCTTGACAGCATATTCTGACTCTTTGGAGTCCTTTAACAGCGTGAATAATCGAAGGACCAAGGTGGTGGTGATTGGGAAATGGCCAGTCAAATCCGGAAGTCGCGAACTCAGAAGCCTACCGGCTCGCTCCCTCGACATGTTTTGGAACACGACATTCCCCAGAAGATCGAAACCTCGACGGCCAGCACGACCAGAAGCCTGCCGAAAATTAAGAGCTGTTAAGTACACAGAATCACCACTGAATACAACCGTGCTGCAGGGCATGTTAATTCCAAGACTCAGGGTGCCTGTGGCGATGACGACCCGCAAGTAGCCTCTCCGGAATAGCATCTCGACACATTGTCGGTACTTCCTGTTCATACCTGCATGATGGATACCTATTCCTCTCTGCAGCATAGCAATAAGTTCAGGCCTGATGTCTTGTCGTTTGAGTTGCCAAACATACTCGTCGAACTCGGATTTCTGCAACTTCTTCACATCAGCAAAGGAGAAGGGCTGTTGCGGGTCATTTGGATCAAACCCAGCGAAGGGTGAATCTCCGTCCGAGGACTCGTATCTCATACGATCCGGTTTGGATCCGTATTCGTCATCGTCCCTCGTGTGTGATTTTTTGGACTGCTTGGCTTCTTTTGGTGGTTTCGCATTCTTGCGTTGCAGATATTTTGCGTATCCCTCCATCAGCTTTTTCCATTCCGGACCTTTTTTCCACTCATTTTCGGCCTTCAGAAGTCGTTTAAAAACATACCGTCCAACCTCTTCGCACATTCCACGGTCATAGTTGAATAATATGGCTGGAAGCGCTCCCCGTTGGTGTAGCTGATATAGTAGAGGGAGAGTTGTGGTTCTTATGTCTGATGGTTTCACGCTAAAGCTTATCTTGAATGGAGATGTGGCTGATGAGAATTGCTCTACTTCCTTTTCCTGGAGTGCTAGTTTGGAGACAACTTTATCAAATGGAGAATCATGATTCGTCATCCACTCTAGCAGAACCTTTTTTAGCTCCTTTTCCCAGCGAAAGATATCTGCCTTGCGAATACAAGGCGGAAGGGCTTTGTTTGGATCTAGCTCTTGGGGAACTTTGTACTTCTCAGTCTGATAGCTGCTCATAACTTTCCATAAAGATAAGCAGTCTCGAGGTTCGAGAGCGAGATCGTCGGGCATGCCTCTTATTTTCTCTACAAGGCTGGAGACGGGATGGAAGTATTCCATACCAGGAGCCCCATCCAAACCAAGGCCAACACCATGGGAAGTGCCCAACACTTCAAATTCGAAACCCTCTGGGGCATGGAAGATATATTTGCGTAAGTCCGAATATCTGTTTGCATGCTGGATCATCTTGAGCTCAGTTCCAGTTGATCGCTGAGTATCCGTGAGCCAGGCGCTAAATTGCTCGGGATTCCCAACAGTTGCAGAGAGGGCAATTATGGGGCATGGCGCCATGAGCAAGAGCTGCTCCCAAACCGTTCCATCATCTGACTGACCAATAGAGTGTATTTCATCGAATATGATTCGCCTTACTCTAGTTGCCCAGGTATGGGCATTCGATGGGGACAGTAGCATAATTTGCAGGATATGAGGCACCGTTACCAAGATTTGGCAAGTGAGGGGCTCATTGACTCGATAATCGCGGCTGTGGATTGCCCATACACTCTTGCCTCCATGCCTGAACTGCTTTGAAAATCGACCTGGGATGATCAGTGAGTGGAACTAGAATAAAACGGAGCCAAAGCTCCAATACTGACCTTGTATTTCAGCAGCGATCTGATTTACTAAAGCCTTCGTTGGTGCAACATATACGAGAACGCCATCATCATCTCTCCTCAGTACCTGCTCCATAGCATAAAAGCTAATGAAAGTCTTCCCAGCAGAAGTGGGAGCAACAACGAAAACGCTTTTGTTTGCATCAAGCTGGTCCAGCACGTCCCTCTGCCATCCATCTGGGATGAATCCTGACACACGCGGATCAGGTTTTGCGTCCAACATTCGGTCCATATAAGGACCACAGAAGTTTAACTGAAACTCAATCTGTGACATTTCGATATTTAATAATCCTGGCTGTGCTGGATATCGAAAATCGAAAGTCACCTTTTCCTCCGTGGTCGCAATTGGTATGCCAGTCAGGGCATCGGAGATACCTATCAGGCTACAGACTTTGGTTACGTGCTGGTACACTTCTACCGTCATGGTCGATTTCGACGTGCAGATTGACCGGATATTAGCCCATATCAGAGCAACTACCTCATATCCTTGTGCTTTCTTGTCTGACTTGCAAAATGACGCCCACCAACCAAGTAAGGTCTGAAGCATATGAAGATTTACTTCAACCTCCAAACGTGCAAGTTTGGTAGAGTCGAGATCCTTCAAATATGCGGCTGTCTTCCGATAGCGCTCTTCATCACTTTCAATTTGGTCTAGTGTTTCCCTCACATTCGTCCACGATTCCAAAGCTTTATCTGACTTGGTCTTTCCTATCCTTGCCAAGTTATTTACCCTTATTTTTTCAGCTGCCGACATGCTGGAAGACGCCTTCTTCGTTCCTTTTTTGGCATTTGATCCGGCACGTGAAGACTATACAACGAATATTAGTATTGTGAATTGGTCATCCGTCTACAGAATATTCATTTACCTCGGGCGATTGGCTTTTGGAATTATGTCTTGTGCTAAGGGCCGAGTTGGTATTGGATGATGTATCTTCAATTAGCTTTCGCATTTGTTTTGGTCCAACTGTGATTGTTTCTGCTACCAGGCCCTTTCCCGTTGCACCTGTCAAGCTTGATGCATATCCCAGCATCTCTCTCATATAGAACTGGTTGAGTCTCAATGGATTGCTACCAAATGTAAGTAATCATCCACCATTCTATCGTCAACTACTTACTACCACTTTGTGCATTGGACCTTTGTAGCAGATTTTGGCTGCAACGGTTTCCGATGGTTGTGCCAATGAGTGATTTCTCTGTACCGCTTCGCTTGCTGAGACTCATATTGAACTAAAGAGTCCGAAGTAATGTTGATATCCTTCAGATGAGCATCAAATACTCTGTTCGAGAAAGGAAGAATAGATCTTTTTCTCGGTTCGAATATTGAATCGCTCAATCCCGTTGATATTTTCGAAACTCCCGGGTGGGCCCATGAAGTCAGCGAGAGTGTAGTACCTCCTACTTCCTGTATAATCCTGTAGAGTGTCTGCCAGTCTCTTCCCAATACTGTCGATAATGGATCAAGGATTGAGCCATCACATAAGCCTTTTATGGTAGCTCGAAATAGACGGCCGTCCATCAGGTCCACAGTGCTGCCTTCATATTCATTAGCAACAAATCTGGCTATGATTGAGAATGCTGAAAGGCAATCGTTAACGCGATCTTCCAAAGAGTCATCAAAAGTTATAAGAGGAAAGGAACGTTTGGTCAGTGGAAGGTGTCTCAGTAGTAGAGTATGTAGGAGCAAAGCCGTCGCCATGAGTTCATCTCCTTCAGCCAAAAGATAATGAAGAATAATAGTAACATGCAAGCAAAGATCTTTATCCATGTTAGTCTTAACAGCAATCTTCTCTACTTCTTGTAGATGACGAGATATAGTTTCCCTCGAAAGTTGTATAGGGCTCTCATGGTCGTGGCGAGAAGTGATCAACGCGTTCCGAGCCCCTACTATCTGTTGTTCTAGCATTTTTGCTTGTTTGACTGTCAACATGCGGATACTTTCAGTCACGAAAGTGAATACTTTCGAGTCTCTGAAATCGATCTGGTTCACAAGAGCGACATCCAACTTCATGATATTGAAGAGCCAAATCATCCCCCTTAGCAATATCCTCGCACTGAAATCATCCTCCCCAAGTTCTTTGTTTGTATTTGACAAGTCAACGGTCCCGTCATGGGCTAGCACAAAATAAATAGCGGTATCATGAAGATAAGTTCTGAATTCGCGACTCTTGGGGGAAGAGAACGTGTTCAGCACAATGCCTGCACGGGATAGAGGGAGATGCTGTGCCAGATGCTTCTTAATCAGCGCTCTTGCTAGGCGGTATCGTGGTGCATAGGCAGCTGGGGTTCCATAGGGTATACAGAGCTCGGAGTTATCTAAACAAATGTCAGTAAGATACGGCTTAACAGGTGACTATGCTTGCCTTCAAAAAATGCAATCTCAAAGTTACAGTGACGCTTGACAAGGTTGTCTAGAAACCTCTCTACGAGGTATACAGCATGCAGGATCTGAAATCCATCTATAATATCGTTAACAATCTCGCATCGAATGGTCGCTCTTCTTAGCTCGCATCTCGAGAGGCCTGAAAATACTATTCGGATGAGGGATAGATACTATCATACCGTGAAAATCAAGACGTTTATCTTCGAAACAATGTCGAAGGAGAGAATCTCCCTCGATGAGAAACAACTCTTTTCCAGCATAATCACCCACCAGATCGATCCAGATTGGCCGTCGGCTATCGTACCACTGTATAATTGACTCTTCGGGCTTATCAGGCTCAAGTTCCAAGGGAGACTCCATAGTGATGTATCTGTGAGAATAGGAATCACCTATGCTTCATTTCAGGTTGAACATGATAATAGGACCTTTATGGGTAGGCAGGTATATAACACCCTGGTGGGAGGCCTCATTTGCGGGGCCATGTTGGTGGTTACACAGTTTCAGTAGCGTACATTTTCCATAGCGTACGTGGCTTTGTTGTTGGCGATTTATGTTTTCATTGATCCGTTTGTCCATGCATCAGGTATGTTGTGTATGTTTCCAAGAGATGCTGGAATGCTACTAGCGGGCCTTATCGAATACAAACAACTCTCCACGCACCAATACGTTATCGCTGCATAGCGTGCTGCAATAAGAAAATGCGATCGTCTAAGAAGAATGCAGCTCATTACGAATTCCACGACTAAGGAGATATTGCGGTTGGAAGGGAATTGCCTAGGTGGCATATGTGCATATGACTTCAAATCAAAACTGATTTCTTCAATGTGATCTCTTCTCAACAAATCATCCAAACATTCCCCATACACTATGCTATCACCTCTTCCCTAACACCATAGGAAAACATGTATGGCTAAGGATATGTCTTCTGTCGCCGGCCTCTGCGCTCGACCAGCCCAATCCTCCTCGATCTCCAATAATAATGCACAATTTGTGATGACTGCGTGATATGGTTCGCTCTTAACCCAGCTAGGAGAGCCTGTTGCAATTCAGCCTCGTTTTTTAGTGAAACACCAACAGGACTAGGGACGACACAGTCAGCCATCTCATCTGTCACTATTTTCCTGTAGCCCGACATTATCTTCAAACACTCGATAGCCTTGTGACTCGATATCCTGTTATGTTATAATCCATAGTCGGGTACCCGGAGAACATGCGTATCCAAAACTCCGAGAGATATTTCCTTAGTAGACCTATGACAGCCATCATAGCTAAACAAATGGAGGCTCGGATCCGAGACGTATGATATCTCATTAACTTGATCCAAAATGCCCCTTCATGCTTCTATCCTTCTCCCTTGTCTGATCAATGCGATCATTTCTTTAAACACCAGACGAATAGCCTCTGCTAAGTTTTACTCTGGGGATCTCAAACTCTGATCCTTGCAGTGCACCAAACAACAAAACAGTTATGCAACAGATGAGACCAGGCGCTTCTGTCTGTTTGATTTTCTCAAAAACAGACTTGTTCTTTGCCGATGACTCAAAGCAAACATATGACAGGCTGAACCTTGTTACGGCATCTGTTTGCACTATGTCTCAGAATACCGGCTAAGCAAGACACTTACGAACAGGCCGATCTTCATAGATGCCAACGACTCAGTAACAGCTCGGTATTATCTAAATCCATAGACCTTTGATGAGCTCCAATTTATTTAAAAGAGAATTAGTAATTAAAGGGTATATCTAAGTTAATCGAGCCGTAATCCAGTTTACAACATCATCCGTAAAAGCCTCCTTTATGCCTTCCGTATCACTGTGCACTAGTCACAAATAAGTATTTTTACTTCAAGCGCATGGTATCTGGACTTACGATTATGCCAAGCTCCTTCGTACTCCTTATATTCCTTATCCTCTAGATCAATCTCTTCCAGCCACTTCTTGCTCAGAGTGTATTGCGTGCACTTATCCTTTGTCCCGTGGCCAATCCAAACACTTCTGACTTCTTTAGAGAGCTTTACCTGATGAGTCACGAGCTTGTTTACCCGGTCGAAGTAGTTCAAAATCCCTTCAACAGAGAATAGATGATGGCTTAATGGGTCCTCAGAGTACTCTTTCTGTGCTCCCTCATCTCGAGTCAAAAGCTCTGGCTTCAACCGTGCGTCCATTCGGAAACTTGGATAAATGAAGTTGATAAGATGTAACGCAATAAAGGCGATCTTCGGTGGTCTCGTAGGAGCATCTAGCGGTAAGCCAAAATCCGGCCCTTCTCCCATAAAGCCTCGAATTTGAGCAATCTGGTCCGAAGGACCAGTACACGCGTACGTAAATGTAGCAGTGCCTCCCATCGAATGTCCCATCATGAAAAGTGGTACAGTGGATGGAAGGTTTGCCGCAACTACGGCTTGAATATCTGCCATAATCCGGGCTGTAGAGCCTACGGCGCCCTTTTGCGCGTGCGTTGAAGCTGACTGCCCATCTCCTCTATTAATATTAGCGCCTTTACTAAGTGAAATGTAGAAGCATTCACGATGTAGCTTCAACCATCTATCCATTCGCTCACCTTAGATCAAATCCGAATACTTCAATTTTCCGCTCTGCTAAGGAATGCAAAAATTCTGCATAGGAATTACCTGCAGTACAGTTAGTAACAGCCATGTCCAGATTGAGTGTCAACATTACAGTGATGGTCGTGTCCATGAATAAATATTAACTTTGCAACTGCTTCTCCGTCTGGCTGCCAAGAGCGTTAAGTTTTCAGTCTTGATATATGTCGCGCGCCTAAGCCAACTCACCTTCCACGTTTTAGTGTAAAGCTTCAATCCGTCATCAACTATGACCGAGCCTTCTTCTGTAGTCACCATATTTAATATATATGATAAAGTAATTTTCTAGTGACAGAAGTGTTGAATATATAGAAAGCTAGACAATAGGAGCAAAAGGCTAATAATTATGTTTCAGTACACCGATATATGTCAGAATCACGTTAGGGCTTACCTATGCTAATGCCAGTCTAGGAAATCGGAGCGAAAATGTTTCCTAACCCAGTTACTTGACAAATGCGGAAATATGGAGAACTTACAGGCTAATTAGCATTAAATAATTTCCATATAGAGTATATGAACCAGGTTGAACGACTTTGGGATCAGGACAATTCGTACTTGTTCATCTGAGAGTCGAGTCATCCTTAAAGGTCATTTGGCAGCTATAACATTCTATAACAAGCTAGATTCTGTTTCACAAATAGGTTTAAAATGTTAAACCTTCGACCAAGTCTCAACATAACGGCACCTCCTACTTTGAAATTTGAATACTCACCAAATAATTGGCTTCTATATTTGCTATAGTATCTAGTCTAGTCTCTAGCATATCAATGTCCATGTCCTGGCTCCCAGCTCTTGAAGTCTTTCAACCATTTCTGAACCGTCTTTATCTCCCATAGATGTGCCTGCTGGATAAATTGCGGTTCGGCAGCGATATCCAAAATACCAGAACTATCCCAGTGATGACCAGCGCCAGTAATGAGGTATTCAGGATTGTTGTCACTTGAGACACGGAGTGGAGCGTCTGGGTCGTGGTATGTCATACCTAGCCAAGGATCGATATCTCCATCGATTATGGCAAGACGATCAGCTTTGATATTAACTCCGCCGTACTTATTCCATCGAGCGAGATCTGGAGTTCGTGGAATTCTGTTGTGGCGCCCTGGTGGGAAAGACCAGGTACACCATTGTTGACTGGTTATTCCATGTCAGTATCAATCTGTAAACTTTGCTTCATAATATCATATTGAATATCTTCAACTTACGTATAGTCGACCTGAAGGACGTTCATAATCAATGATGGACCCGACGTAGGAGCAACTTGGTAGGCACCGTTCTCAGTGCAGGCTAGAATCAACAGTCAGAAACAGACCTGCTACATAGTGAGATACAGCGGCTATATTTACTCGTATATAAGTAGGAACGGCTCCCGCTGTTACTGATATCCTCGTAGAATGTTTCTAGTCTACTATTCAGTTATCTGCATGGCCTAGAGATTCAGATATGACGTACTATTCTGGGTTCCAAAGCACTCTACATTGTTGATATCACCACTTGGACAAAGAGGTAGATACACTTCCTTGAAATAGTTGGCATAATTTCCAAGGTTAGTCCACGTAGCCCCATGAGTGTATTTTGCTAGCTGGTTGTCGACTGCGGCAACCTTGGGAGAAGGGTTGATATTGGTCACATTGCCGCAGAAGTAAAAGAAATCGGGTCCACTATATGCCGGGTACCAGTTAAGTTCTTGCCATGTGTTGATCGGATAGTTTAGAGGACCGCCAACTGAAAGAATAAGGTTAGATTATAAGCTCTAGAGCGTAAATATCAGGTGACATACTGGGGAAGGCAATCGTCATAGCAAAATCCCTAATGTCCTTAAGGTCCTCAAGCCCGAAAATGGTCTTCAATTCTTGAATGGCCTTGGTGTTGCGGGTCTCTACTAGATAATCAATTTTCTCGATGATACCGTTGATGCTAGAAATGCAATCCTGCGGACCGTACTTCTGAATGGGGTTGTACCTATTTATTGAATATTCAGTCTGGCGCACTATTATATGTGTGTGATTAGGGATTGGCGTTACCATTCTGGATATGCCAGCTTTGCATGCACAGTTCCGCTACTTGCTATGCCGCCGTACAGGATATCTCCATAGGTGACTATGGAGAAAGCAGTCTCTGCACCTGCTAGACTTCCGCCGTAGAGGATCCATGGCGTTTTCGGAGCTGTCAAGTCTCCCTCCACTCCTGGGAATGTGGCATGCTGAGCAAAGTATGCATTGTCGGCAATGGCTGGAGACGTTAGCAAATGCTGTTTCAAATATTCATGGCAGGATTATGACATACTCTGTTCATTAGTCAAGTATCGCAGATTATCAGTAGTACTATTTTCGAAAGGATAGCTTTGACCGTAAAATCTGTTCTCCAAGATAACTCCAAGGCCGTTGGTAGCTTGCATCAAGATCTGGATAACTAGGACACGCTTTTGTTAATTCAATTGACAGCTGCCCGAGAGCTCGGAAACTTACTTCCGGTCTCCAAGTTCGAGAATCTGCTTGTGCCACTTGTTTCACCACTGATATAAAGGAAGACCGGGCCTCCTGGCTTGTAGTACGTCGAATCGAAAAAGTACCTTTGCTTGAAGGTTCCTTTTTCATGGGGTTCATAGCTGCTGTCATGAGGGAAATGATCAATCTATTTGGCCATAAGTTAGGCCGATTACTTGAATACTGAAATATAGTCTTAAGAAAGCATAATTGAACGAACAGGCATGTCAATTGTATGCGCAGGATACGGCGCCGTTTGTCTCTCCTGGAGCACCGCATCTTCACCTCGCCGCCGAACGGCAGCTGCAGAGGACGAAGCGACGCAAAGCGCCACCGATAAGACCCCGAATAACCTCATTGTCACCATTGGGATCTCAATTGCAAGCAGATCCAACAATGAGCAAAAGAAAACAAAACAAAAAGACCAACGGTTGTGGAATTTTTATAAATGGCGAGCATCGTGTTGGTAATTGCGCCTGACTAAGCTAGGCTATATGAGGCATGCAATCTACACCGGCTCTTCCGACTTTGGCAGGTGGGTGAGCGCGGAGAGGGAAAAGATAAGCAGACGGCAGGTCGACGGCAGAATTTGCGAGATCTCCGGAATTGAAGCTTCAAGAATGGGATTCATGATGCAATTGCTCTCTTGACCGAAAGACGGTGTAGCCGTCCGGGTACCTGGCCGATGTCTAAGAGCTTATTAGACTGCCACCACGTTTACAACAGGCGAATCATGTGCTGTTGCAGGCCTGTCCGATATCTACCAGCTGCCAGATCTGGCACTGGGACTGGCACGATAACTCTATTTACCATGAGATGTTATAATCTATACGTTCGTCAATTTTTCGCTGTCATTTTAAATATTCCTATAAGTGTCACGTAAACAGCCTCTATGGCGCAGTGGTAACGCGTCGCACTTGTAATGCGAAGATCCCTAGTTCAATTCTGGGTGGAGGCACTTTTTTTGTTTTTTTTTTTTTTTTGGCTTGCTGGGCATGTACATATGACGAATGCTTGACTATACGCCAGCTGAGAATTAGCCAGGTCAATGTATATGCAACCGAGGTTGGGAACAGGTCGTAGAGCAATTACTGAGGTATCACTCTATATGGGAAGTGATTGATTAGGATTTAACAATAGACACCTCTACATAGCTAAAATAGCCGAAAAGAGTATGGATTCCAAAAGCATACGTCAAGGTTGTTACCCCATTGATAAGGGCGAAAACATAATGCAATGAAACTTTGACAAGTCTGTAGGGACGAGAAGAATATAAGACATGAATTTTATCTTCGGGGAAAGAGCAATAAATCCCACACTTGGTGTCATTGATCCGCTAGTTCATAGCGGATTTTCCTGTGTGGCTCATATTCATATCCAAAACCTTAGGTGAGACCATGAAGCATCATACATATCACGACGTTGCCTCAATATTCCCATAGAATCTCCCTATTCGCAATCCTAAAATCATGTCTATATATTCCCATCGCCTCATCCTGTATCGTCATTGGCAGCCTTATCGCGGTATTTTCGTCTTAGTAACCAAGCTCCCCTGCCACATGTAGGTTGGGTGGGATCAACGGAGGATATACAATCGATCTCACGTAATCGTGGAGCATTCAAGCTTTCGCCTGCTCTTCAGCAGGGGGCCAAGAGCTGGATCATGTGGCTCATAATATGATTTTGTAACATGAAGTCAGCTGGGCAGATGCGGCTTAATGTAACCTGGCCTATACCTACTGTCTAGAATTAAATAAGTTCGTTAGACTTGGGTCGACTTTTCAATACTGTTTATAGATAATATAACTACTATAGCTGAAAGAAATATCTACTTGAAGCACTGCTTCTCGTTCAGAGGAGGTATTTTTGTAGCAAGAAGATGTCAATCGAACACAGACATTCTAATGTAATATGTTCCAACTCATACACGTAGAAGTATGGAAAATTGCAAAAACAACCTCTTCACCACCTGTGAACTACTTCTACCTCTTCTTCACGTACTCACTTTGGCGTATATAGGCTTCCCAATTCACTAAATCAGGTTGGACTACAGCGCCTGAATCCTTTCCCTTGTAAAAAGCCACCATCTGCTTCAAATCCTTCACCAGAACAACTAAAACCCACGTGAGAAATTTATCAGCAGCCGGTAACTTCTTACCCCCAGTTTCCTTCGCAAAAATACGACTAGCCTCTTCAAACGTCAGATTATCCCCTGCGAGATTAATCTCAATATTGCGGTAAGCTTCCGGTGCCAGCATTGCCTTCGCGGCTGTAGCACCAATGTCCTTGGTCGATATGAGAGCCAGCTTGCGATCACTCAAGTAGTCACGCCACATACTGACAAACACCCGTCCTTCGAAGCCAGGGACGAAGTTCTCCAAAAATGCAACTGGGCGAATGATCGTATATGTGATTCCACTTTGGCAACGTAGGAATGCTTCAATTTCATGTTTTGTATCCCAGATATCGACGCCGGACAGCACATTACCGCCGGTGCCCCGATCGATGCTGCTCATGACAATGTGTTTTGTGCCTGCGCGTACAGCAGCGCTGAGTATAGCTTTGCCTTGTTGGACTTCATTCTTGCCTCCAGGGGTCATGAAGTAGAGAGCATCGGGAGAGGAGCCGATGGTTCTGAAAATAGCGTCCGAGTTATCGATATCACCGAGGATAGGTGTGACAGAAGGATATGTGTTACGTAGAGTAGTAGCAGAGACAGGCTTGCGGTGGACAGCATATATGATGATGTTGCCGTTTAATGCATGCGAGTGGAGGGCATCAAGGACGGCGCCACCTTGTTTTCCCGTACCGCCAACAACGACTAGTTTCTTCGACATTGCGAATGGTGCTGTCAGTTGTCGTTAGTAAATGAATGCAAGATGTGAATAATAAGAGAAGAACGCATTCCGAGGGTATATTAAACTGGAGAAACCCATATTTAAATACACTGATGTGCTGCAAAGATCTCATTCTAACGGACCTTTGCTCATCCCACTTGCTTCCGGGTTGCGGTTGTATATTTGCACCGCAGCCGAAACTAAAGAGGGCGCCTTGCTTTACGTACTGTTCAACGCGAGGCGCGAGGAATACTCTTTCCTTATCGATATGTAATACCGTGCAGATCAGATTCCAATGGAACAACTATAAGACGGCGTTCAACCCACCGGCTCACCATCCCACTTGGTCCCATACACACATAATTCATCCGTAGCGAACTATCACCACATTCATCATGGAGAACAAGCCAACACCACCGCAAGACGGACCACCATTCCGGTGCTCTAACCCATCCTGCCAAAAGAAGTTCTTACGGCGCGAGCACCTCACTCGACATGAACAAAATCACAATTCGGAAAAGCCATACAAATGCGACCGCTGTTCAAAAGCATTCTCCAGAAGGTAGTATATAAAATTCCATCAATCGGACATCTCTCACGGGGATTAGCACTAACAGTTACCAGTGATGTGCTCAGACGACATGTTGCACTGCACGATAAGCCTGGGTTCTCGCAGCGTACTCGGACCGCTTGCAGCAATTGCAGAAGCGCCAAGCTGAAGTGCGATGCGAATATCCCGTGTGCAAGATGTCTCTCAAATCAGCAGGAGTGTGAGCGAGGAGAAAGATCTGATCTCAAGACTCAGTCTCCTGGCGTAGATGTGCAAACTATTTCAGTTGCCATGGTGGATATGAGTATCAATAACTTTGGATCGCGAGGCTGGTGTCCTGGTAGGTCTAGGTCGTAGTGTTAAAATAGTATTTAGTAGATCTACAGCAGAAACCCTTACAGATCTTGTTCAAGATAATTAGACATATGTAGGCTATATCCTCAAGTGCATGTTGTACACCTTTTTCTTCGATACTAGTTTCTATAAACCGTTGGGAAGTAAGTCCGGGATATAGAGACCCAGAAGAGCTCCACGTACAACAGGCATAAACAGATGCATTCCAATGAGACTCTGAGTAATGAACGAACTTAAGAAAATACTACATATCTAGGCGTGAGTCTGAACTAAGCCTCTCGTGGCGATGCAACACGAATGATATTCAAAAAAATCCCTGCATGCGATGACGATGTATCTTAATAGACTGAGAAATACGCAAATACACAGCATATGTGATACTAGCAGTGTATATATAGAGGCTTTATCCCACTTCTGTTAAAAAAATCAAGTCGTCCTCCAAATTATTAACCTCCAACATATCTTACTTCAGACGACCATGCGGAACAACTCTGCCGTATTGCGGGCTTACTAAGCTTGAGCTGGCCAAAAGTTTTGTTGCATGTCTGGGTAATCAAATCAAATTAAATCAAATTCAAATCAAATTCAAATCAAATTCAAATCAAATTCAAATCAAATTCAAATCAAATTCAAATCAAATTCAAATCAGATCCCATTCCACATTCCATTTCAACACACTCAACGAAATTCCACAAGAAAATTTCTTTTAACTGTATTTGATTATTCAAACCATAAAAGAAACCCACCAAAATAGAAAATTACTGGCTTATCTTACCATGGAAAACTTCAATCTAGTATACCCTCATTTCAAGTGCACTTCTTATGCAATATTATGATAACTTAGGTATTCACGTAGACTACCTACTGAAATCCAATAACATCTAGGAGATTTGCACTTTTAAAATAAAGTATTTGTTTTCATCAGATGGAATATTCACACATGTGTGTACCTGTAAAAGGAAGCAGGCAGGATTTTATTTCGGGTTTGTAGGTACGGGGTTTACGGGTCCCCACATATCGGACATAATTCACAGGGCTCACACTCAGAACATAAAATCCGTTGCTTATAGCTGAAATTACATTAAATAACAAATCAACTACTTTTTCTCATATCCACATTCTCCTCCACTCTTTCGCTATCCATCACTTTCACCTCCCATAGACATCACATCAGCAACGTATCATTCCCCTTTCTTAAATACAAATACAACGCATCGCAAAAAACAAAGCAGGTTTAATACCATTACAACAGCAAGACAGCAACGGCACCAGCAATGACGGCCGCAAACTCCATGCCGCTGATGCGGGTAGCACCGTTGATGAAGCCACCGCTAGGAGTAGCAGAGGGCTTGACAGAGGTGCCGTTGGAGCTGGCGCTTGGGATGATGGTCAAGCTTGGGATTCCACCAGCAGCAGTGGTAGGAACGCCGCCAGCAGTTGTATTGGCATACACTGGTGGAAGGGATGGGGTCTGAGTAGCCGTAACTGGGCAGACGGTTGTGTCAACGACGACAGTAACGGTGGTCTCGTGTGGTCCAGCTGGGCAGTTTGTAACTGTTGGAGCGCAAGAAGTGACGGTAAAGACGCTGGTTGTGAAAATCGTGCTGGTGGTGTATCCACCTTGTGTAGCAGTTGACTGGGCAGCTGTAACTGGGCAGATTGTGGTGTCAACAACAACGGTCACAGTCGTCTCGTGGGGACCGGCCGGGCAGTTGGTCACTGTTGGTGCGCATGATGTGACTGTGAAGACGGTAGTAGTGAGAATGGTGGAAGTGCTCCATGAGGTGGTGGTAGGAGTCGAGGAGTTGGAGCCGCCGTAGCTGCTGACGGCAGAGCTTGGGACACCAGATGCAGCAGATGATGGAGCAGCGGAGGATGGAGCGGAGGATGGCGCAGATGAGGGCGCCTGGGATGGGGCGGAAGATGGAACACCAGAGGCGGCGGAGGAGACTGGCAGGGAAGCAGGAGGAGTGACAGAGCTACCTGGAGCGCTGCTGGCGCTGGATGGAGCTGCACTTGGGCTCGAGGAGACGGGTGCGCTTGATTCTGGGGTTGAGACAGCCTCAGAGGAAGTGGTGCTGGCCGGGGCACTGGATGGGAGACCGGCCGGCGTGGTGGTGGGAGAGCCCGAAACGTGGGTCAAAGTATAGGCAACGCAAGAGCAGGCAGAGGAAAGAGCCTGGTAGGATGGGCAGTTGGAGAAATCCGGAGGGATGACGGTGGATGGAGCACCGCTGATGTATCCAGGACAGAAGGCCTTGGCCTCGTCGGTGAATCGTTTATCAGTCAACTCGCGATAGCAGTTGTCTGGTTCCTATGTAAGTTATTAGTACAACGGGTACTCTCTTGCTAAACCGGGAAAATCAATTGGACATACGCAGTCTGGATAAGTCCAGGCATTGGCAACGCCAAGGGCGAAGGCCCCGATAGAGAGAAGAGAGGCACGCATGTTGGTAATATAGCGGGGTGATCGGTAAGTAAAAGCGAGTGTGGATTTTTGAAGCTGCAAAGAAGAGGATGCTGAGCGTCAAAAAATTCTGAAAGCGAATGACTTGTCAAAACGAGTGACTTGAGAAGAACCGTAGAGAGAGACAAAGAGCTGTACGACCTTGCGGATGAAGAGGCAAGAGAGGGTGATGAGCCAGCTTAAGAATGCCTCCGAACAAAGCCGGCCGCAGTTGGCAGCGAAGAGCACGGCGCCAGGTTGGGAGAGAGCCACAAGAGCGCACACCAAGAACGACGACCTCGTGTTCTGCTCTTTTCCCCGGTGCCATTTTCTGCTCAAAGCCATGGGCCGTTGTCGTTGTTCCTGCAGTGCTGAGATCCACCGGGTCCAGATCCATTCCTTCTCCTCCAACCGATTTGCCTGTGTCTCCTGGGCTCTCGCCCGTTCCGGCCTGGTGTTTCTGTGCCTCTTGTGCCTGCATTCCCTGGCCCTGAAGAAGCCGTGCAACAAGACCACGACAGCTTTAGCCTGCCCGTTTGTTCCCTGGATCGCGCGCGGGCTGCTTGTGGATTCTGCTGTTTTTGCCGTTGGGTCTTGGTTGAGTCTGGTATGGCCACGTTCCATTCCTCTCTCCTTGGCCCCCGCAAACGCCCTCAGAACCTTCTTTGCTGGCGCCACCGGTGTCAACTCGTCTTTGCCCCGTGCTTGATTGGAGCCCTGGAGCCGTGCGATCTCGTATCCAGCGAGCGACACGCCCCTTGCAGCAGGCCGGTGGTGGCTTTGGCTGTGCCCGGGACAGAGAGGTCGTATCGGGTGCCAGAGCCGATGGATGAACGTGACCCAGTTGGTGGAAATTGAAGGAGCCCTGGTTCATCCCATCTGCACATGCGGAACAGTCCTGTACCGTGTCTGAGCCCAGGTGCTCTTGCCGGATGGGAAAGCTTGCGAAGAGGAATTATTGAGACTGTAAGAGCGCGCGCTTTCAGGGGACTACTCGGCCTCTTTGGTTGCACGCCAGAAGCATATGGCCATAGTGGAGACCGTAGCACTGTGTACCGTGGGACGGCCAAGAATGGATCCCTTTGCTTTCGCTTTCTCTGTGCGTAAAAATAGGGGCAGCACCAGGGATTTGACAGCGGCTGTTGCACTCAGTCCCTGCTTTCAACAGCAACAAGCTCCCACACATCTGGGAAGCCCAGGAGGTCCCTCTTCTGCGAGTGGTCCAGAGTAAGCAGGAGGCAGCTAAGAGTTGCCGCTACTGTAAGGGGAAAAAGCACCCGGTACAAAGAGTCTGGGCTCGAGTGGTTTGCCACTCGCTGTTCCTGGGCAAGCTAGGCCAGCATCGGTGGGAATGTTCGATCAATCAACAGGCTTCAACAGGCTGGACCGGCCGGCAACACAATTGTCTTTCGTAAAAAGGGCGCTGCAACTCAGATCCCGTCTGTCTATTTTTGCTTGTAAGCCATCAGCCTGACTCGGGCAAAGCGCCAGGAACATAAGCAGAGGCGTGTAATATTGTCTCATTGTGTTACTGTGCTATTGGAGCGACGAGAAAACAAGCAGCAGAGGAGAGGGGCGCGATGACATGCGCCAACGCCAGCCGCTGTGGTCGGCGTCAACATCATCAGCCATCGCGGGCTAATGCCAACTTTCCCTGGGACCATTACGATGGGAAATGTATGTGCGCAACTGGAGTTCTCCTTTCTTTTCTTCTTCTCTGACGACGGATCCCGATACCGCTGAGATATCGGTTATCGAGGCGGGAGCCGAATGCCTCCAGCACCATCCCCATCGGAGAGTCGATGTAACTGTTCGCAGCGCTTGAAATGACCAGCGGTAATTAACCATGATGCCGTGCAAAGATTAATTAATATATTGAAGCCACCGCGCTCATACACTTTTCTTCCTCTTTCTGCGCTCTGACGATGTCTGGTAGCGACGGCGACAGCACAATACAGATAACCCGGTTTTCTTCTTTTTGCCCTTCCTGGATTCCGCGTCTCCACTGGCCATCATCTCTGCAGTACGAGGATACAGTACAGTACGCTTCTTCAGCGGAGTTACCCTTCTCCAACAGGATTATCCTCCAGCACAGAAGCAAAGAGCATGTACGGAGTATCTGAGTCGCGATGAGGGAGACAGGTCTGACCTCCATACGTGCAATAGGCTGTGAGACACGGCGGCAGCCCCAAATGCACTTCCGGCATTTTTCTGCGGGCGAGCATTTCGCGCGTTTCAAACTTTCCACGCTCGAATCAGCACTAATTATTGTACAGTACAAATCCTTCGCCAATGAGCGGTTGGATGAATCAGTCGAGTTACTAACTTACTCAACCTGACCAGTAATTCCCTCTCGTACTGTTTTGCAGTGGTTCACTGCTCTTGCACTGCTTTTGCAAGCAGGATCTCTCTCGATGCGCGGTCCCTTACAGAGCCTACTCAGCTACTCCCTTCAGCCCAGACCGTCTTCCCACGCAACAAGCAAAATCCAGGAGGGCAAAGAAGAAAAGCTTATTCCTTTCCCCATCGGATACCTCAATCCGAAGAATACCACACTGCTCCATCTCCTTGGAACACGATCTCGTCGCAATATTTTACTCTTTCCCAAACCATCGGCTCGCCGAGGACCACCCAATAATGCGACTCTGTCTCTATCCCCGTACCTGTACCGTATCTGTACAGTACTCCGTAATGCCGTACTGATACTGCATGTACTGTAGACCCGAGATGGCGACAAATTTGCGTTCGGACGTCTCATTGTATTAATTAGCACTGCTACTCTATAGCTCCAGATGCTACTCTACTATCCAACCGCTACTTCCTAATTAGTAGAAAGATAGCTCCCAAAGCGCAAAGCAATCTAGCTCTAGATCGCTGCGCTCCCTTCTGCCAGGTACAGAACTTGCGACGAACAGGTGGATACTTGATACCGGTAGCGGTACCGAGTACTTGTAACACGTGGAGACCCGCACAGATAAGGAGAGGGGAGGAGCCGTGTTTTAAAATGCTGGATCTAGTATCGTACAAGTAAAAGGAGATACCTAATTGCGGTAGACCGCTAATTTCTAATGTACTTCTCTCAAACAGAGCCCTTTCTCCTTTCCTTCGTCTTTGTAGACCTTTTGATACGGTAATTACTTTTGCGGCTGATATTGGCAAACATTGATATGGATTTTGGTAACTGCGAACAGATGCACGCGAAGATAAGGATGGAGGGCGAGGTGCAGCTTTCCAAGGAGTGGAGCTATTATGGAATATACTATGTCTGAGTATACGCAAGAGAGGTTGTCCGTGGATGTCATTTTGCCTTTTCTGCACACACATTTGGTGATTGATACCAGTTATGTCGATGTAGGTTTCTATTTTTCTTACGGGTGGGTTCATGGCTTCTCTGGTGACGTTCTCATTATAGTTTCCCTCAATAGAGGGCGTCTCGTGCTTTACACCAGTTAGGATATGCTGACTTCTATAGATCGTTCGTTGGACGGGTAAAACTCTGAGGTACTCCGGTGAGGTATAGTTCCGCTCGCTTTTAGAATCCGGTCTCGATCACACTGACCGACTTGACTTGTTCATCCAAACCGAGCTCAACACCTGATCCAATGATGTGGAGGTCTATAATGATTGCCGAGATGGCTTTGTAGGTGTGAGCAAGAGTTTGCGGTGAGATGGTCCGCTGAGCTTGTATTGGAAATATTGCTCTGAATAAGCTAATAATTAATAACTGGGACGTTGACAACATATCAATGACGAAGGGACCATGCAGATATAGAGTGCGATCAGTTCTACCTAGTACACCATGCACTGCTGGTATGCACATGGCAGAATGATCAACCACAAGATATCTGCAATGATTTGCACTGTCGACTCTATATTTCAAAATCCTGAAATGCGGAGATCATAAGTGTGGTTCGCCTTCTTATATTCATAAAAGCACTATTACTAAAATGTAGATATACATAAGTTGCATACCTCCTTGAGGCCATGATATAACTCCTTAGAAATCTTAAGACTTTCATACTCACATTCCCGAATTTTGTAGTTCAGTTGTATCAAATCGTTAATGCTTGTGAGTGCGTGTGAGATCTCCCTAGCATCTGTATCCTATTATCCTAAACGGCACAGCCGCACAGGATCATCTTCTCTACCTGCTCTGTACCGTATTCCGTGCGTGTATATAGTCCCATCACTAGAATATAACTACCTCTCAATGCGCGCTACCCGCTCGCCGGGCAATCTGAGTCATCTATCTCTTAGTCTCTCCTTGTATTGCTGCAACCCGAAGACGCATCTCTTCAGCCTCTTCATGTTTGCCGTGGTTCCTGAGAGTTATAACAAGATTATCCATGCTTTGTAGCGTATCTGGATGATTCTCTCCCAAGACCTTCTCTCTTAATTTTAGAGTTTGCCAATGCATTGCTTCAGCCTCTTCGTATTTCCGCTGGTTGTGAAGAGCTATAGCCAGATTGTTCATGTTACCTAGCGTACTTGGATGATTCCCTCCAAGTACCTTCTTTCTTAGTTTTAAAACATGCCGGTGTATTTCTATAGCCTCTTCATGCTTAGCCTGATGTTGAAGTGTAACAGCCAGATTATTCATGCTATCCAACATATGTGGATGATTCTCTCCAAATACTATTTCCGCTAATCTTAAAGCTTGTCGAGCTCCCTCTTCAGCTTCTTCATACCTATGCTGACTTGAGAGTGTAATTGATAGAGACATTATGCTCATTACTGTATCAGGATGCTCTCTACCTAATACCCTTTCCCTTGACTCTAACACCTGTCGATGCATCTCCTTAGATCTCTTATAGTCTCCTTAGCGGCGAAGCGTGTTCGCCAGTATATGCATGGTATTCAATGTCTCTACGTGTTCTTCACCCAAATATTGTTCGTGAATATTCAGCGCTTCTGTAGCCTTTTCTGCCGAACGCACGTACTCCCCTCGTTCTTGATCATATCCTGCGGCGAGCGTCAGAATGTCCGCACGTTGAAGTAAGCAGTCTTCCCCTTCAAAGTCATACCCCAGAACGGCCCGGATATGAGGGGAGATGGCTTCCCAGAGTGACCACGTTTCATACTCTGAACTTGAAGGGCAACATGTCTATACCACATTCAAGGCTCTTGCCTGCATTTCTATGAATTTGTCTTCCAGTTCCAGCCATCTCTGTGTTGAAAGCTGTACAAGTCGATGCATACTGAAAACGCTGCCTTCTCGTTCTACAGAAATCAAGGAGAACGCTTTTAGCATTTGAATATCACTAATGAAGTCGACTTTAGGTTCTAGATATTCGAATAGGAGTGACTTGGGAAGTTCCTGTCTTTGTCGCTCATAGCCTTGGCGGCATACTTGTCAAGGATGCAATCATCGAGTCCATGAAGCATAAGCACCAAAAAGTCTTGCAGGACATAGGACAGTCTACATATGCTATTATGTTTTTCGGTACTCCACATCATGGTGCCAAAATAGCCGATTAAGGGGTCATCTTGAGCAACATACTCAGCTTCTTTCCTCTCGCTCCTAGCGCCTACGATAAGGTACTAAGAGGCCTTGCTCCAGATAGTGAAAAGCTTGACAGTATCTCCCGAGATTTTAATGATATCCTCAACGAGGACAAACCAGCTTCAGAAAAGATTAAGATCTACAGCTTCCAAGAAGGAAGTGGAGTATCAGCACTGAGCGCGTTTGATGGAAAGGTGACGAAGATTCTGATCCCATGCGTATGTCAGGTACTTAAAATCTTTAGGTGGTACCACACACTTCATCGTTTTTCAACCGGAGGGACGTTGAGCGAACGTCGATTGTTTATCAAAACCATATGAATATGTGTAGATTCAAGTCTAGAGACGACCCTTGATGTCGAGATTTTGTGGATGCAATGGAGAGCTACCTGCATGACATAAAAGAACATCAAGCTGGATCCGTAAGAATTGAAAGCTCCAGTCAAGATAGTCGAGGTCAAGGTTCGTGATATCTGTTAAATGCTTCTATGGCTAATAACCCACAAGAGAAAAGTCCCGCAACTGTTATGGGTCGATCTAACAGCCCAAATTTCTAGCAGATGAGCCTGGATCTACAGGGAAGCTGAAGCTACCAAAACCGTATTTTCTCCTACAGTTTGACCGGAATACGGATTTTGTTGGCCGTAAAGATATCCTCACGGCAATTGATCAAAGTTTCGAGATGAAACATCAGGTGGTGCTCTGGGGCATCGAGGGCGTTGGGTGAGTTAAACTTATTATTTAACAAGAGGTTTCTGATCTCGTTAAAGGAAATTCCAAATTGCAATTGAGTACTGTTACCAGTTCAAGGATCAGCATCCCGAGGGTCATATCTTCTGGGTTCACAGTAGTAATGCCACTCGATTTACTCAGGCGTATGAACATATCGCAAGAGAACTAAAATTACCTGGAAGGAGTGATGCAAACATCAACACACTGCAGACGGTATCGAACTGGCTCAGTGATGACAGCAATGGCCCCTGGCTCATGGTTCTAGATAATGCTGATGATGAGGACGTCATTTTTGGTGGGTCTACCTCTACATTTCGAACGACTACTTGCAACTTTTTGGAGAAGGAGGCGCCCATGTTGAGTTATATTCATCTGGTTAGTTGCATCTTTGTAGAAATGACTGGCATGAGAATCGTAGCCATAAGTCATGATTCGGATCGACTGGGTGTCGATTAGTAAAAGATCAAAGGGCCAAAAGTAATGCCCCCCAAATTTAATATTGGAATCATCACAAGACGCTTCGGGCGTACTTCTGTCATTACCGCCATCTTGTTCGGCCCCCCTTCTATGTTCATCAGTATTTTCCTCTCCCCTGTCAACCTTTTTTCCATTATCTACGCGACCGCCTTCACCATTATCATGATGTTTTTCGCCCTTCAACCTTTTCAGTAATCGCCGATAGCCTTTATTTTTTCGCCCGGGTGTCTCCTCTCTAACTTGCGAATTTGTGTTGGATGCGTCTCGAGGTTTTCGATATTCCCAGGTCTTCCGCGGATGTCCTTGCAGGCCATGGACGAAAATAACATCAGCTGCTATGCAGTCTTCCTGCGAAGGGCGGTAGAGCTCTGTAATTCCTATATCCTGTACCGGTGGGCAAGTTCGTCTGGTTGTCGGTGACGGCAATGATGCGTCGCCCATGTTCAACAAGTCCTGGTGCTATTTTCCAATACAATGCCGCAGCCTCGGTGTTGGTTTAGAGAATGGGGACATATGCGAAAAATAACAATAAACTTCGAATTATAAGCACCGAGGCCGCTGCAGGACCTCAGAACTCATCATAGATTATCGCAGGCACAGAGATAATGAATTCTTGCGAAAGAAACAAGATGAGAGGCGTTAAGTGACTGTTAAATGTCGCATAATGATCCACAGGAATCCTCGATTCTTTGGTATCCAATCATTCCCCACAAGAGCTGTTGCCTCGCCAGCTCATCAACTCAGCCACAAAATATCGTTCCTAGGAAAACTAATATCTCCTTCCAGCAGTCCTATAGGACTTGCTATATGATCTATCATCCGTTGCTAAAAGGAATTGATGCCAATAACAGAATCTAAGTCCCAATTTGCTATGGTCAATAGGCTGTAATGCTGGCTTGCAAGAACACTGCTCACACAGCGTAGACGTTGGTGATTTGCTCTTCACAGCCTCATCTGTTCTGTGTCAAAATAAAAAGAGATCTCTAACCGTCTAGCTGCCTATTCACCCCTCATAGCTGTTGTACATTCGTGTACCTTTGCCACTGAAGTTAATATGCTGTAACATTATTCATGATTCCTAGAATTATATAGTATCCATCAGTATCGATCTTATAAAAATTGATGGATGGTAATATATAGTGCAGGTACGAACTATCAACAACTATAATATCCAACAAAACAATTCATAGCCACTATGTTTCAAAATATTTCTGGTGTATCAATGCAACGAGCATTTTTTGACTACAAGCAAAGAAATATGCTACTTGGTACGGAATAAAATTGATTATAATGAGTGTCTTATACAGAGACCTACAACGAGCTTGTAACATTGTCGAATAGTACTAATGATCAGAAAATAAGAGAAGAGATTTGCTATCGAACATGACCATTATCATACATCGAAACTTACAGCTCTTAAGCGCTCTTCAGCTTAACCTCCAAGACCCTCCTCGACTCCTCACCAGCCACATTTTCTAATCCCCAAGCCTTCACCAACTCTAACCCCACACTGTCAAATAAAGTTCTGAATTGCTCCTCAGTTCTCTCCAACGCACTAAAATTCGCCATCATGACAAAATCCGCCGCCGCAGAATAGAGTGAAACCCCTGTCTCAGGAAGCAGATTCTCACTCACCAACAATAACGAATCTTTATCCATCGCATCCCTGATGTTTATCAGGATCTGACTAGCCTGCTTGTCTGGCCAATCATGCAATACATTTGACAGGAAATACGCTTTCGCACCCTTGACAGGCTGCGCGGCGAAGAAGTCATGCTTCATGGCCTCGACTCCAGATGGCAAGGCTCCAGGGGCAATATCATCTATCACGATGGGAATATCCTGTAAAATCAATCTTCCCTGCAAGTCAGGAAAACGGTTCTTGAACGAAACAAGATCGTGGCCGGCACCGCCGCCTACATCAACAAGTAGGACGTCTGACGGGGATTGGGCCTGGAGCTTGGAAGATACAGGGAGGTAGTCAAACCAGAAATGTCCCTTTGCACTGCGGTTCATGGCCATGATGACATTAAATGCATGCTGGAGTCGTGGCTGAGTAGCAAGCCAGTCGAAGGCGTGTAGGTTGGTTTTACGGGTGTATTGGAATGGGCTGTCATAGGCATCACTAGGGCTTTTGTAGCCCTTCTCGGCAAAGTAAGAGGGAAGATTCGCGATCACTTCATTCTGCTTAATCCTTGGTTTGATCATTAGTAACGCAAACAATCCTGGAAATGAGGTTTTACATACATGTGAATTATGCCCTGTGCCAATGGAGATGCAGTAACGTATGCAGCGGCTAAAGGTGTTGCCGTCCATTTGCCTACGCCAACTTCTTTGAAGAGACTTATTCCTACAAGAAATCTCATGACTCGAGCTGAAAACGGAAGCTTAGCATTTGGCCTCTAGGAAGATGTTATCTTTAAGCGGCCCTTACTGATCAATAACGGATCACCACCGGTTTTCGTAGCAATGTCATTTAATGCTATATCTTTCCCGCCCGCCGAGAGCTCGGCCGCGGCATCAAAGATTCCCATGTCAATAGCTATTTTCAGCGCAACACCTTGACAAGGCTAGGTGTGGGGTTAGTTATATTCTACTCTATGTGTTTACACAGCATCATAAATAGGAGAGAATGATCTCACTGCCATGATTATCCTTAATGTCTTCTCTCTTGGTCCTTCTATGGAGGAAATCAACTTATTCGAGGCGGCGAGGAGCTCAAGTCGCTCTTCATGCGTCAACTCATCAGGAGAGTCGATGACGGAGTTGATAGAAGCAATGAGGTCGGAGACGGCCATGTTGGCAACTTTGGGGCTGAGAAGAAAAAAAATATGTTATAGAATAGATAAGTCAAAGCAGGAAATCAAAATAAGCTGCAATATATTGGCTAGTCTAATACTTGAGGGTAGAAAGATCAGATGAAATGCATGAAGCGTCTGCCAAAGAGGGTGGGCAAGCAGCCTTATTTTATATCCCTCAAACACCGTTACACCATCTCGGTTATGTTTGATGTGTATATTGAATCTGAACTGTGCCACAAGCTCACCTCTAGCTGAACAGATTATACATTTTCTTTGGAGAAGACGGAGCAACTATTCTCATTTCTTACGCTGTGGGTTTTCGACGGTCTGAAATTTGCATGGTTCGCAATGAACCAGAAGCTGGGCCGAGATGACTACTCGAGTACAGGGAATCTCGCATTCGTTTTCTGGTTTGCGGGAACGAGCGAGTTCAGCCACGTGCAAGCCACACATGGGCAGAGCAGACGAATGCCTAGGAATTGTGCCTTTAAGAGCATAAATGGTTGTTAGAAACACCTTAAGGCTTAGGTGCTTTAGCCCCTGAAGAACAATCGTCATTTATGTATTTTTATTTACAGATAGAGACTTTAGGAAGCTAAACCTCTCTGTGGCCACGGTCCAGAATTTTGATGATTAAGTGAATAATATTGGCCTATAAGCTGCGCTTGCTAACCTTGGAGTTACGTGTTAACCCAATTTCCCCTCTGTCCGTTTATTTATGGTTTAAGCTTTATACATATCTATATGTTATTTGATATTATTAACAGTATAGTTATAATATTCTTAGTATTGGGGGTTGGTTAAACTTTATACGTATATGTAGTATAAAGCACTATATGCCTATCGCTTTCGTTACACTATGGCGATTGGTTTGTATGGGTCGATTTAAACTTTGTTATGAACTAACTGGGCTCTTTTGAGATAATCAAACAATTATTCAGAGTCCAGTATCATAACAAAGTCACTATTATTCACAGTTTAAAGACACGATCAAAGATGTAACACTATAAAGAGCTACCTTAGTACAACCATTAATTTATGCTCTAAATACAGTTATATACCATCTATTCATAGCTCATTCAGTTCGCTCATGTGGTGATTTCAATAGGTACATCAGCCTATGGCTCCGCGCCAAATGGAGCGTACGGCGGCGCTGTAGTCCCATCACAAGAGAACTGCACCAAGTATTCACTGGTCGAAGAAGAGGCGCTCAAGATAATGGAGCCATCAGGAGCCGTAATCTCAATGTTGAAACCGAAAGGTCCATCACCTTGTGCGAACAAGATACGCAGGGGAATATACTCTCCTGCAACGGCAGTATACGAAGCCGAAACACTGCCACCACCACCACCTCCAGCACCCAGCTCTGGATATGTTATGCCAATCAATGCGTTGCTGCGAGTCCAGCCAGCATAAGCATCCGGGCCAGCCCAGATGAGGACGATGTCATCGGCGCTGAAGACTCTAAAGGTAAAGGTACCTGATTGACCGGCGTAGAGATAACCACGATAATTTAGCGCAATATAGTTGCAATTCTCGGTGTATCCGTAGAAATTGAACGTTGAGGATGCGTAAGGGCATCCCCCTGAGATACCGCCAGCGGAGCCAGCGACTCCGGATATAGCAGGGGCGTCTGTCTTGAAGTAGGTAGGGTCGAATTGAGTATAATCACCGTCATAATTGCCACCGAATGGATTTGGGTAGTATGCAAACTGCACTCCTTGATTATTGCATGAATTGTCTGGGGTAGGGCTGGGGCAGTAATTCACGGTTGAGGTTGGAGTCACGGTGACAGACGTGCTCTGTGAACATATATTAGCTGGGAACCAAGAAGACCTGGCATTATTAACTCACAGGTGTTACCACGGGGGTGTAATATGGGGTCTCTAGTGGTGTCACGACTGCTGTTGCAGCAATATCAGTCGTCACTATGGTAGTTGGGAAGAGGGTCTGCGTAACCGTGCTAGTGCTGGTTGGAGTAGGGACATTGAGGCAGGAGCAGGCCAGCGAGACGGCGCTTGGAAGTAAATTCTTCAGGCAATCCGGAGTTGGCACACCTGGAACGGTCTTCTTCGTCGTGGTGGGCAAGTGGCGTTTCTCCAGGACGCTAGAGCTCAGACATGCCGTGACGGAGACAGCATCAGCCGTCTCAGTTATGGTAGTAGTCGCAGCTGTGACAGTGGGCAGAGTCACGGTTGGTAGAGTTAATGTAGGAGCCGTAATTGTATCTGTTCCAGTTACGGTACTGACTATGCTGGTAATATAGCTCGTAGATGTAGTCGTAGTGTAAGCTGTAGAAGTTTTGATTCCGAGGAAGCTAGGATGGCAGTCAGCAGATTTTTAATTCCGCTCACGACGGCTTGAGCACGTAGGGTCTCTACGCTCTCGGTTTGTGGTAGAGTTTGACGGCCAGTTTGCCATGTCTTGCAGACTGCACTCACCTAGAGCAGAATGGACTTGCGGAGGGGGCTGCATGAAGAGCCGTGACCACAGTGTCAACAATGAGACAGACCAATGGTAAAGGCCGTACTTGGTGACCAGCTTCAGTTGGGAGAGCAGCTGCTGAATAGGCGCTCAGAAGAGCAAAGGCGGCCACGGAACGCATTTTTTCGTTACAGTGCAGAACGAATTACTATTCAAAAAATTTTGAAGCCGATGCTGCCAGTCTGTAGAATGAAGGGCTTCTGATTAGGGTCATCCCGATATCTTATATAAAAATTTTCGGGTGGCTTTGTGAGAGGCATCGTCGAGAACGGCGTGGCCTAGACTTCTCAGGCTTCCCAAACACCGCTGTAGATGCATCTACAGACACGTTACTATCAATAGTGGCGATCTTTGGCTGCTCAGACAGCCGCAGGTTATGCACTGTTCAATATCACGATCCAAGTGAGACTATTCAGTATGGAGACGAACTAGTACGAATATCGAATCTAGACCAAGGATTATGAGGAGCGACAGCGGATAAATCAGATTGACGATGCACAAGCAAGATTCTAGGTGAAGCTGTTAGGGACCAAGTGGGACGAAGAGCAGATCTGACAGGGAAGTAGCTTGAGCTGAAGACCCAAACTATCGAAAGGGACTATTCCTTTTGTCGAGTAGCTGAAGCGGCTAAGCCCGACCACCCAATCGGCGCCTCGAGGCAAAATAGACTTAAACAAAAGCTTTATTTTGACTATCCGATCAATACCCGATTAGACCTCCGGTGGCGGGCTGAAGTAGAATTCGGACATCATTTACAACCTGTTTTGGGGGCTGTGCTATCCTCTTTTGTCCTGCCATATCTACAAGCACTTTTAAGTTGGACTATTTTGTCTCACTTTTTTTCGCTTTCTCCTCTAACCTTCGTTCTCAATTCCTCCACATCTCTTCTTTCCCTGTTTCCACGCCATGGGCTGGGCCGATCCCCCTGTCCACTCCCGCTGATGTCAAAGCTGCCAATTTGCTAGATTTACGAGTAGAGTTGTGGACAAGAGCGCCTCTCTCGATATTGTTGAGCATGTGGAAGTGCGCCTATCAAAACCGCGGCCCGAGGCTTGAGATTTAGCAGGCTCTAACAAGCCCTGCCGCTTCGAGGGGGAGCTGGATTGTTCTAGGAGAAGTCCGAGTGATCTATGGGAAATTCTATCGAGTAATATGTGATTCTTATGTAGTACCGCATCCGGGCAATGTATTTGCCTTTCGGATCCACGATGGTATGATATGTCAGGGGGAGCGATGGAAGCTAGAACGGAAGAAAAATTTTTGGCTCGTACCGTAATCCATCTACATACCATCCTTTTGTTCAAACGGCGGTTGATTCCACCTTCAACACGAACCTTGTTCTCTGGGCGAACCGATTGCTGGCACTGAGGGAGCCTGCGCTCCCGGATTCGCTCAACCCCAACACCTTGGAAATTCGAGGATAATCCTTTCGATGATCAGATCAAGGCAAAGCATTCATGGCTCGTCCCAAAGCCGATCATAAAAGTAGACAGGGAGCTGGTGGTCTCGTTATGAAGCGAAAGGTCTTACCACACGGGACGTTGTCATCTATGTACTAGACAAAAATGGCAAAAAGCACGACGAGCAGTGGATTGAATTCCCTTGGTGAACATCTATCCATGCTGCGTCCACTGCACTACTACTCCCAACTGGGCTGTGCTCGTCTTATGGCTATTTGAAGCGACATTGCTCGTATGAAAGCCGGCAAGCACCATTGGGTATTGAGTTACGGTGTATCGGTCACATCTATTGCAGTTCCTCGGCGCAAAAGTACGATGCCTCCAGGTTGGAAAGAGGATAAGGGCCGCATTTCTTCCTGAAATACCTACAGGCCCCCTTCATACCGGTGGTGCCTTGAAGATGGCAAACTGTATTTCGAATCTTCACGTGTACATGACAACGCTTCTCCGTCCTTTCCACCCGACGAACATAGGTAATAGGTCTGCTATACTATGTATTCTGATATGCACAACTATAGAGCTCATTTCGTAGAAGATGCCGGTTATACTATATGTAACTTCAACAGCTATAGGAATGAGGAATGTCCATATTCAAAGAAAGAGCTTGATGAAATTCTCTAGCCCAAGTAGTCGGCCCAGGAAGGTTTGTAGGTCCCTGTTGGGTCATAATGTAGAGCGTACCAGAATACTGAAAAGCACCAAGTTCTACAAAAGAAATCAAATGCCAGCACGTTCCAACGTCCTCCTAGGTTATTTTCACAGAGCAATACATATCTCCGTGTTGCTGGGAAGAAATAGAGCATCCATGAAAAATAAGAAATGATAACAGAGATCATGAAATACAGCTGGCTAAAACGATAGTCTTGTGTACTAAGTAGAATGATGTGAGGTACCAGTATAGACATCAATAAGTATCCCCGATGCTGGTCGGGCATTACCCTTGCACTGTCGAAATTAATCACCATGAATGGAACATGGATTAAACAAACAGCAAAATGGGCACCAAAGCGCACGAAGATGAACGTCCACCTGAGCATCAAGATTGGATCAGGTGGTATCGCTTTCATATCGACCGAAGCTAGAATAGCCAGCTGGAGGATAATAGCCACTACACCGCAGGCCCTTTCCCAGAAATCAACCCACTTTTCCTGCAGTCTTAGGATATCATCTGCAGCTGGTTGCGATCTTGGGTATAGTTTGACTTTCGCGAGTCTGCGTGTCACTTCCTCTATGAGATAAGAAAAGACATAGAAGCAACCCCATACTTGTGTCCATGGTATGCCGCGGCAGGCCATCAGCTTAAAAAACTGGGTAATCACTCCTACTCCAAGTGCCAGATATAACAGGTAAATGTTTCTTTCTGTGGACGAAAATCGCCCAGGCTCGCGATTTTCATTGGGAGTATCCTCAAGTTCGAGATTCTCTGTCGGGACGTCCTCAGGTCTGTGATCTTCATCAACAATGCCTCGGGCAACAGCAATTGCTTTTGCTGCCCAAAGGATTGAATAGCCGTGAGAAGTATACATCGCGAACCGAATTAAGATAAATATAGCGTCCATGGCACAAACGATCGGCGAGCTTCGGAGATAGATTCTTAGAGACGCATTGAGACCGCAGACCTTTCCTGCGGATTGTAACATCGAATTCAAAGCGAGCGCTGGTAGGGACCAGTATGCGCTCTGCCATGAAACTTGGTTTGGCGATGCCATTAGGGCAAAGGTTGATGCGGAATACTGATAGTCGAGACGGTGTTGTGTGCAGGTAGATTTACCTGGTTAAAGAAGAAGTTGTTAAGTCACCGAATTATGGAGGTTTTGAGCAGCGCTTGGCTCGCATCAGCCGTCTTGAATGAAAGATGTCAATTCAGCAGCTTTGTGAGATAGGCAGGGAAGTCCGGGGCTGAAGGATGCCAACCCAATATTGACATGGTCAATATTGATTATCCGGAGCACGTGGTATCCTGGTCTCTTGCGCTGCGATGCAGCTGCAGGCTTTGTAATCCTCGGAATGTTACTATAAGAGAAATACAGCATGGTGCAACCAACAAGTTGTTTCATACATATGGTCAGTAGTACTTTATATTGTTTCAAGTTCCTGTGAAGCCTGTATATTGAGAGGGAGTTTGGACTGTTGATAATGTTTCGAGTGGAATCTGTCACTGTTTCTAGCATGTACTTACGAATACTCTCAGCTTGTGCCATTTGAAAACAATTTTAGACGATAAAGATTCTAGTTACTTCTATGTATGATCGCTCTTTTGCACACTTCGAGGATATGGCGGAGGCTAGTTAGGAACTGCATGAAGACTCCATAAGCGATGTAGCTTCTTGATACCCGCTGCCTCGGAAACGCATCCCTCTCAGCACCTTAGATGTTCAAGCTATATAGTTGAAGTCATCATATTGGAGTTACCTAGTTGAAGTTATTACTCAATCTAGCCCAATCCTCTAAGTTGAAATTGAACTCCTTATTTTACATCTCTCAGTATACCTCGGTAATGAACTAGTGCTTTTTGAAGAGGTAGACCTGTCTTAATAATCTGCTAATAAGGTTACCGGGATCCCCCACTCTTGCAGCTGTAGAAACTTTAGATAAAGATTGCTGATCTATCCCGTTCATGGAGGATTGGAACAGCAGGCTGTTACAAGAGTGGTGGAAGATAAACCATTATCTTCAGATGCCACGTGACTTACTCCAGTCTCCTGTTGATGATAAAGCTGTGTATTTCCGCAACATATTGGTAAAATACATCTTACCATAAGGTAATAAAATCATCAGATTTCCTATTACCAATTCATTCATCTAAACTCCGAAATCGTGGAACTTTATCACCATGGGTGCCCTAGCCTTAATAAGTAATAAAACACCAGGCGAAAAAAAACTTCATTCGCATGAGTCACGTCAAGTCGATGAAGAATCCGTTGCATTCAACATGGAAATTCTAGATCCAATCGCTCAGAAACAGCTTGTACGCAAGCTTGACTTGATTGTTCTGCCGATTCTTGGTAAGCTATTTTGATATTGTTTGAGAAAATTGCTGTAATTGGGGATCTAAAGATTAACACCTGATAGCAATCATCTATTTTACTCATTCTCTGGATAGGGCAAATCTTGGGAACGCTAAAACAGGTGTGCTTCTTAGACTACCTAGATCCAAGCTAGGATCTGTGCTAAAGCATTCCCAGATGGCCTAGAAGCGGATATTGGACTTACTGGTAACCAGTACTCCTTGATCCTTGTGCTCTTTTACATCCCATATGTGAGACGATGTGGAACCCAGATCTTCAAAGGTCAAACAGACTAAAGACTCAAAGGGTACCCTCAATATCCCTGCTACTATTCTTGCTCGTCGTTTCAATCCGTCTGTCGTCATACCTGGCCTTATGTTTGCTTGGGGCGCAATATCACTTGGCTCAGCTGGTGTTCACAACTTTGGAAGTATTTTAGGTCAGTATCACAGTCTTGGAGCTATAAACTCGATTTCACTGACTGTCGTAGCCTGTAGAATTCTCCTTGGCTGCGTAGAAGCCGGCTTCTTCCCGTCAGCGATCTTCTATCTTACTCTCTTCTATACAAGAGAGGAAATTGCTAAGCGGATCTCTATTTTCTATATGATGGGTTTTGTTGCGAATGCAGTCAGTGGTTTAATTGCTTATAGTGTGTTTCAATGGAAAAATATGCCTCTATATGGTAAGAACATAGCCCCTGCAAAATAACGTTCCATAACATAAGTCAGACTGGCAGTATCTATTTATTATTGAGGGAGCAATGACGATTGTGCTATCACTCTGTGCGTTTATACTATTGCCAAAAAGTGTCTCTGAATCTCGATATTTCAATGATGAAGAAAAGAAGTGTTCGAACATACGGCTGGAATTATATACCGAAAGCCAAACGGTTAGATTCACATGGAGGGCGGCTCTTCTGCCACTACTCCATTGGCAAACCTGGATGTTTGGAGCAATGGCCTTGGGTTACGGTGTTGCATGTGCAAGCATTTCAAATTTCTTGCCGGTAGGTGGTTTAGGACACTTCCGCCCCTACATCTCAGATCACTTTACTAATATTGCCCAGACAATAATCAAGAGATTAGCCAGCGATACTGTCCGGGCTAATCTGCTGACAATCGCCCCCAATATCAGCGGCGGCTTATTTATTGTGATTGTTTGTTGGATATCTGATCGATACCAGCAGCGAGCACTATGTGCTGTTGGCGCAACTATAATTTCCATGATTGGATTTATTGTCCTCGGTACAGCTGATCTGGTACATCACACTGGTGCTGGCTATTTCTGGTAGGTCTTATATTCTATCTACAAGTTTAACCAGTATTAAAACCTAACTCCTAAAGTACGTTTCTTCTAACCTTTGGAACATTTACCCCCGCTGTCATTGTTCCTGCTTGGTTATCTGGCAATCAGAGTTCCCTATCAGGTCGAGCCACACAGTTAGGCCTTGTGGCAGGATTGCAGAATATAGGAGGAATCATATCATCTGAAGCTTTCAGGAGCCAAGACGCACCAGTATATGCTCCAGCTTTGATTGTATCGGCCTGCTTTCAGGGCTTCATGATTTTATCGGCCACGTGTGCCTACATTTATTATCGACGGATGAATCGTAAGCTAGATTCTGGAGAGGTCACTTTCATTGAAGGTCGAGAAAATCATCCTGAGTTTAGGTATATTCTGTAAATCATTGGCAGACATCCCAATACATTTTCAACACAAAATCTGGCGCTGTCTTGAGATATTTCAATCATGCCAAAGATTGAGCACCGTTATATCGTACGTCACGAACTGCTCACTCGTTCCAACCTTCACTCTTCGTAACAACTTCCTTATTCACTTAGATTCCTTATTCGTTTAACGTTCTCCCTTAACTGCGATCACATTTCCTGTTTTGGTAGTTTTTGGTCTTCACGATTTAGCTAAGCGAGCTCAAAATATGATAGCACTTTGTACGAACGCAAGGTGGCCAATAGTTCCTGTTTAGAGAACATAACTTATAGTACTAGTATGAGCTTCAAACACTCTCACTGCGCGGTTCGTTGAGTAGCCATCGAACCGTATCGACTTGCCTATCATGATATCCTTCAAATCCAGGATGTGTCTTGTACTCCTTGATTCATTCAGTGTAATATTACGCGCAAGTACAATAAGGGAGAGCATAGTCATCTTCGTATCCGATCAGATATTTAAGGGCGTGAAACACCAGACTTCTTTTTCTTTTCACTCTCTCTAATATATCCCTTCTTGAGCTTCTTTTGGCACCCACTATATCGAAGCCTATCATAAAAGACTTCCTCTTAGTTTTCACTTCAAAATGAAGCTTCTTGTTCTCTTCTCTGCTATCCTTGCATCAGCCAGCTCGGCGGCAGCATCGCCTTCTGGCTATGAAGTAGATCCGCTGGCGAGAAAGCTAGACGCACCACCCGGAACTGCTGGTTCAGACGGATACGAACAGCCTGGGTCACACGGAGGTACTTGTATTTGCAATGATGGAAAATTGGCATCATGTGATGCTTGTTGTGAGGTTTTGGGAGGAATTTCTTCCTGCAGTATTGGTCCTTGTAGAACATGCTAGAGAGTCACGCTTTATGGTACGTTTTATTGTATGTTAACACATCGTCACACAAATTGTTAAGCTGACGTATGTTTATAGTATATATTGAATAGCCTACAAGGCAAACCACATCAGCGACTACTTGTACCACACGGCTGTTGGGAGAACACCATCGTTATATGCGCCGCTATTTCAAGTATGAACAGTACACGGTCAATATGATTAAGGAGAGAAGAAGACATGATTAGAGTATGGGTATGGTGGATGTGGAGATTTGAAAACCAACTCCTTGTCACTCATTTTATAAATATATCTAAGCTAGAACTCATGTTGTTACTTCTACAATTACTCTACCTCGCTCTGGCAGGTCGTATACAAGATTTTCCAAAGCTTGAATGTTTGTACTACTATTTATGAGGTGCTTCTGCTCCTCCTGCCTTTCAAGAGCCCCTTGGGACAAGTATGCCCAGGAGCTTCGACTCCGTCAAATACACCGAGATATCTGTCTATAGTGTGTTCTCTTTCCACCTCTGATTGAAACCTCTAGCAAACTACCTGTCTCATTAATGACCACTAGCCTACACATTTTAACTGGTCGTCATTATCCCCTCCAGTTTTCTGTCCACATCTGTTACCCCCACCGCGCACACAATCCTAACCAGAAATCATTGAAGCTTTGGTAACTACAACAATGGAAATGACATCTTGGATCAGTAGTAGTCATTGCAATTCTACATGGGGGATATATGGCGTCTCTATTCCTACTAAGTATAGTACTTTGAAGAGCAACCTCCAAGCCGGCTATGAGTTTTTTCTGGCAAGATGTGACTTAGATCGCTGATAGTATTATTTATTACTACTATTATTCATTCGCATTTAGAGTAAAATATGATGCAGACGAGGAGAGCTCAATACCTTTTGCGGATAGGCTGGTCCTATTACACTAGTTCAAACTTGGGGTAGCTATTCGCCTTTCGCCTTTCGCCTTTCAGCCTTGGTCTATGTGCTCGCCTCACGTAGGTTCTGGATCAGTGTGAACTATCCAATGTCTTAACTAGATACGTAAACCATTCATCAACGTTATGGTTTTCAAATATTTAAAGGGACTCCCTACTCCTTTTGTAGTTTAGCAAGTGTAACAGATTGAACGAAGTTTTTTTATCTTCCAATATGCTGTCTATCGGTTAGTGATTCTATAGCTGCATATCTTCGTAGAATGCTATTCTGACACATGGTAAATTAATAGGAATCTGTCTTGCAATCATCACACTTGCCCTCCCTATATCTCTCTTGTGGAAGTATTTCGTAGTAAGGAGCAAATTACGACAATTTCCTGCGCCGTCAATTTGGGCCGCCTGCACCCCTCTATGGATGATATGGCACAATTACCGATATAGGAGATATCTTGCCATCCACCATGCTCATGAGCAGCTTGGACTGGTAGTCCGTATTGGACCAAATCACTGTATGTATTAGTTCTGTCCTCATCCTCTCAAGTCGACTCCGTTAACAACAGTTAAACAGTATCCTTTAGCGCCCCTGAAGCGTTCTACGACATTTATTCCCACTCAGCAGCCAATGTTCTCAAGGATGAATATTACGATGCAATTTCAGGTCCCCATAAAAGCACTGGCAGCACTCGTTCTCGTGAGCAACATAGCAAAAAGCGACGAGTAGTGGCTCATGCATTTTCGGCACGTGGTGTCGCCGAGTACGAACCTGACATCAACCGAATCACTGAGCAGCTTGTATCTCAACTAGATGGTTATGCCACCAACAAATCAGCTGTAGAAATCATGACATGGATCAATCTGTGGTCGTATGACGTGATCGGTGAGGTGATGTACCGGAGTTCCTTTGGGTTTCTGCAAAGTGGCCAAGATGTCTGTTTAGCTGAGACTATGGACGGCAAACGATATTCCGTCAATGCAATACCGTCATTCCTAGGGGGTGTACGTTTTGCGATGCTGGTAGGATACTTGGGAGTGTTCGCATCCACAGTTCTCAGACAGATGCTGTCCTTCACTTATGGACCCAAGATGGCTGCCAATTTTTCCAACATGAATATATATCGTATCCGTCAACGCATGGCTCTATCTCCCGAGGAAGCTAGAAATGATATTTTTACTCGCCTTTTGGCTGTAAAATCGAAAGAAGGTGAGGAAGAAAGGATGTCACTTCTTGATATGGTTGCTGAGGCTGACTCTCTGGTAAGCCAGCATCCATTCCCAACTATTGATAGTGCCATCATTCTAAAAGAAAACGATATATAGCTTAATGCAGGGAATGACACGATAACGAGTGCTTTGACGAGTGTGGTATATCACCTTGCAAAGAACCAGAGCGTCCAGAAGAAACTGCAGGAGCAACTTGATCCCATAATTCCGGAAGGCACTATAGTTTGCGCTTCGAATATGATCAAAGACTGCGCGTACTTACGAGCTTGTATTGACGAGTCATTGCGCGAGCGCCCACCAGTAGGCATTGGGTTACCGCGGTGCATACCACCCACTGGTGCTAAGATAGCAGGACACTTCGTTCCTGGCAACACGACCGTATCAGCTCCAACGTGGTCCATCCATCACAATCCAGAGCTTTTCCCAGATCCTTTCACATATCGACCTGAGCGATGGTTAAGTGAGGAGGAAGGGCCAGTGCTGCGCAAGTACTGTCTTCCATTCAGTACTGGAGGGTAAGTCGAGAACCAATTCTAATCTACTATTCCCCAAAGCCTGCTACAATTAGCAATATACTGACAAAAAATAGTCGAGCTTGCGTAGGGCGTAACCTAGCCTACCTCCAGCTTGATATCGCCGTGGCAACTATATTTCATCGTTATAACGTACGGTTAGAGAAAGAGAATTTTCAGCTTGATACTTTTGAGTGGTTCAATCACAGCCCTGGGAAATTACCAGTCATTCTGACTGTGCGATAGAGAACGCAGTAGCACATAGGAATCGATCGTAATGGATTAGTTTCCGCGATAGGAAGTGCTCAGTCATATGATGGATAAGCCATTGATGTGATAGCAACCGAATAGAATATATATTTGTATAGTAACTCTCATTCCATTTTTCTATATGAGCCATTGTAGTAAGGATCGTTGATATTATTTTATTTTGTGTACTTTGCATCATTACGTAGCTTAGCAGTGTGTGCATCTGATTGTAATTCAACAATCACGCTCTATACAATTGTTGAACAGGTCCCTCGACTGCATCTGTCTATGGAATAAATAGTCTGGAACAGCAATGATCAAGTCACCAAACTCTTATACGCATTTCCCACGTCTATGCCTGTGAAGAAATGAGGGATCTGAATTGATACCCTTAAGGATATAGAATATTTTAAGCCATAGAGGTCCGATTTGTGTGTGGTGATAGGACTCAGATTCAATACAAAGTAAATCACCCGTAACCCACCTATAACCACCCCAGATGTATTCAGTTACGGAGTGATGGGCCGACCACATGCGCTTGGGTAAGAGCCCCAGCTACAAGCACGTAGGAGAGCGAAAAGGTTGAAGAGATGCTTATTAATCTGGGACACCTGTTACTATATGATTTTCCTTGTAACAGGTGTCCCAGTAAATTCCGCTGTAAGAGCGACCTAGCGACGATGTACCTTTGGTCCTCGAAGGGGAGGGGCCCCCGCGGCAGAGTTCGAGCGGGGTACTTATCTGTCTTGTACCGGGACAGCTTGGGGTAGATTGTGGATGCGCGGGAGGGGGTGGCACGGGGTTGATTGGTAGATTGTAGGGTAGGCGAGAGTTACTGGAGGGGTAGGGTTGATGGTATATAAGAGAAGGGGACCGCCCTCTGGTCATTGATGTTTTGAGAGATTGTGTGCTAAGTGTTCAGATATTACAGTGTTGGAGTGTAGTGGAAGGGTATTGTTGTGCGGCAAGTTATGAAGTGTTGTTTCTCGGAGGAAGAGGGTGAGCGGTTGAGGAGTTTGCGGTTTCCTGCGGATGGGCTGGTGAGGGCTGTTGGTGAAGTGGATGAGTTTGGGTTGTTTGGGGTGGGTGGGTTGGTGAGGTATTTGTATGATGAGCTTGGTGAGGAAGATAGGGATATATATGGGAGGGTGACTGTCGATGCGGTGAAGTTTGTGATGGAGGGCGGTGCAACTTCTTTTGTTTTGCATAAAGGTTCGTTTTCTTTTATGGAATATTTTCCTGAGCAGGTTCGGGAGGTAGTTGTTAGTGGTGTTGTGGGAGGGATTGTAGGGACTGGTGATTTGGGACGGGGTGCTGTTGACTGTAAGGATGTTCTGGGGTGGCGGGAGAGAGAAGGGTTGGGGTTGGACGGTGGTTTTGTGAGATTTATTAGTCAGTTAGTTGGTGTGCGTGGTAGGAGGGAGGAGGTGAGAAGGAGTGTTGTGGGTAGCTTCTTGCGTTTCTCTCTAGAGGTGTTTTGCTGCGTTGATGGAGATGATGTGGTGATGGAGCTTTACTAAGGCGAAGATAGTGCAAAATGAAAAGAGTTCTAAGACGCTCCATCGCCTTTCACTTCGCAAAACTTCGGTTTTCGCATAATAGGAATAGCTGGAACCGTTTGACAGTTTCGCTCCCATGGCTTGGTCATCTATCCTACTACTCCAGACTATTCTCATAGCTCCAAGCCCAGCCCCCGCTTATTTCTCCATATTCTCTGTGTATTCTCCGCCATTTTTCCTTTCCTTCGCCCTATTTCCCCTCAGTTTCGCCTTTCGCCTTTCGTCTTTGAACGACTAAGGAAGATCGACCCATGCCTCGTGCATTTCTGACAGATCGTTCGTCCCCCTTTGATTGAATAGAGTCTTCGTAAATTGCAGTAGCTAACTTCGTTATTGGCCTATGCAGGTTGGTAAGTAGTCTACGATATCAACTCATCAGCTTCTTCGCACTAAATTCCAATCCCTAAGCGTGGAGTGCAGAAGGCGTCGTGTAAAATGTAGGCCCTCCTATACTTATCAAAATATTGCGGTGCTAACTATTATGGAGGCGATGGAATACGTCCCTTCTGCTCCCCGTGCCAACGAGGGGCCAGATCCTGCGAGTGGCCAGCAAGTGACAGATTCACCTCATCTGTACCCGTAACTCGTTTGGCGGGACCATCATCAAACCCGCCGTTGCAGCCAGCGGTAGCAGCTGCCCAGTCACATCCCCATTTTCAACATGTCGACTTTGCATCGACACGAGATCCGGAGCTCGCTCTTCAGGATCGTGATGTGGCCCGTTTGTTTCGTCACTACATCAAAAATCTAGCATCCTGGTATGACTTGAACGACCGCAAACGCCACTTTACAGATATTGTGCCTGTCAAGGCTCGCGCAAACTCGCTCTTGCTCAGCGCAATTCTAGCATTCTCAGCTGCTAGTCTCTACTGTTCTGACCCGAACGAGACGTTGATAGAGAAAGCTTCGTTCTACCACCTAGAGAGTCTAACGATATTGATCCGTATTACTAGTAGTGTGGAAATTTCGGTTTCCGATGGGGAAGCTTTAGCTGCTATCTGTCTCTTGCGTTCCTATGAAATTATATCCCGTCAGTACAAGTCTCGTATCTAGCTCATCATATGTTCTTAACATGAACCCACGTTAGGAGATCACAAATGTCAAAGCCACCTGCAAGGGTGCCACTCCCTCCTAGCAAGTCGCCCCATCCAGCTTCGGTCGGACTTGGTCAGCGCAGCATTCTGGAATTATCTCCGAGAAGATATCACAATGGCTTTAATCGAGCGACGAAGATTAATGATAGAACTATCTGAAGAGCACCTACCAGAGGAGCTTAATGATGACGATGACTACGCGAACTACATCACAGTGCTGCTGGGACAGGTCATCAATTATGGCTTTCGGCAGGATATAGAACCTATTGTGGCATCATCCCGTTGGTCATCTCTCAAGGACGAACTTGAAAAATGGAAGACTGCTCTCCCACCCTCGTTCCAACCAATTCTATCCCAAGAACCAGAAGGTAGCGCGCCAGTCTTCCCTTCCGTCTGGACTCTTCATGGCTGGCATAGTATGTGCACTTTTCCGATCAAATGTTCTCTTGACGCTCTACTAACATGGAAGCAAGCGGCGGCTTTACAATACTATCACACTGCAATGATTATCCTCCTACTAGGGAAACCCGTGTCACAGCCTCGGACAGCGCTACAAAATATGACGCAAATCAACTCATTGACACAAGACCTCGAAAAACGCGCCACCCAAGTGTGTGCTTTAGCCATATCAAGTGATTCTCCATCAGTATGGATTAACTCTTTTGGTCCGATAGCTTTCTGTAAGGTCTCCATGGCACGTCACTATTCTATACTTATGCATAAACAGGTGGGTCATGGCTTCGAGATCAGTCAAAATTGGATGAAGTGGTAAAAGAAGTGCGGAACTGGGGTGCAAAAACAGGCTGGCCTGTAGCGCCAATTACTGAATCCATTGTATCAGCTAATTCCTCGGCTGCACCACAACTGATCTGACCAGGGATTCCTAGAGTTCTGATTTAATCTCACTTAAGTCAAATTTTCTTCCTAGCTCAAAGCGCCAGAAATGGGATGTTGTGTACTACTTGACTTGCTTTAACTATGTCTCGGAATTTAGATTTGTTAATTCTTACTTCTACTAAATACTTAGTAGCCTAAGTTAGTATTTACATTTAACTCAAGTGTCCCGAGCAATTGTATACAAACCTCACTAAGTTGTTTACAAAATACTAACAAAATATGTACTAATCGTTCATATTACGTGTACCTACCAGATAAACTGCTATAGTGACTGAAGCCTTTATAAATATTCCAAATTTGTGCATTTCTTGTCACAGCCATATATATAAAGTAAGTAAATTTTGAAATAATGTAAGTTCTAAAGGAAACAGTTGAATGACCGTTCTACCCCCGCACGGAATTTTGAACTCATCTCACCCCTCTATTGTCGCATCTGCCGCTATCATCTATTACCCTAACTAATGGCATTTATACAGCCAGCCTATATTGCCATTTGTAATTTGAACAATATCTCGTTGTAGAATTAATCACAAGCGTGGTGAATGGTTCCGTCATACTGTATTAAGTAAATGCGGGCCAGCCAATGAGAAGCGAGTCGCTTTTGGCACAGTCGAGGCAGTCTAAATAAACATTCATCCATCAAACCGGATTCGTGCCCACAAACCAAACCCATCAGCTGCTGGATAAACCTTGCGTTCTATCTTTAAGATATCATTTCAAAACTCTCAAAAACATGAACCACTTAAGCCTTCGACGATTCTATAGCCACAAGTGGGGAAAATTTGCGACTTCGTTTAACACTTGTCACGCGTGTCGCCCAGGCCTATATATCTTTCACAGCAGCCAAGCGCAGAGAATGTCGCCGCCTCATGTGTTTTTAAGAGGCCGTCATACAAATTCTATACCAGATTATCCAATCCCGCTATTTAATGAGGAATTCGGCGGTGCACTTTGCGGACGCATCGCATCGTTGTTCAATTCAGATGGAATAGAGAATATTCTTTGGGGATGTCATCTCTTATCCATTTACACAGCTCCTATGGCTCTGACCGTAAGATTTGAATATTTCCACTTGTCTCTTCGCGCTAATATCAGATCTAGGAGCTTAGTTTTGTTATACCGGGCGCTCAGCTTCCGGACGCAGTTTCAGCTCTTGAAGCGCATCATCTACCCCTCTGCCGAAGCACATCCTGTTCATTGAACATGCCTCGAGAAGATGAAGGACCGAATTTCGATAACCCACCTGCACATTTCCACTTTGGCGATAACAGAGACAGGGTAGATCATGAGGACGGTATCGTGAGGCTTTACGTGATGGAAGACAAGCTTCCGCACCTTCCTGTATGGGGACGCGGTGTCAATTATACGGATGGTCCAAACAACAACGTGATATCTGCCAGTGATCATAGTATCCCTATTGGAGGTGGAGCTCAAGGAATAGGTCGCCTTCCACAGACTATCTCAGGCGTAAGAGTGCCAACGCTGCACTGTTATTTTGAAGCCATGGTGCTGCTAGCGCTACGTAACTCTCCATCCTTCGCCAGTTATTCTTGGATAACAGAACCGGGATTTGTAGTGCGTCTTATAAACAAGAATAACCTGACTCATCCTGCATTTAAGGAGATATATGACTGGACTATCGAAGGAGGAATGACGTATAGGACCATGATAAGACGAGCACGAGAAAGTTTAGGGTCGCGCATCCATCCTTATTCATATTGTAACAATTTCCAGAAAGCTCTGGGAGCATGAATAGAAAGTATTGAGATTATTCCTCAACTGGGCCAAATATCTGGTTGTCTTAGAGAGGGTTTTTGTAGAGCAGATAGCAATGTATGATATTCTGACAATAGAAGTCATTATTCCCTAATTAGACCACATATATTATTTATATATGACATTGCTCCAGTGATTCACTCCATGGATTCCTCAATTCTACAGACACCCGTGAGTATACTTACACCCTCTTCTATATGGTCCTTGGGATTCCTAATTATCGCATTGCAGTGATGAATGCAGAACCCTGGCTAGATTTATGCTTATCTAGGATTACACTCATCGATTTCATGACATGTTCAGAAATTGCTGAATTGAACATAATTGGAATATATAATAAGCTGCAGAGAATAGTCAATATCAGCTGCCAAATATGTGTTCATGGTTGAAGTGCTTAGTCTAACTAACATGCGATGATCCTAGCCATCCACCACCTCTGTGTGTTCTTATCAGAGTGATATCATTTGAATACCAAGATCATATACTCTTAAACAAGTAGTGAATATAGATTATAGTTGTTCATGGCCAATATGCTAAGTTAAAGGAGAACTGGACATATGGAATTTGTGCGAAAGGCTGGGGCGGAAGGGTTGAGGGAATGAAGGAAGGAGCAATGGAGACACAACTCCAGGTATATCGAATACACAACGAGTCCTATCAGCATTGAACTGCAGCATTAATGATACAATTGGACTGATATACTGCTAATTCGATCTATTAAAATGGCTGCTCTCAATAAAGAACTCTATGAAGCTGCCAGTGCCGTCATTGCAGGCGCCAAAATGATCCTGGGTGCTGAAGCAAAAGATGCACGCATTGCTGTTGTGGGTGGGCTTGCAGTTCTTCAATTGACGAACTACTATCGGGCTACCAAAGTATGTTTCGTATGTTAATAACTAAATGTAGAGTATATTAATTAAGATGAATAGGACAAGCTACGCTTGCTTTTCGCCTCGCTCAAAGGAGGGGGTGCTTCGCACCCCTTAGGGTCACGTGTCAAGTTAATTTCGGCTCTATCCTCATATATTGATTCAAGCTTTATACGTATCTGTAATATTTTGGGCTCCTGACCTACGGCCAGTAGCCTTTTATTACTCTGAATTAATTTATAGCTCTATACATATCTGTTGAATTAAAGCTTTATCCGTATCCGAGGCCAGCGACCGCTTGCGCAGGCCGCTGGCCCGGTTGTATAATAAAGCTTTATCTGTATTTTGTTGAATCAAGGCTTTATCCTTATTTATTCAATTAAAGCTTTATCTGTATCTAAGGCGGTCGCAAGCGGTCGCTGGCCGGTTGTATAATAAAGCTCAATCCGTATCTATCGAATCAAGGCCTTATCCGTATCTAAAGCCAACGATTGTTGGTGCAGGCTGTTGGCTTACTGCACCGTACAATATTGGCTGTACCGTACAGTATTAGTGCTAACGACTTACGACTGTTGGCTTTTAATAATAAAATTGAGAATACACCTTCCTTATAACGATTACTTACCTCTTTTAATCAATTCAAAGATATAATTGAAGGATAAAACAGTTAAAGAAAGTTGATGGGTATATTACTGTCAATCGGAAATATAATTATTCTAAGCGAACATATAGAAACTTTTAGTTAACGGAATAGTTGATCATTCCGTTGATTGTATGAACCAATCAATTGTTCTGTTCTGATTACGTAAAACGACAAATTACGTAAGCAAAAGATCCACCGAAAAAAAAATGTAATATTAGATGTGGAACTTTTTCTTGGGAGAAGCTTGCGCCCTGCGCAACTAAAGAGGGAACTACCCGCCAGAAACCGTGCCTTTACCATGAATCTAGAGGCATTCAATGGTGTCTCCTATAGATCACCTATCACCAAGAAAGTAACAGCCATAGACTTTTTAGATATCACTGTAGTAAGGTTATAATCCTCAAACTATTTCTTATAGTAACGGCTTGATAAGACCGAATTTGAGCCTAAGTCGCGAATTCTCGACCAAGCTGAAAGAAGCTGAGCTGCCCTGGGCAGGCAGGGATGACTTGATTTCAATGAAAGCATTTGGAGCTTCAAAGAGAGATGATCCGATCAAAGCCCGTAAAGATGTTGGAGATATTGAGAGGATGGTAATTGGAACATCCAGGTCCACTGCTCTTTACTGGATCCAGTGTTGCGGAGGCCAATAAAGAATTTGTGAGAGGATTTCTGCCAGTAATGGCAGAGTATAGCAGTTGGACTGAGGAAGAATGGAAAGAAAAGCTTCAAATTTAGCTTAGTTTGAGGGACCTCTAAATATAAACAATCCTTGCCAGCTAGCGAACTCGATAATATATATCCCAAACCGCTTATGAGTATCCTTCAGCCGCTAACTAATCCACTGTCCACTCCCAAAGTTTCTCGCCCAATTCAATGTCAATTTTCACATACTTGCCAATCTCGTGGGCAGAGCCAACGGGATAATAAAATGATCCGGACTTGACATCTTTTGATACAGATGCCCAAAGCTGGTTCCGTGCGCCAACCTCGCATGAGTCGGTAAAGGGATACACAATAGGCACAGCCAAGTGTAGGATGGGATAGGTCTTATAAGGGGATCCTTTATGGCTGTCATGGTCGGGCTTGGATGAATGGACGTGACACTTAACGATGGATAGTGTTTCGCAAGTTCTCGGGTATGGAGTATATTGGCAAGCTTGCTCTGACCATAGCGGGCCCAAGTACCTATCTCATGGCCAGGTGTCTTCAACGTTTCAAAACGGATTGAATGTCCAGGACTTAATTTGAAGGCATCGGAAGAAACGAATACGATACGTACATCATTAGTTTGTTCTGCGGTGTGCAGTAAGGCTGGCATCAGCAATTTTGTTAGCAATGCATGGCCGACATGATTGGTGCCAAATTGAATCTCATATCCCTCACTGATCTGGGCAGCCGGCACGGCCACTATGCCTGCGTTCAGGATAAGGATGTCAATCCGGTCAGTCTCTGCTATGATAGTCTTTGCCGCCTTCTGTATGGACTCAAAAGATGCTAAATTCAGTTCCAACGGACTGATAGACGCATCTGGAAGCTCCTTTTTAATGTCACTAATGACACTCTCGATCTTTTCGAGGTTTCTCGAAGCCAGCCATAGTTGCTTGGCCCCATGGCGAGCAAACTCGAGGTCGCTTTGCTGGCCTAACCCACTCGTACCACCAGTGACGATGACAACTTTTCCTTCTAGAGAAGGGATATCTTTCTTGGAGTCGAGTGGGTTGTCCAGAAAGGGAGGATTCTCATAGCGATTTGGAGCAAGAAATAGCGGTTTCAGGAACGTCTTCTTTAGTGTAATGTGCATGCCTGAGGCCCAAAAATTAGTTCTATAAATAACGCTGCTAGTTGAACATGCCGTCTTTTCAGACCGACAACCCGTTTCCCACTTCGTTGTAGATTGTCACAGGTCTATATCAAACCGGAGCTCCGGCAAAGGATTTCACATGACACCATAACCATGACAAGCGCCTACACAATTACAGAAACAAAGGCAGAGGAGGAGGAGAGTTAGCAGGCATTATGGGAATCGATCTACACCTCTCCGCTGCCGACCATACACGAGAATGGATCAAAAACCGCAAATTTGAGCCTAAGAAATTGTATGGCGAGAATGTGAATTTGGATCACGTGGAAGTCTGTCGCGATAAGTATTGGATATATGTTGCATGTGATCAAGCGAATCCGTGTGAACACTGTGGCAGACTGGCGGCGCACCTAGATTGCATAGTCATTGCTGTTGATGGAGCCTGTCGGGGGAATGGCACTGCGGGGGCAGTAGCTGCTACTGGAGTTTTCGTTGGTAATGAGTCTGAGTATAATGATAGTCTTATTTTGAGGGTACCGAGACCAACCAACCAAGTGGCGGAACTAAGTGCTGGTATTCGTGGGCTCGAACAAGCTCTGGCCATACGGAATGAAGGCATTCACGATTGGCCTCTGGGGCAGGTTGTAATTAAGGCCGATTCGGAATATTTGGTGAAGGGAATGACTGATTGGGTGTTCAAATGGGAAAAGAATGGCTTTCGGACCGCCAGAGGCACGCTCGTCACAAATGCACCGCTCTTCATGAGACTTCAAGAACTCGTTGCCAAGTTGAATAGTCTGGGTGTTGAGGTATTATTCTGGCATGTACTCAGGAGCCGTAACGAGCAAGCAGATTTCTGGGCAAATATGGCCTTGGATAATGAAGGAGATGAGTGGTAATCCACCATAGAAATATGATGAGCAACCTGTAATTCGCGCCTGTTCAAGACTGCTCTGTGTGTTCTTTCTTTTGCAATAAAAATCAGTGGCGCTATTATTAATGAAGTTATTATTTGCAATAGGTTGTACAACACGGTTAACTCTTTCCTCTAGTTGTAGGTTCGATATATTTAATTAACTATTAGATTCCGTTAGATTATAAGTCCAGTAATTATTCTCAGTATGCAAGGGTCACATGCCTAAGCATCCAAAAGGGGTCTACAAGCAACAATTCCGATATGTTGATCAATGTTCAATTCCCGACAGTTGTCTATTCCTTGATATTGTTCTATCATACGTATCCCATCACTTTCATGGTTCTGCCGCACCAGCCTTGGGAGAAGTTATGAGTGTGCTCCTTGCTTGGCGCAAATTCGCTATTAAAGAAACGCTCTTTCACTTTCATAAAGTAGAGCACGAAGAGAGAGCCCCAGACGTTGACACGCCGTAAAATTGGGGGTACCATCCTTTATGTCTCCTTAGACAGTTATACAGAATCACTTGTCGCTCGCTTGATATAGTAGAGTAGTTGGATTTATAATTGAGTGTGAGTTTTTGTAATGAAGAAGTTGAATAACTACTCAGCAAATTGAGGTTATACATTAGTATGAGATAACGTTGAGTTGGTATTCGGTAAACTATGAGACTGAACTACAGTTAACACGTAGTCGGGTGAGAGGGATCCAAAAGGGTCATCCAGAGTAATCCTCGGAACCATTTTCTAATATTAGCAGGAAATAATAGCAATTGTCACCGAGGAGTTGAAATATGTCCCCGCCCAACTGCAACCCGGTCTATGGCCTTGTTCGCCGTTTCTCACCCCTTCCCACCTTCGCCTCACCTTGCTCACCTTAGCTCACCCAATATCGCAGATAAAGCAGCTCTAGTCACTTTTCTTAAACAAAATAGGTTTTCTTGATGTTGGGATTGATGTGTGATAACCGGCTATCGTTACCCGGGAATGGCTATTTTTAGCAATAACGCGCCTGTGTAACGGCCTCTACTACACCAGGTTATCATCCGGATAGCTCTTTCGTTGTCAAATCTATGTAGATTATGCTTAAACATACTATTAGGAAAAGATGGGCTATTAGACAACACCACTAACCTTGTTTTCATAACGTGGCTTGACATGCATACTTTTCGCTTGTATGGACCAGTAATGCGGCGTAATTGTTCCTCCAGAGGAGGAATCGGGCGCTCGTATACTTATTCGCGTCTTTAGAGAAGCATCTGGCTTTCCGAGTTGTTGTACAACTTTGAATTCCTAGCCAGGACACCCAGCATGGCCGTGAACTTACCGTACTACGGCTTATGGAATCGCGGCCCTCTAACCACCACCTTCACGCCCCCGTCAACGTGCCTCGCGACAACGACCGTCTATGTTCTTGGCTACGAGAATGCTCCTATCGCCCAGGCTTCGTCTTATTATATTGGCCTCTGGCCGCCAGCCTTGCCCGATTACTTGGTAGACACTACCAGCAATCCATGTATCCCTCCAGGTCCGACGCCAGCCCCCCTCTATCAGCCATGGTATTATTCACCGGGTATCTGCCCTAGTAGCTACACTCCAGGCCTACCCTTAGCAGTGCAAACACCCGGCGTAACTGCCTGGCTCTGTTGCCCATTGTAAGTCTCCATCCTCTTGTTTGTTACTAAATCCCGACCGTGAATTGCAACCAATACTCTATTTTAGAAGCTATACTCCTTCCCCACATGTGTCAAACGCTCTGTTTACGGCGACGTTCGCATGCGTGTCAACCGCACCCAGCCTTGCGACGTTGACCAGTGTGTGGTCTGCTCCGCATGGTGATTCCATAGGTGATACTGTTTGGCCCACTACTGTCCCAACTGCTGCCGTTACACCGACTGTGGTTCTTACTAAGCCAACCGTGATGGCTATTGGGATCCCCATTATGTGGCAGAGCACTGATCTAGAGGCCGTATCCTGGTTCGACAACTTTCAATCGAGCTCGAGTCCGCTGACAACCACTCCTGTTTCAACTCACTCTACAATAAGTCCTATTGTCACTCATTCGTCGACTACCCCCTCCTCTACTCATTCGATTCCACTAACAGGCTCCAATCCTACTATCCCACTTACAACTTCACCCAATCCAGTAACGACCTCCAACTCAACTAGTTCAATAACAAGTTCCAATCATCCTAGCACCACACCATCTAAGGCGGCAAGTATGGGCCGAGGGCCTAGTTGGATTGCGGTCATTCTAGGAGCCGTTCTGCTCGTTCCTAGCTTTATTCTCTAGCTTTAAGATGGTTAATATCTTCTGATTAAAGCATATGTATAATTTATAATGAGGAAATTCAATCCATATCTTCATACTGCTTCGCCATATACAAACTATCTTACAATCTGCTAGCTCTGTCTCTGTATAGGCCTAAGTTGCACCACAGGGCCTTCCTTTGCACCGACTAGATGATCCTGAAGCTGAAATTCGTTGGTATTTGTTCGCCCATATCTCAAATGGGGACCACCACAACCTAATTCGCCCTCTGGTCCTTCGGCAACTCGAATATCAAAAGCCCACACCAAAAATGCAATAATAATAGAGATCTGAGCGTTGGCGAATGTCTTGCCAAGGCAAGATCTTGTTCCCAGAGAGAATGGTATATACCCCTCCGGTGCAGTACTTTGCTCCTTGCCCAGTTTCGGGCCTTCCAACCAACGCTCTGGCTTGTACTCATGCGGTTGCGAGAAATAAGCAGGATTATGATGGATGCTGTAGATGCCTGTTCCAACGGAATAGCCACTAGGTATGAAATGGCCATCAATGATGTGCCCTGACTTGCCAACTTGTCTCCATGGACAACCTCCCAGAGGAGGGGTCATTCGGAGTGCCTCTGATATGCATGCATTGAGGTATTCACAGTGCCTTAATTTATCGCCTATTTCAATTTCATCTTGTCTTGTAAAGGTACTGCGGACCTCCTTTGCTAGTTTGTCTTGAACCTTCTGATTCCTAGAGATATAGAATATTATTGCACATAGCGCTACTGCTGATGTTTCATACCCTATTATTTGTAAGTGAGTTTCTTCATATTTGCTAGAGAGAACTTACCAGCCATCAAAAGCGTATGTGCTTCCGCTAATAAGGCAGTCGAGCTCAATTTCTGAGCAGACGCTGTTAGATATGAAAGAATGCTTTCACCCGGGCATGATTTCTCAAGGTGTTCCTTAATGATAATTTTGGTAAAGGATAGGAGGTTATGGCTTCCTTTAACGGATTTCTTGAAAAGAAGCTTGTCTAGTCTTCCGAGGACTAACAGCGGAGCATAGATCAGAACATTAAGCCGAATATTTGCCTCTTCAATATCAGAGGTAATGTGACGATAGGTGGTTTTCTCCAAAAGGTTAAAGTTCGTATCAAAAAGGAGGTCAGAAATAATGTCGAATGTTAACCAATTAATCCATTCTGACATGTTCACTGGGGCACTCCATTCGCTCTCTCCTATCTGATAGACCAGGTTGCAAAATTTGTTGACATGGTCGAGCAGCTTGGGCTCAAATCGCTTTATTGCAATTGCCGTAAACCCTGGGGAGACAATTCGACGACGCTTTGCATGTTCCACTTTGTCATGAATGGTACCAATGCTAGCAAACTTTTCGTTACGGCCTTCAAAGGCTGGGTGCTTGGAAATATTCTTGCCCAAGATATATATATCTAACATCGTTAATATAATGGTATTGCATCAGAAACGTACTAACGAAGGATAATAATCAAATTACCTTTAATTCCTGTTGCTGTGTTGAAAAGCAAGTGGTTTGGGCCATATCGAACTATTGGGCCTGCGGAGAAATATCTCAGTAGAGTTTCCCTACGGATATTGGATGATGCTCTCTCTTCCAACTTACCGTATTTTTCATGGCATCGTTGTATGTCTAAATGCTGGTCTCCGTTCCAAGCATAGTATATCTCTCGAAGATTGGTGAATTTTGCAGCTGGAGGTCCGGGATATTTTGCTAAGGGGTGGAAGTATATCTGGTATGCGCCATATATTATAGCCTGTAAGACGCATCTTAGATATTACGAGAATTTTGCGAAAGCTTGACAATATGTGCAGTAAGGCCGACTTACACTGAGTATAATGCCTATGAAAATCTGGCATACCGGCGAAGTTGCCAGCAGAAAATTTTCTACTACGCCCAACATATTATTTTTTAGTGAGCAGTATAGTTTGTATGATCAATTTACTCTGGCTATGGGCTATATAAATACTCCTCCCTCAGCTCTTGCATGATCCACGCGATTGCCCAATTTGGACCCCATAGCTAGCATTACACCTAGTAAACATCCCGATAAAACGACGAGCCGCGATGGTTAATCCACGCGCGTCAATTGAAATCCGTTGAATATCATAATACGCGTTATGACATATGTACGTCTGACATCCCTGAAAGATTGGAGCTGAGATTTTCAAGTCGTGCAGACTTTTTGTTTGTTCATGATCTGCAGGATGCTCAGCTGCCAGCGGAAATGTGCACTTCCACCACATTCTGGCTGCATGCCGCATGGAAAACTCATTCTGCCGAATCACTGCGCCTCTAATCATCTCAGAGCAGGATGATGCTTGTCTGAGACATGCAATATGTGTATCTGCATCTTTTGCCACAGCGGCCTAAGTCCGTTGGGGTCAGCATAATGCTGTTAAATTTACGGAGGTACCTATCAGCAGATAGCTTCGGGCGGGTCGGGATTGACCGTAGAAGTGGGACGCTGAAGATATCCAAGATAGGACTAAGTAAATCAGTAATTACAGTATCCACTGCAGCTCGCATCAGCTACACGAGCTTCGACCGCATGCGGGTCCTTCCCTAAAACAGCAGCAGTTCCGATGAGCTTTGTCTGACATCAGGCCGGCACTTTTGTTGCCTCTTCTCGACATACGAGCAGATAGAGCAAAGACTTATCTAAAGTTGTACTAATTAGTTATGAATTGAATTTCGTATCTGATTTATATAGATAAAATATAACTGTTATTGCCAGAAATCCCCATGCCTTGTTGCGGAACCCCTCAATATCCATTTTTTTTTTAAGTCTTTTTGAAAGAGATTAGTTGTCACGACTTCTACAACAGAAAACATGAATACGATACTGCATATCTGGATTTCATATACGATCTGCTCATCGATTTTGCTTCTGGCTTTGAATTTTCCCTATATCTGTTACCGGAATGCTGCAACCAGATATTGTACGTTTCTGGCATCAGTTATTGCGGCACTTGCTGTCATCAGCTTCTCGAGGGATGAGAGCCCACTTATCACCTATTTTATGGGCATAATATCCTCTTATTATGTGCTCAGAATCTATATCCTCATAATTATCCATACTCCTTACAAGGAGTTCTCAAGGCTTCAATTCAAGCCAGCAAAGGACGGCGGCAAGGACAAAGCCAATCCGGAAGAACATAACCACCAGATCTATTGGGAGACATTCCCACAAACAGCTTCTCTCCATCGTCTTTTGTGGACATTAGACCTGGTGACGAACGTTCGGAGAATTGGTTGGAGATACACCGGAGAGCCCCGACCCGATATAGCAGGTGATGGTCATGACTCTTATCCAGTCTCTCTTCTCGAGAATCGTCTTATGGTCTGCTCTAAATTAGCAAGCTATTTTTGTCGATTCATACTCAACGTCGTATATATCAACATATACCAAGCGTGGCTTTATCCGTCATGGGAGCTTAAGCTCCATATGGAGTGTGGGAACGTCCTACTCTGCAATTCATTTCTCACGGTTTGGAGCACGGCTTTGGATACCTTGGCAACCACCGCTGCGTTTGCTAGCTTAATTGACTTGGTCAACTGCACATCCTATATTTTGTTCTACTTGCAGCTTTTCGTAAGGTCACGAACACCGATACTCTACGTTACACAGTTGAGCCCCTGGGGCTCTTGGCACAGCTTGTGTAACAACGGCTTAGCAGGTAAGGCTGCAGATTTGCATTCTCCACGCGGCAGTTGGATATTAATCAGCACTAGGGTTCTGGGGCACGTTCTGGCACAATTATTTCCAAAGTGACTTTCGCACCGTTATTATACACACTGTCCCCTCACCGACCAACCCCAAGTCTAGGTTTCGAGCTGCGGCGAAGTATATACGACTATACTTGGTGTTTGCTCTCTCTGGACTAATGCACCTCTGTGGTGCACTCATGCTTGGAGAGAATAGTATGCCATTTCGGAAGCAATTCATGTTTTTTATCTGGCAGGCAATTGGGATTTCTATTCAGTCAGTTTTCCAAATAGCGCTGCGGTCGACGAAGGACAGGTTCTCATATACGTGGAAAACCTTCAATTTCTTATTCTGTATATCATGGTTAGCATTAACTTTTCCTATTCTTTTTGATGACTTTAAGAGCTGTGGGATTTGGCAACACCGAGTGTTACAGTTATGGTGAAGCGGCACACCCTGTAGTGGCCTCGCATGCAGGCGATCAGCGTGTTATGCAAACTCAAATGTAAAATATACGGAGCGCAGTGCAGTTTAGTCATCGGTAATGCATGATGCAATTGAGATGAGAAAAGTTCCTAGGAGCATTCCAAAGTCTGAAAAAGTTGAAGATAGCCAATCCTCAGAAGCCACTAAGGCGGAGATGAAGAGAAATAAGAGCCGATGTGTCTCAGTAGTAGCCCATATTTAAAGGATAGCCAGCTTTACATTGTCTCTGTGACATAATTAAGTTAATTGAGCTAACGTACTTGAGATTATACCATAATTGTCGTTGTGTACTATCCCGATTTTTGCTACCCTTTTGTTACACTGCAGCACATGGCTTGTGTACATGTAATGTTCATGCCGTATATTGTCTTACCCAGTGCACAGAATCAAAGCCACCACATCATGTCTTAGAACCGAATGCCCTCAACCGGTCCTTAAAGCTTTATGGCAAATCCCATGCACTCCATCCGGGGAAGTGCCACTTCGCACCCTAATCCCGCTTAATGCCGTCGGGCTTCAAACCAGAACGTTTACCAGCATAACTCCTCAGAAAAAAGTTCAGAAATAGTACGAGAAGTGGGAGGAGATAAAGGACGTTCAAGCAGATGGCAAACGCCTCCCCCTTAGTGTCAACACAGGTAATAAGAGACAATCCGTCAAGTTGACGTCTATCCACCCGAGTCAAGGACAGGGGTATATCAATGCCATACGACATGAATAAACTTAGGGTACCGTAGACAATGGCCACAATGATCTGCAATATTTGAAGTGTAGTCAGGCTTGCTTTTGCCACTTTTGGCACTCGGACCTCGAACAAGGTGAGGGTGTAATAAGTATACTTGAAGAATTTCATCTAAGTTAGCCCCTCCTGGCACCATACACCGGTCCACGTTGTGATGGATCTAGACTTACCATTAGCGTATGAATTCCAGAGTTCATAAAGATAAAACTCCATAGTGGTGCAGCCATATAGCGAACTCCAGCCCATACGCAGAGTATTGCGCCTGTGTGATGATAGATCTGCAACCAAGTTGGTGATCTTCCTCGAGATAGGAGAATAGCGGTATCTATCAGCTCATATATTTTGCTGAGATAAAATAACCATCCATAAGCAGCCAGGCCTTCACTCCACAGACGCCCTGTTAATGCGAGATCCGAGGCTGAATTGTTCAACGATGCTGATCGCAGTAATCCATTTGGGGTAAACCTAGCGGCATTTCCAACACCTTGTGGACCATGGACTTTGCATAGCATATCAACCACTGCAAGTAATCTTCCTTCGGCGCGAGCGTTGCTCCAGGCAGCTCCAAATACACGTAACAAGACTCCAGAGAAGCCTACAAACAGGAAAGCCGAGAATAGGGCAAGAGTGATATTGTATGCAACAACACACCGGAAGAATCCTCCTGTCTTGCTCACTGCCCAGGGTTTGTTGCCTCTATCTTTATTATACCGTCTTAGATACAATGCGAGGGTGGCGTAGATACAAGCAACCGTAAGCGGAGTTTTCGTGTCCAGAGACTGATGGTAAAATGAGTATTTGCCAAAGGGGGATCCATATTTGAGGTAGCTGGTTGCGGAATCAATGAAGCCAGTAGAGTAGTTGTAAGGCATAAGTTGAAATTTCTGTACGAATGGAAAATTTGAAGTGATAGGAGAATACATATTCACAGTTTCAATGATCTCTTATTCTTTTCTTTTTGAAAAAATTGCAATCTAGCATATGAGTATACATTGGATTCAGCTATGATTTCAAGCCTGATTAAATATCTTTTCGTGGCGTAGAGGGGAGCAAAAAAGAAGGTAAATTATCTAGATTATTCTTGATTTCGGTTATGGCATGAGTTTACAGAATTGTGACGAGTACCAGAGCAGCTGAGATGTGGGTAATGCTAGCTCGAGACAGGGCTTTGCAGATGACCCCAGTCCTAGATCCACTGTGTCCACTTAGAGGTGTGTTGGGCTGAAAAGTACTCACTACTAGCCGAGCAGCCGTATCGGTGATTTTAACGTGTTATGGCCCTGTGTTTATGACCCGCTGATCATGATTCGTTGGCCAATTAATTCATTCTAAAAAGAAAAATGCGTTGAATAGAGGCAGTGCTATGAGGCATGGCGATAGGCGTACTTATGTTAACGCCACACTGTCATGTTGTGGCTCTGAGGTCCCTGTCCCCACAGTTCTATCTTTTAAACATCGATAGTAGCATAATTTAACCGGTTATGGAAATTGTCGACAAAGCCATGACCCAGGGTAGGCGTCGTCAATGTGATACATTCTGTCACTATCGTTAAAGCCCAACCGGATGATTCCTCGAACCTCACACCTGCACGGGTCCGCTGAGGATTCACTACAATGATGCAATAATAAAAATTCTACAGTGGTTAAATTGAGATCTTGAGAACATATAAATTCGTACCCATCTGGCAGTTTTACGATCAATTGACTGTTTTAAACCTCATAAGCTTTTATCAAGTTCGACCACTGTTCTCTGGGTTATTATATTGCAATCCACTACGCCATTACCTATTGAGAAGTATCATTTCTATCCCTAATGGCTTCTACAGTGGTATCTGAAAATCTTCTAACAACATATTCACGAGAATCACAACATCTAACGGCACATACATAGGAACCTATTACTGGTTATACAACGAAAGAGTTACGAGAATCTGTTAAGAACGGCAAATGCCTCGTTGCGGTTCGTGGATATGTAAGCAACTTTGCTATTTACTGAGAGTTAAATGTCATTACTGATTGATACGATAGGTATATGACTTGTCAGGTTTTGTCAGGTTTCACCCTGGAGGGGCTTCCAGACTTAACATGGCTGCCGGAAGGGACGTAACGGTTGTATTTGAGACAACCCACGATGAGTCAGCCTTTAAAGTTCTAAGGTAATCATGATTTATAATTTCTATGGACGATATAAACACTCTAACCAGAAATCAGCAAGTATCGTGTTGGGCAGCTCCTTGACAATGAGTTCCCGACATTCGCACCGCCCAACCAATTTGCACGTACTCTAAGAACTGTAAGATAAAGCACCAGTATAAATATATATACGATTTGACTAACGCTCAACTATACCAGAGGGTGAACAGCTATTTCAAAATTACTGGGAAAGACCCTAAATATGCACCCAGCGCGTTAGTTCGTCAAATGATACCTATTACTGGTATCATCGTCTGTTATATCTTGTTATATTGGAGTAGCTATGTTCGCTCCAGCCTTCTTGCTACTTCCCTTTTAAGCATATTATGGGCATGGTGCTACGTTGGCTTTACTGTGCACTGGGTGCACGACAGTTCACATTCAGCAATCACCCACAATCCAAAAATATGGGATGCGATGGGATTGATATATAATTTTGTCATGGGTTACTCTGATATCATGTGGTTCTACAAGCATGGTATGTGTTCCACAAGGAATCCAGATCCATTCGTTCTCGTCTCATCGATGATTAGTATTAGGACACCACCCATATACGAACATCGAAGGTGCGGATCCTGATATCTCAACCGAACCGTTCTCGATTACAAGATTTATGCCATCTCAAAAGTGGCTCCCTATTTATGAGCTGCAGCATATATACGCTCCGATACTTTACAGCCAACTCACCCATTTTGTCAAACTCCAAGATATTATCTCCTATTTGTCCGGAAAGCTTGATAAAATTCATATGAATCCATTTACGAAGTCGCAAATCATTGTATTTTGGTCAGGCAAGGTTAGTTGTTATAATATATCAATGGATACCACATCTCGGCTTTTGAAAGTACATACACTAAATTTTCTGTCTCTAGGCATTCTTCTTTGTATATAGATGCCTTATTCCTTACCTCTATTCCGCCAGCAGTGGTCATAGGATAATAAGTACATTTATTTGCACGGAAATGATGATATCTTGGATGGCCGCATTTATGTTTGAGTCAAGCCACGTTGTTGAGGACATTCTATGGCCCTTGCCCGAACAAGGTGGCCAGATGAGCCAAGATTGGGTGCAATTGCAAATAGAAACTGCTCAAGACTACGCCCATGATGATTGGTTGACCACTTTCCTAACCGGGTCACTTAATTACCAGGCTATTCACCATGTCTTCCCACAGGTAATTTTATAAATTCTTTTGAAGTCATATATGAGGACTCTGAATACAGGATCAATGGCTAATCAAAATACTTTCACATAGATTAATCAGATATACTATCCTGAGATTGCGGGTATAGTAAAATCTATATGCGATGAGTATGGTGTTAAATACAGAGTTAGAAGTTCAATCCTCGAGGCTTTTGGGGACCATTTGCATCTACTAAAGAAGCTAGGTGTTGATAAAAGGTGATAGGGGCTCTTATTTACCGACTTCTTGAAATCGCGGGCATGACTTCAGTTACAGCATAAACTATGAGGTCACTATCCCGGCTTCTCTTGTTAGATTGAATTTACATATCACAAAGACTTACAGTTGCAATCTCGTCGGAGTTGTTCGTCGTATATAGTGAGAGAAGACTAAACATGGACATAAATTTGTGTCAAATACAAATAAAGCCTCAACACTATACCAGTTAATCACTGAACCCCTCTAATCTACAAGTGAAAGCCACTGCCTTTACAGCTATAAGCTCGTAGCAGCTAGCAATATGATGCCTCGGCCCTCTCTACTGGCCTTCCCTGCCGTACAGGTCTTCAGCACCCTAACATCTTTAGAGATTGAGCATCTATCAGCTTCCTAAGTTTAAATAGTTTCCACAGAAGTAAAGTCCCAACAATATCTTTGATAATAAAAGTAGCTCTGTCTTATCTATTATATCAAGTGGCGTGGCGTTTTGGGGTCTCAAGACTGCTGTCGACTTTCAAGCAGTCCGTCCAAATCTCATTCCATAGCTTTTTTCTAATCTCCTTGCCCTTCGGTGTACTTGTGATTGGGGCACGCCTGTATAACGTTAGTGAGGTGAGATCTATTCTGTGTGTCAGAGACACAGATAGAGGAATACTTACTTTGCAACCTTGTTATCACTCAGATATTTTCCATGTGACTCTTCCCCAACAACACCCATAGCGTGGAGATATGTCTTTGACCCTTCCTCAGCATTTCGTGCTGTGAAGAAAAAGAGAACATTAAAGATTGCCCTGAACCAAGCCGGGAAATCCCCAAACCCAGTCTTGACCATACCTGGTGATAGCTCGTTGACAATCACCTTTTTTGGGTCTACGTACTTTGCTAACTCCTCAACAAACATTGTAACAAGGAGTTTTGAATCAGCGTATCGAGATGGCGCAATGAAATTCTTCTCGTTGTCATAATGTGCCAATACTTTGTCGTCAGCCTCAATAGGCTTTTTATCGAGAGTGTGGTCAAACTGCACGAAGCTGCCTACCCAGGTCATCCGCGATGGCACACCTTTAGTAGCTGCGGTCTTCTCTAAAGTAGGTAATAACTCAAAAGACAATAGAGCCTGAGAGAGAAGGTTGACTTGAATTGTCTTTTCGTGACCTGAATTTGCAATAATATCCCACTTCAGACTTCCCGTCCCAGCATTCAAGAGTAGCATGTCTAAATTCCCGTAGTAACGCTGCTTGATTACTTTGGAGAACTGGAGAACACTGTCATAATCCTCCAGATTGAGCTGTAGAATTGTGATTACTCCATGCGGATTCGCCCTTTTCACTTCCGGATCGGAAAGAAGGTTTGACTTGGCAGTCTCTTGTTTAGATACTGAACGAACACCTGCAATTATTTCCTTTGCGCCATGGAGAAGGAGGAGCTTGGTAGCGGCGAGGCCAATCCCAGCTGAAGCACCGGTAATTAAGATAGTTTTGTCGCGGAAGCTGAGAGAGGAAGGAATGCTGAGCTTCGGTTGTATGAAAGGAGGCATTATTGAATTCTTTTTATAGGTTGAATGGCCGCACGGATCGGAGGCAAGAGCCCGGAAATGCGTTAGTATTAAAGACTATGATTTAAGAATTATATGCCGAGAAGGGAGTCTTTAAGTCTGCCTTGAGGGTATTGAGAAATATGGTATATAATTGTGAGTTACTCAGACTGAATTCCAGAGAGGGAACTTCCTTTATTTATCTCAAGAGTCACTCCACCTTTATTCTTGCCACATATCTAGTTCTGCCATACAATCTCAAAGTTGGAGGAGATTATGACTAACTTCGCTTCAGTAAGGTAAGGCGACTAACTACTAGTATGAGTTAGCTTAGATAAGGAGTTAACTTCTCAATCTTTAAATTATGGATATATTTGCTATTTTTACAATAAGATACTTGAATTCTGAAGTATGTCGGTCTTGGTTGTGGTTGACTAATAAGCTTTGTGAAGAGCACGGAATTCCGTGCCCACTCCACCCGGGAGAGCTAGCGGTGATATTTAGCTAATGAGAGGTGGAGCAGAGTTAAAATTATGGTACGGGTACCTACAAAAGAAGCTTTTGGCGATCCACGGACGGCCGCATCTCATTTAAGGAGATTACTAATAAAGTAGATAAGGCCGCATTGTCCGATCTTACTAATTCCTTGTGTGAGGTCAGCGGAGTTGTAGGTCGGTAAGGAATTCGGCATCTGGTTTAGGGATTAAAGGAGAGAGTATATTGAAGAATGTATTTTTGGATTACGTTTTCAAAACTTACAGTCTTACACTATCGAACATGTGAAATATAATTCGATTTAACGGATTGCGGTTCCTGCTCACTCTTTAGTTGGGATTGATATCTTTGGCTTCAACTAGAGAGTAGAGCAGTAATCCTCGAGGTCTGGATTGGGCCGTATCATGTGCCGAGCGCACAGCAGCCCAGAAACTGTCCTTCAAGAAGGCGGTGGCGATTACAGTAACTTTGATAAAGCCTCTTGTTCTGCAGCTCATGTAGTCTACTTGTATCTTCGCCATCTAACTTAAGGCTAGATAGAAAGATCCACAATGAGTTATTGAAGGGAGAATTAAAGATGCAGTTAATAGCAACATCTAAATCAGTAAGATCATGTTTCAAAAGTTCTAGCGTCGTACATTTTCCAGCTCCAGTCTCACCATAGAACGCAGACATGAACATTTATTCAGGCAAGTTAATGAGGCATCGACAGCACGGCTTCTGCCTGGTTAGCTGATAGCAATTAAGTGCTCTGATTGGCTGGTGTGATTATGTAAACGCCGAATACCGACAACCGAAGCTTCTTGTCGCGACGTCGTCCTTACTTAACTAATCCACTTACTTTTATTTAAAACCCCATACATACTCCTCAGCGAGCTGCTTTCTGGATTTGTCGAAAGATGGACAAGCTTACCTATGGCCTTCTAGCATTTGCTATCTTTATAATAGCACGAGTACGTTGTTCCGAGCTTCTTTAAGCCTTGTCGGCTGTTGTGTCGCATTGATTCGTCTAAGAATGAATGCATTATACTATTCGGCATCTACTAACATATCCTGGTTTGGAAGATACTATTTGCTGATCGCTCCCCTATTCCTGAGACATCGGAAAAGGTTAACAAGATAACCACCGCCGCCGAGCTAGATGCCCTTTTGTCTTCCACCACTTCTGTGGTAGTAGATTTCTACGCTGACTGGTGCCCGCCATGTCGAGCCATTGCACCTGTCTTCTCCGAATTGGCTGATAAGCACGCTTCAAAAGGCCATCTCGCTTTCGCCAAAGTGAACGTCGACCATGTCAATGACGTAGCTGGGCGGTATAATGTCTCCGCTATGCCCACATTTATGTTCTTCCAAAACGGTGTACCAAAGGGAGTGGCGGTCGATGGCCTCAAATCCCGTCAATCAGTTAGTGTTACTAGTGATGGGCTAGTTGACAAAATCCGAGGCGCAGATCGGGCAGCCTTACAGGCCGCAGTTCAAGCCCTGGCCACTCAAGAAAAGAGCAACTAAAACTGTTCGATCGGGACCAATCGTAGAAGATACCTAAGTCTGTGAGGGATAAGGAAATACAGCCGTGCAAATTCAAACAGATATTAGTCAGAATTAGTATATCAATATTCGGATTGAGTTAATTGGAGCTAGACATGTTAAACCAACCCAATCTATTCCTATTTACCGGGAATGGCCACTTTAGCTGCTATGTAGACTTGGAGAACGGAATCGGTGATTTTACAAATTATGGACTATAGTGTAATACTACAGCTCATGCCACCAGATTGGGTTGAACTTTAGAATTCTTCCCAGAGTCAGTGCAAGAGAACCTCTTGTTGTACGCTGGATTGATCCAATAAGGGACTCAAAACGCATCCAGTATAATCAATCGCACATTGTATATACTATTATTATCAATATATATAAGGATGGAAGTATCACTCAAAGTATGTATCTAAAATCAGGGTGATCATCTCCAAGCTCTTCGAGAACTTCTGAACCGTTATTTAGCTTAACGTTCGCTTTTCCAGAGTCTCTTCTCCGATTTGAAACCCAGCAATACAATTCCAATGTAGTACTCGCTACTACGCCCAACAGATTCAAGCCTAATCCCGTACCAAAACCTGTCCTGTATCTGGGATTTTGGCTTGTTATGAACACATTACTCGAAACTAAATTACCACAATTCCCAAGGCCGATCATGACACCGGTAGCAAAGGCGGCTTTCGCGTTTCCGCCCATGTTGTTGGCAAGCCAGACTACCAGGATAGGCATTTGAATATAGGCTGATGCAGTGATTGCAAACATGCCAAAATAGCGAGCGGACACAGCCTTCACTTGTGCTAGTTCGATAGACCAGCCGATGATGCCGATGCCGGAGCCAAACATTAAAAAGCCATATCGATGGCCAACTTTCCCAGAGAGATAAGCGCATATCAGCAGAGAGCACAAGGCAACGATGAACACGGGAATAGTGTGGACCTGAGCTTCAGCGTTGGAGTAACCGAGCGACTTGAGAATGGTTGGCTGGAAGGAGACAATGGAGGAGGCAGCGTTATCGGCGCCGAAGTATGCGAGTGTCCTTGTCAGAGGTTAGCGACGCATGTACTAGAGAATAAAGAGAGCTGAAGAGAGGTATATATGTACCCAAGCCAGATTTTGGGATCAAAGAGACATTCCTTCATGACCAGGTAGCTATAGTGATTCGGACGGGATGGACCAGCGTCTTTCTTGAGCATGGCCAATAGGTATCTCTTCTCTTCTGGCTTCAAGAATGTTGAGTCTTCAGGGTAGCCTGGGATGCAGAGGAGTCCAATTATCACACACACAACAGTGATACAGCCTTCAATAATGAATATCCTGAGAATAGTCAACACCGAGAAAGAAATCAGTCTGATATCTTACCATCTCCAGCCAGCATAACCACCAACCTTATCCATATGCTCGATTGCGTAGGCCAAGAGCTAAAATCATCAGAGATACGCACGATATGAAGGATATTACTACGTACACCACCAAATGCCCCAGCTAAGACAGCAGCACTAAAAAAAAGGGCATATCTGACAGAGAAATCTCGGCGCTTGTAATATCGACTGATCAAGTACGCACAACCTGCGAGTCTTAGGCTGGTTTACATGAATACCCATTCAATAGGGAACTTACCAGGGACAAATCCAGCTTCAAAAACTCCCATTAAGAATCTACATGCAAGTACACCTTTAAATGTCTTTGTGACACCCAGACCGATGGTGCACACGGCTGTAAAAGCAATTAGTCAATTGAATGAAGAAAAGAGAAGGTTATGCTTACCCCAACAGAACATTATTGTTGAGAGGTAAACCGATGGTGGCACAAATCCCTTTTTCATAAGCATATTACTGGCAACCGCGAGAACGATGTAAGGAATGTTCAATATCCAGAGAGACATGTTGTAATCGTTGGCTTCCATGTGCAGATCAATAGTCATGCCTTCGATCTTGGCATTGGCGATGTTTGTGCGATCGAGGAAAGTGATAACGAAGAGCCCGATGAGGGGAGGGAGAAGCTTGAAGTCGCATTTCCAATTCAGTTTCTTCTCCATGGCCCTATCTACAGTAAAGGTATCATCATGTACCTCGACGGCGGAGGCATTTCCTGGATTGTCCTCGACTTTGGTATCGGCGTCGTTCATTTTCGAAGAACTACGCTTCAATCGATTATGGATCTAAAGGAGGGAAGGAAGTTGGACGTGAGGGAAGATTAAGAAGAAAAGAAGAGCGTGAAATGTACAGAACGAATGGCAGTGACCCTGCTCTCGCAAGCATACGTAGCACTGCACATGCATATCTCCAGGCACTGCAACCTATAATAAGAAGCTGTCTTCCTGTTAGACTCAACACCGACCGGCAGAATAACAAATGCTGGAATAGTATATTCTGACTGTACGTACAGAACAATTTCATAGGATGGATTCCAGCCAGACACGCCCATCCTGGGGTATTATGCCGTGGACACAGTGACGATCCCACCTCACATCCCAGTATATCAATGAGATCTACCCTGCTGCTATAGTAGGCCTCAGCGCGACGTAAAGAAGCAGCTGCAGGGCTTTACATACATCTCCTTGTCGTGCGCGCCAAACTAGCGGATGAGCAAGGAGGTTCCACAATGCAGGCCCCAATCAACCGTTGTACGCCCTTCCCACCTTCAGGTCAAATATTAGATGCTCACTTCTACGCAATCACGAAGAGTGAGACCCAGCCTCTCCCCATCTACTTCACCATGGAGATCGAAGTCCACAATTGGGTCAACAACTGATTCGATTCAGCCAGTACTCCAGGGGACCAAGCAAGCATGACCTTATATCCTTCCACTGGTCTCCCAGCCCTTATGCCTGCAACCCCTCCCTCATCTCACGCTTGGCAGCAAGTGCTTATGGAGCCAATTCGGGAAGCCTGCGCGAGCGTTAAAGCATATCGACTGCCGAGGAGTGGGGCAGCAGACGGCGGGGATGAAACGATTGCGACAGTAGGGTACGGTAAAGCTACTGGAAAGGGCATAGTGTACGAGAAATTAATGAATGAAGAGGTGAGTGATAATAAATTTACTCTTAGACATATTGGAACAGAGAGAAGCCATGAGTCGGGCGGAGTCGTATGGCTTCTGAGCAGACTGCATCTAGTGAGAGGTGCGAAATATAACTGGAGATATATGAGGGCTCTGATTGTTGGTTATTTGGTATACAATAATTTACGCCGTCAACCTCTATCAAGCTCAATAAGTCTCAATTCTAAAGTAAAATATAGTTTGTATCTACTTATATCTGTTCTTTCTCTATATACTCTCTATTGTCTTTCTTTAAACTTTTAAACAGCTCCTTTGCCCTCGTCAGCATATCTTCCAAATCTACGCCCCATACCCAGCGCGGATGAACATCTAGCTCTCGCTCGAAGTACTCCTGCCATGAATCCTTGTTCCCGTCTGCAAGATGTGGTAGCTCACTTTCAAGCTCTAACATATGGCCTTGCTCTCTTGATTTTCTCACCAATTCCTGTGACCTCGGTCGGCGAAGAGCATCGTACACATGAAATGCGCGCTTTATGTCCCAAGCGGAACTGACAAGAGAAGGCACAAGGAGGCCAGCGAGGAGGTGGACATCTTCAATTGCACACCCGGCTCCAGCACCTGAGCTATTCGTAAGTATTAGGAAGTAGCGACGTTTCGTATTAGTTTGCATTTTTACATACCGAGATGAGGAGTCGAAGCGTGCGCTGCATCTCCAAGGATACACAAGCTTCCCTTGGAGTACGTGGGAGCAGGAAGGTGATTAAATAATGCCCACTTTTCTGGCTCATCAATAAGCTGGAAATGTATTATTAGCTATTGAACGAGCTGAGAAGAGATGGATAATGCTAGGAGAGAGAGATATGTGGTAGGAGATAGTTACCTCTAAAACCCTTAGAGCTTTCTCCCCACAACCCTCAAAGTCTTTCAACAACTCTTCTCGTGAACTCGGTATCACCCAACGTCTGTCTACCCAAGAGCCTGCCTCGTCGTTTCTAAAGGCAACTACATTGAGCATCTTCCCTCCACGGATGGGGAATGTCAAGACGTGAAACCCCTTTCCCAGGTACATCTGACGATTCTCAACGTCAGATCCCACGGCTGAGATGGCCGTCTTCATATCTACCACTTTTCGATATGCATATTTCCCACTGTATACCGCCCTTGCACTTTTCTCATTGTCGCCCAAAAGGATACGCCTACATGCGCTCCGGATACCATCACAACCCACAACGGCATTCGCTGTGGCACTTGTTCCGTCTTCGAATCTAATCGTACACTCATCAGTGTCCTCTCCTTCCACGCTGACCACTTTCTTCCCAAACTTAACCTCCACCGTACTTGGAATCAATTCCACCAATTTGGCCAATAGATGCACTCGACTCGCATTGCAATGAGCAAACCCCTTCTCACTTTCCACTTGTAAAATGAGCTTTCCCGTGTCCGACCACCGGAAATCATACCAGACATGATCTTTTTCAGGCCATTGGTTTGGAGTTTTCACTTGATCGTACGCTGCGATTAACTTTGGAGATATCAAGCTCATAGCTCGTAGCGCATTTGGTCCAAAGCCTATGCCCGCCGAGATCTCACTGAACCCAGGTCGAGATTCGTAGATTGTCAGAGAGAGACTAGGATTGTGCTCTGAAAGCGCAATAGCTAGGACGACACCTGCAATTCCGGCACCGATGACGGCAATTTTGAGAGGGTCTGGCGAGGCCATGATTTTGGCAGATGGTCTCTGATCGAACCTCTGTGAGAACAGGAGAAGTGGGGAGAGGAGGGTCTTGAGAAGTTGCAGTAAATATACATTGCACCGGTCTACCGATGTATGCTAGTAGGGACCCTTGTTTCCAACTGCACGTATAGTAGTAGATCTATCGCTCTTTGAAGCCAGGGTAAGCTGTTCGGAGTAAGGACTTAGTTAACTGGTGCTTCACATCCCTGTTTATCGTGCCTTATATAGATGCCACTTCCCAGGAGGAATACAACTAAAACGTACGAACCGGATACACACCTTGACAACTTAGAAGTCAGTATATAGATTGACGCTCGAAGTGAATAAGATGGAATTGAGTAGTATCATTCTATACATGTTCATACGATCTTTGCGCAGGTAAATTTGCTACCTACTCTAACTCTGATCTTTCATCCACACAACAGGTAATAGATCCTCGGTTACCTTATAACTGAATCGTTTCATTCATGTAATTTTACCTACGATATTGCTAAGTCTTTACCTATTTGTAAATTATCAAACACCAGAGATAGGTGATACGTTGAAAAATTGGCACAGTGATTCTACCATTTCTACGCGGTACTTACGATCCATATTCTGCTATTAATATCTCAGCCACGATTCTGCCTCGCATTGATCGGTTCAAAAAGCCACCGACTCAGTACGGGTTGATATGCGGAGGTAGAACAAACACGGGATACAACTCTTGCAAACGTGTCATACATTGCCTTCAATCAGCTACTATACAATAACTGACAGCTTTGGAACATTACTAAGTCGCTCGCGATGTCTACCATTGATAAGGACACAAACGTTGATGCTGAGATCCACCCATCCGCGACTGAACCCTCTACGATGACCAAAGATGATCTACCCTCCACTTTCGATGCAAAGAGCCCAGAAACAGCACCACCTCAGGTCACTCCAGCATTACCCCTCCCACAAGATGTGACACGACAATATCCACAATATCAGTCGCAGATGCAAAATGCTGGAATGGCGGCAGGCGCAATGGCAGGCGCAATGGGTCAAGGCTCTGTTGCGGGCGATATGATGATAGGGGGCGTTGTAGGAGGCATGGTCGGCCAACGAGTGGCACAGGCAGAAAACCATGCTTTCTATAGAGGCCAGGCGATGCAATATCGAGAAGGACGGGCTGAAGGGACAATCCCGCCTCCTGAAGAACTATACAGAGATGGGAAGAAGGCGTCGTGGTGGTCGAAAGAGGGTCGAGCGCAGAGGAGGGCGGAGAGATGGGAGAGACGAGCAAAAAGGAGGGATGGGATATAGATGCAAAGCTTAGATAGTTTGCTTGTTTGGACATTGTTTGGGATGGATTTATGAAAAGGTTTTTAATATTTATTTGCTGATGCTGAATCACAAAAATATGTTTATGTGAGTTCATTAATGATAGTTTCCAAGTAGTCTTTTAATAGCAGGAAAGTTTAATGACAGTGGTTTGGCTACGATAATAGTTAGTTAGTTCTATAATGGAGAAAGCTCTATCTCGAGCATGCTTATCATGCAGTTAAGTGTCTACGGTTAGCCCGGCTTGATGCTTATGTCTTAACTTCGTGGCATAGTTGTAATGGGCGTCAACTCTAATAATCGGATAATTATTGACTACACACACTGTATATGAATTCCATAAGTCGAGTAAGTCATCCAGTGCAACTCATGAACAGTGTCTGCTGGCCTGGAGACCCTAATGGCAATAACTGTGGCTGGGGAGCACATAAAAACCTATCTTCGGCTTAGCTCCTTAGAGCTCGTATTCACTCGTAGATCTGAAGATGAGAATGGATTACTTATGGCAAAGTGCCCAGATCATACTATTCTATTGCCGCTTCTAGTCGGTTTAAGTATATCGGTTAGGCCCTATCATAGATTGTACTTCACATGCTACAGCTGTTGTGGCCATGATTAATTTACTGAAATAGACAGTTGGATATAGCTTCATTCGGACTTAGACACTGATTGGAGTACCCAGTCACGAGATAGTGGAGCCTCAAGGAAGGCAAGGCATAATTTATGGTGACATAAGTAAAAAAGATTACCAAAACCTTTAAGAATACCCCAAAAGATTCGAAAGAAACAACCAACAAGCCATTGACAGGGGCATTACGGCGCAGCGCTTTACGGCTGAAAACGAAAACGAGGCTCTTGGCCTGGGTGAGTGGATAAATGATGCGCTGGTTGCCTGTTGTCAACCCCACAAAAGCCTCATATCTACGCTCTGTATTCCTTCCTCATCCGCATCAAGTTTGGCAAACAGTTTTTTGATTATTGAATCCATCTGGATTAATCTCGTGCTCAAATACATCTTCGGTACCTGTAAGATGCATCTCACCGTCCTTCTATCAGCTCTCGCCATTGTTGGGGCAAGCGCCCGCAACGCGATCAATCCGATCACCGGTCGGCCATCAATGGTAGGACGATATCCCATTTGTCCCGAGAACTATGAAACCTATTGCTGCATGACTGTCGTGCCATACTCGAATTCCTGCAGTGGAGGCAAGTGCACAAATAATCCAGGCTGGTCGTGTGTCATGGGACCAGGGAAGGTTGAGTCGATGAAGTACTGCCTCAAGGAAGTAGGTGGGAACAAAGACGCCTTCTGTAAGAGGCCTGGGTACGAGTAAGTAAATCTCGATGTTCCATGCATTTTATAGATGAATATCCTGACCGAGGTGTCGAATAGATACTTTGGATCTGTTCTCAAATGGACCGGAGGCTCCTTTGAGCCTATGCTGCAGCCGCAAAACTATAGACACTATCTCAGAGCTGGGATGAAGGCACCTTGGGTCCCACCTCGTGGAGCAATTCGATGGGAGGAAGAGGAAGATGAGTCTGAAACGACAGAGCCCGAAAGAGAAGAGCTGCGGAAACGCGAGGCGGTGTTTGGAGATACGGATATGGCGTGAGGCTAAAGCGACACGGAGTTATAGACTTCGCAGCATTAGGATACCAAGTTGAGAGTGATCGATTAGCGGGGAGTATGTGTTGAACTATTTGGTAATTGCGTTTAGTTAATAGCTAGAGTACTGGACTATTCTTTCTCGCAACGCTTGAGCAGTAGAATAGATAAACACCCAGAATAACCGAATCTTATAAACCTAGTCTTAGATACACTTGTTTGATCAGCCACTAGTTCGATAGTAGTTAGCTGTTCAGATGAGTCCGTAAAGCAAGGGCGGGCTATGGTCTTATCAGGTGCCCATTTCTACTCTACTGCTTCTGCGTCGAACCGTTTAAGTATTGGATGCTCTTCCGATGCCTTCAGCATAAGGAATTAATACATTTACAATAATAAGATTGAGAAATCAAGGGTGGTCCCGGCGTAATGCAGAATTGGTACAAGTGGGCAAAATTGAAACGGGTCCATACCGCTAAAGTCTATAGCGATTTCTTCTCGTACTTGTTCCGTTTTAGTCCTGGAGGTGAGCATTGAGTAGTAACTGCTTTAACCTGAGCAAATACGGGCAGCTCTTGAGTGGGCCTACGAGACCATAGGACCGAATTAGCTAGTATACAGTACGTGAGTACTTGCTATCGGTTGTATACTCGGGACAGCCATCGTAAGGTTACTCTCACATCAGATTTGATTCTACCACGGCCACGTCAAGGATTCAATGTCTACTGTAGTCTACTTGATTATAAGTGGGGCAGGCACCCTAACACACACTGCTAATCAGCTTCTTCTGCTGTGTGGCTACCATCCTGAAGTTCTTCTCAGTATATTGTGCTGCCACCGCAAGCTAATCACTGTCGTGTCTGGATAAGTACTTTAACTCTTAGTAAGTAGCAAAGCTTAGATATTGCTCATATCATTAGCTAGAACCCCTAGTAGCGAAGGGACAGACTAGCTAGGAATTAAATTTTTGATCTTTGCCACCAAGCGGGAACGGCAGGTGAATGGAATATTCCAGGGAAGGAGATTGTGATGGCGGACTGACATGACCAAAGTTCTTCTCATAAGGAGGGTTACGTGCTATTAGACGTTTATCACCGTCTTTTGGCGTGCTTGAGTTTTAGTCACTTGGTTTGTGCATCTTATTTAGAATTGACTGTTTGTTTGCTGTGTTTAACAGTACGTCTAGTCAAGTCTGTAACATATTAATGAGAGTATATAAGTGCTTAATCTCGCCAAAGGATTCTCTTAGCAATTGGAAGTTGTGGCATGAACGGAGGGGTTGATCCGGCATGATATGATATGATATAAGTCTGAAAAGTTTTAACACTCTAAGATTATCATAATTATGTCTGTTAAACAGGTAATGTAGCTAAGGGAGAAGATGTATAGACAGGATCTGCAGTTCACTAGTGCTCTGACACTATATACACCCGCCGGCCAGGCTGTTAACACCATCCTTCAGTAGAAGTCATTCGCCTAAGCACAACTTATAAGCATTGTGAGTACCAATCATTACTGTACTTGCAGGTTCCCTGCGTGCAGCACGTAGTACCAGACCATTCACTACCTCCACACTGGCCATACAAGCTGGCACAGTTGCCAGTAGGGGTCGACCCTGTGGATGTAGTGGTCTTAGTTATGGTAGTTAAGGAGGGACTTATGCCCCCTCCACTACTAGAAATCTTGACTGTGACGACGCTTTGTGCCGGAAGGTTCACTGTCACCGATCCGCTAGATACAGTAACTGAAGTCGAGGCGAATTGGTGACTATTATCAGTCAGCCAAGCAGAGGCGGAGCTGGGATTGAAGCCACTGAATGAGAGGGTGCCAGATTGTTGAGAGCCTCCACTGTTAGTGAAGACCGCGACGACGGAGCCATCAGTGTTCTTAAACACGCCAGTTCGCACTCCAGTGATGGACCCTGAGGTAGACAAGCGATGAGCTCCAGGTCGGATGTATCGAGACCACATGGCGAAGGCCCAGTAGATGCCATTTGGCGTCGCTTTGGTGCCGTCCAGCGTGTCGACGAGGTGACTTCCAGACTGCGTCTGCTTGTTTTCGAAGCCCTCCCAGTACAGATACGCTGACAGCCCAGCATCGATGATACCCTCAGCGATCTTATTGGCCCAGGTCATACCCTCCTGAATTGCACCATTGCTATACCAAGTAGTCACGAAGGCACCAGCGCTGTTGGTGCCGGATTCGGTGACCCAGGTGCGTAGGCTGGTATCAAGGGGGGCGTTGGCATCGCCGCTGTACGTATGAGAGGTGATGACGCCAAGGTACTGCTCCATGCCGGCGGAAACAAGGTTGGGCATGTACTTAACTGCTGTTGGCCATCCGACAGGATCACAACACGCGATCTGGGTGTCCAGGCCAGCTGCAGCGATGGTTGAGTGCAGGATAGGGATGAAGGAGATAGCCTCCTGGGCATTGGTGCTGATCTGCATCTGAGAGTAACCCGGACTAGGTGGACTGGTCAGCTGCGAGTGATAATATAATTTCTTTGGTAACCCACGAATAATCTGGCTCGTTCAAGAAACCAACGTGCGTGACAGTGACACCGGACTGGGCATAGTACTTGACATACTGGACGAGAAAGTTGGCATACGCCTGTCTCCAGTCTCCTGAAGAGCAACTATGGCCAGTACTGCCGCAGAGATATCTGGTATAATCAGGGTCTGGACACAATGGAGAGTCGCCCGCCCAAATACTTACCCAGGAGTAGAATCACTGCCGCTGGTCTTCATAAAGCCAGGGGCGCTCCATGCATCGGCATAGATAGTTTTCACGCCATAAGAGATAGCCTGCTTAGAGAACCAGACCTGGCCACTATCGTCATTATCCCAGGTATATCTCGGAGTATTTCCTGGTGCCCCAGGAGATGTCGGTTCAATGCTATCGCCGCCACCACCGGAACCAATTCGGTTGCGGATGATGCTAAAACCAGCGCCCGTCGTGGTGCTGAATAAGTAGTCAAGGGCTTGCTTCTGGAGGCCGGACGGCGCGTTCTGGAACTCTTTAGCTCTCCCGAAGGCTTGCGAGAACCCGAAGCCGTCAATTTGTTGAAGCTGGGCGTTGGCATTCACTGTGACTGTAGCCGCTGATGAGACTAGAATCGCGGCTTGCGCAACGGCTAGTCTTACCAGCAGACGGACTGACATTGTACTGATTGCTGATGATCGAAATACTGCTCAGTATTACATCTTTGCAGTATGGACCTGCTATTGACAGCAAGGATGGCAGCTTATAAAACCATGCCTCACCCTGTCAGCGGAGAAAGCACATCCAGTACAGATTACCTCCATAGATTAACGTACAAGCGGCCCAACCGCTGCTCAGAATCTCGCCCATGCGACCCTTTATTTACCTAGATTGTCACAGAGGCCATTCTTATGACCTGCTCCATTTACTGCACATGAACTTGTTATTCCACCAGTCAGTTCCTATTCGATTTTGCCGGGGGGATAAAGTTGAGTCTGCTCTTGTGGATAGCTTAGCCTTCGCTTGCGGCGTAGACGGCAACAATGCCGTCGGGTGCTCATCTAACAGTTCCAACTATTAGACAGCATGACTATTTCGGGAAAAGAGGCTTCAGGGCGTGCGGAGATTTGCTAATTAAGCCCTAGCTGTATAATATAAGTGACTACACCTCACGAGCAGCCATGCCAGCTTCATAGTATAACGCGCGTACCACAGGTTGTCCGGGAGTGACGGTCCACGCCAAGTTCTAATACAGTACTTGGCTGGATGGTACAGCATGCGACTACCATCAGCATATACAAGTAAGCTATATATCCTATCATGTGGATTTCCTCCAGTAGCTAGTCCCTGGCCCCATCCATGCCTCAGGAGTTGACCCTTTCTCCGATTTCTATCTCTCTCTTATATTCCTCTTGAGCCTTCCATCTTACGTCTAATTGACCTGTAATTATTATCAAATCGTGCACGAGAGGCCTCTGAATTGCTTACTGCTCGCCGCTTACCCGTATCATGCTTACACGTCGAGATTCACGGCATTTTCCTTTTCCCACCCTTACATCTTAACGTACCAGGTAGTTTTTAAATAAGAGCCTTATGCAAACCCTCAATACATACAAGTATGCCATATACTTAATGTCATTATAAATTTCTTATTCAGTATTACTTTCCACATATCCTAACTTATACAACCTACGAAGAAATACATATAGTACCTATACCTTAAGTATACACGCACGACATTCAATCAATGCTCTTTCCAAGCAACTCGTCTAGTATAAGCAAAAGCTCAAGAGTATGGCCTATAATTCAACAATGCGATGAACTTGATGATAAACATCTTTTTGCATGTCTTACTAGAAACTACACCTAGGATACTTTTGACTTAATTAAAGTACAATGAATTCAAGTAAAAAAAGTGGTTGTCATGTCGAAGTGGCCGTAACGTGGGGATCTTGAGTACGCTTTTATGTTTAGAAATTCGAGTGGTTGTGATTGATTGAAAGTTTCTTTCTTTATCAGCTGTTCTCTACTCAAATAGGAGTGAATATAGCTATTGCTGCAGTGATATTGCAATTGAAGAGTAAATGAGCAAAACCATAAAAGAGGAGAATCAATTCGCTTGCAACGTCAGAGCTAGCGAAACGGGGTATCTATGCCAAACAAGTCCACAAAATAACCTCACACACGACTATTATGCAAGTTGAGAACTTGCAGTTTAGGCTCGCTCAATCCAGCACCTTCTACTTTGGCGAGACCATACGAATCGTTCCTAGCAAAGTCCAAGACAATGGGGCTACTGCAATACTGTACCTAGATTAGTGGCTGAGGTTAGTAGCAAAGCACTACCGGGTTAAGCGTTATATGCTTCACTTACAGGGCCTTCATCCTGGAAGAATGTTAAAAGGAGCAAATGGCCGTAGGGCGTTAGTGATACAGTACAGCGATAGCCGTAGAACATAACGATGGCCGTACAGTACAGTGATGGCCGTATAGTACAGCGGTGGCCGTGCAGCATAGCGATGGCCGTACAATATAATGATGGCCGTATACTACAATGATGGCCGTACGGCATACTGATGGCCGCACAGTAAGCTCAGGGCCCTGTGGGTAAAGCCTTGTAAGGTTTAAGCTTTATAAGTTTAAACCTTTGGTGCACCATTGTCGCTTCTCCTGATTGGCTACTGTGCGAATTTCAGCCAATAAGAAGTGCGAAGAGAGCGACAGGGTTGCTATCCTTACTACCAAGTATTCACTGAGGTACCCCTGGCAGTCACGGTGTTGAGGGCTTCGGGGTTTGACATTTTAGCCCGGGCAATGAATCACCGTTAGCAAAGACAGGTTACTAACGATCTTACTAACAATCTTACATGATTCAGTGACCGAATTTGGTGGAAGATATCCACCATCGGAGACTGTAAAAACAAAGTCCTTCATATACGGAGGTACAGCGGCTAAGTATTCATATAGCACTTGCAAAGGTTAATCCCTAGACAACTACTTTATCCATATCCAGTAGCCAGAATCACTAATTCGGTTAATCGAACATAACAGTTATGAAAGTTATGAATATACCTAGAAAACTACTACTCTTAGAGGAAAGTAAGGCCTTCCCTGCTAGTGCTATAGGAATACTTTGCCGCTGTACCTCTGTAGAATCTTATGGACAAGCGTCCCTGTGATTAGTATCAGCATGTTCTATCCTGTTTCGTTTTCCTTTTCTATCTGCTCTCTTGATTCTCTTGGTTCCTCTTGAGTTCTACTCAAGTTTTTGCACATATAAGTGTTTGCATTCCACGTAACAAATTCGTGGCCCCGTCATCTGAGATATAGAAAAATAAAGATAACTTGGTGTGACACCATGCCCAAGAGCAAGAGAAAGATTCATAAAATTGAGAAGCACGAGCATTTGTCAGTGAACGAACCAGCAACCAATGGATCAGTTCAGGAAACCCCCACGCCGTCTGGAACAAGTTCTAACAAAAGGAGTATAAGTCTCAAAAACTCGAAAAAGGATAGTCCGGATGGGACTTATGATTCACAGAAAGATGCTAAAACTGCAATACACTCCCCGTCGCCCATCACCTCGAAATCTAGAGCATTGTCTACACAGCCCAGGCGACAGATAATTGTCCCGCGAGAAAGTCGCAGGGGCTTGTTGGCGAGGTTCGCCCTGTTGCCAGAGGTCGAGAGACCCTACGATTACGAAAAAAGTACGAAATGGATCATCACGTGTCTAGTTGCATTAGCTGCTGCTATTGCGCCCATGGGCAGTGCTATATTTCTCCGTATGTGTCTATATCTGTTTTTTACAGTTCCATAACTAATCAGTGTTTTCTAGCTGCTCTATCTCAGATTACTGTAGAACTACACACAGACGGAACAACTACTAATCTTAGCATCGCCATGTATATGCTAAGCATGTCAATATTCCCATTATGGTGGTCATCGTTCTCCGAAACATTTGGCCGCAGGTCTATATATATAGTATCTTTCATACTATACTTAATATGGACTATCATTGCAGCTGTCAGCTCGTCAATTGGCATGCTAGTTGTAATGCGAATACTGGGAGGCGGCGGGGCCGCTTCTGTTCAGGCTGTTGGCGGGGGTACCGTTTCTGACATCTGGGAATCTGAAGAACGAGGTCGAGCCATGGGAATCTTTTATTTGGGGCCGCTGTTAGGATCCCTTCTTGCTCCTATAATTGGCGGCGTGTTGACTGAGACATGGGGTTGGCGAAGCACTCAATGGTTCCTGGTGATATCTGGCGGGTTTATACTGATACTCATAATATCCTTTCTTCCGGAGACGCTCAGCAAACGAGTTGCTCAGGCTAATACTCTAGGAATCTTCCACGAGGAGATGGACGGGCAGAAGCCGTCGTCGCGGGTCTTTACTCGCAAATCCGTACAGCAGAAGACCAAGAAACTCAGTGCTGTACTCAAGCAGTGCATTATCGAACCATTATATGTGATAGGCTACCTACGATTCCCTGTCATCCTCGTTACGGTCTTTGTAGCTAGCATTGCTTTTGGAACTCTCTATGTGTTGAACATATCTGTTCAGCAGACGTTTTCCGACCCACCTTATAACTTTGATGCAATCATAGTTGGCCTTCTGTATATCCCAAACTCCTTTGGATATATTGCCTCATCTATCTGGGGTGGTAGGTGGAATGATCGGATTATGGCACGAGAAGCAGAGGCGGCTGGTCGCTATGATGAATCAGGAAACCTAGTCTACCTACCGGAGGACCGTATGAGAGAAAACGCCTGGTTAGCAGCCGCCATGTATCCTGCTGCACTTCTATGGTACGGTTGGACGGCCGAGAAAGGTGCGATGTGGCTTGCTCCTATAATAGCCAATTTCTTCTTTGGACTTGGCAGCATGATCATCTTTGGTCTTATCTCCACTATGCTCACGGAGCTCGTTGGCAAGAGAAGTAGCAGCGGAGTAGCCCTGAATAACTTTGTCCGGAATATTCTTAGCTGTGTAGGTGGAATTGTTGCTCATCCTATTATTTCAGCAATTGGAAACGGCTGGCTCTTTACCGGTCTTGCAGTGATATGTTGGATCACTTCCTTTTCCGGCATCTGGGCGATAAGGCGATATGGTCCTACATGGAGGCTACAGGTAGATCAGCATTTTCAAGAATAGTCATTCTATGGCCCACGTTATGGCTAAGATCAAATTGATGCTCTGAGGGCTCGCGTTTTCAAAATCCCATTAATCAAATACGAAATCACAAGATGCGTTTGCTTGTAGGGCTTGATCACCAATGCAGAGTCCTTCGTGGCATTGGAGTACTTTAGCCCTGCTCGGCACCGCCTGCATCCCCGCAACTGGCCACGTGATATGAAAACTCCCCGTACATAGTATCGCGGGTCCACTCTCCAAGTTCCTTCTTTATCGATTGATCTCTACTCAGATAGGAGTGAGTAGAGTTATTGCTGCACTGATATTGCAATTGAAGGGTAAATTATCGAAAACAGAAAAAGAAGAAGAATTCATTCGTTTGCAACGCCAGAGGCAACAGGCCGGGGTATCTCTATGCTAAACAAGAACTCTCACAAAAAACCCTCCCACACGACTGCCACGCAAGTTGACAAGTCGCAGTTGTGCCCACTCGATTGAGCACCTTACAGCATAATACCAGCAACACGGTCTTGGTGAGTGTCTTCCTCTGCCCGAAGGCGGATCCCCTCCATAACCTGTCCTAACTGCTCCATGTGCTGTCGATTGGTGACAATCCACGGGCCGTGCTCGACCAAGTGCAGGAACGAATTTGGCAGATGGTCTGCCCAGTCTTCGCCCTCCACAATGTAGCGCAGATAGTGCTCGCCCAGTTCTGCAAAAGTCAAGTATACACAGTCCCGGTCCTGGGACACAAGGACAAATCTGTATTGGAGATATTGCATTAGAAACGGTTTTCCTTTGAGGGCTGGAGCACAGAGTATCGGACCTGGAAAATGCGGAAAATGTAGGCACGTAGGTACTTTTCTGGACGGCTGAGATTGCGGGCGCATTTACTTTACTACGGTACTTACGGGAGCTTTCTTTCGCGTTTCATAGCATACTATAAAGCTTCTACGCTTTGCGGGGTTCTAAATTTAAGTCCAAGTACCCCACCTTTCGCATTCTCCAGGCCCAAAACTGCTGTAGATGATGGAATAATCCTGTCACAGTCACGAGGGGGAAGGGAACGTACCGTCGGCGTCGGCGACCCATCTGCCGAATGTAGTCGGCATGGGTGCGAATCCATGCGACGAATTGGGCCGCTTCTTGCATCCTGACCTGCTTCCCGTTGTGGCGCCGGTCGGCCTTCTTGGTTTCCACGATGGCGTGGATAGTGCCCAGCCAATGCCCCATGGCCACGAAGGAGTGACCACCGAACACGGGTTCGAACCGTTTTCTTTCGATGGTCCACTCCTGGTGGCCGACAAACCGCAAGCCCAGGGCGATCAAGAAGAAGATGAGTGATGCATTTACAATTTGCTCATCATTGGTCGCTTGGTTGGGGATTTCGGCGCATTTCTCTTGTTGTTGCTTAATCGTCGAGAACACGCCTTCCTTGAGGGAGTTGGGCGGGAAGCTATCCATATATTGAGCCCAGGTCTCGTGTGCATCAAGGTTTCCGGCCGCCTGCGTCATGTATGGGACCAAACCGTGCTCCTCCGGTTCGAAGCCTGGTCTAATCTCCCGCGTCACCCGCAGGAGGAATTGTTCGTAGTTGATTTTGGACGCAGATTGGAGAACGACGTCCGTTTTGCGGAGGGTATGTCGTACCAGGCTCTGCTGAAACATCTCGAAAGCATATTAGTTACCAGAGTATATGCATAAAAAGCACATGTGAACAGATATAAACTTACCCAGCATCGCGCCACTCTCCCGCACCTTGTTGAATATCCAGCAAGCAAAGATCCATGTAGCTCATAAAAAGAAGGGTGAGGACCGTAAAAGTGAAGAGGACCAAAGGAGTATGCCGAACAACATCATCATGGACTGGGACTCGGACTGGGACTGGCGAGGGAAATCTCAGAATGTCCAAACCTCGGGACGGTTGTTTCCTTGACACGAAGCTGATGTTGGCATCACCCGGATGGGTTCCAACTCTGCGGAATAATTCGAGAGTTATTGTCCTCCCAGCCGGGAGCTGGTTGTGACATCGGTAGTACCAGACCACGGATATAGGGGGGTATAAGCAACCAGTTCAACTGGAGTTCTCCTTTTGTTCCGAGAGGTGTGTTTGCTGAAAAGGAGGGAAACGGGCAGGTGGAGATAGCTGCTGTAATACGGTAATTAGCATGCTGTGGAAATGGTGTGGAGAGAGGGAGGGAGATGGAGGTGGGTGTGGAGAAAGGCTCAAGCACTCCAATACCACAAAGGAGTGAATATGTGCGGTGTGCGTACCCTAGTACCACCCGCATCCGAACTATCGGAGCATGTGAGATCATATGGGGGTATATTCACCATTTCGGAAAAGTCCCCCCTTGTATCTTGATGATTTCGCCTTCAAGAACAGAAGAATATTCCGATAATACTACCTTTGTTTTGTAATATTTAGATGACCACGGTTCTGCCATTCCACGGGATTTTTAACACATGTATCTAGAGTGTACAGTAAACTTATATGCAACATCTTACCGCATTCACTGTTATTAATTAATTTGCATATCAATATGGCTGTAAATTCACTACATGCATAGAATCAATTGTAACTATAGACTTCTTATAGCCAGCCTAGTAGTCTTGTGTTATTCACTACGTATTTAAAAAGAGTAGTGTATGTATAATTAAAAAAAGAGTGAATTAGTAGTTGGTCTACTCAGTTGTGTGGCCCTCATTGTACTTGTTTTCTCGTAGTCAGCGGCATATTCAGACAATAATCTATTACAGATATTGTAGATAATCTAGAACAAATGTAACGTATATACATGTAAGTATTATCCATACAGTTTCTCTTTGTTCTTGGGCCGGCGTAGACGGGGCTTTTTTTCCCACTAATTCCAAGGATATATCGTTTGCTCATGATAACCGTATTTTCTTATAATACGTGCCACCTCATCTATATCTGCTTCACTCATCTGCTCCACTCGATCTTTGGCTTCTTGTAATTTTGCTTGCCCCTTAAATATTCCTTCTTTTGCCCCCTGAAGTAAGCTTATCACGTCTGCCTTTGTACGGCCTTTAGAGTTCCGCTCTTCGGGGTCATCAGTCGATGGGAATTGATTTAGCTCTTCTTCTAAATCATTCTTCTTTTGCAGGTTCGAATTAAGACCAGCTTCTAGAGGTTGAATATAATGTAATGATTTCGTCCTTTCGAAGAGTGCGTCATTCATCTCGTCCCATTCACGACGTGCTGCATCGAAAGCTGAACCATTGAATGCCGAGGGCCAGCCATGCTTTATATAAAGCTCTTTGTAGCTATCATACTGATAATCGCAAAAGAGAAGGTCTTCCGCAGAATTCTAATAACGATATTAATACCTCTATGTATTCCAAAATTCCGTATAAAATTCCGTATACATACCCGTTCTAGAAAACCAGGGAGATATTCCAAGTCAATACGTCTTTGCATATAATCCCCCAATGCTTCTATTGCTGGCCGTGAAGCAAACTCGTCGAGGTCGAAGCAGGTAGCAGGGCGAAGGGCACCTTCAGTTTTTGTCCCTTTAAGCACAGGGTCAAAGCTGCCTCTTAGGTGTGTTTTGGATTCTTTTGACTGATGGTCAGATATCGCTTCTATTGAAGGGTCGAGACTCCAGAGGCGCTATATATGAGCATTAACAGCTTAGCTTTCACATCTGATTTCTTATGAGTGAATCACCTACTAGTTTTCAGGTTGACAGCCAGGAACCTGTGGTAGGGATGAGTGAGAACGACATGCCAAGGTTTTATGCACATTCCCTGCTCATAGCAAAGGCGACGACCTTCATTATTATCTAGCAGCTTAAAGTCGAGATCATCCTCATCGCCGAACGGATCCGTGATTCGTGGTATTATGAGACCCTCTCGCCAGTCAACAAAGGAAGTTCCAAAGACAAAACCGTTCGGTGAAGTTCCAAATTTGATCGAGGAATCATTGACCCAGTTGTACATCGGCTTGTTCACCCTCACATATGGCAACAATTGTAGTAAAATCACTGCGTCGTCAGACATGTTGAGCTTCTTGGCAAGTGTGATGTCGATGGTGTGAGGTGGATAAGCTACTCCATCAGGATTGAGATAGTGCATCTTAATAAGTAACTCGTAGAAATCTCTCATTTTATTTGCTAGCTCATAAATGAACTCTCGGTCTGAATTGTTTGGCTGAAAATGACCAGGTAGTGAAGGGATGAACCCCAGATGAATACTTAGAGCGAAGCATATTAGGATAAACACTACCCTAAACCATCGAAATCTAGACAGATGCCGAAACTTTGCGGGCCCTGAAGCGACAAGTGGCTTGCCTTTCGCAAGACCAGCCTTCATTTTGAGGAAATACTATTTGCTATGTGTCGCAGACAGAGCTGCTGAGGTATGAGGTGTCGTTGGAATCCAACGCCAAGCCATAATTTAAAATTGTCTGATCCCAACAAGGCTAGCCCACAGTCCATATCGCGTACACATATATAAAAAACACAAAAGGGGGATGCTCTGGCTCATAGAGCAGTTTGACTGAAATCTCAATCAGCTGACCCATATCCCAGTATTCTGTAGTTAACTAATCCCAGCGCATAGCTCAGCAGTCTAATAACGAATCAACTGTCACATGAGCCTTACATTTCTCTTTATAGGCGAGCGTTTACATAAAATAACAAGGCTATTATAACCGTAATCACTATTAATTCCATCAAAATTTATATTTTTAAGAGGTGTTCATTTTATTGTTCGATAAGCTATTTATATTATAATAATCTAGTTATAAAGTTCAGATAAACGTAAGGCCGGGAAAGCAAAGTAAGTAAACCGTAAAAGCACGTGAGAGTTAGTAGTCCGTACGCTACTATACATAATTTTCAGCTCTTCCTGTAATATTACACTCTTTAGCTCAGAATTGATTTAATTACCTGTACTGTAACTATAAGTTGTAATAGAAAGTTGTTAAGAATATGTATATCTATGTTAATTACTTTCCCTGACTGAGGTAATAAGCAAAAGAAGAGGCTAATTAAACGAGCCGATAATTAACTATTTAAATTTTAAATTATAAAAACTATATAACATAATATAATATAAAATAAAAGTTATGAAGGCTTAAAACCTGTAAGGCAGAAATGAAAATATATTCTTTATCTGTAATCATAGATCTAGCTATTAAAACATGTTAATGGCTGCCTGTCTTATGATATAAGTGAAATTATATACCGGGATCTCATAACATTCAACTAAAGTTGTTCTAAGAATACATAACTAAATGTAAATTAATATCTGAACCCTATAATTACAGATAGGAGCTAGTACTTCCGTAGTTGTAGGACCCTGATAAGCGGTGTCAGGATTGCTTAGTTCATAATATCAAGCGCAAAGGAAATGCAATTCGATTCCTCCCTATCTTTTCTGGTACAACAATACTATAATCTTACATAGCAAGTAGTCTAGAGACTGCAACTTCTCCGTAAATGACTCGTTTTAAACATATTCAACAGCGACGGAATCGTATCGTTTGCCTGTTTAGAACTCTCTCAGCTCTAGCTATAGAAGAAAAAGAGACTGTTACATACCCTTATGTACCAACTCGTATTTGGTGGACGCAGATTGATATGTTACCTCCACACTGTATTGCAGTACATTGTACAGATTACCATCTTTCCCAAGTTTTACATCAAACGCATCCGCCGGTAAATCTCCAACCTTAACATTTAGGCGGGCAAGTACATCCACTTTATCGTCGAGGTAAACCACTGCAGGACGGTTGGCGCGATCGCAGTAAATGAGTAATTCTACTTCTGTCAGAGGACCATATGTAGACTTTATAGCTTTGAAAAATTGAAAGGTGTATGGCTTGTCTTCATTTACAGTGTCACCCTGTGGGAATGATTAGATCTGTAAGTTAGAGAACTTGAAAGGAGAGCAAATACTCTTTTAATAAACCAATTCATAGCAAGAGTTCTCCATGTCCCATCATAATCGTAAAAGTACCTGCAGTGAGTTAGATATGCTCTCTTTGATTATGACGTTCAGACAAGGAATTAGAGACAGACTTTCGACTAGCTGAGTGTATCTTCTCGTTGAAAATAGCCCCAGAGTTTATACCAAGATGCTTCCTCGCAATACGCGACGTCAAGCGTAACTTTGAGTTTTTTGGATCAGATTGGGCTACTCCTTTCAGGACAGCTCCTCGAACAACAGCACTCCATCCGTATGGTGGTTGGAGCACTTCGACTTTGTTGCTCACTTCCTCTTTGATTCGCTCGCGAAGATACATGCTCCTTCCGAAGCCTCCCACGAGGAGAACTGCTTTGACTTCCCTGTTCGTCGTCTGAATCTGCTCGAGAACCAATTTGACGACTTCGATTATCACGGGCTCAAGAATTTCCTTCACAGTTGAGGATTTAAGGGTTAATTTTCCTTTTTTGATCGAAAGCGTCTCGTTGGTGGCAAGTCCTGCGACGGGGACTTTCCAAGTCTGGTCTTTCACGGTTGATGTGTATTGAATCTTAACCTAGTTGATCTCGGATCAGTTATCCTCAGAATTTCGAGCTGATCGGGCTTACTATCTGATCAAAGTAATCCATAGCTTCACTGAGTACATCCTCATCCCATCCATCTTGCTGGCTAAGCTGAACTTCTAAATATTCCTTGAATCTTCGATTAAGATACGTACTTCCACAAAGCCCCCCCGTGCCTGGCGCTGCCTCCTTGACCTCTAGAATAGGCTCAAGGCTGATGACAGTATATGAAATCAAATCGACTGTTCCACCTCCAGCATCACATACGACAAAAGTGTCTCCGGGTTTAAGATAACGTAGATCCTGGCGTTGCAGAGCATAGGTTGCTGCGGCTTCCTAAGAACTGTCACAACTCATAGCTCAAGTTGAAATTTACCAACTTACCGGTTCTGATACCAGCAAAATAGGCGTATCAGCTCCCAAGCCCGCTCCTTCTGCTGCTGTGAGTGTTTTTTCTCTCGCAGATTCATTCCAGACAGCCGGTACAGTCAGGACGAATTGTAGCAGTATTGTCTTCGCTTGAAGTTCGCCTAGCTGGAGCTGGAGCATATGCATAAGGTGTTTCTTAAGGGCTGCTAGATAATCTGTCGCGAGTTGCTGAGCATTGTGATCCGCATCTAAGTGGAGATTATTCGGGTGTGGGTAACGGTCGGCAGGAACTTTCTCTTCAGGCTTGTACGAAGATTCAAGATCTCTGTGGACAAAAAATGATTAGATCAATTACTCCAGAAAATATGCTATCACTTACAGCTTGAACCATTGATGACAAGGAAGGTCGTCTTTGATCTGATAGCCCCACTTGAAACTTCCTGGCGCTTCCTTATCATACAATATCTGGGTAGGAACCTTTTCACTACTTTTATCCAGAGGAGAGCTCAGTCCAGGCCACTGCTGTATAATGTTTATATTTGACTAGTCGTTTTCGTAGGCGAAGAAGTCAGCAAAAATTCCATCTGCAAGGCGCAATAAAACGGGTTCTCACATCATGAGTACTTCCCCACGCGACTCCAGAGAAGGTGGTTCCAAAGTCTATGCCCACCACAATCTTTCTTTCCTGCGTTGGATTAATAACCTTCACGTCCAACTTCTTCAGAAGTTCAGAGAGCTCAGAAGCCGACATCCTTGCTGTCTGTAATTAATAGAGATCCAAAGCAAATATTGAAGCAGAGAGAACCCCGACGGTAGACAACGCTTATTTGACCTCGGCGCTAAAGAAGGAGTAGTGGTTTGTCGGAGCCTCGTGGTTCGTGTCAGATCATTAAGGGGTAGTGACCAACAGGCTCTCATGCAGAACATCCTGCAGCCACTTTCACATGAACCTCCTCCAATTCTCGATTTTATCAAGTCCTCTTTTGCTAAGAAGGCATTCGTAAACTTCTGGGCGCTTTAAATGGTTGTGCGATTAAACCAACTATTTATACTCCAAACTTGAAAACTAAATTAATTTTACGTTTCTGCGGTGATAGAAAAGCTGGCTGCATCGATGTTCAAGTTAAGCGCCCGGAAATGCGGGACGAGGGAGTTATCACCTAAGATACTTCGCAGACCCAACTACCCCCGAAAGACCTGCATCAAGGCCCAATTTGTGAATTTTGATTCGGCGCTGATACGGGTTACCGAGGAACTAATATTTTTTTGGCCAAGGTACCTTGCCTACTTAAAACATTTGAAGATTCGAAGTGCTTCATCTACCACACTTCGCTTTTCAAAGCCTCGGGGAGTGAAGACTAACTCCCCTTGAAGCATTATCAAAACAGCATCTTCAGTCTCAGGGGGTTTGAAGAAAACGCCAAATAAACTCGCAGTGACGCTGGGGCAATATGGATCTTAGTAGACGCATACCGGAGGAGATCGTGAGTATTATCTAGAGCCTTTACGGTGGTTCCGTTCTAAGTTCGCAAAGTCAGAACTAGAGAATCTCTCTCCAGACAGTCAGGGGAGATCATACCACGCCGCGCAATATACACAAACAGCACGACCCTCACAGTCCGATGCTAGATCGACTCAAAATCCCCGAGAAAGACATAGAAATCCCTCAGAAGCTTCACAGAAAGTAACTCGACCCTCTGACACCGCGGGATGTACTCGGGCAGGTGACTATGAAGCATCTAGTAGCGCAAAAGCAGCCAATCAAGCACCAAATGAGTATCAAGAAGATGATGACTTTAAACTAAGAGGTAAATCACCATTACCGTACATAATTGAGGCTGCTGCTGACAGAATAGGCCCACGCAGAACCCTGAGTACTCCAACGAACGAAACTGAGTATTACTCGACATCCGACTTGGAACAATTTCAAATATTGCGGCAGAAATACGCGAAGTTGGAACAAAAATATAGGCACCTCCAATCACAACACGAGCAGACTTTACATTGCATACAAAAGGAGAAACGGACTATTGAATCTCTGAAAATCACTTTACAAAAGTCAGAGGCTGAGAGGGCAGACATCCAGCAACGACTTGAGGAAGCGTCAAACACCATATTTCGATTACGACCACAGAGACAAGAGTATACGGAGAGTGAAATCGAAGAGGACTACGAGAGATTAGTCAAAGGGGTAAAAAATTGGGTAAGTATCAACTGTGAATCATTTGTGGAGGATGATTTACTTGGGTTTGACGCGCTTGGGCATCGTAAGCTACCGCCTGGTGATCACTTTGAGGCTTCTGAAGAAATTATACTACAATTTCAGTCTCAATCTATGCGATGGATTGATGCAAAAGAACATATATTAGTGGCGGTCGTTATGCGGTATCTTTATCAACAAATTTTGAACCAGCATTTCTCTATACTTCTCTATCCCGAGGAACGGGACTTCCTTGCCAATATCCAGGCAGGAATGGGAAACACAAGACTTCGAAAAGGTGATACATCAAGTCAGAAATATACAAAAGGAGAATAACGAATGATGCAGACTTGCTCACTATCGGAACTTGGAAGAATGAAACTATTGCCGCAATTGATAGCTACAAACACTTCGTGAATCGCCGTCATTCGATCGAGGGCCGTCTTACTACAGAACTTCGTGACTGCCTTGGTAAAGCTCTGAGTGACCATGAAAACGAGTCAACAATTTCTTCGCTGCGCAAAGAAATAATTGGCCCCACAATCACCCTCGCTCATAAAGTATGTCTGCACCGCCATGTTCCCTATTTAAAACCAAGCAAACTAATACATCAAAGACTCAATCTTCATCGAGCATTTGGAGTTTCAGATACTCTGACTTTCTAGTTCATAAACCTGGTGAGTTCGGATCGAGGATCCCAAATTTCCTCTCTAATATCCAGGAATTTCGATGCATCAACCTGTCAAATTATGGCAAACTCTTGAAACCCGCCAACGAATTGACAACTGAAGAAGCGAGAGAGAAGTTACTTTACGTGTTGGATATTTTCCCGGGCCTATACTGTCAGCGAGTAACAGCCGGAGATTCTCTACCAGTCTCTACAATAAGCCAACCTATCTTGCTTGTTGCTTTTGCAAGCAAAGAAGTTCCTACGCACAAGGAGCTAGGCCTCGCAGAGCCTGCCGATTCCGATAGAACTAATCAAAATCGAGCTACATTGCCAGTGCACTCAGAATCACCGAGTCGTAGTCGCGGAATTATCGATAAAATGAAGAAATTAGGAGGACTATTGGAATAGAATAATCAAAGCCAGTTTAACAAATTCATCTGAAGTGGTCCAGTTTTACAACGGCATAAAGACGTAAGATCAAACGAACGCCACAGATTCTGAATACGACATAAGCAATTGGAACTAGGGAAAAATTTGAAGTCAAGATATAATTCCATTATCATAAACATATCGCTGGAATCTCTCGATAATGTTATGTGCAGTGAGGAATAGCCGTCTTCGGGAAATGTACGTGAGAATGGAAGATTTCCCAAGCTAGCACATTTCTTAGATATCTTCCTCGACCAGATGCTGTGACAATACTTACCGTTGCCTCTACTTGTGTATACTAAGCCGGATAAAACTTACTTAATGCACTGCTAGTGCAGGATGTAGTACTTGTGCTTTGTAGAATCATATTTCATCCTGCAGTTGTCCCCAGTATTTGGGTTTCGTTCCAAGATAACACTTGAAACACCCATCGCCTTTAATCGACCTGTGGTAGACAGTCCAGCCATGCCGCCTCCAACGACAACGCATTTAAAATAATGCTTATCTACTTTGTCATTAATATTATCAATATTCCAGTTAATTTTTGAACGTAGAGCGAGAATATCAGGGCTGGGAAGACCATTTATCATCTCTAGAATCGTACTAAGCATAAAGATATTCCACCTTCTCGCACTGCCAGGTACTAATCTAATAAAAGCCGTGTGTACAACTAATGATATATAAAGCTGCTGCAAAGTGGATCACTTTTGAACTAGGTGAAGACGATAAGAAAAAGTGTGCAAGCAAAATACCGCCCTGCAAAGATTGAAATGTGGAGTTGTCAACTTCGGTTTCTCTCCACAAATCGTGAAACTGGCACGCTCTATGGATAAACTTGCTTGCACCTCCTCGTGGTTCGATCGAACGGAATTCACTGCTATTAGAGAAACGAGCGGACAAAGCAAATATTCTATGCAAAATAAATGCGTCGATTGCTGGAAGATTATCACCTGTCAGGATAATTGGTCTCAAATTCTGGTTGTAGTGAGACTCTTAACGATGGTTTATGAAACAACGGGAGAAATCTTTGGATGTGGAGAAAATAAAGTTCCACTCTATGACACGTTAAGGTGAGAATCATAGCTAGGATATTTTCAGACTTACAAGTGATCTGCCACTTGCACAGTACACAGCATAGATGATGAATTTTCAGAAACTGGCATAGGTGAGCTCAAATGATCTTTAGATAGATCGAAGTTCGTCAGTGTCGACCACGGAATTTTGTTTATTTCATATTCGTTTGTCCGGGGTAACATGTCTCTAACATCCAGCTCATTAATCCATACTCCAGGATTATTATTGGGCTGAGGACTGAAATTTATTGTGTTGGTCTGGGTGTCGAATATTTTCTCAAAAAAAGCCAATTCTTGACTTTGAGGATCATTGCTGAGTGGTGTTGGTGGATTGTGATGAGCGGCCGGGTAGCCTTTAGAGGAGGGTATAAAAGAACCATAATCAGAGCATCTGTCATCTATTGGTACGCTCGCAAGATTCGAGCTTCGCCATCCAACTGTCTCAACGTGAGAACACCTCGAGCATTGCTTAGCTGTACTCTGTTCCTTTGGCTCATGACGTGGGTGAGAAAGGTCTTCATGAATTCTGCACAGATGTTCGTCTACTTCAGTATTCCCTAGGATTTCTGCTAGCTGTACTGAGCGACACTAGTTAGTTCTTATTGAAGGTCATCCTGGATTTTGAATCTAGGGGAGAAAAGCCCCACCTCACATATTTTACTCCGGTTCGCCAACAATGCCGAGAGATTCTTGTGCACATCTAGGCCACGTCGTCGTAACTTCTTACGATGAGCCGGAAAAGTACAGCACGACTCAGTTTTGGCATAAGTTAAATAAGATAGACGTTTCATATCACCTGAATGTTATTGAATGTAAGGAGACCTAGCAGGTTAGTCATTATTCAAGACTCCTATTTTGTCGTCTTTCTAGTTAATTTTGACTGGAATCATTTAAATCACGGAAAGAGACGAGACATTGTTATAAACCTATTGCACTGCTCACAAGCTCTATTGGAAGGAACGGTATCTCCTACCACCGAGGAAAAGCTCATGATGTACTGTCCTACGTCTGGGTTTTTAGTTCAAATAATAATTATATAAACTTTAACGTGTATAGAATTCATAGTAATTTTCTATTTTTCAATTAAATTTAAATTAGGTGAAATATAATAGTTTAAAGGGAGGGTGTTAAGTTGGGGGAAATGCTATTTTTAGAAATCGCGTAGACTTATGTCCACTCACTGTACATCCCCATGTATTACCAGAAAGAGGCGTATTAGTCCGGTCTTATCACGTTTCCTAGGATCGGATTAAGTGTACTCAGATAAAATCCTCTCTTTTATATGTTGAACTTTATTAAATTTAAAGATCTCTCTATATATTTATATCATCTTGGTACAAACCCCACCCTGATAATATGCCTTCAGAGATTCATTCTCAAACACTTCTGACCGACGAAAATTTCGACTTCTCTCCTAATTACGATATTCCCAACATTCGAGCACTCGTCCCTGTCGTTTGTAAAGGAAATACTACTTATCTTAATGCTTCCATGCAACATCCAATACATGACCGTGTTCGGAATGCAATTAACGAATTTCTCGACCAAGCACAGACCAAACTCGATCCCAAGCCGCAATGGCAAGCAAAGACAGAAGCCACTAGAGAACTTCTTGGACTCTTTCTCAATGTCTCCCCCGACACACTGTCGTTTACTCGGGATACAACTGAAGGCATGAATCTATTTCAGAGGTCAGTGCCTTTTTCTGAAGGGGACAACGTTGTGCTTTTGGACGTAGAACACGTCAACCAAGTGTACGGCTGGATGGCACTCAAGGACGCTGGCCTGGATGTACGTTTCGTTCCAACGCAAGAAGATGCCTGTGCAACTTCGGCCACTTTCATGGATTATGTGAATCATCGTACCCGTGCTATCGGACTATCATCTGTTATGTTTCATTCGGGCCAGATGAACAACATTAAAGAAATCTGTGACGTCTTTCGGCCACGTGGAATTCATATTCTGGTGGATCTGACACAGCATATTGGTATAATGCCTATTGATCTCGTTGATCTTGGGGTATCTGCCGCTGCATTTAGCTGTCACAAGGCATTAGGTTGTCCAACCGGCCTTGGCGTTTTATACATTGATCCAGACACTTTACCCACCCTGAAGACAACACCCCCCCCCCCCCCCCCCCCAATGGTTAGTGGTGGGGCCGTTTCCAACATGTCGAAAAGTCGTGTCATTGACCAAAACATCCTCTATCATAATTCAACACGGCGTTACGAACACATGAACCCTGCATTTCTCCAAATAGCAGCTTTACATGCATCGTTGAGATTTCTCATATATGAAGTTGGTGTTTCAAAAATTGAGTGTCACTTTCGAGCTTTGGGTCGTCAACTTATTTTAGCCATGGAGCCAATTGGCGTTGAAATTATTGGGAGTCGGATGGCAAAAGAAAGGGCGCCTCACATATACGTTTTGAAGCTGTCACATCCGGCGTGGCAAGCACATTTCAAGGAGGATAATATAGCTCTTTCGCATTACTATTCAGGGACTAGGCTATCGTTTGGGTTCTACAATAATATGAGTGATATTGCAAGCGTCGTATCGTCACTACAGAGAGGAGTATGTAGTGGTATCCCCCTTATTTAAATCACTTATATTATTTTTGAAATACAATCTACATATTTTTCTAGATTTATCAATTTTCTTCTTCTTTTGTATAACTAACCTTAAACTAAACTACAAAACTGGTGCATGAAACCGTACATCGCCACCTTGATGTGAATCTACTTGTTACGGTGATAGGGTTCTTAGATGTAGAGACTGCAGTCTTAGAAGTCAAATCAATATCGGCAGCACTTGGATAAGGAACCTGTTATTTGTAGTTACAGTTTAAGGGTAAGTTTCTGTGTGCACACAGACTTATGTCCACCCATGTAAATGCTGTAGTAATTTTGGTATTAACGTATTGCCGAAAACCCCCTTCTTTCGCTCTTCGATTCCCCCGTTCTCTCTGGGCTTTTCAGCTCATTTCGAAGGCAAAGAGAATTCTGATCGCGCCAACCAGACCCAGAGTAAATAAGTTACCCATATTATCTCACACAAGTTCTCGAGTTCGCTGATCGCTCTGTTCTGATCCACATGTATATCATGCCTCACACGACACTGAAATCGGGTAATCGTTGACGGGAAATTCTCTCCCGCGAGCCAACTCGAGATGTGAAGTGCTCAGCGCGGCAAAGAGATATCTGCCGACAACGGTCGGAACCCCTTCGTTACATTATCCGCACTTTTTTCCAGGATGGACATCACTTGATCAAAAGGTCATGTGTCCGTGTGCGGTACTATCAGATTTGGTTGGACGCTGTCTAAGTTGCACTGTTGGCAGCCACTTGATCTTATATCGTACCTTTGATCGAGCTTCTTCCCTTCATTTATGAAATCATTCCTATTTTAAATTTCTTCCTATATTTGACCTCCTCTAGACGTACCTGAAGGAACCAAGGTGATAATACGCTTGGGATCCTTGACCTTAGCGGCAATAACAACTATTATGAGCGGTGCCGAAAGCAACGCCAATAGCCATGGGTCAGACCAGCCATTCAACATAGCCATTGTGGGAGGTGGCATCGTCGGTCTGGTTCTGGCGCTCGGCCTCGTCAGGCGCAACATCCCGGTAACAATCTATGAGCAGTCAAGTGGCTTCCGCGAGATCGGTGCCGGCCTGGTTTTCGCCTCGAACGCCGTGAGGGCCATGAAGCTCATTGATGCGCGCCTCATTGATGCCTTAGACAATATCGCCACATTTAACGGCGATGAGGAAGCGCCGGACTTCTTCCGGTTCCTGGACGGGTACCACCACAATGGTGCACCTGATGACACAACAGAGAAGCTGCTATTCACGCTCTACACAGGCCACCGCGGGTTGCGCGGTTGCCACCGGGCACAAATGATGGACCAGCTTGCCAGATTCCTTCCAGCAGACTGCGTGGTGTTCGGAAAGCGGCTGGAGTCATTGGAGGAGGCTGGCGATGATCGGAGAGTGATATTGAAATTCGAGGACGGCACAACTGCGCAGGCTGATGCAGGTAAGTCGAGTTCGAAATCTCCCCCCTTTCCAGCACCCCTTGAGAGTATTTTTCCTTCTGTCGATGTAGAAGAGCTGCTAAGATCCTGTTCTTTGCTGGTGGATAGTCATAGGCTGCGATGGCATCAAGTCGCGGGTGCGGCAGCTACTACTGGGCAAGGACAACCCGGCGTCGTACCCACAGTACACGCACAAATTCGTATATCGGGGACTCGTAGCCATGGATAAGGCGGAAGAAGCCCTGGGACACTACAAAGCTCACAACCTACATTTTCACATGGGGCCGGGGGCACATATTCTCACATATCCCGTAGACAATCACAAGGTAATGAACGTCACAGCTGTGGTCAGCGATCCGAATGACTGGGACAGCATAGCGGGCATGACAGCACCAGCTTCGCGCGACGAGGTGGCTGCAGCCTTTGGTAGCTGGTCACCAGGAGTGCGAGCTATTGTGAACCTGCTGTCAGACCCGCTGGACAAATGGGGCATCTTCGATTCCTACAATCACCCAGCGCCAACATATACTCGCGGTCGTGTTTGTCTGGCTGGCGATGCTGCGCATGCCTCGTCGCCACATCATGGGGCCGGGGCTAGCATGGGCGTGGAGGACGCCCTGGCACTGTCAAGTCTGCTAGAGCGAGTTGTCGATTCCCTTTCTACACGCATGGATGTGAGCAAGGCCCATGCACTGCGGGCAGCATTTGCTGCGTACGATCAGGTACGGCGTGAGCGGACGCAGTGGTTGGTGGGCAGTAGTCGCGACGTGTGTGAGACGTACCACTGGATCAACCCCCAGTGTGGCTTTGATCCAGACAAATGCCTCGCTGACATACGCTGGCGCAATCACCGGATATGGCACTTTGATCTCGACTACATGATGGGTGAGGCTGGTGAGGAGTACAAGCGGTTGCTCCGGGTGACGGACAAAGCCCGAATATAGGATGGTTGTTTAGAATGGATTTATTGCCCCGAAAGAAGACATTGGTAGGGGAAGCGATGTTGTTTCAGAAGGCATAACTCATAGTAGACAGATATTATATCCGCAATGGTAGTCTCTTGTTGCCAATAGCTTATTATGTGATTATCTCCGTATGATAATACTAGTTTTCCATAGCAATTCTGATAGTGGGCTCGGTGGAGGTGGACTAGATTGGAACCCATAGACTTATGATTGACTCTATTGTAGAATTGAGATATTTTAACTGTTCTAGGATACATGGAATACCAGTGTAATTGCAACTAATAGGTACGGTGACACTGACTGTAGGGAGTCCGCACACGTATAATAGTAATTCCGCCGCCGAAACCCACCGATCATAAATAGGGGGAGTGGTCGGTTAACATAGGGAATTACGTTAACTTGAAAAGTAATACAATGTATGTAATGAACCATCTTAATATAGATTTAAAAGTAAAAAGCCAAAAACATACATAATTATCAGATTTGCTAGGAGTCAGTTTTGCTTGATTTTGCAGTAAAATCTTGGTGGCCTGGCAGGGTTGGAATTACGTTACGCCCCGCTAACAACTACAGTAGATACTGTGCAGATCCACCGACAGGTGTTGGTGGCAAGCTCTGAAGCAGCATCCCCCCAGGACTATTCAAGAAAAAGTAGAAGATAGTTAAGCATTTATTGATATTTATGAAAGTTAATCCTAACTCATCCTAATGATAGCAAACGGTCCTTTCGTGACGTCCGTCGTTATATCGATGAAACTAGCGGTAATTCAACGTGTACCATATCCTCCATTGGCGAAGATAGTCTGACCAGTAATCCATTGGCCCTCAGTGCAAAGGAATTTAACTATAGGAGCAACGTCTTTGACATCAGTCAATCGCCCTTCCATCGCGTTGCTTTTATGAAATGCCACAGCCTCTGGAGATTCTTGAGCATAAAAGAATGCTATCAGTGATCAAAGTTAGTATAGCAAATACCTAGGAGAAAATGGAAAGTAGGATGGATAACGCACGTGTATCCATAGGTCCTGGCGCAATGGCATTGACACTGATTCTCTTACTCTGTAATTCCTTAGACACTCCACGTATGAAGTGCTCAACTGAAGCTTTGGACCCTGCGTATAAGGTGTACAAGCCAGTATAGGCTGCAAGCAGGGACGACAAAATAGCAATCAACTTGCTACCTTCCTGTATATGAACGGCGCTAGCCTTCAAAATAAAGAACGCAGCTTTTGAATTTACTCTGTGTCCTTGAGTTAGGTCTGCAGCTCTGTTATGTATGCAGTACAGTTAGACCTACGCGAACAACCTATCGTATTCTGCCTCCGAGATGTCCACAATAGACTTTTTCAAAACCATTCCAATAGTGTTTACCACAATATCAATTCTTCCAAACTCCCTAAGTATGTCACTGAATAATTTGTCAACTGCAGCAGCAGTTGTCAAATCGGCAGCGTAAAATTCTACTTTTGCGGATGGAAACCTCTCTTTGAAGGTAGCCTCAAGTTTTATAACATCATCTTTCGTCTTTGTAGAGCTGTAATGCAAGGCGAGACTTACACCCAGTGGGGCAAGGGTGAGTGCAATCTCAGCGCCGAGGTTTTTGGCACCTCCTGTTATAAGAGCAACTTGTCCTTGAAGAGACATATTCCACGTAACGACTAAGTTCTGTAACCGATTGAGAGTCGTCCAGTTTATCAAGGGTGTTTATTTTCAAGGTTAAGTTGAAGTCTGAAGAATATAATGCATAGGTAAAATAATATTGCCATTAAGGTTTATAGGGAAACATCTTGAGAGAACAGTGACGGCTTAGCATCCAGACCCTAGGAAATCAGCCTTCCCAATATAGCTTGGGACCCAAGTATTTTCTGCATTTAGAGAAACTTAAGTTCTCGTTTATCTTCTAGTTAGGGAACCTTTTCCGGCCCCGTATGCGCGACAATGTGGACCCGCGATGAGTTGCTTAAGCGGATGATTACATTCGTGTGAGTCCGCAAACTTGCTTTCACGCTCTCGAGACAAAAAAGATTGGAGGTGCAGCACCTCTTGGGCACCCTAGAGATCTCGCATTTCTCTGCCTGTCCTGCGAGCTCGCCTCAGGGGGGGGGGAAATAAAAATCGCAGCGATTACATGCTCGCAGAAACAAGTAGCCAACAATTTTGATTCAGCGGGATGCTTTGTGGGGCTGGCGAGTATATTGTGTCAGTAGCTGGCGGAAATGTTATCATCGGTTATGAAAGAGCAAGATCATGAACCTCCTCTATGGCGGATGATGGTAGCGGAAAATGCACTTTAATCTCAGCACATAAGTCGTGCGTTTAACATTAAAGTCAACCCAATTACAATTAGCGTATTGATTATGGCTACAAAGTAAACGTCAATGTCTTACTAAATCCATTCACAGCAGACTGCTTCTGAATTCCCCACTCGGCTGTGTGTGTTACAGGGCTATCAGAAACTTCTAGGCAGCATCATTATTCTTGCGGATATTTTATAGCTGTACCTCTGTAAGCTTTTACATACAGCGAATGTTCGGTACAAAATGTTTGTCAGATATATTGCCTACGTAATATTGGCATTGGCCAATCATAGCTGTGATCAGTAGATCTTATTCATAAGTACAGAAAGAGGCCAAATAAGAAGCTTCATTCTCATTCACGGCTAAGGCGAGGATGATGTCGAGGGAAGTTCCCCTGGAGGTTTGTAGCCTGGTCATGGTATGTTCGTTATGGATAATAATATTTTCCAGTGAAACATGGAATGCTCCACATAAAAGCAACTAAAGAGCAAATTATCCTACAGTCCTTAGACCAAACTCGAACATCTCGTTTGACTCGACTGCGTTTTTGTCCCGCATCTTCTGTGCGGTCTCTGCCCTGGCCACTGGCAGCCGATATTCACGATGTTGTTGTGAGGCAGCCAGTCCATAGGGAAAAGGCAAATACTGCGGTAGCAAGCCTAACTGTGCTGGCACCGTTCCTTGGTCCCAAGAGATATGTTCGTGGTATAGTCGGTCCCCCCGAATATTGACCACTGCAGTGAATGGAATGGCGAGATGGCGATGAGTTGGCAGAATTCCTGGAATACTGGTGATTTTTTAAAAACATCAGCCAATATCATGCTTATGTAAATAGAGGAAGCGACACATACAGCCAGTCAACTTCAAAGTCATGCTTAAATTTGAAGATGAACTCATCCACGACGCGATCGATGCCAATCGTACGACTGATTAACTCAAGCTCCGTGCTCTCTGGATTTTTCCAAATAAAGTGATCACGATAAAATTTGGTGAGGCGTTCGCGGCCAATGCCGCCGGTTAACTGTTAGATTGTCGTCAGACATGGTTATGCAGTGCTAAAAGAGACCCCAAAGCTGAGGTCCAAAGGGGGAAAGAAGGTTCGTACTGTCGGAATATGATTAACATAGGGTTCCTGCACCATTGTGCTCATGGTATGTTCAACCGATCGATTCTCGAACTCGTAGTACGTATGCTCGTCTTAAATCGCCTCTAGGTCAAAATAGGGAGCACCTATCTTCTCCTTCAAGGATGTTAGATTACGTGTATGCGATATTGCCTCACTGTGATAGTGGAAGTTGGGTTGGAAGGGGAGACTGAATCTAGCAGCTGATGTGGCCGGGTAATCATAGGAAATGAATTGTTTTGATCGTGGAAGTGGATCGTCCGATTTTCCAGCAAGGTGGCGGATGGTAGGCACGGGTGTTGTAGCTAGAGTTGAGGTTTCGTCCACTGAGCCATGTACCACGGCTACTTGTAGCTCTTCAATCAGATGAAGCAAAGGAGCTACACCATAGTTGAGACGTGTATGCTGTAGAAACAAAGTGCAAGTTGGAAGCAGAACGTACGGTAGTATGGTCTCTACTGTCTTATTACACTTACCAATGAGCCCAATTTTACCTTTCGGCTCACACTGTTCACATGTCGACAACGCCTCTACAGCATATGACAGCAGTTTCTGGGCATTTTTCTGATCTACCAAAGCTGACTCTTGAATTTCAACGACCACAAAACTTTCTTCCGCCCATTTCATCAGCGGGGAGGGAATCCCGTTTTCAATGGTCAGGGATGAGACACTGAGTTTGGGGACTAAGATAATCAACCCTGGGCCTGACCCTCGTCGAGACAAGGGCGGAAGAAGCGAGACATCTGGAAGAAGCTCTTTCAACTTGGGTACAGGAAGTGCAGGAACTGGTGGGAGAGCTTTCTGTGCTGCCATTATTTGAGACGAAAGTGCTAAGTTCACAAACTTGCGGGGCGATGAGTAGGTATGCTTAAAATGTGCAATAACAAATTCTTGTAACCTATAAATCAATGTTATGGCTAGGAGGAGCAAGAAATTGTCTATAAGTTTCAGCTAAAGCTTGCTTCCACAGATGGGCAGGCTAATATCCATTACCATTACTGGAATTAACCCTAGAGGCAATGCCTACACAAGTAGCTAAACTCTATACATTGGTTATAAACTGTGGAGATATCTCATGGAACACTCTACTACGGTAGAATAGAGTCGATGATGGAGAGGCCAAACCTTAGTTTGGCGAAACCTGCAGATGAGTTTACTTTTGTAAGCGGCCCGCGCACCTGGATCTTTGAAGCGGGCCGTGGCCATTTCTCCCTCACATAGCGGATAATGTCCAGGTCTTCTGGCAGTCATTTGATTCAGGCGCCGCCTCGGTATATTTATTCAACTGACTGATTTCTCCTACTTTCTTGAACTACCCTACCCTTTGATGACTAACCCTTTTCAGTTAAACTTTCGTAATATGTCTGGTTTAACTACTACCCCAGGAGTGCTCCCGGATGCTGAAGCCAAGGATAGGTATGTCTCTAAGCTTCCAGGATACAGTGTTAGTCCACTATGGAAGACCCCATGGGTGGCAGCAACACGGCCTGCACCAGCTGCATCTGTAGCTTTATGGAAATATGAGGAACTGCGGCCTTTGATGTTGACTGCTGCACAACTAATCAACGCCAAAGAGGCTCAGAGACGAGTGTTAATTCTCACTAATCCCTCAATGAGTACTGATTCATTCCTGAAATATAAAGACGATGAAGATAGAAAGCACTGTGCTGACAATTTTGAGCAGAGACTCCTTATACTACCGATACCATCACATGTGGGCTTCAGTTGCTTAAACCAGGCGAAGTAGCGGCTGCTCATAGACATCGCGCTTTTGCAGTGCGGTTTATCATTGAAGGAACGGCCGGATTTACTTCTGTGAACGGAGAGAGGATGATCATGGAGGCAGGAGATATGGTACTTACGCCATCGTGGACTTGGCATGATCATGGCCTCGATGAAAAGGCAAAAGATTGCATGATCTGGCTGGATGCAAATGATCTACCACTCTACCATAAACTGCCGGTTCATTTTGCAGAAAACTACCCTGAATCTATTTACCCAACAAGGTATGTGTACTTATCAATGGTATCCTAAAGACGCTGTTGTAGGTGAGAAAGTGCTGACTCAGAAATTTTATTTAGACCTACTGATAACGACGGTCTGTTTAGGGTTCCTTGGATGAAAATGAAAGCTCAGCTAGATTCCCAAGACGAAGAGTACGTCTTTGAAACGTATCGGAAGCCAGACGGTGCCCACATTTCGAATACACTAGGTGCACATGCCCTGCGACTTAAGGCTGGCAAAACCTCTACAACTATTCACACAACTTGTTCGTTTGTTTTCCACACCCAAGCCGGTTCTGGGAACACCGTAGTTGAAGCAGCAAACGGAGAAATCAAAACCCTCTTTTGGACAACACAAGATACATTTGCCATCCCAGCATGGAGCAAAATCATACATACTGCAGGCCAGACCACTGATGCTTATCTTTTCAGCCTATCGGATATGCCATTGTTAGAGAACCTGGATATGTATCAAGCTGGGGAAGGTAAATCTCAGCAGGTCTATCCTGCGCAACTAAAGTCGAATTGAGATCAACCTACCTCATTCTCCCATAACAAAAGAATTAATAAATATACTTATAAGTTAAATATTCTTAATGTTAAAATTTTTAAGGGAAATTATACCTAATAATAAATTATTTATATTTAAGTTTTAATAATATAAATTATAAAACGAGAGATCCTCTCTTTTGAAAGAGGGTAAAGATTAATCTGTATACTAATTATCTTACAGATAAACAAAATCCACTTTACACTAACACTCCACTTGACTTACTGTGCCCTTTTCACTCCTTGTAACTAAGACCCCTGACATGTAACTCTTAGCGAGCAGACCTTACTTAGAACCTTTATATGATTATCATGAGGCATAAGTAAAAATCAGACTTAAAAGTGTAAAGGATAGAATTTAATTTGTAGAATACATAAGATACACCTATACATACCCGTCGTCTTGACTGTGATTCACTGTCTACCACCCCAGGCTGCCTATCCCCTAACAAAGAGCACTAGATTATACCTTGTGTTATTTACAGTCCGTAAGCACAACCGCAGTTGTTCTGATACAGCCGCTGCTGGTTTAGTGGTGGTTACGTGCGTCCGCTAGAATGTCGTAGGATGCTTTTTGACTGATCATATAGGTTGGGGCAATGGGGAAAAAGCCAGGAACTCTTGGGAAGACGCTGGCATCAACCACGCGCAGTCCATCGGTGCCGCGAACACGAAATTTGTTGTCCAAGACTGCCTCGGGATCAGCATCGGGGCCAATGCGGCATGTGCAGGTTGGATGATGGCCAAAGGCTTGTCCTTCAATCCAGTTCCTATCAGCATCGGGATCGGGGCAGGTTCCATCTTCGGCTGGGCCGGAGGGACATGGAGGCTCGATGACTTCAGCACCAATGCTGGCGTAAAGCCGACGAAGGCGAGCAACGAGCTCGAGCATAGCCTGAATATCGACATCATTGTCGCCGCTGAAGAAGTTAAAGTTGATTTCTGGCCGATCACGTGGGTCGTTGGTGCGTAGTCGAACCCAGCCCTTAATGTTCTGCGGATTGCCTTTGACGAGACCGATACCCCAAGTGCCCGGTACATCCTGCGGCAAGTTCGTGTTGGTCTGGTTACTTGGCCAGAAGCCTCGGAACGGTCCGCCGGCATCTTGGAGGATCCACATGTCATTCTCACCGTCGACGCTGTGGCTCGTCTTGAGGAAAGGGTAGCCTAGCACGCCTGTTGCGTTCTCGAATACACTGCTGACGGCAATGGTAGGGAACTCCTCGTTGTCATCCAGATGTTCACCGACGCCCGGGGAATCAACAATGACCTTAATACCTAGCGACTCCAGGTGCTGCCGGGGGCCAATACCACTGAGCATAAGGATTTGCGGGGAGTTGAACGCGCCTCCGGATACAATGATCTCACGGCGGGCTTTAGCCTTACGACGCTCGCCGGGTGTATTGTCATCATGGCGGACATCGGCACGGTAGAGGGACTTGCCTTTAAGATATTCGACGCCAACTGCCCGAGGCTTGTGGCCAGTGGTATCAAACACAATTCGGGATACAAGAGAGTCAAGCGACACTGTCAAGGGATATTTGCCGCTGGCAACGGTGGCTAGGATCAAGTCACGGGCGCTGAACCGTGTGGTGTTGGCGTAGCCGTGCAGGACGAGGCCGTACATGCCCTCCTCCTTGTCACGTCGTGGGTTGGCTTCATTCGGGTCCCTGAGCACCAACTCGACAGGAGACTCGGTCTGGCCGATGTCGTCAATCAAGGCCGTGATAATGGGGTTCGTAACCTCGGTTTCCTCAACAAGTCGCTGGGGCATGTAAGTCTGAAAATAGCCATCGAAACCATGACCGGGAGTGCCACGGGGCAGGTAGTTGTTGTGCTCGATTTGTTCCCAGATGGCCATCATCTTGTCGGAGCTGCACATAGTTAAAGATGTTAGTGTGCTATTGGCCTAAATAGAGGAAAATGGTCTCACCTCCAGCTGTCATCGTCAAGAAGCTCAGCCCACTCGTCCCACATTGATCGAGGTGGCGCGATCGCAGAGAGGCCATTGATCATAGATGATCCACCAAGTGTCGCACCGCTGGGATAGTAGATTCCAAGGAGCTCAGAACCCTCCGGCGGGTTATCATGTCCAACCCAATACTGACCCTCAGGAGTCATATAGGTGAGATGTCTGAATTCGAGATTCCTCGGGTCGCCATCAGGGTAATGTTGGCAAAAGAAATCCCAGGTCAGGCCTGTCGGGTACCCACTGCCAATAATCGGCACGTTCGTCCCGTTATAAGTTGACGCATCGCCGGCTTCTAGGAGCAATATAGAATATCCAGCCCGCGCTAGGTTGGTAGCCACCGGGCTGCCTCCCGCACCACTGCCGATAACAACGTAGTCATACTCATCGGTCTTCCCTGGAGCATGGCCATGCGGAGAGCCAAAGGTTGTTACTATGAGAGAACTGATGCTGAGAAGCCCAGCAAGTCCCAGGCGTCTGGGTAACAGGTTTGTCGACCTCATATCGAAAATATAGAGAATGAGAAGTCAAGTGGCAGGGTAGGGTTGAGTCTTTGCTTACAGACTTCATGAGCGTCTTGGACGTCTGAATTGTCTTGGACTTCCTATTCAGTTTATATACTCCATGATATATGTGTCGATCGCGAGAGTGCTACCGGATGCTCGGACCTGTTTTTATTTCTAAATCATAACCTTTGGTATTTACTAATTCCAGACTGATAATATGCCTATACAAAGCATCGAACCTAAAGAGAGGGAGTATCAATGCTTAGAGCACTCATTGCGCTTATTTTAATACAACCAATCAGGATTCGGAATTTCATTTATAATGCAAAGGAAGTTGGAGTTTGATTGGCCGTATTGATATAATCATGCCAAGTGTTAGAGTAGTAATTATTCTCGGTGTAGCATCGTATAGATCGAGCTATATGCTCATCGACGCTATGGTATGTTACCGAACTTAGTGCTGACAATATGCACTGGGTAGCACCACACCATCTCCTCATTTCTGAACTGGTGTACTTAAGAGTATGCGGTATTCATCTAAACTCCGTTAAAGTGCGGATTCTCCGGTTCCTTGCCTTAGCTGCTCTCATGAGAATACGCCGGAAAATTCGTGCCTGGAACTCTGCCAAGACAAAGTGATTATCACGGGAGAACTACTATAAGACCCATAGACAACAGTCCTACACCTGCTACACCCCTCTTCGAATCAGCTAGCAGAGCTAATTCACCATCTACTGAACCCGAAGTCACTAGTTCCAAAGAATCTCATGCAGGTACCGTAACGACGGATCTCGACCAGGAATGGGAAATTGGCGGTCTTGTTAAAATGAAGACAGCTGATGGCGAATACTATTCACTAATGAATTAAGAGCAGAAGTAGCTACCTCCACCAAAGCTTCCTTCTCTAGTACTCTATGTAATCCACAAAGTGATAACCTAGAAGCTGTAGCTGGCTCTAAATTGGACAGCGCCCTCATAAACCATTCCCACGGCCTCCAATAACTGTTCAACATATTTGTATGTATTAGTAGTATATCACGGAAGACGATAGAGCAGTGTGCCGTAGCCCAAACCGTCGTAGCCGCCACTGTTGGAGCCATAGTTCCCGCCGCCACCCTCCATGCCGGCCGTCGAATTGCTATTGACCATGTCACGATAAAGCCCCGTCCACGAGGCATCCAGCCCCTTTACTCCTGCATAGTGAGCATAGATGAGCTCGAATCCTGGACGAATAGTGTAGCGGGAGCCGCTTGAAATCTCGGTGAAATGGCCCTCGTCGCTGCTGTAGGCCGTGAATGGGACATCCTGACCTACATTGTACTTGGAGCAATACTCAGACCTGTCTTTGATTCAGTAATGTTGCTATAAGAGAAAGAAAGGGGTTCGAAATTTGGCTAGTTAACTTACGCGGCGAGAATCCCATTGTCGTAGGCCGCAAAGAGATCGTCCCCTTGGTTGTACGCTTGCTGTGCGAGCACACCATAGAGGGTGAAGTCGAGGGTTGCGTGGCCTTGATCACGACCGGCTTCTTGGCCTTCGACAAGCCGCTTGTGCGTGCCCGACTCGGTGAAATTAGCAATGATGAAGTGAGGCAATGCACCGGTTGATGGCCCATGGAGGGCATAGTTGAGGGCATAGTCGTACAGGGTTTGGTTGTCCGTGAAGACACCAATGGCCATCATGGCGGCCAAGTTGCAAATGTCCCAGTTGGCGTAGAAGTGGTCGTCGTCCTGGCCATAGTGCGTGTCGAGGAAATACAACCCTTCGGCGACAAAGACATTGTGAAACATGGACGCCAGCTTCGCCTGGTCGGAAGCGCTCCAGCCGCTGTAGCTGCGAAGAATTTCAGCCGCGTTGGCCAGCTGGTAGCCGTAAAGTCCCACGGCCAGAGCTGCGTCGGATGTGCCGGTGATATCAGTCAATGTTGATGCCCATGCATTCAGCACGTTGGCCGCTGCATCTCCATACGCTGAGTCATTGCCAATCCGCCAGCGAAGAGCCAGCTGGTACGCGGCAGCTGCATCGTTGTAGAGAAGTTGGTAGTTCTGGCCATGGGTCCCGTCGTTTCCACGATAGACGATCGACTGCGCGCGAGGCGTGTAACTCGACTAGCAGTGCGAGTTCTTCAGCATCAGTTGCCAATCGGTGTGCCAGGGTTCCGCCCGTTCGACAACTAATGTCGAGATACGTGTAAAGTCGGCATCGGTGTGCAGAAGACCCGGATGAAAAAAAGCCTACGCAACGGATGCCAGGACGGTGGTAAGAAAAGCTAGGTGAAGAGCCATAGCAGATATAGAAAGACGGTTTTTGTTACCGGTGGGTTGGTTTTCCTTGGTTCGATGACAGTCTCTATATCTTCATAGTTTGTCGACGGATAATTATCTCCTCATTGTTTGTTGACGGATAATTTTCTGCTGGATAAAGTTCGTATGTACTATATGGCTGTGACCGTTCAATTTCTGGGGTGTTGCTTCGTTGTCGGGGCCTTTCGCCGCTCCTTTCGCCGGCCTGGTGCTGATCGTCACTCAATATCAAGCACCTCAACCCTCCCTTGAGCTGTAACCATGTCCTATCCATGAGCTGATTGAACTTGGGATCATTGCGGATGTGGAGGTTCGAAGGCGGTCTGTATCACGCAGATACTCGAGGTAGTGTCTGGGAAAATAGCCGTAGGGGTAGTTCGATACGTAAAATAGTTTCACAGCAATTAACCGTGGCAGAGTAAAAGATCCAATAAAGTGGTCTTCAACAACAATAACTTGCGCCATTATTGGGCATATCCACCTTCACCAGTGATAGTGGGAATATCCACCAGCAGGACGATTTAACGCGCCGCTGTGAAGTTGAGAAGGGCATGGAATTCTCGCTCGGAACTGTCCTAAAGCGCCTAAATATCACTGCAGCGGCGGTGCAGAAACATCTCAAATTAAATACCCGATGCTTTTATGCGGGTATTGCCGGAGTCACGCGGTCTGGCAAGTTCATGCTTTGGAACGTGGCCAATTTTCATCATTACCAACTCGTGATACCTTCCTCTGCTTCTTGAGACTACGTGAAACAGCAAATGATTGCTTTGCGTGGCGACTCCCGATTTCTCTGAACTTACGGAATTTTTAGAAGGGAGAAGAGGGAGAACTGAGGTTAATTTCTGGTTTCCCTTTTCTTTAGAGATGATCCGAGACTTATCAAGATGTAACATATTACTGGATTACGGCTGCATTCGAGGAGGACGTTATATAGGTTAGCCCACATATGGCTACCGTAAATACGTACTTAATATTATTATTAGTTCTAGTCTAATTAAAGATCCTTGTTTACTAGTATTTTACTTGTGCTTAATATCTACATGGTTTAAGGGGAAATTTTTATTATGTTGACTATTGGCCATAATGACATCCTGCTTTGACTGTAATAGTTATAAATATATATAAGAGAGTTGCTCAAAGTACTCAGAGCGATACTCAGGTTGCTCAGGTGAGTTAACTGAGCCGAGGGTGATTAGCTCCTGAGCAAGAGCAGCAAGCTTACTAAACCGAATTTGATCACAAAAGAGAAGGAATTACTTGAAACTACCCAAATATGGCATGGATATTCTTTGAATCTTGTATATCATTAAGGGAATATCTATATATAGTCTCGCGAGACGAGACTCTCTGAACGTAGTGTGCTTGAAACTAATATAATGTCGAGCAAACAGGATTGAATATGAATGCAGCAAGTAGTATAAGATGCAACCGAAAACAGAAATCCCCAGAGAATCCAGTTATACGCATTATGAGAGAGTACGTAGTCTTGAACAAAATTGAAAGAGCTTCCTGCTATATCTTGTCTCAAGATATCTGCAAGGATTTGCCCGTAGCAGATCCAATAGCAATCCTGTTCCGCGGCCTAACACTGATACGTTCAGTCGACGCCTGGGGCGCATCATCGTCATCACGTCTCCTCTCATCATTCCCTTCAACCTGATGCGCATAACTATTTGGGCGATTCAACTCGGCTGTGTCGCGGGCAACGCTGTACCTATCGAAAACGCTCTTGATCAACTCATCAACCAAGTCCTCTTCACTACCATCTCCATTCTGATACGCTTGCTTCTGGGCTCCCAAGAAGCCGTAGTATACCTCTCTGACTGAAACACCGGCACTGAGCATCCCTTCTATACCCTCGATGAAATCCCGAACTTTCCTGTCTTCGAATTCATCTTTGCGGACCCGGTCCGGGAGGTCTTGGCTTTTGAACAGGGCTAGAATCCCAGCTATGACACTGTTGGTTACGCCAAGGACAGTGATCGCCATGGGATGCAGTTTTGAAATAGAACCGAGCGACGCAAGGGTCGCTCCAATGAGAAGCTGCGCGATGACAAAGATGTAGTAGATGACGTTGATGGTGTGGTAACTGAGAAGGAAGTTTCTCTGCGAAGAGAGAAGTTGCTTGTAAAGGCCACGGGGTGGACAGATTTTATTGCTGAGGATGGGCGGTTGGTGTTCTGGATCTGGTGGAACGTGGATACCTATTGCGAAGCGGAATTTGAGAAGAGCATGCGAGGGAGGTGGAGGGAAGATTAGGACTGTCTCTGCTGGCTGTGGAGAGGATGAGCTCGAGCCTGGATTATCTGACTGTGGATTTGCCTTTTTTCCTTGCGATGGGGGCCCTTTTGCAGCATCCTGGGATTTGCTTGCTTGTGAGTGATTGGCATCGTTTCCGTCGCCGGCTAGCAATGGAGTCTGTTCGTCAGACATGTTGAACCCCCAGGTATATTTATGGTGACCAATTTGAGTATTCCAGTATATTCTTGAGAAAATAAATACAGAATCTAGAGCTACTGAGTGTGGCCAAATAATAACTCGTCGAGTGTCACTTGATATCTCCGTGGTGTTTCCTGAGTCACGCTCACTGCTCACATGTACGACTGTTATCACTGTAGCGTCAGTGCTGTTGCTGCAGGTCTACCTGTGCCTGGCGATAAGCCAACGGCAAAACGAAACGAACGATCAACCTTTGGAAAAGATCCCACAAAAAGATGTCCGGATAGCGCGATAATCTCTGTGATTAGGGGAGTAAGTGACTGATGAGAGAGGGGATGCGATCGAAGGATGAGAAACAGTCGAAATCAACCTGTTTCAGCTGACGTTGCACAATTCCAGGCACGTGGTGTGTCGCCCGCCTTGCTCAGCCTCGCTTCAGTTCAGCCTCACCCTTCTTCACTGTCTCACATCTGCTTGCTGGAGATGTGGTTATGCTAATTCGTTACAATAGAAAGTGCTTACTTCTGGCGAAAAAAATTCAGAAAAAATTCAGAAAAAAAAAGATTTTAAAGAGCCTATAATAAGTTCTTGATAATAGAATGATCTAGTGTTATAGGCGGCCATTTCTGTAACGCGAAAGCTCATCAAAGTTATTAGTCTGTTCCTTTCTGCTGACTATATTTAGTATCATCATAGTCTTGTGCTTCTATTGGGGGCCAAGTTCGATTGCCCTCGAATGGAATGGCGTTAGATAGGAAATTCCACTCATCGAGAGCTTTGATGTCAACGTAAGTTCCTGTTTCGCATATATGGTCATCGGTAGAATTATTGCATATTGTAAAGCAGTAATACAGACAGCTTTGAAGCGAGTCTCAGCGACTATAAGTCACCGCTTCTGTCCCTCCACTTCTGCAACAATTCCTCGCCGCAAGTCATGTTCAAAATAGCTGTGCCGAACTCATCAATGTCCGCAGGGTGCATGTCATTCAAGAGCCTTGCATACTCGAAGCGCTGCAAGAACGCTACATTCCTTCCTGAGCACTGCTTCTCCCATTCAGTGGCACTAGTGGCATCCCAAAGGCCGCTGCGGTTCGTGTACATAACGCCGCCAGGGCAAGCTGCCCAGCGCTGCTGCAGAGCAGAGAAGATGGGAGTGATGCTGACGGCTACGAGCCAGGTGCGACGGATGGTCTCTGACAGGATCCACAAATACCATTGTTCCTGCGAGGATGTGGATGGCCCGGGTAGACAGCCGATTAGATTCGTGGCGACGGTAACGGCGTGGGTGTTTGACAATGACTTTCCGGCTGAGCGAACCAACTTGTTCGCCCAGCTATCCTGGACGGCCATGCGGCCTTGGGCGACATGGCGGGAGCGGATGTCACCGTCGAAGAGGCCGATGATCTGATAGACCATGAGCGCATGCAGCCGTGTGAGCTGCGCAAACAGGTCGATATCTTGCTCCCCTCCGTCGATCCACTCCTCCGTGCCAACCGTGGTTAGAACCAGTCCATTCTCCTGAAGCAAATCGTTCGACCGGTCTTCTATGATTTGAAGGATGGTGTCGGTGTTTGTTGGTGTCCGGTGGATATAGCTAGCCAGTGTAGCATAGGCAACCTGTACGCACGCCGGGAAGCTTGCACTGTACAGACGGGGATGGATAAAGGGGTTGTTACCGGTGGTGACCCAGCGATGAAACCAGGACTGGAGCAGCGTTATATACTTCTTCATCATCGCTCTGCCAACACCTACATCGGCGGAGGTGTCGCCTCCATGGGATATCCTCCACGTCTCGGGCGCAAGGAACCAGTCGGCCTTGATCGCCGGCGCACTAGATGATCGAACGGGAGATGACGGGGCAGCAAAGTCGCTGTCCATGAGAGGGAATGTCAGATCCAGCATTAGGTCATCCGCAACGATTAGGCTTGCGGAGTGGGAGGATGGGATGCCCGCATTCGCAGCGGACGGTCCATCGTCTACCTCTCCTCTTGGTGCAGAACCTCTTGATGCATTCGTCAGCAATGGCCGAGACGATAGGGTTGCCCGATTTCTCGACGGCGGATAGATGCAGGTCCTCCCCCTATCTACGCATCGTGCGCACGATGGCAGCTGGCGACCGCACTTCCGCTTCGACCTTGCGCAGGCGCTACAAGCATTGGATTCGGCTTGTGTCTTTGGCATGGTCAAAGGATGAGTTCCTTTTGGAGACCTTTTCAAGAAGAAGCTTCCAGCCGTGTAATCATTAGCAGAACAAAACTGTAGTGGACGCTAGAGATCCCTGAGTTTTGTGTGTTCTGTAACCTTCTTTGAAGTGTCTACAATATTTATGTTTCAAAGAAAGCCGTCGTGTGGCTTGTTAATAGAAAAGCTATTCTTCACCTTATTGATGAATATTCTAAGTCAGAACAACAAGAAGGACGTAGTAGGAGAGTTAACGTCGCTCCGCACCCGCGGCGGAATTCGAGGGGAGTAGTTAGTTGCGGGAGACAGACATTGGTCATCAGCTGTGGTCCTTCCTCACCGTCATTGGACAGTCGCCCGCACGCCAACCCAAACGGTGGAAGCTAGTCCGCAATATAAACCACTTCTCTTCTATGGAATCTACATCGAGCCCAAAGAGGCTCTTATGGGTGAGGTAAGATGGCCTGACAACACAATGCTATCTGGAGCGGACTAGAGCCTACCGATATGTGACAAAGCGGACTAGCTCATAGGATTTCCCACAGCTTGCCGTGAAGTAGCTATGAGTATGTATATATAAGAAGACTTCAACGCAGACTTACAATAATCGATATCATGACTTAAAACTCTATTTTGCACCCCATACCAAGTTGAACTCATTTAATATGTCCGTCTACGTTATTACCGGAGTTTCGAAAGGAATTGGCGTAAGTCTGCCTTATTCCGCGTTATGCTTTGCTTTGCTTTGTTTAACCCGACATAGTTCGAGTTCCTCAAGCAGCTCTCAGAAGATCCGAAGAACATAGTTATCGGTCTGGTCCGCGACCAATCGACGACTGAGAAGAAAATTGCAACAGAGCTCGGCGACCGTTCCAATGTCCACATCTTTCATGCAGACCTTACCAGCTACACCAGCCTGAAGCAAGCTACCGCCGACACTGCTAAGATCGTCGGCGAGCGTGGTATCGACTACCTAATTGCGAACGGAGCTTTCCTGTCGCACTTTGATGCCTATGATCCCATCGGCCTATTGTAGGTTTACTTTCTACTTTCCTCTGGCCGTTGCCTGGGCTGCTCCGTGATTAATGCTAAGTGTTCAACAGGGGCAACAAGGTCGAGGAGCTGGAGGATGTTGCAACGAAGCTATTCAAGACCAATGTGGTCGGCAACATCCACCTCTTCAACCTCTTCCTCCCTCTTGTCATGAAGGGTAAGGTCAAAAAGGTCATCACCATTTCCAGCGGCCACGCCGACCTCGACTTGATCAATAATCTCGAGATCGAGAACAGTGCTTTGTACGCTGCCTCTAAGGCGGCAGTGAACGTCATTGTGGCCAAGTTCAACGCACAATACAAGAAAGACGGCGTGCTCTTTTTGAGTATCAGCCCGGGATTTGTAGAGGTGGGCCACTTCGATAATAGTACGTATACTTGTCTACATGATTGCGATATCTGGACGTTTGTTAATGCACACTCGTAGTCACTCCAGAGCAGACTCAAGGCTTAACGGCATTCATGGGCAAAGTTTTAACTTATGCTCCTAATTTTAAGGGGCCAACTCCTGTAGACGAAGCTGTTCAAAATATCAGGTCGGTCTGGGAGAAAGCCAGCGTCGACAGTGGGTATGGTGGTGCATTTGTCTCGCATCTGGGAAATAAGCAGTGGTTGTAACCTATGATCTCGAGGAACATTTCAGGAGGCTATGTTATATGTCCACCCAATTCGAGGCGTCCATTGATGTGATTGATGTTGCGTGTACCGAGATTCCAATTGCTTCCAAGTAGTTTCGTTGATAAGCCCCGCGGAACACTCCTAGAAAAATGGCTTCTCCAGACTTGTCTATATACATTGCATAAGTTTTATTGGCATACAGATGTACCTAACTGGTAGATATATTCAAGAGCCTATCTCCTTGGGGATCTCACACTAATTTCGAGTGATACACATCGGGACTCGGAGTTTTGGATTATTTAAAGTAATATAATGTGAATGCTGTTTTATATGCTATGGTCTAATGGTAGTAGGAGTGTGGATTAGAGTGTACAATACTGGGTTGAGTTTGAGACCGTGCTTCCGTTGTATGGTTTCCAGCCCTCATTACTTAGCATATCGCATTAATTCCACGAATATCTTGTTCTACTCATCAATAGAATCAAAAATATAGAGCTAAAAGTCAGATAATGGGAGGCTGCACCAATTATCACGATAATTCCCATTGGAATCCTCACTTTCCGGCCATAGCCTCCGAAATATTTTGTCAAGTTTCGCACTGCGAGGACCATGATGAACATACCTCCTGAGATGCAACATATCAGCGGGCCCTCTTATCTTTTGACTTTGTTCAGTCACAGTCATCTCGTCTCGAGCATCATCCCTCTGATTTCGCACGACGAGCCAAGCGCGACTCATTCGGTTTATGAGACCCGAAAGATCACGATTATTAAGCAAGTGATATTGTAGGGCACCAGGTGACTCTAGTTTTAGACATTCGAGTGGTAACGCGCCGCTGCCCTTTCCGGAAGATATGCAATGGAAAATATCTCGCGATAGTTTCTCGTCTAGAGCACAGCTGATAAGGGCATCTCGGATGTGACCATTTAGCACTGGTTTTCTTGGGACGTATCCGTATGCAAATATCTGCTGATCAAACTCATCGAAGGTTGGGTCAACTTGTAGTCTTCGACTGCTGTAGATTGACCAGTCGTTGGAGTCGAGGATCAGGTTCAGCTTTCGAAGCCTTGGCATGGCACCTAATGTTTTATAAATTGCTACCTCGTTCGCATCACCTCTCGAGCGTGGTATAGGTAACATCAGTTCCTCCAGAATCGGACAAAGTTTTTGGATTAGGCCGACAAAAGGCGGATCACAATGGACCTGATAATGAGATTCATTTGCATAGAGCCAAAGCTTTTGCAGGGACTGTCCATGACGCACAAGTGCTTCATGGATAACACTTTGTGCGAGATCGCCGTATAGTCGAAGCTTTCTTAGAGGCGGCAGGCTCCTTAAAAAAGCTCCTAAGAAGTGATAGTACCAGACTCTACTTTTTGGTCTATCGGGCCTACCGTCCTCGAAATCAACACATAATACTAGCACTGAAAGAGAGCTGAAGGTACAGTTTTCGACTGCCCAGGTGAGCGCCTCGTAATGCAGAGGTCTATCGATCTTGAGCATGCGTAAAGAGGAAAAATTGGTATATGTTTGCCAAGACCGAAGGTCATTTATCGTGGTCCACTTTTGTCCACGAATTTCAAGTTTCTTCAGGTCCAGACGCGGAGTCTCTCCGGCCTCTTTGTTCAACGGGTGATTCGGCCATAACTTCTGGCGGTTTCGAGTGATCGCCTCATACTTCTCCGGTGTAAAGTAGTGGACCCAGATTGCGCGTACTTCTTTCAATTGTGGTGCGAGATGCAAAAGGGTGTGCACAACAATTTCCTCCTGATGTTTTGCGCGTATATCGAGAGCATGATATTCTGTAGAAATGCCGTATAAGCAAGGTGAAGTCGCCAGTGCAAGCTCGTAAGGATCGGGACTATCCTCAGTTACGCTACGAAATTTGAAAGTGAGCATGTGAAGTCTGCACTCGGAACCGCTGGAATACTTTTGGTGCAAAGCATCCAGGAGGCAAGGTGATAGCTGATTCGTGCAGCAATAGAATAGATCAATAAGGGCCGTAAGCTGTAGAACCAACTTCGCAAGTGGCTTCCATCCGTCATTCCTTCTAATTACCTCACATGAAGGCGTGTCATCAGGCGTTTCGTTCTTTATTACCCCTTTGTCCGACCATAATAGCAAGTCGGGATCAGTAGCCCAAGTATTTGGAGCAAGTTTCACTTCTTGCTCGGGATGGTCGCTTTTCTCACCTGGACGCACCAGTCCGCCACTTACCTTCAGATATCTGACGTGTTTAAAGCTGGATGTCTTCTCGAGCGATTGAGTCCATCGATCTACATCGGCCTGGAGCCTATCCAGAGTGGAGACTTTGATGTGGATGTTCTTGAATAAGAAAACATTGGCAGAAGAGTTGCACTGTCTGCTCACAAGAGACAATGCTTGCAGAGTTCCGGTGTTAAGATACCCACAAATCTGTCGAGACAGCTCTGGAACACGCAAGACATGGTCAAGGCAAGTATTCATCTTGTCATGGCTAGGGAACGCGTTATATTAGGAGGTTGCCTCAGCGGCAGCTAGCGAGCCCAGATGCACTGTGGACTGCGCCACACAAGCCACACTGCCTCGAGACTGTGTAAGGCGAATCCACACTTGCTCCCTACGAACATCTGTCATTGGCGGGGCTCGGGTCCCGATTTACTTCCCGTAGATCTGGATCGGAATTTAACAACTAGCCCGAGTGATTTGACCGTGAACCAATCGTCTAATTTAAGTTAAAGTTCTTCTAAAATCATGCAGCCTCATTTTTATACGACATCGCTGGAGATGGGGACTATTAGGAAACAGCAGTAAGTGTATATAACGACTGATTTCAAACTCTTCACTACTTCTTTTTCAATCATTGATATCTTTATTCTCGGCAGGTAATTTGACTTTGTACCTAACCCTACTTTAAACTCCATTTATAACACTTGCTACATTTCTCTTTCAGTTATAGGCTCTGTGGGCTAGTTCATCACAAGACTGAGCAACATGGCAGCAAATAAACTACCAGTCCTTATCATTGGAAGCGGCATAGCCGGCTTGTCCCTCGCAAAAATGCTCAGCCATCATGGTATTGCCGTCTCTGTTTTCGAAGCCTCCCCTGCGAGTCGTACTCAAGGCTACGGGATCACCATCCGGGAATTTGCATACGGTCCATTGTTGAAAGAGCTTGGTTATACTCCGGATCAGCTGAAAAAAGCAAGTGCAACAGACAGAGAGATAGGGGGTGTTGGAAAGATCGATGCATCCTTACGGGATGCATATACAGGCGAAGCTCTGGTGAAAGCTCCCCCAACTAAGAATGACCAAGGGCAGGAATTTTATCGTGCCAATCGAAATGCTCTCAGAGGCTGGCTTTGTGAAGGCGTTGATATTCACTTTGATCATAAATTGGTCTCTTTTGAGATCGATAAGCAAGAGGGGTTTGTTACAGCTCAATTCCAGAATGGCAAATCTGTAATCGGATGCCTTCTTGTTGCTGCCGATGGTATGCACTCAACTGGTAAGTCGTATCGTCATAGATAAACTCTTCCCAATTAATCTTTTGTGCTGATATTGAAATGTAATATTTAGTACGTAAGCAAAGGCTACCAGCGATCCAACCTAAAATTCTCCCGGCAGTCGTATACAACGGCGAGCTGCACATGACTCGGCCTTCATTTGATGAAGAGTTATCTTCATATATGACCGATACAAACGTAATTATCGGAGCCGGCGACAATTCCAATTTCGGCATCACCATCACGAATATCACCTCTGCACAAGTAGATCTCAATTGGTCGTTCACTCGGCCAGTGAAAGACGATAGCGACCCTCTATATAATCCATCTGAAAGTCTGGATGACCAAAGGAAAATCCGTCCCGAGTTCTTACAAGAGATTGATACCAGTAACATATGCGCGCCATATTCAACTATCATTAATTCCGAATCAATAAAGACCCACGGCTTATTTCACTGGATCATGCGCAGTATTCGAGTTCCCCTAGAAGACCTTGACATGTTAGCTGAGGAGCGCATTGCGTTTGTTGGCGACGCCGTTCATGGCATGCCTATTTTTGCTGGAGAGGGAGGAAACCATGCATTGCTTGATGCAGTTGAATTAGGTCAACTCTTGTCGAAAAATCTTCAAGGAGGGCGTGAACCTGGTGGTCTTACTGACTGCATTCGAAATTATAATGCAAAGGCATATCCGCGTTGGCAGAAAGGGATTGACGAATCTGAGCAGCGTCTTCATGCTTTGCACCGTCCGATCAAGGTTTGGAGAGATATTGCGGCTGCTAAATCAAAGAGTTCTTAGTTGTTTGGGTTAATCCGCCGTTCAAATGACCAATCCGTCATAAATGATTAGAACATCCTTTACTATAGAATCACAATTATAAAACAACCTCTGGCTCAATGATGAACATCGTTTTTAGGGTGCCAAACACTATTTTTCTCGTGCTATTCGTAATAAATTATTGTCTTTTAGATTGGCTTACTTCACATCAACGGTCTTTAGTGAGTTTAACATCGGCATAAATCTCAAATTAAGCATAACTACACATACACACACACATTGCGCTTACTCCTTATCTATCCTTCCGTAGATCTCAACATTGTCTTCTGACTTGGACTCCAGCAGAATATTTTGAACTACGAATGACTTATTCGGCATCGCCACCACCGCTATCACCTCCGTCAGCACTCACATCCTCAGGCACATCTACCGGGTGGTCAGGAGGATTTGACGCATCAACACCCTTTTTGATTATACGTGTTAGCCTTCAAGTCCATATATTAGATCCATAAGTATCATGATTCTCATACCCCTTGAGGTTCCGGAGGGCTTGGGTCAGGCACGTCATGGGGAGGAACAGGGAGGTTTGTTGCTTCTCCCCCCTCTAGAATGTTTTGAGTAACGGCCCTCTGCGCATCTGCGTATGCTTGTTCGGCTCCTGGTGGTTGTTGAGGATCAGACATTGTTGCCGAAGGTCTTGTGTTATAGATTTCTGGTATTGTTTAAGCTCAAAAGATATGGTGTTGTGTTTTGATCGTATTTGAAGTCCTAGAGGAGAACAGTGTGATATTTATACTCGGAAGGGAAGAACTCGAGATGACATCTTGTAATAGCTTTCATGGCTTGTACATACATGAGGCTTGATAAGATGTTACTCAAGTGAGGAGAGTAATTACTAGTCAAATGATTATCAGCGAATCATTTCCCACCATTCGTAATTCACACCCATTCCACGCTAGTGCTAAACATATCAAAGGTTACGGATGTATTACTATTCAACAGAGCATGGTCATCCTTCCCGTGGGGTAGCCGGGGTAATGTGGTAAGGCATTCAGCTGTACTAGGATAATGAGAGTATCACGATCATTAATCTCCCCGCAAGCTTACTAGAAAAAGAAGGGGCTAGAATCTGATGTCCCGTCGTATATAAACGATGCATAACTATTTGCCAAGGCATTCAAGGGTGGTTATAAAAGCTTATATTCCAGTAGATAAGTGCTTATCCTCTTTCTATAAACTATGACGGGCTTGACCTTAATGATACCGTTGCTTTCTATTGGGCTATAGCTTACCAACTTTTATTAGCACTAATAATAGCTGACTCACCGTACCCTAGCTCCCCTGACTAATTCGGGCTAGGAAAGAGTCTAGAGTTGGTCAGCGTGCGCCGTTACCATTTTAGGAATGCGAATGCGATGTAAATCGTCATAATCTCATATCTCTGATTGCCTAAAATGGAAATTACAACTCTATACGGCATAAGCCTAACTACTGCAAGGCCCCAAATATGTATAAACAAAAAGAATTCTATTGCCTAGAAATCAAAGTAGACAAGCCATGTCTGCTTATCTCAAAGCCATCTCTATCAGCTATCCGGCGCATGACACTCCCAATCCACATTGCTTCTTGCGACTTGGGATGAAAAGCTCGAAGCGCTACTCTCAGGGGAAACATCAGCTGCAACGCCCCAGCGGTATGCAAGTTTCCAAGTAGATGATAATCAACAATACGACAAATTTCTCGAGCAACATCAATACGCGTTCCTTGTCCTGGAAGGAGGAGCGGATTGGTTGGCTGGTGAATTGATGATTCAATGGCTAAAATGAGCCTCTCAGTGTCCGGAGAGCTATGGCCACCTAGCGATTCTAGGAGGTCAAGGTGAAATAAGAGTGCTGTGTTATAGAGTCCGATCTCAATTGCCCGTCGGACGTTCCGAAAATGGAATGTCGATGGAAACAATAACTTTCCCGTCGTGTCCAAGCAGATTGTTTCCGATTCCAGAGGGATTACCTCGTAACAGACTTGAGGGTAGTCATGTTCCCATTTCCATCTAAGACTGTACAAGGTATTGAGAGATATATTTAACCTATTGCGAAGAATATGCAGTAAGTGAGTCGTATCTGCGCCGGATGTTTCGAGCTGTTGTATTTTCTGATTGTCTTCCAGAAAACCCGGAACATCGCAAAGTATATCCTGAAAATAGTCACCATAGTTTTTCGGATGCGACCCAAGAGCCCAAGGTATAGTCTTCCAGCTGAGTTCTTCTAGAAAACAATGCTTTCTCTGAATAATCGCGTTTAGGACCTGTCTGATAATCAGATGTGATAGTGAGCTGTGAAGATATTATACGTACAATGAACATCCTATTAACGCAAAATATGTCTAGAGCAGGTCTAGTTTGATATGCATATGGTCCTGCCATCTTAGTCTGGATGATATGTTAGACTCAAAAATCATGCTAATGTGGAAAAAGCTCTAGTCTCACAAGGATCCCAATGCCATTGAAGTGTTCCAGCCATCCCGAGATGTTGGAAAACACCACGAGCTCATACAGGCTCAGAAGCAAAGCACTCGTCATGGTAAAGTAAGTCACCGCTCGCTCTGAGTCCTGCAGATCACTATTTAACTGTCGGAGTGCTCGGCCATATTTTTGTGTGCCTTGCTCTAGGACAACTTTCTCCTTTTGAACCTGTCCAAAGAAGGCTGCCGCGAGAGCTAGAGCCGATACGTAGGATGTGCTGGTATTATCTGGCGTTTGTATAATTTGTGATATCCACGATGCATTACCGGGAGGCAGCGTAGAGTCGGTGTACTCTACGAACAAATTCTTCAGTAGGTGGGAGATGAGAATATTATCCTTAAAGGCATTCAGATTGAGGATCTGATTGAATGGTAGAATCTGAGATGTCGGCAACACCGTTTCTACGGAATTCTCAACTTGTGTAACTGCTTTAGATAAAACCCCGATAGTAGAATCGGAAGAGCTTATGGTTTGTGTTGGGGCACGGCGTCGCACTCTTGATTTCTGAGGTATGGAGCCCTCGTCAACAAACACGACTGGGCGAGCATACCCAAGACAGATAAAATATCCGTTCTTGCACCGATTGCATGTAGGACGACCCTCGTCTATAAGTCATCAGTATGCGAAATAATAAATGGGAAGGACAAACAGAAATGGATCATACCGCATTTCACCTTTCGCTGGCGGCATGTAATGCAGCCTTTGCTCCTACCGCTGACCCCGACCATGAATGCAGGAAGAGAACTAGGTAATGTTTACACCGTCTAGATACGGTTGCTCATGTTTAATCTAGTGTTGCGGAAGAGCGCAATGAAGAATCTAACGCTATCTCGAGTCTCAGCTGAAAAAGAGCCGGTCGCTGACGTAACAGTGCGTATACGGAAAACTGGGCTTAGATGCTTCTAAAGGATCCACCTGCTCCTCAGCTGAGTCAATCAGATCTCCGAGCAGGAGGTTGTACGTATATAGAGTATTACTGTAGGCAAAGCGCTATCTCTTTCCTTTCATTGAAATATCCGTCCTTCTTAGGTTTCGCAGGTGCAAGCATGCCCATTGCTCTCTTCTCAGATCTTCTCTCCGTATTAACTCTCCATATCTACTCTTTCTATATGGTCTCAGCCCGGATATTCAACTGGCAATATACCATACTTCTCTCTCTTTTCCAGCTCTTCCGCGGTAAAAAGCATAACGTGCTGCGAAAACGAATCGACTCATGTGACTACGATCTAGATCAGCTTCTTCTAGGTACTATCTTGTTTACACTACTTTTTTTCTTGCTACCCACCGTAGTGGTGTTCTACCTCACATTTGCATGTTCTCGAATGGCGATTATTTCATTGAAAGCTATTCTGGATGCACTGCTTGCGTGCATAAACTATTTCCCGTTTTTTGCGTTAATGTTGCGACTTAAAGACCCACAAAGGCTTCCTGGTTCGCAGCTCTTAATTTCATGTTTCTTCTGCCAGAGTCGTCTTTATTAATCCTACATAGGCGGCATTCGCTTTGAACTTCAAGATACCGAACAGCTACCTAGCTCCTCGAGCCATTCTCACAATCCACCACCGACATCCTACGTTTACCTCAAGGTATATTTCTTTTAGTCTCTTCTTTACCATTCTTTCTTATAGCTAACATCCTAATAGTCCGTTCCTCTGACCTTTCGCGCAATCTTCCGCCAATACTTCCAACTTGGCCACCACATCCGCAGCCACTATCTCTCTCCGCACGTTCTCCTATGTCTCGCAACCGGCAAGTTTGTACCTCCTATTAATCGTGAGAGCCTCTATCGCCTCCAATACAGCATGTTACCTGTTCGTAGAGCAGGAATCCTAGAGATGTGGCATGCTTTGACGGCGACAGAGGTGCCTGCAAAGAAGGCGTCATATTTTCCGTCAAACAATTTGAAGATGAAGTGAAAAAGGTGAAATAGAAATGGAAAGATACATTATGCATATTGAGGCCGAAGATGATTAAGATTTACAAGGCCGATTGAGAAGACAAGGCTTTCTTGTATACGGTTGCAAGAACCGTTCCTATGATGATAATTAATGAAAATAAAGATTCATAATATTATATTACTCTAACTAGCTACGATAATGCGTTAGTATAATGTCAGCCCACAACCAGGCATCAATGGTTGAAATAGCTCTTCCACTCATATTGGAAGGATTCGTAGAATACAGTGATGCTATCTATTTCTATACCTATGTCTGATCGGCGTTAGCTTGCAGTTTCCTTTTTGCAATGATTACGTTGGGTAATGCGTAGACGCCAAAGTACACACCCGTACGGGTCCCCGGAGCTACCATTACTAATATCAGTGTAACGACTCTTGAGAGAAGTAATCGTTAGAGCAATCTTGAAATATAAATGTTGTAATCAAGTAAGGTCTACGACCTATTCTATCTTATACATGTCCTCGTGGTTTTGATTATTACCCCAAAGATATGCTATTCTGATCTCTAAAAAAGGGTACTGTACTTCTTGGAAGATACGCAACCAGAGTTTAGCTGTCTAAAATTAAAGAGTGAGTTGCTAATTTATGAGACCATTATTCTTTAAATTCATTTCGTTCGTTACTGCTATCGGGCTTCTCTCGTCAGCATTATATGGTTACCACGCTAACCTGAGATACCAGTACAGAGTTCGGCTTGTAAGGGATAGCTTGAGCATGCCGCGTATCAATGTGGTTGTCTATTTAATCAACTTTGGTCTGTTCGCGCTGTGAGCCCTTAGACTCTAGTAAAATGACAAAATAGAAGAATGTCTTACCTGAGGTCGACGATTCTCTATTATATCATAGAATACTAGATAATTCGGCGCTGTTCAGGGACGAAGCAGATGATTATAATACATCAGTAAGATCTCTAGCCTCAATAAGTTCTAGATAAGTTGCTAGATTGGGACATTATTAATTGCCATAGTAAGGATGGATCAGAAGGTATTCACCTGCAGCTCTCCAACGCCGGCTATTTACTTTAAGGCTCTCTCTAATGTCATCCAGGGCGTTCTGGGCGTCTTCTGTATCTGATCTTCGCGCCAACTGCGCATAGAAAATTGCAGAGCGATAAAACGCATCATGGCAAAATGGTGAGATATCATCATTCCCACAAAGCCCTGTTTGGAGGATACATTTACCGAGACTTAACATATCCGAGGCTATGATGGTTTGAATTTCTCGGACTCTGTTTATCTTTGTGGAATTACGCGGGTCGGTCAAATGAAGAATATGTTGGCAGAGAATAAGCCGTGCACTACAAACTATTAGTCTGCAGATAAAGAGGAAGTCATAACAGTTCATGTGTCCCATACCTATGGCAGATTGTGGTAGGACAGCAGACTCCCATTGCCCGATCGCGACCTTCCTGCAATGTTACTTTCGTTAACGCCGCCAATGTATTGTCCAGTATTTGTACTTCGTCTTCTTCGATAGTATGCCCGTTTGCTGAAAGATAGTTGAATCTCAGTACCCTCCCCAACAGAAATGCCGCTTGTACAGTAAGGCCAAACCGGCCCATAGCCTCTGACGGCGGGGAACACATGGTGAGAGGTGGGCTAGGAGGAGATACCTGTTTCGAGTCAGATATCCGGGATCTATGAGCTAGAATAGGGTAGATACTCCCATATCCCATAGTTTATCATCCATTGGAAGTATACTGGTGCTGCTCGGCTCTTCGATTAGCGAAGTGCGTTCTGGGCAACCAATATTCAAATAGCTAGATTATCATTAGTGTCACTACCCTCACTTTATATACCTGTGACTACAATCTATAAAAAAGGAAAAGCCTTACCGGTCCAAAAATATAATAGCCCACCAAGTCCTCCGCTCCTCCTCAGTGTCGGCTAGATTAGCAACTGTGGAGTTGGAGGAAATGATGGTCTGGTCGACACCTAGAGCAATACCATATCTGGCGCAATATCCGATGGTTAAGTAGGCTGAGGGGTAAATGGAATGCCCAAGTTCGTATATTGCGACAAGGACAAGTGTCTGAAGTATTCGAAATGTCATGGCGCCTTTCAGCTCAACCTCAAGCAGCGCCGCTTTGAGGTTGCAATAGCAGGCAGTACGCGGATCACCATCCGACACAGTCATGAGCAGCCTAACGGCCACGATGAGAAGCATACTGTCTATGCGACGTCTGTTGAGAGGGTTCAAGACCTTTTGCATGAAATTCCTTCTCGAAATCAACGGCGCCCATGGATTGGCATACTGAAAAAATGATTCGACGCATGTTCTAAGGCCAGGTCCATCGCCAACAAGAGACTGCAGGCCAACACTGATAGGAAGGTTCATATCTGGTATGGAGCCTACCAAGCGTTGGAACAGATCTGAGTCAGTAAAGTACACGGCGGGAAAGCCGTTTACACTAGAAGCATCCTCTTGAGTCTGGGCGATGGGCGACTGGCTTCCGACCAAGGACTCACGTAGGGAATCACGTGGGGACTCCGAAGGGACAGCAGCCTTTTTTAGCGGATAGGAACAAGCACGGTCATGTCTAGTAGATTGAGTTAGTTATTGTAGAGACTTGATTGATGTACTCTGAGACTATCACACCGTTGACAAAGTGAACACTGTGGTTTACGCCTGTCGCATTTCTTCTTCAAGTGCCGGCAAGCCGAACAGGCGTAGTCGGATAGTCCGTCGTTATTATTATTCATCTTCGGAGATAGCAGACAGCTAGCTGACTCGTAGCAAGTTCACAGCTCAACGAGAGAGGATGATAGAATGGCAATTAGCATGGTTTGCTCTTGGCTCATCTCAAAGGCAGCAGCTCACAGTACTCTGCATGTAGTCAGATGCGCCATATGAGGGCGGAGCGGACACTCTGTACGGTGACGGGGACGGAGCCCGACAGAAGTAGAGCACCTCAATGATGAATAATCACATCCCAAAGAGGAAAAGCGGGACTATTTGACAGCTGCCATGGCGTCATGCATGTCAGAGTTCTGGCGGCCGTCGTCGGAATCCGCTCCGCCCAGTTCCGCTACCCCGCTCCCCGCTTCCCCCCAGCTTCTGCGCGAAATCCCGGAGACCTGGAGAATTACTACCACAAAGGGCAATTTTGGATCCAACACAACAAACGCACCAGCTTCTGACAAATCGCCATGGTGCAGCCTCTTACAATGACCTTGACATCAGTGGAAAAAGGATAATCTAAGTTTCCAAATCATACAGACCACAATACCTTACACATTGTTGTCTGTGCACTTTCGTGGAAGACAATGAGTAAATGCCTCTTGGGGCAATAGTTGCACATATAGGAATGTGTGTTCTATTGCGCCCTGTGCCAATCATGAACAAGAAGTTTAAAATTCAAAATACCCAATAGTCTTTAATATGATTACTAAAAAACAGTATTCATTGAGATTACTAAACACCAGAATACGGACGTAAGAGTCTAGCTTTTATATATACCCCCTCTTCTTCCCATCAAATCCTGCTTTTACATTTTCATCACAGCCATCTCAATCTACTCATAGATTGAGGTATCATTTATACTTTCATATCAAGAATCGTTTCACCTCACAGTCTCGTTGTTTCATAATCTAGCTACTTAATCATGTCTCTGTTCACCACCATCCAGACCCCCACAGTTACGTACGAGCAGCCTCTCGGCCTGTAAGTATCAACAGCATTTCATCTCACTTTAGCTCAAATCACATATACTAACCTCTTCTCTCTCAGTTTCATCAACAATGAATTCGTAAAAGGAACTCAAGGCAAGACCATCGAGACTATCAACCCCACAACAGAGAAGGTTATCACGGCTGTCCAGGAGGCAACGGAAGAGGATGTCGATATTGCCGTGGCAGCTGCACGAAAGGCTTTCAAGACCACTTGGCCCCAAGTATCACCCTTCGAGCGAGGCCGCTTACTTGTAAAGCTCGCAGACCTCTTTGAGCGGGAGTTCGAAACTCTCGCTGCTATCGAGTCCCTTGATAACGGCAAAGCATTGTTTTCTGCTAGAATCGATGTTAAGGCCGCGGCTGACTGCTTACGATACTATGGTGGATGGGCGGATAAGATTACAGGACAGACGATTGATACAGATCCCGACGTTCTTGCATATACTCGTCATGAGCCTATCGGTGTCTGCGGTCAGATTATCCCGTGGAACTTCCCTATTCTCATGTGGTCTTGGAAGATTGGTCCTGCTGTTGCAGCTGGCAATACGGTCGTCATAAAGACTGCTGAGCAAACACCTCTTTCTGGTCTTTATGCCGCTAAGCTTATCAAAGAAGCTGGGTTTCCTCCTGGTGTGATCAATGTCATCACTGGCCTAGGTCGTGTAGCTGGAGCTGCTATCTCCAGCCATATGGATGTTGACAAGGTTGCTTTTACCGGCTCAACTGCCGTTGGCCGCTTAATTCTCCAAGCAGCAGCCAAAAGTAATTTAAAGAAGGTGACTCTTGAGCTAGGTGGCAAATCACCGAATATCGTATTCAACGATGCGGACATTAACAATGCCATCACATGGGCCAATATGGGCATTTTCTACACCAGTGGACAGATCTGTTCCGCTGGTTCCCGTATTCTGGTCCAAGAGGGCATATACGATGAGTTCATCAAGCGCTTCAAGGAACGTGCGAGTAGAAATAAGCTTGGTAACCCCTTCAATCAAGATACTTTCCAGGGTCCTCAGGTCTCACAACTCCAGTTTGACCGTATCATGAATTATATCGAGCATGGAAAGAAAGGCGGTGCTACTCTTGCTCTGGGTGGTGGGCGACATGGTAATGAGGGCTACTTCATCGAGCCTACTGTGTTCACCGACGTCACGCCAGATATGAAAATCGCGAGAGAGGAGATTTTCGGACCCGTTGCCGCTGTCCAGAAATTCAAAGACGAGGAAGAGGCCATTCAGATTGCAAACGATAGCAGCTATGGTAAGCAGCACAGACAACCAATAACGCGTAACGCGTAACTAATGCGTTTGAAAATCTAGGTCTTGCCGCAGCCGTCCACACCAAGAACGTCAACACCGCGATCCGCGTGTCTAACGCCTTGCAAGCAGGGTAAGTGCTAAAGTTCTGCATCATACAACATATTACAGTTCAACTAATTTTGCCGATAGCACCGTTTGGATCAACAGCTATAACCACATCCACCACCAGCTACCTTTTGGAGGATTCAAAGAATCAGGGATTGGCCGGGAGCTGGGTTCTTATGCCCTCGAGAACTACACTCAGGTCAAGACTGTGCGGTATCAACTTACTGATGCTCCAGCGATTTTAGCTTAAATATGAAAGGGTGTATAGAAATAATAGCTATTGAATTATGAAATGCATTGGTCTCTAGTCTCCTCTACACATTGAAAACCCTAGTAATGAGCCACGTAGTGTCTGATAGAACCTGGCTCTCCTTGGTGGGTTTTCTAATGATTGCAATGCACCATCCCACATATGTATGAGCACCACTCTTTACATAGATTTATTGAGCCCCAACGCTCTAGAGTTATCTAGTTATATCCTATCAGCTAATCATTACTTTCATCCATGCCAGCCATCCACGGCAGCACGTCGCTCAATGTTCTCAATCAAGATCCATAAAACCTTCTTGGTTTGCTTCTCTTCTTTAGCGTGAGCTTTGCTAGGCTTGTCCAATTTCTCCTCCAGTTTCTCCCTCTTCTTTTCCACCTTATCACGTTCTCTTTCCAACTTCCGAGCATCTCTTGGTTTTCTCTCAAGGTCCCTATTCATATGAGCCTCGAGAGACTCGATCTCCTCGTCAAGTTTGGCCATCTCGGAGTCAATCTCTTGCCGGTGTTTCTCTTTCTTCTTCTCATCCTTTTCGCGCCCCTTGGCTCTTTTCTTATCCATACTCTTGACATTGCGATCCACTTGTCGTGCGCTTAGCTTATCCAAGGCAGAGTCCTCCGTCGCTGGCGGCGGAACTGCCAGGGTGATTGGCGCGCAGAATTTAGCTACCGATGCAAGGAGTCGCTCTTGGAAAGTACGTGTTTGATCTCCCTCTAACAAATCTATTCCGACCGGGATCTTACACTTAACCATCATCGCTTCAGTTGTTGCTAGATTCACTTGCAATCCCCTAGGATTAAAAAGTCTGGCGTTCATGTCTCTGAGATATAACTCTGTCCGTCCCTTTGATACAGCTGCTGTGCCAAGTTGAGCACTGATTGACAAGACGTTACCTGCTACTGCAGCCCAGTGATGTGGTACAGCACCAATAATTCCCCCAGCTAAATTGAGCACTTGGAGTGGTGGAGATGCGGTTGCTACTACGTTGAGATGATCGATGAAATCCATGAATTCTGATATCGATATCCCAAGTGCTTCAAGATAAGGACTGTACGCCCTCGCAAAAGGTACACCCATCCCGGGACCAATTTGAGGAATTGCAACGGGTTGGGGAAGAGTGCTAAACTGTGAACGATGAGATGAGGTCGGCTTAGAGGCCGCTGTTTGCCAAGTTTGACTATGATAAGGCTGATCGTGATAGGATGGTGGCGGTCCCTTGTATGCCTCTCTTTGGTAGTTGAATTGGTCCATGGTTGAGAAGGTTGCTATTGTTCCTGATGAGCTTTCTCGGGTAGTTATGAGGATCGTAATGATCTATAAGTACTTGGTAGGGTCATCAAGTCTAACGTAAAATGCCCTGAGATGTCATGCAGCTTTTGTCGATGTTAACAAGCATAGCCTTGGCAGGCATTAGAAAATGTGGAAAACCTAGTAGCTAAGGTAATGTTGGATCGCGAGCTGGATGCAACGCCTCCTTGAGACTATCTGATCTAAGCCACTTATTTCTCGAAACCACGTGTGGGTTCTCATATTTTATAATATTTTTACGACGGGCCATGACTTTTCAGTGCCCATTCCCTTACCGCATATGTTTTGACTCCCTGAATGGGCAGCGATTTTACTAGGCTATGTGAAGCTAGAGCAACACCTCGCTCTTTGTGGCCCGTTTAGGTTTAGCTCGGGTGAGGCACAGCCTTCTCCACTGGCTGAACATCTGTGTCGGATTTGCCAGCCAGTTGAAGATGTCAGATTAGAGTATCCTCGAGCAGGGCACAGTAAGCACTACTTTACGTCTTCCAATGTAACCCGGTCAGGGTGGATTGATTTGAGTTTTGCGCTAGTGTTGCACCTCGCATGGTAAAAGGCTTAGCTGTATAATCTCGGACGCCACATTGTTGTCTCTGTATCAAGATGAATTGCTCTAGCGGTGCCCGTTAGGAAATTAGTCTGTACTCCAGGTATCAGCTCGCACAGGTTATCTCGTGGTGTAGCTGTAATTTTGGCCCCAACCCAGGGATAAACTATGACGAGTAGAATGCATGACTTAGCCACCCCGTCGAGATCCCCATGTCGGCGGCTGAGTACGCCTAGAGAGATTCCCTAAGATTTATACCAACAGATATAAAGTGTGTCCAAGGTTGACCCATTGTGTTTTCATCTGTCTCACCGTCCTTACACTCTCCCAATTTCACGCCATTTTTAATCCAGCTCCTCTCTGCTCTCAGAAAGAGCAAGCTTGTTTCATTCTGAAGATGTCTGATACGCATAAACTTGACAGCCATGGCAAGCTCGCCATAGTTGAACTTGTCTTCTACGTACCTACAGTCCTTTTCTGTATCTTCAATAATTTTCGTTATGGGTTCAGGCGTGAAGCCGGCTGGATATACCTTTCCATATTTTGCATAAGTATATATGACTTAGTTCAGCATGAGCATGACTTGTCATTGACTATTCATAGTTAAACTAGTCGCGGCCGGCATGACGATTGATATTCAGTTGAATGACAAGACTAACTTGATTACCACGGCAACTATCCTTACCACAGTTGCTCTATCACCATTACTTAGCGCTACTCTGTCTTTCGTAAATGGAGGGTATTGCTATTACTATTTCTTTTTCCATGTATCTTATTTTAGAATTTGATGAACTCCTGTAGGCTAACACAATTGCGGGCGACAGGATAGACAAAAGATCACCGACGAAGCCCGCGAGAGCAGCATCGGCACTACCCAGGTTGCTGAAGCCTGTGCACTTGATTATAATTGTTGCTTTGGTGTTGAGCATTTCCGGAGCCATTGATCGAACCAAAACACAACAAGACAGTATCGACACTGGGGCAACATTGATACGAATTTCTGTGATACTCTTCTTCGTGTGCTGGGCAATATTATGTCTAGCCAGCATCAGCTATTGGTTTGTCCGATCTAGGCTATCGCCTATCCAAAGAACTGTCAGTTACCTTCACCCGCAACTTGGAGTTTAATAATCTGCTGACTAGGCCACCATCCGCATTAGCTTCTCAAGGTTGTCATCATAGCATTGCCATTTCTTCTAGTTCGTGTGATCTACTCCGCTCTAAACGCTATCAACTTGGACACGAGTAGTTCAACGGGTCACTCTCAGGACTTTAGCCCTGTAACTGGCAGCTGGGTTCTGTATCTTGTTCTTGGTTTGGTCCCTGAAGCAGTTGTCGTTGCATTGTACTCTATCGCTGGAGTTGTGAACCATTTCAAGTCACGTAGAATGGAGAGGCTTGATAGCTATACCGGGGTAGAGCTTTCTGAACCCAGCTACCAGCCCCACGGCACACAATCTGCCTAATAATAAGATACCTATCTCTGCGTTCATCTTATTTGCTTTCCTTCTTTAGACTTTTTCTCGGGAGTTTCATAAATCACGGATGGATACTTAGATAGCAATTGTTCTTCTCCTTCGCTCATCTAATTATCTATAATAGAATAAGTTACTATACAGGCTTCGACTGAACACATTTTTATAGAAGTTTCATTTATGTGCTTTGGGGAATAATAACTATGCTATGTTTCAGGATACACGTCCTATATCAGAGCAGCCCTTATTCCATGATGTACTTGCTGGTTATAAAGATGGGGAGAACCCACACTGTTAGGCAGCAGTGCTAAGCCAAGCGTAGGATCCGGCGGTGAAGTGGGTACGGAGTAGATACATTTCCTTCGCGAAGTAGGTCCTGGTGATCTTCTTCGCAAGCCCTCAGTCTTGGCTGTAGTTACTCTCCGAACACCTACATAGTCAAAGTCATACATCTGCAGCCCTATTGGTTACCAAAGCACGCACGGAATAAACTTCTGTTATCTAATCCAAGTACGTCGAAAAGGCATTCATACGCATCCGTAAAGTAATTTCTACTGAAGATCAATACTAGCCCATCATATTGACGGAAATCGTCACAGCGGTTTGTCCATGTGGAACTCGACACGGAAGCCCGATGATATCGGTCTCGGGGTCCCGGATTAGTTCAGAGTCCGACAATGAGAAGGCTCTAATTCAATTCCGCCCCGTCACCTGATACCGTGGCATTTTACGTGTAAGTTGCAAGCAACCCCTCACTATCTTCACATCGACGCGCCGTCCAGCTTGGCAACAACGCGTCTATATAATCCTTCATCCTTCCAATTTATGTGGTCCCGTCAATTCATCGATCACATAATTCATCTTGCTATATCTCAATTAATCGCACAATAAATCCCAATTCCCACTCTTTTTAACCATCATACACATCAGTCATCATGCCTCTCGATCATTTTTCCATTGTCGTTCCCCAAGCCAAGGTTGATGACTTGGCCAACTTCCTCGTCGATTCTCTCAAGCACATTGACTTCAAAGAGCATCTTCGACCTATCCCTACTGTGATAGGTATGGGGGAGGAAAGACCATACCTGTGGATTGTTGGTGCTGATGGCAATGAAAATACCACACTGGAGCTTCTAAAAAGCCAACATGTTGCATTCACCGCAAAAAGTAACTCCTACCTCTATTTCCCCATATCAGCCTAGCTTTACCAGACATTTGCAAATAAATTCTATAAGTAGCTGACACTATAAACACAGAGTCTTCCCAGGTCCGAGAGTTCCATGCTGCAGCCTTAAAAGCAGGCGGGACTTGCAATGGGCCGCCAGGTCCCAGACCCGAATATCACCCTGGCTACTACGGAGCATTTGTACGAGATCCGCTGTTTGGTATTAATTTTGAAGTTGTCTGCCACAGCGACACGGGAGACGATTAGAGTAAATGGAGAGTGAGAACAATGAAACAATTGGTGATGACGACTTAATGAGGGAGAAATTAGGAGCAGATCTGACAATACAAAAAATATAACTTTTACGGTTGTCTTTGAATTCCTAGTTCATGTTTGCTTTACAAGTCTGAGAAGGTTTGTGCAAAGATTAATGTCCGCAAATCCATTACTGCGTTGAAAATTTACCAGGCTGGTCCAATGACTTGATCCTTCCTAGCAGCAGCTCGATAACTCTGTATGAACTACCGGGCGCATACTGTGGCTGCTGATGTCCCGCATAGTCAACCTGATAGAACGTCAACCCTCTCTCATATCCCCATCTTCCTACAATACCACTTGCTGCTAAGCTACCCTGGTTCGTTTCCTTGTGGTATGGTACAAGTAATTCCCTACTTCCTGGATACTCCTGGAATCCCTGCTTCCCATGCCATGTTACATTCTGTAGGGTCAACAGTGTACCATTGGTAGGGAGGATATAATCCAGATTTCCAACTCCGATGATCGCATTGTTTGTGTATTCTATCACGCGTTGAAGCACGCCGTCTTGTGCTGGTCCCAATGACTGGTCACCACTAGGTGGGAATACTTCAACATTAGTGCATTGCTGCCAGACCGTGCCAACGGGAGCATTTATGGCAGCTTGCACATCCAAGCGATTAAAATACGGAATCTCTGGGTTGTAGAGCAATGGACAGTAATCGGTTATATGATAAACGTTGAAACACGGATTCAGCAAATTGATCGCAGAATGCACTATGTTGTAGGTTGCGCAGGTTCTGTTTCGTCGTGGATCTGGAGGCACAGGGAAAGAACCCTTTGGTGGAGGATATTTCAAGTACTTTGAGATGTAGGATTCGTAGCCACACGACTCATGTATCGAGTGCAAGTAGTCCGTAAACGTCTGGTTGAAGTTGAAGATCTTGGACCAGTAGTCTACGAAAGGGCTCATTATTACTGCCATTCATGTAAGTATAGTCTTCATGGCTATAAGCAGACATAATTGAACGTACCATCCTGCTGAACTGTATCCGTCCCGAGGATTGGATCATTGATAGCAACCCCCTTGAGATTATAGTACTCGGTATCTTTTGCGTTGATGAAGGCGTTTGCTACGTATGGAATATAAAAGCCAGCATAGCTCTCTCCGGTGATGTACGTCTTGCGGTGCTGCAATTTGAATGCTTTCACAAAGTTTTTCCAGAATCCGATAAACTGTTGGCCCAGTTCCACCTCGTTTGAGATATCCGGCTTGCCCTGAGTGAAACCCACTCCAACAGGCTGTTCGACATATACGATGTTCGTGAGGTTGCGCCACGCATAGGTGTTTGGCGTGAAACCCTGAGTGCCGGTCTGCCAGAGGATGGGGCCGTTCTCATGGATCAATCCCGTCATGGAGCTGCATCCTGGTCCTCCATTGAACCTGGAACAAATTGGGCTTAACTAAGGTCTTGGGGTGAGAGTATGAACGACTGCTTACCAGATTGCGATTTCATTGGTGGCTTTTGGGTTGCTGGAGGGGAAGAACCTTTATAATAGTCAATAAGTGGAAGCTCATAGTAGTGGACTTATGGGAGGTGTCAAGTACCAAAAGTATAGCTTTCGCGTTTCGTTATGTGCATCACTGATAGGCAGTAACCCGGCATAAGATTCCCCGACATCGAAAGAAATGTCAGGGATCGCGGTTCCGTTTACCACAAACTCTATATAGATGATCAGACAAAAGTATCTAATTTTATATAATCAATTGTGCTTGCTAACGTTCTGTGTCTTTGTTCAGATAAGGTGATCCACGATACAGCGAGCCGGGAGCCGGAGAGGCTCGTTCTTGAAGTTCTTGCAAAGATCGAATGACGGGAGCATTCAGCACCCAGTCAGGCGTGAAAGACGAGCCAGCATTGGAGCTGTCAGTTTCTAATCGGGTGAATGCATCCCGAGGGTGACGTCCTACTACTGAAGCAGCGAAAAGACCACTGACTAGAGCCAGAGAGCGCCTCATATTTGGCACAAGAAGCTTCAATTGAAGAACAAAGACAAAATGTCGCACTCAAGTAACGGATTGAGACATTTTATACTCGAGAATAACCTTGATGCTCTTGCTATGATCAGAAAAACTGCCGGCGATGGTACAAGAATTTTCTCCGTCTATGCCGTGCGGGGACAACATTTCATGTAGCAATTGCTCTCAAAGAGGAAGGCGATGAAGGTTTATCGCAGCATGTCGCCAATGACGCGCAGAACGGTATCAAAGGCGTGATGTCGATCAACGTTGGCCCCCATTTTATGGATACAATCCCATTCTTACAATTGGATATGGGAAACCTTCATCGCGCTCTCTCGGTAAGGTACAGAGAGAGTTTTTTGAACATCCCAGAACTTTTCCATTTAGCCTCAATTAATCGACTTTTCTTGGTTAGTTCTCCGTCGTCGCAGACATTCTCGAGATGTTGGGAGTATTCAACTGATACCCGACTTCTTATTTTGGCTCATTGATCAATAATGCCGTCCGATCTCTTTCTATTCCTAATCCCGTGCAGCTACCCTGGATATCCTTTCACCATTCAATAGCTTATTGGGTGATAGAGTTTGGAAGAGTGGGGAGCTCATTACTGAGGATTATGCATTAATATTCTCCACTGCAAAGAACAGTTCTTCTCATAATGAAAATTCAAATCGGGGTTCTTTGGCGTGGGAATCTGGGAATACCGCCAGCTATGATTTAGTTAGACGATATTCTGATAATAGGAAAAAAGCAACGCCACGCTTTATGGTGGCTTGCGCTACGCCTAAGGATGTTGTGCATGCTGAGGGCAACAAAGCATCATCCTACTGTCCACGCCTCCACGCAGTTCTTTTGGATATCCAGGTCTACGGGACAGAATCGAGATGGTCCTTCGGTCTATCTCTTTTGTGGCCCTGCCCATGATTCGCTGAGCAATGCACTTTTGCGCTTTGTTGATCCTATTTTTTATGTTCAGGTGTATACTGCCAGAAATAGAACAAAGGGTGACATCAGCCGCGCCGCCATGAATACTGTCCCAGTCCATAGTCCATGCGCGAAATACGCAAATATTCGCGTATGGACTGGAACGGATATACTTCGTCATATGCTCATTATTATTACAAAGATTGCAAGAGGTAGAAAAGACTATTTCTCAGTTCATTAATGAAATATGGCGTTGCTGTGGAGAATGTTTCTGGAACTAGAGAACTTAGATGCGCAGCTCGGTGTGAAACAAAGAGTTTCCCAACAGCTATTTCAAGAGCGAGTCCAGCCGAGTTTCTCACTGCTCCCTATCTTGCTGTCAATGATAAATTGTTTCCTAAGATATTACGACTACGGGATCTCTTCTATACCATATCTCAGTTTATCTGAAACCATACGGATCACAACGGACGCCGGGCATTAGCAGGGATAGTAAGTAGCACATCGTAGGAAAAGGTGATTCAGGTGGTTGAGACTTAACGTTTGAGTACTGATACTGACATTTTTACCAGCTTGTTGCAATGTCCAACGATCTAGAACCAGACTCTCCACGATATGGCCTCTTACCACTCAGCTTGGGCCACCCCCCTGAACATTCCACCGCCACGACTTGTCATCTTGATGTCATCGCAATCCATGGTATGAGCGGCAATGCACTCTCCACCTGGGTTAATACAAAAAACGAACTATGGCTGCGAGATTACTTGCCCAAAAAGATTTCCGGGGCTCGAGTTTATAGTTTTGGGTACGATCGTACTCGCTTAGCTGGTTCATGGGAGGATATAACTAGCATCGCGAAGGACTTATTAGGCCGCTTGGAGGAGATCAGGCAGTCGGAAGTGGTTTGAAATCATGTCGTGTATCTGTGTGATCTCTCCTGCTAATATTTCACAAGGAGAAACAACGTAAGATTGTATTTATATGCCATAGCCTAGGAGGCATTATATGTAAGAGGGTATGTCATGAGATATCTTGCTTATTTACAACGAGGAAGACTAAGATTTATGATAACAGGCTCTAGTTTATGCTGATGCCACCAAGGACGAAATACATGAGAATATTGTTAAATCTACCAAGGCGATTGTGTTCTTTGGCACTCCTCATTTTCCTCCAGAGGACGGCGATTTACCATTAGTGGTCTCAAACATACTAACTAGTTTTGGATCTCTGTCCGAGAAAGATACAGCCTTGCTGAATTTTAAACTAAATGATGAATTGGCATATGAGGAGTATAGCCGGGAGTGCAGGTACCTCACCGAGTCATTTATCCCACTAACTAAGGAGATTGAAATTTTCTCTTGGTACGAAAAAAAGGCGAGCGGCCCGCCGCATAATACAGTGGTTAGTACTTGGAATAGATTCTCGATTTGAGGCTAATTATATGTTTATAGTTCGTGCCCCCCAACTCCGCTACACTTGGCGTTCCGACTGAGCACCTTGATGGAATCAACGAGACTCATGAAGATATGTGCCGACTAGAGAAGAACACGACTGACATGAAGATCATTGTAAGTCTCTGCAATGTACATGGAGGTCGGCCCATTGATAGTTCATCTTAATCTAGTAGCTAGAAACTAGATTGAGTACCAACTGCGGCCCGGTGTTGCATGTCTCGTCCGGTCATACACTTTGACCAATAACAGGAAAACCGAATTGCACTTCATTTGATTTATATTTACGTCAGAGCAACTGTTTTTATAGATGGGAGGAGAGTTAGCTAAGGTCGTATATGATGTTTAGAGCTGGCAGCTGTTGAGAAGGAAGTTTATATTTTATTATCAGATTAATGAATTTCGAGTAATTTAGTTTTTAGCTAGTGGTTAGCCCTTTAATTTAGATTTTATAGTGCTACACAAAGTTGATTGTGCATGCAGCCCGCCGTACAGGTGTTAGAGAGATCTTCATAACTAGAGCGGTAAATAGAACTTAATATCGTGGTTTATTAGGCTTCTCGTGGCTGCTGCCAGTGGGATGTAGATTAAAGGGGCGTCTCGCTCACAAAATCTACTTGCATCTGGAGCAGCAAGCTATGCAAGCAGAGAGCCTACTATTGATATTCCACTCATTTCCACCGAGGACCTTGTGAGGGGGCACATTCAGAATGCCTTGTGATTTATCAATAACTTTAACTCTCAAAATTCAAAGCCAAGACGAAACCTGTTCATACCAGATGCTTGAATGACTATATAGGCTATTTCACTATGCATATCTATTATAAACTTACGCTTGGCCAAGAGCCTCGCGACGAGAAACCGAGTTTGGATCATAATAAGGCTTCTCTCCCAGCGATACAACCCTGTTTCCTTGTCTCTTTCCAGCATAGTCGCTGTACTCTGTTAGTATGCTAGGAATGGCAAGGGTGCAAAAGACTCACTTTGTTGCGGTGTGGAAAACAGAACGGCTGTAAAACATATTAGTATTCCAATTCACACAAAATTGATTGACCTATAATTAGCGGTAACGTACTTATCCCAAATAGCCAGATCATTCTTGTTCCAACGGAATCGAACCTGTAGGTCGTGGTTTTCGGCAATAAGTTGGAGGACTAGGAACGAGTTTAGTGACAGGTCTAATGATTACTACACACAAAACTTCCAACGTACAATATGCTTTGGTTACTTCGCTTTCTCTCTCTGTCACACCATCAATCCAGCCGGCGTGAACCTGGTGGCCAGCACCAAAAAGGCTCTTCCATCCAGTAACAGGGTTTGTGCGAACAACTGGGCTATTGACAAACGATTAGCCGGAAATTTAATCAGAGGGTTGGAGCATCAAGAACTCCCTATACCCGTTGGATAACTTACTGAGAAGCCTGAAAGTCAAATCCACTGTTCTCTGGCGCACCGCGGTCTCCGTCAATAAGCTCCAAGTTATGCTCTTTGGCAACTTTGTTGAAATTTGGCTGGAAATGAGTAGCTGTGAGGCCCTCAGCAATTTTCTTCCAGATTGGTGACAGGCGGTCATATGCTTCGTATCCAGAAGCCCAGAGAGTATCCCCGCCAGCGTCGGCTGGAGGCTGAACGATTTTTAGAATAGCGTAATCAGATGGGATACGCTCAAAGGTAATACTAGTATATCAGGTTAATTAGGGTCAATTAGGTTTACAGGGTGGCACTTGAAACGTACTCTGCATGCCAGCCTTCACTGGATAATCTTGTTGGGTTAAAGCCAAACCGATCTTTGTAATACTTGCGGTTTTGCTGGGAGGAGATGACTGAGACTTCATCATCTAACTTTCCATTTTCATCGACAGCAATTCCTCTTTTGCTGTTGCTTAGTGCGTGCCTATGCAACTACATTGATTGGTTAATACAATCTAGCTAATTGTTGAAGATTAGGAGACTGACCTTTGAAGTAGTGGGCTTCCCAGTTAACTCTCCGAGCTTCTGGCCCAAGACCTTCTGGTCCTCAATTGTAAGATCCTGGTTACGAAAGAAGACAACACCGCGTTGTGAAACTAAACATGTATCAGCAAATCCCTTTCTAGCTAACCTCGGTCTCTTCGTCAGGGGCCTTACCTAAGATAGCGAGGTCTCGAATCTTGGCATCATCGTTCAGGATTTCGCTAAGTTGTAGCTTAGGGTACTCTCGGCCGATGACGTTGGTGACATCGAAAGATTCATATTGGTCGAGTGTTCCAGAGTACTTAAGAGGCTCACGAATCAATCTTGTTGTTGTAATCGGCTTCTTAATGCTATAGTCTAACTTTAGATCAGTGACTGTAGCGCTGAGGGTATCAACATCTGCAGATGGTGGAGCCATTGTGTGTCTATGGGAGTAGGAGAAGTATAAAGATCAATTCTTGCTGTTTGAACAGAAAGATTAACTCGCTAGATAAGACCGTAACAAGCAGATTTATATATATTTGACTCTTTCTTCAACTTCGGTTGCCAATGCTAAATGCGAGTCCAACTTCCACAACCCAGAGTCTATCCTACCATAGAACTCGCAAAACAGTATTACTCCGCATTATGAGGTGAGAGAAGCCGATTCTTGCGTCAAGCCGTCCATGGAGGTCTATTCTTTCTCTTATCGCCATCTTGATCCAATCTTGAGAGCTGTTCCATCATCTTTATCTGTAATCCTCATCCATCCTCGCCGTGTATCCGAGACGGAACACAGTATTGGCTGCATATTGTGTCGCGATATGTCTCCCCACTTTCGCTCTTATCCCTTCATGCATTAAGATAGATGATGATTGCTCACAAGGTTCGTTGGATTATTGATGAAGAGCATGAGTGAATGCATGCGCGGTTCATTGCGAATGTGGGGAAGCTTCTTGCACCATGTCCGCAGCTCGTCCTCTCATCTTATATATGAGATATGACACAATATTGCGCATTCTACTACCAAGATTTGTTCGCTTCATAGGTGGTATGGTAAAGTGTAACTCACTCTGCCGCTCCCAGGCTCCAATAGAAAGCCGCACAGCACAAGAAGAATACTGATATGTAAGGACCGGCTTCTCATTGGCCAGTAGGTATATCTTAGATCTCATACTCCTATTGGATACTGCAGGTTTTATGAGGCCTGGGGAATGCCAGCTCACGGAGTAATCCAGGAATCAACCAAGTCACGACAACTGTCGACTTAGAGTTGGAAGAGACCAGGAGCAGGTATCGATGAGGTTCAACATATATCATCTACCCGATATGCATCATACTTCAGCTTGCTTGTATGCTCTCTCTGTATGTACTACGTTAGTAGTGATAAGTACAATCTTCGATTGTAACCGTAGGCGCTTTCAGTGTATTGCCAGACCCTGCTTGGCCTCAGCCCCTGCAGTATTCAGTTATGATACTAAAGGCGTCACCACACCATGTATTTGTGTCATATCCTCCTTTCCAACAAAAGCTCTCCTATGTAGTTGTAGAGGCTGTTATGGCAATGTCCATGGCTGGGTTACAACCAACCCTGGCTCGAGATACAGAGATAATAGTCTTGAAATGGCTGATATTGCGTACTTTTAATCATACTTTGCAACTCGTTTCTTATCTTGGCTGTCATATCTGCAAAAGCAACGCCCAAAGCCAGCTCCCTAGTAAAGAACATACATCCGTACTTATAACCCAGGGTCATCTTATTTTTAAAGAATGAGTATATATTATATTAGCCATATGATATATTTACTGCCGTCATAACCGAATCTCACACCATAATCTCTCCTACTTTGTCCTTTGAAGGTCTCTCTACGATCATGGCGACTGTTTTAACGGAAAAGGCAGCGGCCACTATAGCCGTACGGCTCAACCGGCAACAACAGTCTACTTCGACCTCATCAAGCAACTCTATTGACGGTGCTGCATCAGACAACGACCTAAGCAAAGAGGCAGATGCAGCAGCTAAAACAATTCGAATCCCAACAATAGCGCCCTTAGGAATTCCCACAGATGAGCGAAGATTCTGGTTCCAACGTGGAAAGTCATTCGATAAGAATGCCATCGCTACGCAACCATCCGTATACGACGACCCGGAGACGGCGAAGCAATACCAGCCACGCAGCGACTGGGAGAACTTACACCGGCTCGATCCATCGGCACGATGGACCTGGGAAGAAGAATACAAACTAATTCGAAAGATTGATATACGCATCATGGTGTTCGCTTGTATCATGTTCATGTCTCTAGAACTGGATCGAGCAAATATTTCCCAGGCGTTAACGGACAACTTCTTAACGGATTTAAACCTTACAACAGATGGTATGAAATCCCATTAACCCGTATACACCCACTTCTGTAAAGTCTTCCAGCTCGACCCGTCAACATACATCTACTACACGAATTGAATAATGGGAGCTAACATCAGCTTCTATTACAGATTACAATCTTGGCAATACAGTCTTCAAGTTGGCCTTCCTCTGCGCAGAGCTTCCCTCACAGCTTGTTAGTAAATGGATTGGGCCCGATCGCTGGATCCCTTCTCAGATGGTGCTATGGTCCATTGTAGCGCTGGCACAGTTCTGGCTTACAGGGAGAAGCAACTTTCTGGCATGCCGTGCTCTACTGGGAATTTTACAGGGAGGGTTCATCCCAGATGTAAGTCAACCTCCTGGCTCTACCGTGACCCCAAGCATATATGCTTCTGGTTTGCAATGCCGACTTACCATATCTCTCATAGGTCATTCTCTACTTATCGTACTTTTACAAACACCACGAACTCTCTTTACGCCTTGGATTCTTCTGGACTGCCATGTCTCTAGCAGATGTGTTAGCTAGTTTCCTAGCCTTTGGACTCTTGCATCTCCGTGGCGTTCAAGATCGGGCTGGATGGAGATGGCTGTTCTTAATCGAGGTAAGCTGCAAATCTCTGCACGAAGCGTGATAGGACCCATACATGAAAGTTGTGACATCATACTGGTACATACTGATAACATTTTCAACAGGGGCTTTTCACTCTCATTCTTGGTATCCTAGCATTCGGCCTTATGCCTGCTGCGCCCACCAAGACAGCAAGCTGGTTCAGAGGGAAGAAAGGATGGTTCACAGAACGGTCAGTTAACATTACACTAACATAGCTCGCCGTTTCCTTTATCTTTTACTGGTACATAGACTAATATCGTTTACAAAATAGTGAAGAAATCATTATGGTAAATCGAGTCATCCGTGAAGATCCTAGCAAAGGAACAATGCATAACAGACAGCCCGTAACACCGAGGCTTCTTTGGCAGAGCTTAAAGGACTATGACCTCTGGCCAATATACATTATCGGCCTGACGTTCCAGATACCTATGACTACTCCATCGCAGTATTTAACCCTCTCACTACGTAGTCTGGGGTTTAACACCTTCCAGACTAATCTGTTGACTATTCCGAGCACATTCATCCACATGATACTGATGATGGCATTGACTTATGTATCTGAGATCTGGCATGAGATCACGTTAACAGCAATGATAGGACAAATTTGGGCTGTTCCATTCCTGGTGTATATTTATGTGGTTGATATCAACAGCATAAATAAGTGGGTTGCATGGGCGGTTATGACGCTCTTGTTGAGTTATCCATCCGGTACGTCTCCCCGTACTCTACCTCTTCTTTTCATAATCATTTCATTCTTTCACTCCTTGTGAGATAATCATGTAGCAAATAATATCGCTGATACTAAATTGTTGCGAACAGCTCACCCGATCCAGGTTGGCTGGAACTCACGAAACTCAAATACGGTTCGCTCCCGTACTGTCTCTGCAGCTGCATACAATATGATGTGCCAAGCAGGAGGTATTATTGCCTCAAATATCTACCATAAAAGTAAGTGCCCCTATGCCGCCATACCTTCTTCTACCCATTATCAGAATGGTATTGAATAAATCTCAAATATAGGCGACGCTCCACGTTACCGTGAGGGAAATCGTGTGCTTGTAGCATTCATTGTTACCAATATTTTCATCTACCTGCTTACCAAGTCGTACTACATCTGGCGTAATAAATCAAGGGACCGGAAATGGAATGCAATGAGCGAAGAGCAGCAACTGAACTATCTAGCTACTACAACGGATGAAGGGAATAAGCGACTAGATTTCAGATTTGCACACTAACGGGCTTCTCAATTGCGCACATACTTCCATATTGGTGTAAGAAAAGATATATCGAGAAACTAAGAAAGTCTATGACCTTGGTGAGCTTAGATCATACACGAATAGGGGTAGAAAGAGTCACCATGACTATGCCACTCTCGGCGATTTTGCGTCTTAGATAGTTCAAATACTATCAATCTAGCTGATAAAACATGCCAAGAGGAATATACTATGATATAAAGCTTGATTTTATCAAATTATATCACTCAGACCTAAAGCCATAGTCTCAATCTTAAAATTCATCTTATTAAATAGTCTGGTGCTTGCTGGAGAAAACTTTAACCGGCTAAGAGTAGAAATTCTTTTGTCTTTCAGATAAAATTGATCGTCCGGTTTAGTAGTTTAAATTAGATTAGAACAAAACTTTCCACCCGTGCTTATGCTTTGACAGCATTTGTTCAAATGAAATCCATCTGCTGATGTTACTTTTGACTAGCCTAAGAAAGGTAAATAACCGATCTGAGAAGTCGGATTAAGCAGCTTTGATGCTCTCATGATATGAGTTTTGTCCCGGTAGCGGATAAGCATCACGCGTTGTCTTACATATATACATATTCTATGAGTTAGGAGGGGCGCCATGATGCGTTGCCAGCACTTCCTTCCACCAGCTAACCTTGGTTACCACATGGTCCATTCCACAGAGGAAGCGGTCTAGTTGCGAAATCGGAAGACTTTACTCACATAGATGCGGAGCAAGTAATTGCAATGATTTTAAATGTAACCCATAAATGTATGTTTGTACAAATATTAGCAAAATAAATATAAGTAATTTTTGGGTTGACATTTTTTTTCTTTAAATTTGCATTTTAATATGGAAAAGTGAAATAAATTACACTTTACTAGTTATAATCGTACTAAATCTTTAATGATATCTTTATATGATAAGACAGAGATTTGTGGCTTTTATTATCTGGACTATTTACCCTATTTTATCACATTCATAGTAGTCACATCAGTAAAGGTCTGGTGTGAAATAAGAGACCTCGGTTGAAATGTCCGCGGGGTTCTGCACATGGCTGGATCTTGTGGCTGTGTACTCGTGTGTGTGGCTGGGGTTCTCACTTAAGCTAGCTCACTAGCCCCATTACGCCTTACCACTCTTGGCTGTCACAAGCTTTGGTCTGTGATGGCGATTCGTTCTAACCGCTTGAAGCGTAGCGGTGAAGCACGTGATCCAGGCGCCCACAGCCGCGGCTCAAGCACTCATCCAATGACGGGGTCTTTTCCGACGCCCATTGGTTTCTTCTTCTCGGGCGTTCCCGGTTCAATGGCGAAACGACGCCCCTGCCACTCCACTCTTGGGCATGGCCTCCCTGTTGTGCTCCGAGGGTACCTGGTATTGTCTAGAGCCACCCCCTCCCTTCGAATACTTTTTCTTGCCAGTCCCTCTTCCTCAGCCCCTAGTATTCTTTTCTTCTTGCACTTGTACAATACTTTTCTTTCCTGTTATCTTAGGTGCTTCTACAGCTGTTCATCCTTTCTGGTGCGTCCGTCTGGCTTTATATCAGACTACTTTCTCCTCCGAGACTCCTCTTTGTCAAGGGAACACTAGAAATGAAATTTTGGGCTGACCTCACTTGTTGCTCTAGGCAAGGCGTCACGTGTATTCTTTCAGCTTTGGGAGAGAATTTGAAAGACTATTGAAAACTGCCTTCGACTCTGAAATATCTTCCCACCATAAATCCAGATCGGATCCGTTCCATATTCATTTCGATCTAGACCCCTAATACTAGCATCGATATCTGCTGCTGCTCGTTCTTCCTCGATCATACAAACCACCACTCCCAAACACTGTCTACATAACCGCAAACATGCCGATTGCACGACGCTTCTCCGTTACCAACTTCTTCATTGCTACCACTGCCCTGGCCTTCCAGGTCTTCGTCCTATACCCCTGGCATCAGCAACTTGACGAGGACTTTGAGAAGCTGAAGAAGCACAACTTGCAGGTCCTCGAGATGGGTGAGAAGCGACTGGGCCAAATTCAAGCTGCCATACTGGCACTAGAGAAGCAGAAGGCTGCCAAATAAACGGAGACCTGGCAGGGAAATGGGAGAACAATTAGAAGGACAGGACAGGAGGCAACAGCGTACACTTGATATTGCGCATACGTTTGGAGGAGATTAGAGGCTTCATACCACCAATACATCCACCGACACCCGACATACCATACACCACACTCGAACCACTCATAGAATACATAGTTTGATGCTCTGCTTAGATATACACCCAACATTCACCACAGACTTGACCACATAAATTCACGCTCACGCATTCACGACTCGAGGGTGATTCTCCACCAGAAACGCAGATATCATCCTCTCTTGCACTGTTCTTCACTAGAATCAAGGACATACAAGGATATAGACATAGAAGTAGAAGGACGTGGGTCCCCCATAATACAAAACCAAAATTCCTGAACAGTGTTTTTCTTACGTCTGCTTCCTGAGCGCGTATGACCTTGGAGTATATATTGCTGAATTGGTGTGCTCAAATACTCTTCTCTTGTTTTCATATATAGACGATATAGTATCATTTTAAATCTATATAATTTGCCAGTATATCACTGTGCATGCTAAAGATGTTTTTGGGGTTCGATGTATTTTTTTCCTACTACGACAGGTCCGTGTGACCGGGATGTTTCTCCACGTCTCTTGATCCTAGTAGCATATTCTATACAGCTACATCCCTAATCATAACAATCAACGGATTGGACTGACTGGGCGGATGGTTTACTTGTGTTCCTGCATTTGTTGCATTGGATCGCGATCTCTTCACCCTCTCCAAATATGATCGCGATCTAGCACATCCGCATCTCAATCGTACAGAGGGCATGATACTATATCGATATTAATATAGCTAGAGCCAAAATGCTTAGCTCTGATGACCAGCGCCATCATCAATTCTCTAAATTCGGTGAAAGAAGAAAATTTTGCTCTTCCATTAAATTACTTTGTGCCTTCCTTACTGGGATCATCGATGCTGCAACCATACGGTGCACATACCCCTCTACTGTATGACAGACCTGACATCCAAGCTCTCGTAATCATCTCTGAAAATTTTTTCTTGTGACAAGGACTTTGATATGCCATGATAGTATTATATTCGTATTCCACATCATTTGAACAGGACGGCGAATTCTTGTCTGGTGACGAATATCCATACTAACATCACATAGAATGCAATAATAAAGTAGTATGTGACAAAGTGGCAGAAAACGCGTATAGGCACGCACTTAAACGTTGGCAAAAGGAATAATCCACTTCAAGAATTCAATTGACGATTGCTATCTTATCATATGTACCTTGCATTAATCCTCCATGCAAACGGCGAATTATCTATCCAGTCATTCCTCCATTCCATGCCCATGCCTCTTCCCCATTGAGCAAAAGCTAACTAACCAAAATAGTAGTGCTTCCAGCCTCCTCTCTTCCTCTGCGCGATTTTAAAAGCAAGATGTTAAAAAAAAAAAACTCTTTAGTCCTAGGAATTTCCCCAATTCTTTGCGTGTACAAGCTGAGGTTTCCCGCCCAGCGGAGGAGGAGTCCGAGGAACTCCTCGGAAACGCCAAGCTTTTTGTCCTTACCCGGGAGTGGAGTCCCGGTAGCGCTGTCGGCCCTGTGGATCCTCCGGGATGACCCTGAAGCGACTAGGGCTGGTGTTCGGTCGATCTTGGGCTGGGCTTTTCTCTTTTTGCCCCTGGTGATGTACGGAAGGGGTTGGGCTTTTGGGGCTGAGATACTTTTCTGGATTGTGCGTGCTGGTGCTTATCTTTGGGAGAAACACGGCATTGATGGCTATATCATAAGGATTTAGGAATTGAGTTATATATCTAGAGTTTACATTACAAGCTAGTATGGTTCTACGAAATCAGGGATTGCGTGCTGAAGGATGAGTGAGCATGGAGTGAGGCACTTTTGCGATGAGATGAGTTGGGTAAGGCATTGTGCAGCGCAAGGATAATGCTTCGGACCCCGATTATGCGCTCGATCAAGTACGATTCGGCAATCGCAGGTTGATAATGGTCAAGGCCCTGCATTCTCGTGCTTTAGAGTACAGTCAACATCGAGTTACGACGCGCTGATTCAGCGGGGACTGATGATGACTTGTCTCCTTTACAACGCGGTAACCATCAGTTCAATACGATAATCTCTATACCGTAGTAACAACTCACCTTGCACACCACATCACCGCCAGAGCAACATCACTGGATTCTATTCAGATGAGGATCTTCTTTACGTGTTGTTCCCTTTCTCTTTGCTCCTCCTCCGATCCTCTAAGTGGACACCCCCAACCAGCCAATCCCGATCTCGGAGTCTCGCCTCTTTCCGCTCCTGCAGCCTCAGTAGCGTGGCGACCCAACATCGGGGTCGAGCCCTGCAAAATGCCACGCAGACCAAGCCACATAGCTGCCTAAGATGGACTAGATCGGGCGGGAAAGGGATCAGTCTAGCTGAGAAGGGTAATAACCGGTCCAACGACGCGTTGAGTACGCAGCGACACAGTAACTCACAGTGTATCCGTTATCCTCCTTCCTGCTTATCCTTCTTTAATTAACCCTTGGGTTCTAATTAGGACTGCGCAATAGATGAACTTACCCTTTCGCATGAGTATCTAGTTTACCTTAGCTGCTCTTCAAGGATCCGCATGCTAGTTCCCTGTTAACGGAGCAAGTGCAGAGAGCGGTCCTGGCTTTCTTTCCCTCCTTAGCCCCCTCTATTTTTCTTGTCCCTCTGGTAATTAATTAAAAGTAGCAAACTAATATTTTTCCTGCCGTCCTCCCCCTTCTTTCCCTTCATTTTTAGTTATCGTTCGTGGGTTGTCGGTTGTCGGGTCTCTGCTGCTGTGAAGCGTTGGGTTTTCGAAAAGGTGTTCTTACGCAGGGGAATTCCCTTCATCAGCGTGTGCTCTCACCGGGGTTTTCTGGGTCTCTCTGATCGTTTCGCGCTTCTCTCATCCTCGGTTTCGGCGTGTATGCTTCTTGTCCTTTTCGACTTAGGCCGAGGAATAAGAGCTCGACTACGACAATCTCTGTCTCACTAGACGACTAGCACCTCATTATCAATTGGATTGTCCGTCATCATACATATACGAACAGCTGCTCCCTCTCCATCTTCACGTCAACACATCAACCTGACCAAGATGTTGTCCCTCCTCTCTCACATCCCTCACCATACCCACAACAATTCCTTAACCTCCTGCGCTGACCCCTTCGAGCCGCTCGAACTCACCTCATCCGACATGAAGGACTTCCTCTCCTCCGTGCGCTACCACACCGAAGTCGTGCCCACCAACTACATCTCCCTGCCCTCACCCTCCACCCACGAGCACCTCGAGGCCTTCGACGAGAAAATCCTCTGGGTCGGCTGCTCCGACAGCAACATCAACGAGACCGATATATTGGATGTACCCCGCGATGAACTATTTGTGCACCGCAACCTGGGCAATCAGTTGAGCAATGGCGATGTGAGCAGTTTGTGCGCCGTGCAGGTGTGCGTTGACGAGATGCAGGTGTGTTCTTAATTCTATTCTTTATTTTCTTTTTTCATTCTGGAAGGTGCGGCGTGCTTTTGTAGAGACCCGAATGAGATCGCACTGCGAGTTTGATATTGATGTTAATATTATTAGAAGATAATATATGTGCTCACGTGAGGAATATAGGTCCGACATATTATTGTCTGTGGTCATTACGGGTGCGGATTAATCAACGAGGCCGGCGACACTAATTCCGTCCAGAGCTGGTTGCAGTAAGTATATTATTTCATCATTCCTTCTCAGAATTCTTACTTCGCCTCCCATTGCAATGCTAATATCTCGCTGCAGCCATCTCAAAGAGCTCCGTGAGCTGTGCTCGCTCTTCTTCCCCAAGGAGAACGGTGTCCACAAGCACAGCCACTTAGTTGAGCTCAACGTCCTCGTCCAGATGGCCTGGCTGATGCAGCAACCCAACGTTGTCAAAGCCGTCGAGGAGCGAGGCATGGAAGTCCATGGCTTCATTTACAACCAAGAGAAAGGCGAGTGTGTAAGACTAGTTGTCGACGGCATGGCGACTGGTCCTTCAGCATGAAATAAGAGCTAGGAAAGTAACCTTCAGTTGTAGCTCAGAGGTGGATTCTTTTGCATTCTCATTCTTCATTCTTGTTTTCCTTATTTAAAAGTATACCCAATGTTTGTTTATTTTCCATCATTCGGCAACAGGCAACAAAATAGAGTAATTCATGTTTTTGGGAAAAGGTCGCTTGGAGTTTCCTTGTTGCAGTTTTGACTAGTGGTTTCATTGCAGCATCATAGGGCTTCACAGCCTCATGTTGAAATGAAACCATCACTATCGCCAAGGCGCGATGGCTGCACAATGTTAAAACCAAAACCAAATATGTTCAATTAGAAATAATAGAATCAAAAGAGACGGCTAAAGTTTAACTTTAAGTTCCCATGTCTCAGGCTTGAAAGATTCCTCTTATTATCTGTTCAATTTTCTATTTTTCTATACATGACAAAAAAACAGACTATTAGATACCTACAGTCCCGCCTCCACTACATAAACTCTCCACCACCGCAACATCCGCAAGAGCCTGTCTCGGCGCCCCCCTAACATCCACCTTCCCACTCCTTATCGACTCCCCATACGCACTGAAAAGCTCCCTATACGTGCTCTCCCCACTGACAACCTCCGTCTCCGTACTCCCACCCTTCTCCTCAACCACAAGCTTTGTGCCCCCTTTAGCCCCCGAGATCGTCAAGCTCCCCTTCTCACCGACGAACACATACTCATACTCCCCTTTCACACTCGCAAAGCTCATACTCAGCGTCCCAATTGCTCCCTCACCGAACCTAATCGCCGCCTGCACGGTATCCAGCGGCGGTAAGTGCTTCCACGTCTGCTTCGCGAAGCTCCTCGTCTCAACAATTTCATCCCCAGACACCAGCCGCAGCAGCGCAACGAAGTGGACTCCTCCATCCAGCAGGAACCCGCCTTGATACGCAGGGTGCTTCCGCCAGGGCGTCTCATACCATTTGTTCCCCGGCTCAACAGCCTGCCAGATCCGCGCATGGACAGTGCGCAGCGTACCAATCTTAGAGGAGGATAGAATAGCATGGGCGCGGTGCAGCGCCGGGTCGAAGCGGAACTGCTCAGCGACAGAGAGGATGAGGCCCTTTGATGCGTAGTTCTTCTCGTAGGAGGTGATTAAATCAGTGGCTGAGGCGACGTCCTTGGTGATGGGCTTCTCCATTAGGACGTGCTTGCCTGCTGCGAGGCATTGCTCTGCCACGGCGGGCTGCACGGGGGTGGGAAGCGCGATGATGACGGCCTTGACGGCTGGGTTCTGCAGGAGCGCGACGATGCCGCTGTGGTCGCCGCCGGCTTCATCGTCGTAGGGCTTGATGTCGGGGCTGTAGAGGCCTGGGAAGTCTTTGCCTGCTTCGAGGAGCTCGGAGACGGATTTCTTGGAGCGGGAGTAGAGGGCGACGACGGTGGCTTTGATTGCGTGTAAGGGAGGAAGGTAGGCTTAATTGATTGAAAGGAGGTTGTATATGTTAGTTGTTTGCGACTTCTAAAGCTCTCTACTATTTTGGAATTTTTTTCTTTTTCCTTTACATGAAAGAGGGGCGGAGTGAGAAGTGATCTGCTTGCGTACCTTCGCGGGGATAGATTCCCGCTCCAATTAGGGCAATCCCATCCATTGTTGGTTATATTTGTGCCTTTTATCTGATATGATGTATGTTTATCTCGCTTTCCTCTTTATCTTTCATGCAAGATAAGTTATCATCTGAAATGGAAGCTTCTTGTGGAATCTGGTTATATAGCTGCGTAAGACCCCGCTATGGTTCTTACTGAGAAGCCCGATTTAGTGCGGAGGAGGTCGTTCCGTGGTGCTAGATGCTGTATTGAGATTAACGTACTTTTTACTTATTTTGCCGTTTTTGGAGAGTTTGTAGAAGGGCATTTGTGGAATTGAAAGTGGGTGGTTATGAGTTTACGAGCTGGGTTGATATGAGGCCCCGGCCTGTACATTCATTATTCAAACCAAGTATCTCAAAAGCCGTTAATGTTCCATTTATAAAACCTGAATTTCACTTCCTATTTCCCGTCTCAGATATGAAACTGATAATCTGCCTTTAGCCCTTTATACACGTTAAAATTTCAGTGTATCTATATATGCAGCCACTACGCCAAGCCCGTCCTTCACCTTCCAAGCCCTTCATATCACGTAAAACACTTACCACGTACTCTAAATGAACGACCTCTAAAATATCTCTCCCTCAAAAGTATTTCTCTCCGCATCATTGAAATCAGCTGCATCCCTTAACTTATCATACTCCTCCTGGCTGAGCTCCTTCATCACCGGCACAATCCCCCACTGCTTTGTTCCATGCATAATCCTCTCGAATACTCCAGTATCAGCTGGGACCCTAAACTTCGCTGTTCCATGCCACCAGCTCGCCGAGAATCCCAGCGCGATCATGAACCTCATATCGTCCGACTTGTTCGGCATTCCCGCATGCCATAATCGCATATCGCGCAACAACATCGAGCCTCTCTTCACTGTAGGTTGGATTGGCGGTCGCACTTTCGTTCGTTCTTCGGCGAAGGAGTCTGAAATGTGTGTTTCGCCATGTGCGCCGGGCTCCGTCTGCGCTTCAGAGTTGTAATGGTGGGTGCCGAGCCAGATCTCGGTCGAGGCATTCGCGGGACTGGCATCGACGGTGTAGATATTGGCGATAAGGTAGAATGGGGCTGGAGGATGGGCGCACATCGCGTCTGAATGTGCTGGCTGACGCTTTGTTCCGTGAGGAAGGGCGTTGTTACCTGTGATCATGTTCCATGTTGGGTTCGCGCCGAGATAGAGGGTTGCAGCGTGGAAGAGGAGCGGGTTGAGGTAAACATCGTCGTAGAAGTATTCAGATGGAGTGAGCGGTGGGCCCTGTTGGATGTTTTCGACACCGAAGTTGAGATGTAGTTTGTCGCCCTTTTTCAGTTCGTTCTCTGTATCTTTGACCATGAAGTCGTTGATCTTGGCTAGATGGGAGGGGTCGATAACGTCCTTGAGGATCACGCAGCCGTCGCGATGGAGACCCGACAATAGAAGCTTGATGTTTGCATCGTTGAGTCTGCCTCGGGCGATTTCTGCTGGAGAAGGTGCGACTTCGACAGGAGTATTAGCCTCAATGGAAGGTAGGTTGGGCATGTAAGTCTGTAATGGAGTGTTGCCAGGAACTATCTTGGAAGGAACGACCTTCTCTGCGACTGTCTCTGTAGCTGAAGGCGACATGATTGAATTGTGGTAAGGTATCTCGTCTGCGCTTTTCGCTTCGTCAATTTCGCTGTTTACTTTATTTCAATTCTCTCGAATTCTTTCTATTTTGCAAGTCTCAAGTGTTATTGAGCTGAGTCGCGCTCTTATATCCGTTGTATTTGTCCCCTCTCTAGCACAATCCTGAACGATTGTCGTTGAGAAAAGATCAAACACGGAAGACAATGGAGGGGCTCTTGGACTGGTATCTCAGACCATCTCTCCCACTATTACTTGGAGAGGTTAAGCTTCATCCTCTTTCTGGCTCTCTCCAGACTCAACTCTACCACTCAATAGCAGTAGATGCCTGTTGCAAGTCCAGCAATGCGGATCACTCTCCTCCGGCGGGGCGGAAGAGAACGCCGGGCTCCCCACTGTTGGAAACACCATGCACGGCGATCTTGTCCGGCAACACAATCTGGCCACAACAAAAACAAATGCCAAAATCCACGATACTGGGGAAGGCCCTTCTCCGGATGTAACAGTCTTATCAAATGATAACTTATCTTGCATGCGGAGAATGTGGCAATGTTGCATCTAACGCCTGGAGAACGGCTTGATGAAGACCTAGATATCAGACATCCCCCTTATTGGCTCACGTGCCACTTAGGAATCAATTGCGGAGGGCCCTGGCCTGCTCTATCAAAGCTACTGCATGTACTTAAATGATCCCTGGTTGCCTCTGTAATGCACCTCCCCAGATAGGTTGACTTCCAGGTCTTCCCTTGGCCTCTTATATATCACCTATCCAGCCTGCTCCACCGTTCTCAGAGGAAGGGATCCAGCAGCAAAAGTCCAGTCTCACTCAGTCGCAGCCATGGAGGAACAGAAGATTGCAGCGTCAGATGTCAAGGAGCATACTGACTCTATCCACGAGAAGTCCAAGATCCAGTTGCAGGAGCAGTCTAAGATCGCCACCGAACATGAACACTCCCTTCCTGTCCTCGAGGCAATCAAACTCTACCCATGGGCCATTTTCTGGGCTGTGATTTTCGCCTGGTCTCTGGTTATGGTAGGCTATGACAGCGGAATCATCTACTCCTTCTATGCGCTCCCGGCATTTACCAAGAAGTATGGCACCTACTACGGACCTAAGATCGGATACGAGGTTTCTGCAAAGTGGCAAAATGTGTTGGGTATGGGAACACCCGTTGGTCAATTCCTCGGCGCATTCACTGCGAGTTGGCCTATGGAGCGATGGGGTCGCAAGCCTGTGTTCGCTGTCTCACTGTTCTGCACGACTTGCTTCATCTTCTTGCAGATGTTTGCGAACAATGTGAATACGCTGGCTGCAGGAGAGTTTCTGGCCGGTATCGTCTATGGAACGTATGTTGTGCTGGCGCCGACTTATGCTTCAGAAGTCTGCCCTGTAGCACTGAGAGGCATCCTGAACGCAGGTATGAACTTGGCCTACGTGATCGGTCAATTCGTTGCCTCGGGCGTTGGACAAGGAGTCTCGACAAGGACTGACCAATGGGCCTATCGAATCCCCTTTGCGATCCAATGGATCTGGATTCCAATGTTAGCAGTGGGTTTGTACTTTGCCCCTGAGTCTCCGTGGTGGTTGGTTCGTCAAGGTCGAGTTGAGGAGGCCGCTGCTTCTCTCCGCAGATTATGCTCGCCAAAGGTGGACATTGAGGCAACCCTTGCCATGATTGAAACTACTACACTCCATGAAGCTGAGGTGGAAAAGAGTACCAGCTACGTTGAGTGCTTCAGAGGTACCAATCTCGTCCGCACGGAAGTTGCCATCATGGTCCAAATCTGGCAAGTTATTACCGGCATTTCTCTCATCGGAAACGCTGTCTATTTCTTCACACTGGCTGGACTGCCTGTTGCAGATTCTTTCGACATGGGCGTGGGAAACACTGCAATTGGGTTCGTGGCTACCTGTTCATCCTGGTTCTTCATGTCATGGTTCGGTCGGAGAACCATCTTCATGTATGGTGTGGGAATGATGGCCGTAACCCTCATCTTGATTGGTATTCTGGATTGCGTACCAAATTACGACACTCACAAGGGATTGGCTTGGGCGCAAGCTGCCATGCTCGACGTTTTAACCTACGTTTTCCAGGGCACTGTAGGTCCCATCAACTTCGTCATCTTTGCTGAAGTTGGCGCCAGTCGTCTACGTTCACAAACTGTAGCTCTTGCGACATCGATGGGGTCAATCTTCCAAATTGTTATGACGATTGCTGTGCCTTACATGCTCAACGAGGCTGATGCGTATTGGAGAGGCAAGACCGGATTCTTTTTTGGTGGGCTTGCCGCTATTTCGACTGTTTGGTGCTATTTCCGACTCCCAGAAACCAAAGGCCGAACATTCGAGGAGCTGGATCTTATGTTCGAAGCTAAGGTGCCGCTCAGGAAGTTCAAAGATTATAAGTTTTCTGAGGGAGAGCATGTCGACGTATAATTTCGATTCGAGGATATACCTGTTATTTTTAGCAAATTAGCGCTGCTCTGTTCATGTCCGCAGTTTACTTCTTACAGTGGTTCAGATCACAGTTCACTCTATATCTAATGTCTCCCGCGTGTAGCTTTCGTGATACGTTGGTACGGTAAATTATATACTTGGGGAATTTAGTACTCGGTTGACTAGTCTAGTTCCAGTCCCAAACAGTTTTCCTTTCTTTCCCCGCCCAAATTTGTGCCATCAATTCACCAAGCCGATTCTCAAAACCATGAAGACTACAGTTTCTATCGAAGACCCTCACCTGTCTCTTATCTCTGCCCTCACAACGTTTTATACCCTTCTAGTTGACCTTCGTTATATTCCCGCTTCTTCCCTCACGCTCCCATCGGCTGATGCGAAATCTCATCCTCCTCGGTCTATAAATCGTCGGGCTGCTTTACGTCATGGCTTCAGTAATTAAGTAGTTGATTTGGCATATCGAATACCATATATCACCAATGATGACTACAAAATACACTCTGAAACAAGCCCGCTTTGTTATTTAGTCCCGCCAGGAGAGCAGATTCCCGGACGTGAAGCTGAATATAACCCGCTGGAACAGGAACTGGGTGAAGAGGAGTGGGAATATGCCAAGGATCCAATGTTTCAAGAGAGAGATGATTTATTCAAGGACCGTAATGCGCTTATGTTGACAAGAGGTCATGTGTATGGGACGGAATTGATATATGACCTTGACAGACGTATGCAATTTATTTGACTTTCCCTTGCAAGTTTTAACTGGTGTTTAAGCTTTATGTTGACACAGGCGAGTAAAGGTACCATTACGGCATGGAAACACTTCAGCCAATCCGATTACTGGACTGATGAGCCTGCTTATTCGATGACTTCAGTGCATAATCCTCTTTACGTATGGATCAACGATTTCTTAACTTTTAAGTATATTCCATTTGAGAGCAATATCATATTTCCGCTACCCACAGACCCATATAGTTGTCCCTGGGACAATGCTAGAGAGGAAGAAGTAGAATGGTGGAGAAAAGATATCGAAAGACAAGAAAAAGAGCGAGGGTTGATGAATGTTTATACTGAATGTGGATGGAAGACGGGTACCGCTGAATATTTGGGTATTAGTGAAGATGACGGAAAGGATATGGTGAATGATGAGCAAGACAGAATGTGGGAGAAGCTGGAGCAGGCACGACAAATGGCCAGAAGAGATTTTCAAGGTGACTTATTTGAGGAGGAGAGGGAGGAGTATATGGGCAGCATATATGCGGAGACTTCATAAGAATCGATCATTATACTTCAGAGCTGCAAACAGACACTATCATGCAGTACAGACATCCCCCCCCAAAAACATTTCACAATTGTATTCTGGGGCAAATGGTCCTAGCGTATTCTCCTCCCTCCAAAAACATCGATACAATAAGCTTCAGAGGTGGCTTGCACGGATCTTTGTAGCGGTGAGCACCCCGCATACCAGTAATCACTAGAGCCTGACAGCCTGAATGATGAGACGGGACAGCGCCGGGGAAGACATGCTGCGACTTGCCGGATGAAGCTTATCTCCCTCTTCAATTCTCGTATTCTCTTATTCTCTCTATCCCCTTTGCGCAGGTCACATGAACGGAAGACCCTTCTCCGGCAATGTACTACGTTACATCTTCAACAACAAGCCCCATACATTATTCTACCAAAGCGCCTGCTGTATCTAGCGGAACAATTCATCTATCTCGGCGCTTTTATTGCAGTAGTTCATTATCAGAGGTGCAGATCATAATCTGTATCTGGGGAATCTCCAATTTCCCACGAATTCGGTTGCGCCCCGTTTCCCTTAGTAGACCCCAGGCACAAAGTCCATCACCATAACCTTTTCCACGATCCCCGTTAGGCTGTGTCCAAAGGACATGTGTGCGGGGTCGTGAGAGATGTAGTAGTCTCGGTCTGCCTTGGAGGCAAATTCTAGGATGTAGGAATGAGTGAAGACGCCCTTGAGGAATTAGCATAATGATATAGCTATTCAAAGATGAGAGTGGTGGGAATCGCTTACTTGCAGACCCTCGGGACTGTTGTCTCTGCCACCTGTTGTAGAGAGTATATAGGGTTTTTGTGAAGTAGGATGAATGCAGTTATCTTTTAAACCTATGAAACGCTCGCATACCTACACAAAGTGTTAACTGGTTGTAAATTATGTCACTTTGAAGTCGTAAATTACAGCTTTTATCTGGTCTTCTGTGGCCGTATCGAAGAACTGAAAGTGCACGATATGGGTAATCTTCTCCATCGTGTTAATGAAAAGACCGGGTAGATTCCTGATTTAGAATTTGTTCCCACTGAATAGAGAGAAGGTCGATGTATGTAATGTAGATTGTTATCAACTTAATCTGAAGGATCTGGATTTCTTAAGATAAATATGTCGACGAACAAAGAACAGTGGGGTTCTGGCTGGCGCGAGAGAATCCAGTCATTCCCGGCTTCCGTCCCACAATATCAGTTTGACTTCATAGAATTCAAATAACCACTCTACCAACACTTTCACTGATGTAAGCTGGAAATAGTTCGGTATCCACTTAGATCTCAGTTTCGTATAGCGTATGACGGGGATTCTGCATACCATGGAGTTCCTGGTTTGAGAATGTGCCTTGCAGATATGAGGCAAGACATGAGTTCACTGGCCCTCAACAAGGTTAATACAATTGTCCAATCAGCGTGGATTATCTGGTAGCCAATTATTCGAAATGTAACTATTTGCCCTGCCAAGGCTTCTATGAAGACGTTGCCTATGAGTGGTGTCTGCTAATTGGGCTGCGTCGCCTATATTGTCAAACCTCTGGCTTCCGTGTGTTTGAGTATTTACAAAAGTATTGTTATGCTAATATAAACAGAAGAGTTATCTTTGTCATCTCTAAATCATTGTCACTGTTATCTATGTAATAGGTCATCTCTAAATAACTATACGTATCCTGGCAGATCTTTCTCTGACTAGCTATCAAATGATGGGGAATACTAATAGATTCCTTGAGCTATCTATTAGGTAAATGCCAGTTCCCATTGCCAATTATTACTTGCCTAACTTTAGCAGTTCATTTTTCTTCTTTATTTAATGAGCAAATCGAAAATCCAACCTCCTACTATTCTTATCCTTAGTCGTAAGTATATAGTGTACTTGCTCCTGCAGCCATTATTAGAATCAATACATAAAACAAGGCGATAATCCATCTTACCTCACGGGTCATAGCATTCCACTTCTTGTCGCGGATCTTGTTTTTCCAAACATAATATACCTTTGCAAAAAGGAACAGGAAAACAACGACCACATTAATGGCGATTAATACCCTATTACCATGCTTATAACGCGGTTTGTCGTCGTCGCGGTAGATGTTTGCTGCTATGATATTACCGAGTTGCACGCTCACTAATAGTAGGAAAGTTAGCTGCTAGTCATTCAAGTGAGGAAAGCTTGTGGGCTTTGAAGTAGTGGTCTTACTGTTATACAAAGCTGTCGATACACTTCGTGAGCCAACATTATTTGAGTTCTTCGATGCCCAAGCTCTATTTGTGGAATATCAGACATTAGTATAGGTTATGAGAGCAACTGAGTGCAGGAAACTTACACATTAATTGCGTGGCAATAAGGATAGCTCAGTAAGACAACCATGAGAGCGTATGTCCCCCAGGCATTCTTGATAAGGTCCGGCCATGTATAGAGAGCGACAATACATGGGAGAGTCCACAAGGATTGAAACACTGCCACCAATGCACGCTGATTGAGTTTTTCACTGACCCAGGTTATGCCGAGTAAGGTAAATATGTGGAATACCGATGATGGAATTGTAAGTAGGTTGGTATTGAACTAGGCACTGTTAGTCGTATCGCATGGACTATGCCTAAATACTCACAGTGCTGAATCCCAACGATCTCAGGGTAAGTGTCATGTAAGTTGAAGGTGGAGATTGTGGAATGAAGCACAATAATCCAAGAGCGTATATCTTTGAAAATTGTTAAATTATGATATTTTATCTTCGCTGGAAGTGTTCTTACCGGCCATAGGTCATAGTCTTGCAACGCGGTCCAAAGGCGTTTTGGAGTAATTGCTTGACGATTATGCATATCTCCTATCGCCGCTATCGTTAGATCGAATTGGGCAACCATACGGAGTAAGTCTTACCTTTACTCGGATCGTCTCGCAGCACGCGGTTTACGACAATACTGAGCTCACGATCGGTAAACCAGCCTTTGGGTCGAAACCAGGTCTTGGTCTGTACGGCAGATGCAGGCATTAAGAAGAATGATGCGAATCCGAGAAGCAAAGTGACCAAGCCTTCCAGTAAAAACAGCCATCTGATTGCTGTTAATTGAGTATTAAGAGCACTAGGATAACAAACCTACCTCCAGCCTGCAATGCTTCTGTATCCCTCAAGATGAAAGATGGCGAAGGCCAAGAGCGACGTTACGATACCCGTCACGCTCAAAGCTGTCCAGAAAAAGCTAAGCCTAGTTGGTAGCTCTCGGCTAGTATAGAAGTATGATAGCCAGAGTACTAAGTCGGGAATGAAACCGCCCTACACCAATGAGCATTTTTACAGTGTCATACTTAAGAGCTAACTGACCTCTAGTATCCCCATAAGGGCACGAGTTGCGAGGAAGCCTGGTCTACCCTTGAGAGCAGCCTGAGACATTGCCACAATTGACCATAGAACCATTTGTGTTGGAATCCATCTGTCGGGGCCGATCTTTTTGGAGACCAACTGCGATGGTAACTCAGCTAGCAGAAAGGAGACTAGAAAAACTGTGTTGCCCAAGTTGAAGTCTTATAACATAGTTAGACAGCAGTACAACAGCAATGATATTTCCAATCTCTACTAACCGTTTGTATTGAGGTGGAGATCTTTCAAGAACGTCCCGGAGACTGCTTGGTTGATGTTACCCCGGTCTATTTGAAGACTGAAAAACATCACACAGGCCCACAGACACACTGTGGCAAATAATAATTAGCATATGGTGAACTTCTCATGTCTAATAGAGGGGTAAGAGCATCTACCATGCCAGTCAAGCTTCCTAACCAACTTTTTCTCTTCCTCCGCACTCCAAGTAAGATCAGGATCAAACACATGACGACACTCGTACTTTGCTTTCTCATAGACCCCGACATAGTATGCCCTAACTTCTGGATCGGCAAACACATTAGTTGATAAGCTAGCATCGTTCTCCTGTGTTGATATGACAATGCCATCTTTGGTGACTATGTTCCCCTTCGACGTGATAAGTTCGGCATCCTGAAGAATTGCCTCGGGGACTTTGGTCGTGACATCGCCCTTCTCAGAAGACTCCCTGGAGATACTGTCTGAGCTATCATCGGGGCTATTCTGATGAGCAGATGACATTTTGTGGGTAGGCTGTATCTTATGCTCGGTCTATCGCCCTGCCTCCTAAGCAGCCGAACAGCAATCGTAGAGACGAGGTGTTACGGCTTATATCTCTTAGGGCAATGCGAGACTGAAGTACATAAATCCCTACTTCGGAGGGTAAAGATAGGGTGCAAAGAGGGCGCATTGTGTCAGCAGTGCCAGGATGATGCGATCAAGGTAGATGGAGGCAAAGGCGGGCATTGGGATATCACTGATTTCAGATTTATCTCCACAGCTTGCCACAAAGGCAGTGGCTCGGCATGTGGCCAAGAGTTTGACCTCCTGCTTAAACAGGTCAAGATATTTCACATTCTCTCGTTTGTGATAGACGGATAGAAGGATCCTCCCAGTGTTTTTGCCAGGTTCCGTAATGCACCTAGAGCTTGTTGCCCCCCTCTATTCCACTTCTGTCTGCAGTAACGAATGGTAAAAGTCTAAAAAGGCCGGCATCCAAGAATATACCTGGGTTAAACAAACTATCAAGTATTGTATCTTCAATCAAACGGTTGCATTGAGACCAACAAGTCCGGGAATCTGGCCATTCAGCGTTCTCCTGAAGCGAAGTTGAGCTGAGGGTTTCCAGTCTTCATCATTCGCACAATCCACGTCGGTTTTGACATCATTCATCCCTGCAGAGTAAATTGCTCGGCATACTTGTTTTGACAGTCCTAAGCGCTTTGATTGATGGAAGTGCCCAAGCGACCTTCATGCCCAGCACTGTGGATGAGCAGCACGTGTGGCGATTTCAATATTCGCACCATATGGGTGGACATCTAGTTGCTATCCTCAACCTCATTTAGTATACCACGACAAGTATTTGATTTCAAGTGTCTCACCACAAAGACCTGTGAAATCCAACATTAGAAATGGTGGCTGAAGTCACGTGTTGACGTGTCTTTTGATGCTAATATTTGCTTTACATCGCGTAATAAAGAAGCGACTCGCCATTGGATTGATTAGTAGCTAACGTCGGGCGGATTTCAAATTGATATGTATCATGGGAATTTGGATTCTACCGGAGGTATAGTTAAGTTGATGCGAGATAGGCGTTCGGAGTGATATTCGAGCGAAGACCGGAAGAGTAGTACCTGATCAGTTATCCACGAGGCAGTATACCTCCCCACGATGACTTGCATGCAATAGATATCCGGAGTATGCGCGACGGAATTGACAGACGCTGCATAATCGGTGGTAACCTATTGTGAGCGCGCCCAGACATGAGGTTCGTGGGGTTAAAATTGACAGAATCAAAAGGCTGCAGCATCTGATCCAACCTCCACCGGTTATTGCGGCAGGAACAGCCTGGCGATCATATATACGCCATATTTGGTGAATATTATGTCAGTCCTGGTTGGAGGATGTATCAGTATAGCACTGTGTGTAGCATTCAGGTGCTTTTGAAAAAAGAACGATGAAGAGTTGCATATAAGTTGACCTGTTCACGTCTGTTTGTTCTAACAAGGACGCTTTGTGATCAAGTGGAACAAGAGGAACTTAAAGTGTTATTGATATAATATAGAAGGAAAGGGCAAATCAAGAGTAGATTTTCAAAATGGCGCCTTCCGTGGCAGAAATCCCAGAGAAAACAGAGACTATACCTACCGTAGTGCCGACAAAAGCTATTCCAGGCACAGGTGAAGCGAAACCAAGAATTAGAAGGGTCATTGATGAAGAAGGTGGAACTACCACTGCCAGCGTATGTACCTTGATATCATGATTATAGAACAGTTGCTGACGTTCATGTAGTATCCCCACTATCTCCCAGTCTGGGATTATTCGCAAAAATACCCACCTCTTGAGCCCTTCGAATACGTTGAGCACGGAAAGGGTGCTGATCCAACATTCAAAGATCTCCTGGGAGAAGGCTCAAAGATACAGAAGTTGACACCGACAATCGGATCCGAAGTTACTGGCGTCCAGCTCAGCAAGCTTAGCCCAGCTGGCAAAGATCAACTTGCTCTCCTCGTAGCCCAGCGCAAAGTTGTAGCATTCAGAGATCAAGATTTCGCAGATCTATCTATCCCCGAAGCACTAGAGTTTGGAAGCTACTTCGGCCGTCATCACATCCACCCGACTAGTGGTGCTCCGGATGGATATCCTGAGATCCACCTTGTCCACCGCAATGGCTTCACTGGGGAATTTGAAGGCCGGTTTGCCAATCGCAATAGCAGTGTTGGATGGCATTCGGATGTGTCATATGAACTGCAACCACCTGGAACCACGTTCCTGTATATCTTTGACACCCCAGAATCCGGTGGAGATACTGCCTTCGTCAATCAAGTTGAGGCGTACAATCGGCTGTCGCCAGCACTGAAGCAGAGGTTGCACGGACTAAAGGCATTGCACTCAGGCTTTGAGCAAGCTGAAAACAGCAGGAGTCGTGATGGAGTAGTGAGGCGAGAGCCCGTGTCTAATGAACACCCACTGATCCGCACTCATCCAGCGACAGGGGAGAAAGCACTCTATGTTAATGGTGGCTGTAAGTATAACCCACGATCAGATGAGGTGAGAAACAAGCTGACAGCATTCCTAAGTTACTCGGAGCATTGTAGGGTTGAAGAAGGAAGAGAGCGATGCGCTGTTGGCATTCTTGCTCAACCATGTGGCTCGTGGAATTGACTACCAAGCTCGAGTCAGATGGCAACCAAAGACTGTAGTTGTCTGGGACGTAAGTTTGACATTCAAATCCTTCATTTCAGTGATGAGACCGTGGCTAAACTGCCTGGTAGAACCGTGTCACAGCTCACTCTGCCATCCTCGACTGGACCACGGGTGAGCGCCGTCATCTGGCCCGCATCACTCCACAAGCTGAGCGCCCCTTCGAGACCCCATATGTGCCGGAGCCGGAGACGGCCAGATATTGATAATTTGAAGCATGGTAAATTGAAGAATGCGTTGTTTCAACTGTATTGGCGCGATTTTCTGTTATTTTTGTGGGAGGTGTCGTGTTATTTGCTCTTACTCGCCCGCTTTCATGCAGACCTCGATCGTGACGTGGTTTTCTGTGGGCGCATGTAAGCTCTTTGCGACGCGCGGAGGATTGAAGGAAAAGGGGAAGATTAACAGAACTTTTGCAATTATGCAAAACTATATGAAAATGCCATTTTTAATACTTATCCCAATCACTTTAATAGTGGAATGGAGAAACATAGAAATAGAGATGCCGATTGACTCACAACTTTGACGTTAACCAGGGCTGCTGTTGCGTGCTGCAGCAGCCTGAACGATTCTTTGTCCTCGAGATACGTACTTTAGTTTTCACACGTGATCATTAGAGTCTACGTGCCATTGTTCTAATGGTCAGCTGCTTTTAAAGAGTTGATGGGAATACATATACCAGCAAAGGAGTTAGAAGGTGGCTTGTCTATAGGGGATCACAGAGTCCAACTGGAAAAGGGCCAGCGAATTTTGTGCAAACAATGGACGTCCTCGTTTTAATGTCACAGGCATTAGCTGTCTGTCCCGGAGTTTTGCTCACAAATCATGGAAAGAAAAGTAAGCGGCTCTTTGGCTCGGGTGTCTATCGCCTAGAAAATAAATTTGTCATGTCAGGAGGAAGGTCTGTAGATGCGAGCTTCGTTGATGAGAAGCCCGCCGATACTGGAAGAAGACAATCTACGGCATCGAAGGCAACCAATGCTACCGCTTCCTCACAGAAAGCTTCCTCACAGAAGACGGCGGAGAGAGAAGAAAGCCGAAGACATCGAAGACATAGAACTGTCAAGCCTCATGGAAAACCATTTGAAATCGTGATTCTGGACAATATCAGGCCGCCTCCCAAGATAAGGTGTCACATAGAGAACTGCAGATTCCTCGCTTCATATAATTCAACTAAGAGACAAAAGGCAACTATTTTTGTTCCTGGTACTGACAGGCTTATAATGCCACTGTATAGAAGAGCAAATGCTGATTGAGAGTTAGGCGCTCCCGCACGTTGGACACCCCGTAAGGTTCCATTCATTGGCTTCGAAGATGATCTTCCTGAAGCTTCTCCAGAAAGAGGAGAGAAAATTATTCTGCCTCCCTCTTTTGCGCCTTTTTTTGCGGCTCTCCAAGAAATGCAGCCTGACTATTCTCTTTCTTCCGTGTCCGTAGTGAGCGATCGAAGCACTCTCCGAAAACTTTTCGAATTCGCATCCGGACATCCAAAACACGAATGGCGCATGTTTGTGGAACTCATCAAGGACACGCTCTTTATTATTGCCTGGGATCCTGACAGGCACAAAAGGATAGGATATTTAGCAAACTCGGAACGAACATTAGAGAGCGAATTTGTCAGGTACGATGAGGGCTTAGAGAGTAGCACTGAGCATTATCGCATCGTGGAGTACGATCTAGGAGGGATGAAGTGGGTAGTCAGACACGAAGCTGACGGATACGTGGAAGACATCACTGAGAAAGTGCCCCCGAATACTCAATCGAATGAAGAATCTAAGACTTTGGAAGGGATAGAGGTCATTCAGAAAGGGCGCGTGGTCCCCGCTGACTCTGTAATTGAAATCAAGACCAAAAACTCCAAACCAAAGAGTGATCTGAGAGGATTAGAGGTCGAAAAGTCTGCACCATACTGGTTCTCGCAGACAAAGTCAATCTTCCTTGTCCACCACGAGAACGAACATGTTGATGTTGAGCCAGCCAGGGTTAGTCTAACAGATAACTTTGAAGACTGGGAGAGGAGGCAAAAGAGATCTCTACAGAAGTTTATCACCACTATTCAAGAGATAACCGAGATTGCACGACGTGTGGAAGGTGGCAGATTATGTCTCTACTGCGACCGGAGAGAGAGGCAAAAAGCTATTAAGATTTTCAGATCAAATGAAGATATCTTGAGAGTGTCTGAGGAAGCGAGACAGAAATACTGGGCAGACACAGATGCGTAAGATCGGGGGTCGGATCTTCGTGGCACAGCGCCTGTCCTTCTCTCTCATCTATACCTCTTGAGAAACGATAACTAGTATAAATGGTATATAGATCGGTCTCATTTGTTACAAGGGTGGAGCGTTTCATTGAAGAATACCAACAGAGGAGAACACGGCATACCCTCACAGTTAGTTTTGCTTTCTAGCCTTGAAATTATCTATATCAAGCCCACACAATTGCTCTTCCAGACTTGCGAGTCGTGTTTTAATGACACCCTTTGCATCGCAGCAGTTCTCACTCCCACCATGAATTGGCCGTGTATACCACCGGTAGTAATTTCCATTTTTCTGCCCTACGTTGCATAGCGTGGGAATCTTCATGCTTTTGATTTGATCACATAAGTGACTGAAGGACAGCTTGGTGTTGGACGATGATTTCAATGGCCAGATACCAATCCTGGTAGTCTCCATCAATAAAGAGCCTACTACCATTGCATCGCATTCTAATTTCAAATCGTGAGGGCATTGGCATATTGCACGTTCCCGGTAGTCACTTATTAGAGTCTCTAACGTCAGGAATATATTGCTGATGGCTCGCTTTCTTGACTTGTTAATTGCCTCTGAACACATGAATTAGTAAGACGCCTTATATTGGAGAGATTATGAACTTGATAATACCAAGAATCGTTGCTGGGATTGGAAGACCATCCGCAGTCACATCTCCCTCACTTTCCCGTTCAAGTATTTGCGTCACCTTCTTAAATTGTTCTGCATATCCGAAGACCCAGAAGATACTTAACCAGACTATTAGATCGTCGCTGAAATAATTGAAAGTCTTTGGTAGTAAACGATTGATCCAGTGCTCTGAGTAGGGCTCTACGACTTCTTGGAACTGATACTTGTCGACAAGAATCGTGATTACCGTAAGCTCATTAAATGTAACTTTCCTCGGAACCTTTCTTGTGCGGTGATGAATGATATCAAGAAGGATGGAGAAGGTCGCGGCATCATCATCTGGAAGCGGAAGCTCCAGGAACCCTTTCGATTGGAATTCTCTACCCTCTTTGAATCCGTCCCGAAGCATAGCTTTGAAAACCGTTGATGCAAGTATCAAATGTTTCGATGAGACAAGCATACGGACTTCAACTTCAGTCTTCTCTTCGATCAAAAATTCTTCGAATGCTTGTGCATCGTCATTATCGTTCTCATCGGCTACATCTTCATCGATGTCTACTACCTCCGGAACCGCTGGCATATTTCGTTCCTCTGGACGGATGCTCTCCTGACTACCATCAATCTTAACTTCAGTTGGACTTTCTAGGCCCCTTTCTCGTTGACTCATAATCAACATTATATCTCCACTGGGGTCGAAAATTCGGTTTTCCATCTTGTCTGTCGGTTGTGGTAATGTGCACTTCCGTGGGCTACTTGGTTTATGGTTGGAACCCAAAATACAAAAGTATCAAGATCCAGCTGATTGGACAGTTATGTAGTGGGAACGGGTTAGGTCTTTACGCTGTTGGCGTCCAATTTGATACCCCTACATTATAAATGAAAGGGCTGAGAAATATACTCGACACGAACAATTGACGTCTCCCAGAGCCGTATTTTCTTAAATTAGATGGATTTTTGAAAAGAAGGAGAAGGGGGATAATCATGTTGACTTCTTTCATAGTATAGCCTTACCTTATCCGTTTTGTGAATTGTAACCGAGCCAGTGGATTGTCTGTACGTGGCGTTGACGACAGAGTTGTGGTTTCACCCAACCGAATAAATTTGCGCCAGTAGTGGCATCTGCATACTGAAAATCGACAGCCTAGCTTTAAAAAGGAGAGGTAAGTGTTGCTTCTACATCTACCGCTCTAGCCTCATAGCCATTTTTACAGCCAAGTTTAGCGTGATTTCTAAGGCATCAAAATCCGTTAAACAAAACATCAAAAATACGAACAGTTATAATCTTAACGTAAGATCATTTTAGTTTAATTAAACTGAATAGAATTTTTAATAACTTTAATATTATATTAATTTTAAAGTTTAAACTATTGTTTGTATGTTTTCATTGATTTAGAGAAAGCTGAATATTTCTTGATAGCTTAATATCCCTGTAATATCATTGATGTTTAATACAACGCCGAAAATCTGAGGCTAGAGGGGATATGGTTATGTTATACGTTCTTATGATCTAGTTTTTCCTTCAGTGCGGCTTCGTAATACCGTTGCAGTCAACTGCGAGTTCGGGTCAGTTGCTACTAGTTAACAAGTAGCCTTTTTAGTCATGCAAACATACAAACACAGCGATATCCCCGTCATGTTGCTTGACTCCATCATTCGCCTTCGCCACAATATACGAAGAATTTTCTATACGGTCATATTAAAAATTTTTATTCCTTATGTAGAAAAATTTCGAATATGGAGATGAGGTTGTACACGGGAGGCTGGTTTGATTGTCTGCTGAGGCATACCGGTCGCGGTTTGTGGAGGGGATGGGTACGGCCCGTCATAAGATGCCCCTAGGTATTTTGAAGGTGCCGTGAAAATAGGACTGCTCTCCTGCACCTCTGCCGGTGATTCGACTAAATTGTCATTCTCGCTCTCATCCCTATCATAACGGTCAACAGAGCTCCCTAAAAGCATCTTATACACATCGCCACTGGAAGGCTCAGTGTCAATGATATCCCTAAAATAATTTTTGTCAGGTTAAGCTATTTACAGAGCAGTGAATAGACTGACTGGGTCCCGCGCTTTTTGAGCTGATTATCTAGCCTTTTGAGCCTCTTCGTTGCCTCTGGATCTTTTCCAAACTGAATAAATTCGATGCTCATCTGCCGGCGAATAAAACCATTTGTCAGTTCACTAAGTTTCTGGACAAACTTCACAATCAAGTCATCAACATCCGTTTTAACTTTCACGCCCTCCCAGAGTCCATCTGTGAGTACTATTACGGTCATCTCTTTGACTTCAGCTCTATGTGGGATTGACTTTGACCTAATAATTTTCTCAAGGTATTCATCGAAGATCTTGCCTAGAGGCACCGTTATGTCAGTGACATATTTCCCTGGTTTCGCGTTTTTGTGTTTCATGGCTTTTTTGAAGGCATCCGCCCTCTTCTCACTCTTCAATTCATGCGTTCCCATTGTGAATTGAAGGTCAGGACCATCAGGATCTTGTCCTGCAGCTTTCTTGACAAGTGTCTCAACCAGAGATGTCGCTTCACTCCAATGAGGCACCATAGATACTGCGTTGTCTACTAGGAACAGCTTGACCAATTTCAGTAGCTATCAATTCGATTTTATATATGCGAACTTACAAGATCACGATTTTTCAAGTGCCTACTAAGCACGTCATCCTTATACTGCCTCCCAAAAAGCTTGCTGGCTTTGCCAAGGAGGCCCTTTTCAAAACGTTTCAACTGCTCTCTTGCTTCATATAAGTTTTGTGATGTTACACGCGGTATATTTAGCGTGGATGAGATTTGTTGCGGTACAGGTGTTTCATCCAAACTTGGGCTAGTGCCATCTGTTTCCTGCGAAGGCCTATACAATGGTTTGGTAACATCAATTGGAGTGTTGGATGCGGGTTGAGGCGACTGCTGACCAGCACCGAACCGTGAATCCAGCTTGAAGACTTCGGACCTATGTGTCGTCTTCATTAGGGGAACTTCAAGACGCTTAGACTTTGCGTTGCGGCTGTGTGAATTGATTGGTGGTTCCTCTGATTGAGTCATTGACAGCGCTTTCGCTGGCGCCAAGTCGTCAAGCTGAAGCAATGCTTTTGTGATCAAATCCGGTACCTTATCACCACGCTTGATCTGAACTTCTTTAGTTTCGCTATAAATCCTACTTAATTCGGTGTATGTTTCCTCAGCGCTTAGCCTTTCAAAAGGATTGCTAAGTAGCATCTTATTGTCGACAAGGTCGAGCACAAGACTGGTCAAGATATCCTCTTTGCGCAAGATTGCTCTCAGGTATTTATGCCAAGCCGCACTTCTGGTAGAACACTATTTAGGTCGTGAAAGTAATCCCCCGATGAATGGTCTACTTTCACAGAGTTATTTTCGTCTAAGGTAACTGGATGTAGTGAGGAACTTTGATGCTTTGCATATATTTTGAGAGCATTCCTCCGTATCTCAGCATATTGAAGAACCCCTTGATATCCTAACGCGACCCACGTGGCAGCGACTGAGAAAACGCACCCAAGCCAGATGTCAATCGTTTGGTGAACAGCCCCCGAAGATGTTCGTCTACTCGAATGGCACTCCGGTGCACCTGGATGAGAAAGTCAGCTATCTATCCTGCAGATTTGCGTCTATCCTCGAGAGTTACCATATGTCGCAGCGCCCCCTGTCACTTTACCCATTGGAATCCCATCAGTCTTCTTGATAAATAAAGCAAATCCCGGATCAGCCAATTTGAATTTCCCGTTCACGCTCAGAATATTGTCCGGCTTGATATCAGCGTGCCACCTAAGTGATATCAGCTATAAAATATCATCCGAAGTGTCAGAAGGCTCACCCATAATACTCTTCCGGTAACCCTCCCTTGTCATATTTAAGGTTGTGGACACCTTTAATAGCATTACTAACCTCAAATAGATCTGACCAAAAGTGCAGAATCTCACTAGATAAAACAGGCGGCAATCGTTCAAAAAGGTATTCGTCTAGATCTAGATCGCCATACTCCAGCAGAATATTAAACGTTTCGTCGGAAGCCCCCGAAGCCCCTGGGAGAGTACGACTTTCGTGAACGTACTTGCCAAGATATCGTACCATACCTTCGTGACCCTTTAATGCCTCAAAAGCTTCTACTTCATTGGTAAAAAGGTCGTGGTTATCTCTGCGGAAAGCCTTCAGTGCGAATTGGTAGCGCTAATAACAATACAATCAGCAAGTATACGCAATCTATTAAGGCTGAGCAGTCATGGCATACATAACCAAAGCCATCTGCTTTATTTTCATATCTCATCGACACTTTCCTAAGATCATCCGAGACGAATTGCTCCTGCACCTCCATCAAATATGTACCCATGGCGCTACCAGCTTTATCGTTAATCTTTTGCTTCTGGCAGATTGGAATGATATATTCTTTGCTATATTCTCTGTCCATATTTAGCTCGAGTCCAACTGGACAGAAAATTCATTGCTTCTCATAGAATTTATCGGCCAGGTCCTTGGCGGAGACCGCGTCGGTCAACTCAATCGAGCTTGTTACTTTTTGAAGCTCTTCTCGAGGTATCGGGATTCTCGTGTCAATAATACCTCTCCTTTGAAAGTGATCGATCAGGTCTGCTTTCCGAAGGGTAAGCAGGATGCTGAAGACCCGGAGGCATGTCCCTAATCGCTGAGATTGAATGGGAAAAAAGCGGTCCTTGTTCCAATACACAGCACTGTGGAGACGTTCTACCTAGGTCTGAGTATGTTCAGGCCATTTGCTTCGTAGCCAATCCAGAAGGCTGTGCACGAGCACAAATGATTTACCGTCCTAATGTTTTGGATTCACTATATACCTCGCCAGCGTTTCATCGAAATCTCGAAAAGCCTCCTCAGCTACATGGTGATTGAAATTGAGGTTCGAATTCTGCGGCATGTTGTGGGGTGAAGGGATGCGCCGTCGTGATCCACACTAGCCAGTAGCAAAGCTCTCCTCGGCCAGATTTAATGGGTGAATGGGTGGATGAATGAATGAATGAGGCTCGCTGCGGCAGCAGAGAGCGTTCGCAACGAGCTATTCCCCGGGTCAACGATGTAGGATTTTGCATGAAATCCAAGGGAAGGGAAATGAATTTGAAGTAAGAAGGTGAGAGCCTCGTTCTGGGCGAAGTCCAGCTGAACTCGAGAGCTAAGGCCGTGGCGCTGTTCAGGTGGCGAATTAGACACTTTCCGGCTGTTAGAGTCAGTTTATCCCGCGATTCCTCTACACATTAGGGAATCCCGAAAATGACTCAAGAGCTGCTGGGCACATTTTCAACATACGCGCAGCCTTGGCCTCTTGCAGCCGCATTGTTGAGATAGTATAGGATGTATACTTCAGCTACATATTCGGTTCCTAACAAAACTGGTCTTGAAGCAGAACCAAATGGACGACAAGTGGTTTTCAGGCTGGATGAGGCGACTGGATGAGGCAACTAGACTCAGTACCAAAAAGCACGTATACCAGAACAGGCTCCAACAAAGGCAGTTGCTGCGAACAATAATATGAACAACTGATTCAGGACAACTACGGGTTATGCACAATATACCTTTTCACTGTCTTCAAGTTTTTGTACTTCGTGAACAATCCTTCAACCTGATAAGGTTGTGAAGTGGAGCACCACAAGCGCCCCTTGCATAATTTGCGGAGTTCATACAGCCGCTTCTCTCCCATACTGATCATTTCTGCCTTCACCATCTGCCTCTACCACTACCGTGTAGTCCCATGAGGTCGGATAACGAGCTAAGCCCCCTGTATTACGCTCTATGGTATATGTACCGAGTGATTAATCTTCCTAGCGTTGGCAATACGCACTGTATAGCGTTACACTCGCTCTCTAGCTCGTTATCCGACCTCATGAGACTATATCGTATGCTTTACCATCTCCTGTTCCTCCCCTGCAGTATTAGCTCTTAGGTTCGTGATGCTGTGGAGAACTCGCTCATGCTATTGCCACTTTGCGGCCCCGCTTTAGGGCTGTCAGCGGCCCGCGCCGTTCGCGTGATGAGTAACGTCGTATCCATCTATAAACTCTTTTTAGTGGACTCTGTATACAGGCCCACAATATATTAGATCGCGTTCACTACTCTATATATCATGATAAGGTCCCGTTTACAGACATCACGAATCGATTAGACCTTTCTTCCCTTACAGTATCTGTGGGAAAATAGCCAATGACTTTTTAATATATTCCTCTGTATGGAACTATCTCCAAAATTTATAAACAAAATATTAAAATAGATAGGTATACAAACACATCTTAAAATGCAAGGGAATTTGATCAAATGGATGAGTTTTTACGTGGAGTCCGAACGACACATTTCTACTGTGGAGTTCACTATTTACCATTTTTGGCTTTGATTACTCTCCGCAGGTTTTCGAGCCTTTTCCGAGTAGATCTCTTGAAAAAGTAGTAGCAAATGCCCAAGGTAATGGCAGTCAGCGGAAGCGTAACCTCTATCCAGCCCAACATCGCTCTCTTGGAAAACCCCCCGTTATTCTGATAATTCATAATCTCTGTGCTAAAAAATGTCTGCCAACAAATACCATTAGAATTGTGAGGCAGCAGCAGAGTGGGTCTCCGGACTGGCCACTTACAGAGACAAAAGTGGCTGGAAGGAAAATCACCGTCACCACTGTGATTATCCGCATTGCAATGGCTTCCTTTTGAGCCATGATTCCCAGTTCGCCCATGCTGATTGTTAATTGCTCCATTTTATCTGTCCCTTGTGCTTGAATATGCTGCAATACCTATGAGTCTATTAGCCCAACCTGATCAAATTTTGATAAGCTTAATATTTACCAAGGCCTTTCGGTCGGCAATGATTTTGTTCAGTAGATTTGCTCGTGATATTTCCATATCCAAGTCATACATCATGGCATTGAGTTGATCGGAAAATACCATTATATAGGTTTTGCCGCTCTCCTTCCACGGAAAATTTTCATCTACAGCCAGGCGTTCGTAGAAGCCTTTCAACGTATTGAGAATTTTAACATTTGCTTCTAGAGTCATGATGGCCACGTTAATCTTCTCTTCGTAGCTATGAACTTCTTGAACATCCTTTGGTGAGAACTCGTATTGATTAAGATTCTGATTTCGAGGAGCAAATACGGTATATGTCTGCTATAAGGTCAGATAATGGCAGACAGGATAATGCTGGATTATGTACTCACTTCATGATCAATATATTCTTCCAGCCATTGGATGTAGGATCGCCAACCTTCTGTCGCCCAGTGGCAATAGACCATATGTGCACCGAGAGTTCGATTAAAGCATTCGCCTGGGCTGTTGAAGCTCCGGTCTTCTGGCCTTCCATCTGGTCCAGTCAAGTCCTCAATCCGATTTTTAATTTCTTTATCGCCCTTTACTACTATCCACACTGTTATTCCAGTCTCAACATCAAACTGGTGGTGGATACCAGCCTGGCGAATGGACCACTGTTTCATTAGAAACTTGGTGTCTGGTGGGGAGGTACAATTAACCGCCTTGAGATTATAGCACAGCTGAAACTGTCGGCCACTCCTCCCTAAGAATTCCACAGCTGGCCCTCGAATATGTTTACTCAACAGAGTCTGTTCACGAAAACCGCTAAAACGCAGACCTCGAGGCTCGTCCTGCGATCCAAATACACAGAGGAAATCAATAAAACCCGGCATCAGTTGGTGGTAGGTCAAAATCCGGACGAGCATTCTGCGGCTAATATTCAGCGGTGCCCGTGAATGTGCAGCGCAGAGGTAGCTGCCGAAATATTAGCACGGATCATGCAAAGCCATTGAACAGCGAGTTAAATTCACATGAACCGACATAATGGGTCTCGTCTCGTGAAATTCCCAGCCAGCATTCCTCTAGCATACCCTGGCGTGGTTTCATCGCCGAGCCATTCTTTCAGAGCCTGATCATTCAAAATATTCCATTTCTCGAAGCCTTCCCAGCAATGAATTCAGCCACGGTAGGGTTGTGGTTTTAATGAGTACTTACCTTGGCCTGAAGGTAATAAGTCTCGAAATGGCACCTCAATTTCTTCTTCTTCGTCCTCTGAGAGGAAAAGCGTTGGCGTAGCAATGTTCAACGTTGTTGCGTGCGCGTCTGCAGGATCGCGATATGTCGTCTGGCAAATGAGCTTCCGTGGATAGGATTCAAAATCGCTATAGGACCACTGGAAGGTTCCAGGGATTGCTGACTGCATTTCGGGGTCGCAAATGGATTCAGAGAGAGAAAGGCAAAAGAACTAATGAATCCCTATGAGGATTAGGCAAGCCGAGGAATTTATACAAAAGGGGCAGTGTGCTCTTGCGTCGGATGGGCTGCATTTCGAGAGGCTGCCTGATGTCATTAGCCATTGAGGCTAAACGTCTAGGCATACTTACGAAGGGATTCTTCACAGATTGCCTTGCAGAAATTTGATACGCATATTATTCGTGAGTTCAGGGGCAACTTATGTTATCATTTTCTTAGCTATGGAAATTACATATATCATGAGCCAGGCAATCGTTTATTGGGTCTCCCTTCGTCGCTCTGGTGAATCTGCCCGCCTCTCATTGCTCGCTGGCATGTCCCGCAATTTCTTAATCTCGGCCTTCAGCTTATATATCTCCTCCTACAATGGTGTCACAACTAATGAGCAGCAATACCATTGATGAGGTGCTGGACAACTCACTTCTATCAGAGACTCAGGTATTGCGAACCAATATCTATCTTCCACAACCTGCGATGTTTAAGTCAGCGGACGCTAATGCGAGGATTCGTGGCAGCCAGCATACGCTTGGGTGCTCACATCGCGCTTTGAGCTCAGGGAATTTCGGCTCTAAGAAAAGCTTGAGTTTCTCCCATCTCAATCGATAGACGGGGTAGGATTCCTGTCTTGGTTTTTCACTTTCTGTTGTTTCTTCAGCATGCTGACTTCCCATAGTCAAGGAACGGGCCTTGAGCCTCCAACTTCCATTGTTGGAGCCCTGGCGAATGGGTCGCACTGTGTTTGTGTCGGGCGGAGATTGCGAAGCCATGCTGGGCTCTTGATTCAACCTAATTAGACCTCACGGTAGGCCTAGCTATATAGCCAAAGGAAATAAGGGAGGCAGAGCTACAACGTAAGTTTCTGATCCCTGTAAGGCTGGGCAGGCGATGCTAGATAGGCACTGCTGCCATCTTTATGATGGGGGCGGAGCAGAATGAGGCTCAAACATTGGGAGCGCGTGGTCATGCACAGCTGCCCACACATCACCAGGATACGCCCGCCAAGAGCCCGCAAATGAGGAGGCTTATCGGTGTCTTCCAAGCCAATAATAGCGTTGTATTCTAATGAACATTGGATTAACAAAAGTAGATGATACTTGGGATCGTTTTTATTCTGAAGAGAAGGATCTTTAGCCATGTTAATCTTAAGCAGTTTTATCAGTTTTGGCGACATACATATCACATTCGCCCAAATCGCTCAATTTGTTTTTACTATGTAAGCTAACCAATGTAAAATAAAATTTAGTAGTAATTAGTTTCATAAGATAATCTCTAGAATCTTCCTTATTATCCTAGGCATATAAAATAACAAAAACTTACCGAATCCAAGGTCTACATTGCGGAACTTCAATTTATCATATTAACTGAGCACTGTAACCTGCCTTGCTGAGTTTAATAACGTTCGGATTGAACAAGGTGTACGTACAAGCATATCATAGTTTAACCCAAATCTACACACATAAATTCCTTAACTATATCAATATCTTCAAGAATAGGTATCGAAATTGATCTAATTGAGATACATACAAAGAGTTTATTCAACTGAACAACCATTTTCAACCTCAATTCTAAATATTTCATATGACTTTGCTCTCAAGTCCTTAATTCAACATTGCTCTTCATTCAACCGAGAACTGAGGCTTATGAAGGCGGCGAAATGCTAGCGGTTAACCCCGAAAATGCTGCTTAATCCATGCTACCAATTTAGGTAGCAGAGTAGTTCCAACAACAACAGTGAATGATGCTGCCTGGTCCATATCCGTCAACTTTGCACTTGACATCTGCCAAAGAAGCGGGATATTTACGCAACTGCGCGTCTCTTTTCCAACAAGGAATATGACTATTGTATCACTAATCAGTATCATAAAAGATACAAATAAGCAAACCTGTCCGTTTTTTCCTAGGATTCTGATGCCTTTTCTCAAATTAAATAAATAAAAAGGCCACAGAAAAATTGGAGAAAGCGAAACTGAGGCTATTGATAGTAAAAATACCGCGTTCCTTTGCATGAGATGGAACCTAAGAACAGTTACGAGCATCCGTGAAAGTAATGCAACTATGCCCGAAATCCAGACAAAATACAATGCATACGTTCTCGAGCTCTTTCGTTCTAGAGGTCCTCGAGGATATTGTGGTGTGCCAATACATATGGCACATGCCAGGACTCCTAGCCGTGTTGAAAGATGTGCAGCAGCACACTGAGGATCTTCTGTTCGGTTGATTATGCGAACAAGCAGATCAACCATTGCACCAAAGACCCATGCCAAGGCAGTGACTAATTCAGCGTCTAAACCGATAAGTTGTTTGTGCTCCGGTTGCTCTTTCGAGGTCAAAGAAAAGAAGTCGCTAATAGGTACTTCATACCGCAGCGCAGTAAAACTTAGTGTGACTAAGAAAGCTAAAAGTGCACCGGGCCCGTAATATCCAGATACTGTACTCAAATCCCCTTTCTGACACTGAATACAATCACTTTTAGGCAGAAAAGGATTTTCCGCAGGACTTATCGCAGAGGTGACGATAATAAGGATGTAAGGAATGAGCATTGCGTAGAGTGTTTTCCTACTTTGATCAGCGATATGTCCGTTCCTTATAGAGCAAATCTACTCTTGTCTCATACTCAAAAGATGCCTTGGTATGTACATCTCTGAAAAGAATATGAGGACCTACTTCAAAGCCGTTAGAATCATTTCTTTTTCATAAACTGTTGTTGCCCAACAGCCGTCCCAATGCAGGTAGATTATACTTGAAAACTTTATAATCTAGCAACGTGCCGCCGTGGAAATATAACAGCGCGACAATAATTTCGACCTGTCGATATTTAAAGACTATCAGAAAACACCAAATGAATTATACCGCAAACCTAGTATTGTTGTAAGTGTTTATGAATTGTAGAATGAATGACAGATAAGGCTGTAAGTCGAAAAGTGACTCTGAAACATGTAATCACGTGCTTACCATTTCTCTCCTTCATTTCCGGCACCCCTTTGCATGCCGTCACCTTGAGAAGTCTGCATACTCATTGAATTAAATTATGTGCGGCTAGACTTGTACAATGTGACACTTCAGAAAATGCACGTTTATAGTAAAACGTGAGTTTAACGTGTCACGAGCCCTTAACTATCACAAGGCCCTATGTATGACAAGCACTGCCCTCATAAACTAAACTAAAGCGTGGATTCTACCCGGAAGGGTTCCTTCGCGCTTCTATGACTCATGCATTAAGATTGTCACTGTGCCCTAAGAAGACAAAGCCCTGAAAGACGCCATGCCAATAAGGTCCTTAAATAGTACGAGAGAAGAGTGAAAGAAGAAGAGTCTCTAAAGCTGCTCCAAAAGTACAGTAATTTTATTTCTCTATTTCAATCTCACTATCCGAAGGCCCTTCTGCCATGCTCCGGGAGGCGGTCTTTCATAGAGTCGATTTCCAATTTACAAGCGGTGGCGGCGGCTTTCTACCATCTGGAAAAGTAGCCTCCCAGGCGGACATGACCTCGAAAAGCTTCTCCTCTTCACCATTCCTGGCGACAATTTCTATCCCAGTAGGCCTGCCTTTATAATTAGAAAATCCCAGAGGGGCACTTGCAATTGGGTAACCCGCGACAGCCGCTGCAGTTGGGAGTAGGGAATCACCAGACGCAATGATCACGTCTGAATTGGTCTTCTTCAAGGTTTTCTCGACACTGTCTCTCATGCTGGCACGAAGATGCTTTAACCCGCTGTGATATTCTTCATCTGTCATGCTATCTTGAAGGCCATTTTCGAGGACCAGTTGATTTGATTTACCTGCCGATCTCAGGAAAGCACGATTCAATGTAAAGGGCCTTACCTGGCGGCAGTTCTACGTCGGCATGTTTCTTGTTGAACTCGACGACGTCTTGTAATGTGCGCATTCCCGGACAGTCAAATATAGCAAGGTATCGAGCGATTGTGTGAGCGAGCTGATGCCCTGGGTTGCGGTCAACACTCTCCTAGGTATACGATGTACCAACTTACTTCCGATTTGCCACATTTGCACAGTCTTATACTTCTCTACGACTTCTGGAACAGTCATTAATGGAGCATCGTAAGTGACATGGGCTCCAAGAGCCTCGGCTTTCTTCAGGGCCTCGTCCATTTCTGCTTTCTACCAGAAGTTAGCTATCATTCCATATGAGTTGTGAAGAGCTTTACATGTTGTTTGTCAAAGACTGCATTTCTATTACAGCTCTCGTTAGAAAATTGCCAGGTTTCGTAATTCAGATACGCGATTCCAATCCCTTTCCAGGAACGCTTTAAATGTGAGTTGAAGTCTCTCCCAGGGAGAAGTATATCCATGACGTCGACACAGTCTTCCACGCACTTCGCCATAGGGCCAGCTCTGTCCCATGCAGCACTTCCAGATTGTGTCCCTACCATGTTCACATCCCCAACAGTCCCTTTCATACCATACAGAGCGGCACGAATCGATGGCTGTACCAAAGATCCATCTGCTTCGGTTCCAATACATAAAGGTGCAAACCCAGCAGCCGCTGCAACGGCACTACCAGAAGAAGAGCCTGCGGGGGTCTAAGGGCTGAGTTAGTACCAGGTCATATGTGCAGCTTCTTGGGCTCTAACTGTATGTCCCATCCACTGATCGTTAGGATCAGCCCCTCCTTGGACATATGGAGATTGTGTCTGTGGGTTGTTAGTAAGGAAATCCTGCCTATAATTCTTGAAGGGGTACACACCTGGCCTCCAACAGCAGACCATCCGCTTGTAATATCTACACCTTTGCTATTCCCCCATTCCTGGGTCCCAGTTAGTGTCACAACACACGACCTGAAAGCTCAAATCCACAAACCGAAAGGTTGGATTTGCCGAGGACAATGCATCCTGCTTCTCTAAGCATGACTGCAATCGGGGCATCTGTTGTTGCATTTAAGCCTTTCAAAGCAAACGACCCTGAAGTGGTCTCCAGGCCAAATGACGGAGTGCAGATGAGATCCTGAGTTGAAAAATCAGCACTTGACTACTGCAGCTAAAGTATCACACCTTCAGAATAATGGGAATCCCATGCAAGCGTGACCTAGGCCCGCTCTCCAACCTCTCCGCATCCAATTTATGGGCTTCCTCAAGTAACCCATCTTCAGCTGCGATCGAGATCATGGCGTTTAGTTTCATGCCCTCATGGTTATGGGCCGCAATCTGCTTCAGGTAGAGCTTTACCAATTCCACACTGGAGATCTCTCCAGCTTCCAAGAGGCGACGCGCATCAGCTGCTGTTGCTGTGAGCACGTCGATATTACGGCCGAGAGTCATCTTGATGGGTGCTGGATTACGATTTATCAACATGAAAGAACGAAACTTTGCTGTAGGATCATGTGACCCTAGGTTCCAGACAATCCCTTTGTCTCTTTATGTATATAGCTCATTCCCGTAGCCTCAGTTCCCTCTCTGCAATCCATCAACATGGTCCCATCCTGCTTCCTCTTACAATAAATTTGAACATAGTGCCAAAGTGAGAGCACTAAATCCACGCGAGCACCACTACACGCGGCATCTCATCATACAGAGCCGCAGGGACGTAGCATTTTGATAGCAGAACGATTCGATCACCTGTAGAGCTCCTAACGAATTGATTGGAATCAATTCGGATTTGGATTCGCTTTCACGAATTTGAGATGCTGGACTCCGAGATGGTATGTCTGAGCCCCAAGGAGTGCGATTACAGAGCTTTGATTGGATGGCCCAAAAAGGGGCGTAACCTAAATCCCTGTATCAGCGAACACCCGGTATTACCGAACACTTCCCCTCCAATTTTTGTAATTCATCACAACCTACATTTAAAATCAATTATTTCTCCACCAAAACGCGTTCCAATGGCTAAAAAGCCACCTATACAGCAGGAAGGAAGGATCCTTCTTGCTATTGACGCGCTCAAAAACAAAAAAATCAAGTCAATTCGAGCTGTAGTGCGTAGTTTTGATATACCCATAACTATACTTTATGGTCGAATAAAGGGACATCCTGAAGCTTTCACAACTTACAACAACAGATTTAAAATGACTCAACTTGAGGAGGAATCGCTAGTACAATGGATAATGTCTATGGGCAAACGTGGCATGTCTCCCAGGCTTTCTCATGTGAAGGCAATGGCCAATGATTTGATTGTTAGACGTGGTGAACAACTTTCACCTTCACCTGTAGGCAAAAACTGGGTTCAAAGGTTCCTGAAACGCTATATAGAGTTAACTACCAAATTTATTCGTAAATATGCTTATTTGCGAGTTAAATGTGAGGATCCAAAGGTTATTCAATAGTGGTTTAATCAATATCTGGAGATCAAGGCTCAATATGGCATTCTGGACGAGGATACCTATAATTTTGATGAAACTAGATTTGCAATGAGTATAATTACTACTGCCAAAGTGGTTACATCATCTGAAACTTTTGGAAAACCTTTACATACATAGCCTGGTAATCATGAATGAGTGACTGCAATTGAATCAGTTAATGCTTCTGGATGGGCCTTGTTACTTATGATCATTTTCAAAGGTAAGCTCCATCAACAGGCTTTGACTGACTTACTACCTGAAGGCTGGAGAATTGAATGGAGTAATAATGGATGGACCAATAATCGAATTGGCCTTGAATGGCTTTCAAAAACCTTTAAACCTGTTACTAAAGATAAAACCAAGGGCCAATATCGTATGCTTATACTTGATGGCCATGGAAGTTATATAGTACCTGAATTCGACGTGTTTTGCTCTTAACACAATATTATTTCAATATGTATACCTGCTCACTCATCTCATATCCTTCAACTCCTTGATGTGACCTGTTTTTCAGTTCTCAAACGAATGTATGGTGCTCAAGTTAGAGCAAAAATGAGTGGCAAAGTTCAGCATATTGATAAGGAGGATTTCCTGGAAATACACCCTATTGCACGTCAACAAACCTTCAAATCAACAACCATTCAAAATGGATTTTTAGCTACTGGATTGATCCCATATGAACCAGAGCATGTGTTGAGCAAATTACGCCTTCAGGTTGATCATACCCCTACTCCTCCAGGGAGTACTCATAATGGCAATTCAGGCACACGATGGGTTCCAGAGACACCTCATAACACTGTTCAATTACAGCACCAATCTCAGACTATTCAACGATTGCTCAGGGAGCAAAATAGCCCTCCAACTCCTACTAAAACAGCCCTGAATCAACTTATTAAGGGCTGCGAATTGGCCATGCATAACATTGTGTTTTTGGCAAAGGAAATTGAGGAATTGAAGGCTGTGAATGCTGCAATGCAACGAAAATTACATAGAACCAGACAGCGTATAGTCCATACAGGCTCATTAACAAGGCAGGAGGCTCAGGTGTTGATTCAGTCAAGTGCTACAGGGCAAAATGTAGGAGAGGTTACTAATCCTTCAGCATCCACTGATCCTTTACAACAATTACCACGACGGCCACCAAAGTGTTCAGGCTGTGGAGTTGAAGGCCATAAAATTAACAAGCGCCCTCAATTAGCTAGTCACTGAATTAATGTAATTATTTGACGTTGTTGGTTAAATATTTACTGTTGAATATGCAAGTGGAAGGAGGGTGGAGGGGAAGTGTTCGGTAATACCGGGTGTTCGCTGATACAGGGATTTACGTTATACTCCGCCTGTGGCGTAAGCGGCAGAGCTCGAGAGGGTAGAGGGCGATTCCTGTTCAGCCTCACTGATGCTCGATATTCCTTCATCGGCTGGAATGGAACGAACTGTTAACTTCGAATTAAAATACTTTAGATTTACAAAAGGATTGATTGCGCAATAGACGAAGAGGTCTTTATGCAAGAGAGACAAGATTCGATCTCTGAGGAAGAGCAAGATGTGTGGTCCGGAGAAGAAGACGCCTGGATCGAAGACGAAGACAAGATACGGCACGATCGGGGCTGTAGGTTGCCTATGCGTAGACTCTACCGGTATGACGATATGACAATATGCTTGCACTGCTCTGCGAAAGCAGGTCCCGCTATACATGGAAGGGCTCACCGGATCTTCGGTCGTATAAGCCGGAACACGGAGCTCCGTCTACTGCTAGTCAAACAGAGCACCCTTGATCAAGATATGCACTGCCAGTTGATTCCTGGTAAGATTGGCTGGGCGGAAAAGTCTGGCGATGCAAGTGAGACGAAAAGAATTTATCTTAACGATTTGCCCTTTCGCGTCACAGCCAATTGTGAAAGGGCTTTGAAGCGGGTTCGACTAGATTCTCAAGCTAGGATAACTTGGATTGACGCTGTGTGTATTGATCAGAAGGACGATGAGGAAGGGGGTCATCAGGTCCGGCTTATGCCGCAAATCTACTCGGGAGCGCAGAGAGTACTCATTTATTGAGGAGAACCTACAGCCGACGAGCTCGAAGGCCGTCCATATATCCGTCGAGGTCAGGAAGTTCTCGACCTATTCTGCCAGCAAAGTGAGGAAAACTCGAAAGTCATGCAAATAGCCATCCGTTCTCTTTTCAGTCGGCGCTACTTCTCCCGAGTGTTCTTGCAGGAGTGGCTCTCGCGAAGGCGGCTGGTTCTCTACGGCGAATATCAGATATCGTGGGATCATCTTCGCCGAATAACACAATCTTTATGTCGCAGCGACAGGCCCAAAGTGCTTGAGTTTAGCTAGCGCAGGTACCGGGATTCATCTCAGCTTTCTTCCGCTCCTTGACCTAGCTCGAGGAAGCGAAGCAACTGATCCGCGCGACAAGGTCTTTGCCGTTTTTGGCATGATCAACCTCGCCGAGCAACTTGGTTACGTCCTAGACTACACGGAAGCAGTAAAAGATACGTATAGAAGAGCTACGGTGCTTGTATGCGAGGCTAGTGGCTTAAAGTCTGTCCTCAAACGCGTCTTATAGGGTCGCAGACTTCATAGGCTGCCATCCTGGGTTACAGACTGGTCATGTTCTTACTCTCCAATTCCGACCATCGAAGCCTCCAAGGATTTCTTCTCGACCGTGCTCTTGGACAAAGAACGACCCGAGATTGAGTTTGTGGGCGCACAGGTTAGCCACTTAAGGTCACTACTGCATGTTGGTTTTCGCGCCGAAGTATTCCTTCCTGGTGAAGGGAGTGCCGGATACGCCGAAGTGAAAACGTCGGACGACCTCAAAATCTTGCATCAAAGGTTGGGTCTAGCGCCAGACGATACGCTCTGGGTCTACATGATGCTACAATCCCAGGATTGTCAAGCCTGCAGCAGTGTTGACGATTTCGAAAAGAAGCTGGCCCTGCACTCAACAAATCCAGTGAAGAAACGCGACGTAGTCCACGCCCAAAACGAGGTCTTCATTCTCTCAGGCGGCCATGACTTTTCCTTTAGAGGAGCGTGCGTGCTTGGGCAGACGATGTCCATGCCAATCGAGGAATGCTTCTACCAACCGATGGAGAGAGTGCTGAGGGAAATGATGGAACAGCTGAGGAGACTGGAGGAGATGCTAAAAAGACAACAAGGTTCGCTGACGTGGAGTAGGAGGATGTTGCATCGAGATGCAGGAGAGGAAGGCAACTGTGCAGACCTGGAAAAACAAAAGAGACGAACGGCGGGCAAACGGGAAAGAGGGGTGGATATTTCTGCATGCGGAAACGCGAGAGTCTCTGGAACTGGAGATGGGGTGGGATGGGTTGGAGGCACTGCTACGGATGGCACCGGAGGAAGAGATGTTGAAGGAGTGGAAAAAGGAGTCGGTGGGAAGCGCTCGAGGGAAAATGGTGGAAACTACACCAATGGGAAACAGAGTATCTTGTGCCCCACCGGCTCCGGCTAAGAAGAGATGCGGTGTAATTAATGCAATTAGAAAAGATGCTAAGATCCTTATTATTAGGTTCATGCCGAGTACGCAGGAGTAGGTCAGGATGGAATAACCGTCACTCACCACGCATCACCAAGTACTGCAAAATCAGAAGTCGATTATCTCTATAAGAATCTAAGGGAACAGTTGAGTAATGTCCACCAACAACAATACAGAGTTATCTTGAGAGATGCTTCGCCGTGAAATAAAACAATAGAAACCACCTTCAAGCAGATCATAAGGAGTTAAGTTGATGATCCAATTGAAGCTATTATTAGCCAAATGCCAAGGTGCAGTCTGTACTGTATCACCTTCAAGACGCTCGCTCTACCGTCGAGATATGATCGGCAAAATCTTACCAGACTAATGCAGGTTAGGTTAGCTCCCCTTCTAAAATACAGTAGAGTTCGTACAAGTACGCTCGGTGCACTAGCCATAGTGGGAATAGCCGATGATTATTCGCCGAGCGATTATTCGTCCCTTTGGCAAGCTGCCGTTCCGTTCCTATCCAGGTTCGAGTCAAGAATATTCGCATAGAAGCATCAAAGCCCGGAGATTAAGCACTCACGTGGCACTGCTATGTCATACACTGCGAACTGCCTTGCTCGTTACAACATTCACTACTCGTTACAACTTTCCTACTATAATTCGTTACAACCTTCTCTATTCATTGCGATCGTTACCCTCATTTTCAAACAACTTCACTTCTTAGGTTGCCGAATAGGCTATCAAACCGTATCGACTTTCTCGTTATGATGATATTTGCAAACCAAAAACGCATCTTATGCCGAAGAGAACATGATCACTGTTATACTTGATCATATATTTAAAGACATCAAATAACTCATCCTCTTTCTCCTTCCACTCTCTCTAACACATCGTCTCTTAGATCTCTTTTAGCATCCGCCATATCAGAAACCAATTTTACCAAAATTCTTTATCACGAGACCCAAAAATGAAGCTTCTTGTTCTTTTCTCTGCTGTTCTTGCGTCTGCCAGCATGGTAGCAGCAATGCCTTCTGAGCAGATGGGCAAAAGGCTCGACGCACCTCCTGGTACTGGCGGTGCAGACGGCTACCCACAACCTGGACCAGATCCAGGTACCTGTATCTGCACTGACGGGGTGTTAGCGAGATGTGACTCTTGCTGTGCCAGAGGCGGTATTTCTTCTTGTTCTAGCGGTCCTTGTGTTTCGTGCTAGAAAGTGATACTTGATGGTATGGCCGCATTATTGCCCAAATGATTAAGCTTACATGTTATATCTTATAGGGCATGTTCAATAGAACAATCTTACTGGACAGTAAAGGACTCTACTGTACGGTAGTTTTAAGGACATGATCATTTTATTATATGTACTGTTTATACTTGAACAGCAATGCATATAGTCTATATGCATTGCTATTCCAGCACGAACAGTATATAGTCGACACGATTAGGGCTGAGAGAAACGAGTTCGCAGTTTGGGGAGCGTGGATGTGGAGATTTAGAAACCAGCCTTTGTCACTTTTAAATCAGATTAGTACTTGAATTCAAGAAACATTAAACTGTGTTATAAATTACTTTATTGCGTGTTCCCATGATGAGCATTCGGTCCCCCAGTGGTCATCCCAAAAAGCAGGGAAGATTCACTGTAAAGCGGCGTTATGGCCACGCGTATGCTAGGAGTGCTTTCTGAAGTGGATACCATTGCCGGTGTGCATAATCCTTTAGCTTGGCACGTTCAAAGTGGCGCGAAATATCAAGTTCGATTACAGCCCACGGTTAGTGAATATTGGATTTCTGTCTCTTGGGATAGTAAACAATATCACAATCAATAATACCACCACAGTGAGTCTATAGCATGGCGTCACAATGCCCAATCTCAATAAAAACGTCAAGATTATTGGCAGTGACCCATATTGCAAATTCTTTGATGAGCTATGGTGCCGTGGTGCAATCGCAGACAAGGTGACACTCACCTTAAGCGCCTTAGCTTCCGGTACTAGAAACTTAACAACATGTTTATGAAATCTAGATATGTGGATAACACTTGTTGATGGTGTATGGTTGGCATCAATGTCTCTTTGTTAGCAGGTACAGAACAACAGAGTTTAACGTAAGGGGGAAAATAAATAAATAATAATAATAACTAAGTCGGTTATGTGTCGCTGCAAATTATCGAGCGCAGCTGATTATAGCAGATTAGCCTTTAGAGTACTGTACAGCAAGAGGTATTTGGGATTTGGGGGCTCTTTTTTGAACGGGCTCGTCTGGTGAAATCTTGGGTCCTTTTGCTAGCAATGTCACACTCCATATTCTCCACTCCACATGGATTACCAATCAACCCTCAAATGAGCACCCACTACAACTTCATAGACATCGGTTCCTTATTATTGGACTTTAGCTGCATTTGACTTCCATATCATCCTCCATAAAACATGTGGTAGATGATTAATAACACCGCATTTCTATTGGTCCATTCCTAATTCGGATTGGTCTTATTTACCGCCTGAGAATCATGGCAGCACAACCGATAACACAACCTCGCGTATAGCATACCAAGTTGTAGGGATGCGCCAGTCTAAGCGAAACCATCAAATCGACATTTTGAAATTTGACGATTTGACGATTTGAAGAATTGAACCACCTCAAACTCAATAATCAGAGTTGATATTAATCAACTTATTGATTAATATAGTTAGTTATTATTTAATAAAACATATAGAGTATAGTAAAACTCATCTAGGAAGCCAACGGCCGCAGGTCGTTGGCGCATACTGCTACAGTAGAGCCTCGCCTCAATCGCTCCATTACTATTTAGTTGAAGAGCATAGCTTATAATTGAATAATACCTACGCAAAAGCCATACAGGCCATTCAGTACAGGCCATTCAGTACAGGCCATTCAGTACAGGCCATTCAGTACAGGCCAGCCAACGTCCTTCGGCCATTGGCTTTTGAGCCTTTTGTATAAGCAATATCATACTGTATGGGCCGTACTGTACTATATGGGCTATGTACTCAAGTTAGCAACCGCAAATAAGCCGCTGGCTCGAATTTGTATAGTCTTAGAATCTTACTGAATATTTATTAATTGATAATTATACATCGACGAGTGTGAATAGGTTACTGTTGTTGAGTTTGAGGTAGTTCAATTCTTCAAATCGTCAAATCGTCAAAATTTCAAAATGTCGATTTGATGGTTTCGCTTAGACTGGCGCATCCCTACAACTTGGTATGCCATACTCGCGACAACTTTTGACTCAATATTATTCTATCACTCGACTTCAAATATGCAACCCGATCTTAGTGGTCGGAGACACCATGCATCTCCAACAGTTGATAATACCCCACATCCAAACACTCAATTACTCGACTCTGAACCTTTCGGCCGATTCAGATCGACATATACAATATGGACACGTGAGATGGAAGAAGCATTACTATCAGAATTGAGAAACCAAGTTCGACTCGGTAAACGCGCGGACAGTGGTTTTCAAGCGGAGGCATGGATTATCGCTGTTGCAAAGGTTAATGCAGTAAAAGATACTGTAACCATCAGCGTTAAGCAAGCCAAAAATAAGGCTGATTGGTTTAAGATGATGTATAAAGAATGGCTAGCTCTAGCAGGCGCGTCAGGATTTGAGTATGACGAGGAGACGGATCTATATACAGCATCTCCTGAAGTGTGGAAGCAATATCTGTCGACCCATAAACAGGCTACATGGCATCGAGCCCATTCTTTACCTTTTAGGGATATCCTTTCAGAGTTATTTGACAGTGCCATTGCAGCTGGGTCTAGAGCTAGTTCTTTGGTGAACATTAGTGCAACGTCTCAATTCTTCCAACCTTCTACTTTCAACTCCTCTGAGCCTTCTACTTTTAACTCTGAGCCTGCGACTTTCACACCCCCTGCGCCCTCGACTATTGACACCTCTGAGCCTTCGACTCTTAACACCTCTACGCCTTCCGCTCTTAACTTCTCTGAGCCTCCACCTCTGTCCACTGGCCATCAATTCGAGAATCCCTCGGAGTCTGAGCATACCCGAAAGCGCGGAAGGGAGTCAACAGGTGAAGAGAATCGAGCGCGGCTGGTAGACGCATTTAACAGGAAAAGACGTGATGATCATGCTAGTTATATCAGTGACGGTGCTGTAGCTGTTCAGAAAGCTCTTCGTACGCTTTGCGAAGAATATGAATCACGACTGGATCCAGATGACGTTGATAAAGCTGTTGATGCGCTGTCAGTTAAAGAAACAGCTATCGTTTTCATATCTTTAACAGGGAGGATTCGTGATCGATGGTTGCAACGTATTTGTTCAATTGACTCGATTAGTTAAAACAATACCTGCTGTTGGTAAGCCTAGAGTTCTTGTCATTGATTATATACTAATTGTGTAATCTAATTCGGCAATAGTTCATAATATCAGTGGGTTCTCTTCTTAAAGGACTCTCTGGAACCCATTTCGGTATCTAAAACTGCCTTTTGATTATTCGACAAGCAGTATTGATATCGGATGGACAATTGGTTCGAACTCGTCAACGGTCGTAGGAATCAACCATATTCACACAGCCGACTTGCATAATTCCCAGAAAGGGATTAGTTAGAAAGCGAGAAAATGCTCGTTTTATTGAAAACATGGAGAATATGCGGGGAGAAAGAGGTCTGAGCAGCATGTTCCATATGCTTAGCGAAAGCCATATGAGGTGACTCTGACTTTGTACTCTCCTTACAGTGTTTGCGAATCGCGTCAGATACTGTGGAGAATATGAAATGGGGAATATGGGGTCTGCTTATTAGCAACTGGTTGGCATCATCATATTGCCAACATACATAACTTATTTGTACAATAGCTAGCCACTTGGGCTGCACTAGTGAAGATTTTCTAATCTCAGATATCTAATTTCAAGCAGATTTAGACCGTGTTTGATGGCATGTGAATTAGATTCTTTCCCAAATCACTCGGAAATATTACAAAATACTATCGTGAATTCACTCCAATTTGGCTACAAAAGTGGTAGATAAGCCGGTATATTACGGGCCTATATGTCTCTTCCTCTAGTATTAACATAAATAATATATAAAAAGCAATATTTGAATTGGTCTCACTGCCAGATAGTAACTGGATCATGATTCCAATATATTATGAAACGGAATTGGGCATGTAATCTGACACGATCCATACATTGGCACTGCTGACATGGGTAAAGCCTGATCGCTTTCGGGTAGCTGTTCCTCAAATATAGGGAGATCCCTAATCAATGTTTCTAGCTAGTTGGAACCGGCTTATCTACCAGCATCATTATGTCACGATTGCTGCCTTGAGAGCTTGCAGTGTGCCTCTTATTCTTTAATGATCCAGAATCACGACTTAACTTGAAGGGAGTAATGGAGACGATACGCGACTTTATCATAAGTCTTTATATTCTGGCTCTGATTGCAAAGGGACACGCACGCACCGAAACCGGAGAGGCGAGGATGCGGGATGGCCCCTCTTTTATTTTTTTACTGATGTTTTGGCTTCGGTCATTGTCATACTCAGTACAGATATGAGTAAAACCTCTAGCGGTAACAATCACTAAAGCTGGAACTTGATTCGCTCTGTCAACTCCCTTTGCCAAGAGAAGGAGTTGAAAAGGCGAGTCTAAACACGCCCTTAGCTTAGTTTGGCAAGTAACGGACTTGTCCCGCCGCTTGCTAATAATGACGTGTCATTTTCGGCAAAAGAGATAGTAAGAAGCTAATTAACATTATTTGTGACTAGAACATCAATTGGACGCGGATAGCATCGGTTAGAGTATATAATATAGTCCTGCCATAGAGTATCAACACTTATCTTCTCATTAGGAGTTACACCATAAATTCGTTCATCCTGGATTACTATTCCATAACTACCTATAATCCTCCGAGGTTTCAATTGTGAGGAGAGATAAAGGGGCTAGGAACATAATATGGAACCCCATCCACCACTGGCTGTGAACTCTGTCCTAGATACTATCGGCAATACGCCAGTGGTGCGACTGAATCATGTTGTTCCAGACGGCTGCGCAGATGTCTTTGTTAAGCTCGAGTTCTACAATCCTACAGGTTGTTACAAAGATCGCATGGCGAAGTCCATGATTGAAGAGGCTGAGCGACGCGGAGACCTCAAACCGAGCATGACTGTTGTCGAAGCGACTGGTGGTAGTACCGGCTCATCATTGGCATTTGTGTGTGCAGTAAAGGGGTATAAGTTCCTCGTTATGAGCTCTGATGCATTTGCGATGGAAAAATTACGAACTATCACGGCGCTTGGAGCCAGCCTCGATATTACGCATAGTCCCTCTGGAAAAATCACCGCAGATCTCATCCCGTCAATGATGAAACGCGCATCTGAATTTGGTGAGAAAGAAGGGTACTACTATGCCAATCAATTCAATAATAAGGATGCGTTAATTGGTTATGAGGGCATCGGCCATGAACTCGTTCAGCAGTTTCCTAATGGTTTTGATGCTTTCTGTGGAGCTGTTGGCACAGCTGGTATGGCCATGGGCATTGCCAGCGTTCTAAGGTCCAAGATTCCTTCAGCACGGGTTGTTATTCTCGAACCTGCCTCTACGCCAGTTCTCACCCAGGGTAAGACTGGGACTCATGGGGTTGAGGGAATAGGAGTCGGATTTGTTCCACCACATCTTGACTCAACCTTATATGACGAAGCTCGTGCTATAGAAGAGGGTGAAGCTCGTACCATGTGCCGCCGCCTTGCTAAAGAGGAAGGATTGCTCGTTGGAACATCCACCGGGCTGAATGTTGTTGCTGCAATCCAACTAGCAAAGGAATTAGGACCTGGAAAGCAAGTTGTCACTGTTGCTGTAGATACGGGCCTCAAATATTTGAACGGCACTCTTTTTTCAAATTCTTGAACGATGTTACGGTAGACTAGCACTCACATCATTCTTTATCATGATCAAGAGGACTCAAATCTTAAAATTACAACCTGTGTGATTAATTGATTGAGGAGAATTGTTATTTAGGAACCGGGAACACTCCAGCTACCAGCTTGGAGACCTATATGAAGATAAACCAGGGTAATTATCTTTGTTCCATTATAATCACAGCTTCATTGCAGTAAAAATCGAGGTTAGATCTACAAAGAATCAATTCCTACCATTCTCCCAGATCTGCGAAAACTTTGGTCACATATTGTTGACTTACTATGATAAGCGCTGATCAAGGACAAGCCTTCCTCTCTTGGGATGTCTCTCGTACGAGAGTACCGTCCCTTCCCTCTATACGTAACAGAAAGAGACTACACGCTCGAGGAAATTGTGCAAATCATGAATGAGAAGATGGTCAAGCTTGCCCTTATCAACAAAGCGAATACCACCGAGATATGTCTGGTAGGTGTTTAACAAGGAATAGCACCATATCCTAGACAAGTAAACTCACTCCTGCTGAAATTATGGGCAATAACACGTGACGGATATGGCGCGCAGGAGATCCACCTCGAGTGAGATTTTAGGTTCCGCTAGCCAGAAACTTTCCCCAAATTGCCCTAGGTTTGCTCTGACTCAATTGATAAACTGGAGTAATCCATCTTGCCAATCTGCATGATTATTATGCGACAAGTTCCAGGATGAACAAGCTCCAATTATTTTTTTGCAATATCATGATTCATTTACCTCTGGGTAGAGAATTAGTAGCTCTATATATTATGATTATCTTGTAGATAAGAAAGACATAAGGATGTCTGTCAAGCAAGACCGAAAAAGCGAGATGAGCGAGATTAGCGATAAGCGGGATAGGCAAGAGATATAACAGTGGGACCATAGATGTGACTAATTTTCCGTCAGGATGTCGAAATTTGAGGCTCACTGCGAATCATAGTCAGTTATCTGGAATGAATTATAGCGAGATTAGCTATAGACTTCTATCATAATTTATTGCATTATAAGTCATTAATCTTGTTATTATTATGTCAATTTTGAAGTACACCAAGATCCATACCGACAAAAAGTAACGCCTCGAATATGTAATATACAATTGCTGGAAAATCTCTAAATCAAACCTTCAACTATGCCGGGGTATCAGAATGAATCTCATTGCATTTCAGCTATGCTCATAATCAGGGGGCCCTCCTTCAGACGCCTCATGCTAGATATGACTTGTTAGCGAGTGGAAATAATGGTGCTGTGGTTCAACTGACCTCCTGTAGTCCAAATATTCCAGTTCCATCTACTAGCTCAGAGGAATACGTACTATCACAATCCAAATGACCTCCTTCATGGCCACAGTACAATACTTGAAGTGGGACTTCTAGGCTCAATGGAAGGTGATATACACCTTTGATATCCAAATGCACCTTGAAGGCGTAGCGAAGTGCAGCCAGTCGACTGCAGAAGGTGGGAAGGAGCGTCTTTGTACACGCTATAGGTAAAGTGAGAGTAGCTGTCCAAGTTGAACATTGCGCATCTTTACTTTCGCCGTCCGTCCGCTCATTATCGGACTTTTCTAAATAGACTTCTATCTTCCGAGTCGGCAAGCTTAGATGAGAAGCTTGTAGTCGTAAGCGTTTGTCTGTTTCGGACATTGAAGAGCTTGGCATTCCGCTGAGTGGCGCCACGGAGGAGAAGACCTTGACTAGGATCCCAGAACGTATTGTGCACATTAGACGTCTTGATTTGGAGATCTTAGCCAAGGCCCCAGAACTCTTCAATGCCAGCTTCAGATATCCAGCCGTGTGTCCACCTGAAGAGCCTTGCTTAAATCTCAACGCAGCTGGCTCCTTCATCGAAATAGTCATATCGCCAAATGATCCACCGAAAGGTAATTTGGTCAGTGCTTTCGTCTCACTAAAACTGTATTCTCCAGGAAAATCCTCCGCTGCTAATGGAGGCTTGACCTGCGTGAAAGGCATTAGCCGTATTTCGCAGGTGTTCTGTATCGTCACTGGGCCAATGACTTGGCTGTGGAAGTCTGCGCTGGCATGGAGATTATAGCTGATGAGCGGTTGCATATATATGTGCCCGGCACGATCTATGGTAGATTCTCCTGCTTTTATCGAGGGTGGTAAGTGGAGAAACTGCTCGCTGACAGTGTCGTAGGGGAAAAGCATCTTGGGAATGGTAAAACTGAAGGGGATCTTAAGAATATGTCTCCCCCTTTCTTGTTGTTCCGAATATCGTGCACTATGTTGTAGGTGTTGGACTTGGTGTAGAAACTATCAAATATTAGCATTACAATAAATACGACACCATGACTTCTAACCAACCATACTTTGTGGGATTGTGATTTTGATGGGGCACCATGGTCGCTCTCAATAGTTTTAAGTTGCCCCCAAGTGCGAATAGTTCCTTATTTGCTCGTGAGATTGAGTGAATACCAAAAAAAGAACGGGCGTCGGACCTTGAAAGAATACGCGTGTATTCAGAGTCTCCAATTCACCTGTGCCTACAATCTGGAGATACCCATCAATTATGTCACCGGGGTGCCAAAGTCTGTTCGCCCCCCGAGCTTCATTTTCCGCCTCACTCCCTTTTAACACGATCTGAACATCTGGGAGATGATGCCTCAGATGTTGCAAAGCATCTGCGCGAGTCTTGCGACCATTAGCAATTACGACTTGCAGTGACATAGATTTGTTGGAATTACAATCATAATTGGCTCAGGCGCGAAGCCGACATTAATTGTGGGAGGTTTTATTGTTTTGGCGCTCCGAGGAGAAGCATAGGTACTTGGCGTCGCAAACAGCCTCGTGAGATATTCGATACGTAAACGGTTAATCCGGAGCCTATACGATTCTTTCCGCGAATTGTATTAGATAATTTACCCCATATTCTTTAGTAAAACCAGGCGCCTTGTTTTTGTTAGACTACCACATTGAGTTACTAAAATTCAAATGCCGCGGGATTAGGGATTATAGATCTGAATACTTACATGTTACGCGAAGGTAGGCTATTTGTGTTTTCCCGTGCTGGAAGTGGACTACTCTAACAGTAACAATAAGGTCTATTTAAGCTATAATATGACCGTGAAAGTGTCTTATATAAGGACAGTGAAATAGTAAACATTTTTGTGACTTTCCCATCATGATTACTAACTTGACATATGCCTCTCTAAAGTGTACAGAATCTAGAAGTAACAACGTATCGCGGTCTAAATTCCGAGAGGACCCCACTACATCATTTTCGCGCAATGTATTTGCGCTCACAAATCAGCTTACTTGATCCCAGAGGAAAATTGTACCCTTCCACCTTTCTAGAACATGCAAGGTCAATTAACCTCATAACAGGCCACCATGACATCCGCGTTGCATCCGTAATCCTGCATGATATTGTGTCACGAGTCAAGTAAGCATTGCCTATCAGGGGAAGCATCTCTGACGTGCGCGATATTTGAAGACAAATCCAACTACATTCTGCGGCATTTAGAGTTAGCCCGGGCCCTCTGCTCATTAATCAGGCCGTACCCAATGCCTCCAGGTAGCATCTATCTTTGAGCTGTCACTTGACGGGACTCCTAAGACAATTGTGGCTGCCAATCCCGAAATAAGTCCTTTGCTTCTCAGTCAGAATTACCTAATTGCTTTTAAGCCACGATTTGCAGCATTTCGCCACAGCTTGGCGTTGGGGTGGACTGGCCACGGAGATGCATCCCTATGAACGACGATCTGTTTGACTTCTACCGAGGTCCAGATCCGGTATACAGCTAACCGGCCGATACCGCCGTCAGACTAAAGTTTCAACATGATCATATTCAAAGAAATTTCCAGCGGGAAACTATCCCATGAATAATACTGCGCAACTAGATAATGGCAAGAAGATATCGTTAGACCAAACCTCCCAATAAATGGAGCTTTTAATTCCGAATTTCTTGGGGCTATAGTCTTCCCCAGCCTGCTTTTAGTCTTGCAACTTTATAAAATTGTCTTCGAGGGCCTTTAAAGTTTTCCAGAATTTCCTTCTAATGACGAACACCTCAGATGCATACTTCCATTTATACCAATGCTCCGGCAGAGTGTGTTATGATCGCCTGGGTTCAAGGTTGGGCGCAACAGGGCCACAAGTTTCAAAGCACATTAATAAGCCTAGAGAGAAGTACTGCTTACTTTCCATTCTGAATTTTGCTACCAGAAAGCTCCATTTCCTTGGAGCTTATCGTACAGGTCTTTGAAATTTCGAGTTATCCTAGATAAGCTCATAAGGTATTTGCTCTCCTTCAATGATCCGGAGGAAGGAGTCAGCCAGTAAGAGCAGACTTCAGTACGCCGCCTCTGTTATGGCAATTTGCTTTACCCTATTTTAGCTTATTCAGGCAACCCAAACTTTAGCGCGCTTCTGCAGTGAAATGCTTCCTAATCCCCAAGTTTAGCCTAACTTCAGCACTGGATATTACGGATACGTCGACCTCTCGGGATTAACCCGAAGATGGCACCCGGCCGTACCGTCCGTGCCGTCCGTTCCCTTCGGCTGATAACATCTATATCGTAAAACCTGGGGTTAAAAGACATTGCCATCATTAATACAGCAGCATCATGAATCTTGCTGCCACTACCGTTTCCCTTAATGCTAGTGCAATTACCCCCGCCTATGCTAGTTTGAATAGAATATCCCTGTTTCGAGCCTCGGGTGGCTTGAACCAAGCTCTTGAAGTCAACATTACTACACGGCTATAATTGGCTATGATATGCTGATATTACACGGCTAAACTAATGGGTAGTTTTTTAACGTACAGTAAAGAAAGAAGAGTATAAGTATACAATACTTAAGCAAATCCAAAGACACTTATCCTTCTGCTTGTCAAGTCGTGCCAATCAATTGAATTGTTCATATTAACTTTCCAGGGCTGCAGTCTCACCCGCCGGCCCGCTTTCAGCTTTGCGCCTTTATACAATCATCTTCAAGATTTTTGAAAATCTCCGGCATTTTCTGTCCAACAATGAATGCCTCAGATGTATATCTCCACTGCTTATACCAACACTCCAGCGTACTGAGATCCCAGAGATTCTCCACGCTTGCTTTCCCGTAGGCCAGCGTCTTGATTTCGACACATTGCCTTTGGTAATATTCTCCAGTATCGGTATCTTCCCGGAAATAATTTAGCCAAGCTAGGTAATATAGCACATGAACTCTAGCTTCTGTGATGAGTCCCAGATGGCGATCTGGTTACTGTAAGCATCAGTTCTTCCGATTCCGTAATCTTAACAAACTTTAGTGCAAGAGTTTCCGTCTTTTTACCGAATATGTCTATTGAGCATAGATTCGAGAAAGCAACATAGACCAGAGTTAGCGTTTCAATATTACCCGTGTCACACCTCAATCTGTCGGAATCGAGCTGCTTCTGGGCCATTTTGGAGATACGTTCATTAACTGTGGGCTTCCCACACTTTTCGGCGAAGACAATCCATAAGTCCAATAAGATTACATTTCCGGGAGTCAAATAATTTTGAAGTTGATCAAGTGTGCTTTCCCAAGCTACAGAAATTGTCGATTCAAATATGGAAGATTCGAGGGCATAAAGGCGCATCAAGATTTGACAAAGTGGATGATTCATGGCGAGTAGAACACTAGCCATATTACTGAAATGCCGGATATACAGACTTATAATATCAGGATATTGACTAGAGAATGGCAGGATGACCTGGAAAAGTCTAGGCAACATCGAAGGATCCTCCTCTAGGATGAGATCTTCGATTAAAGAGAAAGCCCTGGAAAGCAGAAGTCCTGCGCAATACATATTCGATTTTTCCAGCATTGAAAAGGCGGTCACCAAATAATTGTACATCTTGAATGCTGAGCTATTGGATGCTCTGAGGTTTCCGATAAATATTGAGTCTAGCGAAAACCATGTACCTACTTCAAATGAACCAGACACATACTGTATGATACTCGTAATGATGATTTCCGGGTTCTGGAGAACCTCCGGACTAGACAAAGATCGTGGGGGGTAGGAAGAGCATTTGCTTAGCATTTTCCATTTCATGTAGCGAAATAGCATTTGCTGATCGATCGTCTGCTCTGCCGTCATATCTGTCACTGAGCCAAGGGCCTCCTTTTCCCTCCTTGAGCGAAGAATCCTCTGCGCTTCTTTTGCGTTGCAGTTCTTCCTAAACCCCCACTGTTCAATTCGTTGCTTGTACATCCTGGCTCTAGAAGCAATTAATAAAAGAGGCGTTTGGCTTGGTTATAGATTGCACTCACGTCGCTTTGAAGCCATAATCAGATCCCATTATCTGGACTGCCTTGCGTAGAGGTAGTTTCTGCTCCATGTACAACTGCCTGAAGATTTCACGCTTATCTTCCCACTCAGCAGGTGTATATTTTCTGCATATGCGCCCACGTTTGCCTGCCATTGGATATGAGCTTCAAGGGTTCGGTAAACCCACTGGGAGACAATTGAGCACATCCGGCAGATAGAGACATTACGATAGGATCGCCTATATAAACGCACATTAAGAGCTTGTTATATTGTTCTAACGATAAAAAGTTAGTGAAAAGACAAGGCGTTAAAATAGAAGAAGGAAGGGGTAAAATAGTTTCTGATGCTCGCAGATTCAAAGTTGGGCACAACTCATTTCAGCTGCGAAGCAGATATCGAGGCCGCCCCTTGTCATCGGATTCTCCGATGAAAAAAAAAAAGGCAAAGACAAAAGGACAGTGCATGTAGGAGGGCTGGTGGCAAGTTGACCAACCTTGAAATCTATATTATCTTGTTTTCATGGTTGGGCATCCATACGCCTTCTGCCTCGTATACGCATCAGTGTTGTATAGCTGTGATAATTATATTGCCGCATGAGCATGAAGCAGCTAGATTCACGAATTTTTCAATATAATGTTGTATTTATTCTTCTTTGTTATAACTTAATTAACATCTTTGTGGCCGCCAATTCTTAATAGCGTAACTGCCGTTTGGCATGAGCATATCGAAAGTGCCTTCTTGTAACCAAGCATGTAGAAACCAGCCGATGTTGTTCTCTTTGAAATAGTGACAGTTCTCATCATACGTCTTCCAGAAGTGGTTATACTGCTCTGGTCCACAATCACACTTGGCGAAACCAAGGTCACTACCACCTTGGTGAAGAATGTTGAAGTCCCATGCCCATTGAGTCTGCCATGTATCAATTAGCCAGCTTCACGAGGATAAGATGGAAAGAAGGTTGGGGGAAGCTTCGTACCTCAGAGATAATAGTGGGTAGCTTAATATTCTCCTTGTACCATGCCACCTGCTGCTGAATGTATGGCCATGCTTGTGATTCCGTCATATTATTGTGATAGTAAGGCATGATATGGGCGTGCACTAAATCACTGTTCTCGTAGATCTGCTTTCCAACAGGTCCCAATCCAACTCCATTTGGTCCACTCATTAAGTTCGGACGATCCCAGTCTTCGCTAATTCCTACGGGAATCCCATATGGCCTCAAAGCAGCACGGAAAGACGCGAGAGCAACAATGAAAGGACTGTGATCAGATCCATCATCAAGGGAGTCATCACTGTCGCCGATGGGCTCAGTGCCAAACTCGGCGGAGTGGAAGACGTAAGGAGCAACTTTTGCATAGGGGCCGCTCTTGAGCACTTTCAAGATGGAAGCTTGGGTGAGTTGCCAGTTGTCCAACTTGACATTGTCAACTTAGTTTCACTTTGAATATCCGGTGGAGGACAGGAATTGACTTACAGCATCGCCATTTAGAGGCCATGCCACTTGGATGACAATAGCCATATTGTTATTAACTCCAGCCCTGATCAAATTTTCCCAGATCTCGGTGGTATAGCATTGCGGGAGATACACTCTTGCCATCGTTGCGCCAAAATCTCTTCTCATCATCCCGAAATCTCTGTTGATCTTCTCGTAGCTCTCATCTTCGCACCCGTATTCCATGGGGTATGAGAAGCCCAAGAATCCATAGGTCATGGATTGAGGGCACCACCACTCTTCCCTAGAAATTCGAGGTGGGATAAAGTCATTTGGAAGAAAGCCAGCAGATCCAAAAGGAAAGCAATGAGGTGTTGGATTGCTGTGGCGTTCAATTACATCTACTGGAACGGCTGGCAATGCATATGCTCCAGCGACAAGAGCTGGTAGAGTATTTAGAAGACGCATCCTGAATTAAGAGTTGAACAAAGCCAGAAGCACCCAAGAGATCAGGGAGAAGAGCCAAGACTATGGGGGAAACCGCCGATCTTTCAGGTACATATAGTTCCTGCTGGGGGGCTCTCCAGGCATCGGGGGCTCTGTATCCTGGACCATAGCCATGTCCAAAATGTTATTACTGCTAGGGTAATCATGAATTCTCCTTGTTTGTCGTGCCATTGTAACGCTGGAAGCCACCTTAGTTGACGCCTCGGCTTTTGATAGAAGCCGGCACTACGGGAAGTGCTCCAGCTTCGCCAAAGGGCAAAAGCCACCTTACGGTCAAAAGGTACCCAATTGCGACGGGAACAAGACAAAAAAAGCCGTGCAGAAACTTACACACTATTCAAGTATCTTTATAGAAGATAGGGATCTGAAATCAATATTAGTTTTTGCTCTTTAAGTATGGTCTCTTCGCAGTGTAATGCGCGTTCGCTCTCATAACTGGCACTGGGATGGTCCTGCTCATCCAGTAGTCAGTAATAAAAGCTGTGGCTCACCTGAACAGGATTCCCAATCATCTGGCCCTGCTGACCACTGTATCTCTCAATATTCTTTGTGCTTCCACTAACCTCACAATCTCGGCGTAGACTTGCCAAACCACGCTGTTTCCGCGTCATGTTGGTAGCGCTAGAGTCGCAAAATGTAATCAGATATATTCCAAACTAAAGAATGAATAAGACTTCTAAAACGCATATCCATCATTAAGAAATTCGCATATGAATCGCTCACCAAAATCCATACAGAAATACAGCAGGCGAAACATAGGATCCCAACACTACACGCCACTCCTTGCCAATGATAACTCGTTGATAGAACCTGATTGTGTAATTTGCGTACGAATGCCGTAAAGCGCTCTCTAGTAGCCGCCAATTCTAGTTATGAATCTGCTTTATCATATTCGATACTGATGATGCTATCCAGCTGCAGGTGTGGTCATCACTGGTCCACCACCTAGCCAGAGGTTGTGGAGGCGGGGTGCGGGGTGCGGGGTGCATCGTTCGAGGTAGCACTTTGGATGCAGCTGTAGTCAGCCAATTTTACTGTGGCAGAAGTTGTTAGGACGAAACAGGCAGGTGAATAAGCCTTAACTGCTCGGCCGGATTCATGCAATAATGACTCTGTTGAAGCAAGTGGTTTTCTGAGACTTGCTCCAAGTACAGAACACGTGAAATTCATTATCCTATCGAGTTTTCACTCTAGTCTGAAAGTATCTTCGCCTGTACGAAGAGTCTTTGTCAATAAATGTTGTCTTCAAAATTTCAGCTTGAGTCGTGTTAAGATTTAATAAGAAATTGGTCACTCGTACCGAATATCTCAAGGTAGCTCACAAGACAAGTAGTCTTTACTGGGCTTAATTATCGGGCTTACAAGGTGTTTAACTCGATTACAAATAGACGTGGATTGTTAACTATAACATCTTCCCTGTAGTGTATCTTTTACAAGCCTGGTTTTAATGAAATTTTATAAAGTTACATGGTTTATCTAATGATAATTTACTTTTTATATTTACTCTCCAATAGCTTCATTGTTACCAAATTACTATAACAAGAGTACTTTTAAATTGGAACCATCAAGACCCAAACTCAAAGGTGATGTATAGTGCTTTTTTTGAAGTCCTTAACACTTGAGAGAAGGATTCCTAAGCAGCCGAAGGCATCTTCTGACCTATTGTACGGACTCATGTATATAAAGAGTTCAATAAGTGATTGCACTTAGATATGAATACTTCCCCATGTTGTACTTATTCTATATCACTTATTCTACTCACAAAACTTGATTTCTAAGAATCATCCATGTTTTTCCCCTTTCCAGTCAGTTCCCTCTTGGTAGCGGTATTGCTCCTCGACAGCGCCAATGCTCAAAACCACTGCTCGAAAATATCTTTCAATGTGACTGCTACAGCTGAGAATATAGTATTTATCGACTTGCCTGATCCAAACAACTCTACGGCTATTAGTGAATACCTAACTAACAGCTTCACGAACGGGCCCCAACGAATGGTAAAGCTATCGTTGGAGGCTCGTTTGAGATTGTCGGCACATACTGCCAACCTGCCACAGGTGCAAAAGATAACGGGGTCTTGCAGTATTTCATCCATGGCGCAACCTACAACCAGACTGTCTGGACGGGCCTCGGCATCTCTGATAAGTACAACTGGCCTCTGTTCGCCACAAATCAGGGTTATTATACTTTGACTCTAGAGAGTTTGGGACATGGTGAGAACCCTGATCGCCCAGACCCTTACACCATCGTCCAGGGTCCTTTGCAAGTCGAGATCAACCATCAGATACTCTCTGCTATCCGCAACGATGCCTCCAACCCGCTCCGGAAGACTTTTGACAAGATCGTCCTTGTTGCTCATTCATACGGCTCGTCAGTAGGTGTCTCTTTACTCGGCGGCCATCCGGCCGACGTCGAAGCCTTTGTTATGACAGGCTGGAGTACTTCGCTGTCACTAGATGCTACTCTAGCTCTTAACTTCGTCCCGGCTGTCGCGGATCGCCTGGCCGGTTTAGATAAGGGTTACGTGTCGCAGGCCACCGAGAAGTCCCGCCAGAATGGATTTTACGTAGGCAATTTTGACCCAGCCGTCCCCTTCAAAGACTTTGCTGGTGCTGACACTGTGGGTGTTGCGGAACTTCTATCACTGCCCGGTGGTCTTACACCAGCGGCAAACTATGACAGGCCTGTATTTGCTATCAATGGGGATATGGATGCGCTATTGTGTAGCCCAGAGTTTGGTGCCTGTGATGATATCCTCAATGCCACTAGGGCTTTGTTCCCAATGGCAAGGACTTACGAATTCTACTCAGTTCCGCAGACCGGACACGATCTGACTTTGCACTCGTCAGCGTCAACGACTCTGGCGATGGTCCATGAATGGCTAAATGGAACCCTATAAGCTAATCATAAAAATCGGCAAAAGCTAAGGAGCAGATAACATTCGTATTCTATTCTCCGCATCATGTATGCTACATACAATTTCTGCATAGATTGCCTTACAGTTCCAGTGGTTCTGGCGCAATGCTTAATATAACAATTAAAACTATAATTCACAGTTATTTCTACCGAAAAACAAAGCTTCTATGCCATTTAGTAAATACACGCCATACAGTAGCTACACCCTACAAGCTAATAGCCAGAGCACAGCGAGGGCTGTTGGCATACCGAGTTGTTATTAAATTCAAAGTAATCAGAGTTTACTAGCCCAAAAAAACTTACAAATACGGATAGATTACTCTATTCCATTAACATATACAGAGCTATAATCAAATTCAGAGTAGTAGGAGGCTACTAGCTGTAGGTCAGGAGCCCAGAAAGTTATAGACACGGATGGAGCATTACGCTCTATATACGTAGAGAGCTTGAACAAAATATGCGGATGGAACTGAAATTGAAATTGAAGCTTGACATTTAAGGGGTTCGAAGCACCCCTCTCCTTAGGGTGTAACGAGAAGCAAGCGCAGCTTATGTTACATTATAAGACTATATTTACTACGTTGAATAAGATTGAATCTAACAGTATTCTGCGAAGTATCTTCTTTACAGTGACCAGTCTATTACTGACCGTCGCTGCAACCGTCAAGGCAAGTGCATGTGAAGGAACTAATCACGTCTATTTGGCCGGCATCTAGATTATATGGCTCCCGGGCTGGATCACTACCCACAGCAAATCCAGTGACATTGGTGCCCAAGCAATCAAAGTCGCTAAGTATAGGTTAGAAACACACTAAGTAATTCTTCGTATTCTAGATATAAGGCGTACCTATAAAGGGTGCAGCCGATATTAATATCCCCGGCTGGCTGTAGCCATTTGATATTGTTATTCCACTCAGCATATTCGCCAGTGAAGTCATCTGGTAGTCAAGGATATATGTCAACATGATTAGAATATTCTTACTCTACGAATAGCTTACAACATTCACCACTATCATAAGTGATCGTAGCGCAATCTCCTTGGCCATTAAACTCTGTACAGACAATAATACCCTTAAAAAAGACCTGCCTTGGACTGGCCATGTTTTTCAAGTTGTAACTTGACATTAAAGGAGAGGCTAATACCGCATGCGCAAAGGCAGTAGGGAAAATAAATGAGGCGATGATTAAAAAATGCATCTTGATGAATGGATTAAGTCAAAAACTATCTTGACAAAAGTATGTGAAGCTGACCGTTACAGGTGGAGAATGTCAGAAATACTCAGGGCATGTTTATATACACACCAAAGACATCTATGTAACTTAAACTTAACCCCGCAAACGCATGTGAAATAACATAATGCTATTAACTCTACGTCTAATCCGGCTTAATGTTTTTATATCCTTGAGATAAACGCGTCAGCTTGTCCCTTGGCGTCTCGGAGTACCCTAATACAGTCTCGGACCGTACAAATTCAAGTAGTCCCACTTTGACGCCTTATTATAGAAAAGACAGTACACGCGTGGAATTACAGCTGATTAGTTATATTAACACAAATGAGCTAAGCTTCAAAGTAAGGCTGTTTGTAACATAAATTCCGAGACAGTACTATCCTCCTTCTTTTATATTCATTAATTCAGGTGTCAAACCGGGGGATTAAATTCAAAGAATAAATAACTTTAGGATTTTCACAAGGAATGCATGAACTATAATCTCTTGAAATACTGGACTCATAAAACGGAGGTTTAAGTAGATTAACACTGAATACGGACTGATAGATAGTAAGCGGAGGGAATGGCTATAACGGGAATACATTTTGCCCACGAGCAAGGATTTATATCAGATCTCACAATAACTGTTGATTGATTCCAAATCAATAAACTACAGTTCATGAACTATGCTTTTAGCTAATAGTTGGTTGGGTGCTCAGAGATCCCTGTAGCCCCCGAGTATTCTTAAAACGTACAATGATCGAGTTGATTTGACAATTACTCATGCTTTATAATACATTTTAATTGTAAAGATGTCAAGTGTTATTGTTAATTATTCTGGCGTCAAATGTGCCACAGCGCCTATATTAGTCTTGGCAGGTGCATATGGCTAGGGTTCGAGTGTACCTATTTAGCTCAAACCCATATTTACTCACGGCCACTGGTATGGAGATAATGTAACGCTACATAGCGTGGCTTGCCGGAACTAGAAGGTAACTATTTTGCTGGATTATACAATACCGGTATAAAGGGATACAAGGCTTATCTCAATGCGGCCATTGTAAGTAAATACAGACTTCTATAGACAAGTTTACCAGAACGAATAGGAGTTTAAATCCGAAGATTTCGGTCCGGAATTTGCGGGTTTAAACGATCCGATAAGTTCGAAAAAGGCCCTGCCAGCTAAAGAATGTGAAGGATTATAATTCTAAAGGATTTAGGAGAATAAGTGTTTTACGATTAGTAAAGATATTATCGATAAACCCAATGCCTCCTGGGCCTCGCTGGCTCTAACATCAGGAATAGCGGGCTCCAAGAGCTAGAGATTGAGATACACACAATTGGACCGGAGTATTCACGTTCAAAATGAACTATTTTATTACTTGAGAAAAGTGTCGTGCCTATTGTTCGTTCTGTGATTGGTCTTCTGAATGCCATGGGCATATCACTCGGATCGGAGCCCAACTGCCTATATGGGAGCATTTATTAATTGCCTGCTACCAAGGGTTTCTGAACGCAGATTTTCTCTGGGCATGAATTACAGTTTTACGGAGCTTCGGAGCTCATCCCCTAGTGCTATGACTGCTGGCTTTCCAAGGATATTTGCCACTGTGTATAATGCGGAGTCAATTGCCCCAGCTATCCATGTGTGATGTCGACTCAAATGTTCACCTGCGAAGTAGATGTTGCCCTCAGGGCGTCTAGCCGCGTCAAAGAATCGACTGAACTGACCCGGTAGAAACATTGCATCTCCGGTCGCCGATTCTTGGCTCCAGCAGATGTCGAATGCATCGATAAATTCGTTGTACACGTTCACATTACTATCAGAGAAATATCTCGCAAGGTCGTGTAGAGCAAGTTGGAGTCGTTGTTGCCGCGGTATTGAGGCAATGCGATGGGCGTCGTTCATCCAGCAGTAGAGAAGGAGAACACCGGAGCCCTGATCGCCAAGGTTATTCGACGGGTAGACAATCCAACGAAAGCGTAAGTCAGTCACACTCTGGCCTCCAAAGCAGGGACGCGAAAGCTTCTCCCAAAAGCGAGAGCGAAAGTGCAGCCCAATTTTATATAGGGGCTCGCAATGTACGCTTCGGATGGCTTGTTCTTTTGCGAAAGACCATCTCGGACGATCACGAATGTTCTGTAATGCTGAGGGAGGAATGGCAAGGAGGACTTTGTCAAAGATACTCCTTTGCTCCGTATGCGTGTTAAGCGTCTTTAAAATGACTCTGCCATCCCTGGATTCGAGAATTCGCTCCACCCTGGCATTCAAGTGAATATGCTCCCAACCAACGAGGTCAGCTAGTCGGTCCGTCAGATGAGACATTCCGCCCTTGATGGTTGTCCAATCACTCGTACCAAAGTCAAGATTTTGCATGATGATTTCTGTAAATGATAAGTCGTACTGGTTCGTTTGGCTATTCATCAATTCGACAAAGTCTATCACTTCATCTGGCCATCCAAGGAGGTGAAGATAGAGTCGGAAGGATAGCGCATCCAACTGGAGGATCTGACTGAATCCATAGTCGAAGTCCTCATGGAGCAACTTTAGCCACGGCTGGACGGCTTCTGCAAGAAGCTGTCGAGCTGATTTCTTCTGATACTGCACTGGAAGTTTCAGTCTTATACCTAATTCTTCGTCATCTAGGGGAGTTTTTTGGCCCTGGATATATGCCAAATTGTTTTCATTTTCCAATATGTATGGAATTAACTCAATCTTATTATGTTCATCCTGGGATTTGTCATTTAAGTAACGAATAAGATCATATACTTGACTATGCAGGGTCGACTTTGGAATACGCATAGCACCAGCCTCGAAGTAGCTACCATCATCGGGGCAAAAACGATGTGTATATATACGGCCACCGATACGGGAGTTGGCTTCATATATTGTCACATTATGACCTTCGCGTTGAAGAAGCAATGCAGCGTATAGACCGGATATACCTGCTCCCACGACGGCTATATTCATGGTATGGTGAGGTAATGAAGTATGGAAGAATAGATCAATTACGCCAAATCATGAATATATAAGTAATGGCCTCTTATAACCAGCTGGCGTCTATTAAATCCCAATACTATAATATTATCGCTATATATACGCTAGTAAAATAGATGCAGAGGCAGACTTCCCCTAAACTTAGAGGAATTTCTCACTCTTGTTCCACCCGAAATGGTCACTTCCTCTAAGAGGAAACGTAGGCTTGGATCCATCTGTCAGATCTGCAGGGAGGGCTGGACGGAGCCCTCAATACGACATAATTCGTACAAAGAGGAATGCTTGGACCGGATATACGTCATGGCAAATGCAGATGAGATGCTGAGCGAGGAATATATCGAGGCTACACACAGTTTTGGTTCCGCCGTAAAGGTTTTCCAGGATTTAGTCATAGTATTTGCCATCACCAATGTTGATACGGAGATGAGATGGGATGGCCCACCCTGTACAAGGTCCACTTTGTGAAGTTACGCAATATGTGACAAATCGACACCATTCTCAGTGATGTGAAATAGATGTTATATTTCCCCGGACTTAACATGATGACGACTAGTAATAAGTCGTAGACGTAGGCTCTTTTAGCCATTCGGAATTAGTTGATTATCAGCGCATTCAACGTATCCACGTATTCGTTGACTCGAATCCGGCCCTTGCACATTCTCCTCGTAAACGTAGTACTCACATCCCCAGATCACCAGTTGATGACCTATCATACTCCCCTCCGTTACAATGATTAATATAAAACAAGAATTTGGTTTAGCATTGGCCAAGTCAGAGAGTGGGCGTCTTTCAACAGAATTTGACATTTAGTCTTCCTCGGAAGGGGAGCATGCGAAAAGCCAATTCTATCAATATGTCCCAAGAACTCGGAAAAGACCAGCCACATAGTGGGGAGTTACTCGGAGAGACGGGCTTGCAATACTCGGGGAGATTGACTGGTAACCTCCAGAAAACAGACGATCCGCGCAATTGGAGAGCAGCAAAGAAATGTATGATGGTCATGATTACATTATTACTTCAGGACCAACTGACACCAAATTCACAGGGATATGTACATGTATCTTGGTCTTGATGACAGCAATGATTGCAATCGCCTCCAGCATCTACTCTGCAGCGATTCCATCCATAGCAGCCAGATATAAATGTAGCCAGACTATCGCTACCCTAGGTATAACCACATTTCTCCTGGGCTTTGGCAGCGGGCCACTCCTGTTTGCACCTTTGTCTGAGGTTTGGTATGTGGTTCTTCAATTCTATCTTCTTCGAATACCTTCACTGACACACTCATGGTTGCTTACCATTATAGGGGGCGCCTTAACATCTTCCGGGTCACGTTTGGACTTTTTGTTGTACTGCAGATAGCCTGCGCTCTCGCTCCTAACATTGTTTCTCTCATTATATTCCGGCTCCTATCAGGCTTCTTCGGGTCACCCGCTGTTACAAACACTGCAGGAGCGATTGCCGATATCTGGGATCAGGCACATCGCTCTGTTCCACTGGCTCTCTTCTCTGCTGCAAGTTTCCTGGGACCTGTTATCGCGCCTACTATCGGTGGGTTTGTCAGCCAGTACACTACATGGAGATGGAATTTCTGGATTGTTCTCATCCTCAGCGGGACTATATATGTCTCCATGATCATCTATGTACCTGAGACTTATGCAGCAAAACTTGAGAAGCAAGATGGCTGCGGTCGTGGCACGCACAGTCAGGATCGTATTCAACGGCAACTATATACATCGCTGACGAGGCCGTGGGTTATGTTACTTACCGAACCCATACTATTATCCCTCTCACTGTACATGGCCTTCCTCTACGGCATCCTCTATCTTGACTTCACGGCGTACCCCTTTGTCTACAAAGAAACACGTGGCTGGTCCCCAGGCATCGCAGGACTTTCATTTCTTGGTATGTGTGTGGGTATGTTCTTTGCTACCTTGGCATCGCCTCTAATCAATCGCATCCACGGCGTATACGTCCGCCGACTGGGTGGAACTCAGCCCGAGGCTCGACTGCCACACCTGATCCCTCTCGCCTGGCTGCTTCCGCTGAGCTTGTTCTGGTTTGCCTGGACAGCAGGGCCACCCATACACTGGCTCGTAGGGATCAGCTCAGGCATAATATACGGTTTTGCGCTCATCATTGTATTCCTAGGAATTACGTCCTATCTGACCGACTGCTATGGGCCGTATGCGGCAAGTGCTATGGCCGCAAATGCAGTTTTACGGTCTGTATTTGGAGCCACATTCCCACTCTTTGCAAATGATATGTATCAAAAATTGAACATTGGGTGGGCAACAAGCGTACTGGCATTTGTTGCTCTGGTGATGGCACCTTTGCCATGGGTGTTCTATCGGTTTGGCCCAGCTCTGAGGGAAAGGAGTGCATTTCATGTACAAATTAGGGAGCTAGAACAGTGATGAGTATATACGATATGTATTTTAGCACAATCTAAAGATATAGAAGTGGACTGATTGATGCCTCCAGTCCCCACCTTTAGATGTAGTGTTGTTAGGTATTCTATAAACATTGGATGCTATAGGAATTTTGGCAGCTTCAATGCCTGAAGTTCATGATTCACAGCACATTGGCGTGATAACTAGCTTGAAAGTCACAAGACAATTTAAGTTTCCATCGCTACCAAAAGCCTAACGTCCTAATACTGTTTCTGCCAGTTCGGAACTAAATGGACATAGCTAGCTCAAGTGGCGATGAAAGCAAATCGCCAAGGCGTCGGCAGCGCGATATTAGGCCTATGCAGGGTAATCTGAACCTCCCATGATTCCCCGGAGTGCCCCGCGAAGTCATTCTCTGTAAGCGTTATCTGGTGATTCTAAAAAGGCGATGGTATTGGCAAATTGCGCAATCTCTGTGGAGCTGCTCTAGTGAATGATTTTGTGTCATCTTTGTACACTCTCTTGCGGCACCAGCTGGTAGGTGCAGCTAGATTGTAACGACAAAATATGAGTTATGGGATACACAGATGAATTATGTACAACCTAGTATTCCTAATCATTCGTAAGGTGACCAAATTGTCTGACGCGGCCATTTCAAAGGAGAGCTACTCCACCTTTTTAGCCTATCACAGGGGAGCATACAAGGAAGTATATACTCTCATCTTACCCCCCCAACAATAAATACTTGTCACCCACAAGGACAAAACTGGAGAATATTACAACCTCGGCACGGGCTCCGCGTAAGATTCGGACAAGGCACACAAGGACCTCATAATCTTAATTGGGAAATTCTGATAACATTTTTGACCTCATTTACCGGGGCTTGAGCAAATGAGAGTTTCAGACCAGGGGGTCTTTGGATTGGGTGGCAAGTATTATGGGGGGATAGTAATAGAGTCTACAATCAATTTAATGGCTTGTTGACCTGTGTAGCCGGTAAAACACGTAATACAAAAGCTAACCATTGTAAAGACAAAAGGCTAAAGTTATACAAGCTACCACGGAGTAAGCTGAAAAGCATTTGAATAATTAAGTTACAGTAACAGGAAAGGGAAGTTTATGCCTCTCCGGGAGCTTTGGTTCAAGCTTTTGACTGTAAACGATTATTTGAATACAAATATATTGAGTTGAATTTCAATACAGGCCATACAGATTGTACAGTATTTAAAGTAATAAAAGGCTCTTGGCCAGAGGTCGCCGTAACACTCGTTGTATTAGGGATTTGAAATCCTACAGAAGAAAGCATACAAAAACCCAATCCTCCTGGGTAGCTAGTTGTAGATTTACTGCGATTATCACCAACTGGTGTTAATAGTTGGTTATGAGACGGAGTCATGTCCGTGTTCTCCGAGACATCTAGTGAGCACACGGCTTCACCGGATCGAAAGTTTTACTAATATCGTAACGCTGCATGGTTGCATAATAACGTAGTTCCCAGTCATACGGGCCGCTCCCGGACAGAGTAGTTGGCGTGGTGGTACTTCCGGGCTCGCCAAATCTTGGTGGCGACTTATGTACCACAATGCCAAGTAGTTTGTTACCGGTACCCGGGAGGGAGGTACAACGGGAGCGGGTAAGTATTCGTATAGCGTTAGTGGGGTAGCAAATTGTGGAGCCTTCTATTCCATATCTAGTAATAACTTCAAAACATCATGACATTACTCTTTACGTATTTGCATCATTTCCTTATAGCTTTACCATTACAATAAATGTCTAAGAGTATAATCAAACATATCCAATATTTTGTAAATAGTACATTTGCGTCAATCACAGCTTGGACAGCCAACCGGCATACTATTAATTAACTCTTCAAACTTATGCTTTCCGACTCTTATCCCATGCCAACTGTTCTCAAGCGATTATTACCAAATATGGAATAAAAGGGTTCCACAAGTGGCTATCCCTACTAGCGCCATATGAATACTCACCTGCTGTACCTCCATAGATTTCACTACAAAATGCAGAATCACCGTTAAAAGATCTTAGCAATTAACGAAATTTAGGTTTTAAATGTACATAGAATTAATAATACAGTACATTCTAATGTGTAGCTGGCTTTCGGTCTTCCCCATATGGATAGCTTGTATTATATATTAAACTAGCAGTGGTTTTCGAGATTAAAATCATACTTTCCAGGATCATGAAGATTACAAACAAGTGAAAGGTGTGAGAAACTATTCTTTGGCATTATACTGGCATAATTGACTACTACATATATTATCTCGTCAGAACCAGTAACTACCGAGATCTCTAAGGGTGATTCTGCTCAATTTTGCAGTAAAATCTAGCGGCTCAAATAGCCGAGCGTGACCCGCATGACTGAGAGCTACGTTATTGTCTTCAATAACAGTGGATTAGAATACTTCATTCAAGGAAGGCCAATATTTTCCACTGATTATAAGGACAGTCCAGCGTGGAGTATTAAACTAATCTGAAGACAGAAAAAGTTAACCCTTCACTTGCATATTACACTCAACTTCCACAGGGATAGTTTGCTTAAACAACGTAATCGTGTAGCACAAAACCGGGAGATAATGAACGCCTTTCCTAAGGATGTCGCATTGGTATGCGTATCTTAAAGGCTGGGTGACAAACATCGGTCTTGTAAAGCAGGACTACTAATGCTATCTGCATGTGTCTTGCCAATCATACAAGCCATGTATTCCTACCACAGTGTATACCGGTATCTGATGATCCGAATTCGATTTGACTCTTGGAGGAACAAATATGACTCCGAACAACTTCCTTCAATTACTAGTATATTAATAATGCTCAATGTTTAGTACTATAATCAGGGCTACCTGTCTAGTTAGTTATGGGGATGATGACATGAGCAGCACTCTTACGTCGGGGTAGATTTATTATTCTCCCCCAGAACGACGTGTAGAAAGTTGTATAAGAGATGGTATTTTACATGAGGTTCGCCATATATATGCTTGTTTGTCTCAAAATGGCATCGGCCCCTTCCAGCTTGGGGAGTCCTCTCTGATACTCGAAAGATTCGCCTCTCGGCGTGCGAGCAGTGTCATAGGCGCAAACTACGATGCGGTGCATGCGCAGATAGTGGACTTACCTGCCAGGTCGACGTATCCCGGTCAACGAGGGGACCTAAACGGGGTCGGCTCAAGGCGCTGCGAAATAGAGTGAGTGCGTGTTTATCATTGGATTGGTTCAAGTGTAGTCTATCGACAGGCTGAATTTGGTGGAGTTAGAACACCGCCTCCAGCAGCAAGTGAACATAGAGATTTCAGGACACCTGACTGCAGACGCTGCGGAAGGGATCAATGTGGAGGTTGACAACTTTCCTATATGCCAGACGCCGGAGTATACTGCTGAGCATCAACTGGCCTTGGGAACAGTCCACAGGAATGGTCGTACCGAGTCTCCAGGAGCTTCTTATCCAGAGTTGATATCTCAGTTTATTCAAGCAGACTTGTTTGTGTTCGAAGCGGAAGATCCAAATAATGACTGAGAAATGGACAGGGATGAGCTGTACTTTGACAGAGCACATATATCCGTGCCAGTTATGCACCAAGGCCGCTATGCCGCATGGGCAAAAGACCCTATCTTGAAATCATCTCGTGTATGTCTATAATACGCAATGTGGGTGGTAGCCGCATTACTATCTTCCCAGTTTCAGCACCTTCACGACTGCTTGTATAGAAAATTGAGGCACGCCCTCGAAACTATGGAGCTTAACTACATGAAACTGGAATTCATGGATACTGAGCAGGCTCAAGCTTGGATACTCATATCAATATATGGGTTTATGAGAATGTATTATCGGCGAGGCTGGATGAGTGCTGGTCCAGCTTTGCGAATAGTGCAATTAATGGGCTTATACGAAACAGATGGAAGTCAGGCTTCAGCAAGACAGCAAGTAACAAGTCCTCCAAACCTCAGCTGGTCTGAGAAAGAGGAGTGGCGACGGACATTTTGGATGTCATAATGCATTGATCGTCTCATGACCATTTGCAACGGATCTCCCTTACCAATTGGAGAGTCAGTGGTCAGTCGACAATCACTCATTATTCAAAATTATGGCAAATCTGACTTAGGATGAGATCCGTACTCACCTACCGGCGTCGGAGGTAGACTTTCAAATTGGCCAATGTACACAATGTTTTTGTCGGAAGTCATTGCAGCTGAGAGCAAGAAACTGTTAGAGCCCTTTACTGAGTGTATTATACTGTCAACAATCTGCGGGCGTATTCTAGCACATCAACAACAGTTGATTGTAGAACGTGAGTATAGTGATTTGTTACAAGGCTGCTGGAGCCGTCATAAATGGCTAGATGCGCTTCTCAGTCAAAGAGTTCGGGTTTTGTCTTTTGAAGTTGCTGCAGCGGAAAGGATTGATCCACTGCTCTGTTTCTCTCGATTCCTAGCGCAGACTGCTGTTATTTACTTGTGCGATATTGCCAGTACTCTTCCAAACGACCAATCTCTGGCCCTTCTTGAGGAGTATGGGAGTCTTGCATTCTCTGCAGCCCAAGATATTGTAACCTCACTTTCTCTCTTGGATCGCTTAACTCTCTTCAAGGAAAGCTAGCCATCGCCTCCACTTTTTTCTCTTGTTTATGAATTACAGAACCATCCTTTCATGTCCTTTTCGTTATACACAGCGGCAAACTTATTTATCGTTCACCAGGTACAGGGTGATTTTACAGCACAACTCAAACGAATTCATCGCTGTCTTCATAATATGAGAAGAGTGAACGCACTTGCAGATAATTATCTACAACTAATCACGACGGAAGGAACATCCCTCATGGAGGGAGAGTAGTCATTGAAAAAACTTTAACTCGCTGGGATAATACACTGTAAGGAGAATAGTAGCAAATGAGAGCTCTCGAAGACTGTGACGCCCCCGGTAAAGGGGCTCGAGGAAACGTAGCGCTGGGAAGGCAAGGCAAGTGAAGCGTGGAGGCACATGAGAACTGGTTACCTGTATGCCATTACATACCTTTAAGTTCTCTTTGTAAATATTATAACCTTTGAATTAAATTGATTCAATAACTCCTACTATGAGTATGTTATGAACAAACCCAGAATTTTAGGATAACTAAGCAATATTCAGATCCCAGTGTTATAATAGTCTAGCCACTATCCTAGGACCTGGTTGGCCTGAGCATTGGATAGTTCCCAGGAGCCCGCTTCCAGGAACAGTAAGAGCCAAGAAGACATCCGGCTACGGGAAGGAGTTCTTGGGAGTCCTTAAGGACTCCAAAAGTCTCCAGCACTCCAGGTCGGCATAAGGCTCCCAACATAGCCATTCTCTAGCTTCTTTTGTAGACAGGAGCCTCATGCTCAACTCAATTGATTTCTTTAAGCCATCAATAGTAATGACTCAATCCTATTTATGCTTCTCCTGCCCTTTACCTTCCTACTGTAAAGCATCTCAGTATGCGTAACCCAACGTACCAGCAGGTTTCGCTACACTAAGTATGTGATATGAACATAGGGAATGCTGATGCTTAGGCAAAGTTTCTGAGCTAATTGCATCATCAAAGAAGAGAGATCATGCTTACAAAACATAAATATTGTCTTTCACAATCGAAAAAGGACTTATCTGTAGTGTGGAATCGAGTTGAAGGAGTCGAATGGAGAAGACCAATTACTCCCGTTGTGATTGGCTCGCTTAGGCCGTCTACCCATTCGACGCCGACGACATGCAACTTCCCAAAGCTCCGTCAACCTCAATTGAACCCCTCGGAATCGCTACTGTAGAACATCAATCGCCCACCATGACAGTAGTAGAAGCAGTGAAAGAGGCAGTGGGCCTGGGATCCTCATCGACGCCTGGTAAACTTATGTCTCCTCGCTCTAATCCCTGATCTAATGTATCCTGCAGCAACACGACAACAGATGAGCGACGCCAAATTACCTCTAGCCTACCGAGACAGCTGCGCAAACCTCTTAATACCCCTCAATCGGTGTCGATATGAAGAATTCTATCTCCCATGGAAGTGTGAAGTATGGATTTCCTGATGCCCGAGGACTTGAGTTATCGAACCACAAGTAGAAAAGTTGAGGGACGAAAGCTGACCTATTGTGACTTACAGACAGAACGACATAGCTACGAAAAGTGCCAGTACGAAGAATTTAGGAAGAGAGTCGCAAAGATGGATGAGCTGAGAGCAGCGAAGGGAGGAGCAAGAAGCAACTAGACCCGGTCAACGAACCATGTACAAAAGAATAACAAAGATTGAAAGAGCTCTACTACATTCGCCTATGTTACTATGTGATATACTACCTAGGTTTCCTGAGATCAGCACGATAATGGCTCGTTTGCTCCTACAATAGGTTCGACTTCCACCAATAGCTGCCTCTAGAACGCACCCAAATCAGGGCACCTCGAGCATACCGTCTCTTCTTGAACTAGAACCACCAATATCTTTGTCGAACATGCATTTTTATTTGGTAGGTCACTTGGCTGAAGCGACTGGATTGTGAATTGGTTGAATGGCACTAGATCTTCGATGCTCAGAAGAGTCAGAAGTCAATATAACTGTTTAGACTACAGCTAAAGTATTCGATTGTGGAAACATTTACATGAGGATTTGTCTTCTCGGAATACATGATTTTGGATACCTGTGCTTCTTGAAATAAGCAAAGCTCTTTATAATTGTTCAATTCCAAACGCAAATTCAGAAACATGATGCGAGAGCTCGAATTGGCATCCTGGTATTTGTGCCCGCAAGGTGACGAAAATGCCTGTTGTTGCCATTAGAGCATTCCAAAATTCATTAAATTTAGGATATATCATAATAACTTCACGAACCATCATCTAAGTCAGCTGTCACAATACCGTATGATAAGTTGGTGGTACCCATGAGCTCTCTGATGATCTAGTGATGATCCGTTAATTTTACAATAACACGAAATTCTAAGGAAAGCAACAAAACTCAAGTACTTTGACCACGTAAACTTTAAAAATCTACAATAAACAGTATTTTAGTCGGTCTTATCAATTTACATCCGTACTGATCGCTGTCTGCCTTCAGAGCTGGTCGTGCCTGATGACGAATCATTGAGGGAGAAGCAAGATTGGCTACGGCAGGCGGATCCAGCACTAACAGCGCAACCATCGTCAGCGCTGTTTCTAAACCCCACCAAAGCAACGTCTCCCGCCGTTTGGCCTCGAGACCTCCACAAACACAGACTCTCCAACCTCGCTGCAAAGATGGCCGAACCACCAATAGGTATGATATTTGCCAGATCAATCTTGAGCATCACTCCATTCTAACCAGCCGATTTTCATAGTCCTCGACGGAGGCACTGGCTTCCTAAAGGTCGGCTATGCAGCACAGGTATGCGCAGCTCGACATAATCAGATTCCCACGTCCACCTAATACTAATTGAGCCATGGCCTACAGAATTTCCCTGAGTTCCAATACCCATCCATCGTTGGACGACCCATCCTCCGAAGTGAAGAAAAGGGCGATGATTTTGTTATTAAGGACATTATGTGCGGTGATGAAGCAGCAGCGGCTCGTACCTTGCTTCAAATAAGCTACCCGATGGAGAACGGAATAGTTAAGAAATGGGACGATATGCAACATCTATGGGATTATACGTTCTACGAGAGGATGAAGGTGGATACTACCGGCCGGAAGATCCTGCTGACGGAACCCCCGATGAATCCGTTGAAGAATCGAGAGCAGATGTGCGAGGTCATGTTTGAGCGATACCAGTTCGGCGGTGTATACGTGGCTATCCAGGCTGTGTTAGCGTTGTACGCTCAGGGTATGAATACGGGATCCTTAGTATCTCTTTAAATTAATCTAACAGCAGCTAACACTTGCGTTCTTTTAGGTCTTAGCTCGGGAGTGGTGGTCGATTCGGGAGATGGTGTCACGCATATTGTTCCCGTATACGAATCCGTTGTCCTCAACCACCTCACTCGACGTTTAGATGTTGCAGGCCGAGATGTTACCCGCAATTTAATTGCCCTCCTCCTCCGCCGAGGCTATGCCCTGAACAGAACTGCCGATTTCGAGACAGTTCGTCAGATCAAGGAGAAGCTATGTTACGTCTCGTACGATCTCGAACTTGATAAGCGCCTGAGCGAAGACACAACCGTTCTCGTTGAAAGCTACACCTTACCAGATGGCCGCGTCATTCGTGTTGGCAGTGAGCGTTTTGAGGCACCAGAATGCTTGTTCCAACCTCACCTAGTGGATGTTGAACAACCCGGTATTGCCGAATTCCTCTTCAACACTATCCAAGCCGCAGATGTGGATGTTCGTGCATCTCTCTACAAGGCTATTGTCCTTTCAGGAGGAAGCAGCATGTACCCCGGACTTCCCTCGCGACTAGAAAAGGAATTGAAGCAGCTTTGGTTAACAAAAGTACTGGGAGGAAATCCCGAGCGATTAAACAAATTCAAGGTGCGGATCGAGGACCCTCCTCGACGAAGACATATGGTGTTCCTTGGCGGTGCAGTGTTGGCCAACATCATGGCTGATAAGGACAATATGTGGATCTCAAAGGCGGAATGGCAAGAACAGGGTACACGGGCGCTAGAAAAACTAGGACCAAGATGAAGAAGATGAGAGCGTGTGTAAGTGTCTGGGGGAGGGTGCATTTTTCCTACCTTCTCCCATAAAATAAATAAGTTCAATCGAAGCGTAACGTCCATCTTATGAATTAGACCTGGGGTCTTTAGTCGCTATGAGAGTGCCATCTTTTCATGTCAAGAATAAAAGTGCCATTATACTGCTACCACATCTTCATTAGATTAGATGAAGTAACGTTTTATTTCTTCATGCTCTAGCCTGCTCCTGTCGAAAGTAACGCAGAACTAGTGTAATGGCTACTTTGGAAATTAAAAGTAATGAGATATATTAAGACAACGCTGTGGCAGTATTGGACATGCCCAAACCACCACAACAAACCATTACAGGCTACAAAGGAGATCCACCAATAACTAGAAACCTTTGGTGACTTCCAGTAAACAATTTAGTGTGCTCTTTAATAGCAAGCATAGCAATTATTTCTTGTTTGGTCAAACAGATGAACCTGTACTCCAGCAACTAATCTACTCTTCTAACACGACCCCACACTTCATCTGCATCTTTCTTTCCTTTCGTCTCAGGGACCCTAAAAGAAATGAAAATGAAACCCACCAGTGCCATCGCAGCAAAGACAAAGAAGGACCAGCCAGATCCGCCAAATCGGTTGTTTAGAGCCTGGTTCAGTATTGGGAAGAACTGTGCTACTGCGAAGGTGCAGATGTAGTTGGCAGCTAAACTCCAACTCTGAATGGCACCGACAGCTTCCTGGCCAACAAATTCAGAGGCGATCATGAAAGGAACTGGACCAAGACCGGTTGCGAAGAATGCTGTAAAGGATAAAACTGCAAAGGCAGCAACAACTTTAGCCTCGACACGGAGGGCAGAAGCAAGAGCAAAGGAAGAAAATCCCATGCCAGCAGTAGAGAGAAGCAGACACTTCTTGCGCCCAATCCTGTCAGGTAGAGGCGAGCAGAGTATTGTCATAGTGAGGTTTATGACGGAGATCAGGATTGTGAGAAGGCCGGAAGAAACGGGTAGGAGACCAGAGAGGAGAGAAACTGAGTACATCATGATGCTGTTTATGCCAGTGAATTGCTGGGTAAACATGATACCTATCACGGCAACAATGGCAGGCTGGTAGAGGGGATCTTTCATAGCCTCGAAGAAACCAACATGGGAAACGGATTTCTTGTTAGCCGGTGACAACGGGGTGATGACTGTTGGCTCCTCTGCATCACCTGCAAGCAGACCCTCATCCTCGCCCGAGCTGTTAACGTCCCAATTCTCAATTTCTTCATCAATAGGTATCCCATGCCCTCTAATTCGCTGCAATGTTCGAATAGCCTTCTGTGGGTGCTTATGTGCTGCGAGCCATGCCGGTGTCTCAGGAACAAAAAGCAATCCAATGAACTGCAAGATGGAGATCCCTACTCCACTAGCCAGTATCAACCTCCATCTGGAACCGTTACTCAAGAAATAACCGAGAGTCTGCGTAAGAAGAATGCCAATATTGCAAGTGACCTGTGTCATGGCACCGAATAAGCCCTTCTCCCGAGGCGGGGCTACCTCTGAGATGAACATTGGTACGATAACTGTGGCGGCACCAGCTCCAACACCTGAGAGTAATCGACCTGTAGCCATGACTGGTATATTCCCCGCTAGAGCCTCAAAACTGCCGCCGATGATGAAAAAGTAGCTTGTTAGGCGCATCGCAGGGAGTCGCCCACGGGTACTCGAAATAGGGCCCGCACAGAGTGCACCGAGCAGACCGCCAAGAGTGTAGATAGAGGATATGGCAGCAAATTCCGCCTCGGTCATTGGGATACATTGTGGAAACTTCGAGAGAGTGTCCGAGGGACTCGAGACAGCATGTGTCTTACAAGTTAATACATCTTGAGGGGCGTTGAGCTCGGCCTAGAGGTAATAGAATTCGTGTGGTTAGCCAATGTATATGATATGTGAAATTATTCCGAAGAGCAGTAAGGACTATACCAAATGGAAGCCGAATAAGAGCGAACCTAGGGTCGAGACCGCAATGATAGAGACCAAGTAGAAAGTGACATCACGGAGGCATTGCCTCAGACCTGAAGCAGCCATTTCAGCCTGATTAATAGCGGGTGCAGATCTTCAACGGAGCATTCGCATGTCCCGACAGTCTTTAATCAATATAAAAAGTAGGTGAATGACAAGAACAGATGTCGTCCTGGTCGTACATGTTGATGTGTCGAGATGGGCCGTCAGCGTATCCTGGTCAGCTGTGATTCGCGGGGATTTATGCAAGGTTGTGAAACTGAGAATCCAAAAGGGGAAATCTGCTGTGGATGCTTGGGTCCCGCTGCGGAATCCCCCGCTATTCCGCCCCCCCGCATAGCTTATGCAGGACCGAGAGGACCCGGTTATGCCCATCACTCATCTCTTCCCAGAACTACCGACACCTTTATAGTATATGTCTTCTACAGATATACTCCACTTCACACGGAGCACGATATTACTCATCTTTCTATAACCACCCTCTCTAACAGTGGTCGTCACCAAAGAAAATGAGGTTATGTAAAGATGAAGGCAAAAGACCTTGCTAATCTGTACCAGTTGAGCGATGTTTGTGAAGAGTGCGCACCAGAGCCAAAGTAGAACTAAAGAGGACTTGAGTTCAGGCAAATATTTGAGATATTTAGTTAGTGATAGACAGGAATGTAAAACTATCAAAGTTCTCGTCATAATAGACTGACTACATGGGACCCAGACTAGACAACCACAGGCTAATAGAGGTATTTAGAGATAGACACCAGAAAATACAAAAAAGAGAGATCAAGGAGTTGCTTGTCATAATCATTGTTTTCATTCCAATCGAGTCGATCGATGACCACCGCCTGTAAAACACCTTCTCCCTTCTCCTCCTCATCTTCCCCCTCCTGCTTTCCCCTAAACATCAAACAGGAGAGTACTATATTATTACAAAGTTGTATGGATATAAAAAAAACCTAGGAAACGCAAATAGCAAACAGCGGACGATATTCTAAGTAATGTGTAGTATTACAGAGCGCGCCGGGAATGAATTTGCAGAACAAATAGACAGTGGATGGACAGCAAAGCAGACAGGGTATGAAAAACAAGAGCTAAAAACGGTGACGACGGTGAGTAGAGCAGAACAGGGATGATATAGAGAGGACGCGCTGAGGTATGAGGCATCGCTCAGTGTCTGCAAAATAGGCTTGCAGGAGATCAGATATGCTACAAACATAGCTGGCGCGGTGCAGCTACTAACCAGCAGACGCAAAATAGCGGACAGCAGGACAGCAGCCGATCTTTCTGTGCAGGGTTCCTCAATTGAGAAGTAGAATGCTGGGGGTGAAGCCGGCATTTTCTTCTATCCCTGCTTCTATCCCCTCTGCGCTTTTTCGTTCGGTTGATATCTTCTCGACTTATTGAGACCTGTGCTCTCTGGCTCTTATTTCTTAGCCGGCATTGGTGGAGCCTTTACGTTGTTCGATAGCCATGCCTAAGAGTTCCATGGTTAGCTAACTTGATATATTTTCAAGGAAAAGGATGCAGCGAACTTACCAATCCTTCCAATAGCCCTTCACCTGTTGTTGCACAGCTTGGGACCACAAACCAGACCTTATCCTTCAACTGGTTCAATTTCAAGGCATCTGTCACTTCTTGGGGCTTCATTGCTGTTTAGTTAAAATACGTTAGCCTCTAATTCTAACTTAAAAGATTCGCAGTACTACCTCCAGGTATATCCTGTTTGTTGGCAAACACTAGCAACAACGAGTCCTGCATTTCTCGATCATTGATTATGCGATGTAACTCCGTTTGAGCTTCGCTTATACGCGCTCGATCGTTGGAATCAATGACGAAGATGAGACCTTGGGTACCTATATTCCCGGACAAGAGACACCGCTATTAGCACAACCACTCCTCGCAGATATATAGCAAAAAAAGACGCCACTCAAATGAAACCCATGGCTCTCCTGGACATAAAACACACAGACCTCGATGCTTAACAAACGCAAAAATATGCCGAAACTCACCAGAGAAGTAATGTCTCCATAGTGGACGGATCTTATCTTGTCCTCCTACATCCCACACATTGAATTTCACATTCTTGTACGTGACAGTCTCAACATTGAACCCCACAGTGGGAATTGTCGTGACATCTTGATTGAGCTTCAATTTATACAGGATCGTCGTTTTACCTGCCGCGTCAAGACCCAACATCAACAAGCGCATTTCTTTAGATCCGAAGATCTTGCCCATCATCTTAGAAAATTGGCCACCCATCTTGACAGCTATACTTTTGAGAGAGGGTAAGGATCGAAGAGTGAGGCGTAGACCTCACGAAGGCTATGAGGTGTTGTTGTAGAGCAATCGAAGGGCGAAAAGGGGTAAGTTCGACTAGCCACCGACGTACTCGGTTTGCGATTATTGTCCTGCGTAGATGGAGGAATATGAAGCCACAAATTTTCTCCCGGTATCTCTCAGGGATGAGGAGAACCTGATCGTGCAATGAACAGGGCAACGTGGTAAGGCTGAAACAAGGAGTTTCTTAGCTGCTCGCGTGCAAGAATAATCGAGGGGTTCGGTGGACTGTGAGCGATGGGGATTTCGAGGGTGAGAGGAAGAGGAATGTTGGTTGGAAAGAGAAGATAACCCCGTTGGGGTATGTTGGTCGATTGGACCGCAATTGAAATTGGACGAAGAAAGAAGGGTTTGCTGCAATTGTAATTATTAGGTCTGGCCGATCAGACGTGAATGTTTCAATTAGGGGCGCGTTTGAGTTACACCTGATAATTAAGGCTTGAAAGGGGTAAATTTCGCTTAAACCTTCCTTACCGTGGCTCAAGCCCCTTATCAAAATTGGACGGCAAATGACTGTCTTGCAAGCAAATAGATAATGGAATGCTGTGCCAAATACGGAATACGATTCGGATGTGGGTCTTCATGATGATAATATATATCAGTGATTTTTCCACATTCAAGCTTACCCAGTCATGGCTCCTATGATTTGACCATCAATGCCCCAGCCACATCGTCAATAACCTTAATTTTGAATGCAGAAGCTCATTGGTTAGCGAAGATGTTCCCAGTGTGTTTACCGCGGTAGAAAAGTCGAGCTTCCAAGCCATAAACAGAATGCAAGCTTATATACATAAATACTATTCATATAAATATAGACAATGCTTTATAACATAGATCGGAGCCAAACCTTTAAGACGTCCTGCCGTAATGGTAATATCAGGCAGGTTGAGAAACATTGTGCTCGAACCCGCCTTGCATCTATTGGGTATCCCGCAAACCAACACCGGACCATCCTCAGCACCAAACGCCGAGCGCAAACCCAAATGCTTTTGATCCAAACTGACTAGTCAATGCATAAAATAAGTTTCCTTTTATCCTTTATAATCGAGAACGAAGCGTCTATCCTGTTGCTGGATCTTCCCCATTTCCTCATCTTCGAACAATAATTCCACTTTATCACCTTTCATCGCCTTAACCTCGGCCCGGTAAAATGTTGTTGTCTCTGGATAGAGCGCAAGGACGTGCTTTCCAACTTCATAATCTGGCAATGGAGCCCCAACTGGAGGTATCGGAACCATAGAAGATGCTGATGATCGGTATATCTGCCCCGGCTTTTTGGTAATCTCATCTGGATATGGGTCTTGCACATCATACCGCCGACTCTTTCCCTCTCCAATCACCTTGACCACTATCCCTTGAATCCAGTCATGCTCCTCAGTTTGGCCCTGTATTTTGGGCTTAAAAGCCACGTCAGCTCCCAGAGCAAATGTTACTTTTGTTTTACCAATTGGCGCCTCGCTATGATCAGATTGCTCGGGCTTAACTGATCCATCCTTATCCTTTGGCGGAAGGCTACTCGTGCGGCTCGAACCCAGCTTTCGAATAGGCTTATGCTCGGCAGGTGAGGGCACGGGAGAATCCGCTGGCCCATCTAATTCCATGCCATTATTCCGAGACTCGCGCGAACTCGTTCCCCGGCCCAGGGATGCCTCGAGTGTTTCTTCATTGTGTTTTACTAAGGCATTGAGTAGTTGCAGTTTTTGCATCGGACTATCCTCCCCTTTTAATAACGAATTCAAGGTTTCTGATATTCGTACATTTTCTCTGTAGAGGGCACTCAAAGCATCTATCTCCTGAACTGACGGTTCTACTATCTGTTAGAAATATGCCACGGGCTTCGTGTGTCACATACTATCTGGTTCCTTCGCCTTGAAACCCAGTTCCATATCAATTATCTGCTGGCCAACTTCTCTAGCACGAGATTCGAGTTTAGCAGTTTTCTGGAGGTCGTCTTGTATTCGAGCCCACAACGCCGCTTCTTCGCCTGAATCATGTCCTCCGGGACGAGATCCACCACGGGGCGCACGGCTTCTCTGAGATGACATTTGCAATATTGTTAGAGCACGTTTCGATCTCTATACTATCCAGGGGTGTAGTCTGGCTCTACTATTTTGGCTAGTTTCAATGCTCAGTGATGCAACAGATGAGGTCGCGCATAGTCCTGTGGGTGACTGATTAGCTGGTTCACGCGTTATCATGCCATTGCGACAGGGAACCACACATCAAAAGTCAGATATGCTTTATCTCATCGTGAACCAACTTACATAGGCGGCAAGAAGCAAAAGAGCAATGCAGCTACAAGTAGCCTTGTTAATGTTAGTATAGGCTTTGTGGGGACGAATCTCGAACGGCGGAAGTTCAGCCTTACATCGTCGTGCGCACGGGCCCGATCTTGATTGGTGTCGAGCTTCTGGCGGGGGGGTGGTGATGTAGAGCTGTTAGTGGAAGGTATTTATTCACCGATACGTGCAAAACCTGTTTCACATATGCTTCAGTATTTTAACTTTTACATTTTGCTTAAATTGGAGGCCACCTCGCATTTTTCAGTCGATTCTTCAGTATAGCAGCTATGCAGATTCCTTTAATTCGACTTCAATGTGGAGTAAATAGCTATGATTGGGGCAAGGTGGGGACGGATTCTGCAGCAGCCAAGTTCGCAGCAGCTACACCAGCTGAGGATTTCTCAATCCAAACGGATAAACCTTATGCAGAAGTATGAATTTCTCTATATATTATTCAGTCCGCATCTGACACAGAATAGCTATGGATGGGAACTCATCCTTCCAATCCTTCGAAAGATGTAGCTACTAGACGCACTCTTCTTGACCTCGTCGAAACCAATGAAGCCCTTCTCTCCAAAGATGTTGCTGAAAAATTTGGCCATAAGCTTCCCTTTCTTTTCAAAGTTCTCTCAATAGGGAAAGCTCTCAGTATCCAAGCTCATCCCAACAAAAAGCTGGCGGAGCAATTACACAAGAGAGACAGCAAAAACTATCCGGATGACAACCACAAACCTGAGATGACCATAGCAATCACACCTTTTGATGGACTTTGTGGATTCAGACCTCTAGTAGAAATCGCACATTTCTTGTCAACGGTGCCTCCACTACGGAAGCTAGTTGGAGAGTCAGAAGTAGAGGCTTACCAGTCGGCAATAAAAGGGCGTGAAACATCAAATAAGTCGGAAGACGAGACAAACAACAAGAAAGCATTACAAAGAGTTTTCAGATCATTAATGAAGTCCAAAAAAGAAGATATTGCACAAGCGGGTAAAGAGTTATTAGATCTTGCGCAAAAGGAAGGAGACTCCTTCGCGGGCGGTGGAGGCCCTTCGAACACTGGAAAAGAACTCGCAGATCTTGTCATCAGGTTAGAGAGCCAGTTCCCAGAAGACATCGGGCTTTTTGTACTGTTCTTCCTGAACTATGTCAAGCTTGAGGTTGGCGAAGCGATGTTCCTCAAAGCAGATGATATTCATGCCTACCTGAGTGGGGACATCATAGAGTGTATGGCGGCATCCGACAATGTCGTGAGAGCCGGATTTACCCCGAAATTCAAGGACGTAGACACGTTAACTGAAATGTTGACGTATTCCTACGCGCCAATTGAAGAACAGAAAATGCACCCAATTGACTATCCTTATCTAACTCTCAACCGGGAGGCTTATTCCTCCGGATCCTCTGCAACGTTATATGATCCTCCAATAGAGGAGTTCAGCGTTGTTAAGACAGATCTCAAAAAGAAGGGAGCAAAGGCTACATTCGAACAGATTGCCGGACCAAGCATCATCATCTGTACTACGGGAAGTGGAAAAATCAGTGTAGGGCCCAAGGTTGAAGAAATTAAACCAGGCTATGTATACTTTGTAGGTGCGACAGCCGAAGTTGTCCTGGAGAGTGACAGCGATGATTTCACTACTTTCAAGGCGTTCTGTGACCTCCAAGGAAAGGAGGATGGCAAGGAGAGATTATGAGTACTCCTCTGAGAAGTAAAGTGGACGACAGGATTACATGCCCATCTAATAAATATGGCATAAATAAAATAATATATTGGCATCAACATATGTCGAAGCTTGATTTCATATCCGAAATAACCTATACACCGTGTAAGGCCCTTCTCAGTGACAAGCCTTGTCCTACATCATAATCTGTACATATCACGGGCTAGCTGTCCATCTGTAATAATACGTTCTTGCATTTGAAGACAAAAATCAAAAGGGGGTATCTCAATCCACAAATCAGCTGGGCACAGGCGCATTCCCAATACTCCTATAAACCTCTCTCAGATCAAATCCCTCCACCTCGCCCTCTAGTATCTCACCCACAACCCTCCCCGGAACGCCCGCGACGACGGAAAAGGCCGGGATGACCATGTTAGGCGGCACCACCGTTCCATCCAAAATCCGCACAAAGTCCTTAATAAGGCTGAACTTCCCGATCACGCAGTTCGATCCAATGTAGACATGACTTCCGATCAATGCGGCTTCAACAACAGTCGCGTTGCCGACAAAGACGTGGTCGCCGATTTTGAGCGGGAAGTGGGAGTAGATTCTGTATATATAAAAAAGAAGTAGCAGGACGTAATTAGCATCCCGAAATCAAACTTGGCAAGGGAGAGAATCCATAGAATAACATACCCCTTGTATATCTTCGCCGGAGGCCGTAATTCACATCCTCTGCTGAAAATGCAGTATCGTCCTATAGCCACCGCAACGGGGCTCCCACCGCTTTTCCCATCGGAAGACGCCGCTGCCGGGGCCGCTGAACCTAGTGTTCGAATTAGGTCGCCACGGATGACCACTTCTCCTTGGATAACTGTCTTTCCGCCAAGGATGATGTTTGTTGAGCCGATAATCTGGGAGCGTCGGGAGACTTTGTTTCCAGTTTCCTAGAGGATGTTGAGTTCAGCTTCATTGTCGGGCGTAAGGAAAAGAACTTCGTGGAATGAATTAGCAGAGATTTTGACTTACGGTTTCGATATACTCCCCCTTTGCCGCCTTTTTGGACATTGTGACTACATAACAGGGCGATTAAGAAATCTGGGGTTTGCGGTGTAGTTGAATGGGAATAGAGCTGGGGGCCGAGGGGACTAATCCATTTTCAGCGCGTATTTAAGCGGAATGTCGCGGCAATATAGTGGGGAGCTTAGAGCTGCATTGAGGGGTATTTGATTATTATTATACAGTATTAAGACCTAGTTTACACTAGAGAAAATAGAGTCCTCCAGACATTAAATCGATTTCTAGATGAATCAACATGATTAAATATTTTAGCCTCCGAAAATATTTGGAGTAAGGTGTATATATCAGGTGCCGTACATGATGAAGGCCCAGTTTCCCCCCGTTAACGCCGCACGCCTCAAATCAGATATTTGCTTCATCTCGCAACTGTCTAGGTTAGTGGGCCGAGCGGATGATCATATAAAGGATACGCCGAAACTGGGAGCTCAGCCGTACCATTCCAGGCCCATCTAACCAATGAACCTCCGCTATCCTCGTCAGCACCCCGTTTTAAAGCAAGTTTGAAATAGATTTAATTCACTAACAATAAAGAATCGTCTCCACCTCCGCCTTCGTTGATATCTTCAGGCGTCCTAACAAAAACGCCATCGCCGGCAACTTTCCACCCATTGCCTGCTCTTTTCACATACTCGACTGCCATATGCCAAGAGTCTCTATCGGCAGCATCACCTGACTCGAACTCCTTCAAGTATCTGTAATTGCCTGTAGGAGGGACGTTGAAGAGTTCTCGCATCAGCAGCGCATAGCAGCTGTTTCGTTCCATCCAGAGGTCCTCGGGATCGACATTGGTCATTTTCGAGGGATTTTCGAGGATATTGGAGCGGGGGACAAGCTGCAGATAGAGACGGTCGAGAAGAGGAAGGTGGCGTGTTATGATGGAGAAATGAGAGGCGATTGGGAATATTCCGATATAAGATAGAGTACGGATGGTAGCGGGGATGGTGGCCGTATAAGGAGGTGCAGCAGCGCCAAAGAGATGCTCGAGAATCTATTATATGTTAGCTAATCGAGAGATTTGCTTAGGTAGGTGGAACCAGTTGTATATACAGAAGGTGGCTCTCGCATCCAATACGAGTCGACACTATAGGCTTTAATGAAAGAGCCCTCATTGAGGAGCAACTTGGTCCAAGGCCGTATATTGAAGAGTTTAGAAGGGATGTCTCCCGTTGCAGGCTCCTGCGGATGATCTGTTGCTACCGGTATTTCGTTGGTAGAAGACTGGGTTGAGGTAGGTTGAGCTCCAGATTCATCAGGTTCCGATGCTGCATTTTCAGTTGCAGAATCAGAGCCAATACCGTCTCGTTGAAGTTGAAGGTAATGATATGGGCAATCCAGCAAGAAAGCATCCTGCATCTTAACGCGGGATCCACTAAGGAGACCGACATGTCTGACGGGCGCAACAATTAAAAGATCAGTCGGATCTATTATCTGGAATAAGTTGTCCCAAAACTTGGCGAACTCGATTACGGTGTAGGGTCCATGCGTGATGGGGAGAGCTTTTTCGCTCTGTATACAGAGCGCAAAACTTTGGACCACAGCGCCTAACGACCTTCGAGTTAAAAAGTCACCCAAAGGAGAGAACCACTCGTGAAGGGTCGATTTTGATAGAAGGGAATATTTGGTGCCCCAGATCTTCAAACGGACATGCCTGAATAGTAGAGGTAACACTATTTGCCGCCAGCGAGGTGAGACGAGAGAGAGGTTTTTTAAGGGGGTGGAGGGCGAATCAGTGACTTCGAAATTGGGCTCCCCCAGAAGCCTTGTCGGTGACGGGGGAGAGGAATCAGTGTAGAAGATGATATCAGCCAGGATCTCGTTCGGCAAGTCCTGGATTGAAGCTGGTCTGCGAGATGAAGTGGCCATTTCAGTCGTGCAGGATGGATTATATTACATATTAAGTTCCAGTAACGTATCGCAGACAAGATCTCAGATCTGAGTATATTAAATAGGAGATAAGCGAAATTTGAAAGAAAAAAAATCCGACCAGTGCGAAAGATACGGATTCAATAGTTCTACTATTCCGATTAGCTTCAAGCTCGATGTTCATCTAACTCTCAGACATCAGGGCACAGACGTGATGCACAGAAATGGTTCCACGTTAGCTCCGCGCAGGCCGAACCCCTGAGACTTATATCTTCTATGACCCCCGGATCGGAATCTAAACTCACTCTGCTTATGAGATTTAGGGCTATTCGAAGAGCATAAGGCTGGACGGTGTGGAGTGGTGGTTTAAAGAAGGGAAGGCCCGCCGAGCCTTGGTCCGCATTATCCCTGGAAGTAAGGGGAAGTAAGGGAGCGAGGGGGAGGTAGGCGGATGACCTGCAGTGACCAACCGCCGACCCAACCGTGCGCGGGAAACCTCAGGCGTCATTATTGGACTGCGGGGCAGCAGAGCACTCAGAGGGCGACTCGGCAGTTCTTGTGACCACCAGCCGATAAATTGGGAAAGAGCGGGGCAGTTCCACCGCCGTCAGGAGGCGCGTGAGAGCAGCTGGAATCATTACTCCGCAGTCAATAATAATACTGGCAAAAGAAAGCATAAAAGCGCAGCACAAATCAGCAGGCTGAGTAAATGGAGACCCACGAGAATGACGCTGTAACTGGTGGATAGTACATTGGTGACTATTGTCTTCTCACTCAAAGCGGGGAGAGCTAACATCAACGCCAACCCGCCAGGAGCAACGAACGAGAATCGATGCGTCAGCTCACAGGAAAGATGGATCGTATCTTGGAAAATGGACCATGCTTTTCTCACTAGGGCGGGGTAATGGAACAGGAGACGGAGAACACCCATATATTTTGCTAAAGACCCCGGAAATACGAAGCTTGGTTAATTGGGTTCGCCATTGCCACTTCGCAATCTTGACTTTCTTGTCTTTACGCGTATAACTTCCATCTGCTCGCGAACCTATTGCTCTGAGAAGTCATAGCTCACAATGGCTACCAAACATCATCAGAGACCGCCATTTCGGGCCGAACATCTGGGTTCTCTACTTCGCCCTCAGAAACTGCTAGATGTCAAGCATGCGCTCGACAACAAGACGGGAGCGCACACTCAGGAGCAGCTGAAAACAGTAGAAGATGAATCCATCAATGCAATTGTCAAGGAGCAGCTCGATCTGGGATACCACGCAGTTACAGATGGCGAATACCGACGACATATGTTTTGGTAAGAAAAATGCTTCCCAATGCCTAAATTCAGCAGTTGACTCCTTTCAGGGGCACATTCTTCCCCGGTCTAGAAGGCTTCGAAGAGATCACCGACTTCGACATAGATATCTTCCGCATGTACGTCCCTGACATCGCGGCCTTCACCGAATCCGGCCACAAACCGGGCGAAACCGTCATGTGCACCGGCAAGATCAAGCACGTCGGCAGCACATATGTCGACCAGTGGAACTATCTCAAGAACCTCCTCCCCAAGGACAAGGTTGCTTCAGCCAAGCTCACGCTCGCGGCGCCAAATTGGTACCACTTGCGATACAAGACCGGGAGAGCGTATCCGAAGGATGTGTACAAGAACGACGCCGAGTACTTCGCTGACATTGCGGCGGCGTATAGGGAAGAGCTGAGGATTTTGTACGAGGCGGGCTTGAGAAATGTGCAAATCGATGATCCTAACTTGGCTTGTAAGTTTCCTCTCTCTCACTAAGCGTCTATATAGCGAGATACTGATTTGGCTCGAAGATTTCTGCTCCGAGAAGATGATTGCAGGATTCAAGGAGGCAGGCGAGGATGTTGATGCTCTCTTCGACGCCTATATTAAGCTCTACAATGACTGCCTCTCTTCTCGCCCATCAGACATGCACGTAGGAGTGCATCTTTGTCGAGGCAACTTCGTTGGCGGGCGCCACTTCTCCGAGGGAGGCTATGACAGAATAGCCTCGAAGCTGTTCCGAGAGCTCAACGTGGATACGTATTACTTAGAGTACGACACCCAACGGGCTGGTGGATTTGAGCCCTTAAAGGAGCTGCCAAAGCATAAGAATGTCATTCTAGGTCTCGTTACTAGTAAATTCCCTCAGCTGGAGGATATGGAGGAGATGAGGGCCAAGGTGTTCAAGGCGGCAGAGTTTGTGGCTGCTGGATCCGGGGAGACGAAGGAGGAGAGTCTGAAGAGATTGGGAGTTAGCCCGCAGTGTGGATTCGCCAGCCATAGTGATGGCAATAACATGGATCACGACGCTATGATTAGGAAGCTGAAGTTGGTGAGGAAGTTAGCTGATGAGATCTGGCCTGGAGAGCCATGAGGTCTTTGTTGTATATTCTGATGGGTGGTTGTGGTGTTAAAGTGGAGTTTGGGGGGTAATGATGCAACATGAGGGTACATGAGGCGTGGTTATGATACCAGCGGGATGGCTCTCTGTTCATTCAACATGATATCCATGTCCGATTCATCATCGGCAAAAAGTACTGAATATAAAAATGTTTTGAAATATAATCTTTATTCACGTTATAGTTCCGGTAAATGTGTATACAAGATCATCGGTATATCTGTTCTATCCATTGCGATCGTTTCTCTATACAACAATGGTATCTTTCAAATATCCCCCCATGAAGACCTTTCCAGTCTATTCTATTCAGAATCTAGGGTAAGAAGGTAAATCTAGAGACCAAAGAGCGCCTTTCTAGTATCGTAAGTGTACTTCAAGTCCAAATGCCAGTAGTTAGGTGTCTCGGCCTTAGCAACTAACCAAGCCTTATCCAAGGCTTCCACAACCTCCGCAGGCAGAGGTCCCTTCTCAAGGTCCTTAAGATTGCCCTCCAGCTGCTCATAGTTGCTGACACCAATGATAATCCCATCGTTCCCGTCATCAATCTTCAATGCGCTGTGGTGATGGACCCATCGCAAAGCAGTTTCGATCAGCGTCAATCCGTGCTTCTCCACAACCGGCTCGATGATACTCAAGGCTTCGAAGGTGCTGTCCTTGAAGTATCTCTTCCGGTACATCGCGCCTGCCTTCGCAGAGTCACTGAAGCGTCCCTCGGCAGGTACGTCGGCAGTCTTGTACTTCCCACTGAAGAGACCGCCTGCGATGGGATTGTAGATGACTACATCGAGGCCGTAGCGGCGACAGGCTGGGATGAGCTCGGATTCAATTGAGCGTGTAATACAATTGTACATTGCTTGATAGATTGTAGGACGGACCCAGTTGTTGTACTTGCAGGTCAAAACTATTTCGGCAACTTCGAAGGCAGTGTAGTTGGAGAGACCGAGCTGTACGAATTTTCCTCTGTGACGGAACATATATTAGATTTTTCTCGAATTTTCTTTTTCTTCTTCATTAAATGATATGTGATTGAGCTTACTGCTTGTGTAGCTTGTCCACGGCTTCAAGTGTCTCCGCGAAGGGGACTGATCGATCCTATGCAGACCAGCGTTAGAACACTTGACCTCAGTAAACCACAACCCAATGACTCACAGGAGCATGCAAATAGAAGATATCCACGCAGTCAGTCCCCAATTCCTTCAAGCTGGTCTCAAAGAACTCAGTGAGGGCTTCTGGCTTGTGAAATCCGGGCTGCTGTGGATACACTTTGGTGGCGATTGTCAACCCTCTATCCTTCCATCTCGCCTCTCTGGTAAAGGCCTCCTGCTTGCCGCCGACATAGGTGCGAGCAGTGTCAACTTCATAGTAGCCTTCAGACTGGAATTTATCCAGGATCTTGTTGTACTCGTCTAGGGAGGTTATGCGGGCACCAGCTGCGGGGTCCGACCCAAAGGTCATCAAACCCAGGATGATTCTGGGCTTGCCAGAAGTCACGAGAGGCATGATTGTTACGACTGGAGATTTTTCTCTTCTTTTTCTGGCACTATATCAGGGAATCCTTAGAGGATCGAATAAAGGGAAATTGAAAGAAATCTTAAAAATGAAAAGAACGCCCGAGAATTGCTTCTCTCTACATTGCGACGGTGGTGAGTTTGGTGACGACATGTTGAACTGCCCCGCGCCAGGAACCCACCCCCACCATTGGGACGGGAAAGAGGCTTCCTCACTACTGTAAACTATCGGCAACTGCTGCGGAGTCGGATAGTATCAAGAAGAGAGAAGCATGTTATTCAAGTATAATAACTGGAGATAAGACTTCAACTGGATCAGAGAAGTCATGATGATACAGTAGAGAAGAAGATGTAGAAAATGTGTTTCGTGATGTAACTTGTTGTACCACGCGTACCTACCTCGTGTGCACCTTGGCGGCAGCTGGGGGTTGTAATACTGTACCACGCTACCTACGATGGCGTACCATGTCGACAAAGGGACAAAACCGACGTTTCTGCCAGCTGGATGACAGATCATTTGTATTTTTAGATCTTTTAGCAAGTGTGAATATTATTCCAAATCAATAGCAGAGAAATTTTCCTATGTTTGAATCTGTTGATAGAAGACAGCAATAAAATCCTGCTGCAGTGTAACGAGAGAAGCAGAGAGAAAGGCGGAAAATAGAGTTGGATGGGACCTCACGTGACCCGATCTGCACCAGGGCCACCGGGCTGGTTGCAGTTAGGCAGATGACGATGTTTCAGGGCCAAATGCTCGGGATTCCACCGCCCGCGCTCCACCAGCTGCACTTCCAGAAGGGCGCCCAGCAAACCACGCAGCAGCCCGAAGGTGTCCATTAATAATTCCCAGTCCAGCGCCCTTTCCAAGCCCAGCTCATCGCTTGAATGTCTCGACGGGGTCGACAAGAAGGATTGATCGACGCCCACGCTTCTCGCTCGAGAATAAATGCTTCTCCAACCTCCTCACGGCCTGCCCCCGGAACTTCTATCACCGCTGCCACCACTGCTACCACTGCAGCCTCTGCTCTGCCTGAGCAAGGCCTCCATGAACGCAGGTCTACTAGCCAGACTCGTATCCCCAGAGCGGTCCAATTCGACGACGCAACAACCTTTGTAGCTTCGAACCCAGAATCGGACGACCACTCCGACGACAGCGAAGACGACGAAGACGAAATGGCCAATCGTCCACCTTTGCATCGGCCCCATGAAGGCCGCTCCCATCAGCCTCTTCTCCCCAAGGCCCGCGATAGTGATGAGGATTACGAGCGTGGGAGGATAGGATACAATTCATCAATCGCCAGCCCTGCGCGACCCAGTCTGGCTGCTCGACGGTCCACGCTGCGCAGCCGAAGCCCGGACACCCAAGCAAAGCTGGCCACGAGGAAGAAATATACCTATGCGGCATTCTTTTTGACTCTTAGTCTAATCAGTTTCGTCATACAAACCGAGACGGCGGTCTACATCCAGCACGAGCTGAAGTGGAATAAGGCATACTGTATGCTGTAAGTACCGTAACTTTCCAACTCGTCTACCATTCCCAGCTGACAGCCTCAGATATCTTACTCATGGATCATGGTCGCTGCTGTGGCCGACCCAACTCCTCATCCTTCGCATCCAGAAATGGAATATGCCCTGGGAGACATTCTGGAGAAGACACGTCTTCCTAATTCGAACAACGGCCCAGATGGTAGAAACACAGGAACTGGTTGTGCCCCGACTGCAGCATTCCCCCGTGCCCTACATGCTGCGCATGACGGCATTTGTCACTTGTGCGCTTACCGTTGCAGGCGGGTCGTGGTACGTTGCAGTCAACATGACGTCGCCCTCGGATCTCACTGCCATTTATAACTGTTCTGCTTTCTTTGCATATGCATTTAGTGTTCCTCTCCTAAAGGAGAAACTTCGTTTGGATAAATCTTTTGCAGTTTTGGTGGCTATCATTGGAGTCTTGGTTGTGGCATATGGAGATTCCACACCGACGAAGCACGGAGGAAAGTCGGGTGGGTCTGTCGGTGGGGGTCCAACAGATGAAGAGGTAGAGGCAAGCAACCGTGTGCTCGGGAACCTGATTATCGGAATTGGCAGTGTTCTTTATGGATTCTACGAGGTCCTGTATAAGCGACTAGCGTGTCCCCCGGAGGGAACCAGTCCCGGACGAGGAATGATATTTGCCAATACCTTTGGATCCTTGATGGGGTCATTCACGCTTTTGGTCCTTTGGATTCCATTACCGATCCTTCATGTTTTGGGTATCGAAAAATTTGAGCTTCCCACCGGTCGTGCTGCTTCTCTACTTTGCGTCTCTGTCCTCTCGAACGCTGTCTTCTCCGGCAGTTTCCTTGTCCTCATCAGTCTGACGAGCCCGGTTCTCAGTAGTGTTGCCGCACTGCTAACGATTTTCCTTGTTGCAATAGTGGATTGGTTATGGACTGGAGTTCCCCTAAGTCCTGCCGCTATAATTGGTGGCTTGTTAATCATTGCAGCATTTTTATTACTGTCTTGGAGTACTTACAGGGAGATGATGGCGGAGAGGATCAAAAAGCAAATAGACTTGTCGGATTCGGATAGCGATAAAGGGGATGATTAGGCACAGCATGGTTATATCGGGTCCTGGGTGTAAACTTATATTGGGCCTAAACTGGTGGTATACCCCCAAGGGTAATGGGGGGCAATCTGGTGTCTTAAATTGTAACATCTGGCGTACGGATACGGGCATATACACAGGGCATATACTTCTATCATATTTATAAAGCAGGGTACTTTTTGGAATAGGGATTAAGACGGTCATTACCGGGAATATCAATCTTTCAACATCGACTCATATTTAGCTCCTCAAGGATATTGACTATATGCCTACCAATCTACAGAAGTGTAAGGGAATTCAGCATTCAAAGCACCTCGGTTGGGTGATTCTACTGCCTGAGGCGCCAAATCTTAAATTGATTTTCGAAGGCGCGTCAACACGTTTCGCGTCGCTCGCGCGTCTTCCTCAACCTCACCACATCGCAACTTTTTGATCAAGTGCTCGGTATATTGCAGTATTTAGCTAATTCACCATTGTATCCAACAATATCATCGCATTAATGCTCTAAAGCGCCCTAATTGCTCCAACACATCAACCACCTCTGGTGTTTACCTGCGGCTATTGCCGCCTTGCAGACCTCGGTATTGAAGTTGAATTGATCTGATCTGAGCCGATCTGAGCAGGCAAGATGGTCAAACCTTCAGCTCCCGGTGTTTACACCGCTACGTATAGTAATGTCAGTTTCTGTGAAAATTATTTTACCCCCAAGGGCTTCGGCTGATTGGTGCGCAGATTCCCGTCTATGAATTTCAGTTTGGAGAGAATCTGAAGGAGCATGGTATGTTTCCAATTTATACAACCTCCTCATTGGACTCTGCATACTAACTAGATATGTAGTTATGCGCCGTCGTCATGATGATTGGATTAATGCGACACACATTCTCAAAGCTGCCGGATACGACAAACCTGCAAGAACCCGAATTCTAGAGCGAGAAGTGCAGAAGGAATTGCATGAGAAGGTCCAAGGTGGATATGGCAAATACCAAGGTTCGATCTTTCTACCCATGGTGCTAGTTTTATTCTAATATGTGGAAAAGGAACTTGGATTCCTTTGGAGCAGGGTCAAGCGCTTGCACAACGAAACGGGGTATATGAGAAGCTGCGAATTATCTTCGAGTTCACTCCAGGCAATCTGAGCCCCCCACCGGCACCAAAGCACACAACAAACAAACCGAAAGCCCCCAAAAAGCCTGCTGTGCCAAAATGGACAAATAGTAAGTTACGCTTGGAAAACTACTAGTCAAGGTTATTCTAACAAGAAATGCAGCCTCACGAATGGAGGAGACTTATGATAACATTAGCGCTCAGCTTAACGACGATGAGAGTATACGTGATGATACAACTGTTGCTTCAGCATCATTTATGGACGACGACGATCGCTACGATATGTCTGCGCAATCTACCGGTCATCGGAAACGTAAGCGTGAAGATGCGGTTCAGACCAGCACTCAGCAGGCGCATGTCATTTTTGCAGATGAGCTGCTTGATTATTTCATGTTATCTCACGACTCAGACAACATACCGAAACCAGAACCACCTCCCAATTTCCAGCCAGATTGGATCATTGACCAGGACGGGCATTCTGCGATGCATTGGGCGGCTTCAATGGGTGACGTTGAAATAATGAAGGTGCTAAAAAGATTTGGCGCCAACCTGGCTTTCCAAAATGTTCGAGGAGAGACTCCGCTAATGCGCGCTGTTCTGTTTACCAACTGCATGGACAAGCAAACAATGCCTGCGGTAGTGAACGAACTGATTAGTACAATTGATGCTACGGATTACTGCCATGCCACAGTTCTCCACCACGCTGCTATGTTAACGTCGAGCCGCCAAAAACATCAATGTGCCCGTTATTATCTTGATATTATCCTTAATAAGATGCAAGAAGCCCTGGAGCCAGATCATATTCAACGTCTCTTAGATGCTCAAGACATTGATGGCAATACCGCAATTCATATTGCTGCAAAATGGAAAGCTAGGAAATGTATTCGGGCTCTTATGGGTCGTGGTGCTTCAGTTGATATTGTTAATCACGAAGGAGTAACAGCTGAAGAGGCTATCCAAATCTTAAATGAGAACAGAAAGTTTGAGCGACATCAGGCGTCGTCCTCACCGTACGTACCAAATTCAGAGCGACACATAGCTTTCTACGATGCAATTCCTCATGATACATCTCGTCATACTATTTCTCACCACTCTGAGGCCGCAATGTCTGTAGAATCCAAGATTACGCCCATGGTTCTTGAAAAATTTCAGGCTCTTGCTCGTTCCTTTGATGAAGAGCTTATTGACAAAGATAACTCTGAAAAAGAAGCTAAGAGGATTCTTAACAGCACGCAACTGGAACTTGCTACTATACGTGAACAAATACAAAATCTAGGCACAACAGGAGAAGATGAAGCGGCTGATGCTGTTGAGGCTGCCCAGCTTGCTACACTTGAAGCAGAAATGACCAGTCTTATTGAGCAACGCCAACAGATTGAGCTCTTAGGTCTTGTGGAACAGGAAGAAGCTAAGATGAATGGACATGTAGCGGATGACAATCCAGAAGAAAGGCTAAGGCTTGCGCAAATACTGAACGAAGAGCAAACGAATAGACAAAATCTCGTTCAACAGTATAAAAATGCTTTAAGCATGGCTGGCGCTGGCGAAAAGGGAGAGAAATATAGGAGGATTGTCAGTCATTGTGTTGGCACTGATGAACTAATGAATCAAGATCTTAATGATTTGATTGAGCAGCTTGAGGCTGACCAGAGGGATCGAGAAGGCGAGGTGATCATGGCTGACGATTAGGAGTCACTCCTTCAGCTTGTGCTCTCCAACTGGTTCACTCTGCCTCTTTACGATTGCACGAGATGACGTTTCCGGTTTACGGCGTTCACTTGGATGAGATCGATGTGTATTTATAATTGTATGTATGGGCTTCAGATATTTTGATCTGGCCCTCTCTTCTATTTTTCTCTGTTAATTTTCGCATCATTGCATAGCGTTCGAGATCTGCCTGTAGAGGGATCCCAGGGGCACTTTCCTTTCTGGTGGGCATGGAGAGAAGCAGGGCAGGCGTGTACTTGACTTCTGGTATGGGCGTTTCTAGTTTCGACACAATCAAGTGGTGATAATCATCTAATCACTGCTTACATGTAGATATCCAAGTCAAAACTTTTTTGTTCGTACGCTACTGGTGTTAAGAGGCCGACAACTATAAAGTACCCTTCATCGTACCTTCCTATTTAGTGAAATGATATTGATATCATGCCTCTTTTCTAAGTAGGTACAAAGACACCTAGGATGACCTTCACCCCTGTGCGCATTGTAATCACAAAATCGTTTGATTTAAAACATATCTCAATCCACCTTGATAGACAGTTACTCACGAGGTAGGCGAAGTAGTATGACTTAGCTGTTGAAGTTCGGACTGCACAAAAAACCCACAACACAGGCATGTCACAATATCCCTTTGTCCGAGAACAAGCACTAACTACACAAACCCATCACAATCCTCCTTCCTCAGAAACACACATGTGAACAAAAGTAAAAAGGGGGCATAGACGCCGCCATCATAAATGCTCGGCGCCGCTGCCCTAGCAGCGTCAATCTCTCCACTTGTTCACTCGCAGCATCTAGGACCATGCCTAGAAACAAACGCAAGATCACACGGAATATACATAAAGAAGAAAAACAAGTTTCTACAACCATGTCAGGACCAATGATCGCAGATGAACATAACGGGCATCATGACGGTATCAGAACCGGTAACGAAAACCACGATGGAATAGACGAGAAGAAAGAGAATGAAGTCGAGAAGAAAGACAAGACGAACAAAGCAACCAATACGACGGCAGAAGAAATCGATCGCTTGTTGAAACTTCTAGCCAAGAGAAGAGGAGATGGAGAGAAGAATATGGGAGATGGAATGCTAGCGGATCAATCATGCCATTCCTCAGCAGCAGCAGCAGGAGGAGGAGGAGGAGAAAAAGAAGAGGAGAAGCAAGACGACAAAGCAAAGCACTCATCCACCACACTACCTCATCAAACCCCCGACATAACAACCTATGAGCTCCTAGACATCGAACTCAACCCCCGCGGCATGACGAGACTTAGCAGCTGGGTCGTTGTAGAGAACGATATTGGTGGAAGTAGTGGCGAAGAGGTATCAGGAGGTAGAGAAGATTGGGAGGACTGCGAGGCGGAATGTGAATTGGATGATGAGGCTGAAGAGGAGGAACAGGTGAGGAAGTGGTGGTAGTGAAGAGAGCTCGGGAGGGGAAAAATATTATGGAAATGATATGGTTGACGGAGGGGAGGCGTTCAGGATTATTGGAGATAATGAGATAATGAGGCGGGAACTTGAGGATGAAACCGATGAGATTGAGGCATCTCCTTGCACACACATACCAACACAGAACATAGAGTCAAAATGGAGTCATGTAAACCCCATCACATTGAATTTGCTCAGCGCTCATCGCTGGCAGAATATTTTAAAATGCCAAGTATAACGTAGCTAATGTCGCATTATCAGCAAGTGCTCTACTCATACATATCGCGAATGTTCCCATTCCATAAAATCATTGATCACTTCCCAGTCATTCATTCCATTGCCCTCTGCCCGCCTACCAACAGAATAAAGAGCGGCTATGGGGGGAAAGAAGAAAAAAATCATCGTCCAGGTCCAGCCAGCCAGTTTGTGAATACCATGATTTGGGTATATAGAAAATCCTCAACGCCGAAAAAAGCCCTAACCCATGCAGGAGAATTGAAGTTCAAGTTTTGCGTAGCATAGTATAGAATGCATTAAAAGAAGAAGGTGGTATAGGATTGGCATGCAAGCATGAAAGAAAAGAGAAGAAAAGGCCTAGTGATCAGGAAGTTCTTCGCCTTCTGCAATCTTTCGCTCCTTCTCCCTTGCTAGTTCAGCTTGTCTCTTCTTCTCCTCGGGATCAATAAGGTCATCATCATCGGACCATTCAGGATCGTCATCTGGAATCAGTGGTAGAGCCATACGCTTCCAGAATCTCCGTTCCTGACGTAGAGCAATGTTCTCGACGCGAAGCTTGTTGTAGTTAGGATCGTCATCCATGGATCGACGAGCTTTTCGGAGCCACTCGTTAGCACGCCCAGCAGCTGCTTTCATGTCATTAATCTGATTACGGAGTTCCAGGTTAATTTCACGCTCATCCGACAGTTGCTTGCGATAATTCCTGTGCCAGGCTAGAGTATCAGATTCGTGCTTCGCTTTGAATTCGTGCATTTGCTCGAGCACATTGCTGAGAATGTTGGCAGAGTGGACCACAAGCTTCCAGTTCTCCTGCTTTCCATACTCGGCCTTCTCAAGTGCCTCTCGTAGTTCAGCGTTTTCCTTCTCAAGATTTTGCGAGCCCTCTATTGCTATATTAGTACCCAGAAAACTTATGCATGCCACTCTACGGAATCCTTACCATTCAATTCGGCGGCTACAGAAGCAATGATCTCTTCATTAGACATGTTGACATCCTTAGCCCGTTCTCGTACACGACCGACACCTTCAACAATGTTTTGTGTGAGTCGGCGATTATGCTCAAGAGTACGACTGAGTTCTTCAACCATGTTCATAACGAAATTGAGATCCGCCTGATGACCCGCAGGAGTTGGAAATCCAACCATGCCGCTATTAAGGCCCATGCCATTCATTCCATTGGTATGGTTCATGCCCTGAGACGGCGAAGGAGGGGCTTGTCTTGGATTAGAACCAGGACCATTTTGGGGGGACTCGAGGTAATTCGGATAGCTCATCTCTTCTACATGTCTAGTTAGTCTTAAATCACTGAGTGGAAGCTTAAGATCTAATAACAGTTATTGGAACTCACCACGTGGCTTGAGAGGAGCCCACGGCTTCCGTGAAATCTGAGGCTCGGGCTGATTGTGTGATTGTATAAGAGCTTCAGGTGGTACTACTGGTGGGTTCTCGTCTAGGTGAGACTCCCCCTCTTCAGAAGTGTTGGCAGTTTGCTCCTGTGGAGGCTCCTTAAGAGTTTTCCAGAGGGCTTGAGCGATCGAGGTATCCTTCGTCTCAACAGGTGCAGGAGCAGCGGGGACAGCAGGGTCGGAGACGGTAACTTCAGGAGGGGGAGTCTCCGGATCTACAGGAGTTTTCTGGCCTTCAGCCTGTTCGGTCTCGGCTTGTTGAGGCTCAGTATGATGTGTTTCCTGAACAGTCTCAAGGGCACTCTGTCGTGGTCCACCTATTACACATCAGTACATGGCATTAAAATTAATCCCAGAAGGAACAATTCTAAATAACTCACCAATACCCTTTCCCGGAGAACGAGGTGGTCTTAGTGTTGATGTGCCAGTAGGAGCCTTAGCAGCAGCGTGACGTGCCTGGATATCGTTGAAAAGATCGTGACCCAATCGCTCAGACTCGCCTACACGTAGCTCACTAATGCGGGCATCTATACTATATCTTCTGCGGACCTGCTCTTTCCTTGCAGCGGCTTCAGCCTCGCGCGCGTTGGCTTCGTTGATGGAGCGGACGAGGGCAGCGAGATCCTGTTCTTGAGGGGAGATGGGTACTGCGGCGGGGTTATCACCTCTGATCGAATTAGAGCGCGCGCGACGTCGACCGGCAGTTGAGGTAGACGTCTTGATTGTGGTGGCTGTCTCTCCCGTATTGATATGAGGAGAAACAGCTAGAGAATGGGAACGAGATCTTTCAACTGGGAGGGTGCCTGGCAGACTTGTTGGGGCAGCAGGCTGGTGCCCAGGTTCAGCTTTAGCTGCGGCTGTAAGGGATACAGCGCGAGGGGTACGACGGTATCGACGGAAAGGAGAGACCCTTTCTGGCTTCCGAGTAGGCGATGATATCTCATCAACAATTTCTTGTGTTCCAGTCGTGTCACCAGGAGCAGTCTCCTTTTCAGGGCTATAAATGGCAGTCTCGACACTCGATGAGCTGGATGCACTCGATGATCTCGATCGTGACCAATTGGACCTATGGAATTGGTAGCCGAAGGTTTCAGGAAGATTGTTCTCTTGGATTCCACTGTTACGTGTTCGTTCGTTGGCTGGAGAAGCAGGTTGAGACAGACAGGAGGACGTAAACGGGTCTTTGATATCAGAGTCGTTGAGCTCCGTGAAGCCACTGGGGCTCCACATCTTTGCGGAAGGCGGTGAGGTTAGCGCCTTGCTGTTTTTCCTCGCCTTAGGCACAAACAGAGGTGAGTCCGGTAAATCTTCGGCCATCCTTCACTCAGTGCGTGAATAGGGGTAATAGGGGCTCACTGAGGATCAAATAGATGAAAAATCTTTGTTGTCAGATAGATTGACGTCTAGGAAGAAAAGTTTGAAGATAGTTCTTTTATGATTGAATATCTGGAAATCACAAAACCTAACTATAAAGCTCGGCGCGCAAATAAGTGCTTCTCTCAAGCTCACAAAAGCCGTCTTCATTTTCGTTGCGAATCTGAAGCTAAGAAATCTTCACTATAAACCTCGGCGTCCCAACTTGCCAAATAGGATGAAATATAGTTATACAAGAAATGTTCCGTTGCGTATCTCGTGCTCGTAACCACTGACTGTCTCACTAACATGATGAGCCAAGAGCTCATCGGCTCAGAGAAAGAATTGCCGCCTATACAACAAATCTTTGGTAGTAGATATATAATATACGTTTCATGGCCATTTCGTTAGTACTAGCACTATATCTCCTGCTTGACAACCTGAATTTTTGTTGCGTCTCAGAGAATCAAAATTCGTCACTATAATCCTCGGCGTTCAGATTTTCTGGCTACTGTTGCCGACGAAGGAAGACTTAAACTATCGTTGCGAATCTACATTTTTCAATTCTTCACTATAACTCTCGACAACTTTCTTGCTGAAGGCTCCTCCACTATTAATGAGTGAAAAGATGAGCACATCTTGAACGTTGCGAATCTGGGAGACGAAAATCTTCACTATAAGTCTCGGCATAAGGATACAATAAACAGGTGCGTGAAAGCGTCAGTGAGATCCACACTACTCTTCATATCTACTATCAGCAGCAGATTCATCCTGCCGCAACCTATACCTAGCTCTGCATAATCGATCTCTACCACTGGGATGCGTTTTGGTCAAATTATAACGTTGTAAAGTTGTGATTCAACACACTACACTGATCAAAGAACGGGTTTATTCATGGCGCAAAGAATCTTTGTCTGCTATTGATAAACACTGCACTTCTAAAGAGAGTTGCTAAAACACCGTCCCAGTTTGAGTCATCCAGTCATTACCCAGCCATCTAATAATGCTACCTTTTGTCAGTCCCCAGAATTAACGCCCTTAACCATGCTACCATCTAATAAATGAATGAAAACCTGATATCTAAACCCAACCCAACCCATGAATCCCTAACACAGTGACGCCCATAAGCAAATTAATATTAAAATTAACCCCCTATAATGAGTGATGATATTTCTGCACCAGTGTTTGCGTAAGCTAGAAGCTGAACAAACCACTTCTCCTTTTCCCGAAAGGATATATAATTAGGGCACTCAAGAACAGCCCGACGGTTATTCCGATGGCAACCTGTATCATGCTGTATGCTACGTTGAAGACAATAGTATTGAGATCCTCGGGACTAGAAACAGCAACCTATTCACTCATCGATTAGCAAAAACGGATCTCTTAAAGAGGCTGATTAGTCACACTTACCGAGCTTGTTCCCCCAATACTTGTCCCATTATGAGTTCTATTTGTGATTAGATCTGCCGTATTAAGGCCGCTAAGCAGACTCCCACTTGCTGCAAGCCCACTAGGAACCTGGACGAATATAGCAGGCAACAACGCTGCAGCAGCAACTCCATGGCGCAAGCGGCTGTAGAGGTTACCGACAACACCAATAGCAAGTGCACCCAGCGTATTGGAAATCTGTGCTGAAGATGGGAACGCCTTAGTAGAGAAAAAGTTGACGACGTAGCCGATAAAGGAGATGAGCAGCATCATAGGCGTCTGTTTCCACTTTGCCTGGTTGATGATTGCAAGGCAAAGCGCAAACGGAGGAACAAAAAGCCAACGCCAATATTCTCCGATGGGGGCCCTGCATGTCGTTGCATTGGTTGCATTCTTGTCCAAGACTCCGTAAATAGCAGTACCAACAGTGATGCCGAAACCTAAGAAGAGGGAGTAGATTATTGCATAGACCATACGAACACTGCCTGCGACCATGGACCGAGATTGAAGTTCCAGAGAGCCACAGAGGACTATATAGCCAGGCAGGATGAGAGCAATGGATGACTGGGCCAGAGCTGAAAAGCAGAATATTTCACCGTTTCTTATAGAGCCGAAAGCACGAGCGAGGAAGGACGTCAAAACGGCGGCACTAATTTCGAATACGTTGCTATAGAGCTCAGACTTTGGAGCCAATATCAGCTGTAGGAATCCAAGACAGCACCCCAGAAACCAGGCAATAGGTAAATCAATCAACCTTCCTTGAAATGCTATTTACAGAGGTTAGCAAGGTCTGGGTAAGATAGTAACAAAGGGCGCAACTTACCAAACGGTGCAACTGCCGCACTAGCAAAGCCATAAACCATAACTAACACCCATGGCTTATACTTTTTGGGCTTCCTAATGATCTCATCCAAGCGCTGTGTAGCCTCTTCGACTCCGATAACGTCGTGAACCACCTCCTTATAAATCTGGTGCACATCTTTGAGTTTCCCAAGGTCTACACCTTGCATAGACTTCACTATCTTGACCTCCGTGGTATGAGTAGTTGCATCATCGAAAGAGATGATCATGCATCCGGGGATATACAAGAACTGCCCATCTATTTCCAGAACCCGTGCTGACATTTTCATATATTCTTCTAATCGATGAGTAGGTGCTCCATAGCTCATCAACGCCCGACACAGCTTCAAAAGGTACTTCTGTCGACTCAGGGTTTCCGCAATATGGACTGTAATCCTGATTTCATCCTCCAATCTTGGGCGCCCTGAAATCTTCCCCATGGTAGCATCTATCAGGTTTGCACTATATGATCTCTTGCCTAGCGTTGGTCTTGCTGGTGGCCGGAAACCACCGGCCGGAGTGCTAAGCACAGACGAAGCCTCCAAGAGACCGGTTACGGCATCTGAAGACTGGGTCCTGCTGTGCTGCTGGTACCATTTAGGTCTCAATGGTGTAGTTGTTCCAGATGATCCTGGTGTGGTAGGTTGTGATGGACTGCCTGTGTGAGAGCCGCTGCCTCCGTGAGGTGCTTTGGATGCAAGGCCCTGAGGGGCAGTATACAGGGATAGGAGAGTGGAAAGGATTCCACCACGATACTTCTCAGGCCGAGGAACGTACTCTTCAGCATCTGCCCGCTCTTCCGTGGGTGTAACTTGTCCCGATACTAGGCCAGGAGGAGGTCCAGCAGGAATCGTGAGCCTCGCGGATTTGTCTTTTCGGGTATGCTCCCTCACTAGCTTGTGAGCTTCAGCGGTGCTTTTACTCCTAGTCTTCCGGTACTGGGTGGGCGGCGACCGATCCTCCTCAGCATCCGAACCCAAGGGTCCTTCGCTCTTGCCTGGCAAGTCCACCAGAGGGATATCGTCAATCCTCACAGGATACCCGCTGGTCCGTCTTGGAGGCAGATCGTCATCATCGTCTACGTCTGCATCGCTTGACACACTGGGTCTTCGGGACCTAGGATCAGAAGGTAGGCTAAGGGAAGAGGCAACTCGCTGGGCTCGTTCCTGAGCCGCCTTCGCTGAGTACTTCTTTTCCGTATCTACACTTATATCCTCATCAGCCGCATCCAGAAATGCTTGAGAATCCTTCCTCAGCACACTATGGATGGGTCTCCGGGTACGCGCTGGCGCGGGGTCCGCAAACGGATTTCCCTCTTCGTTGCTAGGGCTGCTGGCAGTATCCGGTCCAGTACGAAACACAGAACCAAGACTGCTACTCCTTGAATGAGAAGGGCTCGTCAACGCACGAGACGGAGCCGCGATGGTGGCAGCTGGTTGAGGCTGATCGTAGACAGGGAAGCTCAATCGTTCGTTGGAAGCATCATGCGCTTCGCTTTTGCTATTGAATCGAACTCTACCTCTTCGAGGTGGCGCATTCGCAGGGGTGACAGCACCACTCTGCACGGCGCTTGATTCCGTGCTGGGCTCTTCAGATGAGAGGCCATGAGGTAGATGGCTACGTTCATGGTGCGATGTGTATATCTCTGTGGGTATATCTGTGTCGCTCGCCATCGCATGCTCGTCGGTTGGAGACGACATGACGTGGGGAGAGTCAAGAGAGCTACCAGTGGCACAACCAATTGATGGAACAAACAGCAAGTTCAAGGCACTTTGAGAGAGCTATAAGACATCGTAGAGTCCGAGAATGAGGAAAAAGAAAGTCATCCAAGAGCTGGAAGGAGGACGTGGCGCTGGTGGGTAAGAGAGCTTCTGGGCCTGGGGGTACTTGGTTACTTGCTTCGTACCCTGGTACCCAAGTACCTTGGAGGGGTTCGCTCAGGATGATGTCGTAGCTTCCGACAGCCGAGAAGCTGCCGGAAAAAGAACACCACAAAACTTTTTTTTCTGTTGCAGGTACGACGCAGGCCCAGAACGCCACTGCCACAACGGCCGCGCGTGTTTAGCCTAAAGGCCACGCGCGCATGGGCGAAAGTCAATATTACAGAATATTCGTTGAGTGATATTGGGACCACATTGGGCAGAAAGCGTTGGCGCATGGAGCAGAGATCTCAATATAAAGCACCTGCTGGGGTTACATGGCTGGCGATAAGGACGCTCACGGCGGGGCCTGGCTTCGGTCCAGCCTTGCAATAGGGGGTTTCTTGGCCTCTCTAGCTTACCACCGGTACATCACTACTGGGGCTGCAAAACCCTGAATCCGGCCTCGATCAGGTTTACCAGATGTGGTTATCCGGCCTCGTTCGGCGTGGATTGGCTCTGAGCTGACATCAATGCAGGCGGCCATAGTTCTCCTTCTGGAAATGTTTGTTTCAAATCAGCATGTGAAAGCTCCAGCTTGTCCTCAACAGGAACAAACACAGCACAAAGCCTGGCTTGTCTAGGGAGCTAGGAACCTTCTGCCATGCGAGGTGTCGTACCAAAGGGATGATCACTGAGTTCCTGAGATCCAGAGACAATCAGAAGCAAAACATATGGGCAATTGATTGGAAGGATAAGAGTCTTCGTTCTATCTCACCGCAGGAAGCTCACAGCATAATAACAAAGAGAGATTATTGTCGCAAACGACCCCCACTCAATCCTGAGGAGCCCCCAAGTGGCAATTGTTCACTTGCCTCTTACTTAGTACACCCGAGACAGCGTGTTCAATTCTTTTCTTTTCCTGTTCAGGAGTACAAGTGTCTCAACCTTGAGAGTCGGTCTCGATCCAGGCTTTACACTAAACGCCCCATAGTTGTGCAGCTAAAGTTATCACGCTACGCTGCCACAATGCGTTTTGGTCCATTCTGATCCACACTTGCTATGCTATGCTATGCTATGCATGCCATGATGGCTAGATTCTCAATCATGCTGTTATTGTCCTCTTAGGGATGCTATTTTGGGTCACTACTCGATGCTTCATCCTCGTTTTTAGGCTGCGGATTGTGCATTGGCCATCCCCGTGTACCCGAACACTCAGTCCATATTTCGCGAGGATTCTTATCTATCCACTCGAGTATTTTGCGTTCCTCGTCAGTCATTCGACGAACACAGGTGTTGGTTTGATAATAAAATGGGTCGATGCAAGAAAATTCGTCTCGGAAGACATGAGAAGTAGTCAGTTGATAGTATTCAAAACCAGACAGTGCTCTCTTCAGGCCAAAATGGAAGGGACTTTCCCAGATCTGGGGACAAGATACTACGAACTTGTTCCTTAGATAACTGAAAAAAGTCCTTGTACCGATCCTCGTCCCGGAAAGTGTCTTTCGAGTGAATATGAATGAATATACTCTTTACCTAATATATGGAACCATAACGATGTTAGAAATAGGCTTAGATGGGATTCATGCTGAACTTGAGAGAAGACTGGCTCGCTCCGGACAGATTAAACCGGTACGGTTACAGTAGGCCATAACCTACACTATAACAAAATGCCAATTTTGAAACAAAATACAGCAATTCTAACGTGATTAGAATCATTACATTAACATCCTATCATTTAAACCTTCCAAAGTGGTCAAACAATTGAGAGTTTTGGGGGCATTTGGCCTGGGATAAGCTATGGCCTACTGTAACCGTACCGGTTTAATCTGTCCGCAGCGAGACTGGTAAATGAGTATACACTACCTCAGATTCAGCTGCGTCATGTTCCCCGAGGATTACGCCGCCAAAAACCTGGCTCTCTAGCCAATAACCAATCATGTTAAGAATACCATAAGGATATTGAAGACAGCCCATATAACAACGATGATAAAAATCAGGACCGGGTTGTTGCCATCTAGGGTGTATCTCCACTTCAGGGTAGTTGGCGTGATAGACTGCGCCTCCTAAAGTATGAACTGCAATGGCAACTACTTCTAGAAGCCGTAGTTCGAATTGTGGACTATTAAGAGGCGCATTTTGATATGCCTGGATGATCTGTAAATCAATATTAGGACGGTGTTGTATTAATTGCGATTTGCGTGATCTCGCGAACGAAGCTTTGCTACCTTGGCATCAAGATGGAGAGTTGAAATATCGAGGTTCTTTTTGAAGTCTTCATATAGTTTTATTGACTTCGCCTCCGGTTCCTCTCGCCTGAGAATTTCAGGAAGGTGAGGCGGCTCTCTGAAATGCCTCCCAAAGGTACTGCGGGTAGGAAGGCCGTCGATAATCTGGGCAAATGCGTCTACTGTTATATCGAGGGCAAGGATTGCCAGTAGCGCTCGCTGGACGGGCTCGAAATGCACCGCGTCAAGGTCATGAAGAGATATGGTTGGACCTGGTGCAGGAGGCATCGGAGAGTAGATGAGTCTTGCCATTTTAATTGAGTGTAGAATGTGTGGATGTGGATGTAAATGTCGATGCTCCGTGTTGGTACTACTTATGCACGTTGTATACGGTGTACCGTATCAACCACTATCCACACAACCTTTCAAATTGCCTCCATTTATATCCAGGCCATGATAAAATACATATCCCCGATTAGCCCACTCACTCTCTTTGCCATTTCGGCCCATTCCTATAGTACACACACCAAGGACTTCAAGCCAACATCTGAAATAGACAACACTGTTGAGATTTACCTATGCAGATAAATTGGACACTTGAATTGTCTGAAAGGATTTATGATATTTGATACTTTAAAAAAATTATTTAACATCGACATAATTCATCAAAGACGGGGTTTTACAAACATGACATTCGGAGCGGTTTAAATCTCAACCTAACCTCAAGGGAAAAGATAGCAAGCAAGGTTTTTAACCAACATGTCCCTGTCTCACCATCTTTCCTCAACTCTGCCTCATTCACTCGCGGCATCCACTCCGGATCCTCATCCGCTCTATTTAATAATGCCCTGATACTTCTTTATCATAGGAGTGAATGCATCTATGGGTATGTATGCATCCAGAAATCTCATCTCGAAACGTACGCTCTGGAGAATCCAGTTGGTTCTCTCGGTATACGTAGTCATCGAACTTACTTCCGGTATAAATAGGAGTAGAAGCCCCATTGGTTTTATCATCCAATGAAAAATCCAGAAAGAGCCTTGTGCGTAGCTGACAACTGGAAGATGGGAGAGTCACATCGCTGAGGATGGATGGATGAAAAATGCTCTTTGCTATCTATATGTAAACCGGAACATTTCCGCTGATGTCCCTTGGCTAAATTTTTTAAATCGGATCAGGTACCGGCAATGGACATGTCCAAGCGAAGTTCTATCCATGAAGAGAGAGAAGACTTCTTCGTCTCGACTCAGTCGATATGCCCGGGTACTCCATTGACTCTGCGAAGAGGCTCATGGAAGTTCACAGAATCGGGCTCTGGATTCAAGCTTGCACAAGGGATAGTGTTGGAAAGAGATTGTAGGTGAGCAACGGTCTCCATGTATTGACATCTACGAGAAAGGAATGATCATGATGTCCGAGACAAAATACGTCTTCAGGAGAATCATGATTGGCGGAAGGTGCAGCAACGCCCAGCAGGAGGGTACATAAGCGCACATGCACTTCAGCACTAGACTCTCTCACACGCGCACATTCCAAATTCAAAAATAGATACTGGTACAAGTTATAATTTATTTCATCTTCAAGGATAGGACTGTACAGAAAGCCGTTGGATACTAGCCGGACTAATGAGCAAAAGATAAGGACCACATATCCTTAGCTCCAAATACACCATTCCTTGACATCTAACATAAAGGTTCCAATTCCATGCACCAAGAAGTATTTAATGAAAATTTCGTCCCCTTCCAATCTAGTCATCACACCCGAAAACCCAAGTATCTCATGAACCTATGTTTCCTCCCAGGGAAATATTTCTCAGCCTAGAAAGCAGGCCGATGAGAACCGAAAGCCGGGGCGTGATCATTCATTTCAATCTTTTCACTTTTTTTTGGTATTTTTCTGTAGTTTCTCTTCCATCTCATCTCACCCGAGTGGATGCCACCGAGACAAGTGAGTGGTGAAAGTCAAGTTCAATGTGTGAGGAAAACATTCCAAAAATCAAAGTGAAGACCCTTTGGATACAATCCAAGGGCAAAAACGAGCCAGTAGGGCGAAGGCTGTAGGTAAACAAATGCAACCTAAAACCCCTCCTACTCCAACCCCTATACCGTCCTCATCACCAAATAAAATAATCCACGTATAGAAAGTAAAATAATGGAAAACCAAAGAGATATATTGGTTTCCAAGATGCCTTTCTTAAAGACACCTCATTAGCACAAACTTGTAATCGTTGTCATCGTTAAGTTTAAAGCAAACCAATATACACAGTCGAATGCAATATCAAATTGACAATGAATGATTGGATGTCGAAATCAGGGATCTACCCTACATCGACAGGTTTCGGTTTGTTATGATCTCGTAGGAATTTAGAAAGCGGTGGACTTGCGCTTCTCCGCTGAGGTGAGAACAAGCATTGGAGCCTTGCGTCCGGCAGATTCGCCCTTCTTTCCTCCGTTCTTGAAGACGGCTGCGAAGCTTCCTCCGAGAGCATTACCCTCATCACCACTCACACTGGCCGTGGTGAAGTTGCTGTCAGTGCTTGCAATTGATTTGTTATCAATGGAATGCTCCTTTTGACGGGAAGATGGGCGGTCAGACCCAATGGCACCGTGAGCAGAAGCTCGAGAGCTTGCAGAGCCTGCTCGACCAGAAAGGCTTCCACTGCGGCCGCTGTCAGAATCGTTATCCGAGGCCAGGAAATTGGCTTCGCCCGTCTCAGACACAGGAGACATGCTACCAGAGCTGCTGCCTGGTGCCTTACGACGCTCCATTCCAGCGCGGACCAGATTGTGAACAGCACTGCGACGTTGTCTAGTAGCGAAGTTCTTGCTTCCCTCGAATTTCGTCGTGGGCTTGGCGACTAGTTCATCTAGAGATGGTGGTCCACGGGGTTGACGAACAGGGTGCTCACCAGCACGACCTTGTCCTGGACCAAATCCTGTAGCAGTGGGAGTCGAGGGGAATCCAGCGGTCTTGGGTATGCCCGGACTCTTGAGAGAATCCAGAGAAGAGACATCAGTAGCCAAGGCAATGGACGTTGCCTTGCGGTGTCCGCGGCGGAAAGCACCGGCAGATGGTGGTGGCAAAGGTGCGTGATCCTGGGGAGGAGATTGCGACTTCTTGGGCGGACTGACGCTCCTCGTGAACGTGGGCAGCTCCGACTGCGGTGGGGAAACTTGGAACCTAGGCGTACCGGGCTGTTGAGGTGGAGAGTAATTGGCAGGAGTCTGAGCCACCTGTTCAACATACTGGTTCTGCTGGGCACTCTGGTCCATAAAGTAGGTCTGCTGGCCGGTCATGGGATTGTAGTATGAGTAGATTCCAGGTTGAGCACCCATAACTGGAGTGATAATAGGTTGCATGCTGTTTCGAACCTGCTGCTGATAGAGGCCCATGTTCTGGGGTGTGACTGGAGGTGTAGCATACTGCTGGTGCATCTGCTGGTTGCCCCCGCCTATGTTCATCGATTGGAATTGCTGGGCAGCTGCCTGGACGTTGATAAGCTGTTGCTGGAGACGTTGTTGCTGCTCTGCCAGGTACAGGTTGGTAACAACAAGTTGAGCATAAAGGTTGGGGTCCATCTGTTCTTGAGCGAGCTCATCAACACGAATCTCAGGTGGGGCAAGCACCTGTTCGGGAACAGAATACATGGGACCACCAGCGTTCATCTGGTCGTACGCATTCTGCTGCTGAGCAGCAAAGGTTGAAGTCTTTGGGGCTCCATACGAGGCATTGCTGCTGGCATAGATGCTGCTCTCCAGTCCTGGCACACGGTGGTTCAACTGGGTCGGAGGGGCGGTGGAAGGGAAAGAGCTAGTGGTAGCTGACTTCGGAGCGGTTCTTAGTCCTGCGAGAAGATGAGACCGAGAGGTGCGTGGAGTAGGAGCACCATTGTCGTGGACCTCACGGAGCTTGCTGGGCTCGAACGAGAGGCGTTTGATGTTTGGTCCGTTTGCCCTGCGAGAGGCAAAGCCAGCGGTGGGCATTCCAAGCCCGTTGCTGGCAGGGAAGTTGTTGTAAGACATTTGAGCGAGACCGCCTGCGTCCATACTCAAAGATCGTAATACAAATGTAGAGGGGATCGAAAGCCGAGTGCGAGAAGATCTAGGTTGCGAAACCGGAACAGGATCTTCCAAACTGGGTGTTCAGAAGCGTGGTGCGATGAATGAATTGATGATTTACTCGATGACGAGCAGAGTAGTGAAAGTAGAAATTAGAGGAATTAGAGATTTTTGTTTTTGAAAGAATCGATCGACGTTGTGCGCTGAAACAGAGAGAATTATGCAGTATAGTTGGTAGAAATGCTAACGATGAGCAGAAGTAAGTCCTTGGTAGCGGGCCGAGGAAAAAAAGAGACTATCGAACGGTTTTCCAAGAGCTGTTTTGCTGACGAAAAGGGCGTTGGAGCACTTGCAGAAAGGGTTCGAGAGTTCGAGTTCGAATAGAAAATCGAAAAACGCGTGTTTTTTCGCCGGCAGAAGAGCAGGCACGAATTAAGAGGATGTGTGTGTTTGAAAAGATGAGTCTATGATGAGGGGCTTTAAAACCGAATGATCATATACAACAGATGTAGAAGTGCGTTGCTCTGCAAACCACCAGGAGCGATCGAGAGAGAAGTTGGGTGATTGCAAATCAGAGTGTTGTGTTGGATGTTCTGCGTCGTTTCAAGACACGAAGCCGGGGCCGACTGAAATTTTTGGGTTCCAAAGGGCAACTGGAGGCGCGGCGGAAAGGTGACGCCAGGAACGGCACACGCGAGAAAAAAGGGTTTTAAAAATTAGCAGCGGTTGGATCAGGATCGGGCAAAAACTCAAAAAGACCTCTCTCGAAGCTTCAGAGAATGGACGGTGATAAATGCGACGGCGGCGACGACACGACAACGACAACGACCTGGCAAAAAGAGAAGGGGAGCGGTGTGTAAAGGGAGAAAGGAGGGAAAGAGAGGGAGAAGAGGAAGAGGGAGGATTGGGAAGAGCGAAAGGGGGAAAACCCGCTTGGGATTGGAAGACGGCGGCGGCGGGCTAAGCGGGAGCCCGATTGGGACTAGCGCAGAGTCCCCGGTAGGCGGCAGAATAATCAAATCACGAAGCGGCAATCCACGAACCACAGCGCCCCCATTGGCCACTGGTCATTGGTCACTAGCCCGCCAGTGCCGGTTGGGCTGGGGGAGCGAGGGAGCGAGGGAGAGCATCTGGGCAGTAAGGGAAAGGGGGATCTGGGAGTGCCCAGTGCCTGCTCACCATCATTGGTGCACTGGCTCGACTGGGCAGATGCTTCGATGCCCAGGTGCCACCATGGTGCTGTTAGTTCGTGATCATGATGACTGTACGGATGTATGGTAGAGATACGGTACAGCATTACAGTACGGTGCGGTACAGTACTTGGTGCCTGTTCTTTGCTGCTTCACACCCTCCATAAAAGGACTCAACTCGTGTGTTCGAGGAAGGACGGCACGGCACGCTCGAGGTTGCGATTGAGGTCAAGGTCGAGGTCGAGGTCGAGGGACTTGTCCTAGTGGTCGGATCGCGCTGCAGTGCTCAGTATGCTGGAGCTGATTGTGATTATTATGGTGCTGTTGCCGTACAGTTGCAGTCCAGTCCAGTGACCATTATTGCAGCGCTGTAATATCGTCCTGTGTAACTTTCTCCTCTCGCATCGCGGCTCTCGGCCCAGTCCGGTAGCAGACACAACCGCGGTGGTTCAGTCATCACTGTCATACAGTATCATCCACCGCATCATAGGCCCGCCCTCTTTCTCTCGCCCAGAGCTCGTGTCCATCCTGTTTCCTGCTCCAATCGATAGTACCGTAGTAATAAAATACGAGAGAGTTGCAGTATGATGCTCCAGCTCACGAACGAAGGGACCGTACCGTAGCATCCCTTTCCGGGGCAGCAAAGCGGGTCAACCGTCTGGGTCAGGCACTGGGCTTCTGGCTTTCCACTGGGGGCCCAGCCTGGTCGTCTCTTTCTCCAGTCCAAGCGATCCCTCAAGAGTCGGCCTGCCTCTCTAGCCAATCACCACGGCTCCACGCCTGCTCGCCATCACCTCCACAGCGCCGACAACTCATCGAGCTCATCCACGAGCATCCAGAGGAGAGCATCCCCGACCTGCGCTCTTCATTGCACAGAAGCCAACCTCAGTCTTCCTTGCCACCCACCTCTCGACTGGCCCTACTGGTCATCGCCAACTCCACCCAGCGGTCACACGGAGAGCACGAGATCTTGGGGCTGACCACCACCCGGCAGAACGTGAGCGGGTGCAATTTCTGCGGCGCAACGATGATCGAGATGCGTGCTATGGAAGAAATTTTGCAAAGAGAGAGGAGCCCGGCAGGCCCAGCGAAGCCTAGAGGCCCCAGAGGCCCAGAGCGATCCGGCATCCCATGCAGCGTGCATCCAAGCGCCGTGCCCACTGCAGGTCGAGCACCTTTCACTTTACTCGCATGCAACCTCGTCCACAGTAGCGTTGCCGCACCGCAACCCGGAGCACGCAGCCCAGCACGGCGGATTGGATGATGGACAGGTAGGATGGGTAGGATGGCCAACGAGCAAGCGACTCAGCGACTCACGACGGCAGCTCTTCTTGTGCTAATTGCGATGATCAGATGCTAATTCTGTACTGCACGGCCCTGTGAATTCTACGGATTCGATGATATATTTGACGGATTTGATGGATTCGATGATTCGATGGATTATGATGATGCTCTCGAGACAAGTGGGCGATCGATGTTCGTGGGAAAGTGCGGGGCAGCGATATGCAGGAGATACGCACGGTCCGGAGCACCCAGCAAAGCGTCTTGGTTTGTTCATTCTGTCGTGGTCCCTCCGCAGCCAATGGTTCCCGCCAGATCCGCGCTTGATCAGCCTGCGCGCCTCCTGTCATTTCCTGCCCGGCCACTGGTCGCGCTATCGCTCCGTACCGACGAGCCAGTGGCCGCTTCTTCCTGCTCTATCTTGAGAGGAAAGCGGCTTGGCACGCAGTACGTTATTACTGACTGTATTGAATACTTTGGTACGTTGATACATTATTGGTACCGTATGGAGCTAAGTAACAGCACAGCTTACTGGTCATCGTCGAGGCCTCCTACGCGCGTCTGTTTCGCAACGCTCTCTTTATGTGGTGCTGCCTCCTGTATCAGCATCATATTTCGCCTGGTAAAACAACAAGTCAACAACCGAGCGCTCGAGAAGGACAGAGTCGCATCTTGCCCTCAACTGTGACGAAATCGTGTACGTACTTTCTGTAGAATGGGGTCTCTGGTGCCTTGCCAAGGGAGTGGAAACAGTGGAAACCGCGCAGAGATCGTATTGTTTGATTAGCCCGACCCGACGAACAGGGGCTCAGGGCGTCTCAAAATAGAACCAGAAACCAGAACCGTACCGTCGAACCTGGCGATCAGGGTAACAGCAGATTCGGGTTACCAGTCACGAGGCTATCGTACCGCGGTTTCAATCTCAGCCTCACGAGCATCAGTACAGCATCGTGCCACTGCACACTTCAGTCCAGTACTGTGCCCTCTGGCCGCTCACACTCAAATTGCGCCATCTATCGGGATTTCCGTGGGCGCTCAGACAGGCTGCATTGTTCGAGTCAGCCTCCTTGGTGACAGCTTAGCTTCAACAGCGTTCCAGCGAGGACGGATGCACTGTATACACAGTAATACTGTATCAAGCCGACAGGAAAAGACAGCAGAGCAAGAAGTGTGAAGCTGGCTGCCCAGCAAACGGTACCTGGCAGATGTCCTGCCCCTGAACCCTTAGTCCTGACATAAGCTCGCGTCCCGTTGGAATGCGAAACCAGGAGTCAGCCATGTGCTGCTGCGAGAAATGACGGACAGAACAGATCAGGAAATGAAGACACAGGGAAGTCTGCGAGCGTCACCGCAATACTTCCCTATATTGCTTCTCCTCGTCTAAACCTTCACAACTTTGTTGCTGCCCAAGATGCCACTTGTGCCACTTCGCCATGGTCGCCTGTCTCAAGTTCTCCCAAGCGACGATGGTGAGACAGCCGAGCTCGGGTCTCGCGAGCCTCAGGAACCACGCTTGCCATACGACGGTGCAGTGCGATTACTGGTAACTATCCTCAAGCTATCCTCAATGCAAGCGAAGGGGCGGATCCTTCACACGAAGCTTTGTAGAAGCATCCGTGGCCTTGTCTGTCCTCAGTGTCCTGCCTTAGCATCGCTCCCGGCCGGTATCCATCAGCACTCTTTTGTTCCTGACACAGACGTCCATCCACGTGGCAGCGGCATCACATGATTTGGCCCTATCCCCATGTGACATTAACGCACTCCGACCCAGGATCTAGACCCTCCAGCATAGGCCACCATAATGTACCTCCGTACCTGCATGTACGGTACTGTAAGTCAGCATTTAAGATTTCCTTACGAGGCAGAAGGCAGAGACCAGCAGTAGCCTTTGATTACATGCGGAGTAATTATTACTGTACGTAAAGAGAAATCTGTTCTTCCGGGCCCAATCTTACAGGTACAATGGTACCTGTACGAAGTAAAAGGCCAAGCGGCAAACCTGCTGGCAATTTTCCAATCCTTTTTGCAATTTTTTTTCCTGTGCCCGATTCGGGAATCCAGATTCAATAGTTTCGTTCTTTGTTTCCCCACAGGACCACTTATGCTTACATTGCTCACATCATCTGGGAAATGGTAAGTTGGTGCGAGGTACTTGTAAGTACTCTTTGTGTTACATTATTACGGAGTATCGTGACCTCATGCATCTGATATCTCCGAGGTCTGTCAGTCAGCATTGTTTTTGTCTGACAATATGAGTTCGAAGAAGGTTGCTACATCGCTCTGGTTTCCCTTTTTCATTGTCGATTCTCTTTCCTGGGAAGTTCCTGGATTGAAGAATTCAGATGGCTTTCCTCTCGTTCTTCAAATTCTATACTTTGTTCATCTTGGGAAAAGTTGTCATTAGCAGGTTCCAGCCAGGTAATGGTCCCCTGATAGTATTCAGCTTTTACCTAGAGAGGTCCATATAGTATTCAACACTTTCATTGAATTTGTTACGGATTTCTTTTTGGAACCGGTATTATCCAATATAATTAAATCAGACTCTCAAATGAATAAGTTAGAAGATATGAAATATAAACGCCACTTAACACTGGCTTGGGTTATTTACTCACTGCTTCCCACAGCTAATACCAGTGGATGTCGTTGTCGATATGCTCATGATGAATGTCAGGAATGAAGAACTCTCTCGGTCCTGAAACAAAAACATGCTCAAATTCAACTGTGTTCTGGAACTTCAATTAGCTTGTGTGATGCCAGATTAGAAGCTCGCCCAGCTCTTATCCATGCTCTCAAACCCTTTTCTACTAAATCCTGACTAGTGGCTCTGCTCATAGACCTAATAACCATCGTACATTGTCCTTTTTGCTATGGCTTCTACGCTAGCTTCTACCGCAGTGCGAGCAGATTACTTCCCTGACCCCCTCTCGTAAACTATACCAGATCAGGGTTACAAATATACTTACCTTTTGACCACTGAGAGAAGGCTATATATACCCTTCGGATTGAGCATTGAGTCGAAGACTTCCATCAGCATGAGATAGAAATCATTAAGGTGACCTGGCGTACCCCGACGGGCACATTGAAGAATCCTAAGGAGCGGCTGCCTTGCGTATAGTGGAAATTGATGTACCATGCCGTGGTAGTCAAACTTTCTGCATTCTTCCTCTTCCATGACCAGCTTTGGGGCAGAACAGCCGAGCTGTCCCAGGGTGCTTTCTCTCCACTCCCAGAGATGCTTCTCCCATGGCTGGTGCTGCTCCAGCATTGTGGAGAATGAGCCTGGTTCTGCGCCCAATATTGAATTTGGAATATCGAATATGAGATGTGGTAGGAATTCCCATGGTGAATGGAAGGACGTCAAGGTAATGTGACATGGGATTTATAGATGTGGCCTAGCTCGTTCAAGTTTGCTATGGTTGTGTAGATCAACTTAGTGAGGACAATTGACAATGAATCAATATTTCGAGCGTCTGTCGTTCTATCTAGCTATTGTTCCTTATATATACAGTGGAATTTACATATATGATGTCCCCTAATCTCTTCGGTCTTGAGCTCTTATTCAATAATTGATAGCTGGATTGGTAATTGAATTGCTAGTTTATCAACCGGAATACAATTAACTTTGATATATAATTAGCTTAGGCCCCCCTGCATACACAAAACGCTTTGCTGAAGTGAATCCCTTACAAAGAGGGAATAATTCTCTATATAATTGTGAATATGATGTCTGAGTATCCCTATGCTCATATTCACTTTTTTTACTTTTCCAACGGCTTGGGCATAAATATCTCTCTGTTCTCCTTACTCTACCTCCTATTTTCTCTTCTACATATCCCAACAATGGGGAGCACAATGTGGTGGTGCAAATCTGATAGAGCCTTCTACTAAGCTGGAGTAGGTATCACAATCGCTTGATACAGATGCAGGGAGATGCACCTTTTCCGCGACAAGGCTCGTGATAATAACCGTTATATACTCTCTGGATACGTTGACTCGTTCGACGTAGCGTATATTTTCCCCTTCTACCTTTCCAGGGAGAAGCATCTTTCCCGCCGTGAGCATCTATACAAGATGCTAGGAATGTTCTGGCCGCAGGATACTATCAAAAGTTGGAAGGCCGAAATATTTGGTGACAATGGAGACCCCAATGGGGAGACATGCGCAAACTTGATTTGTCTACAACCGGACTTACATAGAGCTTGGGAAAGGGGCAGGTTTGCTTTATATCCTGTGTCGCTATCCAATGACGGCAAAACTTTAACTATTCAATTCTTCTGACAGGAGAAGCATTCGGGAGACGAGAATCCAATCATACCTGCTCATCACCAGTTATATAGATGTGGCCTTCATCTTTCCTATTTGCTCCGTGAACACACGGTCATCAGATAGTGGAGGTATAGAAGACAATAACTCACGGAGTTGGCTTCCCCCCGTCTCTTCTGGTCCACCTTGATAAAGGCCCTCATTTATTGGTCATATCTCAGCGACAAGTAGCAAGTTATCACCCGAGCGAGAATTCGCAACAGGTTGAGTGGGTTACCCAATTTCTTAGATCTCAGTTGAAAATACCGTATGATCAAATCTACTTTCATATTCACTATGAAAATTTGATTTGGAAGCGGACTCCCTGGCAAGGGATTTTTGATTTTTTAAATGAAGTTATTACTGATACTCCTTTTTTATTTTCTTTAGACCTGAGGGACGATTGACCCGCTGGGTTTCTGCAAGGACTGCCGTGTCCTAACATCATCATCTTTCTAAGGCATATGATTCACTGCCGCTGTTATAATGTGAACAGAAAACTGGAAACTAAATGAGAGAGAAAATGGTGCTAAAGAAAGCTATTTATCTTGTCTTTAACCTTTCCCGCGATACCCACAATGTCCGAATCTCAGACGTTTACCTATTACCCGGACAGGTGATGGATAAACATGCAGAAAAGACAGCAAAATACGCATTGCCAAATGCTTCTATGGATGCAACTGAAGGTGTGATTAGCTGAAGAGCCCCTTACAGCAGAGTTAGGTCATATTCCAATCTGGCTCGGACATAGCATACCTCCAGGGGGCCATCGGAGACCCCTTGGCTACTCAAAAAGACAACTCTACACATCAATCAACAGTCTAATACCAGTGCCGAACACGAATTAAAAGAACAAGAAAAAGACTATATCAATAGCAAGGCTTGCGTATGCTGCGTGTTTACATATAACGAATACTGCCGATGCCCAGAGCTTGCAAGATCATATCCTAGGCCTATAACGAGCGGCAGTTTATGCCAGATACGGTGATATGTTGCGGGAATACGTCGCCAACTAAAAACAGAGGCAGAAAGATACAAAGTAGATGGATGTGCGGATCTTCATTCTGTACACACAATCTGAAACTTCGGATGATTGTGTCATGCCAAACCAACCTGGGCTTGTTGATGCGTCTTGCTGGGACTCATATTGTGGTTTGTAGCTGTGGAAACGTTTCAGCATCTTCAATTGGTATGCATTATACAGCCATTCATTGAAATAGTTCACTAAGCAACTGAAAGAGTGCAGCTACTTCTTGATATCAATTGGTCACTGAGGTCAGAGACGGTTTTTAAATATCTTCACAAAAACAAGCCAAATGATATGATGGCTTGAGAGCACAGGTTCGAACAGCCGGGCTTAACCTTAACGACGAGGAGCAAAGACTTAGAGCTGCCGAGTTGGTCCTTGCAGTTGCGTTGTATTATAGTGCATAGTAACGATCTGCCGGCGCAGCTCGTGATCTGAAGTTCCTATTTTGGGACTAGGGAGGAGCTGGCCTAGAAACCTCACCACAACGTCAAACCTGATTCAGCGCAGTACCAATAACCACAGTATCTACGACCATGGATCTTCGAGACGCTATACCAGACTGATGTCCCTCTGATATCAGCGTCCAAGATTACATATCAGCACTATCTGCTGCTTCGTGTCCTGTGCAAGATCCAGAGAGGAATACAATTCAACCCGGAAGGTTGAAGTCCCAGAGACTCAGGAGCAGTGGCGAGCAGACGTTGCTAGACGCGACCTTCAATACCTTAGCATTTATGACATCGACAAATTCAAATCCAGGTCGAAGATTATTCAATACTCATCAATCTATTCGATTGTAGGCCATGCCAAAGAGGAAAGGCTATTCTAACTTTGCTCAAAGATTCATCTAAGCTGGGCTTTTTTTCTCATTTTGTTAGAATTGGGATTTTCTCCTAAGAATTGTAACAACTAGTCCAATAGCCCAATAAAGTCTTCACCATATTTGATCTTTTGTGAAAGCAATAGCGCAATTGTAAACTGACAGCATATTTACCTACTTAATGCAAAACTTGATATGGCATTTGTGATCACGACAGGCTAATTTGCAGCAAGAACCTGGCCTGTGCAAGCTCCAAATCCTACGTTCCCCTGCCCATCTGGGCCTTTTAGCTGGGCAGTAAACTCTACAATGTCTCCATCTTCAAGATAGTACCTGTTTGCATTCTTAGACGAAGAGATTGCCTCAATCTCATACGGAACTGTTCCGTGTTGCGTCATTTCAAGAAAGCAACCCCGTTCTCTTAGCGGTTCACTGGATACAGTACCGGTGGCAATCAGATCTCCTGTCCGTAGCGGACAACCACCACGAGTGTGATGGGCGATCATTTGTGCCAATGAGAATATTACATTATTAGTATTAGCCGTTGACACATAGTATTTTTCGGAATTTGCTACCCCTATTAGCTTTTGGTTTGAATAAGCTGAATTTTTGGTTCCTGACCTTCAAGCGTTACCTTAACAGGAATATCATATACCGACTCCTTCTTTTCTTGAACTAAATATGGCAAGAGTTCACGATCCTACAAATTAGCTATATTTCAACTGAAGAGTAATAGTTCCATAATGACTTACTGGCAATTTCGGCGCAGTTCGGAATGGCTCTAAGGCGTCGAGCGGGACGACCCAGGGGGATATTGTTGTACAAAAGTTCTTACCATTGAACGGCCCTAATAACGACGATTCCCAGAATTGAATATCTCTAGCTGACCAGTCATTCATCAGGACGACACCGAAAATATGATCCTCTGCATTATTGACATCGATTGCGTCCCCCATTTTATTACTTTGTCCAATTAGGCAAGCAAATTCAACTTCAAAGTCGAGTTTCTGGCAAGGACCAGACTGTGGCTTCCCATCGATCACGTATTGGCCTTTGGGTCTGTGGAATGGCGTGCCTGATACAACCACCGAGGACGCACGACCGTGATATGCTATGGGCAGGCCAAAAAAGCTGGGAACAATTTCTTCGAGAGTCTTTCCCGGCCTAGCAATGGACGCACTCTATCATTTTATAATGTATTAAGTAAACATGTTAGAGGATCATCAAGTGCCGTACGTACATTTTGTGCATGGGCAAGTCCTATGAAAAAATCCGTGTAGTCACCGATTACCATAGGCAGATGCATGGTAATTGTGCTTAGCGGAATAAGTGATCGATTTCGTCGATCCTGGTTGTCACGCAAGATATTCCCAAGCTTTGTATCTTTCTCGAGGATCTGCTGAAGCCGTTTTCTAACTTCACGGTGAACATCCTTTCCAAGAGCGGCGTATGGGTTCAAGGTCGGTTCTTGTAATGTGGTAGTTACGAAATTGAGGTCATTGAAGACTCCATCCTGAGCCAATACCTTTAAATCTAGCGCAAATTCACCAATAGCTGTACCAATGCGCGGTCCCGATCCATTGGCGCTGAACACACCGTAAGGGAGATTTCGGAGAGAAAAGTCGGAGTCTTCTTTTACTGGTATCCAGGAAGCCATTTTTCTTCTTCGTGAGAGGAGCTCACTGTGTTAATAGTTACCTTCGGTATGTGTTTGATAAAGAGAGTACGTAGAATATCGGATGAAGTAGATGCTCTATGATCAATTATTCCTTCTGAACATTGAGAATCGATCATTCATAAGCAGGGCGGAGAATGCTACGTGTACTCTGTGTTTTCCGACTCCATCTTGACAACCAGTAATTCGAAACAGTGCGGGGTCCATGTGGTATCCTCGTCTTGCTTGTGTAACCAGATGACGGAGGTAAGTGTACTGTGTACACAAGTGATGCAAGCGCAATTCTCCAGCCAACTCCAATACAATATAGATTGTGGGCGTTAAATGAGAAAAATCTGAAATTTCAATCACAGTTATTATTTATGCGGAACTAGGTACGGTGGAAAGGAGGTATATCATCTGGTAATGTTTCGAACTGGGATGGTCGTTACCTTGTCGTGGGTGTGTAGCGCCATAGCCCGTGACAATGCTGTAGATGCGGAAAAGTCAGGTGATTTTCCGTACAAACTGCCCTATGAGGTGAGTTGACGGGAACTTAGCTCGAGCCTAGTAGGCTCGCGCTTGCCTGATTGGCTTACAGGGACCTCCCCTGTGCACCCCAGCTTCCCCGGACAAGGGCTGTCGAAGACATCAGTCTTTCTTGATGACTTCTCTTCTGCTTCAATTTTTACGGCCTCAATTGCTGTAGAGTTATTTATTGATTTTCCGTAGCTGAACAGTGGCAGTCAGCCGGTTTATTACGATGTTAGCCGCAACAGGCCGGCCTAGAAAGGCCTGCGGAAGGTGCAAGGGATTAAAGGTAGTAGTGGAGAACAAAGCTTACTTTGAGGTTAAAGATAAACGTACGGATATTGCTGACTTATCATATAGATACGTTGTACGGGAGAGCGGCCCTCATGCAAGCGATGCTCCAGGTTAAACCACACGTGCATCTATGTTGATCCAACTAATGCGAGGAGCAATGCCAAGAGAGCAGAACAAAAGTTGAGGGCGCTGCACTCGGATAGACAGAATCCCAATAGCGAGATATTCCGATACGGCCACGAGCCTGTTTCTGCTCCATCTTTCTTGCGCTCTATACGAGAGGAACATTTTCTCGGAATACCCAAATCCCTTGTGCTGACTCTTGTGGATGTATATTTCAGCAATGTATACAACGCTGATCTTCTATTACATAAACCAACATTCCTTCAATCCTTGACGAGAGGTGCATCTAGTCCGCATGTCGTCCTCTCCGTGTGTGCCTGGGGAGCAAAGTAAACCGCCGAATGATTTGGTTATGGAGGCGGGCTAACCGTATCAAACTAGTTTTTATCGAGATGCTACTGGTCAGGCTACCCTGGCGGACCATGGGTTCATGATTGAATGGGCCCAGAGAGCTGGAAGCCTTGTGTTGCAAGAGGCCGAAGGGCTTTATGAGGATAACATTGTGACATTCTGTAACCTGACTCTGTTCTGGCACAGTCAGGGTTCGTGGAGAATTTCACAGCTTCACAAAGGTATTAAAATCTCTTGGTTCTGAAGTGTGGAAGGGCGGAGTTTATATGATTTTAGGGAATTCCTGCACTACGCTTCGCATAGTAGGCGTCGGCTCGGACACAGCACGCATGGAAAACTCATTAGAGTCTGAGATAAAACGCCGTCGCCTTTGGGCGTGTTATCTTACTCATTGCCAAAACTGTGAACGAATAACCCTTTTCGAGCCGACGGACGATATTGCCAACTTGCCCTTGCCGTGGCCTGATGGAGAGTTTGCCGCCGGCAGTTCAAAGCACCCTCAGCTATCTCTACAATCTACTCAAAGCAACGGTGGGACCTTCGCCGAGCTGATAAAGGTAATAACACTTTGGTAAGATACTATGCTAGACTTCCACACTATTGGCGTTGATCATTTTGCTAGGGCTTCCGTTCTCGAGCTGATCAAGGCTCCGGAAAACAGCCTCAGCAACAGGGTAGCATCTATCCATGAACTCGATGAGAAGCTGTCTGCCTGGTGGCGGAACCTGACACCCGATCTCAAGCTTACACCCTCGAGTATCGGTTCCTTGCCACCAAATACACTTTCTAGAATACTCCTGATTAACATCGTATACCATCACTCCTTGTGTGCTCTACATGCATCAATCGTGCCCCTCTTTTGTTGGGATCCTGCTGATGATAGCTGGTTGTCAGCGCGGCAAGTTTCCGCTCAGGTGGCCTTTGAACACGCCTGTGCCACATCTACGTTGTTGGAAGCTGTTCTTTCGAGATTCCCGAGCATTAGCTCATTGCCAGGCTTCATTGCGTATGCAGCATATTGCGGATGTGCAATACAGATTCCGTTTATGTGGTGCTCAAATCCGACGGTGAAAAAGCAGTCGCAGGAAAATGTTAAAACGAATATCAAGATAATAGATACGATTGCTCAGTATTTCAAGTTTGCTGCATTACTGGTACTAGATCCATTTCTCCGGTGGAGAAAAAGATTTGGCATTGTTAACAAAATTTTCCTCATCAGAAAATCCACGTTCGTTGTATATATAAAATACACGCAAGACATCCAACGATTCTCGAAAACGAGCCGAAATACATTGATATCAAGGAATTGACCAGGTTCAAGATGAATTCTACAAACGCTCGATCCTCCATTCTCGAGTATATTGGTGTTTTATCAAAACGAGACGGGATGATCAAACCAGGAGAGGAGGATGCTCTACGAATCGAGGAAGATAGTACTAGAACTGAATCCGATGGTCAAGTCCCTGCCTCAGATGGCCACGAAGGTGAGAAGGGTGTGAATTAGATTCAAAATTTATAACATATCTAAGTGGAACTGACCGTTGTATCTTTCTATTCAGACCACGGCTCATTACCGAACCATTCACAAAATATCTGTCAATCTACTCACCTTTGTTCGCATCCACCGACACCTGCCTCATATAATCAGGAAGAGCAACATCGGCTCGATGAATCGAGTCTACCATCTCCAGTGGACCTCCCCTGTCAGCCAGAGGCATCCCTAGACAGCCGAGGTCTCGACATTTTACAACCGTTCTTTGAATCAGAAATGCTGGACCTCTTTCCTCATGGCGACCTGCCGGATCTTGGACAGTTCGACCTCAGTCCGTTAAACCTGGATTATTTCGAGATTAGCGGGTCTGAGAACCCTTCAGGGATTGATATGACCCGGAAAGAAGGTACAGATGTAGGTGGAGCCGGGAGCTTATATGTGGGCAGCAGCCAGAGTGCTGGACTAGGACGACATGACACTGGTTGAAGGTAACAGTGCTGATAAGGCCGTCTATGCTGTGACATATGACAGCAAGATCCTGTTATGTATAAAGTGAAATAACCTTGCTGTATATGTCTCATGAAATAATGCATCTATATTGGTGATAGAAGTTTATTTATGCTGACATATACTAGTTCGCACCGCCATGTTAGTCCATTGAAGAGAGGACCTAGCTTTTCCACTGTCTACACCTCTAGATCGTTATCACCGCTCGGAAGCTTGGATGAGCGGTGCATCATAGATTTAGGTGTGTGGAACAAAATCTACTATACGGCAGATTGTACAATTCTTTTTGCGATGCTCAGGCTGCAAGATGCAACGAGCTCCTGATACTGCTTGATATCAATATCATCATTGAGGTCGATGGCTAAGCCCGACGAGAAATACACCAGCTTACGGCTCGTTCTCCGGCCCGGATATGGACCCAATTGGCCTGAGTTTGATTTGTGCACAATCGCTTGCTAGCATTGAGCCGACGATTACGGTGGTATTCCTCCGTATGATTCACTAGTGCAAGGGCCTTTAAGTGACAGGCGGAAATCCGGGCTCCTCAACCAAGGACACTGACTTATTTCATTATAAATACATCGTCGAAGAGCAAAAGAGAGATCCACTGCTTCCTATCGATCTCGCAGATCTGAACCCTCTGCCACAGATCATCCCGGTCTTTTTCAATTGCCATGACGATAACAAAGTCAGGAGTACGGAATTTAAAACCAGAAGTCCTCGGTCTGCCACTCTGTAACTGTTGTATTCGATTCATAAACAGGCCACTGCGGTGGGATAATTCTACGAAGGTCATCAATGTGTTGCCACACGGGGACAGATCTACCCGTTCTGGCTCGAGGCAAATCTCTGCAAGCTTTCTCCTCGTCGTGGGCTCAACAACTTCGAAAATATTTACGTCTTGGTAAGGTGAGGCGCTGGGCCTAATACCAAGGGTTGTGTATCTCGCCCTGACTGAAAGAATACGCGGAAACCCGCTTCTGCCAAAGCTTGATATCATTTCTTGAATGAACCGGAATTTGGCTGGCCTATAGGAGCTGGCCTCGTTATAGAATGAACGGATTGGGTCATCGCACTCTAAATGCGTTAGGTGCGAGCCTGGGCTCAGATACCATCCGCACCATGACCACGATGGAAAGTTTGCGCGTCGACCGTTTGGTTTGTTGATGTGCCACAACAGCGCCTCCACAAACTTTCCAGATGGGAGGCCCCAGATGTGAGGTCCCAAGCTGGGCTGGAGGTAATGTAGTACACCCTCGAATGCTTTTATAATGTCATCCTCGTAGGTTAGAGTCCGGCTAACATAAATTTGTACTAATTGCTTATATCTGGAAAAGGCCAGCGTTGAATCATGGGATTCGAGGTTTATTAGAAAGAGTCTTCTATCGTCAGCGTAGTCCCCCATACTTGCCTCTCTTCGTCCGTCCTCCATGTACACGGTCTGGCCGCGCTGAAAGAAGACCTGCGATTCGGTGAAGAGTAGTATACACCTCGAGAAGTACATCTCCTATAGGGTCCACCCTCGACTGAACCAAATGGAGGTGGTAAGGATCTCTGACAGGGTGACCTGCGAGGCAACGAGAGCGTACCCATAAGCATTGAGAGTAGGTGATGGGCCGGATCTGGTCACTGAAATGCCAGGAATCCCCGTACTGGCACTCTGCGAGTCACTGACGATGGTGAGTGTCGCACTACTGTATATACGTCCCATGTTGGGTATGAAGGTGGAGATATCATGGGGATCATCCTGCATGATGCACAGAGCATCGACCCATATGTACTGGAACCCGAGTCGTGATACTAGCCTGATGGCATCTTCAATAGTTTGAGCATCGGCCATGTCGCTCTCCTGGATGCCCATCTCACTGCTGTATCTAGCATAGTTATTTGTGGTAAGTTTGGGGATAGCAGATCTGCCCCAAACATAGCTCAGGCAAACGTATCTCGATGTTGAAGTAGCATCCACCAGACAGCGACGGTAGACGTCGATTAGGCGTATTTTACAAGAATTCTCAGCAGCATCGAGATCACTTGGGGTGAAATCACACGAATCTAGACAAGAGGATAACCAATCGAGGTCGACGTGTCGCGAGACGCTACGCCCGACCGTCTTGGTATATATCGGCGAAATCTTTGCACAGGACGAGGTGAGATAGATAGAAACAGAGCGTTGAAGACCATTTTTGCGCCAGTAGAGCGTGAGCTCATATGTAAGGTCGAACGGAGCAGCCATTAAAAATATGCTTGGCACTGTCCCGGCATCATCGACATAATCGCCAACAATTTCCAATAAGAATCTACAAATACTGCACGCAGGAGCAGTCTTGAGCAGCTCTCCATGGCTCCAAGCGGCAAGTACATCGGTTCTATTTAGAGGTGGCTTGAGTTTTGCAAGAACCCGCTTTGTAATGCACGCTTTGCATAAAGCCTTTCCCATTTTGATGAGATTACTCAGGTTCTCTATGAAATGAATATTCATGTTCATATTTTTCCAGATTGCCTAACAAAAAAGGAATTTATATATATTATGACAAGCATGGATAGTAAAAAAGGCCGAGTAGTGAGGAGCCTGAATATTACAGCCTTATAAATTATAATAATCAAGTCTTCTTTTCATCTCAACGAATAGAACTTCGCATAAGATAGCCAATGACTACCTTCTCTGGGATCATCCTATCAGATCATTTGTACAGACACAAGCATCGTTCTTAGGGAAACGAAAATTCCATTTCTGTTCGATATACCAATTGGTAATTCAGCTGCAATATACTCCTATTTCTCCAAATACAACCATCGTTTAGGGGCTCATTGCCTTGTGAGCGGTGATCTCAGCCTAACTATAAGAAGTATACCTATCTATCCTAACGTCGGAATATTGGGGCATCCCAACGGGTGTATGTAGTATTATATTATATCAACCTGTGGAATTAAGGTGTGGCTTGCTTTCCCATATATGCTAGTGTCCACCTTTTCCCTAATATAGACCATTCGGCCTCTACCATGGCTGGTTGGATAGAAGCGGAAACCCTCGACGTCAGGGACAGAATCACCTTGCTTGCGGCTGAAGCCTACTTCAAATATATCAGATCGATGTATGGAGTGAGGGGGTATTGAACCAGTTTACTTTAAATAAAATCCTCCGGTTTCCTTGCATCAGATTTAAGTCCTCTGAGCTTTGATATTTACACATAAAAGATGGAGAATCTGTGAGTCTCTTTGCCCCTGGGGTTGCCGGTCAATGTAATATAATGTACATCAGTTTCCTTTGATTCCATCTGAGTCTCAGACCTGCCGCATACATACATACGTTTGATCATGCCGGTATACAGAACTATATCTAGCAAACTGTGTACTCTACGTTTTACCCCTTTACTTCCTCTCGGGCAATCTGGCTGGATCATCCCTCCACAGGCATAAACCTCTCAAACCAAGCCGCACTCCTAACCAGCAAATCCATCAACGCCGGAAACGTCCTAACCCCATGTCCCTCTCCCGGATACAGCACCATAACCGACTCCACCCCCCTCTCCAAACAAGCCCTGTGATACTGAACCGCCTGGCTCTGCGGGACAGCAAGGTCTTGCGCCCCAGCAGTCTGCAACACGGGCGTCTTGTACTTCCCTGCGTCCATGACGGGGCTACGGTCCAGGTACCGCCCGCCCTTGCGACTGAAGGGGTCATCGTCGAGGAAGAACCTATCGAACGTCGGGATGTTGGTCGTCATGTGGAAGGAGTGCCAGTCTGTGACTGCGGACATGGAGACGGAGGCTTTGAAGATGGGTGATAGAGTCGGGAGTAAGGAGGCCATGAAGCCGCCGTAACTACCTCCAATGACGCCGATTTTGTCCGCGTCAATCGTGTCAGCGTGGGTATCGCAGACGGATTTTATGCCGGAGAGGATATCTTGCGCATCGGCGCCTCCCATGTCACCCAGGACTGCTTCTGCAAAGGCCCTGCCGCGGCCGGAGGAGCCGCGAGGGTTGGGACAGAAGACGGCGTAGCCTTTGAGGTTTAGGAATGTTGTTAATCCGACTCCTGCGGAGGTGTTTAGGTTTGCGTAGACAGGGCCGCCGTGCACGGAGGTGATGAGGGGGGCTTTCCCCTTGGTGCTCTTGGGAAGATGTAAGAGGCCTTGGAGTTCGAGACCATCTTCGGCATGCCAGGTGATAGTCTTCATGGGACCTAGGTCTTTATGTAAGGACTCGTAGCCGGAGTGGCTGAAGGAGAGAAGGGTTCGTGTCTCGACTGATTCTTTCTTGCGGCTTATGATGGTAATCTCTGGAGGCTGGGTCCAACTTTCCTTGACGATGGCTATATCATTGCCTGGGAGCAAGGTGGCTACTGGGTACAATCCACCTGCAATGGCACCGTGGTGCTCCCACTCCGGGATATGGGATGACGCAGGATATTGTGAAGCCACTGTATGTAGTCCTCGAAGGCCAATATAGGAGAGGACATCCTCGTTGCGCCAGGTGATATGCGTAACATCAACTCCTAAGTCTGGAATCCGTGTTTTCGTCTCGCTCCTAGTATTAACGACCACGATATCACCGGCCACAAGCTGGCGATCACTAGCCAAACCCTCGATCACGGCAATCTTCTCCCCGGATGGCGATGCAGTAGGGAAGGCCAATTGTCTCTTCGGCACATACACCACCTTCTCCTTTCCATCCTCACCCTCATCCAAATTCTTAATCCTAAGGGTAGCACCATACCAAACATCCTCAGACGGCGAATCCGACGCAATACTAACAACGGCATTCGAACCGCACCAAGCAGCTTCCCAAGGATTACACCCCGGACTACTAACTCTCTTCGACTCCCGCGTGTCAAGATCATACGCCCAAAGCGTCCTCCAAGCCTCACTCAAATCACCATAATCCACACTCGGCATCCACTCGGGGACCTTATCCTTCTTCCCCTTTCCTATCCTCCCCGACCCATCCGCATCGCCTTTCTCCGCCTCCCTCCCCGCCACCAGTAGCAAAATCCTCTTCCCGTCCGGTGCCCAATGGAAATCCTCTACCGCTCCTTCTCCAGGAGTAGACACAGACTTCGCCTCGCCGATACGCTGGGTATCCAGTAAATTCAGCTGGAGGATCCCCGTTTCATTCCGATCTGATAAGAAAGCCAGCGTTTTCCCATCGGGGGACCATTTTGGGAGATGATCAGTGTTGGGCCCCGCACTAATGACTTCTAATTGACGGGATGAGGAGGAGGTAGATAGAATGCAGATTCGCTTTTTGGGAGGAGAGTCCCTCCAGTTAGACGAGTTGATGGTGCCGGTGAATGCGATTTGCTTGCCGTCTGGAGAGGCTGCCAGATCGGCTGCGGCGCTGACCTGGTCGATTTTAGGTGTGAAGATGTTGTTGAGGTAGTCATCAACTTCAGACCAGAGAGTGGTTTTCCGGAGGTCTTGGTGTAGGTAGTCGCGGTGATTTGGTTTGTGGGTGGAGGGATCCTGTGATGATTGGACTGCGATTCTCATCTTGGCTAGGAGATGAGAAGTATTCTCAAAACAGTTCAGCTGGATATGTATTTGAATAAAAAAGTTCGTCCTTGAAAGTGGAACAGTTCTTCTGGAGAGATGATTAATATAATGCCACTATTATTGCGAAGAGAGATTTCTGTCAAGGATGATCAGTCCGTTTCTACTGACTTAGTAGAAGCTTGATTCCGTTCGATCAAATCATACAAGATGAGTGACGTTCTCAACACCCTCCTATTCTGGTTGATTTCAAAAGCTCCCCGTGAACAATCTCAAAGCAAGTGAGATTTCAACACATCCAAATCTTCCAGGCTCACAATTCCACAAAATCTAGTAGATAATTAGCCGTCTCCAGAAATAAAAAAGGCAATTAAATTTTCAGGATTACCTGTACTTAAAAGAACCAACAGTCCTTTTCTTTTCTTTCCCGCTTAAGTACCACCGTATGCAAACATCCCCTACGCTTAATATGTTCGTCGATTAGTAATTTTGTACGTAAATTATTCCGAGGCCACGTTTCTTTTCCAGTTTTTAGCTGTAATCTAGAAGTTGGGATTTAGAAGCGAGCTGGATGCTTGGCTTATATCTTTTGAGGTTGTTGTTAAGGTGAAAGCGGGGTCGGATCTATCACCAGGATGTGGTTCCCAGAGGACAAACCCAGCATCTCCCCCTGACTCCATTCTGCCCGCTGATTCGTCAATTGGAGGGAGACGCTGTCATGCTTATTAAGGAATGCTTGGATACAGTCAAATCTACAAAGAAATATCACATCAATCATATAACACACACGGCATACTAAATTCAGGTCATATCTTTTAATTCTTTAAAAATTACAACATAACTTTCATAAATATTTACTACCCATTAATGTTCCTCCCAAAGGCCACTGCTTACTGCACCTCAATGGTGAAATCAGAGTTCAGCGACTTATTGACATCAATCGTCAAATCAGCTGCACCACCAGCACCGGCCTTGTGGCCCCATCCGGTCTTGAGACCGTTGAGGAGGCATCCATGAGGATTCTTGGCCCCAAGGATCACAATGCTCTTGACTTTCACGCCGGCATTGAATCCGTAGTTGCCCTTCATGGTGAAGTGTCGGCCATCCCAGCTGAAGTTCACGAGAGTGGTCTTCTTCTGGACGACGCTCTCGCCGTCATCGAGGTACAATGATCCCGTAGCGTGGCCATTCGAGCCAGGAGCGACCACAATGACAAAGTCCTCCTTGCGGAGAGCAGTGGTAGTCATGGCAGAGTTCTCACGCTGTGGGACGATGGTGCCACCACGATAGTGAAGTGGGATGGAGGTGATGTCGATGTTATTGAAGGTAACGTACGAGCCCTTACCCTGGAGTGGGGCGTGGGTGTACCAGTCATAGAAGATATCGTGAGGGAAGTAGACGGAGACGCTGGTGGAGTCTTCCTCCGTAACTGGGGAGACAAGGATGGAGGGACCGTAAAAGTACTGGAGATCCAGGCCAAACGTCTTGGAGTCAGATGGGTAGAGGTAGAACATGGGGTTAACAAGTGGAGTGCCGTCCTGGCTCTGGTGGTACAGAGCTGTGTAGATGTAGTCGAGGAGACGATATCGGATGTCAATGACCTTCTTAGCGGCCGTGGTAACGCTTGGCCACTGGTAGAATTCCTGTGGGATGGATGGCGGGTATGCATTGTGGTCACGGTAGAAGGGGCTGAAGGCACCCAAGGTGGCCCAGCGAGCGCAAAGTTGCTCAGTCGTGCTGTCGCCATATCCGCATACATCTGAACCGACCATGGGGACCTGATAGATGGATGCAAAGGCAAGCATGCCACGGATGGAGAGACGGTAATGAAGCCAGTCGCTGAGGTTGTCACCAAGCCAATGGCCAACCTTGGTACCAGCACCAGCAAAGGTAGAGCGAGTAATAACAAGAGGACGAAGGCCAGGGCGGCGGTTAAGCATAGCTGCAGCCGAGATAGTCGACATCACTGAAGATAATTAGCTTAGATTCTTTCAAAATAACTGATCTGGCAAAAGAGGTGTGTGGTTTCAAAAAGAAAAAGTGATAATACGTACTTGTTCCGTAAAGATTGTGTGTATCATACATGGCCAAACCATTTGCGTGGATGACATCAGTGTTCACCGTGTGGTTGGAGATACCACCGCCGGCCGCGTTGTCCTCGACGGTGAAAGCAGCAGCGTTGTGAATAGCATATTCTGGGAAAAGGAGATCGCGTCCGGGAAGACCAAGTTGCTTTCCAGGGGTTTGTCTGGGGACAAGCTGGACAGAATCAACAGCGGCTCTTGGGACAGGTCCGGAAGGTAGAGATCTCTCTTCTCTCTTGGATCCGCAACCATGGGTTCCTGCAGGCTGGAAGGCGCATGGGAAGCCTGGGATTGGTCTTGGGGGCGTTCGGACCGCGGGTGGCTCAGGAGGATATCCAACGGCAGCGGCGTATGGGTTATCGCAAGGGAAGTTGCAAGGGAAGTTGGATGGCTCGTTCATATCGATCCAGAGACCATCAACATCAACACCGTTCTTAGGATCAAAGAAGAGTGAGAACTCGTTGTTCCAGTAGTTCTGCACGCCATTGCTGAACCAATCAGGGAAGACGGTCACACCGGGCCAGACAACACCAAGCCAGAAGGAGCCATTGGAACGGTGCAGGAAGATGTTGTCAGCGGCGCCACGCAGGTATGGTGGGTACTAGGACTGTCAGTACATTTTTAAGACTGCAGAAGATTGGGAATATGTTAAAAAAAACCTACTTGTTGATATGCAACTGCAGGATCCACCATCAAGATCTGGTGCTGGTCGTGAGCGTGCAAATAGTGGTTGATATCCTGCATCAGGTCGAGCGGGAAACGCTGGGGATCCAAGCTGAAGACCTTTCGGCCATCCATGTAGTCAATATCGGTCCACATGGTCTCGAGCGGAATGCCGGCCTTGGAATAGTTGTAGATGACCTCGGCCACGGCATACGCATCCTGATATCCGTATCGGCAGTTGTGGAAACCAAAGCCCCAGTAGGGCATCATCGCTGGAAGACCCACGACCTCGGCATACTGCTGGGCGACCTCTACGGGAGAAGGACCCGCAACGAAGTAGAAATCAAAGACGCCGCCCAAGGTGTTATACTCGAGGTACTGGTTGTGGCCATTGGTGTTGTTGATCTTGATATCCATGCCATTGGAGTTCAGGAAGAACACACCATGGGTCCCGCTCTGACGGTGGTCATAGTACACGGGGTGGTTGCCGTACAAGTTGGCGCCCTCAGGCGTACCGTAGGCATCCTGCGACCAGAGCGTGCGGATGTAGTTGGTAGTATTGAGACGGAGCGGGTCAGTGTGCTCACCCAGACCATAGAGATTGGGGTTGCTGGGGAGGCTGGTACGCAGTCGCAGGTACTGGGACTCAAAGACGAGACTTGCAGCAGAAGTATCGAATAGGACCTCGCCGGAGTGAGCGCGGGTGATGGAGAAGGAGAAGGGCGAGGCCTTGTAGTTGAACTTGATGTTGGCATTGCGCGAGTTGACGCCTCGGCTGGGGTTTGGACGAGGAAAGACGGACTCGGGGATCTGGTAAACGGAGTTGGCGGCATCCTGGATCTTGACGTGGATGCGGTCATCTAGAACGAAGGAAAGCTGTTAGTTTCTGTGACTGAAAGATCTCCAATCTTCAATGTTGACGAGCAAATTTGAAAGCATCCAAACGTAAAGCCAATTGACTAGCTTTCGTCTTTCGTTTTCCTTCATTTTTTTTCTATTTTCAATCTTCTGGTAGTTCTCACCTGATTCATAGACGACTTCCAAGGTCAAATCCTGGAGATCGGTGCCATAGACATTGCACGCCTTGCCAGCCAGGCTCAAATCCGCGGTGAGCGAGGAAGACGTGGTCTTGATGTGCGAAGCCTTGTAACCTGGGCACTTGGCCAGAGGATCGGTCTGATGTGCTGGTGGAGGAGGAGGAGGATGGCCGTGATCCGAGTTGGCAGAGACGGAGCTCACAGCTGCAGCTGCAGCGAGCAGCAGAGAGGTGAGACGCGCCATAGTCCAGCAACTTCAGCTCTTTCTTGTGAGGAAAAAGGGAAGGTGTTGAAGCTGGATGAAGAGAGAGCTCCAAAGCGTACTTCTCTTTCTTTCTTCAGCTCGAGGCGAGGACAGGGCAAGCTCTTATATAGCTGAGACCGGGGTGGTTTGTCTACTTCCTTGCCAGCTCTGTGGCCCCTCCTTCGCTCCTTCCCTGGTGGGATTGATTTGTTTTGTTGACGCTCATTTCTTCTTCTTCCCCGTCTTCATCGTTTCCGGGACACGGGCTCGGAGCATGGAGCAAGGTATGGGGCATGGGACAAGGAGCATGGGTCGATGCAGTGTGGGGACCGGGGAGAGGTCCTGGGAGAAGAAGATCAGAGGAGTAATAAGAAAGACGATGATGATAGCAAGAAAGCTGTCTGGTGGGCCCCATCCTGAACAAACCCAGTTAGAGCGATTGGTCAATTGCCCCAGAGCTTGCCCCTCAATGGCCGGGGTCTACCCTCCTTCTTCCCCGGGGGATCAGCACAATCGTGCCTTTCTCCCTTGGCATGGGTGAGCAGTAGCCAATCATGTTGATGCAGGATGGTGATGCTGTGCGGGGGTGTTCCTTGCTGGGAGGGTGAAAGGTGAATTTGTCGGTGATTGTTCGATGATGTCGATGATGTTGATGATGTCCTGCCGTTGGACGACTACGGTAGCTTGGTAGGTTGTCAAGTTCGGGTCGGAAGAATTAAGCTCGCGTGCAGGGTAAAGGGCCGATTCCCTGGGGCTGCCGAGCGCCTCATTATTCTTAGGCCTCATTTACGGTATTTCTGGGCCCTCGGCTGTTGTCTTTCGTCTGTTGCTACCCCGCAAATTAGACATGAGATGGTCCTACAGGCATCGGCCCAGGTACAGGCCCAGGTAAATTAATATACTGTAGTACCATATATTACTGTGCAGCATGAACCATGAAGCTTCTGCTTGTCTATTTTTATAGATGCATCATCTACTTTTGTTTTCTGGGGATATTATATTATACTGATAGTACGGTACAGTATTCTGTTAAAACACTCCACAGTCAGCTGTTTTGTGGAGGTCGTAGTAGTGGAGATGCTTCTTCCCCGGGGCTTTTCTCCACAAGAGGCTGGATCTCAGCTGCCCCTCTCCTCTTCTCTCTTACAGGCAAAATTGCTCAGTCAGCACCAGCAATGTACCTGCCCATACCAGTCACCGCCCTGGGGTACCGGCACTCAACTCACCCACTGGGCTTGTACCGTGCCGGCCACACTGCGGAGGAGCAAGAGAAGCATAACGCGCCACTCGCCCATTTTTTCGGCTCATTTGTCGCTGCATATGCCCTCATCTCATCTCGTCTTTCTCCCGTCTTTCGTCTCATTTCTTCCTATTTTACCTTCCTTCATTCTGCCTTTTCTAATCAGTACTGTAATGCCGCATATAATTCTTTCCTCGGTGGTCGGTCCGTATGAACCACAAAAGGTAAACGCGTCGAAGCTTCGGCTTAACGGCTCGGATGAGCATCAGCAGCAGCACAGTCAGACATTCGCCTTGCTGCATTCCCGTCCCTCCTTGCAGCTGCAATCCAGTATCCCAGTCATATTCATAGTGATATGGCAGTTACGTGCCGTAAAAATACCCTCCGTGCATATCGATGCAGCACATGCACATTGTGTACTTGTACTATCACAACTGCCATATTATATATGTGTATATATAAGCAGGCACCTCATTGCCATTGCCATTGCCCATCGTAGATGAACCAGCGTGGATCTCATGCATCCATCTCTCTCTTTCTCTCTCTATACCGTTACCACAATCAACCCATCTTCCCAAGTCCAAGGCCCTGGAAACCAGGCCGACCAAGCCCACCCCGTCGGAGCCGTCCCAACCGGATGATACGTCGTTCCATATGAACTGCAACTTCATCTTCAACCTCCAACCTGCCGCTCGTGCACCTTCATCACTAGCCACTTGCTCGCCAGCCACACAGCAGAGCCCTGTGACACGCTTGACAGGGTCCCATTGATGAGCAGATGCCGTCTCCATGGTGGTGGATCCCTCGGCGAGACGAGGTCGGAGTGAGGCCTAGCTCTTCCCCACAAGGTGTTTTTCAGCCATCATCCCACAGCTATCGCGGCTTAAAGTTGCTTCACCAGCAATGCCCGATCATGTTGGCAGCAGGAGCCGAGACATGTCTCAATTCGGCTGCAAATCCACCTTCCGAGGGAACCCGTCGAAGAGTGGACAGAAGGGCAAGAAAAGTCTTTCGAAGCTTCCATGCAGAGCAAATCATCCTGCACTCCTATTATCACCCATCAACTGCAGCAATCGTGCATCCACATCACCAAACTCCCCATCTATCTCCATCCCATCGTCTTCCTCTTCACCTTCTTCATCATCCTTCTTCTCCAACCCACTCAGTCCCCTCTCCACCCTCACCATCAGCATCTTCATCCGCTCCAGCTCCTTCTCAACCTCTCCGTCTCGCGTGATCAGATTCGACTGTAATCCAGCTTCCGTCCCCGCGAATGGACTCAGTGCCTCTCGCAACCCTTTATACCGCTCCACTCGTTCCCGGGCCACTCTGCGTTTCTCACTTAACTCCACCAGTCTCTGCTGCAGTTCCTTATATCGAGCAGCTTGTTCCGGGGCACGCGATTCCGCCTCTTCAGACCAGGAGGTAGGTAATTGAGCAATAATGTGGTCCTTGGCTGCGTGACATTACCATCCGTTAGTATATTCATCAAAAAGTCATCCAACAACCACTGGTAAAAAGAACGGCTTGAAGTAAATGGATAACCACAGAAGAATCAAAAAGAAAAGGATAAAAAGGAAAATGAACACTTACTGTAATCCGCCCCCCGGTTCTCCCACTCCTCCCCAGGCACAATCACCCCCCTCTCCCCCGCGCTCCAGTACAGCCGATCAATCTGCTCTGCTACATGCCTCGTGGCCTGCGGGCCGTAACTCAGCTTATTGTGCTCCTTCAGCAGGCGATTGAGCTTGTATATCGCCTCGTCGATGGCGCGCTGGCGCAGGACAGTGGAAGTCTCCTCCTGATTGTGGGCGTCATTGCTGGCAGTCCATTCGGCGGATGGCTGTAAGGGTCGGGAGAGGAGGTGGATCTGGGAGCGGAGGAAGGCGATTTTGAGGTCGATGATGGTGGGGGCTGCGGTTGACATATTTTTGTTCTTTATCTTCTTTCCTCTGAGCACGGTGCTCCTTTTTGTGGGCTTGCTTCGTTGCTCTGAAGAAGTAATTAGAGGTACCCGATCAACAACGATAACGACGATGATGACGATAGAAAGCGATAACTGAAGCTATGCAGCTAGACAAGCAGAAGGAGGGGTAAGTAATTAAATGAACGACGCGAAACTATCACCATTAAACGCGTCTTCATGTGTGATGTTGCACAGCACGCGTTTATATGTAGCTAACGGTAATTAATTTTCCCCCGTGGAGAGATCTCGGTTAATCAATAGGAGAAAAACCCCCTCGAGAAAACAAGCTTTGGAAGTGTTACGGTCAACTGAATTACCACCTAGCTCGGAAAATTAATCTTTAGATACCACCGTGCCAACCGCTTTTTTTTGGCCTGGGCTAATGGCGCCGGCACTTTATGTATAGGTACCAGCATTGGTAGACACCAACATCCCAAATTAGTTAGTTAGTACGCCAATGTACTGTTATGGATTCTACGCTTAATAACATAATTACAATTAACTACCAGTCGTTATATTTACTAAAATATCTTTTTACCATGTACTACTATCAATTAAATATAAAAACAAATTTGCAATGAAAACAAAGCTCGTGCTACGCTGTAAAATCTTTACACAGTATGGTATTGACATTGCCCAGTGCGCATAGATAAAGTTCTGGTGCCTTTAGCAGAGGCCGTTGCTTTTTCAACAGTGAGCACCGTAATATATATGAATGCCTTTAGATGTAGTAAAATTTGCCTTCGGGCATTTGGTCAATTTGTAGGTCTTCTCGCTTAATTCGCACATCTGCACCCTGCTAACTCCGTTCTTAGGAAACGATACAGAGAAGATTAGCATGGCCCCTGCACTAAGGATGACACGCTCAATCAAAGAGAAGCTACCAATTTTTTTCCTTTCTTTTTCTAATTTTACTAGAAATCTTTTTTAATTATTTTCACATAGTTCTTCAATCGAAGGTTAAGCGAGTGCTAAGCGAAAAATAATAATAGGGAATGGTTTCCGAGCTAGTGGTGATTCAGTCAACCGTACTCCGTAAGGGTGCACGGGGTGGTCCCTGTGTCTGACCCAAGTGGACACCGAGTGACACTGTTTGTGGCTTCAGACGTGCAACAAAAAGATGCGGCATGCATTCTCGTGTGGTTCCCCTGGGCTTTTGCCAAGAGTGGTCCTTCTTACGGTTATTGTATATTATATATAATATCTGTTTCGTATTTCTCTATTAACTTGACTTTTCTTTTCTTTTCTTTTCTTAAATTTTTAAGAAAGCGTTCTATGGTTCTTTTCTATCTTTTCATCGCGCACATTATATTTGTCTTCTTATACATCCATCATTCTTCTGCGATCTCACTCATTCGACACTCTGGCAGTTGGAGTTATGCTCAATTATTATGAAGAAAAGAACACAATGGCCGACTATTCATTTATATAAATATACACGGTACTATTATCTACTTCTATTCCTCCTGGTAAGGTTCTCGTCCCTGTGTCGCTTGCTACAACGGGATCACTAACGGCCACCACCGAGGTACAGTACAGTACAACAGCATCTCAGCGACGACAGCGACAACAGCCACGCAACCCAATTTCCACCAGCGATGGCGTCAACGCGTCCACTGCTCCACCAAACCCGCTACGGAACTCTCCAAGACGAGGAAAGCGAGAAGAACGAGATGTTAATAACCCGTCTCGCAGAGTACGCCACAGGGACCTGAAACAAATGAAACAAATCGCGGTCCTTATCTTCGTTCCCGCTCCGTGAGGAGAACGTCGTCCCCAGCTGTCATACCGCCCATCACTACCCTATCTGACCCCTTGCAAGCTGCTCATCGGAGGGGTCCAATCCATCATCACCATTGAATACATATGCTGATGAGTTTATCCGGACCCATTGTACCCTTCAGGCAAAAAACAAGAGTGCGTTGACTTTGTCCGAGATACATGAAGAATTCTCCCAAGGGGAGTGTTCCAAGGCAAGTCCCGTGGATGTGGAGCAAAAGAACAAACATACGCGCGTCAAGCTTCGTCGTTGGACGCCAGCTGCCAGGCTCGCCCGGACGCCTCCACGCAATACAAAAAGCTTAGCCAGTCCCATATCTCTTGGCATCTCTCCGCATCGTCCTCCTCAGCTCGGTCACTCTCCGTCATCCATTTGGCTGTTGGGAGCGGCTTACTATTCTGAAATTATCTTCATTTTATTCGCTTTTTTCCCTTCGATTTCAGTTTTCCTCTTTTTTTTTCTCTGAGGATTTTTATCATTCTGCAAAAAATGCCACATTCAAGATGATGCTTTTGATGCAGTTGATCTCGCTCTTCGCCATCCTCCTCTCCACTCGCTTATGGTCGGTCGCCGCAGCCGAACAAACACGCTGCGGGGGATGCGTTGATGCCAAGTTTCTCCGTGCCAATGTCTATGGCATTGATTTATCCATTGAATATATGTAAGTTGTTTTGGAACTTGTTTTGAGAAGGGATTCGGAAAGTGAAATTGGAAAATGGAAATGAGCAGAGTAACCGCTCGTACGGCATCATCTGCTCACACCAACTAGTGCAGTAGCAGCAAAATATGTCAATGGCACCCGTGCACCGATAGCCCGCATCTCCACCAGCGATGAATATCGCTCTCTGATGCGGCAATGGCTTTCAGATTCCGATCTCAGCAGCTCTGCATCTAGCTATGGACACGGCCACATCCCAATTGAAAATATAGAATGCATCCCTCAACTTACCACTCAGAACCGACGACTTCCCACCTCGACCCGTATCATTGCTGAAGAAATCAACAATGCAATCCAAACCCTGACCAGAAACTACAACCAGAACATCTATGACCAACGTGTTGGCATATCAGTCCCCCTTTTCATCACACCAGAGCAGGCCACTGAAGTCAGAGAAGCGGCTCACGAAGCAGGACTGGGCCGACAATATGCCTTTGGTAGCAGTGATATCCTGGGCAGTTTGGCTGCAGATACCCGCTTCTACACAACATACCTAGAATGGCAACTTACCCAGCAACACAAACTGGAAGAGAAGCAGAACCAGCGCAGGACAACGCTGGTGCTAGAATACAATGCACTGACACTGACCGGGTCACTGATATACCGACATTCTAACAACGGAACCGACGAGAGAATCTCCTACTTCGTAGACGCCACCCTCGGATCCAAAGACAGCTGGAAACTCGATGGCCAAGGCATCCGTCACCAAGATAGAGTCACATCACGAATCACAGGACTCATCCAAGACGCCATCGAAACCTCCCAGCGCATGGATCCGCCGCTCTCCACCCCAGCTTTTGACTTCGCACATCTAAAGGTGCTTATCCAAGGCGAAAAGGGCCACGACGCGCGATTTCGACGAACAGTCGGCGAGGCACTGCTCCCTCTCGTAGTTACCTGGGGAGACATGCGGCACTGGGAGTCCCTAGTCGATATCAAGAACGGGGACCTCGGTATCCTCTCGCCGGATGAGGAGCACGAATTGGTGTTCAATAGTGCGCTGGGGGCAGCACATAGTGGGAAATGGTACCTCGATGAGCCGAGTCCGCCGGGCTGCGTGGAGGATACAGAGTGCAGGGAGAGGAGGAAATGGGTTCTTTTGGATGCGATAGGAGAGGGGAGGATGAAGGTGCAGATTGACCTTTGAGCCTGAGCTTTCCGGCTCAGATGTCGTTATGGATGCTTTCATGTGCCATGTGTTTGGATTCAGGAGTTCTCTAGGTTTGCTTCGTTCAGCGTATTTCAAGACGGCGTTAGGGCGATGTTATGTGTACATGTATATACAACTATGTGAGCAGGCGCAGGAACGATCTGATGAGGGATCACAAGACGTCCGTAGATTTATTTGGTCTTTCCCAAAAGAAAAGGGTTTTATCATCGATATTATGGAGAAAAGGATTCTGAAATGTCCTACTATGATTACTTATCCAAAGGGAGCTAGAACACCTCTATTTTATAGAATCTTCTTTTGCAAACAAGATTAGCATCTCTTGCGATTCACACACGCTATAGCTATAGCTAAGTAAATCGGCTAGAAGCAATATATACAAGTTAGAGTTTCCATACCCGCCTTGCTCTCCTTACAAACCCTCTAAATACTACTCACCAACTCAAGCCTTATATAAAGCAGTCCAGCGGACAAAATAACAACACAACTCACGTCCTCCTAACCTCCAAAACAACCACCCGTCCCCACTCCCCCTCCTCCTCCTTCCCCACGCTCCTCTCACACTCATCATCCTCCCCTATCCATCCAAAACCCAGATGCACCCTCTCGAACCCCAACCTCTCCTCAAGCTCCCTCGCCGTCTCCGCATCCATGCCGCAGAACTCGTCTTCTTTCAATCCGAAGACCTGTTCCCAGGCTTTGTTGCTCCAGATCATCTTCCCGGCTGGTACGCAGCCTGTTTCGTCGAGGAGGGTGCCGAGGGAGCGGGGGTTTGGGAGGAGGGGTGTGAGCTTGGAACAGTGTGGACAGGGTGCGGTGAGGGTGTTGGAGAAGATGGGGAGGGTGCAGCTTTGTTTTTGGTAGGGTTGTTAGTGTTTTGGTTTTTGTAAGGTGATTGGTTGTAGTTGTAGTTGTGGTTATTGTGAAGGGGATGGAGGTGGAATTGGTCGGAATGGAAAGGGGGGAAGGGAGGATGGCTTACCAGGTTGCGCACATTAATCTACTGCAGCGTTGGTTCAGGACTAAGGAGATGTCGGTGATTATCACGCTGAGGAAACCCGTGAATGTTCGTGTTGGATTGCGGCGGGCCCTATATTTGAAATAGCATGAAGTTAGCTGTTTCCTCTTATTTTAAGATAGGAAGTGGCGTCTAAAGTTAATGAAGATTTTGGATTTTTGATAAAAGAAGGTATACTCACTCCTCAGCAACATCAGCCAGACTATACAACACCGTATCAACCCCCTTCGTCCCAACAACCTCATCCCAAAATGCCTTTGGAAATTCCACCACAAAACTCTCCTTCTTCCTCAACCGAGCAGCATACCTCCTCAACCACACCGCGTCCGGAAAATCAGGCTCAACCTCAACCATAGTCGCCTGCTTAATCCCCAGATCTCCCCTTTTCCCAAACCCAACCGCATAGCTCGGATTCGAGATCAACAGCACGGTCTTCCCAGCCTGCCACTCCTTCGCGGAATCAATCATCTCCCCCCACAGCTTCAGCCTGATTTCCTCCGTGTGATCGAACAGTAGCACCTCAGCCAACTCAGTTTCCCCTCCATCCTTTCTGGTGATTTTCTTCCGCGGCCCAATGCTCTTCACGCAGATGAGCAATTTCACATCAGGGACATCTTCGAAGCCACTTTTCAGGTAAGTATCAAGTATCATGAGACCTTGAAGTGACGCCTCTTTGTTATATAGTAAAGGCGCTCTGCAGATAGCTTCGCTGGCAGGAGTGTGGTTATGGATGGTTATATGGTCGGAACATACTCTTCCCGGAAAGATATTTACGCAGACTAGCACACCCGGGATGGGTCCGCTGCCGGACTTGGTACTATCGGAGATGAAGGATGTCCATATGGAGACTAGTTGGCTGAGTTTGAGAGAGTATGGTGTTTGAGCGAAATATAACTTTACCTGTGATTATTTGAGAGGGAAAGAAGAAAATTAGGAAACTGGTTTGAATAAATAGAAATAAGAAATGTAGCGGGAAAAGTAGGGATATTGTGTCTTCATATCATCGAAAAATGATAGCAAAGAGGAACGGAGAAAAGGAAAAAGGAAAAGTCTAAACTAACAGAAATAGCACCCGTATCATCCTTCACAACCAAGTACTGCCACCCAGACGCCTTGGGCTGCTTCCGCGTCTTCCCGTAAATGGTTCGATAATTAACAATTCGTCCCCTGAACGCCACTGCTTTGGGCCCAGGAATTAGATCGCCAATATTTAAGACGTTGCTCTGCTGATCGGGGTTCCAATTCTGGGATGAGAGTTTCGAAGGTGTTGATTTGTTTTCTGTGTTCAAGCCGAGAGAAGGTGAGGATGAATTAGGGTGGAGGTTTGATTTGGGTGGTTCGCGGCGGTAGAAGGATTGGATGGATGGGTATGAGGGTGCCATTGGGATGGGCTGATTGATGTTCTGTTTTTGATGAGGATAATTTAATTCAGGTTGAAATAGGACGAGTGTAATGGCGATAGGTTGAGAAGCTTTGGGTTGTTTTGTAGGGGAAACCAGAGGTGATAGGAGTGGGAAGAGGACATGACTAACGGAGAGGGCGGCACTAGTCCTAAACTTCAAATTGAGAAGCCTCAACCAGCTTTCCATGTCCCATTAGCATAGAACAGAGTAGAGAAAATATAGATATCAGAACAATACAAAGTCACGAGCAAGCTTAAGATAGTGCAGATGTTGAAGAACAATTGTGCTTCATTGCTAGGTTACCTATAAAGGCAGCATATTTAATATTTAATGAATGGATGCATGGTAAAATACCACGCCTTAAATCAATTCAAGAATCAAACCAAAACTAGAATATCTCCATCAATATCAGTTATTGCCTCATATCTCTCACGTCAGTGCCAAAGATACTCAGTTGAACAGCTTGTGCTCAAGTGTCATGTCAGACTCTGGCTCAAGACCAACGCATGCACGGAAGATGTTGGTCAGGGCACCACGCTGCTTGGCAAGAGCATTAACAACGGGAGTTCCTGGAGGAGTCAAAGGAGCCTTGAGCATGTAGCTGAGAATGCTAAGCACGCTGTGGAAGTTCTTGAAATCCTTGGTCACAGCTCCGTCAGTGGAGTGGGCCCTCCATTGGATACGAGTCATTATCTCAGCAATGACAACCAAATCAATGATGAGAGGAGAAGCAAGGAGGGAGTCCTCGCAGACATTGAAGATACTGCAACGATTAGCTTGTGTTCTAGATTAGTCTAGAGGGTGTCTTGACTTACGAGATAGTTTGGTGACCACCCATGAAGATCTCAGCATAGTATTCGTCCAGAGCACGCTTGTTGTCACCAACGGCTGGCATGTACTTGATGACGACGGTGTGATCGGGATGCTCTCCCTTCTTGTAGAGCACGCTGTTAGCTTCAACCATGTCGTCAACAACATTGGACTTGGAAATCTCCTTGGAACGGAACTGTTTCTGGGAGCTAAGGTTCTTGCCGTCGTTGTTGCCAAGATGGTTGTAGCTGGCAATGGAGGTGAGCTTGATACCGGCGTTGATCAAGAAGTCAACAAGGGCAGACTTCATCTTGGTCTGGCCAGACTTGAAGTCATCACCACCAATGAAGGCATTGTGCTTCTCGGCAAGATCAATGGCACCTGGAACAAAGGTGTTCTGGGGAGAGCCGTTGATGAAAGGAACCTTGTCAAGGATACAAGCAACAGCAAAGACGGTGGAAGGAGAGACTTCCTCGTGACCATTTTCAATGGACTTCAAAAGGTTCTCAGCAGTGTCATTGACACCCTCAATAATGTCTGAGAAACGCTCGGTGTTGGCAGTCCAGAGAACAATGACCTTGTCAAGACCATTCTTGGCCTTGAAGTCACGGATATCCTTGCGAATTTGCTCAACATGCTCGTTGCAAGCTTTGCTTCCCTTGAGCACGTTGTCGGCACGATCTTCCTGGTTGGCAGCAATAAAATCAGGGTAGTAGATGCTGGGGAGAGGAACCATCTCATTCATCTCCTTCCGGACCTGGGCCTTCAAAGTGGGCTCGAGAACGGCAGCTCTGTCCATAGCCTCGGCCAGGTTCATGCTGCTGATGTCCCAACCACCAATGACCAGGTCATTAGGGTGAACCATGGGCAAGACTTCGTGGAAAGGAATATTGACATCCTTTGCGGTCTTGGCGTCAGTGCCCAGCTTCATAGTAGAGCTCATCATGACGGAGCCGTAGTAGTTGGCAGTTCGCTTGCCCTCGCGGGTCTCCCAGGTCAGACCACGGCGGTTAGCAATGATACCTGCGGTGACGGTGGAACCATTGTTACCACCCCAGCCAACAAGCATCAGGCCAGTCTTGGGGACCTGGCGCTCAACCTTGAAGTCGTAGACAGTCTCCTTGGGAGTAGCCACATACTTGCCTTCGGCCGTCTGCTCGACGGAGGTGGTGCGGTAGGTATACTTGGAGTGGATCTCGGCATCGGAGTAGGCGACGTTGGGCGAGTTGACAGTGAAGAGATCCCTGGTGGTAGAGGTAGAGGTGGATGCTGCGGTACTTGAACCATTCCCGTTCGCAAAGCCCGTTCCGACTTCAGCGTGAGGAGCCATCTTGATCGGAGAGATTAAGATGGAGCTTGTGGTTGACGGTTATTTCTTTTTTTGCAATTGCAGCTGAAATCCGTTTACTTGGATAACAGCGAGTCCGATGCCCCTGCTGGAGAAGAGCAACGGGCTCCGGCGAACGGGTGGTGTACCCTGATTGTCATGTCAGTTACAATACTTTCAAAAAAACTGATTTTTGCTGAGAAAAGCTCTCAGGAGGTACTCACGAGTTCAAGAGATTGGAGAACGTCTTGTCGGTGGGGTTGATCACACTCGAGAGTGCGATCGATTCGATAAGTTCGAATTGAAGAGAGGTTTTGGTTTTGTTGAGAAAGTGGTGCTGGATGCTGAGTAGAATTGCTCTGAGGTTCTGTGAGGTGTATAAATAATCAGAAGGGAGGAAAGAGAAGAGGAGAAAGAAAGGAAATACTTCGGACGGACCGGGTGAGGAGGATGGTGACGGTTCTCCAGCGTAATTCCCCCATATGCCAATTGGGTGCGGTCCTGGTGCCCCACCAAACCAGCCTGGCAGCGTCCCAGTCTTCTGGTAGGCGTGTGGTGAGGGTTTTGGCGGGGCACTGGCAGCTGCTTCACTGGCGGTGGTTGTCGGGTGCCTGGCGATAAGCACGCAGACGCCCCTCGCCCGCATGCGCAGAGACACGTTCGGATTACCACGTCTGGCCGTCATGATGTCGTGCTCTAACCAACGAATACATCTGATTACACGTACCGCAGTATCTTTCTCTTGTACCTGCTGTGAGCTTACGGCTATATTGCATGCAAAACCCACATGTTTCCACAGTTCAGAATGCGTTTGCAGTGAAATACGGTATTGGATCACCTCGTACGATGCTACAATGCAAATCACCTACAACTCAGCCTGTGTGCTGTCTCGACGGCGCGAGAACTCCATAGGTCTACGGCAGTTGGAGTCCAGAGAACACGCATATCCACGTCCTCGGTGATCTCCTCGACCGCCTGGCAGATCACCATCTTACGCCAGCTGTCCTCATACCAACCCAATCGCTTGGGATGTGGTTGTATTATCCCAGAGGCAATAAAGCGGGGTGGCCTCTTGGTGAGAGGAGTGTTCGAGATGTGCTGTGCCGTGGAATTGGGCAGATGTTGAGAGAACTACGGTAGCTGCCCCACGGCCTCCCCACGCTCGGTGATGAGATTGATAAGGGTTTTTAGATTTGGGGATACTGTAGCCAGGAGTGCCCGGTACGCCTAGCTCAATGGCAAAGACAAGAAACTTGAGCGGCCGAATTTGAAGCATCTGAACCGGATTTATGCTTCATCTGTTTCGATTGTCTTCACAATTCGATTTGTTAAGTAATTACAAATGGGCCCATTGAGCAACTGGTCTTGGCTGTCCCGGATGCAAATCGAGAGGCCGTTAAACCCTTCTCAGGACTTCGAAATGGCGGTCAACAGCGCCCTTTTTAGCCGCATCGATAAATGCTCGTTTCGGACTATGCTACTGTATGTTCCGAGGAGAGAGAAATGCATGAGCACACTCTGCAACTACTGCAAGCTGTCGTGGCCGGCACTTCTTTACCGATAGACTGTGCCAGAGCGATATATCCTCCGATCATTCGAGCTGTGTCCTGTGGTACGAAGGCATCTTGCTCTGGACGGAGAGAACGGAGAAAAGGGGCACAACATGATTTATGATTTTTAATTGCCTTGAGGACGAGGCTGGCTGAAGACTTTGGCCTGGGCTGGAGCACCTCCCTAGAGACATCTCTTTACCAGGGCATCGACTATTGCGGCAGGCGCCATGTGATTGATTACTGTACGCGGCGTGCTTGTACGATGCTCAGCCTGCATCATTTGCAAAAAGAGGACGGGATGTGAAGGGATCGGATCGACGATACAGTTGGTTCTCCCTTCTGCATCTCACATCTCACCCAGTCCTAGCGCTCCAGGGCTCCAGGGCTCCAGGGCTCCCAAACGTGAGGGCCACCATGGGGTCAGCAACCCAATGGCATGCAAGTCATGGCGAAACGACGAGGCCGGCCAAGCAGCCGAGCGTTCCTCGATCTCCTTCCTCGACTCGAGGCAAAGCAAAACGTCGCGTGCATCATCTTGTCGACGGACGATAACGGAAGACAGCGCTCCCGTGACATATGTTACACACTACAGTCAGAGAAAATGGAGAAAACAGAGAAACCAAGATGCGATTTGCGCTGACACAAGACTTGGTTGTTGTGGGAACCGCTCGTTCGCGCTGGGCTGTTACTGACCTGATACCGTACTGCACTTGTTCTGTGCTATACTGCACTGTACCTATAACAGAGGGATGGGAATTTCGGAGAATTGCCAAACCGATACGTGTGGCCGACGATGAAATTGAAATCAAGCAGCATGAAAAACTTTTGATGAGCTAGGTCATGAGTGCTGTGGTGAGTGCAATGGATACACATCTCCATTCGTCACAGTCCGTCCCCTGGGGAAGATTTGGGTTTTTGGTTTCCTAAGCGGCCCCCGAATCTGGCCGCCTACGATCTGGGCAGTCGCTGTCGCCGATCAGGGGCTGCGGCCACTCAGCGCCGGAGATTTTCCTTAGCCGCTGTAAACGGGGGCAAACGCAGAAAACACATACGAAAGTACGAAGGAGTTCGCCATCCGCTCACAATCATTGGGCAACGGTGTTATGCATCCCAAATTGAGCCTTTTCACGCCGGATCGGTTATGGAGGACAACGCCCAAATAGTGCAATATGCCAGTCAGCAAATCATGGAAAGGACAGGGCCAAACCCGATGGATATTAAGGGTCTTTAATTATTTCTGCAGAGTGGCACCATTGGAATCCGTGCTTCTTCGCCTACGGGACCTTATTTCGCTCCTTGGTGGTGGTTATTTGCGGTGTGAGACCAATCTGCGAGCAATCCGTCGAAATCCACCGACTGTAACCTCGTATCTTGGGCCACTTCTGGGGAATTCCTTGGCTCTGGAGGGCTTTCGGAAGCGCAGTCTCGAACTTGTCGCCAGTCGTCAATTGTACACTCAGGCCTCGATTGTTCTCTGCGGCCAATGATAAATTGCGGTATTCCTTGGGAAAGCTACCTCTCTACTCGGTACGATCGAAGCGATCAATCCCATTGGATGTACGATCGTTATTCACCGTGTTCTCGAAGCTTCATGGCGTCATGTGCAGCCGCCTCTCACCCCCAGGGCAGCATGGAGGCTGGATAGTAGTCATCATGACCAGTTTCGATAGTCTGCTTCTTACTATGCGACTGACTTTTGAGATTGCCATGGCCATTATGGAGTATTGCCCGTCAAGAGAGTGCCATGCCTGAGAAGAATTCAATGACGCTGCCCAGCACTCGGCGAACGGGTTGCAGTGGCTGCCGTGGTGAGGCTGTTGGCCGTCAACCACTGCAACAGTAACTTGTAACTGTACGGGTACACGTACAGCAAAGTCGCATTTCGCTCCCGACTCCTCACCCAAGGACCTTTTCGCTCGTACCCCAAAAACGCAAGGCCAACAGCGACCCACAGTGACATTCCAGCAAGAGAACCAAAAAGCGCAACTGGGCCCCCGACATGATTGCACATCATTGCGGTGGGCGAGCATAATTAGGGCGCCTATCGAGTCATTGTCGTTGTGACCAGCTGTTTAATTGCCATGATTCTTCCCTCACTGGTGATTTGCAAGCGCTGTCCTGTACCGCCAGTAGCCTTTTGCGGTGGCAACTCTGGAACCCTCATGCTCATATCCGGCACATGCATGGAAGACCGTTGCGTAAGGAAAGACCGCAGGCGGGAATGAGTGTACGGTACAGTACCGCAGAACCGCAACTAACCAACGACTAAGCACCTGTTAGTCAAGCTAAGGTTCCTCAAGGAAATTTAAGAAGGACTCGAAGGGCAAAAAGTAATTACTTAGCCCAGGCGTGACGTGCGACGGTTGTGCCCGTTGTTGGAAGAGGATGCAGATTGGAGTGAAACCTACTCCAGGCAAGGGCAGAGAGGCATGTTTCAGCGTCGGAGGCGGGCAGTGATTGGCACGAACGCGCGCTGGGTCTGTGAGCCGTTCGCAGGCGCCATTGCAGGCCCTTTTGCAGGTCCACCGCCCTCTTGGGCCAGGAAGCTCAGGACGCCATGCAGCCAGGTACAGGGTGAACAAAACTCAATACAGTTACTGTGCACTGTAGATGCTGGGCTACTTGGGCCCACCAGATACCAAGGAGGTTAAAGAGAGTCCAGGGGCAGAGGAGAGGGATCAAGGGTTGTGCAGCACCTCTCCACCTCTTGTAACCCTCCTCGATCCCATTCCATCCCTCCTCCCTCTCTTCATACGCTCGCCGTAACACACCGCACCAAGCCACCGGCCTCAGCGAAACTGCGACCATACCAAAGGCTGTCTCCCTGGCGCTGTCTATTCTGCATAGCGTATTTGCTTCTTGCTTCCTACCTCTTGCTTCTTTGCTGCTCTGCACATCTTATTCCTGCACGGCTTTGAATAATTGACAGGTTTGGCTTTGAGTGCTTTGAGGGTTCGCTTCTTTTTTTCTTTGTGAACGAACGTTGTTCGAGACCTTTGAACAAAAAGGTCTAGATAGCTCGCTCACCTCCTCGACATCACTCAAGCAACCAGCTCCGCTCGTATCGCTTCCTGCCACTACCACCACCCACCGATTACTTCTGCTGCTAATTACTGCGACTGCAAGCATTGTTCGGGGCGAAAGCGCAAAACGCCGTCAGGAACGGCTGTGACCGAACACGACCCTCGCTGTGTGTTTACGGACCTCCTCTTCCTCACAAGAAGGGTGGTTCGTAAGGGATAATTAGGGTTGGGGGTTCCCGGGGATCCGAATTGAGTCTGTCCAACATCTCTTTCACGGGCCAGGCATTATTGTGTGCACAGGAGAGAACATATTCTGGGGGGTTTAGGCTATTCCAACCAAACATCCCTTATCGCCTCGGGCGACCCTGCAACACAAACACCTGCGAACAACTCTGGTCTCTCTCTTCGTATGATTCCAGATCTGGAGCCTGAAGCGCGTTCGACGGCAGGATGGCTGGATATAGAGAGTCGACCTTTCTACCGACGATCAAGTGCTCAACATGTCTAATAGAGATTGAGATCTCGCAGATGGGTGATCATGTTTGCCAGAAACCTGCACCTGCGTCTGCTTCAGGGCCTATGATGCCCTCAGGAGAAGGTGTGTTTGCTCTTTCCACCATGATTTAAGCTGAAAATGATATACGATGCTAACAAATTATTCTAGCTACTCCTCCTCCTGAGGCTGCTACCAGCTATGATGGACCACAGAATACACGGTCGGGGCTAGATACAAAGCCGGCACGAAATTTACCACCCAGAGTCGATACCATGGCTGCCAGTATGTTTACAATCCAAATGATGTGTGCAGCATTAGTACTGACCATTTTGCAGATCGACCTTTCTTGCGTACGGACCAGTTGACCCCCATGAGTTCCGATTCTCGAAGTATCTCTCCCATGACACCTAATAGCACTCGCTCCCCATTCGCACCTCCGAAAACTCCAGTGGGCCTTGGATCAAGAGGACCGCCTTCTCCAGATGCTACGTTATCCTCCAATCTAGATTCTCCTTTCCCCCCATTCCCCACTAAGAAATCAGAGCTCGGCCACAAGCCACAGGGGAAGTCCATTGGGAGGGGACCAAACTTGATGGTGGAGGCAGATCCAATGTATGCTCCAGTTAGTCCGAGAACAGCTACTAGTGGTGGGTTGCTGGAGAGAATGAACACAATCGCACCTGGACCATTCGATATCAGAGGCAGGCAGGGTTCAGTAGCCGGATTGTCAGACAGCATGCAAAACATGACGTTGTCCTCAGGCTTCCCAGACCAGTATGCGAGACGGCCATCCATAGCAAGCTCAGTAAATTCGAGATCAGGCAGTCAAGCAGCGGATGATGCGGAAGCTTCGCGTCCAAAGGTGCCCAAGACTAACGGATATGGTGGGTTTGGACCTCCACCAACAGACGGTAGTCCTGAAGCACCGAAAACGCTAGACAGGTCCCAGACCTTTCCCGTCAAGCAACAGAGTCCTGAACCACTCGTCCGTAGGCCAACAGATATCTCTGCGCCAAAACGACCGTCAATGGATGCGGCTAATGGCCTCCTAAATAAAACCATGTCCACCCGTCAGTCTCCACCAAGAGAAAGGAGACCCTCGAGATTCGGTCCTGATTTGACTCGAGCTCCACCTCCACGAAAGGCAAGTATAGCTGTACCCAGCAATATAAACCTTGAAGCAGAATTTGGCACTGCCAATCCATACCACGCACCATCGGAATCACGTTCCTCGAACGACTCCGAGTACAACAGCGAGGATAGCAAGGCAAGTTCAAGGTCGAGTCCTCCATCTACAAGCCCTGAACGCAGGCCGTCGACACCAAATGTGAACGGTGCCAGACCTAGCTTCCCACGTCTAAACTCTGAACCAGATCCATCATCAATGAAATCGGAGTCACCCATTAAACAACAATTCGCAACCCCCATGAAAAAACCTGAAACATCAGCACAACCTCCCGAGTCCCCAATGGATCCCGCTATTCAGAGGGGTCTATCATATGTACCGCCACCCCGCGCTTCTGCACGACCACAACCCCCGAATCGCTCGCACACTGCACCACCGCCATCCCATTCCCATCCCGCATTGCTAAGCGCTCCCAGAGCTCCATCTCCAGCACCTCCCCGTTCTCCTACGCCAACACAAGCACCCGCCTCCACACCTGCGCCAGCTCCAGCTCCAGCGCAGACGCCCAAACCCGGGCGTTCTGGTGCCTCGAAAGGAAACTGCAAAGCTTGTGGACTTGCCATAAAGGGGCGCTCGGTTTCTTCTGCCGACGGTCGTCTCACAGGACGTTATCACAAGGAGTGTTTTGTGTGCACAACTTGTTCAGAGCCCTTTAACAGCACCACTTTCTATGTGCTAAATGATGCGCCATACTGTGAGCAGCATTACCACAGGCTTAATGGTAGCATATGTGCTGGTTGCCGTAGAGGGATTGAAGGGCAGTATTTGGAGGGTGAAAGGAGGCAGAAATTCCATCCGGGATGCTTGAGATGCATGGACTGCGGCATGGTGCTAAAGCGTGATTACTTCGAAATGAACGGAAGGATTTACTGCGAGCGAGACGCATTCAGACGGACGCAACAACAGGGTCGGTTCTTGGGAGTTGGGGGTCCTGGTGGTGGATTGGCACCGGGAGGAACAAACAGGATGGAGAGGAGAACAACGAGATTGATGATGATGTGAAAACGAAACGGATCAGGCTGTAACGAATCATCAGACTCTCTCCATTCTCATCCACTTTTTAACGCTTGCCTACGAAATTTTTTGGCTTTTTTATCAGGTTCGGCGCATCGCACGATATTACTCCACGACATATATTTTGGATCCTAATGCATAATCAACCGGTGTTTTTTGCTCTCTATAGTTCATTCGATTCGGTCTCTTTCTCTCGTCTTGCCAGGGTTTTGGGGCAACACATTATACCCTTCTGATTTCTTGTGCTTTTAACCATCGCTTTTTATGTTCACTTCGATTTACGCTCGGGCTGCGTCTTTTTAGCATTGGGTGGTGGGATTTGGTCGGGAAAGTAATGGCTTAATACTTTCTTTATTTCGCTCTTGTTTAGGGGGAGGACTCTGGTTTTTTCGAATCGTGTGGTGCTATTTTGAGCTGCATATATACCCTTCTTTTCGCTCTGAATGCTTATGTATGGCCTTTCAGAATCAGTCTTTGTACTTTCACTCGTTTTGTGATAGCAGGTGACAGACTCTATTAGGGCCCGGGGTTCCTCCTTTTGCGTTTAAACAAGTAGCTGCGTACTACTCCGTTCGATCAGTGTGTCTCTATTTTCCCATCACTACTCTCCCTCTCAAACCATTTTTGAGACAAAATAATGTATATATAACTATTTGAACGCGTAGCACGGCTAGGATGTCTGGAAACGTTGATACAGTATCTCTAGCCAACCCTCATTAGCTTGAAATGAAGAATGACATCGTCGAGTGTACTACTGAAAGTTTGATGACTTAGTGTCCGCTATATGCCTTGCCCTTCTAATGTTGTGGGTGAATCACCCCTTTGTAAAGACTATCAATTCATTTTGGTATAAGGTAAATAGGGAGCTCTGCCTCCTGGTCCCCCTTACAGTAAGCTAGAACTCATTCATCTGAGTGAAGAGAAAAGAAAATTCAAGTGATACCCTTCCACCTATGCATTTAACAACCCTGTCCCCAAGGCCTTCCTCCGTTAGGTATCTACCAATACAGAAAATCCCCCTGAATCGAAAACCCAAATACCTCCCTCTCCTTGATCACCATATTACTACGTTAATTACCCCCACATCCTTATCAAAACACCGCATCATTCACCCCCCTGAGCACCCTCCTTCGCCTCCCGAATCCCCTCCTCATCTCCCCTCAGCTTCGCAAAGTAATCCCTGATATCCTCCGCGCTAATCGCCTTCCCACTCTCTGCAAACTGCTGGAAGAACGGCTTCAGCTTGTCTTTCAGGTGGTTATACGCCATCACGCCCTCGATGGCCCGGACGCGATCCACGTTCTTCAAGGCGCTCTCGCCGAGGTCATAGATACTGCCGCCGCCGTTGCTGCTGTGGTGGTCGCCGCTCGCGTTGGGGTCGGGGTTGGAGGCTTCGGAGAGCGTGTTTTCGTAGGTTTCTTCTTCTTCGAGGAGGTGTGGGAAGGGGGTGAGGAGTGGGAAGCAGGAAGAGCAGTGGCAGAGGTGGGTGCGGAAGTCGGAGGTGAAGAAGAGGGAGAGAAGGCCTGTTGGTGCGGGGGGGAGGGATTGGATTTTGCAGGGTTTTTCTTCGGTGGCGGTAGTGGTTGATGCTGAGTTTTCCTCTGAAGTAGTTGTTATTGCTGTGTCTTTAATGTTGCTGTCAGGTGTGTCTTGGTCCGCTTCCTCTTTGAGTTTCTTCGAAGGAAGTGTTGAGTCTGAATCTTCTTCGGCTTCGTCAGCCGCCTTGCGTTTCTTGCTGTTTTGAGAGGCTTCTGTTTTCTGGAGGAGATCGGACTCCGGAGAAGGAGAGGGGCTTCTTTTGAATACTGCTGGGAGGAAACCTGGTGCGCCAGCATATCGCTTTATCCATGGGTTGGCCTCCACACACTTGTAGCAAATGAATCCTTCGAAGGAGTCTTCATCAGGGAAGCCTGGTGGAAGTGGTACATCTTCCTCTTCAGCTTCGCCATCGTTCTCATTCTCTCCTGGAGCAGCTGCACCATCCTCAGTGTTGTTGTTTGTCTCGGGAGCAGTAGCATCCTCTGGTGCTTCCTTGATAGATGGAAGAGGGCCCTTGGATTGAGGGTCGCTTCCTGGTTTCTTTTGGTTCGATATTTCATACCAGTTGGGTCCCAAGCCAACAACACAGCCAGGGTGGTACCAGTCCTCCCCACATCCTCCATCTTCAACTGTCCCCAGTCCCAAGCATTGAAACATGGTTCCCTTTTGCTGGAATGGATCATAATTTACCTCACAGCCGCAGAACCGATTCCGGAAGTTTTGATTGTATTTATTATTAGGATTAGGTGTCTCCGAATGGACTCCGCCTTTAGTGTTGGTCTTTGGATCAATGCGTATGTTGCATGGGGAGGCTGCTGGGAAACGAGTTGTACCGCAATCGCATTCAAAATTCCTCTTGTTGAAGAGCTCTACTAATGTATGTTCGCCGTGGCATTGTACTGAGCATGAATAGCAGATTCCAGCAGCAGTGTAGGGATCTGAGGGGTTCTCTGGCGGAGGATTGCATGTAAGACACGCGAAGAGGATTTGTCGAAGCGGTCCAAGAGGCTTTGTGCAGTTATCGAATTTCTGTGAGATAGATGTATTAGTCTTTGGGTTAATTTCTAATGTCGAGTATTCTTACATATGGCAAAGCTTCCCGAGCCTCAGCTTCTAACTGAAGTTGGTTTCTAATAAATCTATAAAAATTATCGTGGTTAGTCAATTGAACTATGTTGGCAATGCTTAAGATTGTGCGCGACGTACTCTGCTGCTGTATGCGAATCGTCCGACTTATGAGACGAGAAACTCTGGCTTCGCGCCGGAGCGCTATTTCCGCTAGCTGCGGTTTCATTTGTTTCCGCCTTCGAAAGAGCTGGAGCATCCATTGTACGTGATTATGATAACAACTGATGGATGGAGTTGGTAACTGGAGAGTAGATGAGGGGATGCACTGAAATCGCGAAAGGCATCTGGATGTTGCAGCCTCGCGACGCGCCTTGTTCGCTTCCGCGAAGCACTTAAACTCTGCGGCCTTGTCCGACTACTGTCGGCCTCAACATATGCACGTCAATTTTTGACCTTATTCTTTTAAAAAAACAATTACTTATTGTAGTATAGATATAGTGATGTTGCGCCCTTGAAGTATATTTAGTATTATTTAGAAGGCCTAGGATATAGGCCTAAGGATTGACAATATCCGACAGCGCAGGTTACAATATCAGTGAGCATATGATCACGAAGTTGCTATTATATGTTACCCAGACCATGTTCAACATAAATATCAGCAATATTCGAACTTAACTCAAACCCCCTTATGCTCAATTAATGCAAGAAAAAGGCATTACTCTGTAGTTATGGACGAGGTCAATATGTGATTACATAATTCATACTAATACGCTTTGGTTAAAGCGCGCTGCGAGCACTCAAACGCGAAACGCGAAAACGCGACCTGTCAAGCGACCGCGTGTTGAACCCACCGACCTTTTTCAGCCCCCCTTTCAACATCAACATTTCGGATGGACACCCAAAACTTTACATCTCCATCTCTCTACATAACTTACGGAAACATTGCATAAAATATGAGGTTCGTATTAAGCATAGTGCTTTGCTCAGCAATTATTCGACTCTTTCTACATTCTTATTTATCTGTTTACTGACCGACAATTTATATACAGTTCTCCTCTCCGCCCCAACATGTCCTCGGCCAATCGTGGCCCTGCGGTCCGCAATCTCAAGCGTACGAGAGAACAAGATGACGATGCATCTGCATTGGGAGCTTCCAGTCCCGCTGCGGGTTTAATTCCATCCTCACCTCCTGCCTTCCCAATGGCTCATGGTGGGGACGATGAGGAAGAAGATGTAGATGATGAGCCAGAGGTGGCCGATGATATCGATGATCTTGATGAAATGGCTGAAGATGAAGACGGCATTGATCTTTTTGCTGATAATTTCGAGCGCGACTACAAACCTCGCGAGGATGATGAGTATAGAGGAGCCGACATCGATGATGAGGATTACGAGGAACTGGATCCTGCGGCCAGACGACAACTCGAGGCTCGTCTCAATCGACGTGATCGTGAACTTGCCCGACAGCGTCGAATGCCAAATGCTTTCCTTCAAGATGAAGATGGAGACGCCGATATGGACCTCACTGCGCAGCCTCGTCGACGTCGTCATCATTATGACGAAGATCAAGATGAGGATATGCATGATGATATTATGGAAGAAGAGCTCTCCCTTGCTGCTTTGGGCGAAGTAAAGGCAGGTAGTTTAGTCGACTGGATCGCTCAACCATCTGTTCAGAGGACTATTAGAAGAGAATTCAGAAGCTTCCTCACTGAATTCACAGATGAGAATGGAGTCTCCTTATATGGACAGCGTATCAAAAGTCTAGGTGAAGTAAACGAGGAGTCCTTGGAAATCTCATATACCGATCTTTCAAACGCTCGAGCTACCCTGGCTTATTTCCTTGCAAACGCCCCAACCGAGATACTGAAAATAATGGATGAGGTCGCCATGGAAACTGTCCTCTACCATTATCCCGACTATATGCAGATTCACTCGGAAATTCATGTCCGTATCTGTGACTTGCCTGTTCACTACACCTTGCGCCAACTACGTCAAAGCCATCTGAACTGTCTTGTTCGCGTTAGTGGTGTGGTAACGAGACGAAGCGGTGTTTTCCCGCAGTTGAAGTATGTTATTTTCAAGTGCACAAAGTGCCAGACCAGCTTAGGGCCATTCCAACAAGAATCAAACACTGAAGTCAAAATTTCCTACTGCCACAATTGCCAGTCAAGAGGGCCATTTGAACTCAACTCGGAGAAGACAATTTATCGCAACTATCAAAAGTTGACCCTACAAGAATCTCCCGGTACAGTTCCTGCTGGACGTCTCCCTCGTCACCGAGAAGTCATTCTACTTTGGGATCTTATTGACAAAGCAAAACCGGGTGAGGAAATTGAGGTAACCGGTATATATCGCAACAGCTACGATGCTTCACTCAATAATCGCAATGGTTTCCCCGTATTCGCAACCACTCTCGAGGCTAACAACGTCGTTAAGGCTCATGACCAGCTTGCAGGCTTTAGATTGACCGAGGAAGACGAACACCAGATCAGAGCATTGGCAAGGGATCCCCAAATCATTGACAAGATTGTCGATTCTATTGCCCCTAGTATTTATGGCCACACGGATATAAAAACTGCTGTTGCTCTATCACTTTTCGGTGGTGTACCTAAAGTTGCTGCAGGACGACACAGCATCCGCGGTGATATTAATGTTCTTCTCTTGGGTGATCCCGGAACAGCAAAATCTCAGGTACTTAAGTACGTCGAGAAGACAGCCCATAGAGCTGTTTTCGCAACTGGACAGGGAGCTAGTGCTGTTGGTCTTACAGCTAGTGTTAGGAGAGACCCTTTAACTAGTGAATGGACTCTGGAGGGCGGTGCTCTAGTCTTGGCGGATAGAGGAACTTGCCTGATTGACGAATTCGATAAGATGAATGACCATGATCGAACGTCTATCCACGAAGCTATGGAACAGCAAACCATCTCTATCTCGAAAGCCGGCATTGTTACAACTTTACAAGCCAGGTGTGGTATTATTGCTGCAGCAAATCCAATCGGCGGAAGATACAATTCTACACTACCTTTCTCCCAAAATGTAGAACTCACGGAGCCCATTCTATCCCGTTTTGATATCCTTTGTGTTGTCCGCGATCAGGTAGACCCTTCAGAAGATGAGAGGCTTGCCAGATTTGTTGTTGATTCACATTCTCGTTCTCACCCAGATACTCAACCTCCTGATGACGAAGAGATGCGAACTCTGGCACAGGCAGCACAAGACGTTGAGAAAGTTGGTGGAGGACTAGAAGATACGAGATCACGATTTGCAGGATTGCAAGCTCAGAAGGCAGATGCGGCTAAAGAGAAGCCGGCCGAGCCTAAACAAGAAGGCGAAATCCCTCAAGAGCTTCTCAGAAAATATATCCTCTATGCCAGAGAAAGATGTAGTCCGAAATTATATCACATTGATGAGGATAAGATAGCAAAACTGTTTGCAGATATGAGAAGAGAGTCACTTGCAACTGGTGCCTATCCCATTACAGTAGGTTTCCCAGTATTGTCCCTAGAGGCTAGTTTTATCTAACGTGCGTGAAATAGGTCCGTCACTTAGAAGCCATCATGCGTATCGGCGAGGCTTTCTGCAGAATGCGACTGTCCGATTACGTCTCTGCAGGAGATATCGACAGAGCTATAGCAGTCACTATTGAGTCTTTCGTAGGGAGCCAAAAGGTCAGCTGCAAGAAAGCTTTGGCCCGCGCTTTTGCGAAGTATACTCTGGCTAGATCTGGTCAGGGTAGGAGGGGTGGTGCAAGAGGACCTATGGAAAGGGGTGATAATAGGGCTGCTACAGCGACCATGGCATGACTAGCTTTATCTGACGGAGTTATGGGGTATGTGTTGATGCTTTGAACGGCTGGGTACTATACCAGGATGATGTCTATACGCCTGGCTGGTTATGTATAGAAAATAATGAAGTGTGATATTTTGGCATGGCTTTTGATCTATTGTCAGGTGCTGGTGTGGTTTAAAATGGATATATATAACTAGGTTTGTCGTTATAGCTAGAACCTATACCTAACCTTACATCCACTAGCGACCTTAGCCTACTTCGGTCTCCTTCACCTTTTACAAGCTCGCTATTCTATACAAGAGCTAATATATAACCTCGAATAAGCTAACACTTTGCAACAAGAGTGCCGCGATGGTATAATACGTCGGGTCGAATTGTTGCTACGCGAGGAGGTATATGCCTCTAATCGTACACATAGTCTCGTACGGTTAGGAGAGACGTAGGGCATACAGCATGACAGCTGTATGGCACGAACACTTTTGTTACTTGGGTTCCTTTTTTTCTATTTTTTTTTAATTTTTATTTTTCTCGTCTTATTACTATCTATACATTCTAAGCACTTGGGAGTATTTCTGTTCGTTTTGACATATTGATATGGTCTTTTATTTAAACAGGATTGATGAGAGTTAAGTACATGTTCTCAGTATTTTACACCAAATACCCGAGAGACCGTGAGAAGAATACCGAATTTAGAAGGGAATCAAACTTTGGCTTTCATCTTACATTCAATATGAAGCTCGGCTTGAACCTTGTGTGCATTTGAAGGCGTCCACTCCTGAATATGCTATATAGAGAACTAATTGCAGCAACATCCACGTTGCTCTCCCCGAGATCATACATACATTGATCTATTTACTCAAATTATCCTCTCTCTACAAAGTGTTTCCATAAACTAATACAACCTCAATGTAAGCGCCTGGTATCAATACCCACCTTTTTCTAATAGCAACGCTGAAGAACAGAAAATGTTCACAAAATCCATGCATACTCTATATATTATTGGAACATCATACCTTCTCACCATCACCATTCGCCATCATCCTTTTCTCCTTTTCCTCCTTCCTCCTCTTCTCTTCAGCAGCCCTAGCCTTCCTCCACCCCGGTCCCCACCGCATAACAACAAGCAGCATAGGCGCAAGTCCAATATCAATGAATCCAATAAGCGTATAACTCCATCCCAACCCCAACCGATTTGTCATAGGCACAATGAGCGCCGTGGCCCCCGCACCGAGCAGGCACCTCACGAGATTCAGCGCCGCAGTAGCCGTGCCGGCAATGCCAGGGTTGATATCAACAATGAGGATACTCACCGTCTGAGTTGATGCAATGAGCGAGTATCCCAATAGCACCAGCAGTACGCAAGGACCCGCGACATTGGTCTGGAAGTGTAGGATCCAGCCGTACGTCACTGTGCATGCGAAGGCTAGGAACAACATCGGCAGCGCGATCTGGAGCCGGGCTTTCTCGATCGGGAAGTTCGAGAGATCTTGTTGTCGGCTTTTGACTACCTTGATACCCAGATTCCGGGCATGGCGCTGGTAGTTCCAGTCGATGAGCTTGCCTTGGGTGAAGGCTGCGAGGAGACTCCCGCCGCTCATGGGTAGGTACATGAGGCCGACTTTCAGGTCGGAGTAGCCGTAGATGGCTTTGAATTGGGAGGGGATACCGGAGATGATGGCATAGAAGCCAGAATACAGTATCCCGGCGAAGAAGAGGATCATGAATGCTTCTTTTTCGCCGACTACTTTGAGTGTAGCGAGCGGGTTTGGGAAACGGATACGGCGTCCCTTTGCAAGTTCATCGCGCTTGGCGTAATCCGGTGGAGATCCAGCTTTTGTGCGTTTTTTCTCCTTCAAAATGCTTGTGAGAGAATGATTTAGCTTAGGAGGCGGAATCGTGCCGTCGCCGACTATCTTGCGACAAGTTTCAGGGAAGAAGAGAAGCATGGGGATGAAGAATACTGTGGCAAGAATGGCAAGGAACCCGAAAATCCATTTCCAGCCGGCGTACTGGCTGAGTATCCCTCCAAGAACTGGGCCCAGGGATGGTGCAAGGATTCCAGTTAAAGAGGTGATTCCTATGTAGATTCCTCTCTCGGCTGATGTTGCTATGTCTGCTACGACTGCGTTTGCCAGAGCAACGGTACCACTACTCCCTGCACTCTGCAGCATACGCAGGATGAGCAGAGCGATGTAGTTGTTTTGGAGTGCAAGGGCTATGTCCGCGGCAATGTATAGGACAAAGCAGACAATGTAAGCAGGCCGTCTTCCTGCAGTATCAGAAAAGCCACCCACGAAGGCAGGTGCAGTAGCTTGAAGGATCTGGGATAAGTCAGTAAAACAATCGACTCGACGGGTATGTCTTTGGATTGGATACCATATAGGTAGTCATGGTCAGGTTGATCTTGCTAGGCGAGACATTAAGATCCTTAGCAATAGTGTTGAGAGCAGGGAAGTAAATCTGAGCCGTAAAGGGGGAGAAGAAAGCAGCCATGGTTGCGGAAAAGACAATGAACTTCTTCTCCAATGATCCAAACGACGAGTAAGGAGGCCCTGAACTAGCCGTCTCTGATCGTTTAAGCTCCTCAACATTCGCCTGAACATCTTCACCCTGATTCTCAATATCTTTTCCCAGCGATATGGTCACCTCCTGCTTCTCACTCGCTTCCCCAGTACTTCTACCAACGGGCACCACATTTCCTCTATCAATGGTACTCGAAGCCCGTTTCTCTGCATATGCAACATCATCACTCCTCCCTTCGACATCCAAATCCAGGGGCACCCTCTCCATAGTAGCCCTACCCTCAGTTTCTACAGCCATCATCATTCCTCACTCGACCAAACAGATTCACCCAATTGACCGATACCGGTACTCGAGACTCAATGAAACCACGCGAAAATCTCACGAACCCAAAACAGAGGGAGAAAAACAGCGATAATTACTTTATCCCTGCCATGAAGAAAAGATTGAAAAAAAGAAAAATAAATCGTCTACCTATCTCGTACCTTTCTGCATCTCTCCTCCTCCTAGCTAGGCCCAAAAAAACACAACCATCGGGAAGTATTTGCCGACTTTTACGGCTTTAAGCGGGGAGGGCGGCGTACTAAAATCCGATCCCAGACGTGCCCGTAATTGCGTGTCTCTATATAATTAACTTTGAAAGGGATTCTTTTGTTTTGAGTAGGCCTCTCTTGATATTCTCCACGTGAAAAGTCTATTGTATTTGTAATTATAAAAGTTTTATGTTCTAAATTGCGGGAAGCCAAGAGTCTTGTGTACAAGAGGCGACTTGGCTGGGTTGGCTATGCTTTGTATCGTACACGTGACCTGAGCCTTCCCCTCTTTTTTAATTATGGCATCTATTGGGTTGAGAAAGAGAGTGTGAATTATTCTAGTAGTTGAATTTAATTGGAATTTTTGACAGCGAATGTAAGAAAAAAAGATGAAAATGAGCGGAATTTGTTTTTGACTAATATCAATTTTCATTAGTGACTATGTTCTTCTATAATAAACAATCATTATCCGTCCCAATTTTCCAAATTCATTAATATCGGTACAGCTTTGAAGCCTGAAACCAAAAATGCAATGGGGAATCCAAAAACGCCGAGCCATGCAGTGCAATTACAGAAGTGAGATGAGAGTGATGTGCAACAATCGCCTGCCTTACACACCTTATCAAAGGAAAAAAGCATAAGAGATTCTTAAGCCCCACCACCCATGGCCTCGGCTCCCTTGATGTTCTTCCACTTGCTTGCAAGACTGACAAGCACGGCGATGCCTCCTAGCGCAATTGAGATTGCATATGCGACCTTCAGTCCGTCTAGGTAAGAGGCGACGATTCCTGGAACAACATCTGGTGCAAAGGTCTTCCGGATCTCTGTGATACCGATGCTACTGACTAAGGCAGGAGATACCGAGGGTGCTAGTGTTGGGAGCTTTTGAAGGAGTCGGTTGGTGAATGCTGACTCGCCAGCTGATACCATCTACAGAATGCTTGTTAGCAAAAAAGAACTGAAATTGAGGGGACGAATATTGAACTTACGAAGGCTCCACCAAGAGTCTGCATGAATAGAACCATGGCAGTGGCAGATGACAGATCGGATGGATCAACCGTCGCTTGAGCAGTGATGACAGGAATTTGCAACGAGAGACCGACACCAAAACCGGCGATGATCTGGTAGCCAATCCACTTCCCAGCGCTGGCATGTAGTCCCAGGGTATAGATCAATCCAGAACCGATAGTGAGTAGAACAGCACCGAGGATCATCAGGGGAACGAAGTGGCCAAAGGCAGTGATCAAGATACCAGATGCTATGGTAGCAATCGTTGTTGCCAGAATCATGGCCAGGTTTCGGACACCACTTTGAGACGCTGAAACACCATCGACGACTTGGAAATAGATGGGCATGTAGTAGAGAAGCAAGAAGAAGCCACCGGCGAGGAAGAAGACATATATCATGCCCACAGCGACGACTCGATTCTTCATAAGGCGGGGAACTACGATAGCATGTTCACCCTGGAAGTATTCGTTGATGCAGAAGACAACCATAAGGACTCCGAAGACGACTAGAGTTGCAACAACCTTGCCTGAGTGCCAACTGGCAGATTGGCCACCCCACTGAAGAGCAAGAATGAAGCAGACAACAGCTGGGATAATTATTCCTGTGCCAATTGGATCCATCTGTAGGATCTTTTCGCGGAAGGGGGCTTTGACAGGCACGGCCGCACTGGGTGTTTGGAACATTAGAAGGATAATGGCGCCGGCAATACCACCGATGGGAAGGTTGATGTAGAAGCACCATCTCCAAGTTGCTTTCTCGGCGAATACACCACCAAGGAGTGGACCAATAACGCTTGCGATACCGTATGATGCGCCGAGAATACCTGTGAATGCCGGTCTCATGGCAGGACGGGCCGAGAAGGCAATGATTGTGTATGCTCCTGAGGCGATTCCTGCTCCTCCAAGGCCGGCGATGGCTCGGCCCACAATCAATGCTGTGCTGTTTGGTGCAACACCTGCGAATCTGTGAGAATGGGGCACAACAAATTGGATAAGTCATCAAGCTACTTACCACAGATGAGACTGCCCAACTCGAAGATAAAGATAGCAACAAGGAAGCCGGTCTTCAAAGGGAAATACTTGTAGATTTTACCCCAAGTGGACTGGAAAGCTGCCAGAGTCAAGAAGAAGGCAGAGCCATACCAGCCGACGAGACTAAGGCCATGGAATTGATCGGTGATCTTTGGGATAGCAGTTGCTACGATGGTCATATCAAGAGACACCTTTTTGAGATGAGTAAGTGGATGCTCTTCTCTGCTAGTTAATAGGGGGGAGGATTACTTACCAAAAAGATGCTGAGAACCAGGGCCACAACGATGAATATCATGCGCACACCTGTTGGGTACTCCTCCTCGCCATTTGCAGCAGCAACGCCTGGATCATCCTCCTTGAGGGTATTGGTTTCTGTTTCGATATCTGTGTTGGCGCCCTTTTCCAAGTCTTGTTTGTCGTTATGGAGGGAAGGAGGAGAAGATACTCCATTGTCCGTCTCCTTCTCCTCCGCCAGCGTCATTGATCTCGAGTCCATTATGTTGTGAGTTATGCAAGAAAGTATATAAAAGAAATAAACAAAAGGATAAATAGCCCAATTACTCGAATAACCTTGTAATTAAGGAATTCCAGTAGATCAAAGAAGGCCCAATCAAGCAAGAATGGAAGTGGAGATGCAGTGAAAAGAAACTCCGCTGGAGGTAGAGCACGAAGTCTTATATACTGCCCAGGCTCTCAGAAGAGAAAGAGATACCGGGGCAATAGGCTTACCTGATTACGACACGTTCGAGAAGAAGACAAAAAATCCGATACTCGCCCGGGCCTCAGCTGGGCTCGTCCACAGCGAGTTCAGGAGTCCAGGGCAAAGGAGCCGTCCCGGAGGTGAGCCTTAACGCCATGGGGTACAGGTACTGTGAGAAGGCCCCACCAAGTCCATCGAGAGGGAGTTCTGGATACAGCCCCTTTGCCCATTGGAGCTAGGCGCTGGATCATTACCGGGACCCGACAGCCACGATGCGACGCTAAAACGGTGTTTATCCATGATGTGTCATGCGGGAAGGCAAATGGCCATGTTTAATCGAACCTTTGGGCTTTCTCTTCGTCCGCCGTTGCGCCGTGTCCAGCCCTATGCGTCAAATTTGACAAACAAAGGGTCGCTGGGTGCGCTGGTGAAGCTTGTTCAGCGGGTTGGTTCTACGTACAGAACAGTATGGTCGGCGGATAGGGACGAATCCGGCGACACTGCGGATGAGAGGCACATAGATCATCTCTGATCATGTCGACTCATAACGTACAGTACTGGAGTGCACTCTAACTACCCATGCCTCAACAATATCTGGATGAGTCAGCAGTGGAGCAAGCACATCAATTAACGCTACGGTAACGTATTGCGAGTGAGACTGTGTTTGTATTGGGATGCCTCGGATGCCTGAACTGCTCTTCACGGAGTTCCATGAAGCATGAAAAGGGGGTGGAGCTGGAACCGCAAAGTGCAAAACGCAAAGCTTGACGCCATACTGTTCAATGGCTTTCCATCAATCACCATGCTTCGTAAGCAAACGTTGAGAGCAAATATGTGTTTTGTCAGAAATCTCTCCTCATCTCATCTCTCGAAAGTGTTAAACATGCAAAGTTGTTCCGCCGGCTCTCGGCGGAAGTTCCAGAGGCACGGATCCACGTAAAAAAAAAGGTTGACGCTATCGTGGACGCTAGGCCTCGTTGGGGAGACGACGAGTAAATTTGCGCGCTTACTCTCAGCCTCTAACAACGCCATGACGTCTCAGGGTCGCCCAATCGCTCCAGCTGCTCAACGCACTCGGAGCCAATTTGGCCGCCGGGTCCCTTATCAGTCCTCAGCCATCAATTTGGCTACCGGGGAGGCTCAGAGGCTTCTTCTCTAGTGCCGGACAATTCCCGTACCAATGGTGCGCCCTGGCTCAAGGCACCAGCTGCAAAGCTTCCAAAGCCAAGCAACGGAATTGCCTACGGACCCGTTTGATAAAACTGAGAATTTGCGCCTAGATAATCCTCGGGTTTAAGGCCCTTGCTGCTCCCGTACGTACATTATCACCACTACCTCCGTCGCTATCCACGTTCAGTCCACTGCCTGTAAGCCTGTCCACGAATAATCAACCGCTTACTGCACAACAGCCGATGAAAGGGGGTGGTTTGTACTACCCGTACGTGAAGATTAAGTTGTGCAAACTTTTCGTGCCAAGTCATCCAGATTCCGATATAGCCAATCGTATTACATGAGGAAAGCTCCCCCTGACCGTATTCGTGTCATCATCCATCATTATCCTCCTCAGCTCTAGCCCACGACAGCACTGTACAAAAAGGAGCTCTCTCTCAGCTCGATTCGCCGATCCGGCCTCCCCACTGCAGTGCAAATCGGCGCGAAGGTTACCGTAAGGCAATGCGGTGTGGGCTTGAGATTCGTGCCCGATTCAACAGAAACTGTAGATCTGGCAGCGCAAGTGCCGGTAGCTGTCCGTGCTTTCTCGCAGAGATGCGATGTACCAGTGGGTTTTGCGGTCAGGTAAAGTACTGTACTGTAGAGTAAAGTAAGCTGGGAGAAATTGTGCCTACGAGTTCACTAATTGTATTACAGTAATACCGGTACCCAGTACTGTACCACCCTGACTGTATAATGACTGTATAAAAGTTCAGCACTATTAATACAGGGCACAATTACTTCCCGCTTCCAGCCTGTGCATATTTACAGATTACTATCAGAAAATGCCTATTGAGGAAATAGAGCACAGACAGTGAAGTGGGGATCACAGTTATCCCTAGATACACGCCAACCAAGGTCCCCAATCTACTGTAGAGACCAGCTAAAAAGGACCTGGACACTTCATTCTAAAAACAAACAAGCAAAAACAGAAGACATTATCATGGATGGAAATTGATGGATACGGTATCGGTAGTATTACATCCCGATTGCGCATTGCGCGTATTCGGTATGCATACGCCCCAGAACAGAACCCCTGGATAGCCTATTTCGGGACGTTACATGTAGATACAGTCCTCCTTGCCGGGGCCCGGATGCGATACGATGCGATGCGACGGTAGATTGAATACTACAATAATAGCCGCACACGGATCGGTCTCCAGTCGGGTCCCGACTTCGATGTGCTTTCTTCCCGGGAGTATTGGGGTTCATATGGCAAGGACGTATTGGTGTTAGATATGCAATTAGTTCATTAGATTCAATTGATTGACCAACCGGCAACGCCAGATAACAAAATTAGACAGCTGGCTTTTACTCACTTGGACCTCAAGACCCACTGCGTTATCGAGTTTCAAAGGTACCCTCTTTTAGTGAAGATCAAGAAATGCATATATATACGTGCATGTATGTGCGTACGTACGTACGCAACATTTGCTTATTCGCTAGGAAAAATTACTCAATGTGTTTGCTTACTTACAGCTACAACCTTCCCATAAAGTACAACAATACCCAATTCCGGAAATAAAGTGTTAAGATCGTACAGTACAGTAAGTCTCAAGTCGGTATCAGCCGTAGCGCACGGTATTTAACTAAAACGCAAAGATTACCAAAATAGATGTTTGCCTGATACGTTATGGTCGAAGACTCGAAGCTGCCATTGCTTGCATAATGCTTAAAGGCGCTCTCGGCGGAGTTTCTTGCATCTTGGCATTCTGTGTCCTGCATTATTTGCCCCGTCTGTGTGTTCTTCAGGTACTGTATCATGACGAATCATGCAACAGTCTCCCCTCCCCCTCCCCTTTTTGGAAGACTTATCAACTTGCAAACTGTTTGCTTCTCTTTATATTTCTTTTTTCCTAGCATACTCACGAAATCGAGGAATGCATCATCTTAACAGCAAAGGGGTATTTTGATTCGACTATCTAAGACTTGAAAAAGCAACGCCCACTACAATACAGAAGAGGGATCAGCGATGAGACGAGAGCTCATGTGCTAAAATTCCCCTTGAAATTCCTGTTGTTACAATCTTGAACCCATCTATACCACGAAAAAATGGGTCAAACGCTAAAAGACGCACTGATTATCCTCCCGAAAGTGTTCTGCGAGAAAAGCACCGCCTGAAGAAAACCGTCCGAGTCTTTAGTAGTTGCCGTTGGCGTTGGCGTTTGCTTGCTTGTCGAGATCATGCTCAACACCTCGTTGCTGAGTCTTGCCAATATCGTGTTGGGCCTGAGCACGTGCTTGCGCGTCTCTGTCACCAACGACGCCAGCAACTGCACCCTTAACTGCTCCGGTAGCACGGTCTGCTATGCCGCCAGCTAGGTCGTTGAGCTGACCTTGAGCTTCTTGCGATTCACCTGTACGGCGTTGTTCTGTGCCTGCTTGCTTGATGCCCTACCGAAGAAGTCATGTCAGTATTATTGCTTCTATATTCTCCAGGGCAGATTTATATGGAGGGGTCACTGGTGAGGGGTATCGGATAGGGAAAACCTACTTCAGCTCCGAGCATGTTTCCAACAAATTCCTTTCCACTGCCTACGGTCTGGTTCCAGCTTCCCTCGGTACGGTTGGGGTCGTCCTTGGTGACGGCTCCAGTGCCAGAGGCAGTGAGGTTTCCAACCTTGGCGGTGGCATGGCTGGCCTCGTGTTCAGCTTGGGCTTTGTCTTTCTTTTCATATCCGGCTTGCTGTGAGTGATGTTAGCAATATGATCCTCGGTTGATGTGCCAAACCTGGGAAAGGAAATTATTTGCTCACCTGATCAGCATTGCTGCCAGTGAGGTTGCCAATTGCGGCCTGGACTGCACCGGTGGCAGAGTCAACGTAGGACTGGAGAGTGGAAGTCTGCTTGTCGGCCATGATGAATAGTTTGTAAATGTAAGATGTGTAAGTTGGAGTTTTGTTGTAAGTGAAGTTTTCTTTTGTAGTTGTTTTGGTTTGTTTGAATTATTGATTTATCTATGAAGGCGATAGACCCTTTTATATGTAGAAATTAATTCTCGACAGGTGTCGCGTTCTGAGCTCCGAGGTGTAGTGAATCCTTGGCTGTACTCGCGTTCGCGGGATTGACGTCACACTTGAAGCTTAAGATTCGCCCCCCACCACAACCAACCCAGATCGCTACCTCGACTTGCTTTAGCGGTCCTCCTCTTGCGTCAGAGGTGCGAGGGTCTTACGAACTGGTCGTGGCCATTTTGCCATCTACCACTTTATCATTCTACGATGAAGCCTATTTTCACATGCGTGGGTGGGCTGAGCCACAATGTTTCAACACTTTCTACAAAAGAATTGGATTTCTTTGAACCACGAACTACTCTACAGTATTCTATTGGACCTCCTTATTTCTATGGGCCATGGTTAAGACAAAACGCCTGCAATGCTGGATATACCCATCCACCAAACGCCCAAGGTCATGCACACATTAATTAGGTTATGATCACAAGGCCCAGCCCTACCCGCAAACTCATCATGATGCCTGAGACATCTTGGAATCCCTTCTTGCTTTCAAAGGAAACTCCTTGTACTTGGTCTCGTCGAATACCCACAAACCATGCCCACACTCCATATCTGCACGCACCGACTTCTCATCCTTTGCACCCTTCAGAATCTTGTCCACAACCTCGTCATGTTCCACTCTCTTGAAGAATTTCCTCTGATATTCTCGGCCTTCGCTTTTCTCAATCTTTCTTAGTTCCCTTTGCTGGTTTTCGATCTTGGACTTCTCACGTCCCACTGTGAACATGTCTCCTCTATGAATGCCCTCTGAGACCCGTTGCCAAGCTCTTCGGGACTCCATGGGGTCCTGAAGCTCAATAGGGGCAACGGTAAGAGGTGTTCGCTTTAGGTGATTGGCGTTGAGTTTGAAGAGTTCCTTCTTGGTTCTGGCGTCTTTGAATGACAGGTTATCACTCCATTGTCCGTCAACAGTGTAGAGGGGCTTATTTGGTTCCGACTCATGGAAGATTGTTGCTGTGACTGAGTTCTTCTTTCCACTTAGCCAACCCTTTCCATTATAGTCAATCTTCGAGTGATAACCCGAGGAGCTTCGAATATATGAAGTACCGCTAAGCTCAGGGGCCAGTGCTCCAGTAATAAGTCCTTCCACGTGGACGTGGGGGAGAGTGATCAAGTAATCCTCGTTGTATTTATCGAGATGGAGCACATTATATCCTTTTCTGTCTATCTGCACTGTTCCGGAGAAGTATACCTTTGGGGCGACGGTGCCTTGAAGTCTGACACCGTGTTCTTCGTTCCAAATATTGGTTGCCGTAGCGGGAGGGTGATGGCTGACTTGCTCAGCAAGTAACTGTGTCACACCAGCCTCATCTTCCCACTTCCCCATAAACAGTTCTCCAAGGAAAGGATTCAACGGCTTCATCTTTTTCTTCTTGCCATTCTCATCCTTGTTGTTATGTTGCTGTCTAAGGGTACTCAAGAACCATTTCAATACCAGCAATGCCCGCTTCTCAGGATCTGTTTCTGAAGCAGGTGCAACGAAGAGCGATGGGTGTTCTGCCCAGTAAGTGGAAAATTCAATGATTGACATAGGAGAAAGTAGAAATGGTGGAGCAGTCAAAGACGAAAGGTCGCCATTGAAGGTTGCAATCGACTTATATTAGAGTTAGCTTTCCATATATTTCATCAGTAAGTTGAGATTTCTTACCTTCAAGAACGCAAGCCAGGCGTTCTTGCTACTCGATTGGTGTTGGGATGAATGTAGTGCTACACTTTTGAGAGTCATATCGCAATTGTCTTGAACTAGAGCCATGCTAAGTATTCTTTCGTTCTAATGTCGAGACTTTATCCTAAGACTTTGAATTCGAGAAAGTGGACCGCGTGGCAAATGATGAAAGTCAAAAATCCAGGTGGGTCTATATATTTCCAAAATAAGAAAGAAAGTCGTCTGCAGTGATGAAAAGAATATCGACTAAAAGTAGCAAATAATAGAAACCTGTCTATATTTTGTTGAAAGGAATTAGTTTAAGAAGAGAAGTTGAAAAAAATGCTGCTGTCCGTCCTTCTAGCAGATGCACTGAATTTAAGCTTCTTATTTATTATTTCCCTCCCCTTCTAACAAGCCCTGAGACGAATGCTGCCTCAAAGTCGAGATCTCGATAGCGCTGAAACACCCCTGGTCGATCAAGCTTGTTTCGTCGTCTCGCCTCGCATGTGAATTCTAGAAACGCTGCGGGTGTGGCAAGCGAGTGTGGCTTGCCCAGTGAAATGTTTCCTATCTGTCACTGAATGAGGTCCAGAAGATGCGATGGTTTTCTTTCGATATTGATGGAAACCGTTCAGATTGTTGAGCTTAAGTCATAGTAGTCGGAGGAGAGGTTATATGCTCGATGGGAACGATGTACAAGAGTACATCGGAAGTATCTACCAGAGTCAGGTCAGACACAGCCTTCCTCATTGGCTCCCCCTTACAATTCACATAGTACCCGATGCGGCATAGTACTACGTCCGTAGCCAGCGCCGCATCGGCGCGCGCGTCTGGAGGCTTAGAGTCTATGGTGGCCATGCGTACAGAGTCCAACCCGAGTGGTTGTACATCTTTAGACGGCGAATAAAGTCGGGGCTAATCTTGTTGAAGTTGGAAGTGCAGGCTTTGGAGGCGTCTGTCGGCTCGTGGTTGGGCGTCGGATAGATACTCGCGGTTACGCGTAATGCTTCATCACAGTTGTGTCTGTTGGGTAAGAATCCACAGTGTGACCGGTATGGCAAATCTAGAATAGAAGTATGATGAAATTGATTGAGCCACGCAGGTTCATGTGAAGCAGTTGTTGATCTGGATCATCAGTATCTGTTCTATCCCGTGTCTCTATTCTCATATCAATACTCGAATCTACAATAGTTTGTTTTGCTCAGCCAAATACTTCAACCTACGAATCTTGCAATACTATTCAATATTTCCATGCACATAGAACGCCAACCTTCCTTTCTAATAGACGCCCAGACGCTTCTTCACTACTAGCTTCCTAATCGATCCCTCCCAGTTCAGCCACGGGTAGATCTAGGGTGTAGAGAAAAGGGTATCAAGTCACACGTATGCAATAGCCACGTAATCGGATGAATCCAACCTAACTTAAAATCTTATTTCCACTTTCATCTCGCGAGGAGGGGGAAGTGATTGGAGGAGGAGTGAGAAGCTTCTGTGCGGTATACAGTATTGGAATGCTGCCGTGGTGCTTGGCCTCGTCTTTCGTCCTCGTCCCACAGCACATCGATGGTGTACTAGCAGTTGATCCGAACCCCACAGCAGAAGCTTGAGATCTGCTTTTACAGGCCTGTGAATGTTATGTTAAGATGTTATTGCCTCAAACTTCCATCGGTTCATTGAGCCGATAGAGTCCCTCTACAGTAAGAATGCCAGCGACCAGCCAAAGCCTCAGCTAGCCTGGCTATTTAGTAGGTTAAGGTCTCGTTCGTTATCGCAATTAAGCAGACAGGTCAACCCACTAACTAAGAACGGCCATGCACCACCACCCGCAAAATCAAGAAAGAGCTCTCAATCTGTCAATCCTAAGCGAGTGATTGTCCTCTGTAGGGACACCGTTGTTGTTCGTTGTGTACTCCAACATCCAGCACAATAAAAGCATACAGTCACAAACTATTCCACATTCAATCCTCAAACCCTCAAACTACCCTTCATTCTCCATCCTCCCCAAATAGCCCCCCATCACCACTCATACCGTAACTATCCTCCCCAGATCCAGTCCAATCCGATCCGATCTGGATCGATCGATTCATCGCATGGCACGAGTCAGATCCACAAGGTTGTTTCTAAATTTAGCAAAACCGAGGCACAGTTACAGTTACAGTTAGTACGTACATGCAACAGTGCTGTAAGTCGGCCCGGGGTGCTTGTGCCGTTGCTGTTCGGTACTGATACTCCTACGTCCGTAACGGTGCGGTGGGGCGGGGCGGGGGCTGTGAGCGGATCTGGATTGGGAAGTGTTGGTAGAATGGGATGGGAATGGTGAAGAGTACGTACGTACTGTACTGCACTGTAGAGGGAAGGGGGTCGTGGAAGCTTATTTTGGGAAAACAGATAATCCAAAAGTCTAGATTGGGTTGATAAGAAGAGAAGCGCTGGGTATTCATTTTTCAAACGTTGATGAGCCCATTCGAGGGCTTTTCACCTGTGTGGCTGAGATGCAGCACTGGTACGGGTACAGTAAATCAGCGTGGGAGGACATTGTACTGTACTGCCCGTACATTGTTATCGCCACAGCAAAGCAAGAGGACCCAATCTTTACCTTGGGAGTCTTAATTTATCTTTGAAGTAGTATTTCATGAATTAACAAGTAGCAACCAATCTCGTTCTTACATTATCTCACCGAGATATACTCATTCATTTATGTGTATAAAGATGAGAGGAAGTACTTTGATAGTGTACTTTCCATGGTAACACCAACACTACAAAAATATGTCACGACAGTTCTAAAAACTCTATGACTTCAAAGTATTACAAATGACTCAGCGAAACTACCACAATTTGCGTGAGAGAGGAAACTTTAGACGCAATTTCGGTACCGTGTATCCTTAACTCATGGGACTGGACACTGGCGAGACTGGATCGAGGCTGCATTAGGGGCTGTGCAACCGTGCTTGACCATAATTATTGTGTATGTAATGTGTATGATGCGGGCTGCTTACGTTGATGCAGCGGAACTATCTCCTTACTTTTAGCCATACGTTTTTAAGGTTTGCGTTACTTTGGGACGAACTTGGGATTGATACGCCGTAGTTTCTAACTCTTTTCCGGACATGAATCATGATTAGAGGACACTTAGGGTCGAGGTGAAAATAGCGACATGCAAAAGGTTGTGATGTGAATATCTTAGATTATTCCAAGTCAAATTCCATTCCAGAGCTACCCTAGTCATTGCACGGTGATGCAGTCATATCCTAGCCAGTCTTTATTTTCAATAACCCAACCACAGCGCCTAGCCATATAGTACAATGCAGTAATGCGTAATATGTCCCAAGGCGCCGTGTATCCATACAATTCATAACCCATCCATCCCATAAACCCATACCATCATACCCGTCAGGGTAAGGAAAAAAGAGAGAAAAAAGAGAGTCAAAAGTCCAAACGCCTATGCTGTGATCATAATGTTACATATATATCAGAGATATCCCAACCGTCTTACATCTTCACTCGTGCCACTCACTCTCCTCTCCCGGCTGCGAGATCTACTCCCTCTCAGCTCCATTTCCGCGTTCATCAGCCGTTCCTGCACCCATGTGCGGTACTGGCTATCACATCTGACGTGTTCACAATTCAGTAGATCCGTCAGAGTTGTCTTGATTTGGAGATTGACATCTCGAAGCTTGTGCTCGTCGGCTTCGATTTCGCTCAGGATGCTTTCGTCAAGGACGGAAGGGAGGGAGCTCCGACGAGGAGAGGGGTCGAAGGGGTTGATGAAGTGGTCATGGTGGTTAGTAGTGCTTAGGAAGCCGTTCGAGCTGCGAGGACTGCTCACGCTGCTTCGAGGAGAGATTGGAGAGGCGACAGATAAGTGTCTTCGATTTCCCTGAGAGGAACGACGATGGTGGCGACGGGCGAACGGCATGTAGTTGCCGTCAGTTGGAGAGGAAGAGAGCTCAGGAGAGAAATGGCCCTGTCCACGCTCTGGAGAGTAGGAAGGCGAGGAGTTGGTTGATGTTGAAGATGTGATCTCGGCGAGGCGTTTCTGCAGTGCATCATGCTGGGTGCTTAGCAGCATGTATTTCTGCACCATAAATGCCTGCTCGTGAGACCTGTGTGTGGGGACGGCCATGGCTAATAGCCTTTGGTGGGGTTTTCTTGTTTTTTTGTTCTTTATAACAACCTCACAAGGTGTGAGATAAACAATCCCGGGGGAGAGGCGGGATTTGTATGGTTTTTATAGCTATGAGGCTTTTTTAAAGTGCAGAGGAGTGAATCGGGTCTAGACTATCCTCAATAGCGACTACCGACTCATAGAGTCCAACTCTGGATCTGGCGCCCGTGGCAAAAGAGGTTTTTGCCCAGAGACTAGCGTGCGAGAGGTCTTCGAGAACCACAGAGGCATCCGGTGGGTGTGGCAGAGCAGACTAGAGAAATCAACTCAACAAGAGCAACAGCAATGTAGAAGAAGAGAAGAAGTCCGAGTAAGAATGGCTTTGCTCTCTTGAACCAGAGAATGATAAGACGCGGAACCCAATTGAGGGAGGAGCGTGGACGAGCTTATATGGGGTCCAGCGGCTGGGAGAGTGGCTCGAGTGTGGACAGCAGTGGGCATGCAGCAGTCTGGGCAGTCTAGACGCGGAAGGCTTTTCGGGAAGCTTCGAGGGAAAGGAGGGCACACTGAGATCACCTCGATCACCTCTGTTTGGGCTGATGTCACCTCATGGGCTGGGAGAGAGCAGTGGAGAGAGATTGCCTAGACCCAGAGACCTGCGGCGCTCTGGGGCAGCGTTCCCGTAGCGTGACCCGCTCTCCTAAGAGGTCCACCACGCGCCTTGGCAATTGATGAAGAAAGTAGCGCTGGCTTGCGTGTGTGCTTTGTCGGGTCTGATTTGGTCTTATTTCTGTGCAGTATCGGTACTGTACTGCACTGCGCGGTACTCTCATGCAGTACTCTCATATGGCATGCTTGCTGTATGCTGTCGTGGCTGTAAACGCGATGCGCTCTTCTCTCCACATTTTCTTCGATGCACTCTCCATCTGCATGGCGCCTTGCTACCCGATCCGTGCCCTTTCCCCAGCATCATAAAAAAGAAAAGTTCTTATCATACATCATGATCTCGGATGGAACGAAAGTCTCTTACGAAAAAGTAGACCACAGTATTGTCAGTCTACAACGGTGCAGAAGGGGTCATCGTTGCGGTTAGAGGGAATCCATGGCGCTTAGTCCCTGGTTCGCTGGAGTCTCGTTGATGCTGGTTCCCCAAAACCGGGAAAATAGCGTGCACCATGGGCCCAACGGACCACCCAGGGGCAAGTCACCGCATTGCGTTGCTACAAAATGTTCTAAAGGGAACTTCCCTATTGGGCTGTCTTCGTTGTTCTAGACCTTGTACTAGAGTACCGATACTGTTACAGTACCGTGAATGCTCTGAGGGAAAAGAAAATTTCTGTGAGGATCAACATAAGCTCTAATCTGAGCATGCACACCGCAGAAAGCTGCAAGCATTGCAAACGCACATCCCCTCCTCAGAAAATCAAAGCAAAATCAGAATCATCGGCACATCGATCCGTGCAAAGATGAAATCACCCATCGCATGCTTCTCCAAAACATGACCACACAAAACTACACTGTGGTCAACTGTTGAAGTGGTTTGATCCTTCCTCCAGCCGTTTATCGAATGTCATCCCAGAAGCTCGGGAAAAGGAGGGGAAAATCGCTCGCCCCGTTGACGTAATGAGGGGAGCGATCCCAACCTCGCCAAATGCCCCACTCACAGCTCTCATGGAGCTTCTTGTCCGAGCACAAAACGAGCAGAGAGGCCTAGAGGGCTTATCCCTTTTCAGCCCTTCCATCATAACTGCTACATATGATAACAACGGCATCATGGCTGATCCTCCCTGATCTACGATTTCAGGGTACCGCGCGACTCCACGTTCCTGCGCCAGAGGGAAAGCCACAATTTCTCTAAATCCTGATCCTGAGATCCTGAAACTGAAAATTGTCCATCTCACTTTCCCATCGTCTATTTCCATCTCCTTGGACACGGTAATCAATCCTTATCTCCCAACATACAAAATTAGAGAACCACTCAAGCCACTGTAGAAGTATTTCTTTTAGGTAAAGTCACCAATCACGTGATCCCACTTCCTGCACTGCAACAACATCAAGTAGTACCGATAAGCCACACTTCATTGCGTGGTCGTACAAGAAACACCGCCCAGCCCGCCCCCTCTATCCACCCATCCAATCATCCACGGCAGGCGTGCGTGGCCACAAGTTTTGTTGCAAGTCAGAGCGAAATCATCTTTTTTATCCATCAATGTCAAATTTTATGTACGTAAAGTGACTTTCTCTCATCCTCCGCAAGACCTCTCTGCTCTCTCTACCCTCTTCTTGACCTACGACATAGTAGCTACTTTCCCCGCGTTAATCAGTTCATCCCCGTATTTTATTCAAGCATAGCCTATGCTCGATAGAGTAATTTCTCTCGATGAGTTTATACCGTGATGATTCATCCATACATGGGCTGATGGGATTTCGCTAGGTGTTAGGGTTCTCTGTCGTTTTCCCGTTTGCCGTCTCCCGTTGAAGCTTGCTTCCGGGATGTGGACGGCGGGAACGGGTTAAGCGTGCACAGGATGGGATTCTTACCCCGGATAATGGGAGTTAGAGTTGCCACAGTTAATGCGATTTGAAACTGATTAACCTTTGTGACCCCGTGGCTATGATGTAGACGTGATCCAATGGGGATTCCCTCTGTTGCAGTACCCTCGAGCACATCGATTTTAAGCTCTTACTATGATCGCATGGAGTACAGGTACGGGTATTTTTGGCAACGAGAACCTCTCTCTTACTTCATACTGTGTATCTTCATGGTGAAGATCCATTGTGAGCTGGGGATTATCGATGGGATGACCTCTCAGTCTCATGACCGCATTCCTGACGTCTTTCACTTGAACTCCGTATTGAAGGAGTCACGTGATGACACGAACAATCAGCCCCTCCCAAGACATCGCACGTGACATTAGCAACATCTAAGAATCCATTGTGTCTGAAAACCTGAGGCATGAAACCCCCAAAGTCGTACGTTCGATAAGGGATCATTATCATTGTGATTGGATCGATCAAGGGGGAGAACTTGGGCGTTACTCACAGTGGCTAGGACTGCTGACCGCTTTGTCACAAGTACACAGCAAGGCCTAATCAATAGATGCAGGCAAAGGCAAAAGTCAGCGCAATTCATCCCACAGAAGCAGAGCTTTGGATGTGTTGATAGATAGGAATACTCGTGCTGAGAGCAGTCTTTTTATGATATCTTCCATGATGACTTGTACAGTGGACTACACTTTCTGAGAACTAAAACTATTCACTTTCACTGGTGACAGCACTCCCGTCCTAGCCACGAGCCGCCCCGGTTGGGCCGAGTCGGGGAACTGATGTGCACAGGACCTCCTGTAAAAGGCTGCACCCGGGAGATCGACCGTGCCAGAAGCGCCCCTCTTTACTGTATCGTCCAGGTGCCACAGTTACGGTTACAGTTACATTTGTCGGTGCTGCGTTGCGCCAAAGCTTGTGAGACCGTTCTTCGTGCTCAAAGAAAGTTGAGAACACTATGGTGGTTACGAGGACTTCGTACTGACTATGAAACACGCACCAATGCTGTGACCTGGACATCTGAAAGGCTGAGGCGGGCGTTCCCTAAGTAATTTACCCGTGGATCCTCCCCAAGACAGACACTCAGCACGGCGAATGCTTGATGCAATCTTTCGGGCCGCGATCGAGCCAGCTCCTCGCTCTCCCTCTTGGACCCCAGATTTCCATTCGTCCTCTAGAATGGGGTGGACGGGGCTGCTGGGCCTCCATCCCCAGTGGTTGCGTCGCACCAGCCTCACAGGGCAGCTGCTTCTCCTGCCCACCACGGTGCACCACCCCCATCACCAGTTAGCACACTCAGCAGAGTATGTGCCGTAGGATTCTCATGTAGTCAGCTTCCAGGTGGGATTCACTCGCCATGTGGCCGCGCATTCTCTTATGCAACTGACTGTATCTCACGTATCTGCGACGACGAGGCTCATCTCATCGGGGGGAAGGGCTCTCCTCCTCCTCTTGGGGAATTTACCCAGCGGCGCACACAGATATATTGCGAGCTGTGAGTGATACGCCAGGTGTGGCTGATCCCGTTCTGCTCGTCTTCGGCGTGCCTTCAGCTCCTGTGGATTACTGTCCAGAGGGCGGAGACGGACGGAGCGCGCCCAGAGATTGCAAGCCACTATTTGCGATAAATCGATTCATTTGCACATTGTTATTACTGTGCTTCTTCTTCTTCTTCGCTGTCCCCATTTTCCTTTTCTCTCCTTTCTCGCTTCTCCAGTTACTCTCACCTTTCTTGCTAGACACTCCCCGTTGTCCTGAATGCTCGACGTCCTTTAGCACCCACCTGCTTTGATGTCGCTGTCCATCTAAGCTCTTTCCAACTCTGGCGGGCCTGTTTTTCAAATCACCAGGGCCAAACTCGCTAATAAATAACCTTTCAACCACGATGTCCCCATTGCGGCTGCTTCTGTTTCTCCTACCGAGTACACTAGTAACAGCCCTGTACGCACCACGATATGGGATTGTCGAGGTTCCAGAAGGTCTCAGTCCTAGATACTACCTAGGAGCCGTGCCGTTGTCGATAGAGAAGAGGCAATCTGGCACTTGCAAAGCTGGGTTGCACGCATGTATGTTTATTTAGAGCTGTTTTGATCCTAAGCCCGCTTTTCGGGTACCTGTACTGATTACCATGGCATATAGGCCTCGATGTCGGCGCCTCTGGGTGCTGCCAGGATACTGAATACTGCTATATCAACCCTCACAATGACCTGAAATGCTGTGCCATAGGATCGAACTGCGATAGCTTCTGCGCTTCTACGCAATACCAATGCCTGAAACCGGCGAGAATCAACGGCACCGCGACCTCGACAGCATCATGCTGTGATCGCACCTGCCCCAGCACCAGCGCTTTCCTGTGCGCTTCTTCCTTAGGAGGCCAATGCTGCAGTTATGGCTCAGTATGCGGCTCCAACAGCGCATGCATCCCTACCGCGACGTCTTCGACATCGGCCCTCGTCCAGGAGATTGTGCCTGGATGCACGACGGCCCAGATCTCTTGCGCTGCGTCTCTCGGCGGCGGATGCTGCAATGACGGATTGGTCTGCACGATCGTAGATGCGACGTACTACTGCGCCAGTCCCTCTGGTGGAGAGCAGGCGGTGCGTACAGGCGCGGACGGCAGCATGTGGGATGATAATAAGGGAAGCTCAGGTCTCTCCACAGGTGCTAAGGCTGGTATTGGAGTCGGGGTAGCAATTGGTGTCTGTCTCTTCCTCGCAGCGATGTTGTGGTTCTTCATGGTCCGGCGAAGACGCGCTCAGGTACTGAAGGCGGCGAGCTCCAAAGGTGCTACGTCGGAGGTTTCTGGTTCGAAAGTCTCGAGACCTGCTGCACGACAGACGGACTACTTTGGTCCTCATCCTGTTGTTGGACCTTATACGGAGGATCCCAATTCCCCTGGCCCGTCCTCGCCGGGATATGATAGAGGTGTGCCTATATCACCCCAAGGACCTGGGGATATTACTGGTGCCGTCGAGATTGATTCGAGGGGCCTAGCAACTAATAATTCAATATCGCCGCTTTCTTCTCACCCTGTGTCTCCCGGGATTATGGAGCACTTAAAAGCTCGTACACCATCTCCACCGCCAACGGAACTACCCTGAAGAGGCACTATAGGAGACACTTATCAAGAGAGAGAATACAAAGCAAAGTCTATTCTAAACATGAATCATAAACCTAACGGATGATCGAATTCAATGCTTTTCGATGACCGTGGCCACCAAGAACTAATTATGCCCGACCAATATTTCAGAGCGTCTTGTGGGAGATAAGAAATCCAACTCCTCATATATTAAGACAACGCCATGATGTCGATTTTCCAACGCCAAAGCCCGAGTATACCAACACATGAAAACATAAGACATGATAAAATTCTAGCTGAAAACTCCTCCAAATGGTGTGCTCTCTCGCAGATCAGCTACCAGATCATCCACACTGTTCAAATACCTTCCAAGAAGTGCTTGTTTCTCTTCCGTCGTCCTTGTGGAATCGTTATCGCTCTCAGCTCTTCTCCCGCTCACCTCTCGGCTGAAGGCTCCGGCAAGTTTGCTGGGACTCCTTTGCAGCATTGTTGGGGAGGCGGGAGAAGCATTAGCGCTTGGTATGGATGGAGTTTCGGGCATGAGGTAGAAATATAAGAATTCGACAAGCTTGAGTTTGACCTCACGACTTGTGGATCGGGATTTAAAGATAGAGGTCACAGTAAGCAACCCATCAAGAGCCTCAAAGGTCCGTGTGTTTTGCGGGGTGTCAAGTAGGGCGCATACAAGCGTTAGCAAGGTTGCAGATTGGATCGCGGGACAGTTGACTGGTTCAAGCAGATCAAGGAGGTGCTAAAGCAATCGGTACACGTTAGCATATGTATCACAACTTCAGAACAAGATATAAAACCAATAGAGATTATACATACATTCATATACAACTCCCGCGAGAATAATGTCCGCGAAGGCGGATGCAGTAGCAGTATACCCTGAATCAAATCCAACGTAGCAATAATGCAGAGATCATTCTGCCCATCACTGCTCTTCCCCATCAGCCTATCTAGGCAATTCACCAGCCGCAGCGCAACATTCCACTCAAACCCCTCCTGCAGCTTGAAGAACTCGCGGAATGCCAGGTCATCCCGCAGCTCGGCCAGCTCTTTGCAATCCGGCGGTGGGGGAGGTTCGGTACCGGGATCAATCACCGAGTTGCGGCGATTAAGCGCTGGGTTTGTGGTGGTGTTCGCCGCCTGGCCGCCTGCGGACGGTGAGAGACAGATCTGAGCGAGCAGACCTTCGACCTGGCGGAGTCCTTTGCGGATTTTGAGAGTGTCGTAGGATGAGAGGTTGTCGAATGATAAGGATAGTAACGCCTCCATATTGAAAATGTGGGTTTCTTGGTGTCTCTTCTCTTTCTTTTTCGGCAGGGGGTTCGTAATTATTATTATGAATTTGCGTCTCTCTTCTTCGCGAATTGTTGCAGATGCAAAAGACGGATTTGTAAAATGCAGAGCAAGGCGAAGCAAAGCAAAGCAAAAGCAGAAAAAGCAAACGTTGGTGCACGAGGGTATCTTATCGCTGGCTAATGCTGTTGTTATGGTAATGGTGGTTGGTTGTCGGAATTGATAATAGTACAGGGAACGATGAATATGACGGATGGCGCTGTTAATACATGGTGGAGTGAATGAAAGATACTTTGCATTGGAGCTCTTTAGGATAAACGTGGAGAAAGTGTGGGTTTTGTCGCTATCGCCGGAGCTTGCAATCTTAAGTTGGTTCACCCGGCAACCATAGCCCAACTACCGGATTATCCTTTTGCGGCTTCGGTGCTGTTTGGGGGAGCTGGTTAGGCGGTGAAGCGGCAGAATCCGGCCTCTGCCGTGAGTGACCTTTGTGACGTCTTTTGCATCAGGTCAGATAATGTTAGAGCATGGGTTTGTAGGACTGGACGGGAAGACGATGTCGTAATTCTTGCACTTGAAATAATAAGTACATGTATTCGTAATCAATAACTTATTGTTGGGATGAATGCCCTCGTAAAATAAGATGAGTTTCTAGCGTTGGGGTAAAAGAGTGTACCTGGCAGATTTTAGCTGAGTGTCTTCCGACAAACATGTGAGAGGGGTCCCTCGCCAAGCAACCCCAAGTAGTCGCCCAAAGCTGCAACGAACGTGACCTCTGACGCTTCCAAGGCATGAATCTCTACATCTCATGAAACTGGAAACGCATAAACTTTTAACATCAGCCTGATATCAGGTGAATACACTGTCAGTATGCCCGAGTCGTTCCCCTGTTTCCCGTGCTGTAATAAGCAAACTCCATCGTCAGACGGCAGACAAGGCTCCGCATCTGCCGCGTTTACATCTGCCTCTTTCTCCAAAATCCAAAGCTCTGTTGTTGTTATACACAAGACATATGTGTTCTAACACCATGTTTCAAGGTATCCGGTCAAAGGCCGGTTCATCCAAGATGGCTTCGTCCGACATCCTCCGCTCTCCCAACCCGATCCCACCACGAACCTCCTCGACCGGACAAAGCAAGGAGCAGCACAGGGACACAGGCAAACAACCTGTGAGACCACCGGCAGAAGGAGAATGGATAAATCCACCTCCTCGAAAATACTCAGTATCACATTCACGTTCTGCTTCAACCGCGATCAATCCTGTTATCCAAACCGGGTCCTCGGCACCTGACCCCTCGAAGTACCAGCACAATGACATGACTTTCCCCCGAAGGAGTACCTGGTCTACGGATAAGGAGAAGATACTGTTTGGGCCGTATGATTATTTGTTTTCGCAGCCGGGGAAGGATATCAGGTCGCAGCTGATCGCTGCGTTTAACGAGTGGTTAGAAGTACCAGCAGAGAGCCTCCAAGTCATAACAAAAGTAGTTGGGATGTTACACACGGCGTCGTTATTGGTTGACGATGTCGAAGACTCTTCATTGCTCAGGAGAGGTCTTCCAGTAGCCCATAGCATTTTTGGGACCGCGCAGACAATTAACTCGGCGAACTACGTGTACTTCTGCGCGCTCCAGGAGCTGCAGAAGTTGAAGAACCCGAAGGCCATTCTGATATATACGGAAGAATTATTGAATCTACACCGAGGACAGGGCATGGATCTGTTCTGGAGGGACACGTTGACATGTCCGACGGAAGATGATTATTTAGAAATGGTAGGCAATAAAACTGGAGGCCTGTTCCGGTTGGCAATTAAGCTTATGCAGGCCGAAAGTAAAAATCTCAAGTACGACCTCCCCTTCTTCTCCTTTCCCTGCGCTGCAAGCAGGTAATGGAAAGCCCTTTTGCATGAGCTGACGATTTCAACAGAGACTGTGTCCCGCTTGTCAACTTGATTGGCATTATATACCAAATCCGCGACGACTATCAAAACCTCTCTTCACAAGAATACTCCCAGAATAAAGGGCATTGCGAAGATTTGACGGAGGGGAAATTTTCCTTTCCCATTATCCACGCTATCCGTGCGCGGCCCGAAAATTTCCAGCTCTTGAACATCCTCAAGCAGAAGCCGACGGATGATGAAGTGAAGAAGTATGCGGTCTCGTACATGGAGGCTGCTGGCAGTTTTGAGTACTGCCGGAAGGTCCTGAGCACGCTGATGGAGCGGGCGAAGAAAGTAGTGGATGATTTAGACGATGGAGCTGATAGGAGAGGTGGAGCAGTACTGAAGATTCTGGATAAGATGGCCCTGTGAACAAGCACAGGCGCAAGCCGTGTATATGGCTCTTTCCATGTTTTGCTTTTTGGGTTTCCCTCTCTTTCGGCATTGGTCACAAGGCGGTGCTTTTGTACGGGTTTGGACTCAGCATTATTGATATCCTCTGGTCGCAATATTTTCATGGATCTTTTTGGGGGCGCCTTTGAGCCATCCCAGTGTGCTGTGGGTTTTATCATCTGTAGTTAATTGAAACATTTCGACTGTGAACTCTTTATAATTGATTTCCAAGTCCACTTCACCGTAATTAATGATCGCAGTTAGTTCCCGATCAATAAATATAGCAGTCCTTAAATAGAAGAGATATCCGTGAAGTAAGGATGAAGAGTGCATGAAGTTATCGAACTGTTACACTAAAAACACACCTATTACGCGGCATTCGTCAACTGGTGACCTCAGGCAAGTATCCTTCCGCGAACTCCCCACTTGCTTGCCCCGTCAGACGATGCCCATACCGGCTTGGTCGCAGGGAGGGGGTAAACAACAGGTTGCTGCCATGCCGGCTTGGATGACGAAATGCGCCAGTTTCCCAGCTTTCGAGCCAGTGAGACCAAGCACATTTCAAAGCCATCTTTCCCCCCTTGGAATTCGCAATGGGCCATCGCATGAAGATAGCTGGGCTGATGTTTTGCTTTGCTTGACTTGACTTGCTGGGCAGGATACATTCATCCATTTACCCTTTGGATCCCACTGCATTGATTAAGGGAAGCTGCGGAAACAGAGCCATCCGGGTGCCCAGCAGGATTACAGTATTTTTACTCTTTATAGCAAACAAGCAACTGTAGGCAATAAGCTTAGCCCTCAGCTGGAGGTCCTTTCCTCGATCCAATTGAGGCCTGAAGCTTTTCTATATCTTTCGTTTTCTATTTCTATTTCTGTTCTTCTATTTAATCTCCCCATTCTTGCGAGAAAGAGGGGGTTTAATTTTAATTCATGAGATTATCGACCTCGCTGCTCTCCCAACGCGTTGTGCTGCGTAAGACCCCGCGACCACTTTGTCATCCTATAATCAGCGTCGTTGCACCCCACCTCTTCTTCTCATCCTCCACGCATACACGCCCCCTTGCGCCGCATCCTCATCATAATATTAATAAGAGAGAGATCTCCACACTCCTAAGAAGAGGCAATAGTGCTTCATTGTCACCACAGAAGAATCGATTTTTTGCAACCACCTCTCACATCATGACGGAATATAAGCTTGCGGGTATCTCGAGCTTGAACCTCAAGCCTGGCGAGAAGCAGGAAGTCGAAGTTGAGGGCATTGAGGAAGGCAAGGTTCTGCTGCTCAATGTGGGTGGAAAGCACACAGCTCTAGGTGCAAAGTGCACTCACTACGGCGCCCCGCTTGTGAAAGGTGTACTTACTGGTGATGGAAGACTGACTTGTCCATGGCATGGTGGTAAGTAACCCCCGGTTTCATTTCCCAGATTTCTCATCATATTCAATTTTGAACGAATGCTTCCATGTTATTGGAGCTTCAAAGGGGCTATGGAAGCTAACACACATCAATAGCGTGCTTCACGGCCACATCTGGCGATATTGAAAACGCTCCAGCCATCGACAACCTCCCATGCTTCGAGCTTTCTGAAAAGAATGGTGCTGTATACGTGAAGGGCGACGAACAGACAATCAAAAGCAGTCGTCGAAAGCCTGCTGCCCGAGTTTCAGGCCAGGTCATCCCTACTGAAAAGGTGGTCATAGTAGGCGGTGGTAGCGGTGGTCTTGCTGCTGCAGAGGGCCTTCGAGAGTTGGGCTTCAAGGGTACTATCACTGTGGTTGGAAGTGAAGGATATCCCACAATTGATCGTACGAAGCTATCAAAGGCTCTCATTGACGATCCTGCCAAGATTGCACTTAGAAATGAGGACTGGTTTAAGGATTGCTCCATCGACTTCCTCTATGATGAAGTTACCGCGGTAGACTTTCCCGGAAAGAAAGTTACAACGAAAAATGGTGCATCATTCAACTATACCAAACTTATCTTGGCTACAGGAGGTTCGCCAAGGACTCTGCCTCTCCCGGGATTCAAAGAGCTGCAGAACATCTTCGTTCTACGAACTGTTCCTCACGTGAAGGCTATTAACGCTGCAGTTGGAGAGGGCAAAAAGAACATTGTCATTATTGGAAGCTCATTCATTGGAATGGAAGTTGGGAATGCCTTGGCAAAGAACAACAACGTTACTATCGTTGGAATGGAGAAGGCTCCTCTAGAACGTATTCTAGGTGAGGAGGTTGGCAAGACTTTCCAAACTGGCCTCGAGAAGAACGGTGTGAAATTTTATATGAATGCCGGCGTAGAGAAAGCTACTCCATCTTCTTCGGACTCTTCAAAGGTTGGTGCCATTGAACTCAAGGACGGCACCAAACTTGAAGCCGATCTTGTAATCCTTGGCACCGGTGTTCGTCCCCAGACTACCTTCCTGGAAGGAAACAAAGATGTGCAGCTTCTGAAGGACTACTCACTGAAGACAGACACAAACTTCGCCGTTGAAGGGCTCGATGGAGTGTATGCTATTGGAGACATTGCAACCTACCCATATCACGGCCCCGGTGGCAACAACAGTCCAATCCGAATTGAGCATTGGACGGTGGCCCAAAACTCTGGCCGCAGTGTAGCGGCGCACATCACCAAGTCAACACACGTACCGAAACCATTTATCCCAGTCTTCTGGTCTGCTCTTGGAAACCAGCTACGATACTGTGGAAACACGGTCGGCGGCTACGATGACTACATCCTAACCGGTGAGCCCGCGAACGCCAAATTTGTCTGCTATTACACTCAAGGCGAGACCGTTGTTGCTGTAGCTACTGTGAACACCGACCCAGTGATGATACAGTGCGCAGAACTGATGCGCAAGAAGTTGATGCCGTCAAAGAGCGAGATTAAGAAGGGGGTTGATGTTCTCCAAATCAGCCTCCCGGCTGATGATAAGGTTAACCTCTGAAGAGATAAAGCGCATAGAAGCCATCTGAAGTAAGCTTATAGCGAAGCAACGATTTAATGAAACCATGCCTTCTGCTCCAATGTTGATGTCCAGGGCTGTGAATCTTGATCGGTGAGCTGTGAGATGCTGTAATCCCTCGAGATCTTCCGCGGTCTCGACCTCATTATTCACAAAGTAGGTGGTTGGTACGAAACTTATTAGCCGGTTGCTACCTTCGTAAATCTTGCTTCGGTACACCGACTTTATCCCTCTAGAATATATAAACCCTGAGAGAGGACCGCCCATTGCTCACGAGGGTGTTGTTGCTCACGAGCGTCATCGCGCCTCGCCCCGGTTGTGCTGTACAGGGGAATGCTACCTTATGGCGTAGTGGAGCGTGACGGCGTAAGAGGGGCTGGACCAGTGAATTTGCTCTCCGCCCTGACAGATGACAGGCCGTTTACGGCAGTCGGGGCCCGGCTAGCGGAAGGTGATAAACCAAGAACTCCACTTGAATACATACGGTCGACACCTGGAGCGATATCAACCACAGCCTTCATTTTAGCTCCTCTTTTTCTTCCTTCCTCGCAGTTACGAATATGATAACTCGTCCTCCAGACTTGTCGCGGTGATTTGTTAACGAGACCTGCAGCATGGCTGCGTCCGACATCAATGCGTTGATTGGGCGCATCCCCGCGAACTGCACGGTCACGACTCCGAACTTGAAGTGTTGTTGCGGTAGAGCAGACTGCGTCTATTTGACGCATAACTGCAATGCGCTGGATGATTTGGAACAGCAGCTGCGGACCGCAGCCCAGCTCGGTCAGGTATGGTTTAGCCACGTCGAGTCCATAGTTTGTTTTTGCCGGGCCAAGCTGCAGCAGAGCCCCTACTCTCGACTAGAGATGCTTTAGGGCTGCAGAAATCCTATTTTCCTCCGCGGCACACGTGAATATGGGCTATATCTCATGATCCTGCATGTTTAATTAGTGATTAATGTTGCATCGATCAAGTTTCACTTGCTAACGGCTCCCCTCCTTTAGGCCTTATTAATTCGCAATGAGCAGAGCATGCTAGAAGCGGAACGCGAACGCTCGGAGTTGAACATCAAGATCGCGAAGTTGGAAGCTGATAAGATGGAGCTGGAGGCTGAGAACCAGAAGACCATCCGGGAGAACAGAGAGTTGCTCAATCAGTTAGAGGACCTAAACGCAAGCCTTTCTGATTCGGAAACGCATATCAAGTCTCTCGAGAGCACGCTCGACTCAACCAACGAAGAGTTAAGACGACTCGAGCAGTTCGCGGCGCGGACGCGTCATCTCGAGCTTCAACTGGCCAGCTTAGAGCAAGAACGAGAGATCCTCAAGAAGACCATCGTGACGAGCGAGGCCGAGGAGAAGTCAGCTCTGCAACGATGGAGATCAGCTGAACGAAGATTAAATATGCTGCAGGAGGAGCTGGAAACCGTCGAACGTGAAGCGCGTGAAGAGAGACTGCGCCATACCGAAGTCTTGAATCGTATGGAGAGACAGCGTACGGTCGAAAAAGAACTAGCTACTGCGGCGGGAAGACTGAAAGGAGCTGCTGCTGCTACCGCTACTGTTGCTGCTGCTGGTAACAACAAGCAAGGTAGTACTGTTGTCTCCCACTTCGTTAAGGATATTTTGCAGGATAATGCCAATCTTCAACTTGGAATAGTCGAATTGCGACAGATGTTGATGGATTCTAATGACGAGGTTCAGGCATTACGGGAGAGGCTCCAACTCAACCACCCGCCGGAAGAGGACAATACTGGCAGTGCGACTCCAACGTTAAGAGAAGAGTTGGGTACATTAGAACCAGAGCAGGAACTAGATCAAGATCCAGAACCTCAGGTTATCTCACAGGCCCTCCACATCCACCATCACTATCATAAACCAGCAAAGAAAGATGAGATCCGTCGACCTAGAAAGAAGAGAGGTTCTCTCTCTAAACCTATTTTTTCACCTACAAGTGGTCGAAGATCGCCAGCCTTTTCCAGAGGCTCGGAGTCAGCAAGTACAATATTGCAACAGACCTCTGTCACGATCCCTACTGCCATCTCGCCAGTTTCTGGCCGCTGGTCATCCTCTGGTCATTACTCTGACTTCGCGCCATCGTCAGTTCCCAGTTCACCACAGTCGGCATATAGAACCAGCTCAATCTTTGATCGCGGATTTGATACAGACTACTCCCGACCAACCTCCCCCGGATCTAGCGTAGATCCTCTGTCACCTGCATTCATGCCTCGGCATGCGAAGAGAAGTTCGGATGTTTCCATGCGAAGCTTTATTGCTCCTATGAACTTCTTCCAAGACCATGTCATTCATGAAGAAGATGACGATGTGGAGGAAATACAAGACTTGCAGTCTCCTAGGCCATCGAAACCAGATACTGGTGATAATGCGTCTCGCCCTTCAAATGAAGCCGAGGACGTACCATCGGAATCTCCCTTTCAGCCTACATTACGGCGTTCTGCCTCTCACGAATCAATACTTTCGATTTCTGGAATAGACATCCACACCCTCCAGTCAAGGCCGTCCCAGCTAATGGCTACCGGCGATGGGTCTTTCCTAAAGGATTTTACTAGATCTAGAGATTCTACTCCAATGTCCCCAACACTCTCCATGGACCACTTCTCGGGCTCGTCATATGTCACCGCCCGTCCAATTCTATCACGACACGGTCAAGACAGCACATCCATCCTTCGTTCAAGTATTAGCAGCAGAGGATCAAATGGTACAAGGCCACCATCATCCTCGAGCAACGGCTTTGGCAGGCTCGTAGGCGACTGGGTCTGGAATCGATGGGGCATATCCCCAGTGAAGTCCGAGACCCCCACCGCCCCTTCAACCCCCAAAGATATTCCCGCTTCAAAACAATCGAGCAGATCTGTCAGTGCCCCAATATCTGATCGATTTGGAGTTATTATTGGTAGATCTCCGGGAATTAACCAATCAGGACCAATTCCCGGGTTTAAAAAGTTAGAGAAGGCACCCGCCAAGGTCACACCAGATATTGTAGACCGTGAGGCGCTAAGTGAAATATTAACGGAATAGTAAATTTGTTTAGAAATAATATTAATAACCAATGCATGAAATGGTTCATGCCATGTTGTATTATTGGAGGAGATACGATACTATTTGGCGAACAGACCTTTTCTTTTGTTTCAGCTCGGTATATATTATTTTTTTTTCCTTAGGGAAAGACTGTTGCATATTACTGGCGTTTCGAACTGGGGCTATTGGTTTGGGTATCATGTGCGGAGGAGTTATCATTGGTACGATGTTCATTCTGTGGGAATCTTTATGGTGTTAAAGTCTTGTGAGTCGTGTTTGAGTAATACAGTCTTAGAATGATGCAGATCGCAAGATAAGGTTGTGTAGACTATCTTAATATGTTTTAGTTATACATTTCCAAATGCAGAATACTGTGAAATTAAATATGCATGTCTCGATATTGTTACACATTAATCTTATATGCTTGAGATTGCATATGGAGTAGTGAACAGTGGGAACTTGAATGAAAGGTTTACAAAATTCATCATTAATCATAGTTGATGCTACTATTCACCCTTAGCATATTCCCAAACACCGGGAACCAAACGTCTTCCTATACATAGAAGAGGTATCAAGATTCTAGAATGCATGCGACCCCCTACCTCCAACACAAAGTGAGAAATAAGAAAGCACTTTTTAACTCCAATAACCCTATGCACCACCCTTTAATGAGCTTCAAACGGAGTACATCCAGTTTGTCTCGATATCCATATTCAGCAGACTATCAAAATACATATTCTCCGCTTCCTGCGTCTGGTAGCCTTCCAGAGCGTTTAGTGAATCACCGCTGACCATATGAGGAAACTGGCTGCTAGTGAATGACACTACTGGAATGGCGAGGGGATTCTGAACGTGAGCGAGATCTCCAATGGGCCATTGGTGATCTGGGATTTGATTGTCCCTATCAGTCGACTGGTTTGATATACTTGCAGAAGATTTCGATGATCCACTTGAGGATGTAGGCGTCTGCGGCGCACAGGTGATGCTAATAGTGCCGAAGTATGGAATGGTAAGGCGCAGGTTTGAGGATCGGCTGGGTGAGTTCTGGATTGCGAGAAGGGTCCTAATCACATCTGCGCTTTGTGAAGCCAGTAGATCTGGCCTCACTGCTGACAGTTTGTCCATGGCGTCTACAACTGCCTGGAGCAATGCCTTGTCGGACTCACTTTGTTGCCTATCAGCAGGCGTCTCGGTCCTTTGTCCTGGCTCAAGGAGGCTTAGGAAGATGGTAACGGCGGCTGTAAATGCTGAAAAATCTATGACTTTGCAGCAAAATGCCCCAGATGGGCTACACCTTAGGAACAGGTATCGATAAATCATCTCTCGTGATGCCTTGAGACAACTGAATTTACTATATTCGTAGCGTCGTTCAGTTGCTGCTCGGAGCATGAATGGAAGGTGCAACAACGCTTCGAGTTCATAATGCCAAAACTGTGTCATAATCCGGTCAAATACTTCCATATACTGTACAGGAGTTTGATCGCTGGGAAGATTATGAGGAATTTCCCACCATGAGGGTGGCATTTGTCGTGCAAGATTCTCAAGCTTCTCATCAATCTCCTGAGTGGTAGCAAATGCGTATGGATATTCCGATTGGTTCCGTTCCATAACTCGGCCTGCTATTATTGAGAGCTTTCTGTTGTATAGTTTATCTTTGTCTATATCCGGGTTGTCGAAAGTCTCGTCAGGACCAAAGGTATCGTCAGCAGAGCCAAATGGGAGACCAAGGAGTATGCCGAGGTAGCGATCAGCTTGAACTATATGATACCACATCTCTTTCGCCCCCGGAATGGCATTTGGTAGTTCGGAGTAATTGTACCTATGAAAGCCCATTATCTGGGCAACGTTTAGGGCTCGTCGAAATGCCAACCAGGCCCGCCTCAGACTTCCTGCATTAGTATGGTACAGTCCTTGTAGAAGCAAGCATTCGAGTCCAAGAATTGAAGAAATCAATTCATCATCCGCATTCACTAAAGCTTGAACTGTTGACATGTATTTCTCTATTCGCGCTTGGGGCGAAGGGGCCAGATTTAATTGAGAGGTATCAAACTCCTCTGGAAGCTGCTGAATGCCGACTGCAAGATACATCAAAGTTCTCGCAATATAAGTGGGATGTTCCTTAGCTACCTCTGACATCTTGAACGTATTGCCAAGGTAAGTTTCTGAAATCGGATTTGTACTCTGTGGCGAAAGGGCATGTACGAGCAACAACGAGGCAGTCTCCGAGCTAATAAGATCAGCATCCCTCTGAGAAGGAAGAAGATCAACCAATATTTGACGAATTCGTTCGACTTTAGAAGGAGGCCTGCACTGTGGTGTTTTGGCTCCTGACTGGAGAGAAGATGGTGTTGGTATAGACTGTTCAGGTTCCCGAGGGGCGACTGGGGCAACATTGCGACGGGCAATCTTCTGTTGTCAGTATACTTATCATGCAAAAGAAAGATATAGAAAAGAACAAACCATCACATTATCAAAAAGAGACAATACAGGAGCGTTGTCATGCTGCGAGGGCGCGAGAACATCAGATCCGATTTTATCAGGGCTTGGGGGTCCATTGCACTCCTCAGGCTGCTCGTAGGACTCAATCTTGGAGACAAGCTTCTCAAGCAGCAATTCAACACGGCCAAGCCTTTCACCTATGCCGTTGGCACCGCCACTGTGTGATTCATGCTCCTCTGGAAATTCCTGGCTCACGCAGGAACTTCCTCGAGCGAGACATCCTGTGCACACGCTGATTTCCTCTGAACTAAAAACACATTTAACTTTGCGACGCTTGCCTGTATTCCCAGTTCAGTTCTGTGTTGTCTACAAATGAAAGCTTGAATGTGCAAATACATGAAGGAGGGCATACATTCCCAGCAGCTTCGAGTACCTTTACGTACTCGCTTCCTTCTGTGTTCATCTTCCGGATGCGGAAGATGGGCCGGCAGCTTTATAGGCAGCATGGCATCTGATGCAACCTATCAACGTTGATTACACAAGATATCAAGAGGAATATAAGAAACCACAGGATTCCCACGTATAATTTTGTCTGAGAAGAAGAATAACCCTAATTCATCAGCTTACTAGGAGTTGACGGAAGTCCAGGTAGCTTGATCTGACGTCTTCTGGGGCATTATCTCCGCCGCGCCGGCGGAACGTCTGGACCCAAGCGGGTTGATATGTCAGCATTGCTTACACAGCATCGGGCAGAGGAGGCACCTAAGCACTACGGCGAGGCTGAACCAATGCCAATCGCAGCTGCTGGTGGGCCAGAAGCTCAATCTCGCCTTCTGAGGAGTGTGGTGTTCCGAATTCTCCAAAACCACATCAACATGGGCTTGGATGAGTTCTTCAACAAGCAGAACGCCGGGTGAGATATATAGTCATAAATCCATATGGATAATTCCAAGCCGATCCAGCGGCACACGCGGAGGCGGATTCCCCTTTCATGTAGCGCTTGTCGTGTACGAAAGTAAGCTATCCCTCTCACGTGTTTTATACATCTTAGATAGCTATCTCATCTCATATCTGCGATGAGTACATATATGACCAATCTCATACTCTCCTCTAGTTATAGGAGAGCTAATGGCTGATACAGGTTGAAATGTAATCGTGAACAGCCATGCCAGAACTGTATTGTTCGGGGAGATGCATCATGCTCTTATGCCGAGAAGGCCCCGGTCAAGAAGCCTCAAAATGGCAACAGTTCGACAGATGTAGGTCATGTGTGGAACAGAATCCTCCGCCTTGAGAACACGATCCGTGAAGCTATGGCGGGTGAAGCAGAGACAGTTTCTTGTCCTACCCCAACCAGTCTAAGTCCTGAGGGAAGTGTGGATACTAAAAGTAGTACGAAATCCTATTCTGATGCTCAAAGCAAGCGCTGGGATGTCATTATGCAAGATGTGAGTGATATTTGATTACTTGCCTTTAGCAAGGACTTGCTTTGTTCTTCTTCATAATAAAACACTAACCTTTTATCCAGCTTAATTCTTTGAAAGCCATTTGGGATAGAGGGGAAGATAGGCCGCCCTCGAAAGCTATTTTGCCGCCTCAGGGTCACCGACCTAGTATGTTGACTGGACTCACAACACCTCCGGACCGAGTGACGATAATGTCATCTTTGCCCTCAAGAGAGGCTACTGACAAACTTGTTGAGCGCTTCTTCAAGGACAATAATCCATGTATCCCAACGAAAGGTCAGTCTAAGTAGCTATATAATTCAAATATCAAGCACATATCTTACTGGTATCCTAGGGGTCATCCACCGACCTACGTTCCTCAAACAGGTATGGCCCGTATGAAGCAGGGACCTGATTGGTGACTAATACAATTCCAGTACTATGCCTTCTGGGAAGACCCATCAAAGACAACGATAATCTGGATTGGACTTTTATATTCCATACTCTGTCTAGCTATGCAGTCTTACCAACACCATAACGATGAGCCTCCAGAGTATCGAGACACATTGCCGGTTCTCGCCGAATTATATCGTATCCGAACGGCGCAATGCATAACTATTGCAGACATCAGCAAGCCCTGCGAATTCATGATAGAGGCCTTACTCTTCCATTCTTATGGAGAATACGGCGATCAAGCCGAAGGAGATAAGGGTTCCTGGCTAATGTCAGCTACTCTAATGCGCTTAGCTCTGCAACAAGGTTACCATCGTGATCCTTCAAAGCATCCAAATATCTCCATTTTCCAAGCTGAAATGAGACGTCGACTTTGGCTTTCAGTATGCCACCATGAACTCATGTTTGCTGTGCAAATTGGGTTGCCTAAGGCAGTTAGGTACGCAGAATGCGACACACAAATGCCTAACAATCTCTTTGATGATGAGATTTTCGAGGATATGAAAGAGCTGCCTCCATCACGACCCCTGACTGAGATTACAGATTTGACCTACCATATTGTCAAATCGAATATTATGACAGCCTATGGGCATATAATTGAGCATCTCCAAGCAATCACGCCTCAGCCATATGAGGAAGTAATGAGACTCGATGCAATGATAATGGAAGCCCAGGCCACGGTTCCACCTGAGCTCCAACTTCTCCCCCTCGAAGAAATGCGGAATGATCCATCAGGAATTGTTCTGGAGAGATTTATGCTTCAATCAACGTATAATAAGGCATTGTGTGTACTACACCGCAAATACTGGAATTTCTCCCCTGTGGATAGGTCGGAGCCAATATTCTACTATTCCCGTAGAGCTTGTATGACGGCGGCAATAAATCTGCTTAATATTCAAGCTGCTATGCACCAGGCAACACTCCCCGGCGGTCCCTTGGAAGGGATGAAATGGTATCATTTCCAAGTCCCTAACCATGATTACCTTCTGGGCGCTATATTACTTTGTCTGGAAGTGAAGAACTGCTATGATAACTATATATGCAGCGGCTCGGTAAAAGAACTAGAGTGCGACGGATTGGAAATCTCAGCTACGGAGAAACTCAAGACTCTGCAACAGTCCATAGATATTTGGGCTGACGTTGCACCATACTCGAATGATGCTGCTAAATATGTTACTATACTCTCCGCCGTTGTACAAAAAATCTTTCACAAGGATAGAGGCTTTCTTGACAAAGATTCGACGGCTCATAATGATAGCGACATTGCAGTGTCACTTAACATAAATGTGAACAAAGAGGGTACATTTGGAAAATATTCCTGGGATAAATATGGGCTTGGAATTCCCCTGTTATCAACGCTCCCGACGGGAAACAATACCCTTCAGGATAACATCTTTGAATCCTGGGGAGTCTTAAATACGTTCTGTGATGATATGAGCCAGAAGGAACAATTGGATCTTGATTGGGTGAGTAAAATATAGTGTACCTGGATTAGAAGGTTCTCTTGCTAACGTCTCTCTAGACGTCTTGGGATCAGTTCATAACCGGTGTCTGAGAGCTAAATGGTGGGCTACAGAGGCCTTATTCATCAGACAGAAAGAAATAAAGAAGGAACTCGAGCCGTCTTTGCACAATTGACAAAACCGATTACCTTTTTCCGGGGCTTTATCTAGCTTCGCCGGTGTATAATTCAGAACCAGACTATGGGGGGGCTATAGTATTTGTACCAAAAGCTACAAACATCATGAAGAAAAGTAGATAGGGGTTCAGGCGTCCAAGGTCTTAAGTAAGGTTCTAGCATCAAGATATGACTTAAGTGCAATGGGTAGCTGGAGAACCAGACATGGTATCAGAGTATTTGATATGCGTCATGAATATCGCATTGAATTATTATGGAAAGCTGTACTGATAATTTGCTGAGCTATGAAGATAGCTCAACTGCGTTTGATTTTCCTTTGCATTTGAAAGCTCCAATATTTGCAATGCCCCGAGTATCCGATGGCTATGGAGTAGTATTAGTATACTATCTGTACAATTAATAACAGCGTAGACTTATGAACAGGACCTCTCCCAATATTTTCTTCTTCCTTCAAGCTCACTCACGCCAAGTTACATGAGTCCGACGAGTCCAGTATATGGTTCCAGAACACAGCTAGAATATGCTCAGCATGAATACTACCTCAAAATTCCAGATATCTAGTCAAACACCAGCTGAAAACTTTTATTGAGATGCGAGATGTCGAAAATTTTCTCATGTAACCAACAATCCGGGAGCTCTCAAACAAAAAAAAGCCACCCTCGTATCGCAGGAGTGGTTTATGGGAGGCGGCCTATTATAACATATCACGTCTGGTCTCGTCTCATTCCCAAAAGAAGAAAGCAAATGAGAGATACGTATATTCGTTCCAGAAAACCGGGAACAAAACTTATCCCTTCTGAGAATAAAGGGACCAAGAAATTGCTGTTTCAAGTGAGCACTGCATTGCCCCTTTATTAATGAAAGGGCCGACATCCGAAGTCAAATTCGCAACTTGTGTAACAACTCATACCTACGCTCCAGCCTAAATGTCTCTATTATCTTCTCTCTCCTAGATTGGTATGAGCGATAATGCAGAGCCAATAAAATGCTATGAAGCTGATATACCGGTTTACTAGAGAGATGTCAGATCTAGGAAGGTATGTCAGGGGAAGGAATCAACACACAGAAGGGGGATCAGCATGCTTGATGCATCTATCCGCTGGCTTGCTCTCTCCTTGCCTAGTCTGAGCGTTATAGCGTTCACCTCCTTGCCTCTCATACACTGCTCCCCCACAGTAGCACAGTAACCGTCCACGACCTTTGTGTTGCAAGGCGTAATATGAGAACCTCTATGTAGCCTGTTCAGCTCCACGTTGCGGGATGAGAGGTGCGAGCTCCGCAGTTCAGCTTGTCAAGTAACCGCTTATATTACCGTAGCTGCATACAAACAACAAACGGGGCGAAAATTCCCAAGGACGATTGCCTTTACTTAGAAGTGGACGATTGTATGTGGGATCAAAAAATTGCTGAACCTGTCTCATTAATAGCTGGGTGAATGCCAGATAGATAGATATGCACGTTTAGATTTTCTGCGATAGCTACAGACATTTTAAACCCAAGATAAATCAGAATGCAAAATATGATAACATGGCCAAGGATCAACCGGGCAGCACTATTTCCAGCAAACCAAAGACTCCAGCCCAACCAAGTCTAGATCTTTCACTCAATTCCAATATCTTCGAACTCAACCAGTCGCCGTGCCTTTTCCTTCCAAGCATTAACCCTCCAAGTAATTCTCCACGAGCTAGAGATCCATATTCGGTACTATACATTGTTAATCTGAAAAAGAAATTGAATGATATGGAGACAATGTTTTTGTGGACGTGATTATCCAAATTAGGTGTTTTGACCGACAGGAGCGATACCTGCTACAGTTATCTGAGAGCCATTCGAAAATAGATGCGTACTCCAATACACCAGAGCTCCAAATTAGAAACCTCCCGGAACATAGCGCAAAAACAGAAAAACTTCAGGGGTACTAAAATCAAACTGCCTGAAGATTCTCTGCAGTGCGTCGGACCGGTGCAGGGCCGATCTCAATCATGGGGGGCGCCGGATATGACACCTGGACATGTGGGACATACTGTTGGCCATTTGCCAATGTGGATGTTGAGCTATTGCTTGTGCCCTGCGTGCTGGCTGATCCCCGCTTAGAACTTCCAGTACTTGGGCCATAGCCATAAGATAGTTCCGATGACTCACACCGCATAGAATTATCCCGGAAGAGACTGGCCGGGCTGTTGGTGTATGCTGGAAGTCCGTCAAACTGGGGTGACGGTGGACAATCTTGGCTGGGAGGCACTGAATAGTATGACTGTGGCATTGACATGAGAGCATTTTCGGCGTTGCTCTTCAAGGGCTTGCTAGGAACCGCACGAGCTTCATTTCCATGAACTTGGCGGGAATAGCTTGGATTAATTGGTTGCAGATTGTGATCTGGCTTCAGATATTGGCTGGATACCTGAGCAGGCCGATTCGGCAATGGAAGTAGTACACGGTCATTGTTTGCCATTTGGATAGGAGCTTGAATCGATGGCGGCAAGATATTCGAAGAAAAGGCCTCCGGTTCGACACTGCTCGTTGGGTGTAACCTAAGTATATCACTCGAGTAATGAGAAGGCGTGCCATTGTAGGGCCCTTCTGAGTCGACAAATAATGAATTCGAGCCGAACATTGACTGTGGCGGTACCCAAGACCGTACAGTCCCAGATGGGCAGTAAGAAGACTGGGAAAACCCAACTTGATGAGGATGAGCCATCTGGTAGCCTCCAGATTCGACACCATACTCAACGTTGTCTGAATAATTTGCACTATATGAACCTATTGTTGCATAGCCATTCCTGTTTGTGAATGGTTGTGCTATGATCGTGCCCGTTCGAGACTGGGGAGCTACATCTGCATCCGTTGATATTTGAGTGTTAAACAGCTGTTGGTCATATAGCCCAATATCCATCATCCGATACGGTGAATGACGGTTGCCGCCTGGATAAGGAAACTCAGTAGGTTCAACTTTAAGCTGGGCCTCCGTAGACGATACCTAGGTTATCAAATCAGTTCTCCATAAGTTTATAATTTCTCAAGATGACCTACTCTCAGAAATTGGCAGACATCATTGCCGGCAGTTTTGCAGTTTTGACAAGCTCCACCATTGCCTGGGTCTCCACTACAACGAATCTTGCGTTTTCGACATCGACCACACTGTAATCGTAGATGATTAGCATTAATCCAGTTCATTGGATTGGGAGGGCTTAATGCCATACTGCGACAGGAATTCTTCGCCTTGGCTGTGAGCTGATTGTGTCTGCCTCGCTATTCCTATGGCTCCCTTGTGATTCTTTGGAAGCAAACTTGAAACTGCAAGACCCATTGGTGTTCCCCTCATTAGGTGTGGATGTGGACGGTTCGCTCATGCCCAGATAACTTCGACCACCGCCGCGCTGGTACGCAGGTTCTTCGTCAATGTAATATGGGCGAGTAATAACCATCTATGATGTGCTTAGGATTAAGAGTGGCCAATGCCTCGGGTGGGGATATACCTTGAAGGAGCTAAATACAAAGTGATGCTACAACTTAAAATGCGAAATGATGAGAAGGGATAGGTACCATTTCTCGAAAGGAAATGAGCGTGTTAAGACTGCCTCGAATGGACTCTTCGATATAAGTAGAAGTCATACTGGTGGAGCAGGGAATATAGGCGAGAGATGCAACTGTTTATACAGCTACAGCCGAGCAGTAACAGCGGATGTTTGCTATAGCAAAAAAGGGTCCTATAACTTAATGCATGCCTTTGCAGGCATCAGAAAATGATATATGACGGTCGATCTCGTTGAGCTGCAGGCTGCACCACCACTGGATCCAAGCCGAGCCTCCTGACAAGCTGGACTGATGTGCAACTAATATCACGGTTGGTTACAGGAGGCCCATTTCCAACACCTGGATACGCTATCCATCGGAAAATCAGCATGTTTCTTATCCCATAACAGCTTAGGGAAGTAAGCTGTGTAAGGTCGGCGACGAGCTCTCGAGCTATATTGGACTAGTGTCTCAGAGTAATCCCATACTTGGTTGAACTGGCTCTAGGAGCCTGTATTTTCGTCAGTCGGATGGATCCGATTTGAGCTTTCTGAATCCAGCCAGCAGATTCAATGCAAGTGATCTTCTTCTTTATTAACTGGCAACAAGAGTCTCAAGATAATTAGAACCATGTTCTGTGGTTATCCGTGATCGTTTCCTTCTCAAAGATTAAAAGCTGGAATTTAACAGGCATTCCACTTTGAGACTAGGTATCTCTCAGATTTGATAAGAAAGCATATGCCAAAGTACTATTATCGCTAACCTACGCGCTTGTGAGAATCAAATCTCTTGGTGCTACTTCAACGTCGACATACTCCTATGTGTTTCATGAAAGGGCTAGACAGCCTCACTGTAGACTCCGCAGAGTGAGAAGTCTAGAACAGGTGTCCGTGTATTGAGTAGCGGTGAAACAAGGACTATGATATCTGTAGGTCATTTGTCTAGGATATCACCATGCATGTCCTCCAACCTTGTGGTTGCGCCACACGACAACTGCCGTCTGTCGTGCAGCCCCGCAAACAGAGTGCTTGCTTGTTAAAGAATTCCCGGAGATAGTGACGAAAACAGCACTTGCAAGCAAATAAGAACCCAGCAACAGAAAACAGCAAATGTCTGACAAACAGACTGTAGTCTCACGGTTATCAGACCACAGGTAGCGAGCATTACCAGCTCCAGCCTGTTTGCTTTGTACCGAATACACTGTGAACATTTGAGTCTTGAACCTCTCTCAGATAAACAAATGATCATAGAGGCCTGTAGGACAGATTATGTGGCCATACATAGACCTGCCAAATGGTTGGCCATGGTCAACTGATAAGCAGGGCCCAATGGTGGTTCGAGACAGTAATAGGCAGTAGTTTAGGCTACATAGCAAGCTGAAGAAACCATGCCATGTCACGGGCCAGCTCCTGGAAGCAGAAACCCCTCAGGCAAAGGGTTGATGGCGTACTACAGCTCGTATTGACTGCAACTGATATTGAACAACATTGATTGGACCTCAATTCACGCAGTGACGATTCTGTCACGTTCCCATTCAGATGAAACTTTGGTGGAGGTCTAAGCAATACCTTCGATACACAGCATTTAATCAAATAATAGTCTATCATGATATGCTGTCATCAGGCGCATTACAATATTCTAATGGATGCTCGAATCGAAGTACCTTTGGTTCACAGAGGTATCTGCAAGCAGTGCTGGCTCTCTGCTCTTATTAATTGAAGAGCCTAGGCTACCTTGTTGCAAAAGTCTCCAGATCTCATGATACTAAGGGATGACAGACAGGAGCTGCAATTGAAAGAGGAAATGTTGCAGAGGACAGGTGTGCCTTAACTATTTCACTTGAAACCACGGCGTCTGAAGGTTGATATCGGAATGCCTTAAGCAAGACATTTAAAGAAGATTCAGTTAGACTTTCATGTGCTTTTGTATCTAATAATAACCTTTTTGCCCTCCTGTTTTTCGGGGCAATTGAGTGGGGGGCAAGAAGGCGTTTTTGTGCGCTTTGAATGTAAGGGTTGGGAAGTAGCAAGTCCTTTGACTGTTATAGTTGCACACGGATAATTGCAGCAGAGCAGCAAGTTGACTTCCGCCAAATTTGACTTGAAGTAAGACAGTAGACTTGAGGTGAGACAAAGTAGACATGGACACAGTGCTAGGGGTGATGTGGGATTTCAATCGCCCAATGAAGCCCTAACCACTGAAATGACTAACTAGAAGAGAGATATCTTAGTAAGGAGATGATACACAAGATACCTTTATACCTTAGGTATGAAAGTCGTCCCAATTTTGTGGGAAATTCTGCACTCGCAAAATGAGAAGCTTTGTAGGGAAACAGCGCTAGGGATCACCGATCCACATAATCCAGGGTCGGTTTATCACTCTAAACGCTCTGGTAAGCACCAGTCATTATTCAAAGAATCAGGATACTTCCAATGTTGTAGATCTTTCATCTCGGTGCAAAGGTTTGAAGTGGTGTAACCAGCGATAAGCGTATAGAATACGTGGTGTGGAATCGCATACCGAATGAAGCAACAAGGCTGGGAGGCGAGAAACCCTGAGTAAAGGGAGTTTTTAATGGTAATACAGAGATTTGGCCAACAAAACGTTTTCTGGCAATTCACTAATTTCGTTGTAGCAACTATGGCAGGATTGCATGGGGAAGCCTGAGATCTGAACTTCGGCGCCGTTGACCCTGATCTAGCCGCCACTTAGCGCGGATTTACCCAGTACGGGGTGCCAAACGGGGCTGACGAGGCAACCGCCACCGCGAGCTTAACCATCTGTATCACGTCGTCCAGTAAATTCCAACGGCTTTGGCCACAAACCTGGATTGTTAGCCAGACGTTTATTCCTCCACCATGAGCGTCCTTCTGGAGACATCTGCAGGAGACATAGTAATTGATCTTCTTATCGACTATGCACCTAAGTTGTGCGAAAAGTAAGATATATCCTTACCTCTTTTGCTTGTAATGTGGCTGAATATATAGATACTAAGGCTTCAATTAATCTAGCTTTCTCAAGCTGTGCAAAATCAAATACTACAACTTCTCGCCTGTCTACGGAGTACAAAAAGATTTTTCTTTCCAAACTGGGGACCCTATAGGACCTGACTCCAAGGATAGCGACGGTGGCAGCTCAATATGGGGGGTTATCAATGGCCCATCGAGAAGAACGTTCAAAGCAGACTTTCACCCCAAGCTAAAGCATGCTGAGAGGGGAACTGTTAGTATGGCGACGGCGCCTTCGCCAACGGACCCTGATGAACGGCTTGCTGCGAGCCAGTTCATTGTAACGTTAGGTGACAATCTCGATTATCTAGATGGAAAAGCGGCAATATTTGGCAAAGTTGTTGAAGGATTCGATACCTTGGAAAAAATAAACGATGCATTTTGCGATGAAAAGGGCAGGCCTCTTGTGGACATCCGCATTAAGCACACCGTTATTCTTGATGACCCATACGATGATCCATCCGGCCTCGTCGAACCTCCAGAAAGTCCACTGCCTTCAAAAGCGCAGTTAGCTACTGTGCGAATTGCGGATGATGACAATCTAGAGGAAGGCGGAGATGCTGAGACAGCTGAGAAGCTACGTCGCGAGAGAGAGGCAAGAGCACAAGCCTTGACACTTGAAATGGTTGGTGACCTTCCATTTGCAGAAGTCAAACCGCCAGAGAATGTGCTTTTTGTGTGCAAACTGAATCCGGTCACAACAGGTATCTTGTATAACGTGGTAAAAACCGATTGTCCTACGCTAACAGACACATAGATGAAGATCTGGAACTCATCTTCAGCCGATTCGGCAAGATATTGTCCTGCGAGGTCATACGCGACAAACGTACTGGCGATAGCTTACAATATGCTTTCATTGAATATGAAGAGCAGAAGTCATGTGAACAGGCGTACTTCAAAATGCAAGGTGTTTTAATCGACGACCACCGCATTCACGTTGACTTTTCGCAAAGTGTTTCAAAGCTTTCGGATGTCTGGCGCAATGCAACAAATTCCAAACGTCGAGCCGACAGCGGCGGCTTTGGCGGCGTGAGCAACCTGGAGAAGAAACGGCAGTATAAAGCTGCTGATTACAGCTCTGGTAGAAGAGATAAATATGGGATGGTTTACGATGAAGATGAAATGAGAAAAAGGCATGAAAGAGAAGATAAGTATGCGTCCGAAAAAAGAACAAGGAGTAGAAGCCGTAGCCCCCGACGCGATAGAAGAGATTATAATTCCGGACCAAGTCGAGCAGATAGAGATTATCAGCGGCCCAAGAGCAATCGGGATGGAGATCGATACGATTCGCGTCATCAGGATAGGAGGGACTATAGGGACCATAGAGATGGGAGATATAGATAATAGTGTGATGTTCAACTATGGTCTAGCAGACTCGAATTTGTATTGTTTAGTTAACATTGCGGTACGGTCAACAAAAGGGTTTGATGTATTATACTCAAGTTTGCACAGCGTTCATAATGATAGGTTACCTCGAGGTTACAAAGATAAAAACCGTCGGACGAACAATGTCTTTCATCTGTACTCAAGAGGTGGGCAAGCTTGTGCACGCTGTCGTGATCTGCTCCACCACGCCATCTCCAAATATGCTTTGATATCTTATAGTTACTCAATATCTCGGCCCGATTCAACGCCAAGTATTGTTGCCATGACGGGTTGTGCTCTCTCTTACTAAGTAGCAGAAATGAGAATGCGAGGTATTATGGAGGCCACTTTGAAGCATCATCAGGTTGATTGTTATAACTCCAGCTAGAACGATCTGATTGATATTCATGACTTCGTAGGACTGGACAGTGTGCATTCTATATTCTGTGTTGTGACTATCTTCTACACAATATCAATGACAAAGACGTGGACCAATCATGCTCCGCTTTTTGTCCATGGATCTCAAATTGAATCTTCCAGTTGTCACATGTGGACCTCGACATGAATATGGCCTGTCGATGCCGAGCTAGGAAGGGCTCACTGATTCTTTTTAAAGTTGCACGCATTCACTAGAGCCTTTCCTCTCGAGGCCAATATAATGCAATATGGCACAAAATACCACATGTAGTTTCAGCCAGCAGTTGCATCATAAGCACTTGGTCCAAGTAATTCGCCCAGTTGGACAATGGTAGCTTCGTACACTTTTGCCACATCCATATTATGCTTTTCATCGTCATCGTCATCAAGGTCATCCTGCATTTCATAGCTCCTAGAATCAGTTTCCATACCAGTTTCCGTACCAGTCTCGGCACCAGACTCATCCTCGACATCACTCTGAGCCATGGATGACTGATATCCAGGATCCTTACTCATGATGTTCACAATCTGGACCCTGGTAGCCTCGACCAAGCTCTTGCATCGTACCATATCAGTCTTGCTCATCACCCGCTTTCCATTTTCAAATCCAGGTAGAGCCTCTCCTGTAACAATATCTTGTCCTTTTAGTAGGCTAGCAAAGGCATGATCCAACTTTCTTAGTAACGAGAAAGTTTGAATTGGTGCTGGCGGGAATCCTGACATATAAGTAGTTACAGCAAGAGCAATGTTCAATAAATACGGAATTTGTAAGCTGGCTAGTTATGATATAAATATCAGCATGAAGCTCAGCCTTAGCTGGGAGACCTACGTGTGCCTGAGAGCCACAGTACATCAACTACCTCCCCGAGATCGTTACATACTTCGTTCATGCTCTCATATCCATGAACCGATTCATTTTCTTCAGATGGTTGAAATTTCTTGGTATACCGTCTTGATATGTGAAGTAATCTGCCTTCTACATATCGACGTGCCGCATCCTCCTTTGCAGACCCTGGTCTTAAAGCATGAGAACGCGGATGAGGAAGATTATGTGATCTGGAAGGGCTTGGTGCAGGAGATGGAATTGATGTAGGAATATATCCACCAGTTATATTGTTATCTTCATTCATCATTTCAGTATTAGAGAAATTCATAATTATTGAATCTGGGAAAATACCTATCCGTGTTGAAGTTGCTGAAACGACGTCACGTTCAGGCTGACCAACGGCCTTGTCATTGAAGGCGACCAATCAGATGCTCTCTAGCCGAACTACAATCAAAAAGTTTCCAAAGATGAAGAGGCATCCATCACAACAACTACCAACCAAGTCACCGCCTCGACACGCAAACATCAACTCCAATCTTTACAATGGCACCTAAACAACAACGTGTCGTCGTGCAACGAGGTGATGGTCGCCGAGGCGCTCCGAAAGGCTATGTTGCGAGCATCTATCAGTCTTTGACCTCTCCCGAGAACTCTAGCATTGTCAAGAGTGTCGCCGTCTTTGGAGTAAGCTTCCTTTGGAATATTTTTCTAGACAGTAAAGCGCCCTACTTACAGAGTTTACTTAGGCTGCGGTTGCTTTCTTCTCAAGTTCCTGGAGCGAGTTCTTATTACCACCGTAGGTTGATCCCGCCTGCGGGTTACTTTGAAGAACGGATTCTAATACATGTCATTCTAGGCTATAGACTGTAATCCTACTTGAGGGAGTAGGCTAATAATGGTTATACTATGGTTGCGGGGAATGTGATCATTCAGACGAAAGCTTGTATGATTATGGAATGGAAAAGTATGTTTATACAGACATGATACGTCCTTTAGGATGGCTTCGGGACCAGATATGTATTTTAAGTGGGAAATTACAGGCGTTTTTATTGAAATATGAGACTCAACTTTAGAAACGTTACACTTATTCCCAGTATCTTATTTAGCAGCGAATTTCTTGTGATATACGTAGCGGATGTGATTTTTCTAAAAGCCACAGATTTGAAACGACAGTAGCCAACTCCTCATAACTTAATGTTACATTTCATCAAGAGACATTCTCAGTGTCCTCATGTCAGTTTCATAACCCCCAAACGCCAAAATAATCCTACACATTAATGCATATCAAAGCTTCGGCCTTGATTAGTGCTGGCTCCATTCAATAGTGTTAAGGTCAATCCCTTCCTGAACGAGCTCCCATAGCGGACTCAATTCCCTCAAGAATGTGACTCGATCCCGGACCGCATTCAGGACGTAGTCAACCTCTGCTTCTGTGGTGAAACGCCCGATCCCGAATCGTATACTGCTGTGTGCACTCTCATCGCTATTTCCAAGAGCCCGCAAAACGTAGCTTGGCTCAAGGGAAGCGGATGTACAAGCGCTACCTGATGACAAAGCAATGTCCTTAAGAGCCATCAACAGCGACTCGCCCTCGACATAAGCAAATGAAACGTTAACACATCCTGGATAGAAGTGCGCTGGATCACCATTTTGCTGGGTATGTTCAAGGGCTAGGAGACCGTTTAGAAGCCGGTCAGAAAGTTTCTTGACCCGCTTGGAATCGTACTGCCAAAGAGTTAGCTAGTTGTAAAACCTCTAGGTGCTTAACTCTCTTGAATTGTATGAGTATATGAATGAGAAAATCAGGAAAGGTACTATATTTCGTCAAGGTGGCCTCAACTCGTAAACGAGGAGTCGTCTAGGAAAGCCATGCATGTGAAAAAGTATATCATCATGAAAGATTTTGCAATTGAACAAGAAAAATCGGTAGGGACTTACAGCAAGCTCCTCCTTGGCGATTCGGCATGCTTCTCCAAACCCAACAACCAAGGCGGGTGCCAGAGTACCACTTCTAAGACCTCTCTCTTGGCCACCTCCGCTAATGATAGGATCAATTCTAACTCGTGGCCGTCTTCTTACATAACAGGCTCCAATTCCTTTTGGTCCATAAATCTTATGCGACGATATAGACATCAAGTCAATCTGCATCTTGTTGACATCCATCGGAATTTTGCCAACAGCCTGTGCGGCGTCTGAATGGAAGAAGACCTTATTTTCCCTGCAGATATTTCCAATCTCTTCCAATGGTTGTATAACTCCAATTTCATTATTAACCGCCATAATACTTACAATGGCAGTTTCCGGTCGGATAGCGGCTCTAAGTTCATCAAGGTCTATTAGACCAGTCGTCTTGACTGGTAAATATGTGACCTCAAATCCTTCGTCTTGTAGATGCCGACAGCTATCCAAAACACATTTATGCTCGGTTTGGGAAGTTATTATGTGCTTCTTCTTTCCCGACCTCCCAAAAAATCTTGCAACGCCCTTGATACTCATATTGTTACTTTCCGTAGCTCCGCTGGTAAAGACGATCTCTTTTGGATCAGCTCCAATTAAGGAGGCAACGTGTGATCGCGCATCTTCAACTGCTTTGTCGGTTTCCCATCCATAAGCATGAGTTCGCGAGTGTGGGTTGCCATACAGTCCAGTGTAAAATGGTAACATAGCATCCAATACTCGTGGATCAAGTGGCGTTGTAGCTTGCATATCAAGATAGATTGGCCTTTCACCAGCATCCATAACAGTAGCTTGCTTGAGAACGCCTAACATGGGGTCAGTAGGTGTAGAGTGATATGTAAACTATTCCATGTACCAACCAGCTACTGGACTCATCATTGCATCAGCAGTAATACCAGTCCCCGCAACTACCTCCGCTTCTGCTTTCTTGCCGGTTTCGGCAAAGAATGCCTTTTGATCAGCACGAATTGCAGTATCAACATTTACCTGAGCAGAGTCTTTCTTAGTTTCGGAGACATATGTTCTCTTCGTCACATTTTGCATCGACTGAGCTCCGGCGGCACGAACTACTGATTTCGTAAGCAGCACATTTGCTGAAGCATGCTGCTTCAAGCACAGGCGCGAAGCCTGTCGCAATGAAATGGCCAGATTAGACATCTTTAGATGCAATGACAGGAAAAAGTAAATTGGAAATCAATGCGGGGAGAGGAAATATAGAAGTATTTCAGAAGTCCGAAGGCGACCGGGATCGGAAATAAGCGAGACGCAATTGATTGGTCGAAATGCGCGCAAGCCCGCGTCATAACGCTGGAACAGTATCGTCCGAAGTGGGTGGTGAATGGAATGTTTGAATCCCGCCAGCTGATTACACTCAATTCGGATTTCGCGGATTTGCTGTATTCTCAATAGATTTGCTATCGCGATGATTCCTGAATCCTTATAGATCACATTTATCCAGAAGACAACCCGTAGCAATTGCAATTTGCAAGGGGAGTGGCTCAGCCACAGCGAACCATTCGTCATCCGCCCGTCTGTTTAAGTTGCAAGTGGAGGAAATCCAGTCTCCACAAAGACCACGCGCTCTCACTCCAAACCACTCTCAGTCAGCAACAACACGGCATAACACTTGGATTTTGTAAATATATACATCTATAATTTTTTCGGGGAAATATAGGAGAAAATGAGCTTCAAAGGCTTCCAGAAAAGCGTGATTAGGGTATGGCTTACTACGTATGCCCAGATGAAGCGGTAGCTAACGAGTGACCGGCAGGCGCCTCAATCGTTGAAAGCGAAGTTCAACATAGGAGATAATACTAAAGATGCGGTCTATATGGATGCAGAGCGCCGATTTCAGGAGCTCGAAAAGGAGACAAAGAAGCTTCACGATGAAAGCAAGAAATACTTCGAGGCGATTAACGGCATGCTGACCCACCAGATTGAATTCTCCAAAGCTATCGCTGAAATCTATAAACCAATATCTGGTCGAGTATCCGATCCAGATTCTCTAATCCCGGAAGGGAATCCGGAGGGCATTAAGGCTTGTGAAGAGTATGAAGCTATAGTTCAAGATCTCTTGGCAACATTGCAACCCGAACTGGAAATGATCGAAACAAGAGTCATCAAACCGGCTGACGAATTGTTGGAAATCATTAAGGTCATAAGGAAATCTGCAACCAAACGAGAACACAAGAAGTTGGACTATGATCGACATCGTGCAAGTCTTAAGAAGTTACAAGATAAGAAAGAGAAGAGTCTAAAAGACGAGAAAGCTATGTATAAGGTTGAGAACGATTTGGAACAAGCAACCCAGGAATACAACTACTTCAACGATCTTCTGAAGGACGAATTGCCTAAGCTTTTCGCGCTCGAGCGAGAATTTATCAGGCCACTTTTCCAGTCATTCTACTATATGCAATTGAACGTGTTCTACACTCTTCACGAGAAGATGCAAGGCGTAGATATTGGTTACTTTGACCTGACTCTCGACATTGAGGAAGCATTCGAGAAAAAGCGTGGAAACATACAGGAACAGGCTGAAGAGCTTTCTATTACCAAGTTTAAGACCACGGGAGGTCCTAAAAAACCACTGGGAATACCGGGCAAATATGGATCGAATGCATCTACCGATAGCCATAAGCCAGCAGCTATTGAGGCCGGCAAGTCATCGTATAGTCCACGGCGCTCTCTTTTGAATTCCAGCGAGGAAAACCCGCCACCACCATACTCACCAGGAAGTGCTCCAAGCAACTTCGTCCCCGCCGACTCGAAGACACCGGCGTGGGGCGCCGCAGCCAAATCGAAAGGCCCGGCCCCACCACCTCCAAAGCCTAAACCGTCAAGATTTAGTGGTGCTCCTCCAGTTGAGACAGTAACGGCGTTGTACGACTATGAAGCCCAAGCCGAAGGAGACCTAAGCTTCACTACCGGTGATACCATCGAGATAGTCACCAGAACGGCCAATGAAAATGAGTGGTGGACTGGCAAGCTGAAAGGAAAGACCGGGCAGTTCCCAGGTAAGCATTCTCTTTTCCATGAGTTTCCCTGGAATTGTCAAAAGATCAAAGTAGTTTTATTAATTCGAGTGTAGGAAACTATGTCAAGCTTAACTAATCAGACGACGGAAACGAGAGACGAACTGCATATTGGCGCTGAATTCCACCTCTCAGTCCTGGATCTCTCCCCAAGCTTAACTTGTTGAGACCTACCCAATAAATGCCACACCGATCAATCCCATATAGAGGACCGAAAAATATGTTTTAAGCCCACATAGGGAAGTTGGGTGGGAATGCAAAACGACCTTGACATGTTGGTGGAAAAGAGGGGTTTTGAAAAGATTGTGAGAGAAACCGTTAGCGTACCTTTTTAATGCCCCCAAGAACCCAGAAATAATCCAAGAAATTTATCCATTCAAAAAGGGGAAAGAGCCAATGGTGTCTGATTGAATTATGTCGAAGGACTCCTTCATTACACAATCTAGAGCGGGGTTTTTCCCTTTCTCAATAATGTAACTTTAATATCTACAGCCTTACATCTCTATCAACATGTCGTCTCGAACTTCCCTCCCTCCCTCCACCCAAATAACAACTCTTTAGTATTGTTGTAACATAGCGGAGAGCGAGGGATAAAGTAGTTCCACAGTGTAACCCTCCTTTCCTGTAGAGATAGCCTCATTATTGCATAAGGTGCTCATCTTTCCCTAATGATACAGCCAAGCGGTGCCGCACAAACCCACATATATTACATTGCATACATACACACAACACATGAACACAAACACGAAAATACAACATCCGCTCCTAAATAGTCTGAAACTATTTGCGAGCAAAGAGATAGGTAAAAATGAGGGGAATAAAAATTGTGAGTTGGCCCTGCGGGGGTCAAAACGCCCAGGTAATAAGGGGCAGTCAATCAAAAAAGAATCCCCAACCCATGCGTGTGTGCTAGGGGAATAGCATCCGGTAGAGCGCCAAGGCAGATTTTAAGATTTTTTTCAAATACTGTAAGGCTATTTCGCTTATGCTTGCTATCTATCTTTTGTTTGATGTATTAATTGGACTGTATGAAGAGCAAGGCTGGGAAGGACATGTACTACTATGTAGTTAGTGTAGCCGAAGCCAATAATTACCCATCAGACAGACCCGTCCGAGGCTGGGAAAGAGGACAAGGATTCATTATTTGCCGTCTACTATAGATCTCCAGGTTAAGACTCTTTTTATCGTCATAAGAGCTGGTTCCGTGTATTGACTCTATAAAGAAGATGTTTTATTGCTCTATTTCTTGTTTTATCTTATTTTCTTTGATCTTGTTACTTTTCTGGGTTTTTTTTGCTTTTAATTGGCCTCCTTCAAAGACAGGAGCTGTGAGTTGGTAGTAAATCAGCCTCAACATTTTTCAAGCTGCATGCATTATCCGACATTGGACATTGGTAACACTCTATCAAGGGCATGGTCATAAGGTCGACAAAAACCACGCTCATTACCGGCATTGGATGACGTATAATCATCTTTGCTGGCCCAATTCCGTCCAACTGGCATTAGCTTGCAGAGCCGCCCGGCTGCAGTATGAAAAATCTCTCCTAGCGTGTCAGGCTGGTCCATCCACATATCGAGGTGCAGGTCGATTCGAGTGAAAACGCCCTGCGCATATGAGAGCTATTTGAGGATCCGATATAGCAGAAAGCGTCGGTGATATAATCTGGGTAACAATTAGGAAATGGAGGTGAGGGTAACTCAAAGACTCTCTTAGTTCTCGTGGCGGGGGGGTTGTACGTGGGGATAAAGGAGGATCCCGCTACGTTGACCGAAAGGAAGGCCTTCTGTATGTCGATAGGACTTGTATTCTTTTCCAAAGAGGTGGAAAGATCCTGCCAACTTGCTAACGCCATTGCTAATGACCATTGAACCCGTGGGCACAAGTCCAACCGCACCACCCGTCTTGAGTCTTAGCTCAGCACCTGCATCACCTCCCAAAGTAATATCCCAAATCGATATCCACATACATCGGTTTCTCTCTGGATGCCCAACGTTTGGAAGCAAGTGAGTTACCCAGGCGATTTCCAGCTACATCCACACCGAAATCTGACGTCCTTGCCACCTTGGTAGCCTGTACGTTAGTCACGCAACCGGAGTCTGCCTTTCTTTTCCCCTTCCTATCATGCTCCAGAATCACTGTCCTATGATCTTCTTCCACGTCTGCAGAAAGTTTGGCTGTGGTTCGCCCTTGGCAATTCATATCTTCACTCAGATGTGTGTCAGATTGACCAAATTTCTTCAGCCCCTCGAGTCGTATTGCAGGATCGAAGCTTATGAAGATCAGTGCTTGAGGAGCCATGGTACCGCCAGTAACATAGACCAGTGACCTATCATCAGCAGTGCCCTCGACATTGCCCAGGTGTGAAGGTGGATTGAGCAGTTTGTAGATGGCATCCTGTTCTGATTCTGGAAGATCAGCACTCGGCCAGAACGTAATTGGGGTCTCCAGATACAGCTCCTTCAGGGCTGTGCTAAGGTCGTTGCTTGGTGGTCTAGTAACGCCGGCATTGCGATGCCCGGCTGGATATTGAAGAGGGGGAGCAGGTTTTCGAGAGCCACAGCGTAGGCGTATTCTCTGGGTTTGCTGCCAATCTGTAGGAAGAGGATCATCAACCAGGTCTAGAAATGTGCTTGAAGAAGTATTGTAATAGCGTAACCGGCTCTTTGTAAGTGTAAAGGTTAGTTGCAGGGAACCGTCATCTCCAGGATGAGTATTTTGGGGAAGGCGGGGTGGCGCTTCCAGGTGGTTAGGGTGGTCTTCAGGGGCCAGCAAATTTACTATGGGATCGTTCGGTAAGGCCGATAAATTGTGCTTCATTTGTGACGAAGGGACCTCTTCAAAGGATGCAGAGGTAGAATCGGTAGAATTAGTGGCGATGGCTGTATCGTTTATGGAAGGTGGGCGCCGGAAGTCTATATTCGTGGTGTAGTATGTCCGCTGGCTTTTGCTAGATCCTTGGTACCACTCTTTGCGAGATTCAATGATCCTCATTTCTCCAGTAGCTTCATCAATATCAAGGCGAAGATTAGTCCACCGATCATCAATAGGTCCTTCTTGGTGCTGCCTCCTCCACATTCTTTCATCTTCTGTCTTCTCACAGAGCTCTGGGCATGGTGAAGCCAGGGGAAACCGAACACAGTGGTAGAATGAAGTCCAATCTATCTCTTCCACTTCGAAGGATGTCTGGTTGGAAAGTGCATAAAAGTAGCCATCATAGAATTCAAAACACACTGTTGAACCGATTTCTGATCCTACTAAATCAGTAAGATGGATCTTGTACTCAAACCACCTCTTGTTGCGGAAATCGTAGCCCGTAATCACCCATCTCTTATACCCATCTGTTCCAATGCCCGAATGCGTCCCAAAGTAGAGAAACTCGGAATTATGTCTCACAAATATCTTCTCTGAAGAATCTAAGTCATGGACTAGCAGAACTTTATGCCTCCCGGGATTAAATGCAATCAGCCATGGCGTGGCATCCTCTCCACTAGGTGTGTAGAGGCAGGAGACTATGTCATCGGAGTAATATAGAACTTGGAATAACCCACGATTGCTATCATCGACGCCATGGAGGGCATGGCTCAGTAGCTTTGGTATTTGGATGACGATCTCATAGCTGCCGGAGTTATGCAGGTCAAATATACGTATCCTATCGTCAAGGGTGTAGCATAACACGCCATTACAGTAAATATACGCATCTGCAAAACCGATGGTTGCTGCCAGAAAGGGCTTCACCGAAGTCAGGGCCAGCCGCCTCTTAGCTACCCTTCGAACTGCTGAGGCGTAACCGCGACCCGAAGCTAGCGCCATTTGGGCCTCCTTGGAGTATTGGATCTTCGACTATAACGATCGAAAAAGAAGATTATTTTAGCATGCTGAATACAGGAAGAAGAGCAGGGCCTCTTCATACCTGGGCAATTGACATGCACAGGCTCTCATCTTTGAGCAGGAACTGCAAGGCCCTACAGGTACAGCCAAGGTTATACACGTCGTCAAAGCTGATGTCGGCAACCACATAGGTCAATAATTCATATGGCAGAGACAACAAGCCCAACATGAGTCGAGATATATAGAAGAAGTTATTCTATTCTAACATTAACATACTGCAGCTGATCGGACGAGGACGAATGGATTTCTTCTCATAGGGTGATCATTTATTGGTGGTAGAAGGTATCAATTGGCTGATGAGACTTGCAGGGAAAGCGATATGGCAACTGGCGCAATGCAGCTCTATGAGAGGAGATGAGGTAATATTTATATCTGTTTTCTTTTTAAAAAAGGGAGAATAAGAGCCTCAATTGGCTAGCACCCGGTAGCATGCAGTAAGGCTTTTAAGGGCTAAGTTGCTGCACCCATGATTGGGACGAGGCTGAGTTGGGCGAGAGAGACAGCATAGACGGGAAGACAACTAGCAACATACGCCCGCCTGCGGTGAAAATGATCCTCTGATTGAGGAATTCTGATCCGCTGGATGCACATGAGTGACCCGTCTAATCTTCGTGCTGCAATTTCTGTTGACATTGTGTTGTTGCAGCACAGCGCACGCAACCTGCGAAGTGCAGGAGGCAGGGAGGCAAAGGTTGTGGGAAGAGCCGCATGTAAGTGACGAGGGGCGAAGAGGGGCTGGTTGTAATAGCGCAGGGAAGCACCTGAGACTAGTGCACCTTGGGCAGAGACATGGCTCTCCACTGAGCAAGCGCCGCACTGCGTAGGTGTCAAGCTGCACCCGCCTGCTTGAGACTCTTGAGGCTCTAAGTACAGTAAGTTGTGGTCATGCCGCCACCACCTCGAAGGGATCGACCACGCTGGCACAAGCAATTCCCCCGTTATTTCGCAGTATGTTGCATGTTGCTGACTCTCTGAAACTGCCAACCTCAACCACCCGGATAATACGCTCACGATTAGCTTTCTCGAGGCCCTGTCCTGACTCCTGTACTTATCCTTGACGGACAATCTCCATCACAAGAGGCGGTCTAGCATAAGAGCCGCATGAGGACCGCAAAAGTTTGCACAATTCAACATGCCCTCCCTTACCTCGTTCTTTGTCGTCTCTTCAAGGAAGCAAACAGGCAGAAGAATACTGACCAATCATCGCTGGGCGTAACTTAGCTCTTCCTTCCTTCGCCTCAAAAGGTACTAACCGTGCTTAGCTCAGTAAACTAATCCGCACTTTTTACGAAAACAAAGTAACAGAAATGCAAAAAAGGCGCAGAAAATACGAAGACGAGAAAAATAAGCTCGGAGCGCTCGCTGCCGAATGCTGTGTTGATCGGAGGTGATGAGGCTCCCGGTTAATCAAACGCCTAGATCGATAACCGGGTATGATAAGTAGTTCCTCTGCGCCTGCTGCAAGCCGAACCACAAACGGGTACGGCACGGGTCTAGATCACCATATTGGAAGTTCCAATATAGCCTTCCTCCTACCTCAACTTCCCCGAAAACTTGCTCATTTTTTTGAGCCTCATTCCTTTTCTTCTTTGTCCAGGTACCCTGGAGATTTTCAATACGAAGAGGCTGGATACATACATGGTGAGAGTGGTTTGCAAGGCCGTGATCTATTTAGGAAAGTGATATCGGATACGCTCCGCGTGCTGCATGATTCTAACAAAGAGTATGCAAGGGATATATGAGATGAGATTGACATGCCCGGCATACATGGTTCATGCTGTTGTTAGCTGCCGTTACCAATTATTTTCCAGCAGTAATGTTGTCCAGGGGTTTCTTTGTCATCTATGCTAATTTTGGAATTTTTGAGCCTCATCTTCGGCTCCCTCTCCTCTCTCCCCGCACTTTGACTTTTGGCCAAGTGTTTTCAGGAGAGCCCTGAGGTCAGTTCCAGAGATTGACATACCAATATTCTGGTGTAGATGGCGACCATACGTATGGTGCGCTAGGCATTACATCTGGCTCATCCAGACAAGCCTGGTAGGATTCTGCTAGCTCTTATCATATTTGCCGTTGGGCAAGTGAGATGCTTCCAGCGGCCTTCCAACCTACAATCCAACATTATACTAACAGATTCCCGTACAGCTTCACAAACCCCTCTATAGCCTTGACAGCTCTCTCCACATGCTCATCTGTGTGCTTGATGTTCAAGCACAGAAAACCTCTACGGCCCATATAGATGTTATTTTCCAACATGTAAAAGAAAAGCAGTCCTCCCAACGCCGCAGCCTGTTTCCCAGCAAAGTGTATCCCAATCAAGCTCCCCACACCAGTCACATTCATATTTTTGACGCTGTTCTTAGCCAAAACCTCACCTATTTTGACTCTCAGCCTGTCTCCTCTATCGTTCATATCCTTGAATACTGCTGGAGTCAAGAGTTTCGATCCTGTAATACCAGCCACCATTGTCACAATATTATTATTGAATGTGCCAGAGTGTGTTAGCGCATCCTCACGGCTGGGATCAAATCTCTGCATGATTTCGGCCTTACCGCCAAAACATCCAAATGAATTTCCCCCGCCGAGATATTTTCCTGCGGTCATGAGATCTGGATAGATCTCGTGAACGCCCTGCATACCTCCATAAGCAAGCCGAGAAGTCATTACCTCATCGAATATGAGAAGTGCACCGATCTCTGAGGCTGCATCCCTGAGATACTGGAGAAACTCCTTGGTAGCGGGGATAGCGCCTCCCGAACCCTGGACTGGCTCTACTAGTATTGCAGCAATGGAGTCGGCGTTTTTGGAAACAATATCTTTGACAGAGGGTATGGAATTGTACTCTGCAACGATGAAATCATGCGGAAGATTCATTGGACTTGGTGCGCCTTTGAAGCTAAATCCGGATCCATGATATCCATTCTCAAAGACCACAACCTATCTAGAATGAGCCTCAAATCCTTACAAGGATAGGGACAAGACTCACCTTCCTTCTCCCAGTATGAGCAATTGCCAGTGCAGCACCCATTAAATTTGCCTCGGTCCCGGAATTGCAAAACCTCACCATATCAAGACACTTGAACCGGCTGCATATAGCTTTCGCTAATATAGCTTCATATTGGTTATTACCACCAAAGTTAAGGCCCTTATCTAACACGCTCTTGATAGCTTCAATAATAGGTTCACATGACTTCCCATAGATACCTGCACTGTATTCACTAACTAGATCAAGATACTCATCGCCATCAACGCTTGTGATTGTTGCATCCTTTCCACTGGCAAATACCAGTGCGAATGGCTCACTGTATAGGACGGTGCGGGTATTTCCTCCCGGAAGAACTTTAGATGCTTCCTCGAAAATAGCTTTCGATTTTACGTTTCGAGAAACGTAATTAGAAATTAGAGTGGTATATAATTCCTCGATGCTAGCCATTGTTGGTGGATGTGCTGGGGTGATGTCTCTGCGTGCCCGCTAATGTAGGTGTGGATTGGACGTCCACCCCCAACTTTGGATAATTGATAAGAGATATAACAGAGATCATTTAAACATAACACAAATCAAGAGGGGAACCGATAAATGCCTCATTATTATAGTTAATATAATAAACTTTGTAATATTTAATGCACGAAACTCCGAGTCCGACTTCGGCCTTGGATCAGCAAGCAGATATGAGAGTCTGCCAATGAGAATTGTAATAAGAAGATACCAAAGTCAACTCACGCCGAACATAACTCACATCGTGACGCTGGTGAATCAGTAAAGTCGAACATGTGAGATTAGTGAACCAATCAACGACTTGATATGTTATGCAAGAGCTGGAATAGGAATGCAAAATGGGAAAGCAGAAGTCTACCACGAGGCGGGCTTATATCCCTCAAAGGGCGTGCAGGGGTGGTGAGTGGTTTGGGGGAGTAGGCAGGTGGATGGCTCGTCGAAAGTTTCCTTGGGTATCGAAGCCTCGAACACTGGTTTCAGGTCGGGCCATTATACTAATCGCACCGAACTACTGCAAACCTTCTGTGCAAACCTATAGACTTTATTCTCCCCGAACGATATCCCGAGGATGAAATGAAGAAGCAGGTAGTATAATCAAGGTGTCAGAAGCCCCCCAGAACCAGCAAAAGATTTTAACCACTCTCTACTATCACAAAAAATTGTGTACTGGTAAATCTTTGACGAACAAACACCTTTATTGAAATGCTATAAGCCGAAGGGTCGATCGAGTATCATGCCATCATGTCCCAATTTTTTTATGTTCCTCCACTCATATCCCTATACCGCAATATGACAGAGACACCAAATACGGATGGGTACAAACATACAGCCGATTCCCCCCAAATACCAGCAAGAACACCGATAAACCTCCGTACCTCCTCGTACAACTGGGGCGAGCCGTTTATGAATCCTTCTTCTTCTTTGCACCCTTGACCTTCGCCGTACCACGGAGAGTCTTCTGTCTGTTCTTGCGTTGCTTGCCTATAATCCAGAAATCATCAGTATCAAAAATGGCAAATTTGCTATACAAACTCCCTTCTTATTGGAAGAGGGCGGGTATCAACGTACGTTGTTGTCTGCTTGGTCGCTCGGCCTTGGTGGCAAGACCAATTCTGATTAATCTGTATTGAGGCTCGAATTTCTTCAATGCCTCGGGCGAATCGTAGACGAGAGCAAAGCCGGTTGTCTTTCCACCACCGAACTGGGTCTGGAGACCGAAGACGTTGACCTGCTCCTTGCTGGCCTTGTACATCTCGGCGAGCTTGGTTCGTAAATCATCCTTGGAGATGTTGGCACGGTTTGGGTGAAGGATGTCACTATCGAGAAAACATGTTAGAATTCCCCGAATAATTCCAATTCAGATGCCCAATAAACCTCCAATCTCATTCTCAACACATCTCTTTCTTTTTCTTCTTCTCTTGCTGGGCACGAGGTACAACTTACACAACCATCTGCTTTCGGCCCAAGAGAGGGTTACGGATGAACTTGCGCGTTCGCAGCGTGACTGGTTGGTCGCGGTCCGCCATCTTCGCGGTTTGTGAGTGATCGATCCGAAAGTCTGCCTACGTTCGAGACAGATGCCGGATGTATGTCGATGGGCGCTGACGATTGAGAGTGCGAAACTTCACAATTCGAGATAGTATCTGCAAAAGGCACTAGGCTCCATTGGTTAGCGAGCGCGTGGTGGAATTTTCGTGCCGCGAGGGCGGAACCCTACTGTGTGATGCCTCGATAGTAAGGCATACACACCCCCCTTCAATTCACCTCTGAGGCTTCCTCCCCTTTGCTTGATAATGTAATGAGCAATGGATCCTTGAATAATAAGTTTGTTTCGGATATGGAAGATCAACTCTCAGTTACGGCCAGACAGCAGCTTGATCGATTCTGTCGCCAGTTCCTCCAGCTTCAACTGGATCTAGACTATCCAGATGATGAGCACCTCCGTAAGGCGGAATTCCAGGATGCCATTTTCGCACGGCTCTTCAGAGAGGGTGCTGTGCAATATGCGCAGCCTCTACGGTACCAGATAAAAGTCCTCAAGGAGCTCATAAGAAGAATTGAGCAAAGTATCATTGACTGGGAAGAAGAAGTATGCTAAAAGTCTATTCAAATCTCCCAACTTGCTTCCCCAAGTTAAGTGCAATTTTTCTTTAGCTTTTTTCATTCTGACTCGGCTTTGATTCTCCCAGGGTGTCTCTGATGACCTCATGGATTATTTTTCTTCTCTGATTGCTTCAAATGTTCCTTCTGAAGTAATTGCTGCCCAGCAGAAATCATATGTAACATATACCCTTAGCTCTTTTCCTTCCGATAATCACGTGTCTCCTGAAATTACCCTCTTCGAAGCCCGGAATCTCATTTCGGGAGCTGGTACCACAGGTCTGCGGACTTGGGAAGCTGCTCTTCGCCTTGGTGATTACCTCTGTGCAAACAAGCAGCTTGTCGAAGGGAAATCTGTCCTCGAACTGGGCGCCGGGACGGGCTATGTCTCCATTCTCTGTGCTAAGTATCTTAAGGCTTCTCATGTTATTGCATCAGATGGCTCCGATGATGTTGTGGCAGAGTTGCCCACCAATTTCTTCCTAAATGGATTGCAAGACACATCGCACATTGTTGCGAAAGAACTCCGCTGGGGCCATGCTCTCATGGGAAGTGAACATCCCGAATGGAATGAAGGACGTCCTATTGATGTTGTCATTGGAGCTGATATTACCTATGATGACTCGGTTGTTCGCAGCCTGGTAGGGTCTTTCGATGAATTGTCTACTTTACACCCGGGCGTTACTATTCTGGTTGCAGCGACGGTGAGGAACCCGAAGACTCTGGAGAAGTTCGTGGAGTTCTGTCGCATCAAAAAATACCATATCGAAGAGGAGAGCCTGGTTGTTCCAGAACCAGCCGCCCAACAAGGGCCATTCTACTCGAACAAAATACCTATACTTATCTACCGTATCTCGAAGTCTTGAGAGAAGGGATACGTTGCTAAGGAAATATCAAACAGTTTTTGAATGTAAATAATATTATTATTAAAAAGTTGCAAAATCTCAACATATCTACCTCAGCCGCTGTATATATTCGTTTATATGCTATTATACAGTGCGCCAGTTGATACAGCTCGCTATACACGAGGTGGTAGATTTAGAGATACGCAGAAGGGGAATCAAAAGCCATTACTCCGAATGAATAACAAAATCATGACAACGACATAACTCATAGCATCGTCTCTCGTAACTCCATTTATGGGAGCCTTAATATCTCCCAACCGTACCGTGGGTAATTCATAGCTGTCATTGTTATGACCACTCATTGAAACATTAGCTATGTTCTTTCCACATACCTTTGCAGCTCCAGAAGAATAATCTATAAAACAAGCCCACCAGCAATGGCAGCAACCCCTAAAACTCCTCCCATCATGGTATGAATCGCCCACCTTCCGGCAGCCGCAGGAATCTCAGTTCCACCGGGCAATATCGGCTCGTGAGTACCACAATGAGTATAAGTACCAATCGTAACACATGAGAAATAAGTCGTCTGATGATATTTCTCCTGAAGCCTCGTCTCTACTTCCTCTGGCGAAGGTGGAGTGGTAATTGTGGGCTCCGGCGCTGAAGATAAGGCTGTTGAGAAGGCTGATAAGGCTGACGAGAGCTCGGTTGGGCTGGCCGAGGTTTCCGCAGCGGGCACCGCGATCGCCAGCGCAATCAATGCGTGGAAGAGGACGAGGATTTTGAGAAATGTCATTTCTTAAGTATTGCGACACTAGGATTTAAATTTACAGATTGAGAAAAGTTCGGGGAAAGAGGGCAGACAATGTCGTCTTATGAGCGACACTATAAGTCTTGGACGGGTGGGGGAAGTGTGACGGATGTATTGGCCTGGAAAATGCGGGAAATTCTGCAAGCCGATAACTGATAGGCACCTGGAATCCTTGCTCCATACTTTGTTGTTGGCTCTCAGTGATTCTTAAATGTTCGCACAGAAGACTTATCTGAAACTCTTTTGATATCAAGGAATATGTGAGAAGAATCATATACGAAAAAGGTCTCTTTGAAGCTCTCCTTTACAAGGCAATATTCGGATAGAACCTTGGATATTCGTTCAGATTGTAGACATGAGGGGTAGCGTAAGCACAGCGGCTAAACGTGATCCCGTCAGCAATAGATGCATGAGTTGTTGACCAAATTGGGACGAACTCTTGGTGCAATACTGGGAACTGAACTTGCTGGGCTATTTTTCGCCTGCTTCTGCGCACTTTTCCCCAGTATAGCTGAGAGTATATAGTGAGCAACCCAATTCATGAAGGGAGGGTTTCGAATAAGGTATCAAATCCATATCATTAGTAGCACCACTGCCTTTTATCAATAGCTTTGAAAGTACATGTATCCCAGGGTATGATCAAGACAGATCTTCCGCGAATCATTATTGAATAAAATCACAAAGCACTTAGACGCCTAGTGGATCTCGAGGCTTGCCTTCCTAAAGAGGCCTGTGAAGAGCTTTTCGCAGGCCGCCCTCTGCGACCTGGGTTCTTTCGCCTCCTTGGAGTAGTATCCGAAAAATCAACATCGTCGCTCTCTCCTGGTTGGTATTCCGGCTCTATATCGCTGGATAAAGTTAGGTCTAGCACCTGTGAACCAGGGGGTATGACAAAAGAGGTCTCGTTATTGCTATGTGCCTTCCTTTGATCCTCATCTTGGTTCTCTTGGTCCTCAAGAGACCCAGCATTCCGTTTCTTTCTACTAATATTACTTGGCGATCCTCCCCGCTCCATAGCTGAAGAGACACGCCATTTAGGCTTTTGATATTGCTGTGAAAAAAATATTTGTTCCACCGGAGGCATTGATGAATCCGACTCCGGTATATCATCTTGTTTTGACGACGGCTGGGCTATCCGTTTGCCAGAAGCCTTAGGTGTGGGTAGGTCTCCATTGTCTTCGGAAGCATCACTATCTTCATCTAGTAAGTTATTCACGCCACTGCCCTTATCCTTCAAAGGGTCACCATGAGACACGGTTATGTCGAAGTCGAAATCTGGCTGTCTCCCATGGTCTGTAACTTGACTAGCAATGGATGGAGTCCCTGGAAGTTTCGCATACTGAGAAATCTTGAGTGAGTCTTTCCCGTGTGATCCGTCGTCTGAACCAATCTCTCCTAAGCTTTTTGATACGCTGTTTTTCAATCCGTTTTCATTAAGATCGCGATTGGATGGGAATTCTGGAGATCTCTCCCTTATCATTGGTGGGCTTGAAGGAAATCCATTGAATCTCGGAGATGCGATTAGGGCGCTACCATCACCATCTTCTAACCTAGTAGCACGGCCGAGTGCCCCCGGTTCAGAAGGGCTGCCACTGATACTCTGAACTGCTTGGAGATCCACATTCACTAATGTATCATTCTCTTTATTTACCTCGGATGCTACACCACCAGTATTAGCAAAAGTCGACTCTTGTGTACTGGTCCGTGGATTCTGAACCTCCGCTATCTCACCAGCTTGAGTTTCCCGAACTATCTGACTCTCTTTGCCGTATGATGATTGTTGATCATTTTGATTATCACCATTTTGACTTTCCATTAAAAGCTCCTGTTGTGGTGGGCCCTGCACAATTTTAGGTTCAATAAGCTCATTGAAGGTCAAATTCAGAGAGCCATCATTCCCTTCTATCTCATCTCCCTCTACATCCGGAGCTTCAAATCTTCCGTATATTCTCTCCCCTGTGTCCTCATCGTATTGCTTCTCAGCCGTGACTCTATCTCTTTTGGCTAGCGTCAACTCTAAGTTATCATCCACGGCATTGATTACCAGAGCAGTACGATAATGCGAGATTTCAGGCTGCCACTTCGTAGCTTCAGACATCTCCAATTGCTTGAAAGCAATGACCATACCAATCTCAACATCACTGGGACGTAGATCTGAGAGTGACGAGATATCCTCAGGCAGTTCTGGTAAGTCTTCTGGATGGTCGGTTGATGCGGTAGCATCGTGAATATCACTCATGAGTTGGTTGGTGATCTCATCCTCGGCGTCGTAGCCTACACTCCAATCACCGAGATCCTGTTCTGGCTGGGCAGAAGTATATGATGTGTCAAAATGTTCACTGACTGGAGCCTTCCCGTTTTGTTTCTTCTTTTTCGAGGATTGCCGGTCGTCTTCATAATACTGCGAATTGTCTCTAAACTCCTTCTTTCGCTTACCACCCCTATTTCCCTTCCTCCAATTACCCTGTTGTTGAGGATCCCAACGCTGGACAAAAGGGAAGGGAGGCTCACTGAGCTCGATTCCATCATGACAACATTCTACTGCACGGTATATGATCTTTTCCCTCCATGCCTCCGGATCCTCGTCCGCCTCAGACTCAGAATCTGCCGCTTTCTTTTCTTCGTTCTCCACTACTTTCAATGGTTTAATTTGTTTCATTAATTTATTTCGCAATTCATCCTCGTCTTTCTTCGTCCTCGGATTTTTCATACCTAGAGCGCCGAATAATAATCGTCGTCCTGCCCCGAGATCTAACTTTTTACGACGTGATATGCTTTCGCTTGGAGATTGATCAAGAGAAGAGTCTTGTTGAGTCGACTTTGCGGATCCCGGCACCGGCTCTTCAGATCCCTTTGTAGCAGAAATAAGTTCTTGTTCCTCAATATCTGCATGTATAGGCATTCCTAGGGCTGTTGTTGTTGGCTTCAGCTCTCCAGAAATCAATGGCTTATCACCAGCACTTCCCGAGCCACTTTGTTTCGGAGAAGTAGAAGGGATACTGGATCCTCCTGGGTTCTCATGTCCTACTTCAATCCCGCCTGAAGCTAGAGCTGCAAGTAGTTCTTGCCTTTTAATTTCGAACTCTTGTGTGCCTTGCTGAGGCTCAGACTCTATATCCTTTTTACTGGTTCTCAGGGCCTCTAAGGCTAACATAGCATCTTCTTTTGAGCTATCATTGTCAAGTTCGAGCTGCTTAAATTCAGCTGTGGTGGTGTCGGGTGGGAGAATCCCGTTCTTCTTTAATCTATTAAGCGCTTTCATAATTCGACGACGTTCATTCCTCTTTTGAGTTGACTTTTTACCCTGGCGAGGAGCGACGAGTTGGGGCTTGACGGTGACTGAATCCGTGTCTACAATAACAGGCTTGGAATAGTTGTTTGCTACAGCAACAGCTGTGGATTCTAGTTTGCTGGATGCTTCTTCAGGAATTGCATCGTCCGAAGAGCTGGTACTATCAGAGCTATCGGAACTATCCGATACTGATGATTCAGAGTCTGATGTGTCTGTATCTTCAGCTTGATAATCAAGACTGATTGGTTCATCAAGCTCAGAAGAATTGCCAGATACCTCCGAATCTTCGGAGTCAATATCACTACGTGAAAGGCTGAATTCGCTGTCGTCATCGTCGTCGTCGTCGTCGTTGCTTTCGTCATTTTCGGCGGATGGACTTGCTATAGGTTCAGAGGATTCCGATAAATATGAATCAATATCGACCGGCACTTTTGGCGGTGCAAAATGGACATGTTGGTTCCTTGGAGTCAAACTAGATCGTACAGATAGATCACTCGACGCACGACGGGCGCGCTTTAGTGGAGTCTCTTGATAACTAGCCAAGCTCGAGGACCTCTCTTGGTTATCCTTCAACTTACTTAAGGCATTGTCTTTAGGTTCCAGCTCATTATTTGAGCGACTTTCAATCGAATCCTCCCTCTGCTTACGTTTCTTGCCAGCTATTTTTGCGGGAATTCCAAGTTTGGACTCTCTCGGTGTGTATTGAGCGGCCATGTATTCATAGGCTACTTTATCATCGCCATCGTTCCTGAGGATAAGGTATTTACACAGCTCGAGCGGGGCGTCTGGAAAGTCGGTATGTAGCTTAAAGATCCTATTTCGTAAGGCACGATCTTGAACATCGGCTAGAATTTTATCTTCGGGACTATGACTATGAGAATCTTTATCAGGACTAGTATCCGGCGTTGCTGACATCGACACGTACTGATCGTCCGAGTTATCCTCTTGAGCATCCTCAAAGACCTCATCATCTGTCGGCATAACTCCCTCTTCATCCCCTGAGTCAAGGTAATCATCTTGCTCAGGATCAAAATCCTCATCCTCGTCCTCGTCCTTGTCACCTTCAAATCCGGTCCTAAGCACAACTGCGCGGTTCCTGTCGAAGTCGCTAACGTCTAGTAAGCCATTTTCCTCAGTGTCATCACCTTCACCAGAAGTAAGGCGCAGTCGTTGCCTTGGGGGAATGTTTATAGCAGGTCGGTTGGCTGGTTTCCGAAGCAAAGGCCTCCCAAAGGCTACCCCATCGAACAGATGCTTCCCGTCGGATGATATCTGGTGCCTTCCAGATAAACGCCGGATCTTCAAATCATCATTTAAAAGCGGGCGAATACTATTGTATTATATATTAATATTATCCTTTGGGAGAATAATTCGTAACATATAGTCGCTAGACAATCAACTTACATGACCTCATCCTCATCCCGAAGCACCTTGGCAACTGGCTGAAACTGTAAACATTCATAATTGACTCCTCCATAACCTTTGAGCTCCACTACATAATCCTCTAACCCCCATTCGCTAGATTCAAGGGGAATAACTTCGTTAACCTCCTCCAGCAAGTGCGAGATAGTAGGTGTCGTAGTTTCCGTATCGATATTCCATAGAATTGGGGTATCTGGCAAGGAATTCCGCTTGACGGTAAGACGTAGTCTCATCTTCAATAAGCTCAGGGAGGATCACATTTGAATATAGGTATGCATAGTTGTGAGCGATCATATGCGAGGAGCAAGTGGAGTAAACATCTAAAAGCGAAGTTTGACGTCGGTCGTAAATTTCGCGACGCGCTCCCGAATGACAAGGGCGTAAATTGATGCAGGCGTACTTTGCAACCTTGCTCACTCACGAAACACACGCGGGGCTCAGTACAGTAAAATGATACTAGATTTTCGGTCTATTCAATGTATTATCAATTTTCTACCCAATTGATACGGTAGCAACATATTTAGAAAAAATACAGTGGTCTCATGAATTTTAATGCTAATTTCATGAATGCTCCTTTGATCCTTTCAAGTAACGCCAAATCAATGCCCAAAATTAGTAATTGCGCCTATGCCTCCTACTCTCTCCATTCTTTGATATAACCACAGGGTCTGGTTCTGTAACTGTAGCCAAGCTGGTAGCACCTACTGCTTTCGAGCCGCCTAGGCGTCTACCTGCAGTATCTCTCCCTGTCGCATTCCCTTTCTCCTCCTCTTGTAATCGCTTCTCTTCCTCCTCCTCTAACATTGTACCTTCTATACTTAGAAAACCCCGTTCTCTGTCATGGCTTGACTCTATCTCTCTGACCTTGAACTTGATTGTCTCCGGAATCTTATTACCATCACCATCTACGTAGTAACCAACTCCCTCCTCTGCATATATCTCTTCGCCTTCTGCTTGTTCTTGGGTTCCAACCCACTTCCAATCTTGTGGTAGTCGTTTCCTCTCAATACTTGCGTTGAACATGTTCCAGCAGACAACTCCCAAGTGCCCTTCGTTCTGTAAATTGACATATCCTTCCAAGGTCACCCCAGCTTCTGGCTTAAATAGCAAATATTCCGCAGTTACCCATCCCCAACTAACTGCATATTCGTCAATGCTCTTTAACAAAATGTTTTCCCCTTGCCTCCCAAAAGGCGCTTCTGATAATCTCGGATTGGAGTACGAAAGGATCACGCCTTTTAATGGCGGGTAGTATGTAAGGATGAGGGGCGAAAGATGTTCGGCGCAAACGCCTTCAAGTGGATATTTTTGCGCAATTGGAGAGAGAGGTAGGTATAATGATGAGGTCTGTAGATGGAAAGGTGAATCAGAAGAATTGCTCTCTACTGATGAGAGATCTTGAGTCGATTTGTCTGCTTTATGTTTTTTTGATTTCGAGGTATGGCCATCTTCTTTATGCTCTCTTTTCCTCTTCTTCCCATCTTCTGACTTGTGCTTCTTTCTTTCCGACATGGTATTAGGTTGCGAAGGAGGAATTGTAACTGTCTGGGATAGTGTTGTAGACATTTGTGTTTTCTGTCTGTATGGAGGGTTCAAAAGATTTGAATTTCACAGGGTTCTCTCGAAATACAGTAGCTGATGCGGCCGCTAGCGCCACTCCGGAATCTTTGTGAGGGACACCGTGGGATAATAAAGACAACACGTCTCACTCAACACCTTTGGTGATGGATCTGCACCTTTTTTCTAATTTCTGAATGATTTTTTAGAGTCGCCTTGGTATTGCGGCGTTCGGGATGTCTAATATACTTTCTTTAGCCGGATGGGCATTTCTACCAAATGTGAGTGTTGCTGCCAATTTCAAAGCTCGATTGCATACTTACACATTTCATAGCTTGTAACGGGATGGACTCAAAGTATATGGTACGGCATAAGCATTCGAGCCGGAGATCCAAAACCCCAGCCGGGCTCCGTGAGATATATTAAAGACCGGCGCATTATACACATTATAGTTGTGTCCGCTTACCTTCTTTACACAATCTATGAAGCCGATTACAACATACGGCGAGCAAGCGATTTCTACCAAGATCTAGGAGTCCCACACGATGCTACAGATCGAGAGATCAAGTCACGGTTTAGAAGACTAGCCGCTATTCACCATCCTGATAAAGTGGCATCAAATCCTGGCTCGGAGGCCTACTTCGTTCACCTTAGGCTCGCACAAGAAACCCTTCTCTCACCTGCTAAACGTTTCGCATACGAGCGTTTTGGTCCTGATATTCTGGGTTGGCAACGATGCTCTAGCATCAGGGACTACATAATGCAAGGATTACAATCGACCCTACCGTACTATGGTGCTGCCGCAGTCGCAATGTACGGATTTGGCCTGTTAGGTTACCTTGAATGGGGCAAATACTGGCGATGGCTCATCATGTTAACACTATGCATTTTCGAATTGCATGCGATCTCTCGACCGTACTTCCCCCCTGTGGCGGAAAAATTGATCAACCCTCTTCTCGCGAATTTCACGTTTCATGCTCCCTACCTTCCCTTTCAGTTGATCGCGCTGGCGCGTCAAATCAGTGTTACATCATACATGGCATTTTCTCAAATAGGGCCTCTTTTACAACCTGTTAATGCTATGCCACAATCTAGCAATCCTGAGATCGCACTTAGACAACAATTGGATAGGTTAGAAGCCACGGCTAAAGCAACGGATACGGAAGCAACGAGGTTGATTGGCATGGAAATGTCTCCGTTCGTAGGAGATCCTGTGGCGTTAAAAGATGTTAAGAATAAAGTCAAAACTTGGCTGGTGCAGAACACTATCCGATCAGACCCAGAAGTCAGGGATGCAATCGGAACGATGCTGAGGCGGAGGCGTGTAGATGCGCCTGCCGGAGCCAGAGGAAATAGATAGTGTTGCCACTATTGTATATATAAGTTCATGTACATCTATGCAAAGTCTATCCACAGAATCCACACTCTTAGAGTACCACAGCAGCTAGTGAAGCAACTCGAAATAAGGTTCTTAAGGTATACTTTCAAATGAGGCTAACTTTCAGGGGTATGCTAAAGCAACGAGAAACGCCGAACCCAGGCTAAACGCAAAACACCGCCCATGGCCAACGCCTCGTAGCATATGATATATGTAATGAGATGCAAAGTTGAACGCCAAACCTAATGCTTCCTTTCCATAAAACCAAAATCAATCCTTATTACACACAGTACAACTAATCGTCCAATTCAATCACCTCTTTTCCCGATAGCCAATTCATACTTTTCTCCTGCGGTATGGCGGTGCTGGTAGGCTTCTCCCCATCGCTATCATCTGAATCTTCCGTAGCCTTCCGATTGGGAGCTGGAAGCTCAGGTTTTGGTTTCCATGACCCGTCAGCTGATACAAGAATTGCTTTCACATCAAGGCGATCTTGTTCAGCCAAACTTGCCCGCACAGACACCAAGAAGTCGTCTATCACTAAAGAATGTGGACGGGCGTCCTTTTTGCATAAGGGACATTTCCAAACGTCCACCATACATGGCTGTTCCGGACGCCTTGGCTTGGTGGGCCTAGTTTGAAGATATATTTCGAGGTCAAAACACTCTCGGTGCAAACAACTGCGTCCGCGGACTGGAATATCGAAGATTTTTGCGGTAAATGGGTCGGCCAAATCAATCGAAAGATCATTCGCTACCATAGTAACATCATCATCATCAGGAGCTGTAGATAACGGCTTGGTAAGACTTTGGGTGATACCATCCAGCACCTGGGACGCAGATATATGCTGAGCTTCTATGCACATATCCAATATTTGCTTATGCTTCAAAATCTCGACTACCTCAACCGCAGCATAATAACTGGTATCTCTGGATTGTTTATGTGTCTTCATAACGGCGAGTTTAAGTACGTTTAATTTTCCAGTCTTTTGGGGGACAATGAAGGGTGTGATATCAATCGGGAGATCCTTGCCATGGTGCGCTTTACGTCTAACCTCTAAAAGATGATCGTTTATTTCGAGAAAAACGGTAGTAGGCCATGCTGTATCGCAAACTACCCAATCGGATGTAGAAATATTGTCTGGGTGTCCAGGAAGGCATATACATCTTAGACGATACTGCAGTGACCCACGCAAGAAACATCTTAAAGGTAGCGGTTCGCCTGGAATCTTCTTGTCTTTGGCTACCATGGCCCAATCTGGGTCCGAGATAACAAATTCAAAAGTAGAAAGGGAGGAAGTTAGTGGTACTTTTTGCGGCGATAAGGCAAATCCCTTGACCGATTGATAGAACTTGGTATCTTTAGAGCCATCTAGGGGTACTAGGCGTGGACTGGCAAGGTGTGCTTGATGAAGGGCTGACATATCTGCATTTATAGGCCCCGGAGGTTGCGTAAATCCCGCTGGGGGTACTAAGGGACGGCTCAGAGACACAGCCTGTTGGGACGAACTATGCCTTGTTGCCGTAGCAGCAGTGGTTGACAGTTGGGAAGTTCTTGGAGAAGCGATCGTTTGTTGAGTTGTGAGTGGTGATCTAACGAGAAAGGCCGTATTGCTCGATGACTGGGCATTGAAGTTGTGGCTCCTTGACGGAACTGAAGGGTTATTTCCTGTGCTTTGTTGCCTATGTCGTGGGTGTTGAAGTTCCTGAGCCTGAACTGGTTGGTATTGAGGATAATTCACCTGATTAGCATGATTTGGATGTACTGCGATAGCATTTGGGGCCTGCCACTGTGCGGATTGTTGCAACTGTGGTGACAGGGAATACGGCGATGAATAGTTCTGTCGCGGTGACGATGTCGCTACCGAATTGTGAAGCTGATTATTAGCCAACATCATTGCCTGGGCAGAGATAGGAGTATTGCTTGGCAAGACGGCGGTCGAAGCAGGATGGCTTGTGGAACCAACTGGAGGTAGCTGTTGAGTCTGTGAAGGTACTGCCCGATTTGCTTTCAAGATAGCTACGTATTGCATGATGATCCTTTGGTTTCTGTCATTAATCACCGTAGGGCTAACTGGCTGGGACATAAGTTGTTGGTAGCCGTGCTGATCCAGTGTAAAGATCTGGTCTACAGCCTCACCTAAGGGTCCATCAAATATCTGCATATTTCTGCGAGAAGCTATAAACAATATTCGCCGCAGCATAGGAGACGGGAGCGCGATGACTTTCACCATCTCGTCAACGAGAGGTGGAAAACCCCTGGCTCTACATTGTTGGAAAAATCGAGGCCAATCTGAAACCATTCTCTTTAAAAATAACCCAACATCTGCTACTACGTCGCGATAGGGTGCTGATCTCGTGACCAAATTGATCAGAGGATTTGGAAAATCAGCAAACCAGCGAAGATGATGGGGGGCTATTCCGTCATTGCGCCGCAGCCAGTGACCAATGGTCTCAAATGCAAACGCGAGATTTCCATGTTCTTGAAGTCCTGGGATCAATTGGATAATTTGTACATCTATACTCCAGCAACAAAATATTTGATGAAGAGCAATGTAAAAGGGATCTCCGTTATGACATGCTTCCTTCAATAAGTGAATTCTAGGCCTTTCATAGTCTGTATTTAATGGGTATTGTTTCACGTGATTATCGATGAGGGGTGGCAGTCCTTTCATCCATGGCAAAAGGACTTTTTGAGCTCGCCTGCGTTTCTCGACCGCCTTGACAGAACTCGGATTTGTTTCATCATTCTGAACCATACGATTCCGAGGGACAGGATTCGGTATAGGAGGGGCGGCTGGCACAGACGTCGACATAGACAAAGATGGACTCTGATAGGAATGTTGCTCAGGAATCATTTCCGCTTGATTTTGTATGGTGCTCTGAACGGGGCTTGGGGAGCGCAAGGCATTCGTAGGAAGTTGTAAAGATTGTCTGGTTGGAGACTGGGGGTTTGGTACAGTCGCACCCTGCAGTGGAGGTGTCGAAAATGCCTGTACAACACTGTTACCATTTTCATGACCCCACGTCTCCCATGGGTGTTCTCTTGATATCTGTATCGAGGATCTGTGAGATAGGGGTGGACTCGAGGCTTCACTGGGAGCCGGCGAAAGAAGAACACCGGCTGTGCTATTCAACTCGTCGCTGGAAGCTTGCGTGGTCGAGGCGGCAGGAACATTCCTAAGAGAAAATGGGTTAGCTTTAACATGTCTTAATTGACTAACATAACACGTAACTTCTACACAGTGAATGAAGGACTAACACTTCTTCATCCTGGCGTAGTCCGGTTTACATGAAGGGAAGTACTCACGTTGTTGACGGTATCGGGGGCGAGTGGTTAGGTTGAGGAGGTGTGCGTTGCGAGGGCTGCCCCGTGCCGGCAGTAGCTATCCATGGTCTTTTTCGGGGTCCAAGGAAGGTATTTAAAGTAGAATTAGCGGATGCTACATCTCTGTGAGACATGGCTGGGCGGTTTCCTTTGTCTGGAGGAACACGCATCCTTGATCCAGCCGGATTCTCATCCCGTCAATCCAACTCGAGGGTACAGGAAGTGTCAAATTTGAAGTTGACAACTCTCGTCAAGAACAGAAACAAAAGAACCGTTGTCTGATATTCTGCAACCACTGGATCATATCACGACCGCCTGGATCTGCAAAGAATCGACTCCCGTAACCCACCTAGAGCATACAACCGATTCAACACATTGGGTGGAGCGGAGGCAAATGCAGGGGGCCAGAACTGGAGGAAACTCCTGTACATCAAGTGCTTATTCCACAGTCCCACGTCAGATGGAGCAGCGCGGCAATTCCTGGGATCGTACCGTATCAGAGAGAGTTGGTAGGCTTCAGAAAAGGGTCGTTGAGCATTCTCTACAGTAAGCAAACGGTGATCCTAGCGTCCGTCGGGACCAGGCCGCAATGGGTTAGCGGGGAGGGCTGGCTGTCCAAAGCAGCAAGTCCGCTAGCCGGATTACTACGTATGCGCCGTGCACGCACCAGTCTCTCCATGCCATCTTGCAGCAGCGTCTACTTGGTCCAGTAATGGCCCTTCCCCCCAATTGCCGCTCAACAGCTGTTTTCGTGGATTCATCTAAACCTCCAAACCTCCCGGCCTGCGAGCTTCTCCCTCTCCCGGCCTCAGTAATTGGCCTCCAGCGCAGTCCGGCACCGATTACTCATCGACGGGGCCTAGTGAAGACGGCGTAGACGCGGCATCACTCGTTTGCGCGTGCTTGGGGGGTCAGACAGAAGTCGAGACCCATGGGTGTATGGACGAGATAGTTCCGTTGTCTTTCATGCGACACCAACAACCGCAGCACTGTTACCCCGACCGTGACGGTACCTCCAGTAGTTATTTCCCGCGAGATTTCGGCAAGAAGCATCATTACCTGTCTGGCCCACTTCGGTCTTTGGGCCCAGAGCACTGTCGCCGCGTGTCGAGTCAAAATTCACTCGTGCAGATGCTTTCGTTGTGATCACTGCATACCACTCGGAGGAAGAAGAGAGGATCGATCGAGATGGCATCCTCAGCCTCAGCCCAACCGCCGCCCAAGGTGGCACACGAGAAACCTAGCCCAGGGGATATTCTAGTTGTCATTCGTAAGTACTCTCCAGATGCTGAGTGCGGGGGACACTCAAACATATCGCTCGCCCCCAGACATAAACAAAATCGCTCATCTCTGACATTCATCCGACGTAGATGATTTTTCAGCCCGAAGCGTGGACGAGTTAACCTTAACAAAGGGAGACCGTGTTCATCTTATCGAACGAGATGATGAATTTGGAGATGGATGGTATCTGGGAAAACATCAGACCAGTGGCGCAACTGGTCTCTTTCCAGAGGGTCAGCACTCTCTTCTCATACACAAGAGTCTTATTAGTACACACAGAGACTGATCTCCTCTTAGTTTATACAAGACCCGCCCCCCGAGTGACACCAGCATTCGGCGCGGCCTCCAAACTTGCCCAGGACAACTTATCGCCCGCTACAAAGGCTACAACTCCCGGGCCTTCCTCACGCCCAACTTCAGGCATATCTGAACAATCTAATTCTGCCACAACTCCTGATGCCAGCGGAGCTACCGCAGTATCAGAGACGGTTCCTTCACTGAACGCAGCGGCAGCAACCCCGCCTCCAGACTTACTAAAACCTGGTGTTTCTGGCACTAGTCAACCGGCAGCTTTACCAAAAAATACTCTCATCGGCTCAGCAGCTAAGCTGCATACGCATGGAACTGATAGCCCAGTAATGAGCGAGACTTTGAGCGTCATCGACGAACATATTACGGATATGAGCTTGCCCCAACTCAGTGCAGTTGGTCGAGTTCCCAACGATTCAGGCAGTGAATATAGTAGTCACATAGACCAGCGTCTATCATATATTAACGGAGAAGAGACAGATGAGGAGGAAGAAGGTATTTACAGCCGGGAAGAAGTCGAAACATGGACTCCTGATCAAGTTGCGGAGTATCTCTTTACGTCGGGCGTTGAAGCATCCCATTGCGAGGTATTTCGGGATCAAGATATTACCGGGGATGTCCTTTTAGGAATGGATCAGACTTCGGTATTCCTCAAAGAATTTAACCTGGGCTCTGTCGGTCGAAGGTTAAAGACATGGCAAAAGATCAAGACGTTACAAGACGAAGTAAATGGAGAAGGGTCGGCACAAAGAAACACCGCTACATATGGGAGTGATCCCGGGGTGGATGATACTGGTCGAAATCGGAGTCGAAACAATACTGCCACCACTCTACCACGAGTACCTAGCTTAATGGATCGGCCTAGTTCACGTCAAAATTCGCGCCTCTCGCGACAAGAACCTACTACCCCCACCTCTCCAAAGACTGTACGAGATAGTTCAACAAAGTCCATGACAGACAGTAGACCATCCGCTGCATCTATTCGCGAACTTCATCATTCTCGACAGAACTCCATAGCAGAGCCTTCTACTGCCGCTACTTCACCTCTTACCGCGACACTGAGCGATTCGACCAAACAATCGCGGCATAAAAAGGAGCCATCGTTTGATAGAAACTGGACCATGGGTGCCGCCACTAATCGTCCTCTGTCCTCGACTGGATTTCACGCGATATCAAGAAGTTCCACGGATCACATGTCACAAAGTACAGGCCAAGCTGTCGGATTAGAGGGACTTGATCGTGGATATTTCTCTGGGGGTGAAGCTGAAGGGCGACAGAGGAATGTTTTGAAAAAAAGGGGTAATTCAGTTGCATCCCACTCCAGAAATTCTAGCTACACGGATGAACAAAGAGTAAGAACTGCTACCACTCATGCACGCCAGTCTAGATACGGAAGCGTAGACTCAATGCGCGATACTGCACCTCCCTCAGCCGCCCAAAAGTACTACGGTCTATCTATCAGTCGGCGGCGTACCCCTTCAGCTAGCTCTACGGAGACCGGACCAAGACCGACACCGCCCCCAAAAGATAACAACCCGCGGAGCGTAACTAAGCTCGAAGGTAGTCCGTATGAGTCAATGCCTGTGTCTCCAACAACAAAAGCCAGGCAGTCTCGTCCCTCAGAATGGCTTCTACCGCTAAAGCCTTCATCCCAATCCAAATACACCGGCCTTCGAGCTATCTCAGATGCAATCACTGGCCATGAGAAGGCACGCGCGACATCATCCGGTGGTCAATCCTCTTTGAAAGATTCCCCTATGAACTCACCGTCCTCCAAAACTGGGTCAAGTACTCCATCCGGTGGACCAAGCCTTGATCTTGACCAGCAGGAAGCCAAAACAACTACAACTGTCTCTAGTGCCTCTACTCGTACAGGGAGAAAGAAGTCGAAAAAGGAAACGAGTGCGTATCTACGCGGACTCGAGCAGAAAACTCCACAGGAACAAATGGTTGATGCGGACTACAGTGGCTGGATGAAGAAGAAGAGCACAACTTTGATGACAACGTGGAAATCACGCCTTTTTGTTCTAAAGGGACGCCGGCTGTCATATTATTACTCAGAAGATGATACGGAGGAAAAGGGGTTGATCGATATCTCTTTCCACCGTGTGCTTCCAGCGGATAATGAACGACTTACTGGACTGCATGCCACACTCACTGGTGCGACACATAGTCCCACCAGCCCACAAGGTGCTCATATCACAACTATGGCCGCAGAGAATGCTGCAGCGGAACCGGAATCTACATTAAGCAAGAATAAGGGTGATTCTATGTTTATATTCAAGCTTGTTCCACCAAGGGCTGGTCTTACCAGTGCAGTCAACTTCACCAAACCAACAGTTCATTATTTTGCAGTTCCGAGTATTAAGGAAGGGCGACTGTGGATGGCTGCGCTAATGAAGGCCACCATTGATCGCGACGAGTCAAAGGAGGTCACTACGACATATCAACAGAAGACCATATCTCTGGCAAAAGCGCGCGCAATGCGACATCGCCCTCCTGCATTAATGAATCTGGATGAGCGCGTAGAGGAGGAGACAGCCAAAACCCCGCCAATCGACAATGCAGGTTTAAACATCAGCGGCATAATTTTCGACCGACCACAATCTCGTGAAGGGGATAGTGGGATCTCCGGTGTATCGAAGCAAGACCCAGCATTAACACTAGCTACTGAAACGAGCCCCTCCACTTCCGAAAACGATATAGAAACACCAAACGCAGATACTCCACAAACTGCATAAAATGAGAGATTAGAGTGGAACCACTTAACCCCTTTTTAATATGTTTCATGTCAAATTACATTTCCGTTACATGGACTTTTTAGCTTCGTCAATCTATTTAATCCTATTATATTTCACAATGCTGCTAGCGGGACTGGCGCAGCAAGAAGGTTCCTGGATAAAAGGCTTTGATAATGAGTTAGGGGATCGGGCTTGAATCGGTGTTGATTTCGAGACAGCAGCCTGGTTTTGCTGGCGGGATGACTTAATGAATACAACACGAGTATGATGAAGGATGGATACCTCTCAATCTGCTCTCAGGATGTTCCCATTACCTTTGTAGTATACGGAAGTTGCCAGACAAAATAATTTAGTCTGGCAGGTGCAATCTCAGGAATAGATATAGTCTAATTCTACAATTTAAAAAATAGAAGTTGTTCGAATCAAAACCGTCAAATTCACATAGAACCATTGATTAATAGTTTTCAACATAACTGATGGCTTTTCTGAAGCCCCCAAAAGGTCTGCAGCTGGATGTTTTGATTATCATTATATTATGTTTACAAGACAATAACCAATATACTTCGTCTCTAAGGAATCACAGCGCTATATACAAGTTTGGGTCTTTATCCCCTTTCCCAGTGGAAAGCGGATAATACCTACTGAAACGAGGGCGTTCTTATCCTCCCAAATGCCAGAGATCATTGAGCAGCAATAAAACGCAATACATCAAGTCCTTATGCCAAGCCCACAAAACGACGGCAAGTATGCTATGCAATAACCGTGAGGGCACCGAAAACGCCTCGAGATTATGAATGCATTTTTTTCAACGTTCCTGAAGGTCTTTTCATTTTTGCTATCTTTGATTCTGACCTCCAGGTCTCGCGGAATAACTGGGCAATCCCGATGCCTTCTCATCTATCGTCGGCGCATTTTCATCAGTGACACCACTGTACTCTCTCCGCGGGCCATCAGCAACAGTGATGTCTTCTGCAATAGCGTCCTCATAGCTAGGAGGCGCATCATCTAAGCCAGGAGCACCAGCCGTTCCAACCTGCGGCGGATAGAGTGGATCATAAGTTGGCTTCGGTCCTGTAGAAGGAGGTTGAGCAGCGGATGGACGTGCGGGTTGCGGAGGTCGCCCAGCCATGGCATCAATAAGAGCTGCAGGAGGTCTGATACCTGAGTATATCGATAACTGGAAGCGTAGTGGTAAGGTAATTATTTGCGGCTGTAAGAATCATGAGTACAACTTAAGGAAATCCCAGTAGGTGTCAAAAACTTGCCTGTATATGCCCAGGAATACCATAGCCCAGCCCTACTTGCACCTCCAGCTCATATCTTCTTGTAAGATTACAAGTGTTGAAAGAAGGTGCAACTGTGTTTGGTAGAACAATATTTCTCCATATCATATCATCCACTATAGTCTCTGTATCTATCTTATCATCTGGCGTCCCAACGGGTATTGCAAGATCCGACACACTGGCTAAAACCCAGGTGTTGGCCTCTGTTCTTGTTACATCGAACGCCCGCACCTCTGTATACCCGAATAGACTAATCTGCAGTGACATAAGGAATATCTGTTCTGGGCTCTCATTTAGCTTCTTGACCAAGATTCGTAACGGAATCGCTTCGTGACACGTGAGAATAGCAGGACTGGGAAGCCGGGCATCAATCTCTCCTTTAGGAGCGGTATTAGAAAGTGGGGGAGCTGCCTTCTTAAATAAAGATGACTTTCTAGCATATCCTGCTAATCCAGCTTGAAATGAGAATGGCCGGCGAGCATAGACCTCGTTTGTGGTGGGTGGTGGTCGAGGAGGCTCAATAGGGAGGAATTTGAACCCAATAGCAGCTCTCCTATTTTCTTTGAATAATGACGGTCTCTGGACGGTGACTTTCACATAGTATCTGATTTCTGCCTCTCCAGGGAACCCAGTCAAAGACGGCGGTAAGGTCTTCTTAACATGTCGATATTGCATTTGTTGCAGGCCTGCTAATCCGAGCCCACCAAATCCACTCCCAGGTCCCATCTGTTGGGAATTGGGGTCCCAGCAACCACTATTGATTGGAATTTTGAATTTAAAGGGATACTCATGTCTACCCGCTCCCAGTGTGAAAGATGCACCTATAGCTGGACCTTTGGGGAAGACTTGCTGGACTCGGTACAGGATCTTATGATTCTCTAAAACAATTGTCTGTCTCTGATTTGCACGCGGATCAACTTGTCCGGGATACCTTTGATATGGTCGTAGAAGTCTGGTTGTACTCTCTCCCTCTAATTTTACGTGAATGCCACCAACATTCTCATCTTTTGTCAACACAAGGATGACTTTTCCAGTAATGAAGTCTAGGTTTGTGTAGAAGCTAGGAGGATTATCGAACTGAATACGGACGTTTGACATATCGAGAAATTGAACTTGTGAGATCTAGCAATTTCCTTTGGAAGAATGTTGATATTGAAGATTCCATCAACAGCTCACTTTGTCGTCAAACATTCAGTGGGTCGCGTGTAAATATTGCGGCACGACAAGGTCGGAAGGCGGACGAATCCAGGAGGCTCAGCCTCGTTTCAATTCGCGCCTTGCCAGCTTCTCTGCCTGGGCAGTGCAAAATATGTGGCCACAGCTCCCGTCGCAATACCAGCTTCAGAATGATCCTCCTGTCAGTGTTTATGTGGCTGTTGAGGAATACGCAAGCAAAGACGTGAGAGACCAAATTGGGTAAAACAGTATGCCTTATCGATAAAAAGCGTATGACGTATCCCGGTCACCTCATATCATTTCGGGAGCTCGGGTGTGTCTTCGGTCCGCAAACCTACATTATATGCCTTTGTTTTTCTGGAATAGTAGAAGTGATATATACATATATTGTTACGTTATAATAGCTTGATGACGATTAAGAAGTTGATCCTTGTTTTAAAATGTTGGCTTGAATCCAATGTTCAATTCCGTTAATTTGAGCTACAGAAAAAATACTACCAAAAGAGATACGTATATATACACGTGCTCTATTTTGAAATCCGCCAAATAGACAACGATAATATATCTAAGACCCTACTATCTGCCAAATAACTGCGGATTCTATAAACGTCTTTAGATTGCTGGAGCGAGCAATGTACAATACCAAAACTATAGGCCCTCCTTTGCAAGCATATCTGCAATATCGAGGTAAAATGCAATAGCATTAAACCTACAATCATTAGCCTCTACTTTAGAATAAAATCTATACGACTCACTTTATCTTCCTTCCAGCTACGTGCCACATAAAACTCCTCAGTCTATTTGTCCAATTGATCAAATCTAAGTGACTAACATCAAGTAGGGTTCCTTTGTATGTCCCCCATTTGCTGCTTGCCACACTGACAAGACCATCATTTGGACCTTCTAGCTTCTTAATGACTTTGTGCGATAGCCGAAAAGCACTCCACCAGTGGGCGTCGACAATAGCCCCGTACGAGAAGTATCGTACATCAGGATTATCAGGAGTTTTAGGATTGAACTCCTCTATCATATACTTGGTAGTCAATTGATGGAATACGTCAGTGGTCAGGCCAAAAGCTTTGATAAGTTTGTACATCTGGTAGATATAATCGGGACCGATCTCCTTGAAACAATAATCCGCAAATGATGAGCCTCGATGAGGACTCGCAATTGTCGTCAAGGATAGAACAGAGACGTTGTCCGGTTTTAGTCGCGAGATCATATATCGAGCATCTAAACCTCCCATGCTATGTGCAACAATGTTGACGGCTTTCCCATTTGCTTTCTTTGCGATCTCCCGTCCAAGATGTGCGGCGCGATCCTCAATGCTGCCGGATGCTGGAACGGAAGTCGTGATGACTTCAATTCCATTTGCTCTCAAAGCTTCGGTGATTCCACGCCAGTATTGTATGCCGGGAAGCAATGATCCTGCTAAACGTAGTTCATCAAACCCGAGAAACCCATGCGCAAGTACGATAGGATACTTTGGTGTGGCTGGTAAAGGTTAGCGATTGATTAATTATGAGTTCGAATCTTGTAGACTTGCCGTATTTCTCTCGAATAGTAGCAAAATCATCTTCTATTGCTCTTCCGAGGTCATTTATTCTTGAGTCACTATCTGGCCTCTTCTGCTTTTCCTTTCTGTGTGTTTGGGCTGACAGGTAACGTCGATGAGAGAGGCTCAATGCCCTAGCAGCGCTACTTCGTTGAACACATAATGTAATAAATTTCGCGCGTGCTCCATGAGCACCTAATAATATCATCGCTTGTAATTCATTGGATATATTGCTGTATTGTTGTCGTTTTCTTCCATGTTGCGCCGTTATGGAATACCAATAGCTTGTGATTTTAGCAGTGACGTCGTTGGAAGCGCCTCTGCAGGGGACATGCAATAGCCCGACAGGGACCGCCTTCAGGCATTAAATGTTGATCTTATCAGATGCGCACTGGATATATCCAGTCACATGTATGCCCCTAGAAGGATTTGCTTTTATACAAACTGTAATTTTGTAAACATATTCTATAAAACTAGCCAAAGCAAAATCATTTCTAAACTGAACACTGATGATGGGTAATTTTGAGTTTATAGAATTTCAATACTGGCCGTGCAGAACGCGCCTAATTATGCCCCGATAAAGAATTACACCAAACAAGCCCGTGGTGATGCTGTTTCCCATCTCTAGAACCGTAGCCTTTCCTTACTCTCCTACTACACTTGACTAGGGTACTCAATGAGTGACCTCAATACTTTCAGGAACTGCAGGCTTAACCTCAAATACCGCTTTGAGCAGATCTTCTACAACTTTGTCTGCTCCTTTCTTTCCTGCCTCCTCAATTTCTTTGATCTTGGATTCTGCCTCTTTGGCAGCGTCTTCCTCAGCCTTCTTGTTACCACTTGTGTGCTGGATAGTCTCACATTAGCCTAAATTCTTTGCGTTCTCAATGGTGCTCGATGTCGAAGTTGGGCTGCGCAACCGCGCTGGTAAGGACATACTTCTGACTCGAATTTCTTGAACTCGTCATCTTTCTCTTTTCTGTATGCCTCAATTTCTTTCTTTGCCTCTTCCCGTGCTTCTTTCACTCTCTTTGTTCGGTCTAAATACGTTAGTCCTCGACACATATGAAGGAGCAACTTCTATGGTTGGTGCTGACATTCTCTAGCTATCAAGACGGTTAGCAAGGCACAAGACGATCAATATAGAACTCAAAGAGAGAGACCTTTTTGGACAATTTTTTGAGCCTCTCTCTCTGCCTATCCAAATATACAAGTCAACTCTATGCTCTACCCCTCTATCTCTCCCCCATATTTAGGGCTACTGGATGCCTACATCAAGCAGTGTTTGAATGCCTGCCGAGTTTTGTGCAGACTATGGATAAATGTTAGTAATACTAAATCAATAACTCAAACTGTAGCAGCCATTACCATATTTGTGTAATATCAATGTATGTGAAGAGAGGATATACAGTCAACAAGCTTCGCTATCGCAAATGATGAAGTTGGTAGCTCCAAATGCGACGCAAGCTCCCCCCATGTCTCCACGCACGGGTAATTCCGCGCCACAGAAAAGTCCCCATACAACACCATTCAAAGCGCCCTTCAAATCCCGGTCTTGATTTTTTGAAGAGAACTCCTCAAATTGTAAGGAAGACATTCTTTTGTGGATGTAACATTAGGGTGAAAGAATAGCCTTCCTCCCGCAACAATGTCACAAGCAGCTAAGCTCACTCTTGCGGGATCTGCTCTTCTAGCAGCTAGCACCATCTTCCTCGTACACCAGGCGCAAAAAGCAGAGAAAGCCGTATGTGCTCTCATTTCATGGATGAGATTGAAGGGCTGAAAGGATGGCCGTTACTAACAGTTTATAGGCCATGCATGCCGGCGTGATTCGAGATATGGAACAGCAACGGTTGAAGCAGGAGAGACAATTAGACTTCGAGATGCAGAAGGCCATGGAGCAAGAGTATAGAAAGATCCAGTCAGTTCATGATGGGTCGCAAGTCCTGGATAAAGCTCCATAGGGTTTCTAGGCTTATGAGGCGTCGTATGTCATTTGGCTCTCTTCCCAAGCTATGTACATTATGGGATATGATGGAGTGTTTTTGTATTATACAAGCGGCATTGGCTGGCGCAAGTTAATGAACAGGATTTACAGTATTGGCACATTGAAAGCTTGTATTGCATAGCTTTGAAGCTTATATATTAAGTATTTTTATCATTTATCATCGCTATAACCTAGAAATATAGTACACCCAGGCCTAAAATTTGCTCCGGAGGTCTGGGAACAATGCAAATCAAGGTAAACGTAACCGTCATATTTTTTGGCAGCAGTCTCGATCCTAAACGCCCTAAATGCAAAAAAGAAACTTATCTGAATTTGTTACAGCCTTATATCTTTTTCTATTTTCTAGCGAACTGTAATGCCAGACCTCGTTGTAAAGAGCCTAGATGCAATATTCATTGAGGCCAGTTCCTGGAATAGTAATTTGGCGGCGTATGGAATATGAATCTGGGAGATCTTGGTCTTGTTCTTGCATGGACGGCACTCGAAAGACTGAGTGTTGAGTTTACTATTCCAAGTTAGTATCAAATGTCAAGCACGCTGGAAATAGGACTTACGCGATGGGAGTCATGAGCCCACAGATATCACAAACGTGAACTCTGAAGGCGTCGGAAACCTCGAACAATCTCTCCTTTAAGAAAGCAGCTGCACCGTGTGAGATCATACAATCACGCTCCATCTCACCGAAACGCAAACCACCATCTCTTGCACGACCTTCCACAGGCTGTCTAGTGAGAATCTGAACCGGGCCTCTTGCACGGGCATGAATCTTGTCATCGACCATGTGACGCAATCTCTGGTAGTATGTAGGACCGAAGAAAACCTGAGCCCTAAGTTTACGCCCAGTATGGCCGTGATACATGATCTCAAAGCCTCGGGATTGATAACCATGAGCACGGAGAAGCTTTGAAACGGAGTCGACTGTCACTTCAGTGAAGGGTGTGGCATCACCCTCGAGACCACGGAGTGTGGAGACTTTGCTCAATTGGCATTCAATCAAGTGAGCAATCGTCATACGAGACGGAATGGCATGAGGATTGATGATTAAATCTGGCACAATACCCTGTCGAGTAAAGGGCATATCCTCTTGTCGATAGGTAATACCAATCGTACCTTTCTGTCCGTGACGGGAGGCGAACTTGTCACCAATCTGGGGGATCTTTGTTGTACGCATACGAACTTTAACAAACCTAAGACCCTCTGCGTTGGTAGTAATAAGAACTTGGTCAACGATACCATTCTCAGTACTCCTGAGAGGCGTTGAGGCATCACGTTTGACATGAGCCTTCGTTCTCTGACCAAGCTCTTCCGAATCGGGAGCAATAGGTGCTGTCTTTCCAATGATAATATCTTCTCCAGAGACACGAACACCTGGGGCAATAATTCCATCGTCATCGAGTTTGTCGTATGTACCATGTTTCAGCTTCAATGTATCTGCTCGGAATGGTTTCTCGAATTGTTCAACGACATTCATACCGATACGTTTCTCTTGATCAGTGTATGCTCTGTAGAAGAGGCTCCTGAAGAGACCACGATCAATACTACTCTGGTTCATAATGACAGAATCTTCTTGGTTATAACCAGAGTAACAAGCGATAGCAACGATTGCGTTCTGTCCTGCTGGCAGCTCTCTGAATTTCAAAAATTCCATAGAACGTGTAGTAGCAAGTGGCTTCTGAGGGTAGTATAAAATATTGGCCATGGTGTCCATACGCTGGTCGAAGTTTGTAAGGAACACTCCCATAGCTTGTTTACCCATAGCAGACTGATATGTGTTACGAGGAGACTGTCGAGATGAATTAGTATTAAATTTTGAATTTTGAATATACGACTGGAACTATATGCCTTACCTGATTGTGATCTGGGAACGGAATAATGCTTGCGCAAATACCAAGAATCATACTTGGATGGATTTCGCAATGCGTCCAGATATGTGCTGTTGGGTTCATTGGGGCCTTTACACGCTTGTTCATATCTCCACTCTCATCGGGCCTGATTTGGTATCCAGCTTGAAGTTGTCGAGAAATATCCAGATCTTCCGGAGTCATAACAATCATGATTGTCTCTTCTTCTTCAGCATCCACATACTCAACTACACCCTCATTGATCAGACCTTGGAAACCGAAATAACCTGCTTCCTTCCTTTGTTCCATGTCCATGTTTGTTGGTAGCGTCTGATCTTCCTCAAGTCTCCTAATATGATCCTTATTGAGTACCAAGTTACCCTTGTTTGCGCTGTCAACATCATTGTCAATAACGAACAACGGTCTACAAACTCTGCCGGCATCTGTGAAGATCTTGAATTCTCGGTCACGAATATCTCTAATCAAAGAGACTTCATGAGAGATTAAATGAGATCGTCGAAGATGCTGCACGGTACTGACAAGATGAGCAGGCTCACGATGGACGCCTACCCACACACCATTGACGAAAACCTTCGTCATATTTGGCGATCTGACCGGATCATATTCCTCTAGAACTTCCATGTTTCGTTGAATCATGAATTCAACGATAGGATCACTAGGTGTACCGACAGTAACATAACACATAAGAGCAAGGTTCTTTACTAGACCACAAGCTTGACCTTCTGGAGTTTCAGCAGGACAGACTAGGCCCCAATGCGTATTATGCAGTTGTCGAGGTTTAGCAATCTTTCCATCACGGCCGATAGGTGTATTGGTACGGCGCAAATGGGAAAGTGTAGATGCAAAAGTGTATCTATTAAGCACTTGAGATACACCAGCTGTTGAACTTGCCGCTTTCTTCTGATCTCCCCAATTGCCAGTAGCCAGTGAGTATTTCAGACCATTCGTCAATGTTGTGGATTTTACTCCAAGGGTAAGGTTGAATTCGCGGTTGTTTTCAACGCAACGCTGTAAATACTTGTAAACATCCTGCGTCAATCTGCGGAATAAGTTTCGGAACAGCTTCGCTAGTAGTGGACCTGCGAGATCCAGACGCTTCTTCCCGAAGTGATCTCGATCATCGGTTTCTCGACGACCCAAGGCACACTGAAGCATTTTATGAACCATATAACCCAAGAAGAACGCTTTCCTAGTCTCGCTACCTTCTTTCTGGGAGATATGTGGCAGCAGTTCTTTTTGCATAATATCTCTAGCATACTTGACACGTTTGTCTCGTGTTAAGCTGGTACCACTTCCTCGTTTACCGATGAAATCCAATGCAACCTCTCGATCTTGGATAACAAAGGCTTCCTCTATACAAGGCTTAAGCATTTCCAGCATTTGGGTATCGGTACGGTCATAACAGATATGATTCAAGATATCTTCGTCAGAAACCACCCCAAGAGCACGGAAGACAACGGCAATAGGGACATCCGTCTTAATATAAGGTAGAGTGGACTTGATGGTTTGACCAAAACCACCTCGCTGACCGTCACCCTTAGCAAAAAGCTTAATAGTCATTGACGAAATGAGACGTGAACCCTTCTCCAAAGCACTTCGGATCTCTGCGATATACGGAGTGGGACTTGGTGGGGCCTTCTTAAATACTTGAACAATATTCGCGGCACTGCGCTCCTGGGCAATGAGCACCTTTTCACTACCGTTGATGATGAAATAGCCACCCTGGTCGTAAGGACATTCGTTCCATGCGTATAGCTCATCTTCATCCAAGTCTCTTAGAATGCAGTATTTCGACTTGAGCATAATCGGCAGCTTTCCAATGTAAACTCGGTCGGGTGGCCTCTCTATCTTATCCTCACCATATCGCCCATCGCTATCTTCGTCCTCCCATACCAGTCTCGTTGGGTGCTCGCCCGTTCTCGCCATCTCAGCCTCTTGTTCCTCATCAAGCTCATTAAGTGGTACTGGACGTTCCACAGCGATCGAGACTTTCTTCGTCATTTCGAGGTACAAAGGACTCGAATATGTAAGATTTCGGAGACGCGCTTCCTGTGGTAACATAACTTGCGTGCTTCCATCACCTTCAGTCATCGCGGGTCTTGATAACAGGACCGTTCCGAACTTGATTTCGTATCGACGGAGAGCGATCGGATTATCATCTGAAGATGGAGGGTTGTTTTGATCCAGGGTCAACTGAGAATTCTCCTCTACAAGCTCTTGCATAGTGGTTGAGACGAATTCATCGAACGAATCAAGCTGTTGAGACACCAAGCCCTTGGACTCGAAGAACGATGAGATGACCGTCCAGCAGTCTTCCGCCGTGATTCCCGCATCCTCCTCACCATAGTCATCGTACTCGTAACCCTCCTCGTACTCTGCCATTGTGAGACCCTTCTAACTCACAGTGAAAAGCTGAATTCTCGATGGGTAGGCCGAAGGAGAGGTGAACTGAAGCGCGGCGGAGTGGCGGAAGAATCGTGATGCGCTCGACCCCCGAGATACCTTACTTGCTCCAAACTAGTACGTATTGAGCATTAAGACGACGTATAACCTCAATGAAGAGCTCCACCTTCTTGATATGAGATGGTAACAGTTACCAAGAGGTTGATCTCTTGAAATGTTGGCGAGGCAATATTTTGAGCAGCCGCCTCGCGCTCTCCTGAACGCGCTAATTGAATTACGGGTTAGCGTACCGTAACGCCTGGATGCCTTACTAAATAAGAGGGCCCCCAGGTCCGATTGCTAATTGTGGCAAGTTCATACTCCAACTTGATCATAATAATACGAGCCCATGTTATCATTTCCAACATTTAGTCTACTGGAATTAGTAAGTTAGGAGCCTTTCAGGCAAACCTCCAATGTCAAACGCTTCAAACGTCTTGACATTCTCAACCACACCTGGTTCGCAGTAATAGAAGTCTTTAGTATTATTTTGCTAACCATTATTTTATACACTTAGCGTTGTTGTCTATATAACTAATATACTCCGTATCTTTGAGCTCTTCAAGTGTGTCTAATCTCTAATCATCAAGGTTGCTATATTATCAAAACTGTGTCGAGCTGCCAAGAACCAGAAATCGGGCAGCGGGTAGCGAATTATTCAAAAAATGGCTCGCCGGTCCCGAACTATGTGCTGAGTGATATCAATGTCCGTACTCTTGCAGGTCGAAATTCGTTTCTCTTGTAATTATGCAAACGTAAGGAGAACAAGGCCGTCTATGTCATAATTGTATTCGTCGAGGCATACATCCACACCCCTCTTCAATATCACCTTAGCCCCACTTGGTTGTAGTAGACAAGATTCTGCCCGTGTCTCAGAAATCTTCGAATCCGGGACTCTGAAAACCAGTGTGGGCTTGAATACCAACCCCCTGGAGGAGTGCAACTTTCTTCGACGTCTCAGTCCTTGCATCTGCAGTAAAGAATATATTATCTTCCAAATAGCAGTTAAGTGTCAGTTTTCCTGCTACTATTCGTGGTTCTCAGCTCCAGTTTGCTACAAGCCAGTCCCAGAATGCTACTGGCTGAACATTTACCAGGAGATTAAGGTCTGCAACTTCAAAATCATATCGACCTTGTTCTGTAGCAATAAGTTCCTGGATGGTCTTCACCCTTTCAGGATTAGTGTCTTCATAATACATCGCATAGTTTAGATGATCTCCAAGGTATTCCGGCGCAATGACTTCCGTTGAGAACTCAACCCCTATTACAATCAGTAAACCTAACCTCGTCAGGCGTAACAGTATTCCTTACCTCCTTTAATAGCTTCTGCCCAGCTAATTATTTCAGCAACGGTTCTCCGATCTCCGCGCATTCTGAATTGAGCGGGCCAGTTGTCCAGATCCAGGGCAAGAGCAGCTGCTACGAAGCGTCCCACATCATCTACAGCAGTCATAGATAAGTAGATAGGTCTGCCATTAGTGTGGTATTCTACCACAGTTGCAGTGCTCCGCTCAATATCCATTAGATAGGCGCCTTGCTGCTGGATTCCAGTTGACGTGCCGATCATTCGAGAGGCTAAACCACCACGCGCAAAGCGTTCATAGAACACACCACAGCAAAAGACTGTTGAGCGCATGGGAGTGCTGCGATGGGTGGCCCAGTGACGCAGACGCTGAAGGCTGGCTGACCGGCCACGATCTAGGGGGTCGTCCTGTGGTCGACGCTCAGGAGGTCCCTCAAATTCGGCGGGGACGAACCGACGAACTCGAGATTGGGCAGCAGCATCGATGAGATTGATCTGGGGGTTGCCAGAGACGGTTGAAATCACTAGGTCAATACCCCTAAGGCTATAGAGAAGATTCTGCTGGTCATCGTAGTTTACAACAACAACCTGATAATCCGGACTGTTCAAGTGTGGTTGAGCCTTTGCGGTCAGCGGACGTCGTTCCGTCGCTAGTTAATTTTGCAGAGAAAGTTGCCGAGCCCTTCTTACCTGTCTTGAAAGTATAATGAACTGATGAGCAGTTTGGCTATTGATGTGATGGGCTAAAATTTGAGCCAACCCTCCAGAGCCAGCTATGGCTATTCTCATGTCTTCTATACTGGTACTTCTAACATCCTATGAGATCCGATGGCGGCCATTGCTATCCCTTTTATCGCTTTATTAGGTCCTCGAATAGCTTTGGCTGCTACTTGAGAGGTCCAGTCAATAAGGAGTACCTTCCTTGTCATTGCAGGAGGCTGGTATCAGATCAACTTCAAAGATGGGCAAGCCTCTAGGTCTAAGTGACTGAAGATGCCCCCGTTTGCCTGTCCCGTGTGGAGCGATGAATCTGGGGCACAAAGTACTGAGCCCCGCTATACTTACTTTCTACGAACAGTTGCAAAGCAAGGATCTAGGGCTGGCATCACACGGGTTTACGATTGTAACAAATCGCTTTGCCACAGGGGCTTGGGTGTCCAAGGTGATGCCCAAGCGGATATCAGTATCGCCTACGTCGAAAAAATCACTAAGTGGCGCTACGAGCTCCCGGCCGTGTGATTGCGTTGGTACCATCACAAGTGGTTTTTCGTGGAGACCAAGCGGAGCCGAAGAGCGCAGACGACACAGGTAAGAGGAATCATCTACCTGGGGGCCTGCTCACACTTTTGTAACTGGAATCAGACATATGGGTTGCATCGTTGTGTTGCTGTTGAAGCAGTGAATTTCCACCCCATCTTGAGGGCCGGAGAGAGCAAGAGCCCAATAGAGCCAGAAAGTACCACACCTCCGGGCTAATTGTGAAGGAATGGTCGTGGACTGCGTGAGCGCCAGAGCGCCGAACAGTTGAAGATGTGCACACTAGGAAAACTCCCTAGATACGGAAGAGTAGGGCTGGAGCTGCGAACTATTCGCTGTCTCATGCACTGAAGCGTTAGTTTACCCGAACGCCAGCAGTGCTATCTGGCGATCCAGCCCGTTGGCAAGAGAGTGCCACAGAGTGGGAATTTCATGGTGACACAATGATCTAAACGCGAGAGCTACTGAAGAAAAGGCTACTGGGGCAGGGGCTCCGTTGCTAGCTACCCTTCCAGAATAATATCCCATGGAGAGAAAGATGTGAGATGTGACAGATAGATAGAGCTTCCCGGACATCCTGACAGAGACAGCTAGCACTGGCTTCTATCAGATTGGTCAGGTGTACTTTTAAGTCATTAATAATGGCAGACTCGAGACATGTTGTCTCGGGCTCCCATCACACGGGGGCCCTACCTGCCTCGATCGGACTCGACGGTTCTGCAATCCGGCTTTCTGCATGCCGCCATGTGATCGCAGCAGAGGTCGCCATGCTGTAAGTCACCATCGCCATTTGCCAAAGGCTTCTGGCATGATCGCCAGCATGGTGTACCCATGATAGGCAACATCTGCCGGTTGATTTCTCAAGACCGATTCGGCCCCTCCGGTGTGGGTGGACATCGCAGGACCTACTATAGAAGTGTGCGCTAAGCGCCAGAGCAAGAAGAACGATAGGTAAGAAATGGAGGAATGCGTGGATGCTAGGGAAGAAACTGGTCTGGAATCCCTGGGAAAGGACGACTCTCATACGTGGGCAGGCTTCGGTTGGGGGCCATTTTTGGCGTTTAAGTGGGACAAACACTATAGAGGAGACCAGTCTCTGAGAGTCGGTTAACTCAATGGCCCATAAGCCTTCACTTTGTACCACTTGGCAAGAAGACAGCAGCAGAACTCGCACTTGACGGTATGCGCCAGGCTCGGTGCCAGCTCCAGTCGCCAGGTGGGCAGATAGGGGCTAGTGTTCAGGAGCTCCGCTAGGGATGACTCTATTGCCTGAAAGTGGAGGGATATGGCGATTAGATGACGTTGCACCCGCGGCTGTTTCTCCCCCAAGCAAGGGTGATTGTGAGAATGCTCAGATTCTAGCCTCTGCAGTGACAAGTCGTATACACAGCAGGTTCAACATGAGCCCTCGAATTTGGCCTTTGAAAGTCGATCATGTGACCTCATCATCAAGGCCACAACTGAGAGAATGCCGATAATTGGCCGAGAGATTGATCCATCTTGCGTGGTTGCTGTGTTCAATTTTAGAATAGAGATTCGCATGTCTGTGTTACCATGTCTCGGTAACTCAGGCGCGCTCCTGGCGTTTAACAGTGGCTGACCCAAGCCATACATGGAGTTGAGAGAAGATAGATAGCCCCCCAAACATAATTGAGTTATTATTATCGCAATTGTTCCTTGAGCTGGAAAAGAAGAGTATCCATTTTTTCTCTCATTTCTCAGTTCTTTGCCTGCATCGCGCAAAACTGCCGCATGCAGGGTGAATCTAGAATAATTAGCCTCTCCCCTAGGAGCCTAGGGAGACAGCGGTCACTTCTCGGTACCAGATGACTGTTCGATCGGATTCCTACCGCCGTACCCCACTATCGGGGTCTCTGGGAATACGAGGGGGTTGTGGACGGCTGTGTAACACCAATTCGTTCACCGCATTGTTCTTGTAGATCTCGTCGCTTCTTTAGGGAAAGGCGGTTGCCTTCGACGCCTTCTGCTGTAGGTACATGTTTCAACTACCGAACCGAGCCTCTCCGGCAGTTGAATTCCATCGAGTTGGACGCTCACAGTGAACTGCTTTCCAAATAAGCCGGTACCTCAATATGGTTGATACGGACGGATTCTACAACAAGTGTCAGCTATAACATGCTGTGTTATCATAAAGGAGTAGATACTCGTGATTAGATAACAAGGTGGGTCTGATATTTTCATTCGTTGACGGCTGAATTGTCAGGAGCTTAGTAAAATGATAGGTGGTAGTTAAACTCCTACTCTCTAACATATTGTACCGATTCTTGAAGTCAGCAGCGAGTTGGGAGAGGCTCCTTGTCCTCGTGGTCCTAAAGCATGGAGAATATGAATATCTGGTTCATCAAGTTGAAGTGTGCTGCTGCAAAATCTCTTTGTACGAGAGTCCGGAGCCGATTTTGTAGATGTTGCTGTGTGGACTTGTTGGTCGCCTAAAGAGTCGAGGATGGGTAGGGATGGTCACCTGAAGGCATTTAGTCTAGTAGGACATCTCGCCTGGCATACGTTCCCCAGAGGCAGGTACCATCCACAAGATCTTTCCTATCGACAAAGCACTCTGAATAGGACAACGTACCTAAATACAGAGAGGTTCGCCAATAGTAGGTTCATCTCCTCTTCTAAGTCACTTGATGTTCTTTTCTATTTGTCGAAGCTCTCGGTGTCGCTACCCCTGAAGAAGGCCGGATTCTTCAACTGCACACCACAATTCCATTCAATCATGCTCTCCAAAGTCAGAGAAAAAACAAGCTGGGTGGATGGCTTCTAGTTTCTTTATTTTCTTTCAGTGCCCCCGGAATCGAAGAATAGGCGTGTAACGCTTGAAGTTACAGGCCTTAATTCCCAATAGGCTGTAGTTGTTCATCTTTGTTCTTCATTGCCCCTCCTCTAGGTGTTCAGAGAAGGTGGTCCACCATGGATGTAAACCGAGTTATTAATCTGTCTATAACCGACAGCTACTGATGAGGTGCTTGATTACCGTCAAAGAGACGTTATTTGGTAACTGTTCGTGTAAGCCCTACTTGAATAGAAGCTGATTGGAAGTGCAGGATCAAAAAATATATATGACATCGAAATATGATATCACAACCTGACCGGTCGTATATCAGGGGATCTTTGAATGACGCGGGTCGGCGGCTGAAACGGCACACCGTAGCACTACATATCTTGAGGTGACACAGGGGCTGCTTACAGTTCGGATATGTAAAACTGCGTGATTTATCCATTCATATTGTTTTCATGGCGGCTCTGTCGTACCTTTAACGGGACTGAGAGGTCACTTTATTGGTCAGGATCTCGATAAGAATACCGGGGAAGACGGATCAAAGAGATCGACATGATGCCAGGCTGGGGAAGCTCCTGCATCAGCGGGTACGCCGACGCCCAATAACGTTACAACGCTGTGGTTACATACATGCCAGAGTCTATTGAGAGCTATTGCGGAAGCGGACTCATTTTTTGTGCTACCGGATCTATTGTTGTGCTGCACCAGCGAGGGTTCATAAAGCCCATTTATGTACCACTATGCTCTTATCCAGTAGCGTAGGGAGCCTTGGGGCTCGCCTCTGGCACCAGTGTCACTCTTTTCTTCAGTCTGTGAGAAGAATTAATATATTAAGTGGTTGATAATTCTCGTAAGTACGTCTAATATCTCATTATTTCATATACATATTATCTGCGAATATCCCTGTAATACTAATACCCCTTCAGAGAAACGGAAGTCGTGTTAAAATGCGGTGAATATGCCAGGTTTCTGGTCGCGTGAATACCCCAAAACGCCATCCCATCCACGCATTGCCAAAAGAAATATGCAGACGCCAGTCATGTTTTTATTGTACACTCAGAAATAAATCATCACCTCTCCTTGTTGGCGTCAACTTGGGCACCCATCCAGGCGTACTAGGTAACGCTACTCTCTCAGGCTCCTGTGGGAAGTTCCTACCACTGCCCAACTGTGGCCGCCAGGCTGGATCCTTTGCAGCCTCGATCTCATCGTCTTTCAGCACTCTCCATCGCTGCTGTTTTCGTACATCTTCCTCGCTTCTCAGCGTTAGTTCCGCTGCTTTCTTGCTTCCACGTCGCTTCGCCAGTAACGTACTCGTGGTCGAGGCGCTATTATTTGACAAAGCACTGTTTGATCGCTGTTGTTCCTTTCCAGCCCATCTCAGTTCTTCGGAGATCATTGGTTGGTAATCATCGAAAGGAGACGGGTCCTTTGAAAGAGCTAGTGGAGCAGGCGCTAGATATTCTTCCGACAACTTCATTTCGCTTCCTCGTCCCATATTGTCTTGCTGTTGTTCATGCGTGCGAGTACGGGCAGCTTCCCTCAACACTTTTCCGAAATCTGGCTGCGGAGGCGGAGGCACCATCCTGACAATATCTCCGGATAGTCTTTTCGGGATCTTTGGGTAGGTAACTGGCGATCTACCGCTAGCCGGCGACTCCACTACCGGGGATAATTCTGCAGTACGCGGTTCTACTGCTGATTCAACGGTTTCGAAAGACGTTAATGAGCTCTCAGATTGCCGGTTGCCATCATAAGGCCCAGTTTGCTTATAAGATTTTCGTCTCCCACGACCAAAGTTCGGGTTAGCTGGGTTGCTATTGCGTCCGATCTCACTTGGTGGGAGTGAACTCTTAACCGAGTATACACTAGAGCCAGTGACTGGTCGATTATCTTGTCTTCGGATCTCCAGCATTTGGATCTGCTCCGTTTGCTGCTGTGATGGTGGTTGCAGAACAGGGATCTTAGGCTGCCTTGAAAAAGGGAGGATACCAGTTGCTGATTGACTTGCAGTAAGAGGCTTTACGCGTAAATCAGAAGTTGGTCCATTTGTATTTGTAGGCTGTCCTGGCCGCCAAAGAGTTCCCGTCCCAACTATTGCCGATGATGGCGAAGTGATCATCTGACTCCTATCTGGAGGTGGAAATATCCTCCACGTATCAGCATTTGCGTTCTCGGATCTGCTATATGTTCTTCGCCCACGAAGGTCCATCGGGCTGCCGGTTCTTGCACTCTCAAGATCTTCTTCGAACTGCGTGGTTGTACTCTCTCGATTTAGCCCAAAGACCTGGTCTCTTGGTGGTTGTGAGTAGCCCACGTTCTCTCTTGCTGGTTCTCTAGCTTGGGACACTGGAATTTGGAGAGTAAGGTTTGGCTTTTCTGGAAGAAGTTTTGATGAACGTCGTTGGGATGATTCCTTTGCCTCTGGTGATATCGCCAATCCAATTGTATCTGGCCGAATGCTTCTCCGAGAAAACATATTAATATCATAGTTGTCGAGCCTTGGTGGTATTCTTGGTGGTGACTTGGCAGCTGCCCCAGGTTGCGTGCCTCCCGACCCGAAAAACTTCTGTTTTGGACTTTTTACATCGAGTCTGTACTGTAGTCCGTTGTCAGGATCTAGATGAAAAGGAAGTAGCTCACTATCCCTTGCTGCTTTTCGCTTTTTCTGGCGTATCCTTCGGCAAAGGAGTAGCGCTCCGATCACAACTGCAACTGACGCTACCCCGCCTGCAACTATACCAGCTATCTGAGGCTTTGTAAGGGTTTGAGTTGTATTGGCAGATGCGGCTTGCGCAGAAGCGGTAGCAGAGGTAGTACTCGTGGATAACTGGGTCGAGGTGGATGAGCTCGCAGTTGTTGAACTAGCCACAGTTGGTTTGGTAAGTGTTCTTGAGATTTGAAGTGTAGTTGTCCTTGGATTATCTGTCGTTGAACCCATATCTGAAGTTGGATTAGGAGCCACGAGAACAATACTAGGTTTTGAAGTCTCAACAATCAGAGTAGCTGTAATCGTACTGTGGGTGTTCGGCAATGCACTCTTTTGTCCGTTACACATTGAGAATGCATTGTTCACAACAGTATCTAATATAGGAATTGGTTAGGTGTCTAACATAACTTTTTGCACTGGTTCTTACTTGTTGCATTGAATCCTGTGCAGAATCCAACGTTATCTTCCGATATTATACATTGCACAGCGCCTTCCCCGATAGTGTAACCGGATGTACTATTATGAGAACACAGGCACTCTAATGAAGGTCTCTCTGAACAAAGGTCGACAGGAAAATTGTTATTGATAAATGACTCAAAACAAGTCTGGGCACATGAAGGAACAAATTTCATTAATTCAGGGGAGAAGGAAAGTTTCGCCGCGCTGGCGTATGTCGTGAGGCCGTATATAAGTGCAAGCCATGATGGAAATAATGCCATTCTCATAGATATCTATAAACTGTCACCATCAGCACTTAGTATATGCCTCTAAAACGGACCCGAAGAGAACTACTGTGTACAGCAGCTCACATATTTTCCGACGCTACATTACACCAGAGGTTGTCCAACCTCTCTAGGCAGTGCAACGCGAGTCCGAGACCGACGGAGCATATGGAAGAGTTCAAAGACCAGGAAAGAGACCGAGCTTACTTTAAAGAAACAACTAATACTACAGGAAAAGAGGCGACCAGCGTCTCAAACATAATTAAAATGAACTATACAGAAAATGCGGCGCGATCCATTACGGTTCACGAGAAGAAAGAGATTAAAGGATGAAGAGAATAAACATAGGGAAACGGTGGCAGATGATACAGTTTTTTGTATCATATAGCCAGCCGCCAAAGTAAATGGGTTTCTAAATCCGGATGCGTCTGCTGCTCCTCCACCAACGGCCAGCGGATGCTGGTCTATCATCGCCACAATGCTGTCAGAGAACCAAGTATTGTCGGCCTTTTGCCTGCAGTCCGCAGACCATCTACGCGCTTTCATGATGCGGTCATGATGTTTGGGCTAATCTGACCATGGCGTTTGCGTCCTTGATTGGTGGTTCTCCTCTAAGCGCTTGCCCATAAGGCCAGCCGCTTCCGGGGTGGTTGGAACTCTTGCATCCTGCAGCACGTGACTACGGTGCATGCGCTTTGCAGGCGGTAAGAAGTCCTATATTGGAAGTAACACCCGTTTAATGTTGATTTATGACCTGGAAAATTTCATATTTGTATGTTGACAGCTCAGTTGTGGGCGTTATTGAATACGTGGGTGGCTTGAAAAAGTTCGCGCTTCCGGACGACTTTTACCTCTTCAAGGTCATGTCGAAGCCGGCAATAGTTCATGCATGCAGGAAAGGCACCCAACTTAATGGAAGACCAGAGTAACGCTTTGTACATTCTCTATACCTAGAAGACTGGCGCTAACTAGCCCATGGCAACGCTTGTAAACTTCCCATTTGATTTGATTATCTTAGGTCATCTCACCGAATCCTGAGCTTGTAGCTCTCATGATATCTATTACACAAAGCCACCATATCCTTGAAATGTCGTATTCAATTCAGCAAGCTTCATTTTCTTCATTGAACCTTGCTCATATTTAACCGCGTAAACGCCTGCTCTTTCCTGGGCCCCACCTGACGTATTGACAAAAAATCAAGACCGGATCTCAGCTCCTATGTCGGCTTAAAGTTTGTACCAGCACGGCTCGACTTGATGATTCGCTTGACCGTCTCTTCAGTCTCATCCCAGTCATCCTGGTTAAGCTTTACCAGGTCAATTCCATAAAAGTCAGCAATCTTAGAGAGCGCCATGAAACTCTTCTTGTCAAAGACAAAGCTGATACTGACACCAACTCGTCCAAATCGACCGGTACGTCCAATACGATGAAGGTATGTCTCCGGGTCCGGCTCATCTTCGCTTCTACCCTTCATCGGGATGTCGTAGTTAATGACCATTGAAACGGATTGGACATCAATACCACGAGCGAGGACGTTGGTTGTGATCAAAACCTTAGCTCGACCTTGACGGAAATCCTCAAGAATGGCGTCACGTTCCGCTCCCTCAAAAGCTCCGTGGATTGCAACAACTTTATGGCCCTCCTTAGTCAGACGTTCTGCAATTTCGGAAGCTGTAGACCGTTTCTGTTCTGCCGTTAATATACTACGTCTTATCTTTGACGATGGCACGTACCTTGACGAAAATGATCGAGGATCCGATAGTCATCAAACCGTACAGTGATGTGAGAATATCATATTTGCCTTGTTCTGATGGGCAATCCATAAACATTTGCTTAATACCAGAGACAGTAAGCTCATCGCGCTTGAGACTTATTGTGTTGGCGTTTGGACTGAATTGCTGTGCATATCGCATGACTTCTTCAGGGAAAGTGGCTGAGAAGAGAAGAATCTGCTTTACGGCAGGTACCATTCTATAAAAGTTATTAGCTCGGATATAATTCGCCTGTATAGGGGGCACACACTGTTTAACGCGTAGGCATTGATCGCCCAAACCCTGCTGATCAAGCATGTTATCAGCTTCGTCCAAGCATAACAACTTCATCTGACTCGGATCTAGTTGTCTCCTCTTGATAAGATCCATAACTGTGCCGGGAGTTCCAACAATAACCATCGCCTGGACCTTAGCATTTCGCTCTACCGCACCAGGGACCGCAGCCTGAATAGTTAAGCCATCAACGAACTGGCCGATGCTTCTAATGACACCTTCGATCTGGCGTGCAAGCTCACGACTGGGAGCGAGACACAGAGCTTGGGGTTGCTGAGGTTTTGTGTAATCTATCCGCGACAGTATAGTGATAACGAAAGCCGCAGTCTTTCCGGTTCCAGATTGCGACTGGGCAATCATATTTTGAGGAGGATCTCTCAGAAGGAGAGGCAGAGCCTTTTCTTGAATCTTTGATGGCTTCTTGAAGTTCATGCTGTAGAGACCTTTCAAGATCTGCTCTTTACTTTTGCATTAAGTTAGCATTGTTTCGAATAATGAGCGCCTTTGGACATACATTCCGAGCTCCTCAAAAGAGCTGATTGAGTACAGAGGGCTACTCTCATCTCCCTGTAGATCACTGAGCTTCACTTCAACCTCATATTGCGCATCATGAAGACCAGAACCACCCCGTTCCTCCACCGTGCCATCTCCTTGAGCATTCTCTAGGTCGCCTTCAACGTTCTTGTCCCCAGCTACAGGAGAGGCAACATCATCTGCCCAAGACTTTTTTGCGGCTCCAGGAGCAGAGTCCGTTGTAAGTTTCGATGGATCCGACATCTTTAAAATTGGGTGCCGAAAATCAAGCTGGCGTATATATAGTAATAGAGAAAGTGAAGTTCTACACAATTGTCGTTTGCGTAGACAAGAAATGGAGGTGGGGCAGCCAAGTCTCCGCTTAAAATAGAAATAAGAAGTGCCTGAACAGTGGTGGATAAGCAAGACACGTGGTGGTGTGATCGGCGCGCCTGGTTGATTTGCCAATAAGTTCAGGCGCGGTGAAAAGTTGCAGACCACAAAATAACGATCAGGAGCTCAAAAGAAGCTCTCAATTTCGATGCTTTTTGGTTATCGCGGGGTTAAGCGATTAAAGCCTTAAAATTATGGCATGAAAGTGTAAGGACCCGCTGGCTGAAATCCAGGGGACCTCGCCAGGGTAGTGGGGTATGTCGGTCTACTTGAGCGAACCCCATTGCGCGGCACGCAGCAGTTACCAACCATGAAGTTGATGTACCGGATGCATCTCATCTGCAGCTCATGACATTGATCTTGCGGATATATCACCGGGAAAGTCATGGCAGACGTCGATATTGATCCGCACTTCGGATTAGAGCTCAAGGTAAGCAAGCGCTTGCAACTGGACAACTATGGTCAAACTAACTGTATGCGCTCAAGGATGCCTTCAAACCAGTCAACGCCTGGGTTACCAATGGAATAAATTGGCTAGAGGATATCCAACAGTTCTACCGGGAACGAAGTGCCATTGAGAAGGAATATAGCGCGAAGCTCAATGCCCTGGCCAAGAAGTACTATGAGAAGAAGGCAAGGAAGTCCAGTAATCTGAGTGTAGGAGATACACCTGCTCTGACTCCTGGTTCTCTTGAAAGGTATAGTGGTGCCTGCGCTCCGAGAATGTTCCAAATATTGATATAGCAACTTAGCGCTTCCTTAACCATCTGGACGACTCAACTTACGTCACTTGAGTCCACGGCAGCCGAACACGATCGATTTGGCAATGAGCTCGAAACACAACTTGCGAATCCGCTAAAAACCCTGGGCACCCGTTTCGATGAACTGCGCAAGCGACATGTCGAGTTTGCGGAGAAGCTGGAGAAGGAGAGAGATAACGCGTATGGTGATCTACGGAAGATGAAGGCCAAATACGACACGGCATGTCAAGAGGTAGAGAACAAGCGGAAGAAGGCGGAATCATCCTTTGATTACTCGAAAACAAAAGCGCAGAATGCCTATCAACAACAGATGCAGGACATGAATAACGTTAAGAACACCTATCTAATTGCCATCAACGTTACAAACAAGCAAAAAGAGAGGTACTATCATGAATATGTACCAGACGTCCTGGACAGTATGCAGGAGCTCTCGGAATCACGGACCGTGAAACTGAATGCTATATGGGCTTTGGCTGCTCAGCTTGAAGCTGCAATGCTCCAACGGAGCACAGATATCGTCAATCACGTTGCACAAGAAATACCAAGGAACAATCCTAAGTTAGATTCGATGATGTTCCTGAGACATAACCTAACGCAGTGGCAAGAACCCCCGGATAAAGTATTCGAACCTAGCCCCGTATGGCATGACGATGCCGCGATGGTGGTTGACGACGCAGCGAAAGTTTTTCTTCGAAATCTGCTTGTGAAGTCCAAAGGCCAACTAGGGGATCTTAAGAGGGATGTAGACAAGAAACGTAGAGAGGTAGAATCGGGCAAGAAGGTGAAACAACAAATTCGAGAAGGGAAAGATAAAAGAGATGAGGTTGAGGTTGTCAGGGGCATCTTTGCCTTGCAGGAAGAACTGCACCAGATTGATCACAAGCGCTTAACAGCAGAAGTGGAAGTTTCTACGATTACACAGGCCGTCGGCGATGTTACGTTGGGATCGAGGAACCACAATTTCAAATCTCAAACATTCAAGATACCTACGAATTGCGACCTCTGTGGGGATCGTATCTGGGGATTATCAGCCAAAGGGTTTGACTGCAAAGACTGCGGTTATACCTGTCACAGCAAATGTGAAATGAAGGTTCCTGCCGAGTGTCCAGGTGAGCTGAACAAGGAAGAGAAGAAAAAGATAAAAGCAGAGCGTCAAGAAGCCGCAAATGCAGGCGCGGTAAAGAGTACTGGATCCACGGACAGTGTCTCTGAGCTTCCAACCATGAGCCGATCGAATACTATGACTTCTTTGAGCTCTGGATACGCCGCAAGTGCGAACCGTTCGATTTCAGGAACTGGACCAAAAACGCCCATGGAGGATGCACCTCCAGAGAGAACGAATAGTGTCAGCTCAGCTACTCCTGCTCCGGCTCCTGCAGCAAGGAAGAACCGTGTGGTTGCGCCTCCGCCAGCATCTTATATCAGCGAGCTACCTGGAAGCAGTGTAAATGGATCGGGTACTGCTTCAAGCGAGCAGAGAGGTAAGATGCTGTACGCATATGAAGCTCGCGGCGATGGGGAGCTCAGTGTCCCTGATGGAAGGGAGATTACCATCCTCGAGCCAGATGGTAAGTATCAGCTACTACAAAGCAAACCTCAGAGCATTGGCTAATGTTTCCTCCTCCCAGACGGATCAGGTTGGACCAAGGTTCGCGTTGGCTACAAAGAAGGTCTCGTCCCGACGGCATATTTTGAAATCACTGCCTCACAACCAGCATCAACGGCGCGCCCGGCGTCGATGATGTCGAACTCAAGTTCATCAATCACGAACAGCGCCGGAACGGTGAAGAAGCAAGGACCGGCGGTGGCACCGAAGAGAGGAGCGAAGAAACTGAAGTACGTTGAGGCACTGTATGATTATACCGCCCAGAGCGATGCCGAGCACAGCATGACCGAGGGCGAGCGCTTTGTCCTGATTAAGGAAGATCCAGGAGATGGATGGGCAGAAGTTGAGAAGGGAGGCGTGACGCGCAGCGTTCCCGCAAGCTACGTGCAAGTGGTGTAGAGATGAGAAATTGAAAGTCTTTAAACATGGAATGAATCATTGGTGGAAAACAGGGTCATTTTTATTTTTGGCAGTATTGTTATTGCATTGGAGTAGACTGGCGTCATCTTCCCTTTCGCTTCCTTGTTTGTCCCCTTCACTTTTTGCCCCTTCGAGGTCGTAGAGAATGTTGCATTGCGAAAAAAAGAGTACAGCTAGTTTTTGGTTTCACCTACCAGCATATCATTGGGTTGTAGGGAGTTTTTTTCGTTGCACATAAGTTAGTTCGCTCATAACAGAAATATTATTAGTTTATTTTTTGGCTAGAAAACCGGTCTCTTCTTTTGGAGATTATCGAAATTGACCAAGATTCTTGGGTCGTGATTTGCTTACGCGGACGATTTTCTTGGCCGACCTTGCGTCTCCCAAGGAATCATGAGGTAATTGAGAGGAAATTGGAAAATTTGGGGAGAGTGCAACAAAAAGGTACCAAGAGAAACCTATGAGAGGTACCCAAGAGCGCAACCAAGAAGTGACAAGAGAGGCGATGCAAAATGTTGCCAGCCAGCGCAAATGAGTGGATGCCGAGGCACGCCAAGGTACCCTCATCCAAGTACCCTACTACCGTTATGAAGGAGAGAAGGGAGATCTTTCAGGGGAGCTGTCATTCGTCGGTGAAGGAAAGGGATGAACAAGGCAAGATGTCAGGGAAAAAAGGTAGGAACCAGCAGGTCGACATGCCAGGGACCAGCAGCAGGAACGGAAGACCAACGAAAGGGCATAATATGGGAATAATGTTGCTATGTATAAATGCCGGACGATCCAGGGCAAGCGGGCAAAGCAAGGCACCGGAGGAGCCAAAATCAAGATTGCAAAGGATGGTGGGATAAACATGCATAAAATAAGCATCATCGCGATAAAGTGGATAAGTTATGCAGATCAGGAGGTGCACTCGACGCATCGCAATTCCACAAGCCCCGCAGATCGGAACATGAGTGAAACCCGATGAAGAAGAGACTTTCCGTGCTTTCGATCGAAGATTTGTTGCGATCCGGGGGGAGGGGGTGTGGGTAAACCCCCGTTCTCCCGGCACACCCTGCTCACCCTGCCCAGGAACTGTCATGGGCGGCATGTGATTTGGCGAGAAGGGCTGAACACTACGGAGCACTTCGACCACCAGTCAACAATTGGCCCCAGCGGAGATTAATCCCACAGCAAACTAACACACACCGTCGAGACCGTGGAACCCTTCCAGCCGCGCTCATTTTCCTCTTCCTTACTTCTCTCCCTACCAGGTGGCATCTCGATGTGCATTGCGCTTTCCGCAACGATGGGGAAAGCCGGTTTCTGCTCTCTCCAGCGCACCATGGGGGGATTGGCGGTTGGTGGAGAATAACTGTACATTGTGTGTGGGCTTGACGCTCTTTCCATGACACTTCCATGACGCCGAACATTGGCTCATCTGGCCCAGCGTGGCAGTGCAAACGCTGAAAAACCAACCCTGAGGACTCGATGGAGTAGGTAAATGAGGTAAATGAGATGATACTCTATGATAGATGGTGAGAGACAAAGACATGGCGGCGAGTCAAGAGCACGAGAGCAGTTAGCAGGTCGCAGGTCGCAGGTCCAAGGAGATTGATCCACTGGCCGTCACAGCTGCATTGGCATAACTGGCACAATTGGCATGGTGGTTCTTGGTATTCCAGCACAACCACAGCTCAGGATACGATACTTCATTCTCAATAATCTCGTCTGGTCTCGTCTGCCTGTGCGTATGGACGAGACGAGATGAGTACCGCGTAGCACTTTCTTGACGCCCAGAGCCTTTGCTGTCTGGGCACGCTGGGCAGAAGACAGGTGCCAAAATAGCAACGCGTGCTGGAGAACAGACTGAACAGTCGAGATCCACGGTTCCCACTGCAGCTTCACGTCGTTGCAGCAGAGAACAAACACCATCGGCGCCACCAGCCCCACCAACCCACCAGCCACCCCTGGAACTGCAACCAATCGTTGCATCCCGGCGGGCTATGGCGCCCTGGTGGCGTGCATCGGCGGTACCTTAACCACCTTAACTTTGCTGCCCGCCCCCAGGTACCGCGCTAGTCCCCTTCCGGCCGCCAGTCTCGATGTGTCTCTCCTGCTACTCATCCCTACTTCTGTGGTAGTGTGGTAGAGGGCCACGACCATCTCCCTCGTCTCCCTATTTCCTGCTTTCCTACTTCAGACCCCTTCCTCGCCCTCTTTCCAGCCATCCTTCGTTTTCCCTTTTCCTCTACGATCTCATAGTAATTCTTCATCTTGAAATAAAGACAGCAATCTCTCGTTGCTGCTGTCTTTCCACCCGTCGTTTTTTCTAATTGAATCTTCTTCGGGACCTGTCTCTCACTCTTTTCGAGACTTCCCATCGGTCGTTTATTAAGGCCTTCTCCAAACAACCTATTACTCTTAAACCAAATTCGAAACTTCTCGCACTCGCTCCTCAATCTCATATCTACTATATTAGATCAATATGAAGTCATACTCTGCCATTGCAGCTTTGGCTGCCGTGGGCTCCGTCCTTGCCGTCCCTTCTCCCGTTGAGGACCTTACTCCCAGAGCTGCTGCCTCGGTTACACCTATCACCACCAAGGGAAATGGTAAGACATGGCTTTCCATTGTGCTGATTTAAAGCATTCTCAGCCGGGTCAATTGCTCACAAACGTCCAGCATTCTTCCAGGGAGACAAGCGTTTCTACATCCGTGGAGTCGACTACCAGCCCGGAGGTTCCTCCAACTTGGTTGACCCCATTGCTGAGGAGGGCACTTGCACCCGGGACATCGCCTACTTCAAGAAGCTCGGCATCAACACCGTCCGAGTCTACACCGTCGACAATACGGCAAACCACGATGCATGCATGAACGCGCTGGCAGCGGCAGGCATCTACCTTGTTCTCGACGTCAACACTCCCCTCTACTCTCTCAACCGTGGAAACCCAGCTCCATCCTACAATGCCGTCTACCTCCAAAACATCTTTGCGACCATTGATGCGTTCGCCAAATACCCCAACACACTCGCCTTCTTCTCTGGCAACGAGGTTATTAACGACGATACCACTACTAGCGCTGCTCCTTACGTTAAGGCTGTCACCCGTGACATGAGACAGTACATCAAGGCCCGTAATTACCGCCAGATTCCATGTGGTTACTCCGCCGCCGATGTTGACTCCAACCGTATCGAGATGGCCCACTACATGAACTGCGGTCCCGATGAGGAGCGCAGCGACTTCTTCGCTTTCAACGACTATTCCTGGTGTGACCCTTCCTCATTCACCACCTCTGGATGGGACCAGAAGGTTAAGAACTTCACCGACTACGGTATCCCCATTTTGTAGGTTTTCCAACCCCCTTTCTGCTTGCACGAATCTGAGCTAACGTGGTCCTTTTCCCCAATCAGCCTGTCTGAGTATGGATGCATCACCAACGGCCGTCAATTTGAGGAGGTTTCTGCCCTCTACGACACCGAGATGACCGTGTGCTACTCCGGTGGATTGGTCTACGAATACTCCCAGGAAGGAAATGGCTACGGTCTCGTCACGATCGATGGCAACAACGTCACTCCAGGGAAGGATTTCAATGCCTTACAGAAGGCCTACGCTAATACTCCCAACCCAAGTGGTGACGGAAACTACAACCCTCAGGCTCACTCCTCCACCTGCCCAACACGCTCTGCTACCTGGAACGTTACCGGCGATTCTCTACCTGCCCTTCCATCCAAGGCTGCTAGTGTGAGTTCCCCCGTATGTTTCACATTGAAGTAAATGTAAGCTAACACCCTATAGTTGATGAAGAGCGGTGCCGGCAAGGGTGCTGGTCTCGGTGGTGCTGGTTCCCAGAGCGCAGGCAGTGACGCTACTCCATCTTCATCAGGCTCCGGCTCCAGCTCTGACTCCAGCTCCAGCTCCGATTCCTCGTCCGGTTCTTCAACCTCCAGTGGCAGCGTTCCTACCGCTTCCGGAAATGCAGCAGCCTCTGTTCAGCCAGTCGGAAATGCACCATTCGTCCTTGGATTCGTCGTCGTTGCCAGCACGTTCTTGGGAACTGTCTTGTTGTAATCTTAGAACTGATATGGTCGCGTCTTTTTATACATAAAGAAAAGTGAGGACTTGTACATGCTTTAATTCCTTAGTGATTCGGGTGGTACAAGATTGTATGGTTCAAGGTTTTACGTTTGGAAATCAGAGCAGCCGACTCTTAGCGAGCGGCCATGTTAATTTTTATTGCATCAGGACTCGGTGTATATTTGCTTCAACTCTCCGTCAGCGAGATGGTATTGTTATTTGCTTAATTTGCTTTGTTGGGTCCAACGGGCGTGGTTAGCCTGGATGTATGTGTTATAGAGAAATTGATCCTACAAAAGTTAAATCCTATTATCTCACCATCGTACCGTTTTTTAATTCTTTTACCCTTTCTCAAAATATCACAGTATATACACAACCTCCCTTCCCCAGGAAAACATCTTTCACGGCCAATCACAACTCCTCCCCAACAACCCCGCCAACTTCTCCAACCACACCCTATCAACCTCATCGAACCCCCCCGTCACCGCACAGTCCACATCGATAATGGCCACCACTGCTTTGGACTTGGACTCATCCACGATGGGAACCACGATCTCGCTCCTGCTGTCCCCGTCGCAGGCGATGTGGCCGGGAAAAGCATCCACGTCCGGCACGAGCTGGGTGGTGTTGGTCGCGGCGGCGGTGCCGCAGATGCCGCGGCCGAAGGCGATGGTTTGGCAGGCGACTTTGCCTTGGAAGGGGCCGAGGATGAGGGTTTTGGGTGTGGAGGGGTGGAGGGTGTAGAAGCCTGTTCATAGTTTAGTATGTCTTTCGCGTCCTTGTTTCTTGTCTTCTTTTTGCCTTTGGGGGGTTATTGGGATATTTGAGAAATTGAAGATGGATGGGTTTGTGGTGTTGATTGAGAATATTGAGGGAAGAGGGGATATAGGAAAAGGAGAAGGAGGACTTACCGGCCCAGTTCACTTCGTTCGAAGGCGAAGGAAGGGATTTATATGCGTGCCATAGTAGTGAGGCGGCATTTGCTAGGTTGCTGTTATTTCATCTCAGTTACTTATCTCGGGAGTAATGCATGTCTTGGCCGTATGTAGTTGAAATAGGGGGACGGTTTTGTGTCACGTGATGAAAGCATTTACGTACCACACCTTTTTAGATATCTATGTTAGCTTTTTGCTGTTGCTATTGATATTGAAATTAAAAGGAAGGTAAATGAGGGGAAAAGGAAATAGTTAACTGACCCAGTTTCTCTGCCCGTCAAATAGAGCCTCGGCCTGCTCAAGCACCTGCTTGTAGGCCTCCTCCTTGGAGATGCCGCTGGCGAAGTTGGATGCGTCGGCGTGTACCTGCGCGGTAGGTGATCGGAAGTGTGTTAGCCCGGTTGCCCGCGATGCGGTAGACTTAAGAGATGGCGCAAGGTGCAAAAATATCAAAGTAGAGAGCTATGGCAGATCTGATAGCTCCTAACACAATCTTGTCTATATGCACTTCAGAAGAGAGGAGACTCTTACATACCATGGTATCTTTTATACAATTTCAGTCTCCTTTAAACAACGTACTTTGAATCGCCCTCTGCAGAGACACCACAAGAATACAGGTAGAACACAGGCTGGATTGTCGCAATGCTGCTTGGGAATCTTTTTTAGCGCGGGGCATTTATGGAGTCCGGCCGGGCGCTGCCATTGGCCAGTCGGCACGGCGACACGGGACCACGCACCCCCGCCTGAGTTTATCAGGTTATCAGGGACGTCTGGCAGTCAGTTCAGCTGTGCCGCGTGTATTCTCAGCTCGAAGAGCTGTCCCTCTCTTCTCTCTCTGTTTTCTTTGTTGTCTTCTAGCCAACCTCCTTCCTTTTCCCAACTTCTTTCCTTAATGGGAAGACGGTCCTTTGAAGGGATATACACTGCGTGGTGGAATTCAATTGATAGCAATCTTCTAATTTATACCTATTGAGACAATGTCCTGTCCCGCCTGCTTTAGCGGCGAGGTCCACGAGCAGAAGCTCACGGGTAGAGAGACCATCATCCATGGTTTGCCCACCTACGTCGCGGAGCCCAGCAACAATGTCAAGCCCAAAGGGATTGTGGTGATCCTGACTGATGTTTTTGGATGGAAGTTTGTCAACAATCGAGGGCTGGCAGATCGATATGCGAAGCATGGAGGGTTTCTTGTTTATCTTCCTGATGTCATGAACGGTATGTCAAGAAGCTTGCTTCAATTGCATTTGCGTCTCATTTGTATTGCATCATGTTCTCTTCTCTCTTCTCTTGCCGTCCTGCCTTAGCCATGTTCCCGCGAAGAATAGATCTAGTCCTGACACAGACAAAAAGGTCACGCTGTTGACCCCTCCGCACTCTCACTCCTCGACAAAATCAACAAACCAGCCAGCTGGCTCGTCACCATTTTCAAGAAGCCCCTCTGGATCCTCCGCGCCCTGACAATCGCCATCCCCTTCCTGATCACTTGCAGGAAATCAGTCTGTGCTCCCCGCATCTTCAAGTTCTTCAAGGACATCCGCGCTTCACCTCCACCATTCGACACCCAAGGAAAGGCCCTGAAAGTAGGCGCTGCAGGCTTCTGCTGGGGTGGTTACTATACCTTCCTCCTGGCTCATGACCAACCCTCTGCGCGAGTTGCGCCCTACAGCGCATCGCCTTCCGGTAACTCTAGTGCCATTGTCCCTCTGATTGATGCGGCTTTTACCGCCCATCCTTCTATGCTGAAAGTTCCTGACGATGTTGAGGCGACGGAAATCCCTATGAGCGTTAGCGTTGGTGATAACGACGTTGCGATGAAGGCGCCTGATATCCTCAAGATGAGGGAGATCCTAGAAGGTAAGAACAAGAAAGGTGATGATGTGGATCATGAGTGTGTTATTCTTCCAGGTGCAAAACACGGATTCGCCATCAGGACGGAGACGGAGCCCTATCAGATTGAGTGTGCTGAGAAGGCGGAAAAGCAAGCGATATCGTGGTTTGAGCGGTGGTTTGGCAAGTAAAAACCAAACCCAAAAACCAGACCCAACTGATCCAATGCGGCATGGTTAATTTTGGAGAATATCTTCGTTTGATTTGGGGAGGATTGTTTGAGCATTGGTTAAGCGTTAATTTATGTAGATGAAAATAATACCCGGTTCTGAAAACCATATATGGATTATTGTACCATGTTATAGATGCTATTTCATGCCATGTCCATGTCCAAATGATTCCTTTGCTCTATCCGTTGACCAAAAATGAAATAGCTAATCCCAGGGATATTCGATTCCCCTTTTGCTCATATAGTTTATTCATTACTAATATTCTCCCTCGTTAGCAACGCAATTAAACACAACCATAACAGCATCACTCAAGAGGAAAAAAGAATCCATTTCAGACAAAGTTGAGAAGATTTTGATAATGCGGTTTTTGTAGGCATAGCCGATCCATGCCCTCATCTGGAATTGGCCAGCTGAGAGGGAAAAGGCTTCTATGGCCCCGCAGAGTCATCATTGAAGGATTCCGTATTGCTGAAATACTGGAGCAGTTAAAGAAATAGAAAGGACCATGACTTACTTTTAATAACCACGCCCAAGCCCAGATTGTACCAAAAGCACAGAAAAAAACCCTTTCTCTCAAAAACTCACAACAACGACCAACCTCACGACTCGGGCCTAAACCTCCCCCTCTTCTCCTTCATAGCCTCCACCCGTCTCCTATCCTCCTCAAACCTCTTCACCAACTCCCCCTGCTCCGCCTTCCTCCTCTCCCTCATCTGGAACCGATAGAAATCCCCCATCTCCCGCCTCTTCTTCTCCTCCTTCTCCTCCATCTCCCTCCTCTTCTCCTCCGCCTCCTCCCGTCTCGCCGGCCCCGCCCTTCCCCCACCCCGCGTAACAGTCACGAAGCCATCCTCATCAGGCACATTCCGGAGCCTCTTCGCATGGCGAAGAGCGGCTTCCTCGCGGGCGTTGAATGCCGCCATGAATGCCTCGATTGAGGACTGTAAGGACACGGGGTCTGGGTACCGTAGCGCGTGGTGTGCGGCGTACCGCGCGGATCCAAGCTTCGAGGTCTGAGCTTCTGAGACGTCGTGGCCCCAGATGGGATATTTCTGCGCTTCCTTGCCTGGCTTGTGGAGCTTCTTCACGGCCTTGAGGACTGCGTTGACGCTTGCTTCGTCGACGAGGACAACGATGGCTGTGCCACCGCTACGTCGTAGGGATCTATCCCACGTCTGGGGTAACTCTGTATCTCGCTCATCTGATTCTGCTGCAGCTCTTTTTCTCTTCTTGCCTTTTGATAATTTTTTATCGGCGGATTGGTTTGGTAATCGTGGAAGTCCTGTCGTTGAATGGACGTCTTTTTCGTCTTCGAAAGAAATTGATTCGAATCTCCCCGCTCCAACTAGGCTGGTGAAAATACTGCGGAAGTGCGCTTCTGTGCTGTCGACGGGCGTATTTACAAGGAATAAACTGCGTGAATCATCTGGTGTGGGGATTTTTGGCGCATGTTGTCGCAGGTAGATGTGATGGGTTGTAGATATTTGATAGGCAGGCGTCGGGGGTATAGAGATTGGTAGGACGAGATAGTCGCCAATTGAGGCGGGAATCTGGACCATGACTGATTATTTATATCAGTCACCAGCTATGAACCAATTTTGTCGTATATATTATCGAGATTAACAGAGCATTTTATGTAAGTGGAGGTTGTATGAAGCTTTGAAGAAATTCTAGCCGACGCGATGCAAAAAGTTAATCTAATCTAATCTGTACGCTAAGATCTCAAGCCAAACCTGCAACAGGGGTATTTTCCATGCCAATAACGCCAGCTCGCTCCTTCTTCATACAAAACAGCTCCCTATCATCAATTAAATATGTTCCTTTGTAGTAGATTCATTAAATAAGTAAAGCTCCGAATATGCAAGAATCTGTTGGTTCGAGTCCAATTCTGCGGATATTAGACTTTATCAGCGTCTGCGATGCCACCAGTAGTTATAATATAGGTTGCTTCTCGCTCGGGACAATCTGATTCAAGATATCAGAAGCTGTATTAGCGGATGGATATCCAATACTTGCCTGGCGAGTCAACAATTTTCGCCACACGTTCCTCACCGCGGCCCTTTCGAAGCAGTAAACGTGTGGTTGAGGCATGAGCAAGAATATGTCCTCCAGCTGGTTTACGGCCATCGGCTCCGGCGAAAAGGGCGCTGGCACCAGGATCCGACATGACTTGGTTTGTCTGACCACCATAGGATGTTAGTGTAATCAGGTCTCATTACATGAGATGAACAATAGCTGGAACCCCACCATTAAAACAGCAATGTTGAATTCCTCTGCCAGTGAAGTCGCTTTGCGTAGGAACTGATTGAGAAGGGCTTGCCTGTCAGAGAGTTCCCCTCTGCCAATGTAATCAGTTCGAAATAGTGCCATAACGCTGTCAATAATAAGGAGACGATATTCGTTAGTAGAAAAATTAGCAGTAAGTGTTTCTAGGAGCTCAGTTTGCATCTGAAGAGAATCAGTGTGTTGATAATATATCTCTGAAATAGAGAAGCGTACCTCGCTATTTTGGGCTCGAGCATAGACAATGTTCTCACAAGCCTGGTCAGGATCCACTATATCTGTTATTATATAACATTTCGGGAGTATGGATAATCATACCGCCAAATCGTTCTGCTATCTCAGCGATTCTCTCCGGGCGGAATGTTCCCTCTGTGTCTTCGATATGTAAGAATTGTGTATTTGAACCAAGACCAGCGACCTACCGATATATGCAACCTTGCCTTCAGCCCCACCCATCTCCTGTCAACTAGTCAGAGAATGGTTATATTGTTAACGCAAGAGCTAACCTTAGGAAGCTGGGCTGTAACAGCCATAGTATGTGCAAGTTGCGTCTTCCCACATCCTACCTAACGGTTAACGTAGTTTATAAACTTTTGTATTAAGTTAACCTACTGAATTCTCCATATACCTCACTAATGCTCATTGTTTGGAAACCCCTGGGAATAAGGTTAGTCGCATATATTCTAGATCCGTATCAGGTCGTCCCTCTACCCATTCAGACAGGCATCCAACTGTTTACTACCAGTTGAAATCCTGTAACACCTCTTTCGAAGATGGCCCAGTTCCGAAGCAGTGATGAAGCCGCTGCTTGGCTGTCGTAGATGATTCAGTGGTGGAGGAAGTAAAGTCACGATTATATATCTCACCTGCAGCTTCTTGCCTGCCTCCTTGAGCTTCTCGACTTTTATCTCAGAGAAACCTTTGATCTTAAGAAGCCTTTTGCTATGAGTACCAAGTAGTTCCTATACGCATGCGTTGTAAGTCTCAATCCCAGCAATTAACAAATAAGATAAAAGAATCCTTACCTGCACGGTATAAATATTGGCAGCTTTCAGCTTCGTTATATCCGCAGCTCCAATCCCTAGGAAGCATGAATACCAGTCCCCAACTCCACCACAGAATGAGGGAGATTACCAAGCGCCTGGATCTGTTCAATGTCCATGCTAATACCCTAAAGGTACTCATCAGAGCGCATACTGAGAAACGGAATCTACGAAGAGACCTACATCCTCAGCGTCTCCGACTTCACACACTGATTCTCCACGCATATTGACTACTAATTCTCTGTAGATCTCGGATAGTAATTTTCCAGTGGGGTGAGACCCAAGTCTAGCTCTTCCTGTTGACGGACGAGTGACCAACAAGGTTGTTTTGCGTAATGTATAAAACCAACTCCTCTGAAATTCTTTGTGCTAGTAGAGGATGTCACACACAGAAATTGCTCCAGTTCTACGGGTCTATACTTTCTGGGAATCGATTGTATAAATTCTTTTGTATTCTGGTCCTTGGTTCCTTTGATTCTTGTGCCAATTGGGTCCGAAACGAAGAAACAAGCAGACACTGAAAAGAAGAAAAATGAACAGAAAAAGTTTCCCCGAGAGAGAAACACAATTAACCAGGTGGAAATGGTGAGTCAAATGTACCGAATCGAAGATATTACTTAGCCTGTTGAGTATAATTTTCCTATTGGGAGGTTGTTTAAATTGTCTGATCCGCGTACAAGAGAATGACGGGCTGAATACTCGAGCGAAGCCTTCAGCTGAAGTGCGACTAAATCCAGGACACGACAGAAGGCTGCCTTCGGAAGCTTACTATATTCGAAAATAACGAAGTATGGGATGATTGTGGGATGGCGGGATGGAGGGGATGTGGATGTGGGTTGGTGCCGTTTTTGGCTAGTGCCGTTTCCTATTGATCAGAGCATAGGTCAACTTGGAGCAACCAAGCTATCCGCAAGGCTCCAGTACTAGTGTGCTACGATACTACCTCTGTCCGCAATCCAAACAACTGTTTCACTCGGGAGTATCACACTTGAAGCTCGATGGGCTATGGGGCGATGAGGCTGTACCTCATGGGACCCATCAATGTTATAACGAGACTCAGCATCGATTTTATATGTCAGCTATCACCCACAGTCTTTCCTTACTAGTCTCCAACCACCAATCCTTCTCATCGACCATTCACTTTCCGTCTACTTCCACCACCACCAGGTGTCAGCCTCTCCAAATGATATGTGATCGAGCAGGATCATAATCGCACCACCCCACCAATCTCTTATCCACAAATCATTGAGTCATGGAGCCATGTCGTTAAGGTATCAAAGGTGTTTACCGATAACCAGTTCGTAAGGTAGGAAAATATCATGCAAAAGCTTTTTGGGACTGCGTGTTAGAATAATACGGTCAGACCGGGCGCCGAAGAAGCAATCCGAGAAATATTGCGAAATTCGAGATTTTTTTGGGTCGTATGCCGAGTCAATATGCAGAACGAGCAGGGAGATAATAAAATGTGTGTCCAAATGCACAAGGAGAAAAGAGAAATCCATGATCAATAGCACGAAATTCAACGACAGGTCATCGAAGCCTATCGAGTCGTGAAGAGCATTATAGATACCTATGCCACTGGGGCAACAGGTGTGGCCACAGCAGCAACTCCTCCAATTTCCGTAGTCTCCGGGGCGATTTCACCGTTGGTAGCCTTCTGTGGGCAATCACGGGAAATGTGTCCGGCCTCACCACACTGGTAGCATGTCTTCCCAGCGGTGTTTAGTGGGCCACCGTTAGGTGCAGTGCAGTCGCGAGAGATATGTCCCAACTTTCCACAGGCATAGCACTTCATGGCCTGAGCCTGGCAATCCCGAGCAAAGTGGTTTGGACCACCGCACTTGTAGCAAGTAGCTGGGCGGGGTCCACCAGCATATCCACCGCGAGCGAAACCTCCGTATCCGCCACGTCCGGCACCGGCACCACGGCCAGCACCAGCAACTGGTCCAGAGCCAGCAGGATTTGGGCAAGAGCGCTATCCATCGTCAGCATAACCACCCGAATATCTCAAAATCGATATGGACACCCACCGCCAAATGTCCTGGCTGGTTGCAGTTGTAGCATCTTCCACTAGTTCCAGCACCGCTGAGTCGAAGGGTAGGGCAGTCAGCCTGGACATGTCCTAGGCCCTGGCAATGATAGCATTGCTTGGCCTCGGTGGTCCTGGGCAAGGGGCAGCCGTTGGACTCATGTCCTGCGCAAGATTCGGGTTAGCGGATGAAGGTGAGGGCTTCAGGGCAAGACCACTTACCAGGCTGCTTGCAATTGTAGCAAAGGCGCTCAGCAGAAGAGCACACTTCGGCATAGTGGCCAACATTGCCGCACTTGTAGCAGGCTCGACGTGACAAGGACGACATGGCTACTAATCGATGTGTCTGTTCAGTTCCATCGTCAGCACAACAAGTCACAAATGCGCCATCACCAGTAGTCCATTCGCGAACAATTCGCTTGCATCGATGAGGTGGTCCATCTACTCTGCCCGACCTAAGCCATTCTTCCACTGAGGTAGCAGGCATAATGCTAGTCGTTGGGAGTGGATGCGGGGTGGATTGATGACGGAGTCCCTTTTTTTCCTTTGGTCCTGGCGTGGCCGTTCAGCGAGCGACGATGCTGGTCAGCAATCGCCTGGCTGCAGCACGCATGTCTAGTGCGACTCGAGGGAGCGACTCGATGGCAGAATCAGCGATAGACAGTTGCAAGAGTAGACGGAATTATTTGTCTGTGTCGTGGTGGTGGGTTTGTTGTTGGTGGTGGTGATGTAGCCAGGCGTGTGGCCAGATCCGGTGGGAGAGAGCAGATGTGCCACCTCAGAAATAGCGAACGCAGCGAAAAGCATAAGGTTGCGACATCCCCTCGAAATTTTTGTCCCGCCAGGCAGGGCAGCAGAGAGGACTCGAACCACACGGGGCGCAACGAACAACAGCGGCAGGAGCGGGAGTGGTCGAACTCACAAATTCTTTGCTGGCGAGCAAAAAGAGATCCTGCGTCCTTCGACCTTCGACAACAGCAACGGCTTCCAACTTCCTTCCTCCCGAGCACGACGTTCGCGAGCGAGAGAGACAAGCAAAATGAATTTGATGTGTTTTTGTGTTCGTTATGGCACGGTCAAAAAGAAAACTTCTCCGATGCAGCTGCTCTAGGTCGCTTAGGGAGTTAGCGGTTGGGGTCTCTCCACCAGACTGGGACAAGTCCCGATAGGGAATGTCGGGAATGTGACCGCTGTGGCAAATTACACGGCAACACGTGAATTCTTCCAGTGGCACGTTGGGTTGAATCTCCTTTGCTGGTTGTTGCTCCTTGTGGATTGGTTGCTGTTGGATGGCCGTTCGTGGTCCTGTGCTGATGGGCGCTTGTTGCTGATGCTTCGGTGCTGGGAAAGCCCCTCCTTTGGCCCTCGTGCTCGTCCCCTCTCTCTCCACGCGCTCGAGCATTCTGCTGCTGCTTTTCCTGCTGCTGCGTCTTGCATCCTGCGTCCTGCGACTCTTCGCTGGCTCCTCTTGCTGCTGGACCGTTACATACAGCCCCAAAAACCACACATATGTACCGTACCTTTAGTAATCCGGCACTTGTTCTCTCAGCTTGCTGCTGCGATCGTACATCTAGCAGCTGATCCTCGCCCAGAACCACGAACCAGAGTCCCTGCAGGGCGGTGTGAAGCACCGAGAAGAGGGGGGCTCGAGGGGGGTTTTCGCGGTCGCACAGCTTCTGCCCAGAGCGAATTTGGTCGCTGCACAGTCCCAGGCCCCCAGTTCCTTCTCATGTATCACCGTTGAGACGTGCAGCTTGCCCATTATCCAGACGGATTATTCCTGTCTCATCTCCCTCTTTCTACTCTTGTCTTCGCTGGAATAATGACCTGTCGAGTCCTGTCTCGCTCGAGTGCGAGATCTCGGTGCACGGACGCGGCCGCAATCTGAGTCCAACCCCTCGTCACCCTCAGAACGGTGGAGTCTTGGGTTAATCAGCCTGCATCTTTCCCCCTCTTAGATCTTGGTGCAACATAGCAAAGTACGGCACGCAGTCAGCAAGCACTTTAATTGTTTCGGCGTCGTAATTAGGAATCATAACTATAGCGGGCCCTGTCATAACGAATTGTGATTTACCATGCAATTCTGTGATATATGTGTGCGGGTAATTGTGCTTCATAATTGGCTGCAGAAAGCCGTTTTATCTATTTCAGCCAACCGAGAAATTCCATCGGAAAAACACCGTTGTTGTACATGATCGTATTTCATCGATAGCTATACGGTATCTACGCTTGTTATACAAATACTCTGTTCTCTTTCTCTTTTCTTGCAAGAATTCCTTCTTTGCCGCACTTAAAATACGGATTCCCGAATCCGACTTTGGTTCTCTTGTGACCACTTGTTGCTGTTGTTGGTCCAGAACAATTTCCTCTTGTATTTTGAACTTAGAGGAACTAAATAAAACACAAATATGAAGCCACCACTTAAAAACTGTTCCTTTAACTCCAAAAATTTTCCTATATGTACTGTTTTACCTTTCCAAGCATGCACACTCTGCTTGAAACAGCCTGCCTATACCGATGATCCTGCGTCGAGGCTTGGTCCAATGCGTATATACCAAAAGTACTAGTAAGTACTTATAAAGTTAGAGAGAGACAAAAGGGTAGAGAAAAAGGTGACTGTGAAGAGGATATCACTCCTCTTTGAGTTATGATCGCGTCCACACGCGACCTCTTTCTGAAGGATGTGGTGGTAGAGGAACATCCGTCGTAGGCGCAATAGACCGTGGCGCAGCGTTTAGAATGTAATTAACTCCGTCTTCAGAGGAATATGATGGCGGTCGGTTATTGCTTCCCGTCCTTGGTTGAGTTTCCTCCGTTTCTTCCTCAATGGAAGTGTCCTGGCGCTCCAAATCCACATTATTATTACGTTGCCAGAAAATTCTATCAGGGTCCACTCGCTATTCGGAGGTTCATCAGCAATTAGCTTGTAAACTCGCGACTTCGAGATAGGAGAGGTTTTTGTGCCACTTACCACACTCTCCCTCCATAATCCATAAGCTGGTGGTGGGAATTTTACAGTCTCGCTCACAATACCTGCGGCCTCCTCATCACGAGCAAGCACAACAGGAATCGGTACTGGGGGATGGGCGAACCCTCCTGGTCCTACCATGGCGGGGAGATTTCGAGGGTTCGGGCGGTTGTCATCAGGAGGTGGATTGATTATCATCATGCAGAGACGGATAAGAGAGTGACAGAAGATGATGGTTATGATTAGGATGATAAGGATTAGTAGGACGTGGAATTCCTCCGTGCGATCTTTTTTAGTGAGAGCGAGCGCTAGATCTGCACAGAATAGTGGTTAGTTGGCTAGAAGCCAAGATATATACTTCAATCTCAGGGTAGGAGTTCCCCCTTACAGACTGCGAGCACCATGATGAGCATTATCCCTGAAATAAAGCAGCTCACGATCTTGTTTCGGATCTTTCTGTTCTTGATTTTGGGCGCACATCTGTACTCCTTCTCGCGGTTCTTGGTCTTCCTCCTGGAACGGCCTGCTTCCGCTAAGTGAGCTAGATATAATTCCTCTGGATCAACACCAACAAATCGCCTCCTTGAATCACTGCGACTATGTGCAGGCATCGTGGTGGCCTGTCGCTGGAGTTCCCGGAATGAATCGGTACTAATTGGGCGCTGAGTGGGAGGGTCATGCGGCGATAGAGGTGAAGTTGAAGCCTGGGAGCTGACTGAAAGATTCGACCTCGTGTGGTGTAGATGCGGAAGTGTTATCCTGATGGAAGACATGTTTGGGAGAACAAAGGGTAACCGTGGGGGTTTGGGTGTTTCTGGCCTGCGACTTCTTCTTGATCCAATCCTCGATTCACCTGAGAAAAGTCGATTGACTCCGGATCTCACGTTCTCCCCTCGACTTCCAGGGCGTCGGCTATCGTTCTGCTGTTGTCGGGGCATTATGTATTCAATCTTTACTCCAATTTTGTACGGTAATTGACCAACGGACCTAACAGCAGTCGAAGGATCGAGGAGCTTGAGATCGGGCGGCTGGAATGAAAGGGATACTTGTATCGCAACCGACAAACACCTTAACAAAGACCCTCGGTCGCCCGTCCTGCAGGAAGCCGCACTTCTGGGGTATACACAACTCCACTGGGGAAATCGAAGTCTGGAAAGATCGGATGAATTTGATATTAATTTGAGAATGAATGGCGTATGGTTGTCTAAAACGAATGGCGGACTCTCCAGGAATCTAGCGCAACGATGACAATCAATTTGCTCCCATTAAAACGAGGGAAAGATGGGTATCATGAAGAGGGGAAGGAAAGTGAAACTAGATGACCAAATGAATGGTTGTTGGAATACCAACACGAAACGCCAACGGCCGCTCCTCACAGAGAAGACTTGGTATGCTATAGGGAACGATAATAGGAAATAAACAAAGGAAAGGATCTTGCAGAAGAGGGCAGGAAGGAGGAGGCCAAACTACTGTACCAAAGAGAGAAGGTACAGCTGGAGAGGTTCAGGACTCTCCAGCCAAACAGCCACAGAGTACCTCTGACGAGTCGTTGGTAAGACAAAGGGAGGCGGTGCCCTGTGCTTCAGGTTTCCGAGTGCCCTGTTTAGACGAGTTTCATCCCCACGACCTCGAGACCAATCAGACTGCGTCCACCACTGGTTGACGGCGGCTGGCACGGACGTTTCGCGGCCAGCCCGCTTCATACGCGACACCCAAACCTCAGCTCCTGTCATCCGCAATTTGCTATGTTAATATTAGACAGCCGTGTGCAAAAAAAGGATGGTTACAGTACATATCGAAGTGCATCCTGCATAAGATTACCAATGTGCTTGGAGCTGCTATCAATGTTTATGTGACAAGAGAACTGGCAGCCTGCGTCGAGTCCTTTTCTCGCGGTCTTCTTTCCCTGGCACAAGATAATAGATGTTGGATTGTGTGATAATAACAGACGCATTGATGAAACCGTGCGCGCTTTTCATGCTATTGTAAGAAAACTCCAAACCAGGGGATGCGCTATCACATCTACTGTGCCGCAGTGCCCGTACCTTACATCAACGCCACTACCGGTAACTCCAAAAGCATCCAAACGCCTACTTAGCCGCCTACGATATTTGGTGATCTCCCAAGATATTAACAAAAATATCCGTGCTCGGAGAAGCGGCAAATGGTTAGGTATTGTGAAGATTCCAAAGGTGATTCCAAACCGCTTCATTTCAGCTCTCCTAAGAGGAGGGTTCTGTCTGATGAGCCGGTGAGAACTGCTTCGGTGTTAGAGTCGTGCCTCACCAAGGAGCTAGGGTGCAACTTACGGATAGGATCGGACGCGGGGGAGAACTCCGCACAATTAACTGTGCCCTTGTGGCCAGGCAACTTGTAAAGCAATTTTCCGGTCTCACTAGACCACACAACTGCAGTACCGTCTCCAGCACCTGCAGCAATTTTCTTTCCATCTGGATTCCAGCTCGCCCTAATCAAGTTCTTCTCCATGCCAGCAGGAGCTCCGTCGAAAGTTCGGATGTGACGCTCCGTGGGTGCAAACGGCCTGATATCCCATGTCCGTACTGTCGAGTCCATAGAGTTCGATAGCAAGGTCTGTGAATCGGGCGAGACTCGCAATGAAGAGATAGTGTCGGTGTGACCAAGCATAGAATATACTACAGCCTTCCTCCTCATATCCCAAACCTTGATGTCATTATCTATCCCTCCCGAATATAGCTCGTTCCCAGCTTCGGCCAAGGCAACTGCTGTCACTGGAAATTCAGTCGGGATGAAATCCACAGCCGCTTTTGTCCGGGGATCCCAGATGCCTATATCCATCGTCACTGCCACTGATGAGAATCTCCTCCCCTCTTCTGCTGATATCCATGCAGTTTATCACTTCCTCGTGGCCCACATGTCTTCGTATCCGAATTCCAGTTTCCAGGTCCCAACTTGCGAGATGCATATCTGCGGAAGCCGAGAACAATACCCTTGAATCTCTCGACCAATGCAAATCTAAAACTGCCCCTTTGTGACCGGCCAAAGTTCCATAGTTCTCGCAGTCGCCGTACGTCCTCCAGAGCACTTGAATTGGTCAGTTCATGTCGAAATTTCGATCAAGACCGGCTAACTTACTAATTGACCTGTCCATGGATCCTGAAGCAAGATAATTTCCATTCGGATCAAACTTTGCTGTAAAGACTTCGCCGGTGTGACCAGATAGTTCCATAACGGGAGCTTTTAGGCCGCTAGTACGTGGTGTCTAGTACATCACAATCAGCGAAAACTCAGATAAACACATAATTGCTCTATAATAACCACATTTTCACTTACCGTCTGTACGAGCGCGCCATTCGAGTACTCGGTCACAGCCTTGGAGCTTCCTAGGTTGGGTCGTTTCACAATCATTTGTGATGAGCCAAAGTCATCAGACGCTGGGCGCTTTTCGGACGACATCCTTACAGCTGGTGAGACCTGATGATAGCAAAATTGATGTGTGGATTGAAATTTAGTAGCGCAGGTCAATATTTATGTATGGCCGCAAATAACACTTGAATTTGAGTTCCTATGACGCTAAAATAGCGCTAGCGGCCGCCCCATTTGTCTTCCCGGACTAAAGCTTCCCCCTCGTCCCTGACCTCCACATAATTCATCATACAACCGCAGGCTTCAGGGGACCCATATCCTGAAATATGTCTGCCGCAAAAGCTGCACGGATAGGTGAAGAGTAAGTCTTGGCAGATCTATGCATGTCTTAAGTGCTAATATTTTTTGCAGAGTATGGAAGTAAGTAGGCTAACTCCACGCGGCTGCAAAGAGCTCCCTAAACCGGCGCCGAATACTGACCTAATCGAGAACTCGAGTTGATAAAGTCAATGCCGAGCTTGTGACACTCACATACGGCACCATTGTAGCTCAGCTATGCAAAGATTATGACAGCGACTACCTGGAGGTCAATAAGCAGTTGGACAAGATGGGCTATAACATTGGCCTCCGACTAATCGAAGATTATCTGGCAAAGTCAAACACCATGAAGAGATGTTCCAATTTCAGAGAAACAGCAGATATGATATCTAAGGTTGTAGACTATTGATACCGAGTTCTCTTGCTCTATATGGCTAACCTAGAATAGGTCGGGTTTAAGATTTTCTTAAATATTACGCCCACGGTGACGAACTGGACAAGCGACAACAAACAATTCTCATTAATATTTGAAGAGAACCCTCTTGCAGATTTTGTTGAATTACCCGATGATGGGCGGGCCCAAGACGAGTTGTGGTATTCAAATATCTTTTGCGGCATCCTTCGAGGCGCACTTGAGATGGTTCAAATGCAGGTTGAAGCACACTTCATTAGTGACGTTCTTCGAGGAAATGATTCCACAGAGATGCGGATATCCTTAATCCGTTACATTGATGATGAAATGCCGGCAGATGACGAATAATGGTTCCGCTCATAAAGGCGTTATGGCGTTCACAGGGTCTCGGATGAATTTTATATTCCAAGAGTCAGGGGAACTATTACTCACTATCTAGACTATAGGTTATCTAATTGTAGATTTGGCCTAAACCAGTCCTCTCTGAGGATCATGATTTGTCACCATTGTTGGCATTGCTGCGCAACTGTTCACACCGAGACAAACGTTTATTACTTGGGTCACAAACTGGAAAAGCAGGAGACATGGTACTGGCTTTCATCCATAAGAGTCAGGCGCTGGTGTATGAGTATCTATACCATGGTAGGGGGCTGTTACTCTTTCTGACCAATTATTTATTAAACAAAATCCGTCCTCTGGCCCAACAACGTGATCAACACGAGTCATACCAGCCATTGCGTGTTTAACACAACATATCGAGATATTCTGGAGAACATCATAGAGTGCCAGCACAACCAGAGTCGCCGGTATCAAACACCTCTGCTCGTGATCAATCTCTTCATATGTGACATGAGCTGGCCAATAATAATGGTGCCACGATCGGCCCATGCTACTCAAAATCGCCAACAAGAGGCTCATGGCCCCCACCTGTTCAATATCACGTGATAAAACCCGCGAGTTTAACAAAGCTTTTTCAAAACAGATTATAGTAAACAATAGTCGTGTCTTTAAGGGAGTAAACAGGAATATGATTTATCTTTCCATATTACTGCTCATGATTTGCGGATTCGAAAATTCTCAAAACTTATCCCTCGATGCCACTTGTCCGGGTGTGTCACACCTAACCCATAATACCCGACCGCCGCTTTGGCGGTCTTGTAAATTCAGATGCCGTCGGAGCTTCTAAAAACCCCAAATTCTGATAGAATTTTACAAAATAAAATTTTCAAAAAGACATCAGGTAATTGAGGAACTTCCGCATTGCGAATATGAAGTCCGATGTGGATCAATTCCGCATTGCAGGATAAGAGTTGAAACCCTTATGTCAGCCTTCGCTGACTTTTCTAAAGCGGCTATGGCACTAGTTGCATTTTGCGTCTAGCGTCATGACAGAAAATACGCAGAGCATGACCGTCACTCCTCCTTCTTGACCTTCATCGATGCCCTTATTTGGTCCTTCTGAGTATCTTCACAATATCTCACGAAAGGCTGCTTCATCCCTGATGATTTTGGAGCCATTTTCGTGGCGTCCCTGACTTTCCGCCCAGCGACCATTTTTTAACAGCCTTGCCTTTGCGAGGAAGTCGCCGTGCTCAGATATACACCTGCGCCCCCGTAGCGTCACTCCACCCCCATCTGGATCTTCCCGTCAACATACCTTAACCAGCATCTTAATCGTCGGCCATCATCAACAACCATTGTGGTTTACGGCCGTGGGAGAGAGGCTTTCCTATCACGATCTTAAAACGAGAGATTCTTGTTGTTCTATTTGCTTGTCCGTCGCTTTCGCTTGTATTTCTCATCACGCGCCTATCGCACTTTCTCGTTCCTCCCGAAAAAGGGTGTTTCCTTTCTTCAGACCGCGCCCGCTGATTACCAATTTACCCCATCGGCGCAACGTTCTTTATCATCGCAATAACTGGCATAGTTGACAATTTTAGGCTGTAGACTCGTGGATCTGAGCAGGATTTGTCGTTGCGACATTTCGGCTCTAACCGTTCCGCGTCTGGAGTGGCCTACAGAGGGTTTTTGCACGTTGTTTTAGATCTGTTAGGAACACGGTTGGAGGTGGAAGACGTCTCAGACGTTTCTCCGTCACAATGAACAACGTTAATATGGGCGGCATGGTCAACACCATGGGTGCTCCTGTCGCCGCTGGTATACCTATGGCGAACAATGGCCAAGCTGGAGCTGCTGTACGGCAGCAGATGCCAACCAATGACCAGCGATCGCTGCTCAACACCTATATCTATGAATACTTCTTGAGGAACGAAATGTACGACTGTGCGCGGTCATTACTGCAAACAGATCAAACCATGAACGTTCCCAAAGACAGTCCTGGGCGCCGTCGCGACGAGAACGGCAACCCTGTTGGTAACGGGACAGGCGGCGAAGATGGTGATAACAAGGACGATATTGATATGAAACGACCAGATGACCTTCCTGCTCCTAATCTTCCAAAGGAATGCCCCGAGAGCTGCTTTCTATACGAATGGTGGTGTCTGTTCTGGGACATGTTCAATGCCCAACGCGGTAAAGGCGAAGGGCGCAATGTTTTGCAATACGTTGCACACACTCAGGTTTGTCAATATCCCCTTCATCTTACGGCTAAATCACTGATCACTACCGCTACAGCACCAATCCCGGATGAGACAAGAGCATCAACAGAATATGCTTCGAGCAATGAGACCGGAAATGATGCCACAGTACCAACAGATGATGAGGAATCCGCAGGGTATGAATATGAACCAAAATGAAATTGCGCGGAAAGCTATGCAGAATAATAGAAACGCGTGAGTAATAGCGTTATTTGATTTTCATCACGCTCTAACATTCGTTTCCTTTTAGAACGCCTCAACAAATGCAAATGTTGCAACAAAAGCAACAACAGATGCAGCGGGATCCGTCGGATATGGATGGAAACCGCCAACAACGTCCTCAATCCCCTGGCTCCGCAGAGAATGCACCCTCACCCTCTAAACGACCACGTCTCGAAGGCGGCGCTCCTTTCAATCCACAACAGCAAATGATGCCAAATGGTAGACAGGCGTCAGGTGGAATTCCAGGCCAACAGGTGGGAGATACTGGCCCCAGCAATCCGCTTCAAGCCACTCATATGCAGCTGGCCAATGGTTTCGATCCAAATAATCTAACAGCTCAGCAGTTCCAGGCATTCCAGAGCGGCGCGAATCCTGCCGGCCAAGCTAAAACTATTGCTGCGTACCAGGCCAACTTGACGCAACATCAGCAAAGCCAAATGCCTGGGAAAGGAATGCCAAACCCAGGAGGACCCCAGAACCAGAGCTCGCCAATGATGCCTCAAGGCCAGGATGGTAGCGCAATTGCGGGTTACTACAATGCTGGAGAGGTCGGCCCTAACGGTCTAAGAGCAGCACCTGGTGGTCAACCCGGTGGGGGCGGTAATCATGCTCTGCAGGACTACCAGATGCAATTGATGTTGCTTGAGCAACAGAACAAGAAGAGGCTGATGATGGCTCGCCAAGAGCAAGACAATATGACTATCCCGCGGACTGATGGTGGGGCACCAGGTGCAATAGGTCCCAATGGTCAACCATTCCAAGGCACATCACCCCAAGGACCTCGATCTGTTAACTCGCCCAACCCAACTGACCAGATGAAGCGAACACCGCTCATGAACCCTGCCGGTATTCCTTCTCCATTACCTGAAGGACAGTCCCGGGGTTCGCCAAGCGCGATGAATTTTGGTGTGCCTGGTAATCAGATGGATCCGAACATGGCCCCTCCTATGTACAAGATGAACGGCATGGAAGGAAATATGGCTCAGGGTATGCCCAACGGCATGCGGCCCCCAAGCTCTCACCCCGCTGGTTTCAATGGGCAGATGACGCCGCAACAACAGCAACTTATGAGAGCACAGCAGCAGCAGCAGCAACAGCAACAGCAAGCTGCTAACTGGCAGGCTGGACCAAACGGTGCTGCTATGATCCAACAACCGTCGCAGCAAGGGCCTGGTCAGCCAGCTATGGGAACTCCCCAGCAACGAGCTATGCCACCACCATCTGCACCAGCAGCTAATGCTGCTGCTAATGGTCGGCCATCCTCTCCTCAGCAGGGTGCAGCACCTCCCACGCCTCAACAGGCGAACAAAGCCAATCCGAAGGCCAAAAAGGATACTAAGGATACAAAGGCAAAGGTAACTACTCTATCACTAATTGAATGGATGGATATAACTAATATTCTCTGTAGCGCGCCACTAAGAAAGCATCTGGAGCAAATCTTAATTCGGGTGCTACCCCATCAGGTGATGCAACCCAAGAGCCGGCAACGCCCACACCAGCTACCCCTATTACTCCAGTGGCTCCTCAACCTTTCACCAACAAGGGACCTAACGGTGCAGTCCAACCTGTAACTAACGGACAAGCCACTACTACCCCGGCAAATGTGAATGTTACTCAACAGCAGCCTCAACAACCAGATGGCGGTCTTGTTTTCAACTTGGACAACACAGGAGTATGTAACCACTCCTATCATATATATTCTTTTGGCTAACATTTGTCTAGTTTGAAATGAGCAACTTTGAATTCACAGGTCCTTCGGCAGGTAACGGGGATGTTCTCCAAGATTTCGATTTCGACTCATTCCTGCATAATGACGACCAGGATATGCAAAACTTTACCTTCGATACCGCCTTTCTAGACAACAACGAAATTGGCGCAGAGTAATTCTGCTACGATTCAATTCAGTCATTGTCAGATTTTCGGCGTTTTCAAGCATACCTAAAGGCGTTTTCAGCGGATCGTATCTGAGCTTCCCGCATGTCTGTTGTCACGAAAAGAGTTCGCGTTTTCATTGTTAGAAAGAAAGTTCTATTGTGTCAAAAATTTCGTTTAAAGTGTTACTGAATCAGCTTCCTTGGATTGGCTACTTTACTTGTCGGACAACATTTTTCATTGCTTTGTGTTTTAACCTTGCGCTCTTATTCCTTACAACGGAAAATACCTAATACCTGTGTTTCCTTGGTGGTCTCGCAGTGCGCTAGACATCGGGGCAACGGGTGGAATTATTGGAGTTGGTGTCATGTCATTATCGTTTCTTTATTCCTGTTTGCTTATCCGTGGGGGGTTGGGACTGGAGGATTCCTGTGTATTTATTATAGGGTTGGATGAATTACCATGGAGAGAAGGTTATTTCAATGAAAGTACGATTTCACTCTCGGCCAATATGGCTTCTCAGTGTTGAGGATGACATATCATGCATCCGGATCGGGTTAGATGCGCGAGACTTACTCATTAGCCTGCTTATCCGGGTTACTAATATTTAGGATCTGGGGAACCATTCACGTAGATGTTGAAGGGAGATGTTTTAACTGGATAACAGACGCGCAAAATACAACGGAATTCGCGTAAGTTACCATATTTTGATAATGCCCGCGGATGGCGCTTGCAATAGAGTCGTATTTCAAGTGCCACCCTCTTCTCATTTTCCCTATCTTCTTGATGCTTCTTTCTCTCTATAATTGCCTATACTTTTGTTGGTTTGAAGTTAAAAACTTTTAGCGTTTACCAATCTGAATTTTGTTTGCAAGTTTAGTAGAACTCACTCTCCCCCTCTTTCCTCCTAGGCAGTATTACTACTTATTTATATATGTTAGTTTTGAGTGATAGCATCTCTTTTCTATCCTTCTATCTACTAATACATACTTTATATTTAAGTCCATATAACCATGCCAACCGCAACTCTGCCAGACTTGTATGCTCCTTTCGAAAGAGATGTTCTCCTCGACGTGCGCACTGGTAAAATGAAACCGATGAAAGGCCTTTCTATCACGTCTGGTATTATCAAATCAACTAGATCGGAGCCTGTTTTTGTTAGTATTACAGGTATTGACAATGATGAGCACGACCTCACCTTCCACGGTGGGGTAGACAAAGCTGTTCATCAATACTCTCCACATCACTATGCCTCTTGGCGTGAGGAGTTTCCTGAAAATGCCAAATTCTTCGAAGTTGGTGGGTTTGGAGAAAATCTGGTCAGTAATGGCATGAATGAACGCAACATTTGTATCGGAGATATTATCCGCGTTGGCAACGATGTCGTGCTGCAAGTTAGTTTACCACGACAGCCTTGTTTTAAGCTCAACCATCGCTTTGAGATCAAAGGTTTTGCGCCAAATACTTTCAAAAAGAGCCGCACTGGGTGGTATTATCGTGTTTTAAAGGAAGGTTACATCAAGGTCGGCGACGAAATTGTTCTGGTGGAGAGGAAGCATCCTAAATGGACTATTGAGAGGGTTCAGGAGTATCTGCACAGAGATCCAAATAATCTACCCATGCTTGAGGAGTTACAAGCTATTGAAGAATTTGGTGAGGAATGTAAGGGCGCCTTCAAGAAAAGGGTTGCTCGTTTACGGGCAGAGGAAGACGAAAACCAGAATGGTGCAAACAAGGTGAAGGAGACATGGTCAGACTATGAGATTATCGAAAAGAGGAAAGAAACGGCTAGAATTACCTCCTTTGTTCTTCAAGCTGTGGGCAAGGAGGAGGATGGAAATAGCATAAACCCAGGATGCCATGTTCGGCTGAAATTGCCCAACGGTCTCATTCGTCCTTACTCTCTTGTCGGTGGCCATGAAAATAAGTTGCAGATTGGAGTAGCTCTGGAAGATAACAGCCGGGGAGGTTCTCTGTATCTCCATCAAAACACCAAGGTGGGCGACAGGATCTCAGTAGGTAAAATCACAGAAAGTGTTCCGGTAGCAGGAATGGCTTCCAATCACCTCTTCATTGCTGGTGGTATTGGAATAACGGCCTTTCTCCCTACTATACAGGCCCTCGATTCTATTAACTACAATTACGAACTCCACTATGCTGTGCGATCCGCGGATGACGTCCCATTTCGAAATCTCCTTGAGAAAGTTGGGCCGAAGCTTTCATTATACGATAAGACTAAGGGGCAACGAATGGATATTCCTGGCTTGATAAAGAAGCGCAAATGGAATACACATATCTACGTGTGCGGTCCTCAAAGAATGGTGGACGAGGTGCTGCGAGCTGGGAAGGAATGTGGCATGCCACTAGACGAACTACACTTCGAGGCATTCCAGATTGAGACATCAGGAGATCCCTTCATAGTTGAGTTGAAAAAGTCGAACAAGACGTTACATGTAGATGGCGATAAGACTTTGCTGGAAGTTATGAGGGCCGCAAGGCTTGAGGTTGATTCTTCGTGCGAGACGGGGAACTGTGGGACATGCAGAGTAGAAGTCTGCAGTGGAAGGGTTGAGCATCGTGGGTCAGCACTGACGGAGGATGATAAGCGGACGGCTATGTTGAGCTGTGTCTCAAGAGGCGTGGGACATTTGGTTATTGATTTTTGATAGGTTGGGAAACTGCTTTCGTTTTATGATCATGAAGAATACGACTCCTGTTTCATTACGGCTGCGCCTACCATTCTGGATTCTAGAAAATAGGTTTTGTTGCCCTCCATCGTAGGGTATTTATAGCAGTGCTGCTCGATAGGAAGTGGCATGAATATGACTACTGCACCCTCAATAGCATTGAACTTTCTTGTTTCTTTTGTGGCATTCCGGGATATGACAGTCATGTGGCAAGCAATCTACTTCTTGAGTGTCGTCTATTAGCTAAGTCCTGTGGTTCCACATACTGACTTGTATACTGGCACCTGACAGTAGCTATTAAATGGATATACTGCAGTGATTGACGTATTTAGCTTACCGGCGTGTGAGGAGAAGCTTAAGGTAAGCCGAGGTAGAACTATCACCCCAGTTTGCCTATTACGCTTCGCAGCCATCGCGGAGCTGTGGCTCAAGTTTACTCTGGCCAAAAGCTTTGGAGAGTCTTGCTGTGACCAAAGGTTTTGTTGCATGTCTGATACAGTTCAAAATTAATATGATTGGCTATAAGGTCGCTCTGGTCAAAGTTTTGTTGCATGTCTAGGTAGACATTTGAACATATTCACGCGGTAAATTGCACAGTAGACTTGATGAGCTTTCTTTATTAGCCAAAAGTTTTGTTGCATGTCAGTGATAGCTCAGAATCTCAATACCATTGGACAGAAACAGATGTGACCAGAAGTTTTGTTGCACGTCTGTGAGGGTTTCCAAATTGCTTCACGGGGAGTTGATCTGCAGTTGCTCTGCCGCGTTTGTCTACTCGTAATGAAATTCTGAGCCAACTCAGGCATGCAACAAAACTTTTGGTCAGGCAGGCGACGAGTGCAGGTTAACTCAGGCCCACAAATCCACATACACATATGCCTCGGAGTAATACCGCTTAAGATGCGCCTATGTTCGGTACATTCACACATTACAGCCGAATCAACTCTCCAGTAGTGCTATAAAGATCCAGATAAATTCAAGCTATGGATACCGGATCGTCTCCACTGCAGAAAGCCTTGAACTCCTTAACCCTCAAGAGAAGAGCTTGGCAAAGCAATCCACTCATATACAATACGCTACTACTCTTCTATGCATATCGGCTAGACTAGAAAATAAGCTAGAAATTGTTGTGGCCTCGAAGCTCTGAGGACGTCATTAGTACATCTATTCGTTTGAGACCCTCGTAATAGAGCCAAGTCAATCTTCAACTGCTCCACTTCATACCACATAAACACACAGAATATCGGTGTTAATATAGGTAAATGCCGAAAGAAATCGTCCTAAATCATCCAGCCACTGACTATGTCCGAAGCCGAGTCTTCCCACTTTTACTAGGACTTGACTTATCTGGCGGGTCAAAGGTGGGAAAGAGGTTAAAAAAGAATTACGTATCAGAACTGATAACGCCGAAGGTCTATTTCTTATTTGAGGCGCTATGGGGGATTCAAATTTCATATCAGTTGGCGAGAGAACCTCTACTTCTACCGCTACAAATAGATTGCGTTCTATCTCCAAGCACATAGAAGGGCACGGGACTGGTTCAAGGTCTACCAAAATGGCAACTCCGTATAAATTTCAAGGGTGGATGGGGTTGGATAAAGACAGCATAAAGGGCAAGATGGTTTGGCAAGAATTCGAACCAAAAACGTGGACTGAAGACGATGTTGATATCAAAGTCACCCACTGTGGTATTTGTGGTTCTGACATCCATACGCTCCGTAGCGGCTGGGTAAGTCTATGTTCTGAAATAAGAGTTCCACAAACCAATTCTTAAGGGATAATTCAAGCTCATCTCAACTTAGGGACCGGTCCACTACCCGTGCTGTGTTGGCCACGAAATTGTGGGCGTAGCAGTGAAAGTCGGTAAAAATGTGAAAAACGTCAAAGTTGGTGATCGCTGTGGTGTAGGAGCTCAGCAATATGCCTGTATGAGACCAGATTGCGAAGATTGCTCCGCCGGTCAGCCCAATTACTGTCAAAAGCCCATATTCACCTACAACAGCCGATATCCAGATGGTTCCAGATCCTATGGTGGCTATTCGGATTATCATCGTTCGCCCTCAGCTTTTGTCATTAAGATTCCAGATGGTATAAGCTCAGCTGAAGCAGCGCCGATGCTCTGTGGTGGTACCACAGTCTGGAATCCCTTGGTGAAGAATGGAGCAGGTCCCGGAAAGAGGGTTGGCATTATTGGCATTGGAGGGCTAGGCCACTTTGGTGTGCTTTTTGCTAAGCACCTAGGGTGTGACAAAGTGGTCGCCATTTCTCGATCATCAAGCAAGAAGGAAGATGCACTGAGGCTGGGTGCAACTGATTTCATCGCCACAGACGAGGATCCTGGTTGGGACAAGAAGCATGCCCGTTCCCTTGATCTCATTGTCTCAACAGTCTCAGGGACCGATATGCCTCTGGACAAGTACTTGAAGCTGTTGTGCAGATATGGCCAGTTCCTCCAAGTTGGACTTCCAGAAGACAAGATCCCATCATTCAGCGCCTTTGCATTGGTGTCCAAAGGTGTCAAGATTGGAGGAAGCCATATCGGATCTCCCGCTGAGATTTCTGAGATGCTAGAGTTCGCGGCCAAGAACGGGGTTCATCCCCAGATAGAGGAGCGACCTATGAAGGAGGCAAACCAAGCTATAGTTGATATGGATCAGAGAAAAGCGAGATATAGATATGTCTTGGTCCACGAAGATAATATCAAGGAACTAGAGAGTACAGCTTGAGGTTCTAGTATAGTTTGAGCGACAGTTTTGTTAGATTTTGATATACCAAATGCTAGCTTTAGAGTAGACATGCAAATTGCAATTTAATGAATGCATCATAAATTTACTGGTGAAAGGAAATACAGAAACATAAGGCAATAAAGAAAGAATCTGCAGGATGTGGACGAACATTCTCATTGGAGTCAAGATGAAAGAAGCAAGGTTAAAGTCATGTCAGAGGTTATGGCGCAGTGGTTAGGCTACTCCACATATAAATTGTATGGTACAGAGACTCTATTCGTTGCTAGTCTTGATGATGTACTGTACATAGGGGTAAACCGGTAAAACTCTTCTCTTTTACCGACCGTTAGCTTCTACAGCTATGATTGGCCAACGCCAATTACGTAAGCAATATCTCTGACAAGTCAACTGGCTTACGTACAAGCTCTAGACCAGGGTAAACTTATGGCACGTGATCATGATCCGAATTCTGACGCTAGCGACATGTAAACAATGAGGGTCTTCGCGAATCGTCACTTCAAGGGCCAGACAAGATCCTGGTAATCGCAAACTCACCACCTCCGGCTTGGGATCCTAACTATCGCAAACCTCCCGACGAATCTCACCACTAATTGACGCGAAAATCTCAGCTATAGATACGCGACCGAGTTCTAACTCACTCTCCCATCCCAATCTACCGAGCATACCCCCTCAGCACATGCGCTCCCGAATTTTCGATCAATGACTACTCTCGTACGAGCGCGAATACCTCTGGAAACGCTGAGTATGAACAACCAGCTTCCAGCGCGGAGACGAAGTAAGCGGCTAGCTTGTAAGTTTGGTTCACTTGGGATACTGTGGTCCTGCATTGGGGTCAAATGGAGTAGGATTTTAGTGAGCTAATTCCTTCGTAGCATACGAGGAGGAAGATGGGGACTTCATGTTTACGCGGTCCAAGCGGACAAAAACTGTTACGGAATCAAAACCAAAACCTGCGCCAGCGCCAGCTCCAGCACCATCGAGAAGGATCAGGAAAAGTATCGAGTATGATCATGAGGCAGTCTCACCGAAGCCCCGGCGAAAAACGAACGCTACGACCCCCAAGCCCGAGAAAGAGGTAGCGTTGGCGAAGAAGAGCTCCAGGAAAGCGACACAGTCTTCCAGGGAAAGAAGTGTAAATGGCGAAGCAATGAAGCCTAGTAAAGTTGAGCGGATGGATTATGACAGTGCAGATATTGCTGGTGGATCAGAGGCCGACGCAAGCAGTACGACGACAGAAGGGAGCAAATCCACAGTCATCAGTCTACCGTTCACAGACACGCCAAAAATGAATCGAAACAAGGAGTTGAGGAAAAAGGGGTCAACTGCAAGGAGGAGCAGTCTGGGGCTTCGAGGACGGAGGGCAAGTTCATTAATCGACAACGGACACAGCGCGATTCCGCATAGGGAGGTGGCCACGACGGATTTCTACAAGCATATAGAAGCGGAGGGATTGAGCGAGCCGAGGAGGATGAAGCAGCTATTAACATGGACTGGGGAGCGAGCATTAGGACCGAAGACCTCTCATGGTGACGTGGATGCCGGGGCAATCTCTGCTGGTACGTTGGAAATCGGGCCGTAAAAGAGAAACTGTGCTAATGAGTTGGTAGCGCGGTATCTACAGGAAGCTCTGTTGAAAGATTTTGCGAACAAGTCAGAATTCTCGGACTGGTTCAATCGGGAAGAAAGTGCGCCAAAAAGGATCGTGAAAACGCCTAATCCGCGAAATATTGAGTTTGAGGCAAAAATTGCAGAATTGGAGCCAAGAATAAAGAGGTATGGAGCTCAACTTTGTTGAAGGGGAATTTATGCTGACTTTTTTTTGGAAATAAGGTTAAGAGAAGAACGGGATCAATGGAAAGCGCTTGCAAAACCTCCCCCCGAACCGTCACCAATACTCTCCGAATCGGGGTCATTATCACCGTCGCAAATAGACTCGGCAATTCTTGACCCAGAACAAGCTGAGATATTAGCTACCCTTACAAAATCATCATCTTCGAAACTTCGGGAAGAGAGTGCGTCACGCTTAAAAACTATCCAGGATGGGCTTGAATTTAAGACGGATCAATTTTTGGATGGCATACATAAACTAGAGCAGTATCAGGAGACGGCGGGACGTGTTGCAGATAAGATATTAGCGCTTTGTGCGAATAGGTTAGATGAGAGGGAAAAGAGAGAGAAAGAAGTAGTTGGAACGCGCGATATACCCATGCAAGAGGTGTTACGGAGTTTGAGTAGGATTTTACCACCTGGGCAGTAATGATATAAAAAGATTATATGAAACTAATGAACTATTGCTCTCACGGTGTTGAGAGCTTGAGTCGCAAACATGGTATTTGGAGCCAAAGGGACGTGAGTAAATGTGACAGTTGAGCCTCTAGTTTTGAGCCTCCCGAGCCTCCCTCCTCAAGCCTATCTGATATCAGATCTTGGCAGGAGACTTGAAAGTGGACCAATAAGAGCGAGTTGCCGTTTTACTTCCCGCTGCGCGATGACCGAATCGTACCGAAGCGGTCCCAGATTTTATTATTAGCCCAGTGTCAGAAGCGTAAACTTGTATCATCCAGACTACAACAACAGAACACACCGAAATCACTTTCGTTAAAGAACAGGTACAACTGAACACCCACGACAGAGAATCGTTCTGTCCTGGTTGAATTGAGATTTTCGAGTCCAGAGGAGGGTTGAATTCTTAAGGATCATCGGTCGTTTCACAGAATTCGAAATTAGAGACCTTGGTTTCAGGGAGCACCATCGCAAAAACGACGCGCAAGCACATTCATTACCGTACAACAACTTCAAGTTTCCAACACCACAGAACTCCACGAACACGATCCTCAGACCAATCTTTTCCTCCTCAATTAATCGAACAAGTTTAACCACCTGCGCCACCGCTCGTTTTCGCCATTCTCTTCAACACACGAAACCGGACCAAATCAAATCAAACCGACTTATAACAAACCTTCTCCAAAAATGCATTCTCCTCTCCACATCCTCCTCTTTGTCTTCTCCCTCCTCACCTCCCTCCCCATCATCCACGCACAAGCTGCCCTAGGTGGCGGAGCACCTCCGCCATCCCCGGCCCCAACGCAGTACCCCACGACATCGATTGCCCCAAGCCTCACGACCCAGCCCAATGGCGTCGTGACGACGATATGGATCACGTTTACGCAGACGTTTGCGAGCACGGCGTTGGGGAGCTGGGAGTTGGGGCCTACGCCTTTGGCGGGGAAGATTGGGTTGTAGAGGGGGAATGTTGATATCTCCTTTTGTGCGCTTTTTCTGTGGATTGGAATTGGGTTGAATAGGATTCGATGGTTTGGGAGGATTTGGGAAAGACGAGATTAAGGGGATGGGGTTTATTGGCTGTGGTATATTGGGGGTTGACGATTCGTGATGATGAAGGGGAGTTTCGTGGAGTTATGTTTTGTTACTGGGTTTTCTGGAGATGGAAAGAAAGAGGGAATATTGTATGAGAGATTGAGGAACCTAAACTTTGGCTATATGAAGAAACGGCGCTTTTCTGACGATAGAATCATAGGTGGATAAATACATTGGGGGTTAGACGTGCGTGCACATAGTTTGGTTAGATTGTTTTATTTTGGGGGTATCTTGGAATATGTCATAATCTATAGTTACAATACATGGGTATCTCAAAACATACACACACACACACATGTATATGCTTCTCTTCCTCAAGGACTCGTCGTTGAGTCATCATACCGCTTGATACTCCTCTTCAAACCCTGCAGCCCTTTCAACCCCCTCATAACATCCGGTACCTCCTCCTCCAACCTCTTCCTCGCCTTATTCGCAATCCTCCACGGCACATTCGTTGATCCCCACCCTCCCCCTCCTCCAGTACTACCACCACCGACACCGTCGTTTGCAACTCTCCTCTTCACGCCATCGGTCTCCCAATCTCGTAGTCCGGCGGCATATATGGAAGGTGGGACTGAACTCGAGAGCGCTGAGGCTATGAAAGAGCGGCGGGGGGAAATCGGGGTGTAAGGGCCGTGGAGAGGGTTGTGCAGTGGGGAGGAGATGAATGTGTGGTGGGGGTATGACGATGGCGCGAGGGTTAACTGGAAGATTTTCTCTTCGGTGTTGGGGGGAGAAGCAGACGATTCTTCGGCGTCGATATCGGTATTGGATTCTGAGTTGTGCATTGCTGATTCTCCTTCTCCTCTTCCTTCTTCTTCACCCAATGAATCGGATATCTCTATTGTTGCTTCTGGTTGATTGTGCGGGTGCGGTCTTGATGAATATGCGGACTCGATTTGAGATATTAGCTTATATCGAATTTGACGAAGACGGAAGAGCTCTGTTGCGGAGGATTCGTCTTCGAAGACGGCTATGAAGGCGTTGAGGCTTGGTGCGGCCATGTTGTACTATTACCAAGGTCTTGGTTAGCATCTCTCGTTGGGTAGTCTGATTGAGACGATAATTCAAATACCTTCAGTCCCTTAAAGAATTCGACCTTGCCAAACCGTTCCAGAACCCGTAGGACCTCTCTTCGCTCCGAGAACGTCTTTGCTGTAGGCGTCATTCTAACATGAACGGTGCGGGCCGCGAGAGTCCTCGCCAGTGATTCTGCGGCTTGCATTTTGTATGTATAATATGGCTTAGTTGCTAATATTCCTATTCTTCCTTTACCATTCGAAGCAAATGGCTTGCGGGCTCAATTGGTCTTTTCTCTCTTTCGATAGACGATCTCGACTTGGGTGGATGCAAGATGTCAAGTAAGGATAGAAGAGCCTTAGTTGTAAGCTAGAACCAGATTTGAGTTTGATTCTAAATTTCTGCCCAAATACGGAATTATAAACAACTCTTCCTGGAAGCAGCTGGCATTACAATTCACACTGAAGTCCAAAATTCTGGTTCACGATAATGTTTCTGAGCAAGCGAACTGATATTGATATGCTTTACGTAAGCACAATCACGACTGTGATTGGCCCAGGGGAGAAAGACATATCCGTATCCGGAACATATATGATCCAATATCATCTACAGGCTCTGGCATTTCAGATCTAAAGAATAATCAGGAACGAGCAAAGGGAGAAGACAGAAATCCTGGATTACACAATATCTCGCATGATTGGATTCTGAGATATACTTGTTCTGGGCATGTCCAGTTGGATTTGTATGGGCCAGCAGTAGCACTACCGGTACACCGTCTTTACAATGCCACGACAGTACGAGAATAAGACGACCCAATCCTGAAGACGGGAATGCGAAACAGGCTGGCCAGACTGGACGCAGCTGAACCGTGGTCCTGGTACGCGGGCGCTTTAGTACTCCAGCTCAGATCTCTTGGGACTGAGACTACAGAGCGGGGAGGCGTAATTTGTCTCAGCATGAGCGGCGTAGTTGGTGAGTGTGTCCTCCGCACAGTAAGAAGCACTGTTGGTGGGCTGCTGCTTAGAAGAGGCGCCGGCAACTAACAATTGCTTGATCTAGACATCGTCAACATCGTCACATTCGAGTTTTACTTCTGTTGATGCGGTTCCGCATGATTCCTCATCTGGCCAGTTGCAAATAGGTCTTGCTTTCTTTTTCCCCCTTTTTCTTTGTTCGGCGTGCTTCATGCTGGAGCCCATCCGGCCCGGCTCCTACCCTGTCTCGTCCGAATTTCGTGCGACAGTGACAACATACCGTGTCTTTTGCTGCATAACAGGCTGAGGATAGTGATCAAGGATTACTGTACTACAGCAACTTGATAAGGGGAGTCAGCATCAGTGATAATACACGGATATGGTCAATCCAACGGACGGAACCAAATAGGCAATCGACGGGCTTATCATCTCAGTCAGATACCACAGTACAGTGATTTCGGCACTTGATAGAAGAAGCAATCATGTTGGATGGTACCGTCCAGCGGATGTTGCAGCAGGCTGATGTTGGAAACGCATGCTGCACGCTGGAACCTCAGTGCTGGGAGGAATGGTTTTTGGGCCCGAGGGGCGAGAAAGTGTTCCCAGCGCAGCGTAACCGAAAGACATTTCAGGGAGCGATCAACGCTACAGTACATCCGCCGGGACAAGTCATCTCTGCAGACTTCCATGCACCCAAAAGGGGAGAGATAGCAACAACCAGTTGGTGAAAGGAAAGAAAAAAAAGTTTCTCCTCGGAGATTTTACAGTGGACGAGACTCTACAGTAGTATCACTGTACTCCGTACAATACCACCGGCCTAACTGCTTCTTACAGTATTATGATGACAACCCGCCCTTCCAACCCGTGCAAGACATCCGCTTTAGGGGGAGCAGACGAAGGAGACTTACCCCCATTTAGCACACGCGGCGCTCGTAAATGCACTGGCCCCGGGCTGGGACTAGCGGGGCTCGGTAGCTTATCTGCGTTCTTCTCTCTTTGTGCTGGGAAAAGACGTTGGGTTGGACTCGACACTTGCCGGATCTTTGTCAGAAGTGACAGAGCAGGACCAGGACACAATTCCTCCGCAGCACGGAATACCGTTGGGTTGGACACCGTTGCAGCAGGAGCAACGAGGGATCATCCTCCATTCGTGGCTCTCTCCTATTAATTGTTTCAGTGTGTTTGGTGCTCCTCCTCCAACCACGGAGCTCAGTCCGCGGCACACAGCCGAAATGCTTTCCCACAAGAAGTGGACAACGATGTCTCGACGTGTAAACAACCTGGATGGGCTGATGAGCTGGATGGGGCCCTTTTCTTCACGCATGCAGAGAATCGGATGCCCAGACCCAGGATGGCAAGGGCCGCCGGCGCTACGGGGCTATGGGGAGGCTGCTGTCTACACACCCGGAGCACCTTGGCTCTTCTTCCATCTGCCAGAGTTGTCTAGACGCTAGGATGGAGATGCTCACCGACACAGGTACCGCTGTATTATTGTGTTACTGATATACGCACTTTGCACACCAGAGCTAGACGTAACAGGCTCGAGACAGGCTATGGAGTAGAAGCTCAAGATGACACGGATAGGTGTGGTTAATGAACACGGGCATAAGCTCCACTCCAGGTGTTGCAAATCCAGCGAGAGAATCAACACTCAACCGTCGATTTCGGTATCAGGCGTGTCGCCGAGAGTCCGGAGCAGCAGGATACGATGCTGAACTTGGATTACTTGGTCTTGCAGTGCAACAAAGTGCTGGTGCATGCGGGCGCAGGTCATTCGGTGCTGATGCAGCAAGAAGAGCGGACTCCAGATGCAGCTGCCGCTCAAACCGCCACTGCGCATTGGGATTTTATGTCTCGACCAGCGCGGCTACTGCGGTTGGTCGCAATTTCGATCGAGATAATCTTTCTCTTCTAGATATGAATTTTCTTTTCGACGGCTTTGTTATGTAATGAGAGGATATTCCAGGCGCAAAACATTTACTATCGAAGTTTAATGAAACGGTAGTTCTGTTGGCAAAAACGGGTGTTGAGCCCGAACGGGTTAAATGGCTGCCGTGTAGAAAAATCTGGATGGAGCAGAAGATTGGGAATTTTCCCAGATTCCAGCCCCTCGTCTCGCCCCAGCCGCCGTTGCCTGTCAAGTTTGTCTCTGGGACCGCCCCATCATTCTGGGACTCGGAAGCGGCCTCTGCTGCATGCACAAAACCACATAATTGGGGGCACTGGAGTTATGCAGGCCGCTCTTCCCCGTGCAGTTACAGCATGTACAGCCGTAAAATGCGCGGAAAAGATGCGTGAGACACCGCGAGAGTCATGAGGGTCAGGCGGCTGCACATCTCCAGTGCCACGGCCGCTCTCTGTTGGTCCAGTTTGGCCCCTTGACAGGGCGCCGGGATGCAGCAGCCAGTCAGGGCCAGCACCACCGCACAGGGTCACGCTAGAGAGCCCGCCCCATCCACATTGCCCCTCGCCCCAATCCTGAACCCCGTCAGCACCTTCTCTGTACGGCTGGGATCACGGCGCGTACGAGCGATGTTCTGCATTATTCTTCCACGCAAAAGTGCCGAGATGTTCGAGCGACAAAAACCAGCACAATCCTTGCGTCTCCGGGTAACTGGGCTCCAGCAATGCCGAAGAGACAGACAGAGATGTGCTGGAAGGTACAGTAGCAAGATATAGGAAGAAAAGGGCGAAATACTCCCATGCGATGCAGTCTCTATACAGCCATGGAGCAAACACAGTCCCGCCCACACGCAATCGATGAGCTGGTGCCCGCAGAAGCAGCCAGAGCACCGGAAGAGGAAGTAAGAGCAGAGAACTGCTTGGGCGACCAGGAGGGCCACCGCCTACCGAGTGGTCGTCCGATTTGTCGGGTTTCCCTCCACTGGGGCGGCCACTCACCCTCGTCACCCTTTCCTTGGACGGCTGCGCTGCAACTGTGCTGGTCGGCGTCGTGCAGGCAGGGTCCGGGAATAAGCATTCCCCATCTCAGCGGGTGTTGCGCTTGGGATGTCTTGCTCTTTGGCCGTCCTGGTGGCTACTACCGTACGGCTTCTTTTTCCCTTCTCCACTTCCATTTCCAATCTCTCACTCTCGTGCCTCTTCTTTGTTTGCTGTCACGGTGGCTCTCATCTGCTAATGGATCCTTACTCTCGACCTCTTTCCATCGGTATAAGCTTGTGAGAAAAAGTGCTTGCTCTTCACTATCGTCTTCGAATCTCGGCATTGTGCAGTACGATTTCTAATACGGCCTTCATAACAAAGATCGAGCCCACAGCCAAGCCCAATCGACGCATCCACTCACACTAAAAGTGAAAGAACAGCCAGAAAGAGAAGAAGAACCACCAAGCCCAACAACCATACACATCCAGACACGAAGTCTATCTATGCATCTTCTGTCCACCACCCTCGATAGCTACGAAAGACGCTAATTGACCTCCCACCCAACTGCCGTATAAACATAAAACCCGTTCATTTTTTTTCTCGCCCACCTTTATCAGGTCCAGAGTCAACCGTCTTCACATGGCCTCGTGAGCTCTCTAACTCTCATTTCCTTCGATCGTTGGGGGTCCTTCTGGTAGAACTTGTGGTAGTAGAGGGCACATTGCTCAAGTAAAGGAGGCAGATGTTGAGGAAAGACGTCCCGGGCAAGCCTGCCCAGGGCACAGGCGGAAAAGATGATATACAGGAGGAGGAACGAGACCATGAAGCCTCACAGCCTTCGTCTCTACCGCACGAAGCTCAAGACCAGACGGCCATCCCCATGCCTTCCCCGAGGATGCACATGCCAGAAATATTAGATATGGTGGAGAGATTCAGTATACAGAGCATAGAGCACTCGAGACGAGGCACTTTCTTGCACCATGATGCCTTGCCCAGCCCGCCCTCATCTGAAGATTGGGAGAGGAGAATGCTATATCGAACACAGCCGTTCATATCAAGATATGATTCTCAATATCATGATCATCATGGCCAGCACGAGAACAGTCACCATTGGCACTATCACCAACACGGCAATGACATACACCCTCACGATGGAGCTCCAATCCTCGAGCCCCCGCCTCTGTCTAGATCCCCTTCCTCGTCCGGCGCTTCGCGAGTGCTGCGCTACCCCATCGTCTCCTGTCGGCGTACGCAAAGACACCTACAGACTCAGTTGCAGCAGGAGGGTGCAAGCATACGTGAGATAAGAACTATGGTCTCAGAGATTATGCATAATCAACGGACCAGTATCCGAAGATCATCCTCACACTCACGGCCACGGTCACGCCTCTCCTCAATGTCGTTGCCCCAATCGCCAACTAGTATGACTCCGAGCCACTCGTCTGCTCCAGTACAACGCGGAGAACGCGCTGCGCAGCACGGCGACGTCTCACAAAAAGAGACTCTGATTTTGGATGAAAGCAAACGCCCAGAAGAATCCATGGAAGTTGATCCTGAGAACCGTATCCCAAGCCCTGAACCTATGGCTCTCTATCCTGATGATGATGACTACGCTGAATTACATGAATGGGATCTAAATCCAATGCCCTTCTCGGTAGACGAAGAGACGATGCGATTGGGCACGTTTTTAGGTCACCGGAGTGGTAGTAGCAATAGCGAGGATGACCCTGAATTTGGCTTAGGCCTGAAGAGGAGCACCATTCCGGCGAGTATTCGGAAGTATGCGATCCGATATAGAGGATGCGCTGAGTGTGTCGGTGGCACAGCGAACAAGGTGCGCAGTGTACCACGAATGAGAAGAAGGCGAGTGCAGCAACTTCAGCAGCAAGGACAAGCACGTGTCAGACGAATGAGCAGCCTTACTGAGGTGTCTGGAGAAGGAGGGTGAAAAAAAGAGAGTAAGGAATTGTCAAGGCGAGACTGCGAAATAACATAATTTCCCGTCATGTAGTCTTAACAGTACTTCACCTCTTTTCTTCTAAGTCGATACGACTTGAGCATCTTCTGGATTTCAGCTTCTAGAGCTTCTTCGATGGTTGTCACGACTTCTTGGACCGATTGAATAGTCGGATTCTTCCATCTTCTCTCACCAAAATCCTGAATAGTCCTTCATACAGGCTAGGATCAAGGTTCATTGACCGTGCATACCTCACAGCCACCACAGTGATGCTATCCAAAATATCAACCTGGACCACTCGAGGGCGCACTCGATGAGAACAGAAGTGATAGTGCGTTGATAGACGGGGCATATAATCTTCATACACCAAAGCATGGGGTGTTGGAGTTGTTTTCAAATCCAGATAACTGGGTTGCAACTGAAAATGGAATAAGGAACAGACATTCAAATAAGCATATATAATGGGGTAAAAAGGGAGAAATGCATAACCCGGCGTTTATTGATGAGATAATGATTTTTACGGACTGTCTCAGGCCCAGTTTCGAAGTATATTATTGTATGCAAATGTGTGTATAACGGCCGATGGTGCAGGAAAAAGACAGGCAAGGCGATAGAGATGTGCCGGCGGTCATTCAACCTTCAAGAAAAGTCAACACCGAAATTTGATGGACAGACTGGTCGAATCGCATCGACGAAACGAATGCATTACAAGAAGATTTTTTAATACAGTGCACATGTGCATACATTCAGGGTTATTATGATGATGATGCTGATGATGATACCCCATAGTCATTTTAGCTGTACTTTTGAGCATCTTTCGAGAAAATACTACACCTTTTTAATTCATGACATGATAAACTTTGACTTATGCTTTCTATGTGAAGAAATCCATCATCTATTGGAAATCTATAATGCAAACTCCTGGAGACTTGGTTGAATACTTCAGAGAAAAGGAGGATTCTAGCTTGGGCCAATCCATATACGAGCTCATTCATTCATTCACATAGGTGTCGGATTAAGATCCATCCATCCACCCATCTCTCTATCAAACTTTATACATTATCTCACACCTCACCAGCACAGCACAGCACAGCACATAGGGTAAGGAGAGTTGAGGGAAAACGAGTAGAAATGATAACATTCCACTCAATGGGACCAAATTTGCCCTAGATTCTATCTACATTCAAATGGCCCAAAGCCCAAGCTCTAACGCCCAGCCTTAGAGAACTCCGGAAAGAGAGACTGAGTGTGAACGAATGAGTGATATCTGGGCTAACTAAGCCCAAGTCCCTGAAGCCAAAAACAATGAAAGATGCGACTTCTTCACACAAAAGTGTGCCTCATGATTCTCCTCGTCTACCCTCTTCTACCTCCTCACCATTTTCTTCGTACTTCCTCCCTTCACGTGTAAGCTCTCCATCCATCCTGCTCTTTCTCCGTAGAAGACACCCACACTGAACGGCGTGAGCAAATAGTTATCGCATGGCACCACGAGAAAAAAAATGCAAAGCTCTTGGAACGAGTAGGAAAAAAGAGGAGCATGACAAAAAAAATGTCCAGCCAGCTGAGCTAAGAAGTAAGAAGGGGGCGTCGCGCCAAGTAAAGTCTTTCAGAAACGAATAAAAACAGCAGCATTAAGTGTTGGTGTAATATACAAACATCATCATAAAAGAAGTTCCCTTTTCTCTCTCTTTTCCTCCTCTCAACACCTGTTTCCTTCTCTTTGTTCTCTTGCTTTCTGAACAGGATGAGATGGATACATGTATTTCCCCTATCTTACCCCCTTTTTTCTTTTTCATCATCTGTATACCTCTTTATTGATAAAACGAGTGAAAAGAAGAGAATTCGCCGCAACCAAAATCCATTCAAAAACGCCGCTTTTCTATGACAGGGGGACTGCAAACTGCAAAATAGCACACCTTTCCCCCTTGTTGTCCGGTAATCTGGTATATTTCTTTCTGCAATACTCACATATACACGTATGTAGTTGCAAGCACTAGACTGATTGGCTGGTTTAAGCAGGCATGTAATAATATGCCCGGCATACCAGATAGAACAAAACACACTCCATTTAAGCAAACGTAAAGGAAAAAACAGACAATGACAGAGAGGGTATGCCCACGCGTGTGTATACGATTGTTTTCTGGCCAAGTAACGCAAAAAAAGAAGCCATACGTAAGCAAAATCTCGACAGTCCCCCCAATGCTTTGCTGATAAGAAATATAACAATGAATAGAAATGATTCTTTATTAAATATATTTGATTTTTTCGATCCCGGCCATAAAGCGTCCTATTTATGCCCAACCTTCGTGAATTGCATGGTCAAGTTCAAAGTTTCCCAGGTTCATTCCATCGTGTGTTATGCTTTATGCTATGCTGCTCGGCGAGTCATTGCAACTGTAGCCCCTGCCGATGCCATGTCCTGTTTTGCACTCACGCTTCTCGTCACGCGAGGCAAGTTGCTGGCTCCAGCATTGAGAACAGCACCAGTACTGGTCCGCTTGGCAGCAGGTATGAGGGGAGGAGGCACGCCCGAAACTGTTGATTGACGTCGGGCGCTAGTAGGCTTATTTGGACTGCTCCCACTATTCCTAACAGCTTGGCCATTCTTCAGACTCGTGGTTGGTGGCTCGGGAAGGGGTCTACTGCCTGCAGGAGGTTGCGTCGCAACAGTGTTATATCGTTTAATCGGAGACTCATTGCGCCCTGAAAGACGGGCAGGTGGTGGCGCTGAAGGTTTCTGACCCGTGATAAATTCGTGGTAAATTGCCTCATCGGGCTTCATACGTCTGTCGGGATCCCACCGCAGACATCGTGCAAGGAAGTCAAGGAAGGCCTCATCATCACATTTAAGTACCTGTTGCAGCGTCTTTGATGAAGGGCGACGTCGGCGTCCCTTTGAAGACACTGTTAGACGAGGTTTCCCTAACGAATCGAAGAAGAGTTTTCGGCGACTGCTCTTTTCGATCAAATGTTTCTCTGGAGGTCCAAAAACTTCCATAATACAAGCTAGCTGTTCCTGTTCGTTCTCGCCAGGGAAGATAGGAACGCCCGTATATAATTCTGCTAGAATGCATCCCAGACTCCACATATCAATCGGCATTCCGTAAGTCATACCAAGGATAACCTCGGGAGATCGATAGAATCGGGACTGAATATAGGTGTAAACCTTTTCGTGCTCGAAACAACTAGATCCAAAATCGATAACCTTGATTTCCGAATGCAGGGGGTGTGTAAGAAGTATATTTTCAGGTTTCAGATCGCAGTGGATGACTTTCTGCTTCTTTAATAAGCACAGACTGCTGAGAAGCTGTTTCGTAAACCTTCGAACAATCTTGAGTGAAAAGCCTCGGAAAGAGTTAGACTTGATAAATTCATAAAGATTCATATCAAGAAGCTCGGTGGATATGCACAGATGGCCTCTGAAATAAAAACTCTGAACGAAGTTGACCATACAGTGCTTGTTCTTGGGGTCCTGTACTGTGATTTAGTGATTTGGGTTCTTCAACAAGCAAACAAAAAGAGTCAGAACTTACCCATTCACGCAGCTTTTGCAAAATATTGACCTCCACCAAAGCTTGTTGATGGAACCTTTTCTTGTTCCGAATGATTTTGACAGCAACCAATCCACCAGTCTTATGATCAATACACCTCACAACCTGACCGAAACTACCTTTACCAAGAACATTAACAACCTCGTACCGATACGAGAGATGATCGCCAAGTACAATCTGATAGTCCCCACGTTCATCATCGTAGCCGAAATTCGGAGCATCGCTCTGGAGATTTCCAACGTGTTTAGCAGCATTTTGAGTACCACAGAAGTAGACCTCTTTATAATCTACAACTTCGCCCCGCTCGTAGATGTTGAGATTGGCCATTTGGATTGCATGCTGAGCTGACACTCGCTCCTTAGGAGTGGCACGTTTTCGAAGAGAGTCTAATTGCCTAGCTGCTTGTTCAGTCTCCTTTCGTCTCTGTCCAAGTTTCTTCATCTCGTCTTCAGCCGACAGGTCGTCTTTATCCATGTCAAATACCCATGGATCATGGGATTTAATGGTTGCAGCGGATGTCTTGGGATTCAACGGCCTGTGTAAACCAGAAGTAGATGGCCGCGTAGTGATTGTGGCCGGTTTAACCTCAGCATCCCCAGAGTGATCTTTCTTAGGAGGGGGATTATTGCTGCTCCCCCAGCTGTCGTTGCGTACCCTGTCATGACCACTAGAAAGCACGTTTAGACTTGAAGCAGAGCTCTTCCTTCTCCGTGAGTCTAGATATGGAATGGACTTAGTAGAGGGGCTGGGGCTGGGGACGGCTGCAGTGCTTAAATTATTCATGGTGGCCGAGGCTGGAACCTTTGGTGGGGGCATCATGTCATGTTTTGGAGGCTGTGGTGGATGTTCAAATTCCTTTTCGCCGGCCGTGTGAGAGAAGTTGATATTGCTCTTAGAATTGCTACGTTTCCAGCCCAAACTCAGTTTGCGTCGCAAGGAAGATGTGGAAGAGGGTGTTGACGGCTCGGGACTTGATGGTGCCTGTGGGGTTTCGCTTTTGGTAGGTTTTGTGACCTTTTGGGGTCGTGGACCGGTTAACCTGGGTGGTAAGCGCTCCTTGGACACCTCAATGGTTGAGTATTCAGTATTAGCAATTTTAGCTTGAGCCATGAAGGAGCCTTCCAAATCAGCCTTCGGAAGAGACGTAGATAAGAACGGCGACCGTGTTTGTCTTGGTTGTAAGGTCGCGATTGGCATTGGCGCTACAAATTCTGCTTTTGAAGGTCCCACGAGATTAGTGGACTCTGATCGAAGATGCCTGGCGGGGCTGTAGCCTTGGAGATTTAAGGTTTGGTCAGATTTCTTGTCTCCGCGATTGCGAGAGAAGAACGAAGCCTTTGAAGCAGTCATGGGCGTGCTTGGAGTTTTTGCAGCAACCCGGGTAGGAGGCGTAGTATTTCCTTCTGAGGAAGACGGATCTTGCAACGCCGCAATCTTTGCTGTCGTAGGTGTGCTCAAAGGGAGAAGATTTAGAGGGGGCAAACGGAGGGGTTGCAGGTTCTTCTTCTTCTTTGATGGCGTTGCGATAGGCTTTTGTTCATGATCAGAGGTGGAGGGCGTGGTGATGGTCTTCTTTGAGCCTTGTTCCCGTTCCGGTTTCAAAGAATCCCTTAGGGAGCCTTTTCCGGACAGGCTGTTTGTTGATGTGCTGTTTATACTGCTTGCATCGAACGGCATGCTCGATTTGCGCTTAAAGAACGGCTGTTCAGCAGGGGAGTCCTTGGGAGATTCATACGCTTTGGGTATAGCTGGTACTGGAGGAACATCCTCTTCGTTGTGACCGGTGGAACTATGAATGTTCCTCACTTTAGGCGTTGGGAGCCTTGAAGCCATATTACCAAGAGAGAGTCGAGGTTGTATCGAGCCTGTTGAAGTTCGACTAGTGTTATAACTTGCGTCTGACGCAAATGATAAATCAGAACTGCGTAACTTACGGTTAATGTCTGGAGTAGTGCTTGCCGAATTTGGCGTGGAAGTTTTGAGTGGTAACATTGAAGGCGAACGCGATGAGTGCCGGATGGCAGACCCTTCTTTCTGAGGGGTAGTTGGCAACGGTGGAGCGCCCTGATAAGTTGAGAGACGCTTTGCTCTCCTCGCATCTGTTGGACTGATAGTTCTCGCCCCAAGGCCCGTAGCATGTGTGCCCGGCATAACAGACATTCGTTTGTTAGACGAAGGGGTGCTGTTGGTCTTGCCATTTCCTCGGTTGGGGGATCTCCCAGCAAAGGACAAAGATCTGTTGTGTTCAGGAGTCATGGTCTGTACAGATAAGAGCGACTGATTTTGCCGCGATGGAGGCTGAAGCGATTTCGACTTGGCAGAGCGAGCCGTAGCAATCGGCCGAGTACTGGGCTCAGTATAGCTTCCAATTGAGCCGATACTTATCCTCGCTGAGGCATCCGCAAGGTTTGAAGACGATGAGCTCGTGGTCAAGCTAGGGCGCCGTCTTGGAATTCCCTTGGAGCCATAGTCTGTATCAATCACACCGGGACCTATCGATTTTCGTGGAGCTTTCGCGTTTGCCAAACCAATGCCCGACAATGGAGGATAGCGTCGAGGACGCGGTCCCAGCGGTCCAGTTGGAGGAGGATCCATGGCGGATGAGTTAGAAGCAGTTGAAGAAATACTACTCTTCCGCGATGCACTCTGTCGGTGTAACAGAGAGCCTGATCGACTGGATCGAGGGCCCGTAATGCCTCGCCCCTCCATATCCATGGTGCCCATCGATGCCCTTCCACCTTTCGTCAACCTGATTAATTTGTCCTCGTCTGCCAACAGTTGAATGCCCAGTTCGCTTGATGCCGAGGCAATGCTCTTATGGAGGTCGTCAAAACTGGCCGTGGGTAAGAAATCGAAAGAAGGTGTGCTCGGGGTCTGATTTCCATCCGCAGAATTGTAAGTGCCAAAGGAGAAAAGAGAAGGATTGCTACGCGTCGGGGTACTAAGAATTGGTTCCGCCGAAGCCATATGGGAGGACGAAGCTATGCCCACACTCGGATCTGACTTATCGATCCTGCTGCAGTAGAGGACTCAGGGTCAGTACGGGGAATTGGAGAGAAACTGCATCAGAGTGCCTGGTGAGGCCCTTACGCTTTTGAGGTCCAGGTCGATCTTTGGTCCGAGGGGGCCTCTCCTTCTCGAACCATGGGAGAAATATATTGTGTCGGCCCGTGAGCCAGCGAGCGATCCTGATCAAGAGGGTCTCCCTTCTCGATTCAGTCCGTCCTCAGGCGGAACACACTCCTGGCTATTGCATGTCCAAGATCAAGTCCGGGGAAGATTCGCCGAGTGAGCTTTCGACGTGGGTGTGGATGTTGGTGAGGGAGGCCAGCTCGAGGCACGCCGAAGCGGAGCTTTCTTTGGGGGGATGACCAGAGCGAAGGAGCAGGCTACACGCGCGAAGGGAGATACGAGGCACGAAGCCAGGTAGGATCTGAGACAGGACGAGCCTGTAGACAGATGAAGCTATCACGAACGGGTATTTGAACAAGCTGCAAGTGGCCGTGTCACTGCTGGAGTTGACTGGCCTGGCAGAGGAGAGTCGTCCCAGAAACAAAACGCAGGGATGCCGTGTTAGCGAGAGGGCCCATGTACCGGCCTATGAGAAGACGCTATCGCACATATATACACACAAGCTTTACTATGTGTTTTTCCCGTCGTGAAGGAGCTGCTGGGCTCGAATTTGCATTGACTTGCTCACGATAGACCGCGTCACAAAGTGGGCTTTGGAGGTGGTGTTTACGGGACTGAGGGCGATGATTGATGCTGCCTCTTTTACAAGTACCAGTACAAGTACGCCATAGCTGCTTGTGCAGCTCCTAACCCTACTCTGCTGCTATAATCACTGTGATAATAATTTGCTGCTCATGCATATTTTTTTTTATGTACCACAGTCTTCTCGCAGGACGCCCCTATTTTTCTGGAGGACAGATGCACTGATAAGGTGTAGTCGCAGTGGTTGGCCCCTGACGGGTGCAGTGACAGCAGCGATGGTCAGAACGAAGAGCAGCCAGATGGGGAACATATATGGGGCTGCACGCACCCAGCACAGCAAATGCGCAACCAGCACATCTCAGAAGGAAGGCCCACGGGATGCACAGCAGTGCAGTGCAGTACAGGACGCGCAGCTGTGGTATCTGCGGTGGCAGCACCAGAAGCATTTCCGTACAGGAGCACGAGGAGTGAGGACAATGAGAAGCCTTGCTTGCGGTGTGCTGTGCTGTCCCTACTGCGCTGCTCTTCCAGGCACACCAACGGGAGAAATCAGCCCGCAAATTAGGGGTTGCCGCCACCTGTACTCCACCCTGCATCAAGCGCTCTCCAGCCTGCTCGCGGTGGTGTCCGTGCTTTGCTCTGCTCTGCTTTTGTAACTGGATGCCTGGCAGCCTTGTAGTGCTACAAGTAGTTGTGTGAGGCATCAAGGCAGCCAGGCAACCTTTAGCTGTGCGCTCACCGCCCTCAGCTGATGCGGATGAGCCCGCGCGCCTAGTTTCCCCTTTCCGGCACTGCCTGCGTGAGGGATGCCGAGGGGCGGGCGATTGCTGGCAGCCAACGTCATGTTCGCCAGAGCGCTTATCGCGTCACTTATTGCAACCTCGGTCATACACTGCAACCATTCACACTTTCCTGGACGGTGAGAAGAAGTGGATTCTAAAAGGTGGGTTACTGTTGTTGAGGAGCCTAGAGGCTCCAGAAAGTGCTACACTCAACAAATCCCAATTTGAAAGGGCCCTTTTGGCACAGCGCAGTCGTTTCAGACTCGTCGTCACATGCAGAATCACAGATCCAACCCCAGGCGGATCTCCCCTCCCAACTCCACTCGAATCTGGCAGCCATGGCCCCTCACCGGCCCAAAACTATGGAGGACCAAACTGCAGGAGCAATTATCAATAGGGAGGAGCCCTTGCCAGTCATAAATATTGGCAATGCCGAAGAGCACAACATCTTGGAAGACAACCACGATGCGCGAGATGAGTCGCCGGCCCCAGGCAAACGTGAACGCCTCAAGAAAACAACCTCAGCTTTGAAAGGCCATATGCCATGGAATTATGGAAAGGATGGGGGACTCAGCATGCAGGATAGGCTTCTTGAAAAGTATGCCCCCCGTCTCCGACACATAGAGAGGTTTGAGCTCTCAACTCCTGACCATCCGCTGACCAATATCTCAGACTTCTCCAGCAAGTGATCCCGGATGAAGACATGAATCAAAATGGCCGTTCCTCTCCGCTCACTACACCTTACCCGGATACCTTCCCAGAGCGGCCCAGCTTCAACATATCCACGATGTCTGCCAACTTTCGACGCTTTAACGCACGAATCGGTGTTGTCTTCGTTTTCCAAGAACACGTGTTGCGTCTCTTTGCCTGGAGAAAGTACACTCACACCCTCTCCTTCCTGGCAGTATACACATTCATTTGTTTAGACCCTTACATCCTCACTGTTCTGCCATTCGCCCTCCTCGTCCTCGCAGTACTCATCCCCTCCTTTATGGCTCGACACCCCGCACCTCCACCAACAACGCTCTCCACCAACGACTTCATATACTCAACTACCGGGCCGCCAATAGCCCCGCCACCAACGGTCAAGCCTGTGAAGGAGCTGAGTAAGGATTTCTTCCGCAACATGCGCGACCTGCAAAACTGTATGGAGGACTTCAGCCGAGTCCACGACCAAATTCTCGCTGTAGCGACTCCCAACACCAACTTCAGCAATGAACCCCTCTCATCGACCCTCTTCGTCTTCTCCTTCGTGACCTGCATTGTCATGTTCATTGCCGCGCATCTCCTTCCCTGGCGTCTCATCTTCCTTATTCTGGGCTGGGCTCTGACGCTCTCTGGTCACCCAACGATCCACGCGCAGATGATCAGTACCAGAGACCAACACATCTCTCCCCATGAAGCTGAGGCAAAGTCCTGGTTGGACCAGTGGATTAGTGCAGATATCATCCTCGACTCGGCTCCCGAGATACGAGAGGTCGAAATCTTTGAGCTCCAACGGCTCTCGTCTGCTGGCGATGAATGGGAGCCCTGGATGTTCTCTTCTTCACCTTACGATCCCAAGGAACCCAGTCGAGTTATTGGAGAACGACCGCGGGGCACGCGCTTCTTTGAGGACGTGCAACCTCCTGGAGGATGGGAATGGAGCGAGAAGAAATGGGCACTCGATCTTTGGAGCCGGGAGTGGGTTGAAGAGAGAATCATTACCGGAGTAGAGGTAGAGACGGAAGGAGAGAGATGGGTGTACGATATCAATTACGATGAGGATGATCGATTCGAAGTTAGCAGCAATGATATCGATTTGGACGCAGCAGACGATCCAGAGGCCACACCACAAGCCAGGCCAAGCGGTACGAACGGCGCTATCAATAAGAAGGACAGGATCCTACCCAGTTGGGAAGAGGGTGCGGACTCTGGAGTTGGTAGAAGAGGGACTTGGAGACGGAGGAGATGGGTGAGAACCGTGAAGAGGAAGTATATTAATAATACTGCGCCGGAAAATAAGAGTTCTTGAGTGAACTTTGTACTAAATTATTATCTTGGGGTCTGGCACTTGGATAAATTCCTCCTTTTGGGTAGGCGAGCGGGTAGTTGGTATCAGCATAAAGAAAAGGGAGGGAAATTTGGAGATGTGTAATTATAAGGGAAATCCAGGCGTAATGCCTCATGAAGTTATGGAAACAACATGTGTACTAAAAAAATCTTATAACCGCGTACAACACACACACATGTTTATTTTAACAATAAGTTTTTCCTTTACTCCGGCACCTCGTCTAACGTTTCTACGTTAAGGTACCGCATGAATACATTCTCAATAGGGTGGAAGTCGCCGAATCCAGATATACAATCCAAACCCCTCTCCCTCCCTTCAGAAAAGGATCAAGATGATAGATACTAGTATATCCCGTGTAAATCAATAACGCGGACTTCATAGATAAACTAGAAAATACTAATCGCGTAGCCATATTTAACCTCCAAGAGAAAAGCTGCTCTCTCTTAGTTCATTTTTATAGATCCTACTCGTACCTCGATTGACGGGAACACACGAACGTCACATGATAAATCGACTATGGGGAGACTAATGATACCAGCGAACCTTAAATCATTCGTCGCATGATTGTTCAAAATCATTCAAAATAAAACACAAGGACCATAATCCTCACTGGGGCCTTTTCATTTATATATAGTCATGGCTAGATATGATCCATACGATATCACCACGTCACGTAGTCACAAGCTTAAAGTACTAAGTATTGCCATTTCCTATAAGTCTATTCCATGTTAAAAGCATACAAAACTACGAGCAGCCATTAATTAGTGCTGGGCCTAGAATTCAAAGTCTAGCCACTGGACAAATGTAAAAAGCACAGATTTATCATGTATTTTCGCCAACGCCTTCAAGAAGAAAATGTTATCCATTAGAATTTTGGCTCGTAACTTGTCGTGGATAAAATCCTCGTTGAATTTTTACATCTCCCAACCATCCGTCTAAGTTGACAGTGAATTCCCCACATTTGCACAATAATTAGAACATTATATTAAGTTATATACCCTCTCACCCTGGGAAAACGAGAGGCTCTGAGGTCGTTGGATGCGAGAAACGAATGCATGAGATTTCGTTGAATGATTCATGTAGACGGGAATGACAGGGCTGTCATATCCGGAGGGTGATGCGTTTAGAGGAGGTAAGCAGCGGCGAGACCGAGGACGGCAAGAGCACCGCCAGCACGGTTAGCAGAGGCAGAGTTGCCAGAGACCTGTGGGGGCTGGGTGCCAGTGCTTGATGGGCCAACTGGAGTGTTGGTCGCGGTGCCGCTGCCACCACCGTTGCCACCAGAGCCGCCACCAGAAGTACCGTTACCACCAGAGCCGCCAGAACCACCGGTGCCAGTGCCAGTGGAGAGGGGTGGGACGACGGAAGAGGCACCAGTTGGGACAACAGAGGTGGTGGAGCCTGGAACAGGGAAGGTACCGTTGGCATTGCCAGAGCTGCCATAGACGATGCCGTTCTTTGCGCAAGCAGCAACACCGCTGGCAGGGCCGGAAGCCCAGCACTCAGATGGGTTGTTACCGACGGGAGGCTCGCCGACGAGGTTGTCGTTGCAGTTGCCGGCTTGACCAACGGTGCCAGTGCATCGGATGATGATGTTGGTCTTGAGGGAGTCACCAGCGCAGTAGACAGCGTTGGGAGTGCTGCAAGTGATGGCACCAGTGCTTGGGTCACTGACAAAAGATGTTAGCAAGGAATGCTGATATAAAGATGGCACGACTACTTCGAGTCGGGAGGAAACTCACGTGGTGTAGCCCTGGGCGCTGGCCAAAGCAGCAACGGAGAGGATAACAGCGGCGTAGGTCTTCATTTTGAACGACTGTATTGTTGATAGCGAGTGATCGATTTGGTTGATTAGAGTAAACGTTGATTGAACGACAGTGGGTAGACGTGAAATGGTCTGGTTTACTTGTTTATTGCGATGAGGAGGAAAGAAAGTAGCGGGCTGAGAGGGAGAGGTCTTATATGCTGCGGGAAGGTACAGAACAGACAAGGAGATGGGATCCGCACGAACGAGCATCAAGGATGCGGCGACTGGAGCCATGCGAGGTACCTGGTCGCTCCATCCACCCATCGAGACCATCTTGTTTGTTGGCGTGGCTGGACCCCCAGCCTCGCCCAGAGCTCGTGCATGTCTCGCCTCCAATCCCCCTTTCCACAGGAGGCGATCAGCCGGCAGCGGTCGACGACGTGGGTGGCTGAACGGTGGCTCGTCTCCCCGGCAGCCGCAGCAGCTCTTGCCGTTGGCCTCTCACCGTCTTCCCCAGCCACACCACATCCCAGCCTTACCCGCCCACCGTACAAGTGCGAAGAGCATAATGTGTACACAACAATCCTGTGTACCTGCTCTCCCGCTTGATTTTGGCCCAGAGTCAAGTACCGGATCTTGCCACCGCCTTATTACATACAGCCCGATCCACTCCTTCCCTGTCTCAGTACTGCCCCTTTCAGCCATCCTGCTGAACTGCGTCTGTCCAAGTCGATATCGGACACTTCCGGATTCTAATTTTGCAACAACTAGCCTGGCTGGCCTCGTAAAGCGCGACGCCAATTCCAAGATCTTCGATCAACTTTCACTACCGTAAGTTCACTCGTGGGCCCAGCGGGGGCGTGACGGCTCGCCCGTCTCTCGGCTGCCCGATTCGAGACGCTCCTGTCATTGTCACGCCTGGCCTTTGCTCAGGATTTTAATTTAAAGGGAACGAGGTCGCTCATGCTGGAGATTTCACACAGTTTCCCTTGGGCCAAGACAATTCGCGAACCGGGCACACGCTGGTCGTTTCTATTTCAGGCGGTCTCAGGCACGCGGCAACCAGAACTCGTTAACGACCCCGGGCACTATTGCTCGCGCTTGATGACCTTCTTTTACAAACTTGGGAGCTGATCACCGGGAAAATTTTGTTAACCTTCGCAGAACTAGTAATCTTACAGACGGTACAAGTATCAGATTGAGATGGCGGCCTGCCCGTGGCCTATCATGAGATGTGCTGAGGGTTAATAATCAACTTCGAGTAATACGAAAGGCAGGAAGGTCAGCATAGTGGAAACCGGTAGTGGTTGATTAATGCAGGTTGTGGTCGGTGCACTGTGCCTGGGGCACCTTAACCGGTCTTACAGCCGCTGGATTCCAACTATTCCACAGCACTGTAACACTACAGTTATTAGGCCCGAAACTGGAGTACAACGCAGCAATATCTTCCCCACTTCTGGTGCTCTACAGGACTCCATAGGTGAGCTGTCCTGCTCCTTCCGCGTAGAGGGCGAGGGAGATCCCAAATTCCAAGTTCCAAGTATCTCCTCGAGTCCTCAGAAACGTTCCCTCTTCAAAGTTCGGGAGGCATAAGTTCTGGTTGAGAAAGTGGCCAATCATGCATAGTAATTTATAAACATCTGCTGAGCCACAGCCCACTGCCGGGCGCCACCACCAGCAACCTTTCCCCTCACGCAGTTCCTCTTCCTTCTCTCCATCTTTCCATCAACATCATCAGATCTTTTGATGCAGACCACGCTCACTCAAAACACTTGCATCGCCGTCAACCCGCCTCAGTTCTCCGTCTCCGCTCCCGCTCTCCTGGGAAAGTGGGAATTTGCAATTTACTGTCTGCACGTCTAAACCGACGTGCCCCGTTTTTTGAACGAGGAGACAGAAGCCGTGTCGCGCATTCACCCAATAGACTATCCACTTACCCGCCGACCCTAGTTCCAGACATCACAGGCCACCTCGTATTATCGACGCCGAGCTTCTCTGGAAACATGTACGATTCTCAGATATCCTTCACCCTCGACACCATCTGTCCATGGTGAGTGCTTTCAAGCAATATTGCTCCGCATTCTTCTTTTCCCTGCATCTACTCTTCACTAGCCGAAAGGTTCCAAGATAGAGTTGCGCCTGCAGCATTTGCTTGCATGTGGCGATGGGCCCTGGCATGAATACGAGCTACTTCATATCCCAGGTCAGATACTGACATGGATGTTAACCATTTCCAGGACCTACCTCGCCAAAAGAAGGTGAGATGTGTCATCAGCCTTTTTTTATTCATTATTCCATCGTATTTACTGCGTATTACTGTATTGACATAGGGGCAACGTTGCATAGACTAGGTGAAGGTGAGCAATTCCTTGCATGTGAAAGTAGCTTTTGGCTCTCGATCTGGCCATTTCTTTAACATTCCATTTTCGGAAATATTCTTTTGAATTACCAATCACGTGTTACAACTTTTCTCTACTCTGGAAGATCTTCTCACGTAGGTCATAGCTCTCCGCCGAGTGCGAGAAAGCGATGTCTCTTCCAAGGTCAACTTCAGCGTTAAATACTTTCCTTACCAACTCTACCCCGAGGCGAGCAAGGAAGGCGAAGACAAGTACGAGTGGTACAAGAAATCGCGCTATGGTGACTCGGAAGAGAAAATGGTTATGTACACCACGTTGATGGGTGCCTATGGAGAGTCGGCTGGCATCCATTACAAGTTCGGTGGCAAGGTCGCCAATACGATAGATGCGCACCGTGTGATTCAGCATTTCCAAGAGGCTAAAGGACCGGAGACGGCGAACAGAATCATCGACAGTCTCTACCGGCAGTATTTTGAAGAGGAGAAGCATCCAAGTGATGACTCTACCTTGCTGGAGGCATGCAAAGAGGCAGGAATCGATGAGAAGGCGGCGAATGAGGTCATTGAAGATAAGTATGAAGGGTTAATGGATGTCAAGAACTTGATCCAGGAACAGGCTAGCAACGGTGTTGATAGTGTTCCCTATATTGTGTTCGAGGGAAAGAGGAGGGACATTACTCTTGTCGGAGCCAAAGAGATTGACGAATATGTTAAGGCCTTGCAGCAGATTGCGAAGGAGAGCAGCTAGCTGCTAAAAGAGCTAGAGAGCTAAGGCTAGAAATCTGGGGTGATGACACAAGTACGTGTGCAACAGTACATTGCACTAGTATATATGCAAGAAATAGTTACACTTGGTACCGAACATGCGCCTAGCACAACGTGCAGCAGCTCAAAGTTCGACTGGCACATTTATGGAATCAAGGAAGGTACTGTGCACTGGAGACGATGAGAAGCTTGTCGCGTGATCTGTCGTCATTTGAGACGCAGCAGCACTGTATGTCTTGCACGTATGATATCGTTTCAAGAGCACTGTCCGCGGATGAAGTAAGATCCTAGTGCTCTAGGCCTAGGCCTAGGCCTCGATTAGCGAAAAGTCTCAGTCAAGTCTGAGGCTCTGTAGAACTCTCCAACACAGGTAAGTAAACTAAAAATTGTATGCACGTGTGTTGTGAGACGGTAGCCTCACAGCTGCAAACTCAATGGTAACCTCGTTTTGTCTCGTTTCAGGTTGTGGGGTCTTGGATCTTGCATCATATTGCAGGAAGAGAACGGGTGAGTAAATATCCTACAGGTAAGATCTGCATATCTCCATGTGGACTATTGTGAGAAGAGTGGACGAAATTGAGTTATCTCTAGAGTTCTTTCGGTTCCTACACTTTCTTTGTCTCCACATATCTTTCACTATTAAGAGGAAGATCTATTTTTTGAATGAATTCATTTCTATTTAACTATAAAGGTCTATCTATTCTAACAACATTGAATAACCATTGTCTCTTCCTTTCGATATTTCTTACACCTCTCCTTGGACTCTAGCAGGTCAGGTATGTCATCGAATCTAATAGGGTTCCAGGGAAGCAAATGCGGAGGAGAAAGCTATGTGATCTTGGCCGAAGAAGCCAGCACCTTTGACCAGGAAGGAAATGAGTAAAATGACATCAGCAGTCGAGAATCTCTGCTTCGAACGCCTTGTCGACTTTTCTCAGTCAGGAATTAGTATGAAGGAGACCCGAGAAAGAAGGGATGACGTTGAGCCAGGATGGATAGCTTCCCACCACTTCAAGGCAATTAAAGCTTCTAGCTGGTACACTAACAGCACGGAGATCAGGTGAGGGTTAAACAGGCCTATCCAACTATGCTTATATGGAGGTAAGTGGCACTTCTTATCTCACAGTGTACAGCATTTTCCCATGTGGTGTGCCTGGTGTCTTGAATAAAAAGATGATCAAACAGAGCTTAGTCTCCGGGAAATACGGTCTCCAGCTGTACTGCACTAGATATCTCTTCCCCGAGGGGTTGGAGCTGTCCATTTAAGTTTTATGCTGTGTTTAATGGAAGTAGCAGGTCATCACATATTTGAGGCTAAAACTTCTGAGCCATAGCGTCCTAGTTTTCTCAAGAGTATATTACCTTGTATCCTTTGAGAGCAAAGAGACAAGGAAGGATCAGGAAGTGCGGTTCCGGGTTACGCAGAAAGGGAGGCAGGAACGGGAGCTAGGAGGATTACTTCACACAGATCCTGATTGGCACGGAACCACTCCCTTAGGTCATACCATAGGGCTGAATGTCCCTCTCGGTACTTATTTACGTACTATACTGTGTATCATGCCAGTTCACTACAGTAGAAAGCCACCGCCGCCAGCAGCTCGGGCACCATAAGTTGGATTTCTAACAGTCAGCCGTATATCATACGTCATACATCTTCATGTTACTCTTTATCGAATTTTCAAAAACTGCAATCGACAATGTTCTGGAATATTGTTCTTATTCAACCCCTCGGGAACCGGAGGGGCGGGGCGGGCAGCTCCGCGTAACAGTGATGAGTTCGCGAGGAAATGGTCTCATGCCTGAGGCATACACAGCAGTTTTGTCCTCGCAACTGCAGGTGAGATGTCAGGCCACAACGTACCACAAACCACACCACAAGCTGTGTCCTGCGTCTGATTCTTGCTGCGCGGGAAGAGCGTGGCTGCGCATCCCCCATCTTCATCTACGCAACTGGCAGGAAGGACTAGAAAAGCATCTGATTTTTACAGTTGCAAACATGGGTATAGAACCCTTTTTTCGCATTATCATTGGTGTGGCGTCTGGTGATGGCGTCAAGGACTTCCGTTTTAGGAAATCATGCCCCCTTACTCATCGATTTATTGCTGAGAGTTCTTCTAAGAAGCATGAGAACATGGCAGAAGCAGGTTGATTTTGAGTTCCCGCGGGGAGATTACCCCCATGTCACAACTACCTTTCTCTGACCCGTGATTTGCGCATCGTGACTGCCCGTCGACGTGAAGATCCCGGAAGGAAGAGAAAGGAAGAGGGAGCCAGTCTACCTTTGCATTGTGGTCTGTTCTTACGATACCATTACGGGTAGGTAGGTAGATAGTAGGTAAGGTGGTGAACACGCTTCTCTCTCTCTTGTTTTCCCGGTATATATTACCACTTCCCCTCACGGCTCATGCCAGTCTCCTTTTCCATTCATCATCATCGTCTTATATATAGTCTTGCGCACATATATACGCACACACATACACACCTCTCACTCTTCTTTTTTGGGAGTTTTAGGAAAGCATCATAGAACACCCTCCACTCAGCTCTACTCTACTTACTCTACTTCAACTCAACTCAACCTACTCCATTGTACTCCGAGTTATTTTTCATCTCTACTCACTCTATTGTCACGACAATACACCATCCTCCACTCCTAGTCTGTTACTAGTATTGTGAATATACTACCACATACTTTCCACTCAATCAATCAATCAAAACAAGGAGTTTTCTTTTAAGGGTTAAAAAGGATAGAAAACAATGGCACCAATCGCACGTCTCGCTTCCACAAGGATGTTCTCCACTGCAACCCGTCTCAACGCCGCTGCAGTAGGAAAGCCTCACTTCCGTGTCTTCTCCCTGCCTACAATCGCGAAGCCCGCTCCCGCAGATTGGGGCCGTGTCGGGAAGAGGGAGTTAAGGACCATGAGCATGTAAGCTGGACCTAACACTTCACTCCCTTTTCACCGTTGTCCCTTGTACACTGTAGCTGATTTTTCTCTCTCTTCTAGCTACGCTCCTCTCATGTGCTTCTTCCTTGGATGGCCGGTTGCCGTCGGAAGAGTGTTAGATGGCCATATGTAAAATAGTGGTTCTTCATTTCTCCTATGTCAAAATCCAAAATCATCTGAGAGAGGGTGCCAGGTGGAAATGGTTAGACAAAGATCTTCTGATGCTGGTTTTGGAAAGCCGTCTAGCATTGTCGAAATAGATATGGATGGCACCGATTCCAGGTGCGAGCTGCGCGGGTTATAAGCATTTGATAAGGAGTTTTCATTTTTCTTTTTTGGGCGTTGCTGTATTATTATACCATGGGAGGAAAATTTCTCGTGGTTTCCTTCCTGTCCATACTGTTAGTTTGGATGAATATGGGAATAGAAATTCAAGTTCAAAAATACTTTCAGCTTTTCGCCTATCGCTCTCTACAAGAGAAGAGTGTACGATATGCAATGCAGAACTACCGTGGAGTTCTTGCTTTAAAATCTTGATAATGAGAATTATCATAGCTGTTAATATTATTGATATACATCGTCTAATAAAACTATAGAGCCACTGAAATGCGGGTAGCCGAATATATGTGGAAGAAGAAAAAACGCCCCCATATTCCGTCCCGTCTTATCTCCCGAGAGCACCAACATCCTAAAACGCCCATCTAAACAAAAGAAAGTCGAGAGCCATTGTCTTATCCTTTTGTTTATACCATGTCTGCCGTTAAATACCTTTCATTATATCCATGCGCTGACAAATGAAAATAGATGTGTGATGGTATGTCTATACTGATAATGGATCCTTGAAAGCACCTTTGTGCTAGATTTTGGTTGGATTACCATCCCAATATTTCGGCGACGCTACTCCTCTTACTTCTTGCGTGCTGCCTGGCATCCTGGAGTTTCTTCTCCTGGCTCTTCGCAATGATATAATCATCCCGCTCCCGCTTGCTTGCAAATGTTTTTGGATATCGAACTGCTCCGCGTTTAGGTGGGAGTATTGTTGAGCCAGGTACATAAGGGTTGGATGGTATCCTGGTGATTGTGGGCTGGGGATAATAATGCGCCAAAGAGCCTCTAGTATGGTAGGTGAGGATCTCTTTCGAATATTGGTCTGCGGCCGGTCGTGTGACGGAGAACCGTGATTGCAGAATTGGGCGTCTACTCTGGTCACTTCTTGTTTGCACGCCACTCAAACTCTGTGACCTCTTTAGTGTCGTATTTTCAACCTGCAGCCCATATTGAGGGAGCTGGGATTGAAAACATGCGGCTAGCATCTTCAATGACTCGGCATTGTTTTCTTTGCAATCAAGAGCTACACCTTCATCTTGAATTTCATCTGAACTGAACCTGGCCACCATCTCGGGGACAATATCGCATTCGTTGATGCCATACAGCTTCATCAACGTGTATCTCAACTTTGGAGGAAACTGGTCACCTCTTTCGTTCAGGAATTGAACAAGCCATTTTCGGACTTCGCGAAATTCTATGGCTTTTCTTTCCCGAATTCGGTTGATGTGATGCTCTGCCAATGGCATCAAACGAGATGAGTCCAGGTAATCTCCTGCTAGAATGGTGGATCTGGTCTCCGAGATAGAGCGTGCTGATGAAAAGCTTAGGTTACTTCTGTTTCCTCCAACACCATAGAACCGGTCAAAATCGGTGGGTTCATCATCTGCTGGAGGTGTAATGATGATTCTAACAGGGTTGGCAGCAAATTGCTCAACGACGCTTGGTAAATGGTCTAGCGATCTGTTCTCGACCATCGTATCGCTCGAGCTAGTTCCCGAGCCTAAGGAGATTACGTCCGGTTCGTACTCTGAAGTTATTTTGGAGCCATAAAGATCAATTGGGGTCACAATGTCCTGCTTATCGAGTAGCACGGAGGCATGTGAAGAGGCGTTCCAGATGATTGGCCCATCGCCAGCTGTGTCACTAAGGCTCGAGGTAGATTTTCGTGGACGAAGAACGTGATTGTTCCAAATCTTTTTGAACGAGCGTATGTGGTTACGCTTCTTGGTTTCCATCTTGCTGGATGTGGAGGAGGGTATCTCTGCTGGCGGGAGAGGAAGAATGGAGATGGTAGTGGCACTTTTCCTCCCGGCACCGTCTATAACGTAGGTTACCTCCATGGATTTCTTTGCAGTTTCATGGTACAGTCGCTTTACATCGTGTGCCTTTCTGTTTAAAGTGTTAGTTTAGTCTTCAGCACATGTCAATTGTGCCGACCCACTTTGGCTTTCCAGTCGGATTCCAGCTGAAGCGCTTCATAAGCTCCGAATGCAGAACACTTGCCAACACGACTGAGCTATACCTTGGAAGATCAACTGGGCTTTTGCCTCTGGCTTACTTGCAACACTCCCGCGCCGTCGATTGTTGGGAATTTTTATATGCAGGACCCCATGTCTTTATACCCCCATACTTTTATTTCATTTCGATACTTTATTATTTTCATGTATGAAGGTTACAATCGCCTGGAATGCAAAAGAAACAAAAGAAAGAATAGACCGGACGGAGAATAGAAAAGTAAGCTTGATGGGTCAAGGATAGCTGCCGCCCGGGAATGGGAAGCCAAGGAGGGGTTGGGCAGGAGCTGAGCTCTCCCTTTCCAGGCGCTGGTGTCGTGGCGTGGCTGTCTGTATCAGAACTCCGGTGTTGGGCTGGACCTCGACACCGCCAAGTGTCTCACAGATATCAAGCCTTTCCCATGCTGCACCATGGGAATGCGCCTGGGTTGTAGTTCTTATCGTCGGTCCCAGGGTGTTCAGGAGGTCAGTGGAGAGATTGCTCGGGTCTTGCTACCACAATACTGCGGTAGTTACTTGAGCAGAGAATACTTCTGCCTAAGAGCTTGTGACCAGAGACTGAACTATACCTTCCATCTCATCATGATTTTCTGGTACTCGTTGGCGGCAAGGAGCTTTCTGCCTGTTCTCCGAGGTATAGGCTGCCTTATCGTCAACCTACCGGTGCGGTATGAATGACGGTCCAAGGACCAATATTCAATATCTGAGATGCAATATCCAGCCCCATGGGTGCAATTGTTTGGGCCTATTGACTCTATTGATTCCCGGCGGGATCCAGGCCGAGCTGCCACGATAAGGACCCTGGTGCATGGAGTATTGATTTCCTGATCGAGACATCTCCTTCGCCCGGATCCACCTCGACTACCGAAAGCTGCGAAGCCTAGGTAGCAAGCGAGGCACCATCAGTTCGGAAACGGTCTAGCGGCATGGCTAAGTATCAGGGGGCCCTTGCGCAATCCCGCGCCAAGGCAAACCCGATTCACGCGCCAGCATCTCAAGAGCATCAACCTGCGGAATTTTTCTCTCTCTTGCCTGCTGTCCTGCAACCTGCATTGATAGCCGCCGTGATACTGACAACCTTACCATAGCTGCCCTGGCCAGGCGTCAACGAACCCAGATCTCACGTGATGGCAGCACTGAAGGATATTGGCTCCTGTCCAGGCGGTGAAGAGGAATGCAGGAGGGTGATATTAAAAGATTGATGAGGACAATTCATCGCTTGTGTCTCTGGTTCCTGAATCCAGACTACCGGTGACGCATCGCCAGGCCATGGATGTATGCTGATGACGATGCGACCCAAGGGGCTTCAAGAAGCTGTGCCATGTGCTCTCTGCACTCTGCCTCTGTCCCTGCAATTCGCCAATTCGTCTCAGCCAACCATCGCGCCGAGTCGGTGGATGCTGTTGAACTCTTGCTTTTTCTTTTTATCGTCTTTGGAGGCTCAAAATCTCATGGCCCTCCTTCGCATACGCTGTTCGACACCCCTTTTTATTACGCTTTCTTTTGTTCATTGCAACAACCTATGCGCATTTCATAATTCTACCTCTGCTGATTCTGATTCTGTGCAGGACAGCTAAGGCACGCACTGCTAATTTGCTTCGAAACCATCGCAATCGTTAACATGGGGCTCGTTTTGCAATCTCCCGGCTATGTGCCAAGAGATGTTTATATGGTAGATAATCATAAATCAGAACTTGAAGAGATGACATGTCTTTATCGGAATCCCTCTGTCGTGTGGACTCTGCCCAGGAGACAAGCTGACAAGTACTTAAACTATTGCGGTGGTTTTATCTCGCCTTGACAGTTATGAGTGGTCGTTGTCTGGCCTGGTTGGCATAGATGTGCCTTGACGTCTATGAAGAAGTCCTCTTTATCGTAAACGCCTCGTCTTGGTCGGACCTTGTCAGCTAAAGAAAATCGGACTTCTATCACCCTCTCGCGCTTCGGTACCGTAGTTGACAGTGGAGCCGACAGGACTCCTGTATACTGACTGACAAGCCATTCATGCGATCAATTAGGGTCTCAAGGGTCGCATGCCGCCTAGGAAATAGGGACTGGGTGTATAAGCAAGCAAATGCCTGTGCATAAAAAGAAGTCCGGCTGTTCTATTTTAAAGACGTGCGAGTGAGTCTGGATGAGCAATGGCATGATATTATAGTAAGAGGAAATGAAAGAACAGAAATGGTGCTGTGAGGCAGTCTCTGTAGGATTATGATCAATCCAGACAACGCCACACATTTACCAACCTGCGAGCGACAATACTGTAGAAGTGTCCACAGTAGCACCTTCCCACAACTCGTGGAGTTCTTGCTCGATCCGTGCCCTAAAATAGCCTTCCCGGCGTCGATCTCCAGTGCTAACAGACTATTGGTTTATCGGGAATATAGATCTCTAGGGGCTGGAATCGGAGGAACATATTTCCGCGTCAACAAAGTAGGGGCTCGATGCAAGGCACTCGTCCTCGGCAGTTTTGATTGGCGATAAATACCCTAAAGAGGGAGAAAGGATTAAGACGTGAAAACATATACTATCCAACAACTAAAGCAAACTCAGAAAAATAATTGTTAAGACTCGCCAAGAATGTGGACGTTTTAGACTTCTTCATAAAGCACGAACGGGAATGACGTGAGGCACAAACTGCCCCACTAGCCGAGGCCTTGAAACCATGCTGAGACCGCGACGATACAGTTCGTCTCAGTTGAGATACCCCCAGCTTTCCGTGTACCAAATCTGACATAAGGAAATGGTGAGTAACTGGATGGGGATGAACCATTCCGACGGATGATGAGCATCAAAGGTGTGGTCCGGTTCCACATTGTTACAAATGCGGAGTATCGTACCGTCCTTGAGTATAGTACATCTTACATGCAATAAGCTGGTAGCTCGTAAGGAAGAGCTTATCTAGCTCTAGCTTTCTTCCTCTTCTCTCCGCTCTTCTTCCTTGTCTTGTTTGATTATTGGACTAAAGCACGCGACAGCTGCATCTTTTCTTACATCCCATATATATCAGATTGACTTGCTATATGGTTATAAGGGATCCTCTTCAATAATCGTGCATTTTAGGTTACAAGGCCACAGTTTAATCTATTTTGCTCCTTATTTTTTTCGTTTTCTATTTCCATACAGAGAAGTGCAGAGGTTGGAGAAGCAGAAGAAAGCAGTTCTTCGCTATGGCTGTGACCGCACCTTCTCCACGCGCATTCGCTCGTAGCAAAACGGAGCTCCTCACAAAGCATAAATCTTTGAAGATCACACTCTCGTTATCATCATCAATGTCAGTGTCAAGAGAGCATCCGGGATCGAGATGTACGGATGATTCTTCCTGTGGGCTACCTAATGCTGGGGATACAGAATTTGTTGGCGACGTCGATACTAACAATGACATTCCAACGCAAGAGATGCTGCGAGAAATAGAGGATCTGGTTGTACTTGATCATGAGGGACGGAGTATACCATTTAAGGACCTGTATAGCGGACTAGGAGCTACAAGACGGGTTTTAATGATATTTATCCGACATTTCTTCTGTGGTGTAAGTCACATTATTAATTGGGTATCCCAAATACTAAAAGCTGCTACATAGAATTGCCAAGAATTTCTTCGCACCCTCTCAACATCCATCTCTCCATCCTCTCTCCTCTCTCTTCCGACTCCTACCTCGATAGTAATCATAGGGTGCGGCTCGCCTTCCTTAATCCCAATGTACATCGACGAGACCTCGTGTCCATATCCCATCTACACAGATCCATCTCAGAAACTATACGATGCCCTTGGAATGCTTCGCACACTGAATCTTGGCCACCGACCGGAATATCAGCGCCGCGGCACGATGGCAGGAGTATGGGAGAGCGTTGTCCAAGGACTAAAGGTTATTAAAGCGGGGATGGCATTAGCACCAGGAGATATGCATCAGGTTGGAGGAGAGCTCTTGTTTGAGCCCCTTGAGCGAGAACAGAAGAGACAGGACGATCGTATTACTAATGATAATAATGAAGAGGAGGATTCCAGTTATGACGATGAAGTAGAAGAGAAGGTCGTTACCTGGTGCCATCGAATGAAGAATACGAGGGACCACGCCGAGTTACCCGAATTGAGAGAAGTTCTAGGATTAGATGGATACGGTATCCCCGGGAACAATGAGAAAAGATGGGAAAGAGCTATTTTAGTGAGAAAAGGGACGGGACTGAGTATGGCCAGTAGGAAAATGTGATGGAGAAATTTTGTGAGATCTGGGGTCTGGGCAATGCGATATAGATGACTTAAATAAGGAGAATCCTAATGAAGGATAGAAGGGTTTGCTGGTTTTGATAAGACATTATGGTTCTTGGTATATGGGCATACAAGCATCTGGCATGCATATCAGCGTTGGGAGTTTCTAGACTCAAGGATACACTTCATTATTAGGATGAAGGAAATATATTTATGATAATCTCATCTACCATTACAACACCGGAACTAGCACCACCAGTTTGAGTATCTAATATCTATAGCCCTAGATCAAGTGCCCTCCTTAAGAGCCATCCCGTAGAAGTTTACCATAATAGAACTTCAAATTAGACCTAAGCTATGCTATATCTTTCTGTTCTATGATGTCGACGTACAGTGTTCAGACAGTTCCAGGAGTGGTCTGTAGGGGGCTTGGCCTTGACCTTGGCTAGATGTCGGGCAAGGGATGCCGTGTCGATGTCGCGGCTGGGGTGGAGAACCCATACCACCCTTAGTAACAAGAATTGGTGGTGTTCCTATTCTGTTGATCTTGTTTGAATCCGTTTTGCCAGTCCGCTGGAGCAGTGACGGCTGGTGCCAGACTCCTTGTCAATTTACTGTACAAGAATCTCCCCTTCGCAACACTTTTATGGTAGAGGCCTGGTTGGAAAAACTCGAAAGCCTCTCTTCGGTATGCAATCTCCACAGCGGAAAGACCTCCTGTAAAGGGAGCAGTGGACGAAGATGTCTTGTACAGAGGATGAAGGACATGATTTGTTCAGGGCAGCAAAACAGAATCAGGGCGATGATGAGTAAGAAAAGTCCACCCACATCGACCACAAAGTGTCGACGGCAAATCCTGGTTTCCGGCCGGCTACCCGACTTGCAGGTCCGGAGTCAACGATAAATCTTCAGAGTAGACCTAGCTCCCTCCAGGCCTTCTCTGCGATTTTTTGGAGAACTTGTTGGCGGATGATAAAATCTCTCTCGCCTGATTCAGGATTTGGAGGACGGCCAACAATTTTATGGAAAGGCAAAGTCAGATCTGCTGATGCAACAGTAGTATTGTTCTGTCTGTCTATTATAATCTGTTGTGTCGAAGTAGCCAGTATTGGCCGCATCGTGCGTTCCCAGCGATCAATAACGATTACGGGTTTGCTGCTATCAGCATTCACTGTAATGGCTACCCCGACTGATGAACCGGCTGTTTCAATCCAGCTTTGAGCAATAAGCGCCAGATTTCTGGATGATTCTGAAAAATCAACTTTTATAATAAGAGACAGTGATGTATCCACTCCACTGGGAGCCCAGCAACCATCTGCCTGTTTTATCCAATCTCCCATCTCAACATCGAAAGAATTCATAATGTTCATTTGTGTTTCTAGATTCAGGGCAAATATGTCCACATTAATATACGCTATAAGTTCTCCTGATATGAGAGCATACGCATATGAACACGGGACCTTTAAGATCAGGGTAGCTGACTTTCTGTGATAGAAAAAGCGTGATTTTCCAATCTGCATATCTTTACGTATGTTGGAGATTGCGGTCTCTGGAACGCGGGTGAAAACCAAATATTGACCTCGAGTGGAATCATGGAGGCTAAGGATCTCTTCCTTCAAACGCTGGTAGCCGGCATACGGGCGTTGTTTATGGCCTTCTGCTAGTTTTTCTAAGGGATCTATGGGGATATGTTTTATCGGTCTTGTATCCCCATAGCTCTTCCCAGGAAGTTGAGGCCTCATAATTGTAGATTTATGTTGTATGTTTGTGGTAGAGTCGGAGAATCTTCAAAATAAGTATGTAGGTATACAGCAATATGATTCCGAGTGAATCTAAGGCTCTACTATTGAAAAGAGAGAGAGAGAGAGAGTACGTTCGTCACTCTCATAATTCAATTTATAAGAGTGAATAAGGAAGTGGTAATGTGTGTCAAGTATAGCGCTTGTGACGCAATATTAACATAATGCCCATTATGTGGTGCCGATTTGGAATTTATGACGAAAAGATGATTACTTTTTCATCTATGCTCTTCTTAGCGGACTTTCTATTCAATATACGTAAAAACCGATCTATATATTATTATCTACTCTTTTGATTTTACTACTTTCATGAGTATGAATTCCGTATACACTGAACTAGAACAGTAAGAGAGGTCAAAAAGGCGTATAATGCAAAGTGACTGGATTGTCTACGTAACATAGCATAAACATATTCATTCTCAATCAAATTGAATACTTGCATGTACCTATAACCAAGTGTTTTTCCACCCCAATCAACCGCAATTCAATTAATTCAAGCCCGATAAACCGCAGACGGCTGAAAAACAAGTAATTCACCCGCAACAATAATCAATATTCACCTAAAGTAGCAGACATTTAGCTAAATGGTGGATGACGTAAAACTAGCATAACAACCAGTGACTACTTTGCTTATTCGGCATTTCACGTACTAAGTTCCCCAGATCATCATATGAATGACATATTTCATGACACAAACCCCCTCGCAAAAGATACCAGAACAGAAGAGAAGACGGGGGTAATTGAAAAACTTGCCAGCCTGATCAGATCAGAAAGGAAACCTCTCTCTCTCACCTCTCCGATTACAAATGCATGATATAGACGGGGTACCTATTGGTACAGTACCTCAACTACAACAACACAACACACACTCTTCATTTCTCACCATGGCAACACGTGCAAGCATCCCATTGTCCCGGGGGAAGAGAGCAATGCCAAGAGCTGCAGTCAAACCCCCCTCCCTCCAATTTAATTAGATGGGATACTTAATTGGGGTATAACGATGGTTTTAATTCTTTTTTCTGGTGGCTTGATCGGTGTAACCTGAACAGCTTACCTGGCAGATACAGTAGTAAAAGCCAAAAAAGCAAGTTTCTTACACCATGCCTGATACGGAGGGGGGGCATGCGGGGCACTTACGGTACTTCACGCCGAACGTGAAACTACTTCAGGCAAATATCTCATTCTCATCTCATAAGTGACAACGTGCGAGAGTGAGCGCACACGGAGTGAGACGAATGAGAAGATTGATGAGTGTGTAATGTGTATATTTTTTGTGTAGAACCATCAATAAAATGTTAAAATGACTGGCTTTTCTCCTATGATATGAGAATATGAAGCTAAGCTATCTGGGGGTATGTAATGGACACTTGAAATTCTTATCTTCCGCTAAAATTGTTGAAACCAAAAAAAGGGGCTCTCGTTTTGTCCTTAGGCTATTTTTTACCATATATCATTTATGCATGCATTTTTTCATATATATTTCGCTGAACCTGCCCTATGCCGCCCGAAAACGGAAGAGTAAAAAAGAATAAGCAAATAAACAATTCATACCGCCGATGCCCTTTCGTGATATTTGTAAAGGAAAAAAGAAAAGAAATGCGGTCGTTATGTGAGAAATGGAAAAAAAGGAAGGATAAGAACAGAATTGGGGAGGGGCAAAATATTTAAAAAAAAAGCAAAAGAACAAGACAACCAAAAATAAACATAGATGAAATATTTGCTTCCAGATCATGACTCCGCTCTCTTAAAGCATAACACCGAATAACAAGCGATTTCCAGTAGCGTAACAATTAATTAGAAACGTATTTCGTGCTCATGCTCATGCTTCATGCTTCATGCAGACGCGCGCGTGAGGTCGCAGCTACAACCACAAAATCCCTCTCCTGCCTTTTCATTCGTGAGAAAGAAAAATGTAACCTCCAAAAAGAGAATAAGTCTCCACAATCAGTCACGATTTGTCCTGGTAGACAAATTCAATCATCACGCGACTAGTGAACCCAGATCTCCCCTCCTTTTTTGCAATGATTGTTTTTTTGCAAGGAAAAAAAACCAAACCTAGGGCAATGTTTGCCCTTGACCAAAGTTGAAAAAAAGCAAAGACGGGGGAAAAAGAAAAGAAAGGAAACCCGGGAAAGAATACAGATCATCTTCTCGTAAAAATTGGGTGAATTTTCTTTGGATTTGCTTCTCTCTCCTACTGCTCTCATTCGACAGACAGTAGGCCTTCGAGCCTCTGCTTCTCCTTCTGGTCGGCTAGTCATTGGCTCATTCTCCTCTGGCTCTCCAGGCACGCCTCACAGACTCCGCCGCCAAAGACGCGCGTGTGGCGCCTCCAGCCCTCGGCAGCGACAATCTCGCCGGTAAACTCGGTGCCTTCGGTGGTCATCTTCGTATAGCTTCTTCTCCTGGGAGGAAGCTCGCTGGCTTCGAAGGTTGAGCTCGAGGAGAAGGAGGAGAGTTCTGCTGGGAGCGCCGCGTCGGCCAGACTGGGGTTATTGGAGGATGCTGACAGGTCCAGCATGGGCGGAGTGAAGGGGGGCGGGTGGGGTGGAAGTGGCCTCTGCGCAAATACGGGAGCTGCTCCCGGTAGGGCTTGGGCTTGGACCTGGGCTGGCGATGCCAGAGGTGGTGGAAGTGGTGGTGGCGCTGCTGTCAATGCTGCTTCGGATCCAGATGAGGGCTCCTTCTCCTGCTTCTGCTTCTCAGCCACCGTTCGCGGAGATGAGTGAGCAGCAACATAGTGACCCGTGAACTCCAGGCCGGCCTCCTGCGCTTTGGGATTGGAAAGTGGCAGTGGTGAGATTTTCTTGGCGTATGCTCGTTTCCTCCGCGTGTAGATGCTGAGGCCCACGAAGACGACGAGGCCCAGGAACACACATGTGGTTGGTAGGGCTGCCAGCGGCCCCAAGCTGGCCTCTCCAGCCAGGCGCTGGTTGGTTTCCGAGACGGAGGTCATGACTGCGATTGGCGTGCTCTGCAAAAGTCCTGGATATGCTGCAGGTGGGAGTCCCGTGACAGATCCTGACTAGATGTGCTTCAGTCTCGCAGGCCCCTAAGATCCAGCAACACAGGTGACGGCGACAGTGACGGTGACGGTGACTCGTTCTTGATACGACGGGATGGGACAGGACGGCTACTAAGTACTGAAGGGAGGTAAGAGCGAGGTGGCATTTAGAGTTGGGTGGCATGAAGGCTTATGTAGAGATTCATGAATGGAGGGACTAGCGGCGTGCAGGTTCCATGTCAGCGGTGATCTGACGCGCATAGTACAGATGGCCGAGCATTAATGGAAGTGGTAAGGCGGGCTCATGGCACGAGAAGGGGATTTTTGCTGCCCAGAGCCCACGAAAGGAGGTGAATGAGCTATTGTTGGTCCTGCATGCTCCATCTTGCCCCCTCGCCTGCCTGCTGAGGGTGGCAGGTCTACAAGGTACCATGTACCTTTTCGTACCAACCGATTCCTGGGGAGGCCAATCACTTTGGAGGCGAATTATTAGACATGTTTCTGGGCATCTTTCCGGATCATCGAGGCTAGTCCGGGCGCGAATTGAGGATGCAAATAGTGGGTATCAAGGGCTGGTTTCATAGCCGCTGTTGGGCGTTTTCCCGCAGCGCCATTGACTTGTCTAAGTTAGCTGATTAGCTCTTTGCGGCGGTGGACTGAATCTCTCTCTAGTCCTCTAGCTCTCTCGTTGCCTCTTCTGGCTCCTCGGTGGCCCTTTACACAATCTCTTCTACATCACTCAATTTGCCCCGCCATCGGGCTTGGGCGGTTTTGACGGTACAATGGCATTGAAACCCACCCCCTCCCCCATTTTGTGACGGCACAGCGAGTCAGCCGGACGCCCTCTACCGCAGGGTGGGTGTAGCAACGGCCCTCCTGTAAGGCTGTACGAGGTTCAATTTCCTGCGAGGCTTGATCTCACGGTCAGCTTGGTTCGCAGTCGATCTCCCGCACCGTCATCGCATGTTATGTGCTCACTCCCAGGTGCTAAGATCCAGTCGATGCTTTCTCAGCAAACGTCTCTGCGCCATCTATAAAAGAGCTTTGGCCTTCGATCCGGAAAAAGTTGGAAGTTGCTGCGTATTTACACCAATTGCCATGCGTAGCCTGCATTTGACGGAGTTGTGGCAGGCGTGATCCAGATCTCCTCGTACGTACACAGGACCTCGGTGGCAAAGAAAGAGCTCGGGACGGCAGCACTTCAGCGGGAGAAGGATCTTGCATGCACCATCTAGAAGGACCAATTCCGGTAGCAACGGCGCCAGGTGCTGCTTTAGTGTGTGCTGGCTACATATTGGAGCAGTCCCGGCGGCGGTTTGGCCAAGAATTAAGGTACGGAGAGTACGAGGGGGCAGTACTAGGAGCTGGCTAGCTACGGAACTAGGTACGGTATATCTGTGAAGCAGCGCCTCCCAGTTACTGTGGTATGTATCGGAGAGACCCTGACTCCCCCATCCAAGATAGCTCCCAAGCCTGCCGAGTCAGCTCGGACGGCCATGCCGGGCGATGAAGAGGGAAGAGGGCAGCAACCGTCGGGTAGACACCGAGATAGCTCGAGACATACAGGTTCTGGTTCGGGATCGGAAGTACAAGGCGACTCTGGCGCATTGTTGCGTGCTCTCCTGTACGTACAGGTACTTGATGTACTGTACACATGGTATCTGCGTAGATGCGAGATTTTATCAAGATGCAGCCACCGGAAGAGGGGCAGTTTAGTGCTGTCACTGCTCGTCCCAATGCGGGCAATTGTGGCAGTCGCCTGGTGGACCGAGAGTACGAAGCACATCCGGCAGACGTCGTTGCTGTATGGGATCTGGGATTGTGAGGGAAGGGGGCGTTCCTGTGCGGTGCGCTGGGTAGAAGTCGGAGGTAGACTGTAGTCAGAGAGATTGGAGGAGGTCGGGCTTTCAGCTGAGGTGATCCTCGCTTGAGCCACGCCGCTCGCCTAGCGCTTCGGTCGCTGGGGCTATCCACAGTAGTCTGGCGTCCACTTGCGTCGTAGTGCATCTGCCTGCATCTGGAGGCCCCGCTAGACCTCCATTGGCCGCGCGCACGAGCCCTGTGGCACTTTTCAGCTGGAGAGGGCTCAGAGGGCCCTTCTGGTCGTCGAGGTGGTCGACCGCGTGAAGCAAATCACCATCGCGACAATTGTCCAGGTCTCCTTGCCACGGATCAATCTCGACCTCAATGCTGCATACCCGTACAGATGTCCCGTGATGCAATCGCTCGAATGGCTCCGATCCACGGCGGCTACATAGTCTAGACAGTGCAGAAATTTTCTAATTGGCTTCGTCGCCTTCAATCGCTCTCTCGATCGTCTTTTCGTCAGCGCACATTTTTCCTTCACACAGAGACATGTCTTAAGCAGTGCATGGAGATGGCGAGAGCACAGCGATAGGAGGAGCTGGTTCGCCTCTCTCTTACAACAAACACAACACGCTGCATATGGAGTAACGGACGATACTGTAGAATTCCCCGGGCAGGTGTCATCCCGATCGATCCTTCCAACATCAGCAGGCAGCGGTGGAGAAATTCCATATTATGCGCTGTAACCAACAGTTTGGGAGAGGAAGGAGTGAGAAAGCCCTCGGGTCCTTCAAGCTTGTCCATCAGCAAGGTCATGCTTCACTTGGCCTTTTTTCCCTGGAGCCCCTGCTGCTCGACCCAGGATAGGTCCCAGAACCACCTTGTTTCTCACCCAGCTCCGGGCTGTGGCTCACCGTTACATTCCCAGGGCAGATAGGGCTGGGCTGGGATTCTGATTCCCATGTACTGGGGATGCGGCATAAGTGCGGCAGCCTCTCGCTCCAGATGCTTTGGATGGAAAGCCCAGCAGCAATGCCGCTTGCTGGCTTGGTGTGCGGCAAGCAACCACTGACGATGCGAACAACCCTACGACTCTTCTGCTGCGTGCATTCTGCACTGACGCCTGATCGGTACTCGTTCAGGGTCCTTGATCCTCCAACCGGCCGGCCTGCAGCTCCTGATTGGCCCAACCCACCGGCTTCCCAGCAAACATCTTGGTCCCTGCACCTGTATGGTTGCGAAGCATCTACTAAGGCAGGTCATCGGCATACTTGCTTCTGGATATTTAATGAGGTGGTCACGGTCGAAGCTGTCCCGAAAGAGGTAGTCCGTTGCTGCGATAGGAAGAACGTTTGGTAATGCACCGTAACCTCTCATTCCTTGCAACCGAACTGAACTCGTAAGCTGCCCTATCCGCTTTCATCTATTTCAAGATCTCGACGGCCTCAATGACAGTACTACCATACCGTCTTACTAGCTTCCGTGGCCTCACAGGGCTGGATTCCAGATTCCAATACTTCGGCCCCTGGCCAACTGCCGATCAGGCTGCAGCAACCAAACGCAGCTGAACCGCCCCCAAGAGATGGGGTCGCAGGGAGCCTCAATCACGTGATCTAAACGCGCATCTGACGATAGGGACTTGGCCTTCTTCTAAATCGATCTTTCACCTGCAACCATGCGTGCTCCCCTACCATTCATTCCCTTCTTTCTCACACCGCTCATTCCCATGGAATCCTCGGGTCAGATTCACAGTCTCGCTCAAGATACCGCATTCTTTTTGCCCCACCTCGGGCGAATCGTGCTGCCGTAAGATGGAGGGATGACGCTCTGGATCGGATTTACGGAGACCATTGTCCACATTAAGCCCTGGTTGGAGTGTGTTATGGCCTGCTGACTTCTAGACGCCTCGGACATTGATCATGGTACTGCAACCCCTCGATCCTGAATAGAGATTGTGCTCCCCGTTCGTCGAGTCTATTGGACATATGATATTGGCTTTCTCGGTGGAAGATGGTCTAATGACAGGTATTTGTAACAACCACAGAAAAACATGGATCATGCAGGTTTCTCGTTCGTACATAGCTGCTTTCATTGGAATAGTGTACGAGCGTTACCTCACATGTCCGGATTGTGTGGCCGCGGTTCCGGGGCTTCGGCTCCGGCCTTACGAAATATCGTAATATGGATGATTGAGACGAGGAGAGGGGTTGAATTGGGAGGAGGTGATATATGATACAACCTCATTTTGTTAGACATGGAGGTGGGAGGTAAGTTCTTTGTCTGCGCTGAGAGTTAAGGCTCTGCCTTGGAGGCTGAAGAGTCTGGATTGGACGACAAAATCTGCACTGACGTTGCAAATCTGAGGCTGCAGAGTTGTTTCAATAGTAAGTTACATAAGCGTTTACATTGCCCTGCACTCTCAGAGAATGCTGGTGATTGTTGGACCTTTTTCTTGAGCTTAATCCCACGGTAAAATCTGCAACAGCGAATGAAACATGAACTTGCAGTTTCAAGCTGTCCCGAGACTTTCAACAGGTCCCAGCGCTATTCAAGTTTGAATGTATTTGTTATTTCATACAACCTCGATTGGGACTCCTCAGGCAGTATGCGTGTCAGCCTCGAGGGGTTTTATGTACGGATTTATTGTTTCACCGTCACGATCTCGCAGAAATGTGTTGTCGAGGCGCTGCTTTTTAGCCTCATGCATGTAAGTCCAATCGGGATCTTTACTCTCTAAACATACTGTTCGTGGATCTACAGTACATGATCTGCATATTCTCATGCATCATGCCGGTAAAAGTGTTTAAATGCATAGCAGGCAGATCTTGTAAAAAACCAATCTACGGAATCTTCCGAGGATCTGTGTCATCAGTCGTTCCACAACATACAAACCTTCAAACCTACAGAGCTTCAGCACTTTGAATCGGGAAGGAGAAAACTCGCGCAATTCGCGACCTGCACAGACATTGTTCCCCGGATCTCCTTGCGCCATTAGTCGCTGATTAGATCTGAGGGAGCGATTGGAGGAGTATGGCCCCTGGCTGCATATCTCCTACTGCACGTCGAGTTTGAAAATGATTGGCTGCTTCTGTGAATTGAAATTTATCCTTCTCCAATCGCATCTTTCTCCTTAAATTCTCCATTCTGTGACTGCACTGCCTCGTCCACCATCGAGGATTTCAAAACAACTTCGAGGGCAACTATCATATTCGATGAGAGGGCAGTTTTGCAGCCAAGGAAGAAGAGGATTCTAGCAGATGAGTTACGTTATGAAACCAGAAGATGCCCGAGAAACCAGGTGAATGATTTCCTCATCAAGTAATTCTTGAGAGGTAAGTTTCGAAGACATCTATAAAAATGGCACAAGTATATGTCTCTCGCGCTCTCTCAAGCTCAATTTTCTCATCAATCCTGTACTTCTATATACCTTCAGTTGCTTTCTGCCCTATTTTGTTCAACTTTGATCTTAGCGCTGGCCGCTTCTCAAGACAAGACAGCCTACCTACCAAAATATTTTAGTCTAGATACTAGATACAGCAACTTGGTTAGGGAAATTGTATAGTCTGCAAGATGCAGTATACGTCTACATTTGTTCTCCTAGCCTTTGCCGCCACCAACATCTTAGCCCACGGAGTTATTGATTCTATTATTGGCGCCAATGGCGTAACCATGCCGGGGCTTTCAGGTAAGCTATACTAGAACATCTCGAAAACTTTGGGGATTTCTATTGACAAGCTCTAGTAATTGACGGAACGCCCCGTGACTGTGCGACTCCGGGGTGTGGTGCCGAAGCAGATACATCCATAATCCGTTCCCGTGAACTTGGTACCCAAAAAGCCTCCGCACTTGGCCGAACCCAAGGTGGCGGAGCAGTTGATGCAGCCAAGATGATTTCACTTTTCATGGGAGGGGGATCCAATACTACTACGGCAAAAGAAACACGGGACATCTATAGGGAGAATATCCTTCGTCGAGCCCTGTTTGGAGGCGGTTCTGGTGGGAACGGTGGAACTAAGACACCAAAAGGCACAGTGGAGACTGGAGTCGAAGCTGCAGCAGGCACAGGTGAAGTATCTGGTCTGCCAACATGCTCGGATGACGGCATCGTGACAATGACCTTCCATCAAGTCAATCAAGACGGTGCAGGGCCTTTGACAGCCATGGTGGATCCAACATCCGGTGGCACCGACCCAGACGCCTTTGTTCCCGCGACTGTCACCCAAAATGTCCCAGGAAGTGGCATAGCTGGTCTCTCGACCGCCACGACTATGGATTTCCCAGTCGCCATCCAAATGCCTGCGGGTATGACGTGTACTGGATCTGTAGGTGGAGCGTCGAATGTCTGTATAGCGAAGCTACAGAATAAAGCCCTGGCTGGTCCTTTTGGTGGGTCAGTTGCATTCACGCAGTCGGCCACGGCGAAGAAGAGAGCTGTGGAATATAATCGCGCGAAGCGTCGATCAGCTCGTCATGCTTTCCGTGAGGCGGCTGGTGATGAATAGATTCAATTATTGGAAAGGGTGGTGGGCTGTGGAAGCTTACGTTAAGGGGGGAAATTGATACGAACAGTGCTTGTAAATAGCGTCCTCCATTATCCCCAACCCACCTGAAAAAACACGGGAAAGTCATTTTCCATACGTTCTACAATCCTTCCATAAGCTAGTCCAAATATGTACACCTCAATCGAAATTGCATTTTTTTGCCTCCCCATCTCCTCTCAGTTTGGAAATGGCTGGACAGTTTTCCTTCCGGATGTGGGACACTAGAGCAAGTTGAGGAAGTGAGACATTGTTTTATTTGTTGTACAAGACACGCATGGTTAGGATGGACATAGCTCGATGGCCGTGCATAATTTTCCCGAAACATGCAGCTTTCGTTTTTTTTTAATTTGCCTCTTCTTCTGCCCTTCTTTGGGAAATTCTGCGAGAGAAAACTGTTTTGCATCTATGCAACTGGATTTTCTCTTAAGAGTGCTGTTCTAGGAAATTGTAGCCGAAAATTGTCACACAGAGATCATTTTATTTTTAATACTTGGTGCCTTCTTCGATGTGAACTGTCTAGATATTGAGATTACATCATGACTCGTAGATATTTGACACGAGTGAAGAAGTTTTTCTAACATAAATGTTGTTTTATTTTTGTGTAGAGTCTCCTTCCGTACCTTAGATTGACACCTGAATATCCTACCTAACCGGAGAAATGGTGCCTTTTTCAGCGTATACATACTTTTAAAAATGCCAGAGCCCTTCCTTTGAACGCCACGCTATGTAAAGCAGAATAATAACCTGTTCCCTTTTTGGCTCCGTGATGTTTCAAAGATAATCCTTCTTCTTGGCCGTCCTTGTGTACTGATTCAATCGCCATTCGACATCTCCATCCTTGTTCTCCAACGTACCTCCCCTGATCTCAAAGCATCTCATGGTCATGCGGGGTCCTACCTCAGCAAGCTCGACGCTCTGATATCCGGTCTTGACGAAAACATGGTGCCGAACTTCAATACTGTCTTCAATATTCTTGAATGTAATGACTCGGTTTCCTAGTTTGGTCTTATTTGTAACAGGTTCTCTTGGTGGAAATAGGTGTTTTAAGATCTTAACTACTCGCTGACCTAATCGAGAGGTGAAGCCTTCGAATATGAGGTGCGGGTAGGATTCGCTAACAGTGCCACGAGTGCTGTCCGGTATATCGTGTCGAAGAACAACGTTGTGTAACGAGAATGATATTGTAGGTCCATGGGGGAAATGGGAGATTGTCATTGCCGTTGGTGTACCACGATGTTCATGTAGGACGACCATGTCCGAAAGGCCAGCGGAATGTGCCGCTGCTACTAAAGTTGGTAGAACAAGGTGACCCCTATTCGTCCTTATTGAGGTGGGCAAGAGCAGTCTAACTTCTTTTCTTCTGGATTGTGAGAAGCTGGTTTTATATCTCGAGGTCATACCAACTTACGCAAATGCTGAAAGTCTTGTAGAAGGATTTCTCGATGTGGTCACTAGGACCCTAGGATCTACTATGCCTGAAAGTTGCGCATATTCATCATCCAAATCCAGTTCCTCATTCACGGTTAAGTCTGGTCGAGATTCGTCGTACTTGTAATCTTCGCGCAACTTCTTGTCATTGGCAATTGCGGGATCTAGAGGTTTGCCAGTGGCCAATGACGCCCGAAGTTTTGCCCGCTTCTCTGCGATTTCAGCATCTCGAAGTGTTAAGGACCGTCGATACAAGTAGTCGCGACGTTCGCGGGCTTGTCTACGCTGTATCTTATATTAGCTTTTTTGTAAGAATTGATATTTAAGAAAAGAGGGCAAAGTATTTGGCGAGCTCTGAAGCACCACTATGCTAACTACTCTGTCCACCGGGAGAGGTTCCTTACAATCATCTTTTCTGCGCTCAATTATAATTTTGTGAATAAAGATAGAAGGAGGTTCTTCAACATAAATTATTTAGCGCGAAAGCGCTTTATCGTCGGGTATCCGGCGCTAAATTTATCCGCAGATCGCTGCTTTCCAAAATCCCACATTATTCGCCTTCCACCTTCGAAAAGCCCCTCTATAACTTTCCGTTATTCGCTTCTTCGCCCAAAGATCGAGGCAAGGCTGAAGTATATCGATGATGACCTGAGGCTTATTGCCTGTTTGTTAAAGATCCTTCACTTTTTACTCGCCAGCGGGTTACTTTAACAAAGTGAGTGCCTTTGAGAGGCTTGAGCCTTCTCGGCGAACATAGAACACCTTGCTATCTTGCCACATTTGCGTTGACTCTGGAGCCTGATACTGATACTTTTGCTCGGATAGGAGGCAAAAAGGGTTTCAATATGGAAGGCGCCTTTACGCATCTGGGAAACCATCTAATCTCTGATTCAGCCGCAGCTATCAATGCCGGTGCGGACGATCTGTCGAATATCGATCCCGATGAAAGTCTGCTTTACGGACAGTATGGTGGCCGCGGTGGTCTAGGTTCAAGCAGGCGCAGGAACGATGACGATGATAATGAGACAGAGCTATATGACGACGATGATACGGAGAGTCTGGCTAGTGTCCCTGTCGAAGGTATGAAAACGTTGGGACTTAGAGCTAATGAAGACGAAAAAGAACTCCCAGCACATGCTTGCGCGTAAGTCTTGAAATTTGATAATCAATGCTTCTATTTGCATTTACTAATTGCCTGACTAGATACTGTGGAATTCATAACCCGAAATGCGTTATCAAATGTCTTGGCTGCAGTAAATGGTTCTGCAGCGCTCGTGGAAATGCCACTTCTTCCCATATCGTCAATCACCTTGTTCGCGCCCGTCACAAGGAAGTACAGCTTCATCCGGACTCAGCCTTGGGCGACACTGTCCTAGAATGCTATAACTGTGGTACGAAGAATGTATTTTTACTCGGTTTCATCCCAGCAAAGTCAGATTCAGTTGTGGTTCTCTTATGTCGCCAACCATGCGCTTCTACCCCTTCTTCAAAGGACATGAGCTGGGATATCTCCAGATGGCAACCTCTGATTGAAGATCGTTCTTTTCTATCTTGGATTGTTGCAGTACCGACAGATGCCGAGCAGCTTCGAGCCCGCCACTTGACTCCACCAATGATCGCAAAGCTTGAGGAAATGTGGAAAGACAATGCGAATGCGACAGCCGCGGACCTCGAAAAAGCCGCCGGCATCGATGATGACCCAGCTCCAGTTTTACTGAAATACGATGATGCATACCAGTATCAAAATGTTTTCGGACCATTGGTCAAAATCGAAGCAGACTACGATCGGAAATTGAAGGAAGCGCAATCCGAAGATGGGCTCGTCATTCGCTGGGATTACGGTCTTAACAACAAACATCTTGCAAGTTTCGTTCTTCCAAAAATTGAACTTGGCGATGTCAAATTGGCGGTTGGAGATGAAATGCGCCTCAAGTACAAAGGGGAGCTCCGTCCGGCATGGGAGGGGGTTGGTTACGTAGTCAAAATTCCGAATAATCAATCCGACGAAGTCACAATTGAATTGCGCAAAGTAGGCAGCGACAAATCCGTCCCAACAGAATGCACTCACAATTTTTCTGCGGATTATGTCTGGAAAGCAACTTCTTACGATCGTATGCAACTTGCAATGAAAACTTTCGCTGTGGATGAAATGAGTGTTTCTGGATACATCTTCCACAAGCTTCTCGGTCACGAAGTTGCAGCTGCGCCAATGAAGATTCAAATGCCCAAAAAATTCAGTGTACCGGGTTTGCCTGAGCTGAACAGCAGTCAAATCAATGCTGTCAAGAGCGTATTACAGAAGCCGCTTAGTCTTATTCAGGGTCCACCAGGAACTGGCAAGACAGTAACATCTGCTACTATTATTTACCACTTGGCAAAGGTCAATGGCGGGCAAGTCCTAGTTTGTGCACCATCTAATGTCGCTGTGGATCAACTTTGCGAAAGAATCCACCGTACTGGACTCAAAGTTGTGCGTCTTACAGCCAAGTCTCGTGAAGATGTTGAGTCATCAGTTGGATTCCTCTCTCTTCACGAGCAAGTACGGATGAATGACAGCAACTTGGAGCTGACCAAACTATCACAACTGAAGACTGAACTCGGCGAGTTATCTAGCCAGGATGAGAAGAAGTTTAAGACACTCACTCGAGCTGCTGAGCGCGAAATCCTTAGTAATGCTGATGTTATCTGCTGTACGTGCGTTGGTGCTGGTGACCCTCGCCTTGCGAAGCTGAAGTTCCGAACTGTTCTGATTGACGAATCTACCCAATCTGCCGAACCGGAATGTATGATACCTCTCGTTCTCGGGTGTAAGCAAGTAGTGTTGGTTGGAGACCATCAGCAGCTCGGACCGGTTATCATGAACAAAAAGGCTGCAAAGGCGGGTCTCAACCAGTCTCTATTCGAGCGCCTTGTAATTTTGGGTCTTGCTCCGATTCGGCTCAACGTTCAATATCGTATGCATCCGTGCCTTTCGGAATTTCCTTCGAACATGTTTTATGAAGGTTCTCTTCAGAATGGCGTCACCATGCAACAACGACTTCGAAGAGACGTTGATTTCCCATGGCCAGTGGCAGATACTCCCATGATGTTCTGGTCTAATCTTGGTAATGAAGAGATCTCAGCCTCCGGTACCTCATATCTCAATCGCACTGAAGCCGCCAATGTTGAGAAGATTGTCACTCGTCTGTTCAAAGCCGGTGTTCAACCACAAGACATTGGTGTTATCACTCCATATGAAGGTCAGCGAAGTTACGTTGTCAGCACTATGCAGAACACTGGTACATTCAAGAAAGAGAACTATAAGGAGATTGAAGTGGCTTCGGTCGATGCATTCCAAGGAAGAGAAAAAGACTTCATTGTGTTGTCATGTGTCAGATCAAATGATCACCAAGGCATTGGTTTCTTGAGCGATCCTCGCCGCCTGAACGTCGCTCTTACCAGAGCCAAATACGGACTTGTAATCATTGGTAACCCTAAAGTGCTTTCTAAGCATCCCTTATGGCACTATCTCTTGTTACATTTCAAGGACCGAAATTGTCTCGTTGAAGGCCCACTTACAAACTTACAAACTTCCTTGCTGCAGTTCAGCCGCCCAAAGACAACTTATCGTGGTCCTCAACGCTACCAGATGTCCTATTCAGCTGCGAATGGACGTGTGGGTGGTACCAATGGCAAACTACACCAAGACTACCCTGACACCGGTTCGCTCATGAATTACATTCCTGATGATGTGTCGTCGATTCATTCATCTGCTCTAGGTGGCGTCGATCTCGGCTCTGCATATCCCCAGATGTTCTCAAGCTTTACCCCAGAACATTGGCCTGGCTTGGACAGGGGGGTTCGTCCTAATGGCCAGAAACACAAAGGCCGTGGAGCAGCTAGCATTGCTGGAGAATCTGTTGCAGCTAGTGAGCTTACTGATGCAACTAGCAGTGTTCCTGGTCAAGGTGGGGTCAGCCTTGGCTCTGGACTGAGTCTCAATGATACTCAGAAACATGCTAGCTTAAACCAGTCTGATCGTTTGAAGCGCTATGTTGAGTCGGGTGGCCGCATGGCTGACTACAAAATCGGTGATGGTGGAAGCGTTTTTGGAAGCAGTTCATTATTGGGTGCTCGTCGGCTTGATGACGATGAGAAGAGTGTCTCTACGGCATTCGCAAGCCAAGTTGGCGGAGGCTATGACTGATTGATGTTTGTAATATCCCGCTCTATGGGATAGTGACATACAATGATTGAACGGAATTGTTCCGGGTCTTTAGACAGCTACGATTGAGCTGCAAAAGTCAGTTGGAAACCCCGAGTTTCGTCGGCCTTTTCGACAAAGTAGTCTTAATGGCTACTGTCTGGGCAATTGCCAATCATGGCCCCAACAATCAAAGTAGCGCCTCCAAAAGCCGCTTCAATAAATCTAGAGAGGGTGTGTATGTATGTGGTGGAACGAAATTGGATGAGCCCAGGGGGTTGCTTTAGTGGGTGTTGCTTCGATGGAAGTCGGTCATATTATTGCGAGATCTGAAAATCTGGCAGTACGGGTTTTAGATGCATAGTCACACTCCTTTTCATGAACAAATACAAAGCCTAGCAGGGTTCTTGTATTCCTAGTTAATCGTGTTCTAGAATATCCGCTTGTATGCAGATTGCAATTAAAGCCTTTGCTACCTATTGCGGTTATTTGTTTTCCTGTTCCTGCGAGAATTTATGAAATACCCGGTTTGGTATTTCCTCTAACCTCTATTAACAATTTTGTACAAGACTGCCGTCTAACATCCAAATATGTCTGACTCGAGATCCTTTAAAAGATAAACATTCATACATCCAAATAAGGTAATATGAATAAATTATATTGTACAAGTCAAATACCAGGAATGGATTAATGATACCTTGATATTACTGCTCGCCCCATCCCCAGTCAAAGCTTCCTAAATCTACATTGTCAACTGGACCAAGTCCAGCTGCTATTTGCTCCAAGTCGATATTACTGTATCCATCGATGCCCTCCAAGCCATCTAACAGCATCCCCTGTTGAGCAACGCCTGCCGCAAAGCCATCCATGTCTCCCAGCTGATGGTTGGTTGGATGCTCCATGATGAAGGAATCCGAATCAACCATCCGTCTCTGCTTCTTCAACGGCAATGTTTCCTGCTCAGTCGACTGTAGTTTCGAGACTAGGATGTCCAGAATCGACTTCCCACGTCTCGCCACAGCAGTATAATGCTGGAGATGCGTGAGGATAAACGATGCCTCTTCTATTCCCGAAAGTATCTCTTTCCTGTGAGCTGATAACTTCTTATCTGTATCATGCAGGAGGAGTCTACATAGATCGGCAGCGCAATCAAAAGGATAGAAAGATATAGTGTAAAACTTCCTTTTGTTGGGCATATACCGGTCGAAGAGTTGTCGACAGGCTCGTATAACGGAAATACAGCTGGTGATAATGGCCTGTTGTAGCCCAAACACTTGTTCGCTTGCATAGTCTTCTCTATTTGAGACGTTCTGTTTGATCACCGGCTTTAGAAGCATCAGTAGAGTGATTTGATTTAATATATGCATGGTTATCCTCTGCATTGGTATATGCGTACTTGGCATCCCAACGAGTGTCTGGATTATCGTAGCTGTAAGCAGGGGGAAGTGCTGCAACGAAGGCATCTATTTGCCCTTTTATTTTGTATATCGCAGCTGTATCTAAAGGGACCCTATTTTTGACATCCGAAATTTGAGGGATCATGTCTGCTAACTGGTATTCGAGGATTCGGCATTCTAATGGTGGCGGTACATCTGGATTACTAGGATCTAGTTCGATGGCCAAATCAGGGAGGGAGGGGTTGGTATATTTCTCGTTGATAAATGTTGGCCGGTTTAGAATTGCAGACATATAACTACCAAGAATCAGCTAGGAGTGTAAAGGAGGCATTTTACCAAAGGGGGTTATTACGCATCAGCGAAATGGAGATTCCACCACGTCCGCTGTCTCATATGGCACTCAAAACCATTTCTCTTAGAGCATTTTGATTCCTTATGCAAGCCTGTTTGATGGTTATTAAGAGACTAGAAGGAAACATCGCAGAAAGAACTGTACCTATTTCTTGAGCTATCCGAATAGCTTCACTCAATATGTGCCAGGACTCTATCATCTGGCCTTCGCCTTTACACCAGGTAGAGCTCAACAGCAATTGTTGAACCTGTTCAAGACCACCTTCTCCAAGGGGAATTTGGCGATTTAATTGTTCTGCAGCATCGTGGTACCTGTCTGTCATTGCCTGTATAGTATCACCTAAATCATTTTGCAAGGATGTGGCTAGATGATCTGGTAGATACTGCATTGACATTGCACAAACCTGTAGTAAAAGACTTGAAAAGGTGATATTAGGGCAATGATGTCGATTGGACCACCATGCGGTGTATGCATCCATGAAGGATGCAGGATGAAGAATACAGTAGATAAAATTTATGTCGTCGAAGAAGTTCTTCACAAGTATATCTATTGCTTGATCAGCAAAGGAGGTCGATACGCTCTAATAGATTGATTCTTTCTCACCTGTATAAGGTCTGGGAGGGATCGCTCGTAACCATTCTTTAACTTCAGGTGAAAGTGAGGCGGCTTTGCCTGATGAGCCTTCCTAGAGCGTCTAATTAGGACATCTTAAGTCCGTTGCGGGAATTGGGGGATTTGTACTGAAACCGCAACATCCCCAATGATAGCCTGCAGATCCTCCTGCATGTACCCCAAGTTCTTTAGTGAAGAGGTCGGTCCATTAAAATCTACTTCAATCCCAGATAACTGAGCACTAATAGGTGAATCCTCAAGGGCAGCATTTTGAGACGGCCTGTATAAAAGTGGTAAGCCCGTTAACTACGTTTTCCTCTGGAAGGATTCTGATTTCATACTGTTGCCTTTTCCCGAGAATACTTGGTCCTGCAGGTATTGTTTTACTATCGTATTTGCATAAATGGCCAATTTTCCGATTCTGACAGCGATTGCATGGCCACTGCCTGTCACACTATGAGGATCGTCGTTAGAGAACAGTGTGGATTTTATGTGAATTAATATACCTTCTGTTTCCGTCTCTGGCACTCTACGCAGGACATTAGTCCTGTCTGTATATAAGAAGATAACTTGAAAACTTTTGAATTGTGAGTTAAGACAAGTCAAGCACAAATGGCTTTTGACCAATCTATCACCGTTTCGCGAATCATCACGTGCGAAGATGTATACCGGTACCAAGCTACGGACTGTCGGATTGAATCATTGGATACCTGGGCAGGGATTATTTAAGGTTAGTCTCTTTTGTAGACGTGGCGTACGATTTGTTGACTACTGAACGCCACACCGATTATCACCGACTATTGACCTCATTGGAAATCAAGATTCAGAGAGATATAGTGTATGGGCAGATCTCAGCAAGATTACAGAAAATTGTTCATTCGTATAGGCTTGAAATTAGCCCTGTTATGTATTTGCATGATATATGAAAAGATCTAGATCCGAGCCACAAAGAGGATCAATCGCTGGAGAACGCCAGTGTAAATCGCCCATTCGAGCAGTAGGACTCCAATGATCACAAAATGTGATCAGTATGTAACACCAGCCCCTCAAAAACGCGCTAATAGCTATATATATGTTCTTTGCAAAACCATTAAAGCAATGTAAAGCACAGTGTCTTTCGAACCTAACCTGGAACAGAAATGATAGAACCTCGTCCAATGCGAGAACCAAGCCACCGCTTACTCCAAATCTTAGCAAAACAAACCAAAGAAAAGGCAAAAATGCAATTACTATACAATAGCACTTTCGTTAGGAATGCTCAGTATCGCCGAGTTCCTCTGCGCTGCGTTCTGCGCTTCTATAAACCGATCCCATGCCTCTGGGTCTCCGGCTTTGATCTGTTCGCGGAGAAGGCTTGCCTCATCCCGGAGTTCTTCTAATAATACGTCTTGACCTTCAGCTTCAATTCTTCTCTTGATATCTTCACCCCCTAGATCATCCACCATTGATCTTAACATCTGCAAATGCGCGGGCTGTATTTCTGTACCTGTCGTACCATGGGCGTGGTCTTCCATCTCTGGTTTTAAAATATCACGACGGAATGCCTGCCCAAATCTATGCATACGACCTTCTTCTTGGGATAAAGCTCTGGAAGCGAGCGAGACATCAGAATTGTGGCGAGAGAGGGTAGGGTAGATTGCGCCTTCCTCATCTGATCCACCATCCACAATTGCCTGCTCATTTTCTAGGCTTGTGGTCGTTCTCTGATCATCAGAACCATCTATTCGCTCAGTGAGCTTGTGAGCAGCAAGCATTAGATCGTCAGGAGGAGCGAGGCGTGTTTCAGGAAATTCATCTTCGAAACGCTTAATCATTTTTTCAAGCGTTCTATCAAGGAATAGAAGACGATCTGGTTCTGGTGAGCATCATGGTTACTATAACTGGAGATGGAACTTACTATAATTATTGCGGTCACCTGACCGGGACTCCTTCACTAAGGCAGGTTGCAACCGCGCTCTGATCTTTCGTGCACTACCAAGAAGGTTTTTGGACATATCTTTCGCTTTGCCGCTTGAGACACGAGATATAGGTGTCGCAGTTCCGCTTCGGAATCCATCGCGTGAAGGAGAGTCATTACCCCTATTGCTCAAGCATATACCAAGTGCTTTCACAACACCCGTACCTCCAATTACATAATCATCATCGGGAGCTGGATCGTCATCGTCGTGGTTGCTAGCAACTCCTTCAACATGGCCTACAAGATGTAATAGAACATCGGGGACTTGAACGTCTTTACCGCTAGTAGGCATACCAGCCGTATCCGTAACTGACTCGGTGATCTCAGCAAGTGGATCACGCTCCATGTTCCACAGGCAGTATGCAACTACTTGCTTAGCAAGTGCTTTCACAACTTCGCTTGACTCGGGGGAGGGCACTTCGATATCTATGCAGACGATTGTTCTAGATACACGGACGGCTGCCATGAGTGACGCATATAAAGCGGCAGCTTCTTCTTGGTCAGCTTCAGTTTTTGCATTGGCCAACATGGCTAGCTGCGGATTCTCCATCAGGCTGATATGGGCGAGTGTTGGACTCTCTGGTAATATTTCTGCTAGTGCAATCGCTTGCTCGGGGGTCATAGACACATCTGCTAGATGGATTCTTCTTAATATTGGCATCTTCGGTAGGTATCTATAATAAAAATATTAGTACTGATTAGCAGCTAAGGGATTCGTTAGATGTTACCTTCGGAATAAGGAAAGAGCACTTGGATTACTTGAAAACAATTCACGATTCTGTGAGAGATCTATGAACCGAAAGTGTTGAAGTTTTGCAAGTGCTGGGAAAAGCGACCACAAGGAGTCCGGAGTCAGGTTGCAGCCCGCTAGACTGAGGGCTACCAGGAGATTGTTCTCCTCGAGGGCTTCTGCAACAACTCCCAGCAGGTCTTTCAAGTCGTTTCCACCTAGATCCAAGCCCTCACATTTACCTTGTTTCAAATATCTAGCAACATGATTTACCCCTTCTGCTGTAAGATTATTATCTGCCAGCCCCAATCGTCTTAGGCCACATTTAATAACCCCATCAATGACGACTCCTAATTGCTCGGTAGTGATCCCGGTATCGGCAAGATTTATCAGTTCCATATCTTGATCAGCTAATCGTTCCCCAATAGCTTTACTTAGTATGTGATATATCTCGTTTCCAGTAGGAGTGGCTGTCGGAGGTTTAACATGATGAGGATGAGGTAGATGCAGATGTGAGGTGCTCGCCGCCACATTAGTTGGTGGCGGCGCCTGAGGAAATGGTACCTGGGATAGATCTATCGATTTAAGCGTTCGACACATGTTGATAAAGAGAGAGATATATCGCCAGCCGTCAACTCCTATCTTAGTATTATTCTTGAACACCACCCTCTCCACAAAGCCGCCTTGGGGAACCTGGCCGTCCTTCCCACCCTTAATTCTTCGTCTGGCGTTGAAGTCAGGAGATTTTGCTGCAAGTAATCCAGCAAGTACCACGCGAATGCCCTCATCCGTGAGGCCACAATTCTCCAGTATTAACTCTTTTACTGGAACTACTGCTAAGTAGTCTCCTAGTGTGACTAGATCCTGTAATTGAAGCCAATATCCTGAGAGATCTAACATTTGCACCACACCCGGCTGAGCAATACTAGAACTTGCCGCAGCAGCTAATTGTTCAGTAACCTTTTTCAGGATCGGAGTTTCGCGCAGTTGACAACACCTCCTATATATTCTAACGGGATCGATGGTCGGCGTAGCTTGGACCTTGGGTGTCCCGGATCTGGGAGTGTCCAAGGAGCTGTCGTCGCTATCTTGCCTTACTAGTTCCACTGGTAGTGTCCCATTTGCCTCTGCCAGTTTTCGCTTCTTCTCTTTTCGTGCTTTCCTCTCTTCTTCGCTTCGCTTCTTCTTCTCTTTCTTTTTAGAAATATCCTTGCCATCTCCATTCGCATCTTGCTTAACTTCGACTATTGTTTCTGAAGGTTCTTTCGGCGCTTCATTCGACGTAGTCTCTGAAGGAGTTGTGGTAGTGTCATTTGTAGCTTTATCAACCTTCGCATCATTTTGTACTGCAGTGGGATTCTTCAGTGCATCTCCTTCCCCTTTATCGATGATTTTCTTCTCTTTCTTCTCCTTCTTTTTTTCCTCTATTCCATCGTCCGAATACCGTGGGCTACTAGCTATTTCAACGTCTACACAGAATGCAACACGACGTAGTTTGGACTGATCTAATTCCGATATAGAACACCGTTCACGATGGGTATCAACATTAAGAATCCGACGTTCGCATGGTCCGTGCTGGGCATTCTTGTATCCAGAAGAAAGGGGTCCACCTGATGAAGACAGCCTTCGTAAAGCGCTCTGTATAAAGTTAGGTTGTCCGGACTTAGGAGGCGGTGTGTCGGTCCCAACTTTCGCGCCTGGTTGGGTAGGCCCATTCTTGGGTGGAGTAGATCCCGTCGGCCGTGGACTAGAAGTATCTGCTGTATTATGACCGTTGACTGGCGCAGCCGTCGGGGGCGAGGATGTCTGTTGCGCTCCGGGTGATGAAGAGAACTTGGATGATATACTGGAAAGCCACGAGTTGCGGCGAGGAGAAACTGATCCGGGCTTTGAAGAGCCGTTTAAGCCGGACTTCACCTCTGAAGAATTACTCCTTATGATGCCCTGTCTAATAGGTATTGGCTTGGCAGATGCAGAAGGAGCATCTGCAGGGTGGCCATTGGTATTTCCATTCGCTGGAGGATGTTCTGTCGACACAGGATAAGAGGGTTCGTGGACGGGACGCTGCTGTGGAGGGTGATCTGGATGTCATTTGCGTCAGTACAGCTCCTGAAGTTAATTGTGACCACCAATGCGATTGAGACAGAGACGGTTGGTGCAACCACACGGGGATGAGGGCAAGCCACTCACCTTTCTGATGGACACTCGGATTGCGGGTCATCCAGCTCACATCGACACCTTGAATGGTATCCATTGTGCCTGGATGATTGAAGAGTTCGGCCACCATTGATGCTCGTAAAGGGGTTTTATGGCAAATAAGAAGCTGACGGCAAATCTTAATAATTCTCACTCGTTTCTCTGGCAGCGCCCGGGCCGATGTGAGCCGCTATTGAGGAAGCTGATGGGACGCCATTAGGCTTGTTGATGAGTCTTCTCTGCCATAAGACTCGATTCACGGTAGAATGGGACGAATATGGTGGGAAATGGTTACGATGCTGGGCAAACCTGGCGGAGCTGAAGGTTCATGGAATGCGGCGCTGAAGGGGTTTTCGATGGAGGTCCACGCGATCGGTCGAGCCACTCCTCGTGGAGAGGTCGGAATGGCGAGGGTCAGCGACGGTATCGCTCCCAATCGCTTACATCATTTGCTGGCTGCGCTGCCGGTGATTGGCTGGACGCTGCACCGAGCTGACTGATAACCCACACGCGGCAAATGGGTTCGTGTGGGAAAAGGAGTTGCAGAACAGGGTCTTCTATGGCGGGGTAATTTCGATCCCACTGGTTGTGACTGGCTCGACTCCACCACCGTGGATCTGCGCCCTCAAAGTCCCTTCATATTTCGTCACCGGACCTTCTTACCAAGTCACACTCTCCGCACAAAGAACAGGAACTTGTGCCGCACAAAAAGCACGAAACTGTGTTGGTCTAACGACCCTGATCACGTTACTTGCCACGGTTTGTCTGAGTGCACGTGAGACCCATAGCGGTGAGGCCCGGTCTCGGCCGACACAACGGTATTATTACGGTAACTGCCCACTACCTACAATCCTGTGCATGTTGCAGTCGGTAATTTCCAACAGGTACAGAGCTTACACGGGATACGGAATATTTTTAATGCCTCATTAGTCAGAACTTAACTCCTCGTGATGTCATGTCATAATCCAATTGCCAGAAGAACCCCTTTTTTATTTTTATTTGCGAGACCAGTACCATAAACAGAGAAAAGCTTATTCCTTGAGCTCGGCAATCCTGGCCTTGACTCTGGCAACCTTCTCCTCCTTGGTGAGCTTCTTGCCCCTGAACTTCAGCGACTCCTGCTTGTACTCGGACTTGTCCTTCTTGGCCTCGGCACCCTCGGGCTTCTTGAATGGGTCCTCCCGGATAGCCTTGTGTGCTTCAGCGTACAGCTCCTCTAGTCCATCAGCCTCAATCTCGTCGTCAATGTAGCCCTGGAATTGGGACTTGTAGCGCTCCTCATCATCATCGGCGAGAGTCTCCATGTACTCGGCAACGTGGCCACCGAAGATGTACTTTCGGAGAGTGTCGGCGTCGAGCTCCTTGGTTTCGATGTCGTAACCTGGGAAACGGTTCTCAGAGTGGGGGATGAAGATACCACCGTCAGAGGCACCCTTCATGGCACCAAAGACACGGGCACCAGTGGAGGTACGGGCGAGACCAACGTCAAGGAAGACCTTGAATGGTCGTCGGGACTCATCACCCTCAGAAGCCTCAGTGAGCTTGTACTCTCCATCAGCCTCCTCAACACCCTCGAAATCCTCATCAATGCCGAGCTTCTTGAGGGCACGGCGGGCAATCAAAAGACCAGTGCAGTAGGCGGCGGCCCAGTTGGTGAGACCGTGCTCAATGCCGTAGGCCTTGAGCTCATGGGAGTAGGCAGCGCAGAAGACCTTGTCGCCAGTGATCTCGGAGCTCACGATCTGGAGAATGATGTCCCGGTTGGTGAATCGGACAACAAGACGATACTTTGGAGCATTGTACTTGTTCTTGGCCTGGGTGATCAACCGCTTACGGGCGTAGTAATCGGTCTTTCCCTCACGACGGCGCTTGTACTTAGTCTGGTAGCGACTGAAGAAAATGTTAGATTAACAGAAACTACTGAACAGATGTAAACATGGAAGTACATACCTGTAGTACGCGCTGTTCTTGACCAGCTTGGTGAAAGGCTGTTGAAAATTCCGGAGTCAGCAATTTGCGCTTCAGAATCTCATCCGAAGCATCTTGCATGGACTCTCATTTTGGATATTCGAGACCACAGTGGACAGACCGCCAGATGCATGGAACATGCAGTGTGGTACTTACCATCTTGACTGATTATCCTCACTATTGCTGGAGTTGGAGATTGATGTTTGAGGAAAGCGAGGGAGGAGAAGAATCTGAATACTTGTGGGCGAACTTTTCGCTTAGATAGGGCTGCCAAAAAGTGAAGCCAGAGATCGTGGTGGGCGACGACCAAAAATTTTGTGCAGCCTTAGGCATAAACATCACGGCACGGGTACAGTACCCGCACCTGCCGTGCGTGCATAAAATTTCGGTGGCCCTGCCGAATTATGATGCTCAATCGTGTAGCCGCGGTGGGGAAGACCTGAAGATGCCTAGGAAATGCCGAGGTCCTAGACATAGACAGCTACAGCTTAATAGTGGAGCAAAGAAGCTCGATTCCAGAACGACATCACATATTTTTCCTATCACTATAATCAGGAAACAGAATATATGTCTCAAGAAGAATTCCCAGTAGAGTTTATTATGGACAGTGTGCAAGCAATCATGGCTCCTATAAAGCAGCCAAAAGCTTTCCTCTTTGACATTGGAGGGGTGTGTGTACGTATAGGTTCTGGATCTCCTTTTCTCTTATCTATTTAGCCAATTGGTTCTTTATACATAACTTTCCCACTGCTATTTTTTTCTACCTTGGAGATGAGTATCTTCAATCGCATTTCAGAGGCTTTTATTGTCTAGGCTCTATTCGTAACACTGGAATCTAATGGCTATTATTATCCCCGATCTTTTCTCCCTAACATTATCTATGCATATCTCTATCAATTCCAGATTACTCAAACCTAAAACTCAGATTTCACTCCCGAGAAACCTCCAAAGTATGCACTAATCAATCCCAAAGGTCATCTCGCCCATGCAAGCAATCCTAGACTACGAAACCTCTAAAGGCATCCCTCCAGGCTACGTCAACTATTGCATCGCCAAAACCAAACCAAACGGCTTCTGGCACCGTCTCGAGCGAGGAGAGGACCCCATGGACGCCGCCTGGTTCCAAGGATTCACGGCCGAGTTGAACAATACGGACCACTGGACCAGCTTTTACACCGAAAAGCTAAATCGATCCGAGAAAGTGCCTCCCTTGCCACATATCGACGGCGAGTGGTTATTCTGGTCCATGATGCGCGCGTCCCAAGAACCTGATCCGTGGATGTACCCTGCGCTGAAGAGTCTGAAGGCCAGCGGGAAATTCTTACTCGCCGCGTGCAGCAACACAGTTATTTTCCCAGAAGGCCATCCTTACAACTCGCGAGGGGATTTGAAAAGCTTGTTCGACGTGTTCGTTTCTAGCGCACATGTTGGGATAAGGAAGCCGGAACGAACTATGTATGAGCATACTCTTGCTGAGATCAATAAGTTTGCGAAGGAGAACGCGTCCACCAGAGGGAAGAGATTGGGGTGGGAGCAGGGAATACGGCCAGAGGACGTGGTGTTTCTGGATGATATTGGGGAGAATCTCAAGGCTGGCAGAGAAATTGGATTTGGAACAATCAAGGTTCCTCTGGGAAGAACGTATGAAGCCGTTGACGAGCTTGAAAAGATGACTGGGCTGAAATTAGCAGGGGACCATCCCAGAATCCCCGTGCTTCCGAAAGCAAAACTGTAATTTCGCGTTACGATAGTCTGTTAGCCTTGGTGTTTTGGTACGGGACAAGATAGTAAGATTTATTTAAGCGTTTATAATAGAATGGCCCCAGTTTATCTCAATAATAGAAAATTTATGCTCAACTATACTTTTACAGATCATCACATAATGCCATAAATATCCAAAAGTCGCCCGTCCAACGCCTTCCCAATGCATTTACATTCAATCACCCTCCGCTTTCATTTTGAAGCCTTAGCAGGTGACTCTGTATTCCCTCCTAAAATAAGACTCTCTAACTCCCAGGGACTAAGAGTGCTCCTTCGCCGACTTGTCCTATGACTTTTACTAATGGCTTTCCTTTTTTTTGCTACTATTGGTTCAGCTTTAGGGGGAACTTCATCGTTTGCAACGTCATCTTCGATAGCCTCATCATTGCTTTCTACCTCTTTTACTGGCGAAGAGGGCTTTGTAGCTTCTAGAGAAGTTCCATCAGTAGGCTTTGTACGGCTCAATCTCAACGCCTTCAATTTTGCCCTGACCCGAGCGGCGTCTGCCTCTCGCTCTGAAGCAGCCAGCTTGGCAGCTATGGTCGCCATTGTGAGTGGACTCTGCTGAGGCATGACATTGTCTCTAGGATGTGGCAGCCTAGTCGTCTCATCTAACTCAAGTCGTGGGGAAGGCTCGATAATATCGGAAGTAGGCTTGGATTCCTTTTTGGCAGACTTTCTAGGGCTACTTCGCCGCTTGGAGGAAGGCTTCTCCTCTGCTGGAGTTGATATTCGGACCTTCGGTTTTTCGGTAGATGGTTTCTCCAATTGTAAAAGATCCTGAGTATTTTCTTCAACTATAGTGGTGAACCCATCCTGGCTATGGCCATAGCTACCCCTATTACCTTTTGTTGTCTCTTTTAGCGGTGACAGTTGCGGAGGTGGGCCTGGTGACGACGACGGAGGCTCTTCTACGATAAATTTCTTTTGTATCTTCTCTTCCAATGGTGATTTCGCAGCTTTTCGTGGAAGTTCCTGAGGGGCCTCTTGTGTAGTTTTCGGAACAACTGATACCACTGGCTCTTCCTCATATTCATCGAAGTCAGACTCCTCATCATCAAGCTCCGGCTCAGGTGGAGCTGCAATTCCAGACTCATCCATGGCATCAATGTCAGCCTGCGTGTCTCCTTCTTCATATTCCTCGAGCAGAATATTATCAGCAGCAGAATCGTCACCCTCTCCGGCTTTGAGCGGACTGAGCCTTATGCCCATCTTCAATTCTTCAAGATTGACTGTTTGGCCACTGCTTGCCATACGTTTACACCAACCCTGCATCAACTGAACCGCTTCTCGCCATCTTCCCTCCATTTTTTCAAAACCAGCCCGCAGTCGCATAATCTCTTCCTCCCTTATCTCAACCTCTTCCAATGGCACAAATGACGGATTTGTCAAAAGGTTCCGTAGGTGCTCGATAACATAATTCATCTCGGCAGCCATACTCTCATACCCAGAATCTAATTGCTCAACCTCTTCACCGTCTAAGCCGCCTTCTAGCTCACATCCTGACAACGCCTTCAAGGCCTCGATTGTTCTCTTGATAAGTCTAGCCATATTTTCATTTTCTTCACTCAGCCCTCTTGCTAACTCCGTTAGGAACTCATTTGTCTCCATTCTCAGATCATAGTTGGTATCGTCGGTTCCTAGAGCTCCAGAATTTGGAATTTCCACGCCTATGCCGGGCACTACTGTAATTGTTGCAACACCTGGGACTTTTCCACTCCCTCGAGGTCTACCTGCATCCGCGACATGCTTCTTCATGCCCTCAATGACTCGTTCCCGCTTCCGAACTTCATTCGCACATTGCGCCCTGGTTTGCGCAACTAGCGATCTGATTCTGTTCATTTCTTCTTTCACTCCTTTAGCTGCTTGTTCTGCACTTCGAAGCTGCGTCTTTAAAGCGCGCTCAGTTGCTTCCGCAATACCCAAACGGCGCTGGGCTTCCGCATGCTTGGTACTGACTCGCTCCAGGTCAGTCGTTTGCCTGAGAGCGTCCGCTCGCAATGATCGAATCGTCTGGGAAAGATTCTCTCGTTGAGTAGCATCACGCTAGACAATGTGTTAGACATTATCTTGCTATAATTATATAGGGGCAATAATCAGAGCACACTCACATCTCGTCGCAAAATAAGGTCGTTGATCACACCCATCACCTTCCCCATTGTCGCCTCAAGACCGCCTTCACCCTTATCCGGGGATGCGAAATCAATTGTTTGGCCATTTCGTAACAGGCCCCGGGAAAGGAGCTGGTTATTGATATATAAAGATGCGGTGCGCAAATTTTCGAGATCCATGATGTTCTGGAGAGACTTTATTCTTGGAACAATTATTCCTCAAAGCTATTGCTGCGACCCATTCTAAGGTTGTGGGATTTCGTGATGTTCAATGGATATTATTGTTGGTTGCTCCAGCGACGGTAAGGCAGCGTAAATAAGGACCCCATTTTGTGACAGGGTACCCACCTGGAACCAATAGGATTGGCGCACCATTGAAGTTCGCATTTTCAGCTCTTTACAGTATCGGCATGGACTTTTGTTTCGTGTTCGTCGAGTTTTATCATCTAGATAAAACTGTACTGCTGATCATACTACTATTCGGTGGCGTAGAGAATGAATATTATGTCAAAACTTTATCTCTTCATTACCCAAACTTGACCAGTGATGAAATCACGAAATTGGTGTTTGTCTACAACACCAGAAGGACTTCAGTTGCTGGGATAAGCTCCTTGCTATTCAGAGGTTACGATACCGCGTGATAAACGAAGTGTAGTCCTTGGACGAGCTTGAATTGACGCATGCTCATCCACCACCCTAGACAACCAGTGGACAAAAGTCGGACGATTTTACATATATACTTCCGCTCCATTGCTATTAGTCTCACTTACGGTAATTGGTAAATCTTGAACATAATGCGGTGTGCCACGGAAGTCCGTGGCCAAGTGTATCTTGTTTGACCTCACAGCCCATTTGATACTCCGTAATCTCTCGTGCTCTGTAGTGCGTAACTTAAACAAGGACTAAAATGCGAATTTTCTCCACTAAGAATAGCCTCTACTAAGCTTCAATAGCACAGTACAGTAAGATTCCGGGTGGGATGTGGATTGCGGCACGCAGGAGGGGTTATGTGCAGAGCTACCCAGCTTCGTCAGTGTAGGGCCTCGATTAATACTTAGTACAGCAATTGACAAGGCCATCTGGTCTCGTAGGGCTAGAGCAATCGAATCCTGCTGGATTTAGCAACGCAAGTTCGGGCCTAACTGCGTAAGATAGCCTCATTATCCAAGGCTGGATGGCACCGGCCCGAACTCTATGGCTCTTCCCGCAGCTTATTACGGCCTGCATTGTTTGAGGCCTTGGCAGGAAGTGATATGACTGTGAATAAGCATTGACAGAGTTGATCGACCTAAGCATCGTGAGTCAAGGCCTCCGTACCGAGGAGGGGATTCTAGGCTCTACAGCGGAGCACGTCCAGTTAAAGATGTCGGCCATCAGCTCGCATAGAAACGGACGGGGCGATCCCGCCCCTAAGCAGCACTCAGTAGACCCTAAACCAAACGCTCCTGGCAGGGGAGCAACCGTGCGTGAGGGATGGGCGGTTGTAGCCGAGACAAGCAGCTATCAACGTTGCAGATTGCTCCTCTGCAGCTCTACTTCCCCATCCCCCAAGAACGTAATCCTCCGAGGGAAAACTCCGTACTTTCGTATTCTCAGTTACGGCTAGCGCAACCGTAGAGAGAGCAGGGATTGATACCCTAGCGCAAAGCAAGGCTCTCGTCCTTTGATACAATCGACGTATCTGGGTTTCTGCAGGAGTGGTTAAATGGCACTGCTTTGGTAGGCAGCTCTTTACCCCTAAGAGGTGGCTAGGCTTACAGGCTTCCAGGCTCTGGATACCTTATTTTGGCAGCACCGCACACCCCCAGTTTCAGCCTTCGCGGCACAGTGATCTTTTGGTCGGCCTCCCCCTCCTGCTATGGGCTGCTGTTACGTCCGTATAAGCTTGATATACGCTAATTGGAGGGGCATCCTCCTCTCAGGATCCGCCGTCAGCGCTAACTGCAACGCCAAACTGAAATAAAGAATGCGGCTGAGGGTGGCACACGTCTCCATACGGCATGCGACACCCTCCGCAATCATGACAGTTGAGAAGCTCATTTAAGCTTGAGAGCTTTAAGCTCTCCATGCCCCCTCAGCCCCCCTTTATTTGCCTGTTTTTGCTATAATAACCATTCGGTGTTCTTTTTTGCACCAATCTTTCTGAGCTTCCGACGGTTACTTTGTATAAAGTTTATATAGCATTTTTACGTATAGACGAGATATGGCATCCATCCAGATTTACGACAATGTCAGCGAGGCCTCATATCCAGGCGTGGAGAGGGCTCTTCAGGAAACCCCACTTGTTCTTGTTCCACTAGCGACTACTAAAAAGCCAAAGATCCAACAGCCTCAGGATACAATTGACGAGTTCTGGGCTAAATTCAGCACCAAGGCTCCGAGTAAAGGTATGTAGTACTCTGTAGCCTCACCAACTGCTGCTTTTCGGCTCATCGCAATAATAACTCTGTACTCAAGCTTTCACTATTCTCCCCAAGAACATCTATGCTCAGAAAGCTGGTGAAAACGTCCCCAAGGGAAAAGTTAAAGGACAAAATGCACTTGCATCTTATGAAGAAGCAGCGGCCATATGCAAAGCCAAAGTCGAAAAAATTGTAAAAGAATGTCGCCGAGTAAACCAGAAATATCGAGACCCCCATTTTGATATCGAATTTGACCTGAAATGGGGCAAGAGAGATTGTCTTTCCATTCTCAGACCTGCACCCAAAAAGAGTGAAAATGACGATGATGAAGATAACGACGATGGTGATGACTCCAACTTTTGGCCTGGCTCCGTCAAGAGAGTGGGTGATATCTTCGATAACCCGCAATTTTACGTCGCCGGTCCTACATCGGGTGATATTCGCCAAGGCAACGATGGCGACTGCTGGTTCCTGGCTGCCTTGACTGCCCTTAGCAATAAACCCGGCCTCATTGAGCGAGTATGTGTTGCTCGGGATGAGAAGGTTGGCGTTTACGGCTTCGTTTTCCACCGCGATGGCGAGTGGAGATCCGAAATTATCGATGATAAGTTATACTTGTCAAAGGCAGATTATGACGAGAGTTTTCTTGAAAGAATTCTCATTGAAGATAGACAGAGGATCAACTCGGAGGAAGATTATCGGAAAGTATATCAGGTATGCTAGCTATTTCTCTCATGATTGATTTTGCATAGCTGTGGACTAAGAGAATGTATAGAGCGGTTCAGGTGCCCTATATTTCGCACAATGCTCTGATGAGAATGAAACATGGTAAGTTTGTCATGGATAGGATTACAGAATGACATCTGATGTTTTACAGGCTACCTTTGCTAGAGAAGGCATACGCAAAGGCTCATGGGGTAAGGAAATAGTCATGTTCTTGTATCACATATTAGAGCCTGAGATTTGCTGACAGTAGAATTAGGATTATGCAGCAATCGAGGGCGGTTTCACTGGTGAAGGTTTAGAAGACCTGACAGGTGGAGTAACCACCGAAGTCTTCAGCACCGACATCTTAGATAAGGATTACTTTTGGAAGGAAGAGCTACTCAAAGTCAATGATGAGTTCCTTTTCGGATGTGCAACTGGAATATTCGGAGGCTGGGGCGATCGAAAGGGTATATATGAAGGCCATGCTTACTCGATCATGCGCGCAGTCGAGATCGATGGACAGAGGCTCTGTCTACTGAGAAATCCATGGGGAATGGGCGAGTGGAATGGACCATGGAGTAAGTTATACATGGATCTGCGACATATTCCTTTTCGGCTGCTAATGATGATTAGGCGATGGAAGTAAAGAATGGACACCTGAGTGGATGCAGAAGCTTGACCACCGTTTCGGCAATGACGGAGCCTTTTGGATTTCCTATGAGGACCTACTCAAGAAATACCAGACATTTGATCGTACTAGACTTTTCTCGCCGGAGTGGAAAGTAACTCAGCAATGGACGTCTTTGGAGGTCCCATGGACAGTTGACTATAATAATACAAAATTTTCTTTCACTCTCGAGAAAACAGCTCCGGTGGTTATTGTTCTTTCGCAAGTAAGTATTTATATAGAATTATGTGTTAGGGTTACCCTGCTAATGCATGCAACAGTTGGATGATAGATATTTCAAGGGCCTAAGTGGCCAGTATGCGTTCAGACTGTCGTTCCGTATCCATAAAGCTGGTGAAGAGGACTATATTGTCAGAAGTCATGGCAACTATTGGATGAGCCGTTCAGTTACGGCTGAACTTGAGCTAGACGCTGGTGAATATGATGTGCTTCTGAAAATTGAAGCGATGCGTGACCAAGATCTTCCAACTGTTGAACAAATGGTCCGGGACAACGCTAAAAGTAGACGCGATAAGCTTTTGAGGATTGGCCTTGCATACGACCTTGCTCATGCGAAGGGCAAGATAACCGAGACAAATGAAGAAAAGAAAGCAAGGAAGGCTCAAGAAGCGAAACAGAAAGCGAAGGAGAGGAAATCTGTAAAGGAGAAACTCACTAAGGAGAAACAAAAGAGAAAACATAATGAGAATAGAGAAAAGCGAAAGCAGTTGAAGGAGAAGGAGAAGCGAAAGGCCAAAGAAGCGGCCAAGGCACAGAAGAAGAAGGAGAAGAAGGAAGAGGAAGAGAAGGCTAAAGCAGCAAAGGAACAAGAGAATAAAGCAGAGAAAAAGGATGACAGTGGAAATAAAGAGGAGGAAAAGCCAGCTAATACGGAGCAAGCCGCACCAGAGAAGGAAGCTACTGAGACTCCAGCAGTTGTTGTATCAGATACTTCTACTAACCAAGATGAAAAAGCACCAGAAGACAAAGCTGCGGATAAGGAGACAAAGGAGCCAGAGTCTCCAGAGACCGTAACTGAAGAACCTACCACAAAGACCATCGAGGCGGTTCAGCCAACATCAACACCAGAAACCGCTGAAGAAAGTGAATCTGATGACGACTCGGACATCAACTCTGAAATATCTGATATCAGCGAGGGCGTAATCGACGATGAGCTCGAATCCATGAAGCTAGACACTGCAGCACAAACCCCAGCACCACCAACCACTGAAGCGGAACCAGATGAGTTTGAGCGTGATCCTTGGAATGCGATCATTGTCGTAGGATTACGAGTGTACAGCAAGAACTCTGATGTTTCTGTGAAGATTGTCAGGCCTAACAAATGGGAGAATGGGGAATCGAAGCTTGATGTTGATGATTCGGCTGCGGATGCTACTAAGGGAACAGAGAAGGCTGAAAAAGCGGAGAGTAAGGCAGAGAGCGAAGGCTCAGGAGTTTTGGTATAAGAAGCGCATGAGCTATGATATAATATGGAATATGCAGAGAAGAAAGTGTATGATTTTATGATACGACGTTTCTTATCTTGGTGTTGTCTTGAAGTTTAGGATCACCATACTCTTTTGATATGATATCTTCATTGCTTATATATGAATACAGTGGACTAAATATTACACATCATAACATATATGGTTCACTATTTATTTGATTCGAAAGTGCATTTTATAACCTTGAAAGGCACCGTCCTTCCCACATAGCAAATAGGCGCATAGAAGTTCAAAATAGAGCCAAACTATGGTGGATTCCAAATCTTCCGCGGCGGTCGTCAGGAGATCATGCTTAGCAAAAGTATATTACAAACCCTACTCCAGGCTCCAACATGGAAGAATGGCGTTTAGGTTTCTTCAGTTACCCGGAACGGCCCCCATATATTGCCGCTTCTGGGAAATGGCTTGCAGTAGGATTACAAACCCACCTAAGCACATCATATTCCCTAATGCGGGGCAAACAGAGAAGCCCGCCCCTCCAATGGAGTGCAGCCAAGCTGTTATATATATAGAACAATCTCACCTCAGGTCTTACTCTTGAATTAATGAATAGTATATTCTGGAGAACGTTCACTGGACAGAAAAACATCTACCTAAATAATATCAGAAGGGTTTCAAACGGAACTAAAATAATGGCAGAGTGAGTACCATTTTACACATTCCCGGGACTTCCCTTTCATAAAGTGAAGGATATTGAATCTAATCATTAATAACAAAAATGAAAATAGTCTTGAAACTTTAGCAAACACACTTATTTCCAATGGACCCGTCAAGCAGGAAGAGACTCCTCGTCGAGTGAGAGCACTCTTCGATGGCGTCTGGGTGGTCGATACCATTGAAGCCCGCCACGTCTGGGAGCACAAATACTTCCCTGAATTCTGGGTGCCGGTGAAGTCTGTTAAGGAGGGAGTACTGACCAAAGGAGAAGCTTATGACGCCGAGAAGTCTGCATTCAAAGCCACCGTTAAGGGGCAAGCGAAATCGACTCCAAGGGTACTGATCTTTGAGAAGGGACCACTTGCGGGATATGTTCGTTTTGAGTTTAAGGCCATGGGTAAAATTTATTCTCGTTCCTCCTTTTCCTTTCTTCTTTTACCTATGGGTCTAGAATGGCTGTTGTAACATTATTGTATAGATGCTTGGTTTGAAGAAGATCAGCAGATATATGATCACCCTAAGAATCCGTATACCCGCATTGACATCTTACCCTCGTCAAGAAAGATCACGGTAAAGCTAGGGGGTGTTCAGATAGCTGAGAGCTCAAGTTCCATGTTTCTTTTTGAGACAGGATTAAGGACCAGATATTATCTCCCGAAGACAGCGGTAAGTGTAGAATAGTCCACATTTCTTGATGTGGACAACTATTTTCTAATATGAGTTGCAGGTTGAATGGAAATACTTGACTAAGAGCGATACCACTACCAAGTGTCCATACAAAGGACTTGCTCAGTATTACAATATTGTAATTGATGGGAAAGAGTATAAAGATACTGTTTGGTGGTACGAGTATCCGATTCCGGAGTCACAGGCTGTTGCTGGACATGTCTCTTTCTATAATGAGAAAGTAGACATTTATGTTGATGGGGTCCTAGAGAAAAAGTAAACCATTCTAAGCAATGAAATAAAATACCACTTTGGTAACTTTTGATGCAGGGTGTTACCTGTCTCGCCACGATTATGAAACTTGATGATATTCTCACATATGCTACTATAGCTATTGATGTTATTCATGTGGAGCAAAATGTAGCCATGCATCGTCCTCTGGCATGGAGGGATTTATTTCATCCCAGATAAGAGCACAATTCAGAGTGCTATATCTTTCTTGCCACAATACTCTCCAGACACTCTCTCTTAACGATTCACTTTTGCTTATTCCCAACACCGAACATCTAATCCTGAGCTTTTCCATCATCCACTTCCTCCCACTCGGTTCTGGTGAACACAGAACCCCTATAAATAGGATCCACACCCACCACACCTGCCTCTCAGTATTTTCCATCCACCAGCTCTCATTCTGTACTTCCAATGCGTCCCGGAGCCTTTTTGAAAGATGTTGAAATATTGATGACGAAGGCGATATCTCTCTAACCACGCGGTAGAGATAGATATGCAGGGCTGTTCGAAGTGCTAAAGCTTCAAATCCGGAGATCTCGTCACTTATAAAGGCATCTGGCTCATTTAGCATAAGCAAGCCGTATTCGGTGGTGTATATAAGGTTGCTTGCAGTGATCCGGTCTGATCTGGAGAGATCATTGGACTCAAGTACAGTTGAAGTATTCCGCAAAAGATGGATTATATTATTGATTGGTGAAGTCACCCCAAATGCTATCTGAGGATCAAGAAGAAATCCATCGTCTGCTGTGTATACTGAGAAATCAGATAGATTATTGGCAAAGTCGAAAATAGGCTGGATACCCCAGATAGTAGCATAGCATAAATCCGACCTGTATAACACCTGGATTAGTTTATTGCTATGTCCCCTCTCTACTACTAAATTCTGATATCGTAATCAACATAATCTACGTACCAAGCCACCATTCTCTGGATTAGGCCTTCGAAAGCGTTAATACCGCCTCGGATATTAACCAACCGTTGGAGTCCTAAGACGTGTATCTTGGCTACATCGTAATTACCACTCAGATTCTGTTTATCTCGTAAGCAAAGGAAACTTATTGACATCGTAAGAGAGAGATCGGGGATTATGACTCACCTCTCTATTAGCAAGCATTGTAACAGCAGCAATAGTGGAATCATCGGCCCGCTTCACATAGTCCGCCAATCGCTCATTAATAATCCTAAAGGTCTCGCCTCCATGATATAGACATTCTACTGAATCTTGGATGCCATATTCTACATCTCGATGGAGGGCAACAAGATAGAGAATAGCATGTAACATGGCACTATCTGCTGATGCATGGTGAAAGAAGTCACTCTCAGGGTTTACGGCTATAGAATTGGTTCTATAGGTTGTATGATCTGCATAAGATGTTAGCTTAGATGCGGAATAGCGGGGGACTGAGCACACATACATCGTATAAGCAACTGCTCGCTACGAGGCTGGAGGGGGACAGCCAGTGAGTCGAACGGGTCTACTTTACTGCCACTAATGATCGCTGGTGGCCCTTGTTTACGAGACCGTGGAGTTACTTGACTCCGTGTACCAGAAAGAAGTCTTTCGGTGTTTTCTAGTATTTGTTCCCTTTCCAATGCTCTGAGCTTTTGTTTGGCTAAGGACTTTGCTTTTGCTTTATGGGTCCAGGAATGTAGCTTAAACTTTCCCCTATACAAGGAAGGTGATGTATGCCTTGGATCAGGAGTAGTTCTATCTCCACTGTCACCAACTACAACTTGATTATGTTGCTTCCGTACATAGTCTTTCATAGCATGTATGCGGATCCTCTTGGAGGTCTCTGCTGCCTTGATCTCAGATGGGCCAGAAATGGTGACAAACTCCAAAGCTTGTACTTCATTCTGAGAAGTGAAGTCATACACCAAATTTCCTGCTATAAAAGTTATTGGAGTTAGATAAATTTCCTTCTTCTGAGTACGAAAGACTTACATTGCTCTTCTCGATCCGTAGTTGGCTTGGCTCTTCTTACAGCCAACCTTGTACCTTGGGTTTGTCTTTCCATACGCATTGAGATTATGTATACTAGTTCCACAGTCCCTGGTAAAATGCCACACAAGCTACCTAATATATATAGACGTTATCTATATAAGCATGTGGATCTCGGTATAGGGACTTGGAGCCTGAGTATAGAATACTCCATATTGGTAACAGCTTCCTTTATTATCTGCTTCCTTCTTTTATAATATATTCAGACACTATAAAAAATTGAACTTGTGGCTTTTACTAAAATGTAAACTTCGCCATATGTTATCGCCGAAGCTGAATTGATGCGCCCAATTTGCAGGCGTATACATTAATAAGCAGTCCTTACAGCAGTAGGTTGAAGGTGGCGGCGGGTCCAGGATACCACTGGAGGAGTGTGAGGGGCTAGTTCCATAAATAAATAAATACGATGCCTTATCTCCATCACCTCATAGGTGCTACCTATTTCCTAACTTAAATCTCCTACAGGGGATCTTATATGGCTATTGAACGTATCTATTTTATCTTCGTTATCTGCAGGATATTTCGTAAAGTTTGTGTTTCATTTGAATCCTTCTTCCTTCGCATTGCACTCATTATAATGCGGCTTTTGTGGCATATGGACGTGAGCTGTGGATCTGGCCATCAGGGCTTCCTACTACAACTTCGATTTTTTCTTTTGATAATCTAATAGATTATCATCTAGGTTCTTAATGAAATCTATGGCATCCACTGCTTCAGCGGAATCATCTTCTGCGAGTTGATGTACTTTCAACTCTTTCAATGCCCAATTCTTGGCTTCTTGCCAGTGTCCCAAATGTTGACTATAAACAGCAGCCAGACGATAGCCTCTAGCAATATAATCCATCAATCCCTCGGACTCAACTAAATCAATAAGGGTTTTGCATTTTGTAACCCCCTTCTTAGTCACTATTTCGGGTATCATCTCCAATGAATCAAGCAGCTTGGAGATTTTTATTCTTACTCTATCACTTTCTTCGGAATGGCAAGCAGCACAATCACAGATGAAACCATATTGGCTTAGCCGTGATTGCCGCTCATTCGCTGTTTTTAGGAGTGGAATATAGCTAACAGTGAGCTCCTCGCCTTCCTTGATATCAACAGCTGCAAAGATAACTCGATGCCCTCTTTTCTCACTCCAGTAATTGCCGCAATTTGGCTTGCATGAGTGGTTGATACGAGCAATTCTGGGGAAGAGGCCTACTCTGTTATCGCCGGTGTTGTATGCATTACTCCTGAAGATCGTCAGGAGACTGCTCTGATCCTTCTCAGATGGGTATCGATATTCATGTAACGAAAGGTACTGCTCCTGTTCTTCCGCGGATAGGCTTCCAAATGCAGAATCAAGGCTATTAACCATATCTGAAATGCGATATCCTTGCCCGGGAACCATCTTTGGCAATTCAATTGACACCAGCGGTTCTTCTATGATGATTTTGGTACCACGTGGTATAGGTTCTGTGGCAAATACACCCAAACCTTTTCCGGGCGTGGGCATCACCTTATAGATATGTGGACGGACTATATCCCATTAGCTGTAATCCTAATTCCAGGTATTGCCGCACTCAGAGCTTCCACTACTAGACAAAAAAATAAGTCAAAACAACGAAGCATACCTTCCATATAAAACTCCGTAGTCATTTTCGCTTGATCCTCATTGAAGCAAGTACCAAACTGGTTCTCAAAATATTTTGTGGAGCCATTCTATGAGATATGAGTGCTGCGTAAACGACAGGGGTAAAAGTACCTACCAAGCATATTCCGGAGCCATTACCAAACAGGCCAGGAAAATATTGAGAAATATCTCTTAAAGAATCGTAACATGACTCCGTATCGAGAGCATTAGCCTCTAGGTGCACAAATACTGCAATAGGCAGAAGCAGGGCTGCTGAAATGGTGGATAACAAAGTGTATCTCGCCATTGAGATCCACATATTCTTCTGTCATATTCTTACATTTGACAAGTCACCTCACGAATCTCTTTTACTTTAATTAATAGTTAAAGGGATGGTAAATTCTTTAAGTACTTGCCGTGGTTGTGAAACAATACCGTAGGATCTGATACGCCAAGCCTCAGGGTGTAGTAAGCTTCAACCCCCTTTCCGGGTCTGTATACCATGCCTATTAATGCATGGTTACTTAAGCTTACTAGATGGAAATTAAGTGAACCAAAGAATTGTTCAGGTATTCTACTATATACCGATAATTAATTTACATATATACTCGAAGAGAATAACTATCCTATACATCCCTTATAGATTGGCCTTTGCTAACTTGCTCAATTTGACGGCCTCCCTAACCCCTAGATCCAGTAACACGTCCTCCGACCCTCCTACACAACATTAGATATTTAAGCTATGAATGACATATAGAAGGACATACCTGGAACAATAAGAGTGTGGATACCTCGAGCGATCCCCTCGATTCGTGCGCCTTGTCCAGTCTTTGTTAAGCCGAGTCTACGCAAATTTTAGTATCAAGACACTATCTGAAAGAATAAATTGGGAACCTACCCCCCCATTAACTTAACGCATTCATCTGCGATGTATTTCGCCGCGATGCCGGACTGGACTTTTAGGAGAGCCGTTGTGCCTCCGAGTAGTTTCGATGCTGGCTACGTTAGACTTCCCTGGAACCCACCTAACACTAGATTTCATACCTTGAGCTTGGCTCATATTATCCAGCTCATAAATAATTTGCTCAGTCCATGCCTGTAGTGACTCCATTTGCCGAGCCATATGTCCAAACTTATGCCTGACAACTGGCTGCTCAATAAGAGTTTTCCCAAAAGCCTCACGCTTCTGGCACCACGCCATAGCATCTTCGAGGCAAGTTCTTGCCCATCGGATAGCTTGGAAGGCAATCCATAGCCTTTCATGATTGAAATTGCTCAAGGTGTATTTAAATCCCATACCCTCTTCGCCGATCAGATACCTCGCTGGTATTTTCACGTCTTCGAAGGTTACATAGGTCGTTGCGGTAAGTCCACCTGCTCCAATCTCAATTTTCCGTGTCTTGATGCCGGCTGAGCGAGGAATAAGTAGCATTGACATTCCTTCCATTCCGGATCCACCGGTTCTGACAGCAGTCTAGGGTATAATATCAGAAGCTAGTTGGAGCAACTGGAAGATAGGGTTTTCACTAACCATGAAATAGTCTGAGTACATGCCATTTGTTATCCAGTAAGATTTTGTTAGTACTGGCAATAGGACGGTCTATGGTGATCACTTATCTTTTTCTCGCCATTGACAATATAATATTTTCCGTCTGGAGTCTTCTCAGCAGTAGTCGTGATGTTTCTTACATCAGACCCTGCTGCTGGCTCAGTAATAGCCAGACAAATCCTCTTCTTGCCAGTAAGAATTTCAGGCATAATCCTAGAATAAACTGAGTCTAAGGTCCCCTTGATCTCCGATGGTAACATACTCTGCTTGTAATTCGGGAGAGGCATATTGTTTTAGGGGTGGTGCACCGACCGTCTGGGTATTAATTAGAGCCGTACCGGTCTATATATGGGATATAGACACCTACCAGGCCTATAAAAACACTCGCGATGCTTGGTGCGCCACGAAACAGTTCATCCCAAAGGACAAAATCATGGAAGCCGTTCCACTCCTCGGCCTTGATGCCGGCCGCAATTGGATAATGGGCCCATTCCTTTGGAATATGGTTTCCTGCAGCAATTGGAACAAGAAGACCATCTCTGGCACACTTCTGGTACACATCGTCTGGAAGCTTGCCCTGGTTTTCCCATTCCTCTGTCTTTCCAGCCACATTCTAGAGTCACTGTTAATGGTGCAATTCTCTGTGAAAGTTGTAGTCTTTATACCTCTTCGGCCCATTTCCTAACATAATCTCTGAGTCTGACATGACTCTCATTATAATAAGGAGAAGGCCGTCCAGAATACCTAATAAGAGCATTTAATTAACCATGCCCGCATTTTTGGTGCTGTATTACGGGCTTTGCTTACCATGCGGGCTCCGCCCACGGGAGATTACTTCCAAAGGATTTCGGCATAGTACTATTGATACAATTGAAGGTGGACAAAGGGATACGTTTTGATTCTTGTGCCTACCGGATAGACAGGGAAGCTGCGTGCAAGAGTTTCTGAGAAAATGAACGAAATAAGATTGATTTTACGACCATAATTCTAGATGCTATATAGATCTTATGCTGTTGCCGTTACTGGCCGAGGTATATGTTAGGGCCGAAGAAGCTGTGTGTTCGGCGAGGAGAGCTCCTTGCCAGGGCATATCTGACACGCACTTCATGACCCCAAGCTTCACATCGCCGGCCGAGGCTGTTTATGAATTATAAGCTGGCAAGTTTTGTCCCAATGAAACTTAGACTGCACAAGTCTTATAAAGTATCCAACCTGACTTCATATGTGTGCACTAGCTATATAATCATCTCCTGATGTAGCTGAGGTCCGACAACAAGTTATGCCCCACTGCATGCTCCCCCTGTGGATGCTGTGCTGCCCCGCACCAGCCCTATCCACAGCCCAGCCATCGGTAGCCTTTAGCGTCCACTCGATATCGCCTCAGGCATGGTTAGCAGACCCAAAGCGTGAAAAGATCCTTTCATAGACAAGGCGGAAATGTCGGGCAGAATCTATGGACGAAAATTTATTTGGGCAGCGTGCGACCTGACCGCCTTCAACTATCCCAAAGCTTTCGCACATTACAGGGTTGTCTGCTCTCTTCTTTTGTACCCCACTCACTCAGGATTTTTTACTTTGTTCTCGAGCAACAGAACCATATTGCAGAGATGGCGGACGATAGATTAAAAGGAATGGAGCATTCTGAAGTTCATTATTTCAACAGGTATTTTTCAATTTGAACAAATATATATAAAAGAAAACTTACTAATTGTGCGTAGCTATAACCACCATGGTATGACAGTATGACCATCCTCCGAGTTAATTGCAGACTAACCAAATATTAATATTGTAGGCATTCACGAGGAGATGTTGGTAAGTAAAAATTTACAGCCTCCCTTTTTTGGGTATGCGTTACTGACTTGAGGCGCTTCAGAAAGATGAAGTTCGAACCAGATCTTATATGAATGCCATTGTTCAGAATAAGCACATATTCAAAGATAAGATCGTTCTTGATGTTGGTTGCGGTACTGCGATCCTGAGCATGTGAGATTTATCTTGATATGTGGCGAAGAAGGCAGTTGTTGATGATAATAGGTTTGCGGTAAAAGCTGGCGCAAAGCATGTCATTGGTGTTGATATGTCAACAATCATTGAAAAGGCGAAAGAAATCGTTGAAGTTAATGGCATGTCCGACAAGATTACCCTTTTGCAAGGAAAGATGGAAGAGGTGGAACTTCCTTTCCCAAAGGTCGACATCATTATCTCTGAGTGGATGGGCTATTTCCTTCTGTACGAGTCCATGCTGGATACTGTTCTCTATGCTAGAGATAAGTATCTGGCGCCCAATGGTCTCATTTTCCCTGACAAGGCCACGATTTTTATGGCTGGAATTGAGGACGGAGAGTATAAGGAAGAGAAGATAGGCTGTAAGTTGTAATTGCACGATGAATTCCCGCTAAAGCTTACAAACTTCAGTTTGGGACAATGTCTATGGCTTTGACTACACTCCTCTTAAGCAAACTGCTCTCACCGAACCACTGGTGGATACTGTCGAGATTAAGGCTGTAGTGACCGATCCCACTGCAGTTTTGACGTTGGACTTATACACATGTACCACCCAGGACCTCGCATTCTCTCTTCCCTTTGTTCTCGACTGCAGGCGTGATGATTTCGTTCACGCCCTGATTGCGTGGTTTGATATCGATTTCACTGCATGCCACAAGCCGATCAGATTTTCTACTGGTCCCCACACGAAATATACTCACTGGAAGCAAACCGTATTTTACCTCAAGGATGTTCTGACCGTACAGCAAGGCGAGCAGATTCGAGGAGTGCTATCCAACAAACCAAACGATAAGAACAAGAGAGATTTAGATGTCACAATTCAATATCAGCTAGTGACAGATGATCCAAACAGAAAGGCAGAAGGGACATGCGAGTATAAAATGTGCTGATCTCTTACGATCACACTTTTGTTGTTGGTTGTTACAAAAAACAAGGGTTCTTTCGCAGCTGTAAGCGCAGACCTATATATTTTTTGATTTTTGGGATCAGTGGACCAAGGAATCATATGGCGTTCGCTCCTCGGGGAATTATTTCATTGGCATGGCGATGGCGATGGCTACTTACTTACTATTGAATAAAGTCATGAATAGAATGTCTTTTTATGGCCTTCAGATATCATGATAGATTACAACAGCCAAATTCAATCTGATAGAGACATGATAAATGTACCCTATCCATATCGAAGATGTGAGCATGAAGTAATCACAATACTGCTGTGCTGAGAGTCGGGTGAAACTCATCACTAATATAAGAGATAAGTGAACATTTGAAGAGACCTTGCATCCTATATGGCATAAATTGTCCGCTCATGAGCCATGCAAATATTCTAGATGGCCATAACTTCATATTGTTTTTTTATACTATACTAATACTGTGATTCGGGTATATACCATGTCTATCTAACAAGCCGAGATAATGACAAGGAAGGGGTAAAGAAATATCGAGTGTGAGAAAGAGTAAGAGGATTTGAAATGGCTCTTTAGGCACATGACATAATTTTAGAACAAAAATAGAACGGAAGGGGGGTCTATAGAGAGATGTGAGCACATATGAGCAACAATATGTCTCATTGGATGCATTAGGTCTAATAGCCTATTAGGCAAACTTTTTCAAAGAGTCAAACCTCCATTCATAATCCTCATGACTTAATGTAGGCTGTCTCAATGTCCACCACCCTCCTGTTTCACAAGAGCAGCAACCTTTGCTGCAAGGTCATCAGCTTCACTTCGCGTAGCAGCTTCAGCATACACCCTAACAGCATCCTCTGTTCCACTCGCTCTGGCAAATGATCGGCCATCCTTAAATTTAGCAACCATAGCATCGATTTGCTCTTGTAGCCCCTCTGGTTCGACAAGCTTTCGTTCGGCGTCGGTAGTCTTAAATATGTTCCTGTTTCCTACTTCCACGCGAACAAGTCGGTTGGGGAGATCGGTATAAGTTAGATCCCATTCTCTAGGTGACCATGACTTATGGGCAAGAATAGTCTCTACAAGAAGCATGTCCGACAAGGCATCTCCGACTGTCTGGTTAATGAGGTCAGAGAGAGCCTGCAGAATCTGTAATGCGTTGGCTTGAGCTGGAGATTGAGGCTCTTTGGTCTTAAAAGCCTTCAAAGCTTGTTGTGAGAAAACCACTGTGCCGTGTCCATTTGCTTCAAAATAGACACCAACATCAAACTTGGTTGCGGCGTGGTGTAGCCATTTCACGCCAGTAGGGGTACAGACCACAGGCAAACCTAAGGTCTTCTCCACATATTTTGTACTAGCACCGTTTGCATATGCTGTTTGGACAACTCCAATCTTCAGCTCCTCAGACAGTTTAGCTTCTCGGGCTAGATCTCCAATGAATGAAGCAGCTAAAGTAGCAATCTTGTCTCCATCCAGAAGCCTAAACCCATGCTCCGCATCATTGAAATAATATATAAGTCTGTCTGCATCTCCGTCTAAAGAGCAGCAGCGGTCACCTGGGGCTGCTTTGGAAGACGGGGGTGCCCTTTGCTTAGTTTTCACATAGTCCGCGCCACACTGCGGGAAAACAATTAGCATAAACTGTACAATGGAGTGGAGCCACATACCTCGTGGTTCAGTGATTCCGGCTTGACTACATCATCATTTACGACTTTGATATCCACACCTCCCTCAGATGCTGCAGGAAGATATTTTAATAATTCCCTCAACTTAGGCCCACCAACTCCATTTGCGCAATCGACAGTAAGTCCTCCAACGGCCTTTTTGCCCTTCATTGCTCTAACAAAAGCCTCTGAGAGCTTTTCATAGTAGCCCTTCTCGCTTACTTCTCCATATGATTGTGGTGTGCCTTCGGTATTCGTGCATCTTGTTAAATAGTGTAGCTGTGGGGTGGTGAGTAACTTATAGTCGACGTATTCCGTTTCCGTGGCATCTAATGCGTCAACGAGAGCAGTTACTAGCTTCGGGCCGGATGCTCGTGTATCTCTAGCATAGATGACTCTCGATGGTATCGTAGGGTCAATCTTAAGTTGCCGTTCCAACTTATGGTAGACCTCAACAACATCCTCGTCCTTTGCGTTGGTCAATTCAGTTGCATAAGCTTCCCAAGCATTTTCAAGCATGTCCCCCATCGGATCTACCAATTTAACTCCATTATCTTCCGGTGGATTATGACTAGCAGTTATCATAACCCCGATTGTTTGTCCATCAAGCTTTCGAGAGCGAAGAGCAGCAACAAGCCCAACTCTAAAGACCACAGAGTCGAGAAGGTTAGCTTTCATACGAAACCCCGCAGTACCATATTGAAAGGTCCGGTCGGGTTTGGGGTGCTTTTTGGCAGCTTCAAGAATTTTTGCATCCATCGCAGCTAATAATCGGTCAACAAAGTCGTAAGAGACACGTTGAAATGTGGCGGTGGTGGTGTTGTTCGTAAATTCATTCTGACATGAGGGGTCAACCCTTCACCGTTGCTGGTGCCCGCTCTGGTCAGACCGCCAAGATGCGCCATTTACAGCTAGGTCCAGGGTGTTCCCGCTTCTGTCTTTCTGCAAGTAATGCCAACGCAAGTCATGTGATAGCGCGACGATATCTTGTCGCGTAATCCACGTCTATTGCTCATCGGACGGTTTGGTCTGCCAGTCAACTTTGCTAAGCCCATTATGTGAATCTCAATAACATTTGCTTAATCACCGCTTCAATTGGCCAATTCGCTCTTTGCTTCTTGCGTACCTACATGCAAAACACTCAAGATGACTGAATGCGCCAATCCTTTGCTCTTGAGCTGGGTTTCCGAATGGCTTGAAACCGCGCGGGAGAGGAATTCAAAGGGTGTCACAGTATATAAAAAGGCATATGACTCGTTAAAGTCCTGTCCAATTGTGTTTAGTCATCCATCGGAAGCTCAACAACTACATGGCTTTGGCCCAAAACTTTGCGAGAGACTTACGGCAAAACTAAAGGGCCACTGTGAAGAAAATGGACTTCCTATGCCAGAGATGCCATATAAGAAGGCGCAACCCTCATCTAAAGATATAGATGGGACTCAACCTGCACCCAAAGCTAGGAAAACGAAGGCTTATGTGCCAACTCTAAGATCTGGGGCCTATGCCTTGATAGTGGCTTTGTCAACATTACCTGAGAATGCTACCACGGGCATCACAAAAGCCGAGCTCATCGAGCTGGCCCAACCTCATTCGGATTCATCTTTTAGTGCTCCTAGCGATCCAACTAAATTTTATACTGCTTGGAATTCCATGAAGACACTCATAGATAAGGATCTTGTATACGAAAAAGGCCGCCCGTTGAGAAGATATGCATTGACCGAGGAAGGTTGGGAGACTGCCAGACGTATCAGATCGACTCGGGATCCAACGCGAAGTCATTCTGCCAATGCTAAGGGTAAGAATATCTCTCCTGATTCGGTTACACTTCATGAAAACCTCCTGGGAGATTTGGAAAAAGATGTGCTTGAAGAGCCATCTGTAACCCAGGATACCATACCTCAAGGGGAAAGCATTACGAATGAGTCATCATTACCGAGCTTTTCTCCCATAGTCGTTCAACCAGGAGCTTTCTCCATCCGTCTGTTGCTTGATAATCGAGAAGTTCGGGCGAAACAAGACCGGGATTATATGCAAGATGAGCTAGCTAAGAAAGATGTCCCGCCAATTGTCAGAAGCTTGGAATTAGGGGACGCTCTCTGGGTTGCTAAATGTCATGACCCTACATTACTATCTCGTCTTGGTGCCGACGGCGATGAGATTGTACTTGACTGGGTTGTAGAAAGGAAACGTCTAGACGATCTTGTTAGTAGTATCAAAGATGGGCGCTTTCACGAGCAGAAGTTCCGCTTGAAAAGATCAGGGGTCAGAAATGTGATCTACATCATCGAAGAGATTTCGATGAACAGCGATCACTTTCAAAAATACGAAGAAGCCGTCAAATCCGCCATTGCCGGCACTCAAGTTGTCAACGGTTATTTTGTAAAGAAGACCCAAAAAATGGATGACACGATTCGCTATCTGGCTAGAATGACGATGCTTCTAAAAGGCATGGTTGAGAAGAAGCCATTGTATCTTATCCCCACGAAGGTTATTACTCTGCAGAACTATTTACCTCTATTGGCCCACTTGGACAAAACTGAGGCGGACAAGAAATATAATATCACGTACACAGCATTTGCATCCCTAGCATCTAAATCCGAAACCCTCACACTGAGAGATATCTACCTCAAGATGCTTATGTGCACAAGAGGGGTTACTGGGGAAAAGGCCTTAGAGATACAAAAGAGGTGGAGAACGCCTATTGAGTTCATCGAAGCTTTTAAGAAATACGATCAAGATGGAGATGCATCCAGAAAGCGAAAGGCCGAATTGGTGTTCGGTGAGATGGGCAACTTAGTAGGACGAAAGAAAATCGCCAAGATCCTCAGCCACAAAATCGCAGAAGTATGGGGAGATATTTGATATTGTCTTATGACCGGCGTTCTGGTGAAGCAAGTCGGGCCTCCCGGAGGGTCTCTAGATTTGTGGGTGTTTGTATGATTACTCCTTGGTACGGATTTCGGGCAAGCAAAGGCGTTCAAATAACGATACGTTTCGATACGCAAAAATAGAATCGGCAATAGTGGTCGGATCCACGTTAGAGGAATAAGGCTTAGAAATGGAAGATATACACTATTATTTTGGCCGGCGTATGAAAGCATTTTGACAGTTTTATCAATTTGACGTTTAGCTAGGGGTGCTTTCGATATGCATGAGCTATTGATACGGAACATGCCATTTTCAGACACGGAGGAAATGGCTCCGTTAAACCGGGAACTTTGGCTGTCGAATCTCACAATACCAAATTTGCGTGTTTCCGGTAGTAATAACTTATTAGGTGCTTGTTTGATAGTGTATTTATCCGAACCGGGTACACTTGCACTGCTATTCAGCCTTTTCATTTCGGCTCGATGGTACCTGACAGCAGCAGGTTGGAAATCTTTCATCCCAGCTGACTGGTGGATTGACCTATGACAGAGGACTATTCGATCGCAGACTAACTCCTCGAAAATAGAAACACTTCTCCTTCCGAGTTCTACTTTCAATATGCGGGGTAGGACTGTCCTATAACAGGCTGTAACCTATTGCTTCGATGCAATACGGTGTTCAAGGTAGGTAGCGTAGAATATAAAGGTATGAGATCTTTTTTATTCATTGATAGCTCTCAATTGCTATCATATCGAATATTGCCAGTATTATCTGTCTATAATGATGGCCCTGAAGCTATCATTATTCACATTTGCAGCTTTGACCGCCGCCGCACCGTCCTGGGGACTGTCTGCAGTTGGATCCATTATACCAGCTATTAACAACCTTTTTCGTGGGAATGGACAAATTACACCTCAGATATTGAATACTCTACTAGAGCCCAATGAGATCAATCTTGCGAGGAATTCTTACGTGTACCGAGATGGAACGAGTCTTCGACTGCTTGGCGAGCATTGGACTGCTAGTGGTGCTAATGTCTACTGGCTAGGACTAGATGAAAACGTTATACCACCTCCAGGGAGCCCATTTTATCCCCCCTTCAATGCAAGCTATCCTACTCATGGCAGGATTACTGAGGCCATGAAGACGCTTGTCACTATTGGTGCCCGTCTCATCCGAAGTCAGACACTCGGTGTGAGTGTTGGGAATCCACTTAGTATGATGCCAGATTTAGGCGTGTATAATGAAGCAGCATTTGATACAATTGATTGGAGTGTATACCAAGCTCGACAGCATGGGTTAAGAATAATCGCTCCTCTAGTGGATAATTATGTAGGTTGCCAACCATTCCTCAGTAGAGATTCTAATATATCTAGGATTACTACCACGGAGGCAAATTCAGCTTTTTACGATTTGCAGGCTATAATATCACAGGAAGTGACAGCCCTCTGTCTCCAGATACCATGCAATTTTACACGAATTCCACTGTTATCAACATTTTTAAGGATTATATTCGGCATTTATTGACACACCGCAACCCATATACCGGCCTTACCTATGCGGAGGATCCAATTATAATTGGCTATGAAACTGGTAACGAGTTGGGAGGTGTTATTTTTGGGGATAAAGATGTGCCTATTACATGGACACGAGAAATTTGTCAACTTATTAAGAGACTTGGTGAGTAAATCTCTCTCATGATAAGGGAGTCATCAAGTTTCAGTCATTACAGAATATGAATAAGGCAAAGTGGTAGTCACTGATTCAGCAGATAGGCCCCAAGAAACTCTGCATTGATGGTACCTATGGCATTAACAAGACTCATTTTTCCATCCCTGAAGTCGATATATTCTCGAATCACTTTTACCCTCTGAATGATACCATTTTAAGCTCTGATATCAGCGAAGTTCAATCAGCGAACCGCGTGTACCTTGTAGGGGAGATTGACTGGACAGGACGGAATGGCAAAACGACACCACAGGGCTCCTCTCTCAGTAGCTTCTACGACATTATTCTGGCAAGACAGAACACGTCGCACCCTGTAGTAGCAGGAAGCCTATTTTGGAGTCTGTTTATGCACAATGTTCCGGATTGCTATGTATGTAACCATCTTATGCAAATACTTTTATACTTTTATTCGTCCACTAACCAATGCACTAAATCTGGCTAATAGAACTACGTCAATCACACGGATGGTTTCACAATGCAGTATGGAAACCCTGCAAATCCAGCCTATATAAATGAGCAAATTAGCACCACTAGGCAGCATTTCTTTGTGATGAAGAATATCGTGGTTGACTCATATCTTCCTTCTGTAGCGTGTCCACACAACTACATCCCAGGGTATGAGGTGGACTATACGTATATCTGAAGGAGGTATCGATAATGTATATCTGGGTATAGTGCTATCTGAAATTCGTATTATCTCCTGCTCTTAAAGATTCCATTTAAGAGATAAATGTCCCAAGGTATTGCAATATCATGCGTTATGCCTTAAGCCTTGCACGTGCCATGTCGTCCTGGGCATCTTTGATCAGGAAACTAACAGCCAGAGTTAGCCACCGTTGCCTTCAGAGCTTAGAGCATGCGAACTGGACTTACTTGTAGAATATGAATGTTGGAACTACAGTTCCCAAATGCCATAAGCTATGAGCATCGATACAGCCTAACCATGGAGGAAAATCGAGTAATTCCATGCTCATAGCAACAATGATCCATGCAACCATCAGGCCTGGCCATGCTGCCCACATCCTTTTAGATTTTCTGTATTTGTCGATACTAAACCAACTCCAAAGGATATTCTGGATAATTCCAACAACCACGTTAGCGGCCATATTGTAGGTGTAATCCCACGTGTACCATTTCAAGTATATGACGTGGAGGGAATACAAAGTAATGCATAAAATTGTCCAAGCCTTTAATACAGATCTTGTTTTCTTCCCTCCTTGATCTAAGCGGAATATCCGGATTACGGTGTAGTAAAGTCCATACAGAACACTTGCGCCAGCAGCGAAGTAGTCCAATTGCTCTGTCCAGATTAGATCCCGAGTATGAAAGGTCATACTGAAAGTCCAGCTTGCCATACCGAAGTATGCGAGATAGACATAGTACTTCCGTAGTGAGTAAGAAGCGGGTATATTGGCTTTGACTTTCGCTAGCCCATCATAATGGCCGAGGAAATTGAGAAAAGAGAACAGAACGGAGAAGGGCTCTTGCATGCCGAGAACACGATAGAAAGGCCATTTCCCGTGAAACTGAAACACCTCCTCGCCCTGAGATATCCGCCTGTCCGTGATAATGTGTTGGCAAGTGTAATCGCATTCGGATGGACAGTCCCACAGGAGGAGACGGTGAAAGAGAGCTAATTCCTGTCAGAAGATAAGATCAACAATTACACGCGGCCACTAACGTATATTCACATTGCCATTTGCGCAATTCTCATTTATGCAAACCTATGTGGGTTGATTAGCACTACTCTCGCGATACCACCAAATGCACAAACCTCAACACACTCCTTAAATTCGGGCAATCGGTCTCCTGGAGAAGCATGCACATAGTTAACAAGCAAAAATATCGCTACTATAAAGCTAAATGCGCGAAAGCGTAGCCTTGAAAGACTACATAGCTGCCTCAGAATCATCCTGTCTGTGTTCCGGAGAATAGTTGACACTGGAGAGAGCTCAGGAACGCCAGCGCGCACGACCCCCCCATGTTGCGGGTAAACTACGGCGACCATAGTAATGGTATTATTGTAGTTAAATCTGGTTATTTCAAACAAGGATGACTAGGGCCAATTAATGTGCAGGAGCAGATCTAGTTATGGTATGATCGATATTCTATGAAGGCTACTTATAATATATTTAAATGATGCACAGATTAGTATATTTGTGACACAGATCAGCCTGTGACAATAAGCTCCTATACGGCCTTCTTGGATATCAACCAGCAGCAATCTCCTGCTCTTCATCCTCCCATTCTCCTCTGTCGTCCATCTCTTCATTGAGCTCGAGTTCCCCATCTCCTTCAAGTCCTTCACTATCCCACTCATCCACATCCATCTCATCTTCAGCATCATCCCCATCATCACCCTTAGTGCCCAGCCCTTTAGCTTTCCTCTTTTTCTCAACATTCTCTTTTTGTATTTTCTTTCTCATCTCCTTTTCCTGCCGTCTCTTCTCCCACATCTTATCCATTTCTTGGATCTCCTCTTTTGATTTATGAATATACTCATGCCACATGACCTTTCCGCTACATACACCTTCCTCTACCTTTGTCATGCGAAGTTTCATTCGTGGTCCAAGCTCTACAAGCTTTATAGCTTTCTTCTGTACTTGATCCCCCGAGCCAGCACCTCCGTCTCTGGGTTTCTCACGTTGTCTCCGAGAGAGAATTTTCTTTGTTCTCGTTTCTACAACTTCGACTTCTGCATCTGTATCAACCTCACTCCCGCTTGTCGCATCAGTCATATACCCTGCGCCATCATTTCCAATCATATAGTCGGCGATATCCTCTAATTTTCCTAGGTTTGGCATGCCTTTGTGCCCCTTTTTAGGGTTCTTAGATGCCAACTTCTCTGCAGCATTTAGTCGCCGGAGGGGCTTTGAAAGGCCAACTGATTTGGTCGTAATTGCATAGTGTCGAAGATTAATTATGTATGTGCCGTCTTCACTTTCTGAACGTTCGCGGTTAAGAAGAAGGACTCGTCGAATAGAAGAAAGTGGAGTCGTCTGTGGAGAGATTGGCGGAAATAGAGATTGAAAAATAGTTGTTGTTAAGGATTCGAGATGTTTTGGAACTTTGCCCTTTGGATCAGATTCTGACGCAGGGGATATAAAATTGTTCATAACCAGCTATTTGAGTTAACAGGGGATAAAAAGATATGGAGATGAGACTGTATATTCTGGCTTACCAAAGGGGGCGTTAGATACTCTTTTCCACCTCCTTTCGGGTGTCTAAGAGCTTTCCTCACATCTTTACACAGCGAATATTCTTCGACATTGAAATGTAACGTTGGTCCTCTCGGCGTGAGGGCGAGGCGCATGTTTGTATTTCCAGAGGCTGACCTTGAGAATAAAAAGAGATGCGTTACACCCAATGGACCAGCCATCGTGACATAATCTCGTAATCTATTAGACTTTCTCTCTTTCAATCTTGCCGCAGTGTCCGGCTCCATCATAGATCGAACATCTTTAACCAGCTGGCTAACACTCGGTCCTACTTCACCAGCACCAATTCGAATAACCATACTCTTGGGAGACCGAGAGGCTGGATTTGTGCTTGGTGCACTTCCGGCAGGTCCATTTTTAGCACCAACGTGCGTGCGCTTCTTCGTACGTCTGCGCGCCATATTCTGGATTTTGGTTGCGGTATGAGCTCTTGAAAACTCAATTGAAGCTCCAAATTATTTCGTAGTTAAGGCTCTAGAGAGCCAATCACAGTAGCAGATTCGATAAGACCGATAAATATTTTCCTCTCAATAATTGTGGGGCCCTAGCAGATCACCTGATTAGTTACAGGGATGTGCCCTTGGTGTGCACGCCAATTTTGCTCTATCCGCCTTCAGAAAAATTTCCAGTGCGCTCCAATCAACTATAGACCCCTGTTAGTGCGAGCTGCAACTTGAAATCCACCCTTCGGGATTTTCTCCTAGGTATCGTTCTAGTTGTGCTCAAACAACCCAGGGCAACATGTCTTCAGCGAAGAGACAGAAAGTTGGTGCATCCGTACCATCTGGACTGGGGAGACCTGCGAGCTCCAGTGGAACTGAATCAGCCGAAACACCTGTTACTTCTCCAGAGCCTCAAAATGCCAACGGAGAATCTTCTGAGGCGGCACCTAAGACATTCAAAGATCTAGTGAGCCATTATAGCACTTACACCACACCAATTGTCATCTAACGGACTCTAGGGTATTGTAGATTCATTGTGCGATGCCTGCGCTGCCCTTGGCTACAAGGCCCCTACACCAATTCAATCAGAATCGATACCTCTAGCTCTCCAAGGTCGAGACTTGATCGGTTTAGCAGAGACTGGTAGTGGGAAAACAGCAGCGTTTGCTTTACCTATCCTTCAAGCTCTCCTTGATCAACCGCAATCTCTTTTTGGACTCGTCCTAGCACCTACAAGAGAATTAGCCTATCAGATATCACAATCCTTTGAGGCATTAGGATCGCTCATATCAGTACGATGTGCAGTAATTGTGGGAGGTATGGACATGGTTTCACAAGCAATTGCACTGGGAAAGAAACCACATATCGTGGTAGCTACACCTGGTCGATTGTTAGACCACTTGGAAAACACCAAAGGTTTTTCGTTGCGTTCACTCAAATATCTGGTGATGGATGAAGCAGATCGTCTCCTTGATCTCGATTTTGGACCAATACTTGAGAAGATCCTGAAAGTGCTTCCAAGAGAACGAAAAACATACCTTTTCTCGGCGACTATGAGCTCCAAGGTTGAAAGCCTTCAAAGAGCGAGTTTAAGGGATCCGCTACGAGTCAGCGTCAGCAATAAATACCAGACAGTTTCCACCTTATTTCAGCGTTACATTTTCATTCCACATCAGCATAAAGATACCTATTTAATATCCTTGTTAACCGAATTTGCTGGACAGACAGCAATAATATTTACGAGAACGGTCAACGAAACACAACGTCTAGCTATTCTTCTTCGAACACTTGGATTCGGTGCAATTCCTTTACACGGACAGTTATCTCAGTCGGCCCGTCTCGGAGCTCTCAATAAGTTTCGTGCCGGCTCAAGACAAATTCTGGTCGCCACAGATGTTGCCGCACGGGGATTGGATATCCCATCCGTAGACGTTGTTTTAAACTACGACTTACCGCCTGACAGCAAAACATATATCCATCGAGTTGGTAGGACTGCAAGAGCTGGAAAGTCAGGTCATGCTATTAGTATTGTCACACAGTACGATGTGGAGATCTGGCTACGGATAGAGGCGACATTGGGGAAAAAGCTGGAAGAATACAAAACGGTCAAGGATGAAGTCATGATTTTCAAACCCCGGGTTGAGGAAGCACAGAGGCATGCTAAGAATGAAATGAGGACTCTCCATGAAGATAGAGGAAATAAAGGAGCTGTGTTGAAAGGTAGACGACCAGGAAAAGGCGGAAAGAGGAGTCGCGATGAAATGGACAAAGAAGAGGGTTAGCTAATTGTCAACAATATATTTATGAACAATACGCATTGTCATCGTCAAGTTATCGAGCGGTGTTGCTTTTCATTCTTGAATCATCAATTCATATACGATTTCCACCTCTACAGTGCGGAATTCCGCCGTCCTCGATTGTTATCGGTGCCCACAATGTTCACCTCGGCACCGCGAGCCGATCGGCGCCCCCGCCCGTAGATACCTCCGATTCTGGGGTAGCTTTCAAGGATAGCTAAGAAATCTTTGGACTCTCGCTCTTCCTCATACTTGTTCTTATTCAATGCATATACAATGAATCCCATTATCTGCCGTAGGACACGACCAATCACCTCGAAAATACTCTCAAACTCCGACCATTGGCTATCACGACCAAAGCCATTCTCGAGAAGATGTCTCGCAATAGAAGCTTATGATGGCACTTTACCATTGAAAGGCTATAGAGTGCTGGATATGACAAGAGTTTTGGCTGGAGTTAGCAATTAAAACACTTTTGCGATTGATATTAGCTAACCACTCTCAGCCCTATTGTACCCAAATCCTTGGGGACCTTGGGTACGGCCATTCTTAGCTCCTACTACGCCTCTGGCAGATGCTTACAAAAGGCAGTGCAGAGGTAATAAAAATTGAACACCCAGACCGCGGCGATGACACAAGGCACTGGGGGCCACCTTATGCAAAGTATAGAGAAGGCTCTGGAAGAGAAGGACATGGTGAAAGCGCATATTTCCTTGCTGTAAGGGCCGAACAACAAAAGTGATCACTGCATACTCAACATATGTTTCCAGGTTAACCGCAATAAGAAGTCTGTAGGGCTCTCATTCCAAGACCCAGCAGGAGTTGAAATACTCCATAAATTAGCGGCAGACAGTGATATTCTTGTTGAAAATTACCTACCCGGATCATTGAAGAAATATGGCATGGATTATGAAACAATACACGAGATCAATCCTAGATTAATCTATGCGTCCATTACCGGATTCGGTCAGACGGGCCCCTACTCAGGCAGGGCAGGTTATGATGTTATGGTCGAAGCCGAGCTGGGCCTGATGCACATCACTGGCAGTCGTGATGGGCCACCAGTTAAAGTTGGGGTGGCAGTAACCGATCTCACAACGGGACTCTACACGAGCAATAGTATCATGGCAGCTTTGTTGGCAAGGGCTAGGACTGGAAAAGGGCAGCACCTAGATGTGGCTCTGAGTGACTGCCAAGTAGCTACATTAGCAAATATAGCTAGCAGTTGTTTAATTAGCGGAGAAAAGGACGAAGGGAGATGGGGAACATCGCATCGTAAGTCTTCCCCAAAACCACCAGGCACATTCTTACATATTCAAATAGCATCAATTGTCCCTTATCGATCGTACAAGACAAAAGATGGGGATATTCTATTCGGCGGCGGCAACGACCGTTTGTTCGGAATCCTTTGCGACGGTCTCGGTCGTCCAGAGTGGAAAACTGATCCAAAGTTTATTGTTAATGCCCAAAGAGTTGCCAACCGAGTAGAACTTGATTCTTCGATTGAATCTATCACACAACAAAAGACTACTCAAGAATGGTTAGAGATATTCGAAGGGTCTAGGCTCCCCTATGCAGCTGTGAATGATGTCCAAACTACTTTAAACCATAGTCATGTCTTGGCGAGGGATATGGTGAAGGAAATAAATCATGAGTTCTGCGGGCCAATAAAGATGGTTAATACTCCTGTGAAGTACAGTGAGAGCAAACCTGGAATTAGAACACCTCCGCCAGTGCTTGGTCAACATACGGATGAAGTTCTCAAAGATATCGTGGGTCTGAACGATTCAGAAATTGAGAAATTAAAGCTTAAGGGGGCCGTCAAATAGACTTATGGATTAGAAATACTTATAGTACAATCTCTCCCTGTTCATATAATAACCCAGAATATATATTGTAGCTCTCAGGGAGGCATTTGAACCCCCAATGAGGTGATTCACGTGACTCGATCACGTGAGCGCTAACTTATCGTTCTCGTCGCATGACTACACCTTAATGGGGTTCAATATACAATAGATGGTTAAAGGTTTTCGATACGCTGGAATCAATCGCGCATTTCTCAAGACGTGACAGTTTGATCCCATAGGCAGTCCTTTTCCATCGTTAATCTAGATCCGCACAACTTTCGCAACAGGCTATAACCATTGAAGAACTACAAGCCTCCGATTTACGACTCAGTACTTGAGATTTAGTCCCAGAACTTTAGAAGATTTCACTTGCGCTTCAAGCCAAAATTGGTAAGATTAGAAATAGGTACAACATGGATCCAACTCCAACAGCACCTAAGAGCGGAGAAACGGCAGACTCGCTGATGAACGAATCACCTCCAAAATATGTTCCTCAGTTCTCAGCTGCTACGGAGATGATCCTCAAGCGTATCAATTCAGGCGCATCAAGCGCCAATCTGAGCTCAATTGGAATAAATGGGTCTCATCCAGGATACGAAGATATGAGAAGAAGCGTTTTACAGGGAATGAAAACCACTTTAAATATGGAAATCCCTACTCCTATCAATGCAAGCGCAGGAAAGAAATCCACAAAGCGCAACTCCTCCAGCGGTACTGGAGCAAAAACAACCGGAACACCAAGAAGCGGAAGCGGCAGCCGAGGGAAAGGGGCTAGCCGCTCCAAATCTACCAAAGCAGGAACCAAAAGAAAGCGTCTGAAAGATGAAAGTGATAGTGGTGACGAGTCCACTTCTATTTCGACGTTGGGCGACGACTCAGATGGAGAAGATGCGCGAAGTGTAACAAATATGCCAACGACTACATTGTCAGGGAGGCATGTTGTGAAGCCAACTCAATTCAACCCAGCCGCTCAAGAAGGGCCTGTTCGGAAACGTGGTCCCACAAAAAGGACCCAAGAACAAGCTCTATGTAAGAGGTGCGCACGAGGGCACAGTCCACAGAATAATATGATTGTATTCTGTGATGGTTGTAATCTGGGATGGCACCAAATGTGTCATGACCCATATATTCCCGACGATATGATTGAAGATGAGACTCAAGCATGGTTCTGCGCGGACTGTAGTAAGAAGAAAGGGAAAACACTAGGTCTTGATACATCAAAGTTAGTTGGTTGGCCGTCAAAGACCTCGGAACAGGTTAGACCTATATCCACCATTCCTATCTTAAGATTCCTCTTGCTAATACTAGGATTCAGAAAAAAGCACATCTTACATCACTCTCAAAAACACAATTGGTAGCATTACTACTGCATTCCACAACTCTCTATCCAAACCTACCGATATTTCCACCTACTTCATCCCCTCAACCCAAAGGTTCTCAAAGCCAGCCCACCGCAAAGGGAACCCTTAGCGTTCAACCGCAAGCACAAGCATCTCAGTCATCCACCAGCGGTCTATTTCCTAGAGCCGAGGCTAACCCAAATGCGACAATCAATTTTATCCGCAAGATCCCAGGGTCTAGTCCCTTTCCCTCTCTTGCATCCGCCCTATACGCTAGTAGCCAAGCTTCCCAACACTCAACTTCAGCACCGCCAAATTTAGCACCTCAAGCAGGTGACCAGGATGGTAGCAGAGAGTCTACTCCTGCCAGCCCACCATATCCAAAACCAGGACATGGCCTCATGGCGAGATTACCGCCGGATGATGAGGATCTAGAGTGGTTGGTTGACAGCAACGACTTTGAAGCATTTAGTCATGTTGTATACGACAGCAACGGGGATAAAATCGAGGAAAATGGAGTTCTTATTGATGCTCAAACATCTAATGTATAATTTTTCTGCCTGTATATAAATATACTGAACGTATGAGGACCAGGGCGGATACCATATCGATTTAGCTAGAGTTACAGCTTCACAAGCGAAATATAGTAATCTTGAGGACAACCCATACAATGATTTGGATTGATCATGGAGATAGATTGCTGTGGGGAGTCTATCAGTGACGCCTTCTGCAAAGTGGAACTTGCATCTTAAAACTTCATTCGCACTTTTAGACCTAGCCCCTGCCACCTACACACCCGCCTCCTAGATAGCTCCCTCCTTACTCGTCTTTAAGTATCTCGTTCCCAAACGCGAGATATCTTCAGTAACACCCTTTATCTCGTTCTCCACATAAAAATGGTCACCATTAGGATTAGCCAAAGCCACCCCATATCCACCCTGGAAATACCCATCCGGATCCTTCTTCCCAATCAAAAACTCCTCATCGAACGTACCAACCGCGAGTTCCACATCAGCCTTAGCCTCACTAGAAATCCATAAGAGAGGAGAACCACAGTTACTGCAGAACGCCCGGTAACAACCAGGCGATGAGTTGTACTCTGCATAAGTGGATTTGGAAAGCCATTTCAGCTCCGAGTCCTTCACAAGATGGAAGTAGTACACCAAACTCCCGCAGTTTTTACGGCATTGGGTGCATTGGCAGGTAAGTGGCTAACAAATTCAGCCTGTTCAGCTTTCTCATTTTTCATTTTTGTTTTTTTCAGTTTTGCAGCTGGAAGGGATGGCTCACCCCCCTTTTCCAATCATGATCCGACGCAAAATCTACCTGGTACCTCACACCACCACAGAGACAACCGCCTGTTATGGTAGTAGGACGGGGCTCCGCGGATGTTTGACATTTTATAGCTACAACTTGCTCTTTCATTTTGAATGAGCGGACATTTAGGTACAGATATGCCTATATAATTTTAAATAATCAGATTCACCTATATGAAATTACCTATGATCTGATATGAATGATGCCTGGAGCTCATCCCTTTATGACGTTTCCCGTTCCCCGCACGGCTTGCCATCTCCAGCCACAGACAAAATCAGGTATCTCAGAAGTGATCGCCGCATGTTTAAGTGATTTTAGGAAATCTTCTTAAATAATGCCAAACATTCTGTTTTGTGAGTAAAGCGACTCGATTCGCCAATAGTCACCATTGTTGCAAGGGTATGTTTCTCCTTGGAGCTAATACTGCAACCGCCTCTACTTCATGGGTATTAATGCTTGCATATATGCTAGTTTTGGTATGGGCACTGTTTTCAAAAATCACGCCAGATCAAGATAGTTTATAGAGAGCCATATACTAGCCGATTAGCCTTCCTACAGCTTGAAATCTCCATTCACCTTCTCCCAACCAACGTTGCTGCCTGGATCCATGGAGGCTACCTTCTCTGCCAGCCCGATTTTTACGGCCCTAGACCGCTCCGTACATAATTCATATATAGTTGACAAGTTAAATGTCAATGCGTGGAAAGAGTGTTCTTCTACAACTAATTGTTCCAGCAGTTTACGTGCCTGTAACAAAGACATTAGTCTGGATTTAGGTATTGGGCCTCGTGGTAAGACAAACCTCTTCCATTTTACCAGTGTAGAGCAGACATACTGCCAAGTTCTGCTTCCACATTGCTTTCTCGCCCGGGTCTGTATTATCATCTGAGGAGTCATAGAGTACTTTCCATACATCTGCCGCAGCTCCATAACGGCCTTCTGCCATGAATGCCAAAGCCAACATTGTTTGGTGTTGCTCTTTCGCAGTCTCTCTAATTCCTCCAATAACCTGCCTTGCTGCTTCAATATCACCAAGGCACATCCACAGAAGTGCCTTCTTCGTCACCAACTCAGCTTCATGGCCTTCTCGAGGTTTAAGAGTCTTTAAATGTCTGGTAGCACCTTCTAAATCTTCCATCTCTACTAGTGCACTGGCTACTCTGATACCTAAATCATCTAATCGGCTTTCCCATAGCTCGATCTCTGCTTCATTTTGATCAGAGCTTTCACCACCTCTAGCTGTCTTTTTCAGGTGAGATAAGACTGCTCGCACTTCCCTAGCCAGCTCATAGTACCCCATGACTCCTCTCCTTGCGTCGTTAAATCCCATCCCTTGTAATCGGACAGCCAGAACGCGTAGCTCCCATGGCACTAAGTGCTCAGAAGTCAAGTCATCTCGATAATAATTTGAATTCAAATCCTCCAGGGCTTTGACTTCTTGTGATGCGAGTTGTGTTTGGTTGCATAGTGTGAGGCAAGACAGCCGTGTATAAACTAGGTTGAAAATAGAGCTGTAATCTGAAGTGTCTATTGATGATGATGTCAATAATCGTGCTGCTTTGATAGCCGCTGTCCTAAAATGTCCTCCTTCAATTAGAGTCTCTAAGGAGGTGTCATCGGCCGGCTGAAGAGAAGGAACTCGAAATGGTGGAGGAACATCAATGAGCGTAAGTGGATGATAAATTTCGGGTCGTAGAAGGTGACTGAAGTCTTTCCTTGGCTGGCTTAAGTTTGACACAGCTGTTCTAAATGAAGGATTGGAGCTGACGCCTGGTGATAAAGCGCGCGATGCCTGCGATCGCTGTGAGTCTGTACGAGATAGGACGGATGAAGCGGACAAGATCTGGCTTGAACCTGGTTCTGGAGATAGAGGGTGGTCGATAGGGGCTCTGCTTCCCAGTTAGCACACAGAGTAGTTGAATAACGCATCGGACATACTCATCGGCGTCTAAAGGCCCACGAGTTGCACGCCGTGGTAGAGCTATATACATTAGTTAGACGTTTCTAGAAATTCTTGATTGTCGTATCACTGCTTTAGTGAAAACTAATCTCGGCTATTGCAAGATAAAAGAGTTCCACGAAGAATCTGCCAAGCAAGGAGACAACGGGTTACGGCTTTGGTGTAATCCAGCCTTGCTCCAAGATCGGTAGCTTCTTTATCTAGTACGCTTCTGACATCATAGAACAAACGAAATTATATTGCCAAAAAGTCTTGCAAGGAAGAACATATGAAAGCATTTTTTTGCTGATACCATTTCAAAGGAATACCCAGCTATGGGAACTCTACCCCTTGGATGGTAGGGACCATATCTAGCATAGCTAACTCGATCACACTGTGGCTGAGTAAAGGGGCTACATCGGTTATAATACGGACCTTTTCCTGTAGATGTAATTCTGACATGCTTCCTTGATGCCGGACTTCCAGACGGACTGTCCATATTTTCACAGTGCAACAACTTATCTTGCTGTTTGAAATAAGTCAGGAGTGAGTTCCTTCGCCGAAGTCAATATCCGAAACAGGTAACTGTATTTAGGCCTTATTTTTGAGGCCACAAGAATGATCTAACCTCATGCCACTCAGTCTTGGCTTGCAACATAACTTAGCTGCGGAATTTTCTTATGTTATCTTGAACAAGATAATATGTTGATATACGGTATCACATAGCTGGTGAGTATGATGAGGCTTGTTCTTCCATATTCGACAAAACCTCTTCATTTCGTCGTTCTAAATGGAGAAGCACAAGACCGTTGTGTAGGCCATGGCCTTTGGTGATGTTATTGCTATATACTTTCATCTCACCGAGACCAACGGAAGTATACAGTGATTGCTTTGAGCTTCCTTCCTATCAGACCATAGGTTGCAACAAGAGCAGCTAGCAAAACTGCTGAGTACTTATCAAATATTTACTAGCACGAAGTCATTCCATTAGATCTAATATGGGATCATGCACACCCGCAGTTTGGTCAAGAAGACTGAGCAATTTATGGTATATTTCCTATCTATTATACAGATCCAGGTGGATTTACTGCTTATCCGTAACAGTCAAGCTCTCAGGATTGTGTGAGACCTTCTTATCGTTCTGATCGTAGAAAATTACCTAGAGCTGTCAGCTGCTCTTCCTCGATACATGGCAAGTGAAGCATGCCTTGGGGGGATGCTTGGCTCCTTCCTCTTGGGCCTCCTTTTCTGTTTTAACGATTCGTTCTACCTGGACATCTATTAAGTACGCAATCCTTTTCAATTGGATTTGGATATAGAAGGCGGCCTTACATCTCCTTCACGGTGACCACCGCGAATTTTGATTGATACATGATCTCCGACCTCGATAGACTGGCCTTCTTTGTCCACGATTTCCGAGGCCATTTTGATTTAGTGGTTCTGCTCAGTTGATGCCTTGATCTAGAAATTATGTGTGATGTAGTAGTATCTCCAAAATAGCCCTTTATCAAATTAATTTTAGTCTAGAGTGCAAGAACCTGTTCGAGACAGCTCCCGTATTTAAAATGTATTTATCCCCTGTGAATATGCTGAGAGTCGCATTATCACGGTGACGTATGGTTATATCATATCCCTCTATGTCATTGGGCACGTGTTTCGATCGGCAATTCCTGCCCTGTACAATGAAATGAGGTTCTCCTTCTTCGAATTCTGCAATAGATTCTAATCTAAGAGAAAGAAGAAGATTCTTGGAGATTTTCTTCCTACTCAATTGCATTTCCTACGAACGAGGCTCTCCATAAGGCACTTGTGTCTTGATAGCCCTTTAGAAGACCTTAGGCTTCCGAGGTCCTGCAGCAATTGGTTTTCGGCAACGGAGCCCCACGTTTTCAGGGACTGCAGGCGTGTGCAGGTCCTGGGGGAACGCCCGCCAATCACCAGAGTGCGCTAACAGCCCACTATCAGCTGCCGTCCGTGCGATTGAAATCTCATCCTCCAGCTTCACGCCCGCTATCCATACATTATTCAACATGAGCTTTTGGCTTCTAGTAAATAGACTTGTGGTAATACTATACGGGGTATACATGCGATGCTTGAAACTAGACGGCGATTGCTCATATATAGATATTCTACCTGGGATTGGGTGCTCTAGATTGCACGTGTCCGGGGATTCGAGCCTGTCCCCACCTACGCGAGATGTGACTGGCGCAAGTTCTGCCAAACATGGAAATAGTTCTATTCAATAGAAGGTGGCATCATAAGCAGCACGCCACACACAGCTGGATATCTGCAGCGAGCGCAGGCCTGGATTTGATATCTGGCTGGAAGTGAGATTGTGTATCAGATCGCGATATTGGATGTCTCTGGAACAGCAACCAATTCGGTCACTTTTAGAACAGAGGAGAGAGTTGAAGCGATAATAATTCGGCAATATTTAGAAAGCTTCTTGTTGAAACGAATTAGATACGTCGTTTTATGATTGGCTAGCCCCCGGTTCGGCTGTAGTCGACTTTTTTCCCCGCACATTATTCGCCTGGTGGGTGTATGAGTCTTAACTAAAGCTCCGATCTAGGCGAAAAATATACAGCGCCTTTCCCTCTACCATCTTTGTCCTCAATCCATATCATCTACACTGCAAATTGGAAGATTGTCTGTTTCCCGCTCGAGCAGAGCAGTAGTGATACTAAGGCCGTCTAGGCTTGCATTCAGTTACCTTTCAATCCCATTTTTTTCCCTCTTGTCGTCCGCCCAATTCCACAAAATACCCTTCACCATGCTTCGATCGGCCACTTCCCGCGCCTTAAAACAGAAGGCGAGCTACACAGCTGAGCTTTTCTCTCCCTCCTGGAGACAAGCTCGCATAGCATTGGTAGGTAGAGCTCCAGGAGCTCTGCGAAATCAAGCAACATCAGCGACAGCAACTGCCTCGACTACTTCCACCTCACCGAGCTCGTAAGTGTCACCTATAACATGTATGAGTCAATCGGCCCAGAGCTCACAAGATACCTCTAGACAAACCCGGGAAACGCCAAGCCCAGCATTCAATACATCGCGAAAATGGAGAGAATCGAATCCCTTACAGCCTCAAAAAGAGCCAGAAATGGATGAGTCGTATGTTTCCACCTCGCCGCCGCTGTCAAGTTCTACGCTGACTATCTATATGTAGATTTATTGGCAAGACTGGTGGCGAGATATTCCATGAAATGATGCTTAGGCAAGGCGTCAAGCACATATGTAAGCATCCATTGGACTTTCCAACAGAATATCAGCTAATTGTTACCAGTCGGTTATCCAGGAGGTGCCATCTTGCCAGTATTTGATGCCATCTATAACTCGAAACACTTTGATTTTATTCTCCCAAAACATGAACAGGGTGCTGGACATATGGCACAAGGTTATGCCAGGGCTTCGGGCAAGCCAGGTGTGGTTCTCGTGACTTCAGGACCGGGTGCTACAAATGTAGTGACTCCCATGCAAGATGCTCTCTCCGATGGTACTCCAATGGTTGTATTCTGTGGTCAAGTGCCTACAACAGCAATTGGTAGTGATTCTTTCCAAGAAGCCGACGTAATTGGCATCTCAAGAGCTTGCACGAAGTGGAATGTTATGGTGAAGAATGTGGCCGAGTTACCGAAACGGATAAAGGAGGCCTTCGAAATTGCCACCACTGGCAGACCGGGCCCTGTTCTGGTGGATCTTCCTAAAGATGTTACCGCTGGTATTCTTAGAAAAGCAATCCCTATGGCCAGCACCATTCCATCAATTCCCAGCCAAGCTACCCGGGCGCTTCAGGAACTCAGCAGGAAACAGCTCGATGCTTCCATTAAGCGTGTAGCCGACCTAGTCAATATCGCAAAAAAGCCAGTTATCTATGCAGGACAAGGCATTGTTTCGAGTCCTGGAGGTGCAGAGCTGTTAAAAGAGTTGGCTGATAAGGCATCCATCCCTGTCACCACTACTCTACAGGGACTTGGTGGTTTCGATGAGCTTGATCCCAAATCTTTAAATATGCTTGGAATGCATGGGGCGGCCTACGCCAACCTAGCTATGCAGGAGGCTGATCTTATCATTGCCCTTGGAGCACGCTTTGATGACCGTGTGACCGGAAATGTTGCCAAGTTTGCTCCGCAGGCTAAGGCTGCTGCTGCTGAGAAGCGTGGCGGCATAGTTCATTTTGAGATCATGCCAAAGAATATCAACAAAGTTGTACAAGCTACCGAGGCTGTGGAGGGTGATGTTGCAGCAAATCTATCCCTCCTTGTTCCCCTCGTTAAAGAGACTACCATGGAGGACCGAAAAGTATGGTTTGATCAAATCAATACCTGGAAAGAGAAATTCCCTCTCTCGGCATATGAAAGAGCTGAGCGTGCCGGTCTCATCAAACCGCAAACCCTGATTGAAGAACTCTCCAACCTTACAGCCGACCGGAAAGAGCAGACAATCATTGCGACCGGTGTAGGTCAACATCAAATGTGGACTGCACAACATTTCCGTTGGCGTCATCCCCGGACAATGATTACGTCTGGTGGTCTAGGAACTATGGGTTACGGTCTGCCAGCAGCTATTGGTGCAAAAGTTGCCCGCCCCGATGCTCTTGTTATTGACATTGATGGTGACGCATCATTTAACATGACTCTTACTGAAATGTCCACAGCACAGCAGTTTGACATTGGTGTGAAAATTATTGTTCTGAATAACGAAGAGCAAGGAATGGTCACTCAATGGCAAAACATCTTTTACGAGGACAGATACGCACACACTCACTCTAGAAATCCAGATTTTATGAAACTAGCTGAAGCTATGCGTATCCAGGCCAGAAGATGTGTACGACCAGATGATGTTGTCGATAGCCTCAAATGGCTGATCAACTCAGAGGGACCAGCCTTCTTGGAGGTTGTAACTGATAAGAAGGTCCCAGTGTTGCCTATGGTGCCAGGTGGATCTGGCTTACACGAGTTCTTAGCATATGACCCAGGTGAGTTTTATCTAGCTATGTCTTGTTTTATGATAGAATATCTGCTAACAATGGCCCCTGCAGAGAAAGAAAAGGAGCGAAGAAGACTCCTTAAAGAGCGAACCGGCGGTGTACATGTCTAAATTAATGATGGGAAAGCCGACGACACTGACTGCGTCTCGAAAATAGGGATATGAAGGGGAGAGATAGCCGCTGCAGTCTATTTCTCCACCCAAAACCCAATTCCCAGCTCCGACTTCTACATAGGAAGCTTGTGATCTTAGGGGAGATTTGTGACCAAAAATCAAAATATCTTGAATTAAAAGCTCATTTTGCCAGGCTTTGGGATCCTTACCTTCTTCTTCTTTCTAGGATCCTTGATAAAGCTCTGCGACTACTTGCATTTGCAGTTTGCGTGCATTTTACTATTGTTAGCCTTGGGTGTTTTTTCGTCAATTGAGAAAAAAGTGTTGTATAGCTGGATAATGAATTTCATGGTCTCTGATGCAATTGAAGGATACCTGTTCTAATCTTTATGCATCTGTCTCTATCTTATTTATGTGGTTCGTGATTCGTGATTGTATAATGAATATGTACAACTCGGTATATTCCCTTATAAGTCTACGCTAAGACTTAGAGGATGGGCGATCCGTTAACGTAACAGGGAGTTCACTATTGATTCCATTACGCCACACAGAGATTGCATATCAGATCATACATGATTACTTATGATTTGTGTAGTATTTCTACTAGTAGTAGGAAGCGCTGGTATGACAACCTACGCTAAAATACACAGAAAAGTCCCAGGGCTCCACTATGATTAGCGGGAGCAAGCAGAAACGCTTCTGTTCCAAACTGCCATGGAAAATAAAATGGGAGGAGGATCAGAAATGTGGCTGCCATGAACTAAAGCCACTTATGGCAAAGCCTAGCAAATGCAAAAGAAACTCGTACAAAGAGACCAACAAGCAACCGTTGTGCGAAGAAAGAAGTGATGTCTGTATGCCTTAAAATCCACCTTGTGTTAGGCCCGGAGGAGGACCTGGGAACCGTGAGATGCCGCCACTGCCTACTATGGGGCTTCCTATTTCTCCTGGCGCGCCTACTGGACGATGATTTACGGGAGCATCTGATTCGTAGCGGATCGAGATGTGGCCAGCATCATTACGGACGTCAAAAGAGCCGCCGCCATTTATGGAATTTCCCTCTGTATCACAAATGTCAAGGAGCTCTTTCTCGGACACTGATTCATCTCGAGAAACATGTAGCAGATCCATCTGTTCCTTCACAGCATTGATATCAAAAAATCCATCGGACGTCGAGCCTTGTAGATTTCTACACGCCTTAATCATCATCAAACGAATCGCGACAGAACGAGGCTGCGTAGGTCGAATTGGTGGTGGTGCACCAACTGAAGAGAAAGATCCATTAACAGGTGGCCATCCTCCCATAAAACTCGATCCAGGTAGCGAAGTACCGAACGGATTTGGTGGGGTTCCCCACGTATTATACGAAGAGAGAGGACTGGGAAATCCAGCGGACTCTATTCCAAATGGTACAGATGGTATATAACTTTGTCGAGACATACCACTCATCCTTCTTGGTACACTGCCAGGAGCGATTGGCTCGTCAGAATCATCCAACAATGCACTGCTTCCTAGATGGTTACTCAAATCATCCATATCAGGTTTGCCCATTTGATCACCCGGTCGCTGACCGTGAACCACGCTGGCCGGTCTTCCTATAGGAGCTGGCCGTGCAATAGGCTGTGCTGGAGGACCACCGTTATGGGATTCAAAAGGTTTATCATAAGAAGCTGAACTCTGTCGCGAATGAGATGGTGGAGGTCCAGCATCCTTAGGCAACCCGAAAGGTTGTCCGATTCCACCGAACGGTCCATTCGGCAATTGTGGTGGAAATCCCGGTGGTCCGTGTGGTAATGAAAAGCCTCTGCCTTGTGGTACTGGGGGCATTATACCGGGATGCATAGGCATGCCATTTGGAGGTCTAAATTGGCCACCCATAGCCTGAGCGAATATCGGGTCATGATGCATCCGAGAACCAAAACCAGGAGCTCCAACCGGCGGCATGCCAGGTTGAAATGGACTCATACCTAGTGGTGGGACAAAGGATCCAGGAAGCATACCAGGAGGCGCTTTTAATGCCGAATGCATTGGCGAGGTAGCTTGCGGATGATGCAGAAACGGTAATGGACCTTGAGCCTTCCCAAGCGGCCCAATTGGACCAGGGCTGTCTTGCGATGGGGTTGATGTATTCGGCGAATCATGAGTACTCTTGTTGGCCGTCTGAGGAGTAGCAGGGACAGATGAATTGGATTCTTGCTGCGATGAGGTTCGAAGTTTCATCGGCGTTGGTGCTTTTGGAACAGCGGGTATCGCAACTGGAATATGAGGAGAGGCTATTACCGTGGGTTGTCCATGAACGTTGGTCGGGAGAGAACCCGATTGCGAAGGTTGCGCTCGTTTTGAGACTTGAAGGATTGGTGTCACTACTTGGACTGCAGGTTGCTGGGATGCTTGGTCTTTAGCATTAGTAGCGACCTCCTTCTCTTTCTTTTCCCTCTCAAGCTTCTCTTTCCGCTCCCTAGCTTCTCGATCCTTGGCTTCTCTAGCTTCCTTTTCTCGTTGCCTCTGCTCTTCCTTTTCCTTTCTTTCTCGCTCCTTTATCTCTCGTGCCTTTCGTTCGATTTCAGCTTGCCGTTCGCGTTGTTCTTGTATCCTACGTTGCTTTTCGGCTTCTTTCCTCAGGCGCTCTTCTTCTTCTGCTTTCTTTTGAGCCTCCTTCTTCTTTCGTTTTTCTTCAGCCTTTAAGCGCTGTTCTTCGGCCTTCTTGGCTTCGGCCTCACGGAGAGCAGCTTCTTCAGCGGCCTTTTCAGCCTCCTTTCTTGCTTTCTCCTCTGCGAGAGCTTGCTTTTTCTGTTGTAGCTTATCTTTCCTCTTCTGCGCATCCTTAGCTTTCTTGGCCTTCTTCTGGGAGTCGGCTCGACTCTCCTCCTCGAGTTCTTCAAGAAGCTTCTGCTGCCGCTCTTTGGCTACCTTTTCCTTATAGGCAGTTAATACTCTTTGTTCAAACATCCGAGCTGCAAATATCTGGAACATTCGTCGTCCTTCCTCCATTCGCTGCTCTTCAGTCATTGTATCCTAGGATCACGTTAAAATTGTTCCGACCCTGTCACCAACATTTCCAAGTACGTACTATTTCCTCTTCATCGTAGTCCTCATCTTGGCTGTCATAATCATCCTCTTCTTCCTCTTCGTCGTCATATTCTTCTTCATCTGGGAGAGGGGGGTGATTATGGGTGTGATTATGTGTATGCATGGGTAGGTTTGGAGGGTGTCCATAACTGTTAGCATATTGCTCCCTAGCATCTTCTTCCCGTGCCATTCGACGCTCTGCAAGCTGTTCCATCATCTCAATAAATTTCTTGCCATCATTTTTCAAGAGGTCATCCGCAACTGTCAAGATACCACCTGGTAAAATATCAGCAATGCTCGTAAAATATCTCTCTAAGAAACAAACCCTGAACAGTGAGACTATTTCCGAAATTAAAGAAATCTGTAGCATGACCTCGAGGAAGCTCTTCTGGCTCATCTTCGCTATAGTCATCGTCATCCACGTCGTCTTCACTATATTCATCATCTATCTCATCGTCTTCCTCATCGCCAAGCTGTTCTACTATTCGCCCACGTGATGGATGTCGACCATGAAATGCAGGAGGTAGTCTATTTGGAGGTTGCAAGCCATTCATTGCTCCGAACCGGCGAGGTGGTGGAATCATTGGAGGGCCATCTCCCTGTTGGTGGTTGGCGTACTGTTCGAGCTCTTCGTAATACGCATCATAAAGCACCTCTAGCTCTTCCTCAATGGCCGTTCGCTTCCTTCCACATACAGTACAACTACAGGAGTGCTTTTGCTGTTCCTTCATCTTCTTTAGCACAGCGTCCTTCTCAACTTTGACCAAAGACTTCCGTTCATCTTCACCAAGCGATAACCAGAATTCCTTAATCCTTTCACGTTCCTCTTGGGAAGAGGTGTTCCATATCTTTTCCTTAGAAATACCAGGACCACGTTGCGTCGAGGGTTGCAGAGGAGGCAGCTGTGGAGATTGGTCATTCGAGATACCGTTCGTTGCCGTAGGGAAGTTATCTGTGCTTCCTGCCTGGTTGCCTTTCGATTTCTTCTTCTTCTTCGACTTCTTGGGCGTTGTCGTGGGTGCAGGCGGCGGCGGCGGAGGTATTGCATAGCCGTTGATAGATGAGCCGTCATGTCCATAGGAACCGGAATAGCTATTGGCCTCATCTTCACTATAGTAAGGATCGTCTCCCTCTTGGTATGTGTATTGACCATTTTGTCCTGGCCGCTCGTCCAGCCCATGTTCGCGGAACCGAGCCTCGAGGTCTTGCATCTGCTTTTGGGCGCCATTTGATAGCTGCTCGGCGGCGAGCTTAGCGGCCTGTTTCTGTCGCCGCTTCTGTTTCTTGCGATTCACCGGTGGAGCGCCGCTACTTTCTCTCGGTTGCACAGCCATCTGGCCGTTGGTCTTGGTGGTGGTGTCAGGCATTGAGGGGGAGGGCTGCGCAGAATCACTTCCGTTCACAACCTTGGGGATGGTGATGAACTTGGAACCATCCTTATTTGTATACTTGGCCGTGGCTTTCGATGTTGGCAAACCTGGGGATTGGGGAGCTTGCCGTTGGTTTGCGAGCATTCCGGATATCGCCAGGGCTTCCGCGTCGTGAGCGCGAGCAGACGACAGCAAAAAACTCAGAGCACGAGAGATCTATACACCTCCAGATTCTCGCGAGGGTATATCAATAGCTAGTAGTGGCAGGAAAAGGAAATACGCGGCTGAGGGAGTTGAGGATCACGATATTGCCCCGCCAAGGTCCTTTGATCGGAGAGCCTCAGATGGCACAGCGAGGGGTTCGGGTAGTGGCTCGAAGAAGGCGGGAGCAATCCACAGCGGCTGTCAAGTTGAGGCAATGCTACTCGTATCGATCGGTAGAGAGTCGTGTTGGTAGAATGCGGAGGACCAGAGAGATTGAAATCGTTTGTACCTCTGAAGTCCGTTGTTGAAGAAGTGGCTTGCACAGCGCCTCAGGCACAAGCGTTTCCCGTGCGGCTAAGTAGCGTGCGCGTGCTGGACCAGAAGAAGCCGGCGTGGATTGGGAGGGAAGGCCACAGAGAGAAATCTCGCTATTTTTGAGCCCCAGCAGCGGTTGCCTCAGCGCCTGTAGGCCCTGGATTGCTCTCTTTTCGCGCCGCGCGTGGGACTCACGAGGCAACGGACCTGGTGATAGGCAATAATTAACAATTATGCCTCGTCGCGATTTGACTGCGTATTCTCTTATTATCTCGCCTCTCTCGCTCTAACCGTCCACTTCCTCGGGGATATTCCCTTTTTTAATGTCTCAGCTACGGTATCTATACGAACTCGAGTGCCCGTGGTCTCTTTGACACAAACCCGTACCAGCTACTATTTACGGTCCAACAATCTTGTGTTCCCAAGTCTTTGTTCGCATCCGCCTAAATATGGATTCTGGCACAAGGCTCGCCCGGCTGTAGACGCCGAGCGATGCCAGACAAAGATAAGATTGCAGGAGGCACAGGACAGTACAGAGGTACATCGGAATGCCCGCAATCTTCATGCAGACAAAGCAGCAGGCCTGGTACCTACATCCGTACAGTACGTGCCTACCTTGTGGGACTCTGTCACTGACTGGCCCTTGATCTGGCCCGCCCGTCGTCAGTCGTCATTGCTGGTAACTCACTGCGCAGCCGTCATTGTTGTCACTGCTACTTGCTGTACTACTTAGGCCCGTTCCAGAGCTTGCAGGACGCACGGGTCGCCCGACTCAGCCCCGTGCTTCCCATTTTAGACGGTCCTCTTCAACTGTAACTGTACTTCTACAAACCTTCAACTTTTTTGTCTACGGCTGTAACTCTCTTCTCCTGCTTGTTTTGACGGAGATTGATGCTCATCCATCCTCTCGGCGTGGCCATCATCTGAACTTTCGCATTCGCTGCCATCTCCCTACATCCGTTCCGAGCTGCCGCTGTCTGGATCGCTACGCTGCTTCCGCCCCCCAGCTCAACCCCTCCCGACGTCTTCCACGTGTGACTAGAAGCTTTCAATAAGGAATCCTTATTACCATACCTCTATTTCAACATCGTTTGCCCCCTTCTGCAACTGGGGCTTGAACTGCTCCCAAGCAGATTCCTGCACTCCGGGAGACAATGGCTCAGCAGTCAGGACAAAATGTTATGCGAAGGTATGTCGGACGATTTTGAGGGAACGTCACGCTTGAGGGAGAAGCTGCAAGTACATTGCTACATGGGCTTGCTGAGTTGTCTTGAGCGAACGGACCCGATGCATGGCCATCGAAGAGTCAGATCATTTGTCAGCGTGCAGAATTGGGGTTATCTTTACATCTACTTGTTTCTTTTCCAAACTATTCCAACCAATATCTGACCGGCTCCATGGGAATTCTAACATCTTTTTGCCAGGAAACTGGTCATTATAGGTGACGGTGCCTGCGGGAAAACTAGTTTACTCAGCGTGTTTACACTTGGTTACTTTCCTACAGTAAGCCCCTCTTTGACCCTCCTGTCTTGCGATCTGGTGATGACATTTGCTGACAACTCTATTATAGCACTATGTATGTATTTCATATCCAAGTTTCACAAAACCATGTGTCGCCTTGCTGCTCCCGATTATGTCTGACAGTATTAGGTCCCCACAGTATTCGAGAACTACGTAACAGACTGCAGGGTTGACGGCAGATCCGTACAGTTGGCGTTATGGGATACAGCAGGTCAAGAGGACTATGAAAGATTGAGACCTCTAGCATATGCGAAGGCACACGTTATTCTCATAGGGTTTGCCATTGACACCCCGGATTCTCTAGACAACGTCAAACACAAAGTAAGCCGGCCTCACACCAGTAGTTGAATCAATACTGACCCAATCCAGTGGGTTGAAGAGGCAACCGAACGATGTCCTGATGTACCAATCATCCTAGTAGGATTGAAGAAAGATCTCCGAGAAGACCCTGTTGCTATTGAAGAAATGCGAAAGAAGTCGCTGCGTTTTGTTACAAGTAGAGAAGCAACCGAGATTGGACATGAAATTGGAGCCAGAAAATATTTGGAATGCTCCTCCCTAACTGGCGAGGGCGTCGATGACGTTTTTGAAGCGGCAACAAGAGCAGCTTTACTTACATTCGAAAAGGGCGAAGGTGGAGGATGCTGCGTCATACTATAAACTTATCAGGTAGGGGAATTATTCGGAGTCAAGGACAGACCAGGGTGAGACCAAAAAGGTTAGAACAGCAAATGGGTTTTAAGGGCAATTTATTTGGGAAAAGGAACAACTGGGATGAAATCATCGCTGTCTAATCACGACGGGAAGCAGGTGCAGCCAAAATCTCCGTTGGGGGGGGTTTATCTGGATTTTTTTTCTTACAGCATTTGTCGGGTGTTTTTGCTTTTTATATGCCGCGTCGTTCTCAGGGTCCCAGAGATCAAAAAACAGAAGGCCCGGATACTATCTGCTCTCCTTTGTTGAACAAGATACAGCTTTTAATGACTGTTCGCGGATAGTTACACGCTCCTTTTCTTAATTTCACTAACCCCTACAAAAAAGGGAAGAGTACCTGGAAGGTCTCCGATAGTATTCATGGAGATTATTGTACATAGAAAAAAATTAACTACAACAAATACATCGGATCAGATGGGAAATCTTGACTCCCTAGCTCATTTTTGTTATACAATTCCTCATAAAGCCGTAACCCAAAAGTCTATAAATGCGCTTCTTCATCTCGTCCATGCGTGGTTCCAGGCCACCTTTCCTGGAGTCTCTGTCTGGTGTCTTGCGTATTCAATGGGTACCCCTCCATGTCCAAAAATTCCCTTCTTCTCCATCGCAATTCGATACAGCCTTCCAGCATCCTTTGTGCCCGGCGGATCCAGTAACCGGAGCTCCTCACATGCATCAGACATACTTTGGTACATCCTATTTTGATTTTACACACGTCAGTATTTCCTAGTCTATATAACTAAAATCCCCCCCGCCAGAATATTCTGCAAAAGACGAGGCTCATAACGCGGGATGAATTTTACCTCTGCAATTCAGTCTGCTCCTTCTCCATCGTCTTCCGTCGAGTTAACAACCACGCTCGATGAATTGTCCAATGTCTTAGTGCTCGTAAACGACTTAATCGCAAAGGACGGGGCGTTTGGGGGTGTTGTAGGTGGTATCTGATCAGTGTGACTCGATTGTCTCTCTTGGGCTTTCCTTTCTTGCCGCCGCCTGCGAGAAGGGAGGGGCTGGTGCTGAAGGACTTCAATAGTGGATTGGGGATTGTGGTTGAGGGGAGAGCCTTGGACGTGAGACGGAAGCTTTGCAGGATTGGAGTGAGGAGTTTGAATAGTGGTGAGGGACTGAGCGGCGCCATTGCTGCGGCTTTGCTGGAGAGCTTCTGGGTCGTCGAATTGCGGGCGTGGTACTTGCTGGGGTTCTTTGAAGCTCGAGATAAATTCAATTCGAGTCACGTGTGGGGTTATGGCGGGGGAGAGGAACCATTCATGCGGTGTTTAGACTATCCGTGGACTAAACAACACTACCCTATCCATTGGCTGATATTTTCCAACCTAGCTCAATTCTAAGATCTATCGGCAAGCTTGATTGGGTTACCGGCAACAACACATCATTATCTCATAGTGCGGCTGGTTTACTGGTATTTATTGATTGTGTCGAGCTCGATCTGACAGCTATGAGACAATCTTTCAATGAGGTCGCAATGGCGGCCCCAGCAAGAAGAGGAATCACTCACCAGTTTCTAGATCAACATAAAGACAAGTTTGTAAGTTCTAGACATCCAATTGCTAGTTTCAGCGTTATGTTACCTCCACCATGCCGAATAATTATAAGATTCATAATGTCGCTCAATGCATTTTAATCATTACAACTTATAAGTCTATTGTCATGTTATTTTGTTTTTCTGACTCAAGTTTCCCTGATAATTTCATAAACACAAATGACAGGCCCTCAATTGAGCCTATACTAACCAGAAATAGCCTCACCGTCTCGTAGCTTTCGAGCACACTCCCAATGAATCCACAAAAACACCTAAAAACATCCTCCTCTTCATAGGAGGTTTATTTGACGGTCTTCTAACCATTCCCTATCCATCCAAGATCTCCGATGCTCTACCTGCGGATTGGACCCTAGCTGAAGTCATTCTCTCCTCATCCTACAGCGGATGGGGAACCGCATCTCTAGCTCAGGATGCCCGGCAAATCTCCCAATGCGTGCAGTACTTCCGTACCATCAAATCAGGAAAGATAGTCATCATGGGCCATTCCACCGGGTGTCAGGACGTCATGGAATATCTCACCGGCCCGGGCCACGAGAAAAGAGCTTCGGTTGATGGAGCTCTCATTCAGGCCCCAGCCAGCGATCGTGAGGCCATGGAGATGCTGCTTGACCCTAAGATTTTAAAGGAGAGCTGCCTCGTAGCGCAAGCTATGGTTGCATCGGGCCACGGCGAGGAGATTTTGCCATCAAGGGAGACTGCATCGTTCTTCCCCGCTCCTGTCTGTGCTCGGAGATGGTTATCGCTCGCAAGTCCTAATCATGATGGAGAAGATGATTATTTCAGTTCTGATTTAACTGATGAGCAACTTATGAAGTCGTTTGGGAGCTTGCCTGCCGGGTCACCTCTATGCATTTTATACTCAGGGAATGATGAGTACGTGCCAAAGTGGATTGACAAGAATAAACTAATACAGAGGTGGATTGATATTTCGAAAAAAGGGAACGGAAAAGTAGATGAGAAGTACACTGGCGTCATGGAAGGTGCGACCCATAACTTGGATGGAAATCCTGACGAAGTTGTGCATGGTTTGGTAAATAGAGTTGTAGGTTTCTTGAGTGAACTGTAACTCTAGTTGAGTTGGTTCGATGTATATCAAATTCGCGAGAAAGATGTCGTTGCAGGTATACCTGAGGGAAATTCCTCCTCATAAGAGGATAAGATGATGAACGACTCCTTCAATAACCGTGTAACAGTCTAGCTTGGTTTCTCGATCATGGATGTCAGATAATAAACTGGATCCTCCAGATTAAAATGCTATCACATGTCCATAACCAAGTATTGAGAGATAGTCTGGTTGATTCCCATTTATACAGTAGTTTCATAATTACACCGCCAACTCTCATAGCAGAGTTTGATTATTACCTGGTGATGTCGAAATCAGCGAAGATTCCATAACTCACCATAATCTCATTCTATGAAATTTCCTTTTGTAAACTCCCAATTATTTCCGGTTCTTTTTCACATAATCGACAATGTTCCACTTCCTGAAGTCCCTTGCCTTCTTCCATTTACAGTACAGAATAATCGCATCTTTCAATACGACGAACAAACAACCTCCTATTATAGATCTTCCCCATTTTTCTTGTAGCAAACCACCACTGGAATTGGCAAGTCGACCCCTTCCAGCCTGCTTTACAACAAATCTCGCAGGTAAGGCGAGTTTTAATAAATCGCCCATTATCGAGGAGATCGCGGGCAAGAATAAAGCACCCATAACCGATGAAGCAATACTTGACGTAGAAATGTTCCTTCGAACCTCCCAACCTTGAGCCGGCTGCTCTCCCTGGGGATTCTGTCCCTCTACATTTGCCTGTCCGTCTCCAGGCTGTTGTCCATTTCCAACAGGGCCATTTTGACGCGGAGGATTTGGGAAATCATCCATGCGGGCATTTATTTCGACTTGTAGTTCAAATAGTTCATTCTCAACTCTCTCAAGCTCCTGGACCACGTCGCCCGCCACATCCTGCTGTCCTCGCTCTTCGGTTTCCTCATTTCCTTGTCTTCGTTGGACAGCTCTATCCCACTTTTTTTCTAATTCACCAAACGCATGTTTGTACATTTCATTATAAGCTGATCGGATATACGGTAGGGCCGCGATTGTAAACGAAGGGCTGGGAGGCCAGTGTCGAATATCTCGTGTATCCGTTCGAAATAAGAGGTACTGCACAACTAGCGTCAGAACTGCTACAGCCATCAAGACTCCGATTGCGACTTACTGAAATTGGAAGAACTGCAAATACATGGTCTACAGAATGCGTTCTAGAGAGAATAAGGGAAGGAGCAATGAGAGGAAGTCCAATATAGAGCTTCCAGTTCGCCAATGTATCGAAACTGGGGAAGAAAGGATCCATTGGCTCTATCACGGTGGCTAGAAAGCGACCTACAGCGGTTTCTCGCAATAAGGCATAGAGCCTGGCTTCCTGTGCTCTAGGTGCCAAAATGCGACGAGCTTCCTCGCGTCCAAACACGAGGTTGATTGTATTCACGCCGTACACGAGTAGTCCAGAGTAGAAGCAACCTGCAACAGCACTGAGAGCTGTGGGTAAGACAAATGCCTTCACTACCCGTTGTATCGCATCGACAGTTAAGACGAGATAATCCCTAGGTCTTACCACCTGGATCTCAGCTTTACACTGAGGACAGGCTATGCTCACGGCTGGGGCTAAATCTCCTGGTCGAGGTGATTCCTGGCTTGCAATCCACTCGATTAAACAAGCTTCATGTGCTTGAAGTGAACACGGACACGGCGATCTCCATTCAGATGTCTCGGGAGTATCATCTGTATCCTCCTGCTGGCAAATCCAGCAACACCTTGGTTCTCGTTCATCTTTGGGCGGGTCGGTTGATGTGCCGGTCGATACACCGTGAACCAATGATTTGTTGTCACTAGGGTTGCTCAGTAAGACTGAGTCTCGGTCATCTGAAGCGGAGAAGTTGCTTGAGGCACCATGCTGCAGCTCTTGTTCTGCCGAGGTCGAAGCAGCTTGCTCGGAAGGGGAAGACCTTCTACGGGACGATTGGGACGATAAAGAAGTCATTAAGAAAGAAATTGTAGGCCGCTGAATCGGTTGATAACAGTCGTACCGTACAGGTCGGTGTATGAAGGTCGTTGAGAGGCTCAAGGCGGGGCTGCCGGGGAGTAATGCAGGTAGCTCTGACAGGTTCGGCTTAAACTCTCTTTGACGTCTTTGTCACGCTCGCCGCCTCGGCAGGCGTTGCCATCCTCCACACCGCACGGGGAAACGGATTTTCCGATGCATGAACTGGAAAGTGTTGACTAGTCCCCAAGAGGCATAGCGAAGGCTTTTGTTGATACTTACTGTACAAATATTATGCGGTAAGCTAGTTATTTCCGAGCAGCAAAACGTCGGGTTGTTGGATCCTTACTGGTTGAATATCATTGAAGATAAAATTTCCATGCGTACCGGCAATATAATATTGCCGGGCACGAAATTCCGTCGGTCACTGAATGCCCAAAGGCCCTGTGTTTGCTGCAGCAGAGCCACGTACTGTGGAGGATTAATGGGCGGCACGGCAAGGCGCTCATAGGGTCGTGGCCACCAAGCCAAGCCTTGGCTCAAAACTTGCTATCTGCCTCCCATACTAAAATACCGGATCTGTACTCCGTACGGACTACGTCGAGGCAGGTCCCCTTTTTTCGATGGAACTTCGCACATCCCTCTCCTCCTCAAACTCTGTCAACAAGTAGGAATCTGGCGCCTGCAAATCCCATGTAGTCCAACAATGCGACTACCACGATTGCTCTTTTATGCGCTCTTTGTTGCGATTTTCACTCTTTTCATTTTCTTTACGAGATATCGCATCCATGCTGGAGCCGAAGCAGTAGAGAACTGGGTCCTCAGCAAGAGACCGCCACAATGCTCAGAAGACCTGAGCTGGCTTGAGAAATACGAGCTCGGCCCTTCGATCCAGTATGCCTCTCGTGACATAATTGTGAATCCAGTCACTGGCCTAGACAGAGCATCAATTACGGTCGTTAACTCGCCTCTGTTGAATGACCTCGCCATAGTTAACTTCACCGAATCGAAGCTCCTTAACGATCCTCACTGCTTACCACCGCTCACCCTCAATGTAGCTCACGGATCGCGACCCCCAGTCGATGGTTCCAACCTAATCTTCGGACTGCAAACTACGATCGGGCGTCTTAAAGATACAGTAAAGCACCTTGCACGATGGCTACCTCACACCAATGCTCGTCTTTATGCCATCGTCATCGAAGGAAATAAAGATGGAGTTGATATCCCTGCAAAGGACTCTGATATGAAGGCTCTAGAGAAGGAATTTCACGATCAAGGGATGAATGTGACCATAATACACCCGGTTCGAAAGGAGGATCATTTCGAGCAGCGCTACTTTTCGCTCGTCCAGGTCATGTATAAAGCTCGAGATGCAAATACCCAATGGGTCGCTACGATAGATGACGATACCTTCTTCCCTTCATTATACAGCCTTCAAGATCTTCTTTCAGGATATGATCCCTCGAAACTCCACTACATTGGTTCGTTATCAGAAGATTGGTGGGCAGTCAATAACTACGGCCTAATGGGATTTGGAGGCGCCAGTATCATTCTTTCGGTACCAATGGCAAAGATAATTGATGAGCATAATGATGACTGCAAAGAGCACCCACGAACAACATCTGGTGATGTAACAATTATGGATTGTGTTTATCGGTTTTCATCTGCGAAGCTGGAGCATGTCCCTGGCCTTCACCAAGTGGACATGCATGGTGACCTATCTGGATTCTATGAGTCGGGCAGGGACATGCTTTCTTTGCATCATTGGAAAGGGAGTTTTTCTGATTACAAGCTGGAGATGGAAAAGATGCATATAGTGGCTGATATTTGCGACGACTGCTTCTTGCAAAGATGGCAATTTGATGACGAAACCGTTTTAACGAATGCATTTACGATTGCACAATATCCCGAGGGCCGTATTTCTGGGAAATGGACAGGAGTATTAGGCACGGGAGGGAGGGTTGAGAAAATCAATCTTGAACGAGTTGAGGAGACATGGGATGGCGGACTGAATGTCCTGCACAGCCTCGCGCCTCTCAGACCTAAAGTGGGAGACGAAAAGAAGTCCCACAAGCTCTTAGACTCGTTTGTGGTCCAATATGACGATATGCCAAAGAACAAGATAGTCAGGCAGGTATATGTCCGAAAAGTCGAAGGGGAACCATCCACAGTTCTGGTCTTGAACTGGCAAGAAGCCGGAAACCAGACAACTTCCGAGACGGGTCAGGCGAATGAACCGACAGGGCAAGCAACTTCATCTTTATAATTTACGAGATACTACGTGGGAACGAAGATGTATAGACAGACATAGCATTACCCGGCGTACATGTATTGTATACAACATTATTGTGTATCTAATGAAGGTTTATTGTAAAATAATAAAACGATGGGCATGATTTTGGTTTCATATCTGCTCCCTGGTGGGAATCCTAAGCTACTTATAAATGAGCTAGTAGAAACACTCTTACAACCAGATAGTTAGCGGGAAGGGTGTGGATTCAGGTCTTTCAAATCCACGGTGATGATAACCAAATCAGTATAGATTCATTTCTCTACATATTCCTTCCGCCAGTCACCATGATAACTTGACCGGTTATATAACTCGACAAAGGACTGGCAAGAGCTAGGATAGCACTAGCAGCTTCGGTAGCAGTACCCGGTCTTCTAAGGGGGATGTCCGCATGAGCATCAGCTTTCAAAGAGCCTTGACCCGTGGGTATTCCCAATGCAATCTTCTCTCCATCTGGGGTCGTGACGAATGCACCCTTCTCCTTCGCTTGGGTCAATCGAGTCAAGATATGACCATAGGCGATCGAGTTACAGCGGACACCGAACTTGGGACCCCATTCTTTTGCAATGACTTTGGTGAGTCCATTGATTCCTGCTTTTGCCAGACCGTAGTTTGCCTGGCCAGCGTTACCGTGGACGCCAGAAGTCGAAGAGATATTGATGATGGAGCGAGGCTCGCCATCAGTTACTCTGAAGTAAGGAGCAGCTTCTCGAACGAGCTTGAATGGTGCTGTATTATGTAGAGCAATGATATTCTCCCATTGCCTATCAGTCATCTATAAAAGCCAAACGCGGCGCCATAGATCAGCATTCTCTCGCTCATAGGGATGATAATTCAAGTAAGTTAGGTATTACCTTATGGATCACTCCATCCCAGGTATATCCGGCATTGTTAACAATGATGTGAATCTTTCCATTGCCGAATTCAGCCGCCTTCTTAACGAGAGTTTTGATATATTCGGCGTCAAGCATGTCACCTGGAACCGCAAGTGCGCTGCCTCCAGACTGATTTATCTTGGCCGCGACCTCTTCCGCTTTCTCTTGGGACGGAGTCAATATGATTTCACAATTAATAGGAACCAGCTTCTGGAATCTTACTCGCATCAATATCTGATACAATTACTTTTGCGCCTTCATTTGCAAACAGTCGAGCGGCTTCAGCGCCAATTCCCTGACCAGAACCAGTGATTATGGCGACCTGACCATAGAGCAATCCCTTAGGATAGTTTAAGTGGCCGGCAATTTGGGCTACACGATCCGCCATCTTCTAGAATTCTGTAAGTATATATCAATGCCTGGGAGAGGAATGAGCGACGTTCGATTACACTTAGTCCAAAATATTGCCAGCCAGTTATATATCCTTCGGCGCAGAGCTTAAGGTGGAGTTAATACCTCGGTCGGCTGTTTTGGGTCAAGCTTACCGATTCTCCGCATTTATTCTAAGCCGAGAGAGGTATGAGAGCATAAGGCTGACTCGGAAGCAGCAATCTTTCTGGCAACTTTTAGTTACACTTATCCTCTAATTCTAGTTCTTTTTTATCTATATGAGTCCTTTCCGGGCCTAGTTTATGTCGCATCAAAGCCATAAGCTTTTCCCCCCATAAAGCCTATTCGCAGTGCCGGCGTTCCCAATTCTCCAGGGCATACTTCCCGTACCACCTCGGTACCGAATTTGAGGCTCATCACAATCTATAATCCTTCATACATTATCCGTCAAATGTTATTTAATCCAACAGTTATAGCATTAGCAAGAGAGTCCAGCAATCCCGTGTCGATAATCAAAAGCCTTCAGACACCCATAAAGATGGACGGTGGCTGCCGTGACAACAAGGATATGAAACCATTGATGAGAGCTCCCCCAAATATCAAACGTTCCTGGAGAACTTCGTTCAGGCCACCGAGCCTAAATTATTAGTATCCCCATGCTGTATAATGACTCATACTGGATTCACTCACTGCATAAAGTCCTGCTCCGACTATATAAAGAGCTCCCTGCAACACAACCCATGAGAGTGCCATTCGTTCTTCCAGTTCCCGAATACTGTATAGACTTAGGCCATGGATAATAGGAAACACTGATGAAAGACCTAAACCGACAAACATTGCGGCACGATAAGGTCTGAAAGCCGGCCTCCTGAAGCGATCAAAGATAGACACGACGATACATCCAATCCCAAGGGAACATATCTGGATATTTGAGCTCGCGATTCCAAATTATTTTAAGTTTCTAAACTTACCATTGTCCAATATAGCTTCTGTAGGTGCGGATGACAGTAGAAGCCGTAGTAAACAATAGGAATAAAACTCCCTGTAGTCAGAAACACGATTCCCATGTAATCCAACTTGTTACCAAATCTTGCAACAGCTGGAGAGTGATTTGATATAGCATGGTAGGTGGCAGACATGCCCATACAAAAGGCCGCACCAGCAAAGAAGCATGCAAACGATAATATATCCGCTCGCGTTGCTGATCCATAGCGAGGTGTGATAACAGAATACACCCAATAGGTCCAGAAAACAAAAAGCAAAGACCCAAGAAGATGGGTGTAGATATTGACCGACTCATTGTGGAGGTAGCCAAGGCTAGCAAATGATCTCTTGAACGATCCTGAGGCTACTCGATAACCTGATCGAATGTAATGATTATCCTGTTGCCATACTGGTAGATCATCCCAAAGAACTACAAGAGCGCGCTCCACGGTTTTTTCTAACTTCTTCGCATCCTCTAATATTATCTCAGCTATGGATGGTCTTCTCTGCCTAGGAGGCATGCTTATGAAGCCGAAGAGAACTGGGTTAAATGCAGACAGGGAGAATTTAACAATGCGAAATAGGTATCAAACAACTCAAAGTAAACATTAATAAGGAGAATTAAGGAGATATCAAACCTAAAGCAAGAGAGATGGATACTTAATTTTTGTTGAGGAATGGACGCGCTGTAACTACGATTGGCGGGGCTTCCCTGAGGCTACTGGTTACCCGGCTTCCGATGCCGACTAGTTTACGACCTCACATGTGAAAGAGACCTGGCATGTAACTATCTTGGCCACAAGCGCCATACCTTTGAACTCCTGATGTCGAGGCGAGGAGGGCGAGGCGGCTCAGGAGCATGGGGCAGATTAAAACCCGTCAACCTCGATCCTCTTGAAGCTGTCGGCCTGCCGTCAAAGGGAGATAAGAGGTACGCATAATGCTGGCGTTACGATGTGCAAAGTGTTGGTTACTGATCGCTGATCAGACTTCTCAACTTCAAAGAGCAAGAGAAATATTATGGCAAGATCGTGGAACGTTATATGGCTTTCTGCTCCAGTGCTGGTCGCGGAGATGAACTTGCCCGAAGGTTCGCACAGTTGGAAATCTCGAATGAAGATGCCGGTAGAAATGCTCGGCAATCGCAGATAGTATCAAATTCTACAACGTTAGCGGACGTTGATGTGGATTCAGGCAGTCAAAAGGACCTGTCAGTCCTCATTATGGCTATGAGAAAACTACGAGAAGGAATCGTTGCCTCTAGTAGGATAGATAACTTCTCCATCCAGGCCTACATTTTTTGTATTCGGTTTGCTATCCTGGCCAAACATATGGAATCATATCATCCGGCATTGCTTCATGTACTCAGGAAAATGCACATTATCAAGCCTCTTTCTACACCAGATCTACAGGAGCTAGTCGGTTATCTCATACTGGACCTTGCGTGTCGACAGAAAGATTTGTCGCAGGCCTATGCAATCAGACATCAGTACCAATTACACGATTCCAAAATCAATGACATTCTTCGATCTCTCTCTCATGGTAACTATATCTCTTTCTGGAGGGCGAAATTGGGCGTAGATGGACATAGGGCAAGGTTGATGGAGTTCGCGGAAGAAGATATGAGAGATCAAACGTTGAAATCTCTAGGCCGCAGTTATTTCACCATTGATTTACCGTTCCTTGAAAAGGCAACCGGTTGCTCTTGGCGGGAACTTATCAAGGAGCACAATATAGGTTGGCAGCTGGAAGGTTCTAAGTTAACTATTCGAAAGCCCAAAGCAAAATAAAAAGAGTCAGGTATATAGAAAGAAGTCACAGACGCAGCGTCCTCATCGTTCACAGCTATCCAATGCCCTTTTAGGGAGTACAACCGTGGTGATAGTGTAGTAACTTGAGCAGATTCCGAGGAAAGGTTGCGAAGAGAAGAGGCCATTCTCCTGCGGGATATTCAGATCAAGAGGGATAAAGAGTAGGACGACGATGCAGACCGGAAGTTAGCGGGAGGAGCAACACTGTAGGGCCTTTTCATGATCCCACAGTAATTGACCTCCGCTTAGTTTTAGTTAGGTGATACTGGGAGGCATCGAGAGTGACAGTTCAGTCAAATACACTATACAATTACCCAAATCTAGGCTTCTGCATGCTTAATTGAAAATGGGACTACTATTAAGCCGATCCAGAATACTATCAAATTTAACCGCGAAGAAATGCTATGACCCTTGCGAAAGTACGGTAACAAGACTAGGAACCTCTGCATCCATAACGGCACAGTATGGCAAGAAATCAGCCTACATACTCATGTCATCGCTCATGCTTAGAACAATGATAATTCAAGAAGCCTACTAACTCGTTCCCTATGAGTAAGCTCTCTGAATAGAAACCTAAAAGTTTCCTGGATATGGTCATAGTACTAAGCCTCGCTTCTACATGTCTGATATTATTTATAGAAATGTCAATTACAAGTAGACGATGGAATTCTAAACTTAAAAATACTGCGCTGAGAATTGGGGTCGTGTTTCAAAACAGAAATGCACCGTTACGGACGTATCTCCTCACATTACTACTATGCATACTTTTTTGAGGCTTGATCCTACTGCGATGCTGTTGTTAGGTGCGGTTGAAACTTGCGAACCAGCCAGTTACCTTCCGCCGCTGCACCCTCGGCCCGGCATCATATGGAGAGTGAGATGTGCCGTTATAGGCAGGTTGATGAATCCGCCTTGGTACATGCGGCAATGCTGCTCCTTGCGCGCCGTCCTTAATGATCCTTCGTGGTCAGCCAAGCTTAGCAAAGCAGACCTTCGATATCTAGTCTAGTGTAAGAGAAGGAAGAACGCAGCCCGAATGGAGAGCCCCGCGCCAAATACCCTAATAAGAAGGAGATAACGATGATTGAACTTTAGTAGCCACACAATGGGAAAATATGACTGTGAATAACCCAGCAATCTGGGACTTGGGCCGTTAGCTACGCCCCGTCTTACCCAATGATTCCAACAGTCAGGGATCATATTGTTTTGAATAGAGTGAAGTAGAGTCAACAGCGGCAAGCCCGCTCAAGGCTCAGCGGACTGAACATCTTCGACCTTGCTCAGGATGGTCATACTCAGCCGTGAATGTCACTCTGCCTAAAATATTCGAGATCTTTCGGCAAGACAGCCGAAAGTTGCATCTCTCGGCGGTCAGCTCGATCATGCAACTTCATGACCTCACTTGAACATACAGAAGACATTGTGTGACTGTTTCCCTCGTGGCTCAGAATGTCCGTGGCGGCTACCGCGCGGTTAGGATTATTGAAATGTATGCAGGATTGCGGCAAAAGAAAGTGATTCCAAACAACATACAGATGCCGTCTAAAAACCCAAGAAAACAAAAAATGGCCGAGAAAATAGCAAAATAATAATAGAACTTACTCTCATGATGTCTTGCCGTAGAATAGAGATATGAGAGAGGCACGACATAGACTTACTATTTGCAAACCTTTCCAAGAGGGGAACGGAAGGTTTCACGAAGCGCCCTATGAGAATCAATTTCCGATTCCAACGATTCTCCTCCCCCAGAAAAGCCATGACCACTACCAGGAAGTCTATTTCCAGCAGCAGATCGCAGCAGAGCTCCACGGACCCCCCGAGGGAATGACTGGCAGCCGCCACATGCAGGTTTGACCTTCCTCAGACTTTGACAGGCATGCTCCCGTCTGAGTAACGGTATATCCTCATGCCGCTGAGTGCTTTTGGGGGGACCTTGCTCTCGCATATCTCCGGTGCTTGAGCAATTGTGCAAGGAGGATAATTACTTTGCGACCTCCAAGCGCCGTACTTTTTTCCGGCAGCATGGGAGTTATGTGATCTTGAAATAGCAACTGAGAACACGCAGCGCATAGTGACAAAATGAAGGAGCACGGGAGATAATGAGAAATTGTCAGATACAGAACGGGAGATAACATCGTTACCTTGTCCACAAGACCTTGAGCTGTGACCAGAGGCCACAGATGAGGCCTTGCACACGTATTTCAATGTAGAGAATCTAGAAGTTGGTGGGGTAGACCCAGCGCTTCGAGAATTTGAACCATTCTGCTTGCACCGGAGCGGAGATGTCACATGTTTATATTTGGTACCGACACAAAGTAACCACAGGCTACTGAAACCTTGATCTGTTGGCGACCCTACAGCGTCTACACGTATTTGCTCTAGTGAAAGGGTCACGTTTTCTGCGGCCTTTGCAACATCAAACAGCGCTTGAACGGCTGGACCTTTGCTTGCGGACTTCTATTGGCCTGCGCCATCTGTTATGGAGGCACCGGTCTAGAACTTACAACCGTCTCCATCACTTCTCCTGGTAATTAGAGGTAATTGGAACCACCTGTTTCTTAATCATACCGAAAAATATCACGGCAACATTGAAACACTGACCGAAAAACACCCAAACCCGCTGATCCATCGGCCTAAGATAATACTTCACCAACCTAGGACTGCAGTAATCGGGTCGGCTGGGTCTAGAAAACGGGGCAAAAAAGGCTGGAACTTTCTCAGACCTTTGGTTCGCTCCTCGGTTCGCTGCTGTTCGCGATGCCAGTTGTAAGGCCGATGTCCAATTATAGAGAACCATCTGTACCTTACAGCAATACCACAGTAGTAACCAAACTGTGAGAGTGTTTTTTACACGCATGCAAGCGAAGAGGCAAAAAGAAACCCCGTCTCCATCACCTGACAAAAGTAGATAAGGGCAGATCGAAAATGCTACCTACGTTCCAATCTTGCAAGCGAGTTTCAAACGGTGAAGGCAAAAAGTGTGAGTTGTAAAGCCACTGCGGCATGCTTAGTGGTTACAGCGCATCTCGAGGGAGCTAGCCAATTCAGCTCTTACCCCAGATTTCCCGCCTCTTCAGGCGTAAGATACTACCGCGCCGTAGGATCGTGAGAAAAAGGAAGAAGAAAAAAAAAGCCTCAATCATCACAAAAACGAAAAGGCTCCATAAGCACTAACCTATCCATTGGAACAGTACAGCATAGCGGTACGGTATCCAGACGCATGCAGCAATATGAACAAGGCAGCAGGCAAGGCAAGGCAAGGTCCGTACCTGACTTGACTGCGGATACCGCGTCTGGTAACAGTACAGCACTCAGTTCTCACATTCGTGCCTAGGCCCAGACGACCAGTTCATCAAGTTTGCCCCCCATACGCTGTAACTATAAACTGTAAGCTGTGCATCTCTGATTCCCCCGCGCGGTCGCAAAGCGAGCAAGCAGTAAGATGGCACCTCATAGGTTCTTCGGAGAGCGGCAAGATGCAAACAAAAAGCTGACATTCCCGCATAAAGCACGGTTTCTGGGCTCCTCTAGCTGCTCTTAGTAAGATAGAGTGAGATTTGCGAGATTTATGGGATATGTGCAGTGATCCGACTGGTTACGTGTGTTTTGGGGGAAGGGGCAGGATTTCAATGGGCTGGCATATTTTTTAGACGGGATCTTGGGTATATGCGGTGAGACGGTGCAGGACAGTAAGGCGGGTAGTCAGAAAACCCTCGATTCGAGTGGATGTGGATGTGGGTGGTACTGCATTGAGCAGATGGGGAGGGCAGCTTTCTCTGGGTCTCTGCAACTCTGCAAGAGGTGAGCAATGCTCGAGTGGTTTATCAAATCAATAACGGCGCCTTCCGGAGGGCATGAATTACGCCAAATGGAACCGTGATGGATATCGAAAGCTGCAATCACGAAGATGTGAATCGACAAGAGTCTGGATTGCTTTTCGCTTAAAGGTGTGTGCCTCTCATTGGGCGATAATTTAAGCCCAAAAAAATTGGGGCTCTTCCTCCTAAAACCACCGTTCCCTTAACTGTCCTTGGTATCGGGAAAATGACAGTTGTACAGTACTGTTACTGACGATGGTACTCTTTCGGATGCCAGGCTGTCAACACACAGCGAATCTTCGACCCAAAACAGAACCAGTGGGCTAAATCTGGCATCCCATCATACGTGGTAAGATTACTTTTTCTCTTTGGACAGTAACCGTAACCGTACTTTAGCAATCGTTCCAATGAGAGAAGAAGTGGATTTTCTTTTTTCCCTCTTTCTTTTTCTTCTACAGGTGTACCATTTTGTGGATATGCCAGGAAGTCAAAAAAGAGAACCAAGAAGTAACCACGGACCGTCAATATTCCCACAGGCCCCAATTTTTTATTGCAGTCCAATAGTAAGTGGGGTTCCAAAAAGGGATTAAGCGACATGAGATTGCTTTCGACAACCATTCAATGAAACCAAACTTGGACCTTGAGATAGACGAGTTTTGACAACAGAACAGAAAAGTAAAATTACAGCAAAATGGGGCTGTCGACGAACCCACCGTGAACTACGGTTACATTTGTGGAAATTTTTTTGGGGGAGATTATTAGATTTTTCTTTGCTGGACTAGACTGGTCCAGAATGAGGAGTACTTCTCTCTAACAGTTCCTTTTGGGCTTTCTGGCTCGCTCGGCTTGTCATGCTGTGTTGTCCTGATGTGGATATACAGTAAGAAAAGTTGATACGTTTTCTCGATGATCACCCATCGATTTGCTTGGTCTGTAACAGTACAGTTATCTCTCATAACTTGGGCCGAATGTTGGTCGTGTACTGTTGCAAAATGCTACCTATCATGTCGAAGGGGGCGTTTCGATATCATATCTAGATCAGGACCGTTGGAGTATCTGCAGACCACCCAGTACATGAGGCCAGATGTAGCGGTGAGATGTCAGGGACCGTTTCGCATCCATCTCGACCTGGCTCTCGAACGAGGCAGATCGATCTTTCACTTGACTTTGACTTTACTGCTGTCTCATCAGCCGCTTGTCCACGCGTTCTACCAGCTGAGCAGGCGTCTATTATGCCGTAGTTCTACGTCAAATTAATGCTCTTTAATTTTAGATTTCGAGGGCTGGTGTCGGAGACGACGAAGTCTTGGAGATGGCTTCAGCAAAGGCTTGAAGGATTGCCGATGGTGAGGAATAGTGATTACAGCATTGACACAGGTGAGCTTGAAGGAGAGTAGAAGCTGCCACCACTCGTAAGCTGGACATAGGTAACGGCTCACCTCGGGTTCGGTATGGCCGGCTTCATTGTTGTTGGGGGAAGGCAGACCGACGCAGTCTTCTTCCCTTTGCCATTACGTCCGTAGTATCCAGTTCAGCACAATAGTTATTCCCGCCGTTGTGTATGCGGAAACGGTATGGGTTAGATGCAGCTTGTGCAGCGAGGCTGTGGGTGAAAACTTGCGCGGTCACCCGTCGCAAGCCCTCCAGGCAGACCATCGTGGCCAATGACGAGGTGTTTGCTGATTTCGATGGTGGCGAATATGCGCCAGACCGCAAACGGGTGTGGCTGGAGCGGCTAGCACCGAAGTGCGGCTAGCCTCGTAGCCTTGGAGTGTCACTGCCCGCCTTATTTCGCCTTCCCCCAAACTAAAACTTCCCACTGCAGCGTCACGGAATCTCCATTCCTGCACGCAAGTCCTGCCCGTTCACCCATCCCCATGACCATCCCAGACCACACCGTGTGCACGCCTCATTTCGCAAGTCGCACCCCTGGCTCCAGTTTAAGATTGGTTCTACTCCAGGCTAATGCACGTCGAGGCGCTTCCATCACACATTGATGATGCACCAGGCCCCGCCGCCAAGGTTCCATTCATCGTGGACGATCCACGAGCAGCCTCACATTCGGGCATCGTCCTGGTCCTTGCCAATGTCAGGCGTCACGGTCCAGAAACACACTTGGATCAGCGGTGATTCGCTCGGCTGAGATTAACTGGAGGAGTGGAGACTTCGAGAAGGCCACCCAACCGTCGCCCAGTGGAGCCGGTCCTGGCGGTCGGGCGCAGGAAAGAGCTGCACAGCCAATGACGCTGATGAATCATCCAGCCATGGAACCCCCGGAAACGCAAATGCGAAAGGAAGAGGAACTAGCTCAGGGAGCTTCGGAGATTGGCTCTCAGCCCACGGTGATCCTAACCCTCTTCGCTCGTTGAGGCCATGACACATCACGCTGCAGCATTCTTGTTCTTAGAGAGCATATCGAAATCATATCGATGCCTTCTCTGGCTGGACCAGACGATCTGCAGCTCCTCTGCATCTGGATAAACACCCGAGACAGCCGCTGATGATTGGATAACGAAAGGAAACGGCTGGAAGCCCTTTGTACGAGGCATAAACCGAGTTAGAGCCATGAGATCCCCTGGCCAATCAGGGCGGTGCTAAAAACGGATACTGAAGGTCCCGGGAACGGCTGCGATCCCAGCGCCGTCAGAAAAGAAAACAACAATACGCTAAACAACCAGAGGGCATTGATCACCGGGAGACCCACGAGGCAGAGCTCGCTTGGGATGGTGGGGTTTTCAAGTACTGTAGATTGTGGTCATCATGGTTATTTTTCGTATGATGGTGAGGATGGCAGATGGATCACGGCTCGCGGTGGACAAAATAATTGGCACAGTGGTACCTAATAGGCCACTGCGCTTTGGTGCGAGATTATGTAATACTGTGCCAACTATTTTGTCCACCGCGAGCACGGCAAAGCCAGCCTTGGGGAGACAGGTGGTTGTCTCAGATGTCGGACTGATAGTTGAGCTGTGCTTTTCTGCTCATGCGATCCGCAACAACGGCAACCATGGACCCTTTTCCATCCCAGAGGGCAAGGACAGACGAGGCAAACACGGCAAGAGCTGGATTTTACGCAGCGTCCATATGCCCCCTTGCCCTTTCATGCTTTCTGTGTTATGAGCTTGTACGACGGATGGTTCGGCTGCCTATGTTCGTAATACAGCACTTGCACACAAGGCGAATTCGCATGGAGGGGGGTAAAAAAGGATCTATTGCCTTTTTGGCGCTAAACTGCTGTTGTACAGAATCTCAGGGGGCAACTAATTACGACATCATGGTTTTGGTGATTGGTTTCGGCCTTGCCTATCATTCTGCTCACAATTTGGTGGGACAAGCCACCGAGCTGCTTTCATCTAAACCCGCGTGTGCTATGGAAGGTCCAATATACAAGTGCCTGTACCGTAGTGTATGAATCACGGCGCGAAATGAATTTCAGAGGAAAATCCGATCGGCATCAACGACCCAGCAGAAAGAAAATGGTCGTCCCCAGGGCCGGCTCTCCAAACACGCACTGTGCCGTCTTTAGCCCAGGACCCGGCTCCTCGTGTGGCCCCTGCTAGCGGAGTAAGGAAAAGCCCGAGCCCTCTGGACCAGGACTATTTTTGCAACGACGTGTGACGCACCAGCGACGCCTCGAACTCAGCTCTCGGACTGGACTCGTTCTAGCCTTGGCGCCTTGTGACGGCGTTTTTTTCTTTTTCACTGCTTCTAGCTCCTTTCGCCTAGGTGGGGATGCAACCCGAACGGCGCCTTTCCCATTACGGCTGCGAAGGCGGTGATTCTGTGCAGGAAGGAGGTGTCCAGGACTGGATGGCAATTTGCTTTCTGCTGGGCGCAAGAGCAAATCAGCACCAAGTCCACTCCATGGCATTCGTACTGGGACTGTCACGAACTGTGAGTGAATTTTGTGGCCGATCCAGGGGGTCCAGAAACCCGCCCAAGGAAAGGCTCTAGCGTGGTACGTCTGTATCTCCCGTCAATGGGCGTCAATCCTGAGTGGTTCGCCATCTCAGCGAAAGCTTGCTTTGGAATGGCTGAACGTGCAATTCTGGCTGACTGGCTGACTGCCGTAGCTGAGGGAAATTCGAGATGGCAAGCCAGCGCTTTCTTGCCCTAGAGGCACAGCGGCCCTTGGAGACCTGGATTGGAGCGCGAGGGGAAAGATGGCCCTATGGCGAGGAGACGTTGAAGTGGCAAGCATCGATTGGGCAGCGGTGCTGGGAAGGGAACGGTGTAGATTGGATGCGTGACACCCGAAGGACGTTTGGTCGAGGGCCTGTGTGCCCCCGGCCTGCTCAACGGTAGGCAGGAGAGAGAGCCACGCCTCCTTACATCGCACCAGTCCGCAAACACCAGCGACCAGCATAACCCGACCTGCTCGTTCTCTCACACAACAATGCGCGCACTTGCACATTTACGTCCAGATACAGCACACCACACACGCAAAAAAAAAAAACCAGCTCCTGTACGGTACTGTGCCAAACACGCATATCACCATGATGCTGAGCGTCACCCCGGGCTGCGGTGCAGGATCAGTTGAGGTGCAACTGGCTGCAACGGCCCACCTGCTGTATCCGTGAGCACCACGCGGAGGGTGGTTTGCTCTTGTCCGTTCGGCACAGGAGCAGAGGTGCTGGAGTATTCGGATGGTATTGTATGGAGTGACGAAAAGGTAGCAATACATCGTACCCAAGATCTCCCAAGAGCTCCCTTTCGAGAGGATGCGCACCCAAAGAGGGCAGATAGGCGCTGGATTGGGCCTCAGTTCCAGCGGGCTGCTTACGAAATGGACGGTGTTGTTGCGTGCACTACGGCCCAAGCGGGTCTAGGCCTGGAGATGATTTGATACACAGTTCTGTACACTTGATACAGTGCCGGAGAGTACCCGTAACCTACTCAGTACCAGGCCGTGTACACAGCACAATGCCGAATTGCTTGCACCCGGGCTGCACCTCAGCGCAGCCTGAAGTGGAGAGCAGCGAGAAGGGGCAACAGGCAGCATAACACACCCACAGCAACCGCTGGAGAAGGAGCAGCTTCAAGACTTGGTCCTGTGCAGCCGAAAATCTAGAGCGCGCACCCAGACTGGCCAGAAAGGATCGTCGGTGATCCAGAAGGCTGGCGGGCGAAGTTCTGGATGGGTTGCTAAATGGTTCGGTCAATGGGCGATGGATGATGGACTGGTGCAAGAGAGAGCGAGAGAGAGAGAGAGAGAGTTCTATGGTAGCGGGAGCGGGTGCTAGAGGCAGTGGCTGCTGGCTGTGTGTGAGTTTTTGATGATGGCATTACCATCATGGCCGAATTTGTACACAACCAACCACACGCATATTCACATCCACACACTCTCACACACCACGCACTCGGCATACACAATGGAGTTTCTAGCAAGCTCGAAGAAAGAGGGAAGATTGGAAAGATGCACGCAGGTGTGTGTACGGGATTACCACAGGTGCTACATGGTACACTACTGGGCGGTTCAGTATTCCTACGAGGAGAGTGCTATGTGTGGAGGAATGAGGTTGCGGTGCGGTACCAGTGCCACTGGCGGTGCCAGAACAGCCGGAGGGATTCAGCCACCCAGCCCGCCAGCCCATACTGTGGTACACATGAGCACAGTACAGTACGGCCCATCAGCAACCACGCCATGGGAGCAGCACACACAGAGGAAATGATGGAGAGATGAGAGAGTCAGGCAAACAACAAAGACCAGAGTGGCAAGACAGTACACTTACACTGTACCCAGTGAGCAGGCGCTGGCCTCCGTCTCGATCCGCCGGTGTCTCCAGCCCATGTTGTTGTTGTTCTTGTTGTGCGCTCACGCTCATCTGTTGCTGCCGGCGCCATGTCCTGATCCGCCGCCGCCTGCCTCATTCCTGCCTCATCCCCCTCTGCCCTCAACGGGTTTCTTGTCTCTCTCTCACACGCTTCCCGTGCTCTGTGTGCTCTAGATGCCGCAAGCCCTGGGTCCACCCACCAACGCACGCTCCCAAGCAAAAAGAGCCAGAGCCAGGCGGGCCAGGGAAAGTACCGTACAGCGTAAGAAAGAAGGACCAAGGAGGAGCCAGGGGGAATTGGAAGGGGAGTCAGCGGTCCCAGCAAAGCCAGTCATGCTCCGTGCTGGGCCACGGCAAAAAAAGCCAAGGAGGCGAGCGCACAGTCCGGGCTACGGGTGGTGGCAGGAGCAAGTGCGCACTCGTGCACCTGACGCACGCACCACTTGCAGCGTCTCCCCGGTACGCAGTAGTGACCACACATGCCCTCACACACTCACACACACCACGCACGCACGCATGTCCACTGCTCCTCCTCCTCCGCTTCCCATCCTCGCCATCCACAGCACACATCCACATCCACACAACCCTGCCCACCCAGGCCCGCGGCAGGAGCTTGGGTGCTCTGCTGCGTGCTGCTGCTCCCCTCCTCCACTTGGCTGCGTCTCCCCAGTCGCAGGGCCACCACTCGCCCACCGCCACCCCCCGGCCCTGGCTCTGCCTCCCCCTGGCCAGCGCCCTGCCAATCGCCGCCCGCCTGCCCAGATGCCCGCCCATGATTTATCACCCAGCGTTCCCCACTACCACCTCGCCCGCCTCACTCTCTCGTCACCATCTGCGTCCCATCAATCGATCTTCTCGCGCCCGCTCCTCTTTGCTCGCTCGGCCCTCTCTCTACCTTACCTTTACCACCTTACCTTAACCTACCCTACCCACCCAGACGCATATCCTACCTATCTTCTTCCACCTTCCTTCGTCACCAAAAAGGGCACTCTCGACCTTCTTCTTCCTGTTCTTATCCTTTCCTCTCTCCTCCTTTCCACCTTCTTCCTCACTCTTCATCATCGTCTTCGATCGACCTCTCCCTCCAATCTCGATCTACCTTCGAACCCTCAACCACGCCACCACGATCGACCTTCATCATCCCTCCGACCTAGAGTCGCACGAAACGATTGTCGAGACGAACGCTCCTTCCTGCTTTGCGCTACCACGAACTCCCTTTTGCGCCTCTTGTCTTTCCAGGATCTCCTGCCATTTGGGAACAATTACCATTTAATTTACCATCTGAACCGTTTTGGAAATTTTGATCCCGGATCCAGAGGGGCCTCTTTTTCCTTTAATATTACCTATCTTCTCTTAACTCTTGTTTTTGGACCAAGAAAGTTTCTATTCTTTCCCAAGAATAATATCCTCCCGGAGAGCCACGCACACATATCAACACCAACCATAATATAATTTCCAGCTTGTGGTCCTCCATACCAAGAGAGAGAGAGAGAGTTCTTTGCTACCTGCACTTTCTTCCTTCTCTTTTTTAGAGCGCCAAAACCCTTCAACCTCTTTGACCATGCAGAATGCTCATGTCCGCGCTCCATTAACACCACCAACCACTCCTCCACCCTTTCATCGGCCCGCGTACTGCATGCCCACGCCCGAGTCAAGGATAGGTATTTTCCTGGGAGAGTCGCTGGAGCTCAAGGGCATCCTCGGAACCGGCGCCTACGGTGTCGTATATTCCGCGCTCGACCACTACACCCAGACCTGGTATGCAGTAAAGGCCCTCAACAAGTTCAATCCCAATGGCACGCCTCTAGATCGACGACAGCAGCAGTTCCAGTCCAGAGAGATCTCGCTCCATTATGCAGCCTCGGCACACCCCAACGTGGTGTCGATGCTCAAGATTGTGGATGACCCGGATTGCACCTTTGTGATCCTGCAGTATTGCCCGGAAGGCGACCTCTTCTCCAACATCACCGAGAGAGGTCGATACATAGGTAATGACCCACTGATCAAGAGAGCCTTTCTCCAGATCTTGGACGCCGTGGACCATTGCCATCGCTTGAGCATCTACCACAGGGACCTCAAACCGGAGAACATCTTGGTAGCCAATTCCGGCGCGGATGTACTTCTAGCCGATTTTGGCCTAGCCACCACGGACCCCGAGTCTGAGGACCATGGATGCGGCTCCACCTTCTACATGAGTCCAGGTAAGGTTTTCCCAGCTCGTGACTTCACTTCTTCTATTTTTTTTTTGTTTTTTGCTTCAAGGTCGATTCCCAGAACAGGGTTGGCCTCGACAGAATTGTTTAATGCTTCCTTTTTTTTGTCTTTTGTTTACCTTTGAGCGAATCTAAAGCTAACCGTGGAATCCTTCGTTACAGAATGTCTGGACCAATCTTCGCGACGGCCATCGTACCGTTCTGCACCCAATGATGTCTGGTCTCTGGGCGTCATTCTCGTGAACCTGACCTGTGGCCGCAACCCCTGGAAACAGGCCTCTGCTGAAGACTCCACCTACCGGGCTTACCTGCGGAATCGTAATTTCTTGAAGACGATACTTCCATTGTCGGATGAGATTAACGAAATCCTTAGCATGATCTTTGAGCCCAACCCCGAGCTTCGCATCACTGTTTCCGAGCTCAAGCGCCGCATCAGTCAGTGCCGTCACTTCGCTGCACCACCCCAGATGTTGCCAACCCCATCACAGTCCCGCGCCGCCTCTGCCGCCAAGGTTGATGAGACTCTCTTCTCCATCTCCGACGACGGCTCTGTCATTTCCGATGAAGGTTCCCTCTCTGGTTCCTGCTCTACCCTATCCGATGACGTTGATTCCGATTCGGACTCGGGCTATGAGTCTATGGAACAGGAGCCAGAACAGGATGCCTTCGAGGTCGCTCCCAAAGCGACTCGACCAGCACCACCAACTGCGCCTGCACAGCAATACGTTCTTCCATCTCATGAATACCAAGGATCCCACTGGGCTGTGCCCTCCAAGAATCCATGGTCCCAGTACTGGCCTTCTACTAATGTTAACCATGTGCAGCCCGCCGTGGTCTACCCAGCCGTCCACGGACCTGTCCTATACCCAAACCACTACCAGTATCAACGGGAGTGCTGGTAAGCTATAGGACAATTTCCTGTCTTTATCCGCATGTCCAGATTTTCTGTCTTGTCTACTGTCTCTGTCAAGTCAATCATCTGGATGGTCCGTGGACTTGGGCAACCAAACCAGATTTGGGAACCACGCACCAACTTCATAAAAACCAATCACGATTTTCACCACGAGCTGCGCTTGAGAAGGCCATCTTGTCTTACCATATGATACCACGCTTGCTCCTTCAGGCCTTGGAACCTGGAGAGCACGCAACACAAAAGCAACGCTAAAAGTGATGCCCAAAAAAAGAGTCTTTCACGCAGCCGATTATGTCGTTATAAAATCTTGTATACCTGTTTTCAGACCTGAGATATTTCTTTTGTTCAATTTATCGAGCAAGGCGCCTTGGGACATTTTGAAGCGTTAAAAAGGATACACGCTACAATTGTATGGGAAGGATATATCTGTTTCGTCTTTTTGTCGTTCTGTTCTGCTTTGTCTTTTGTGCTTTCGTCTTTTTGTCCGTTTAATACTATTAAATTCTTTTTGTGGCAAGAGGTGTTTGGGTTGGTGATTGTCAAAGGGAAATAAGTGAAATGGATTATGGGAAGCATTACTGCTCGCGTGTTGTGGATAGAAACGCTTGCATTTGGAGTACTGTTAGGGTTGGGAATTTTGCTAGATGGGGCGAGGCGACGTTGCTTTGTTTTGTTCTGGGTTGGATCCATTCATGATACCACGTTCTTCTCATTTCGGCCAGGATCCCTTAGAAGAGGCTCCTTGTGCTTAGAGGATTTAAAAAACCGGACCGGATGTTTTGGACCACGCTGGATGGGACTTCAAAATAAGGAAAATATTTTTACTTCCATACGTGTGTGGGCCTCTCGACATCCTGTCGCAGGGAGAAAAAGGATAACACCGAGGATTTTCTCACAATTCATATACGTTATGTGCAAGTCTCTTGTCTTCAGGGGATCTTCCCCGGGCCGAGTCTCTGCCAACCAAAGATTTATGTTGTTTCCTGTGGAGGATATACCATTGTATATATTAGTTACATCATGAGATACGAGGCATTCTATGAAGACGTCTTACGCCGATGTGCACATAGCGCAGAGGCGAATAATGAAATCTATTGATACCACATATATTTGACTCTCTGCATTGTGACGTGTGAATCTTAAACAGCCAGCCCAGTTGTGTTAAGGTATTTAGTTAAGAGGATCAGCTGATTTCGTGTTACACAGACTGACTAGAAACATGGAGCTGAACCTCCAGAGTGCACCCGCCGCAAACAGAAACATGAGCTAGCTAATTCCACCTCTTCATACCATCAACAGCAGCAGGAACACAGGTCTAAAGTTCCGACACTGTACAAGCCTGTAGTTCTACACAATCCGCCGGGACGCTTATAAGCGCATTCTAATTCTGATTTATCCTCTGGGATTTTGATAATCCTCATCTGTTTGATGAATAAGTTGCTCATCCCTAAGGAACCTCCAAGTAGCAGCACATCTAGAATTTCGGTATATGCTGCCGATGAGCATTTAAAGTCTGCGAATTGTAGATCCATGTTCTGCGAGTTAAATACAGCCGACGAGACATTGTGTTGGCCAACGTTTCTGTATGAAACCGGCTTTGCAATCCCCTCCTTTCTCGTCGCCTACGTGGAAATGCTCCCTGTTTATACTGGAAGGAAGTTGTGAGTTGTGTTGCCGAATAGCGCTTTGTAAGACACAACTCGCTTTCGCTCATTCTATCTTCATATCATGATATTACTGAAAGTTGAGCAATTTCCTGCTACAGTACGTCTGTGTTCATAATAATGTGCACATTCCATATGATTTATTCTCATATTTGAGAACCCCAACTATATAAATGCACGTGTAAGTTATCGTGACTCACATTCAACAGCAAGATCGGATTGTTTCTAGGGCCATTGTTAGTGAAATGACTGAGGTCCCTAAAAGGGCATGGTGGAGGGAGGATGGAAATACCGGAGTCGCATAAAATGGATATGTGTGTGCTACGTCTCGGCACAAGTGCCGAGTAGCTAGGCTTCCCTAGAATATTCCTATCAGGCGCCTTGAAGAGTTGATCTTGACTATCTGCCTGTCCGAGGATATAGATGAGATTTCGAATCTCGAAGTCCTGTGAATACCTTAGGTCGTCTTTCCCCTTTTTCTTTAGCCGGGTTTTGGGGGATGGTAGCAAGATCTAAAGTTGTCTTTTCAGGAGACCATCTTCTTATTCTTTTTCAGTCTTTGAATTTCATCTTGAACTCTTGTGGTTCTAAGAATCTGTTGATCCTGCACTCTGTCTTCTGTTACTGATATTCCTGCAGGCCTTTCCTTGGATAGTAGACACACAGAGGGCTCTTACCCTTGCCCTCTGTGTGTAATCTCTTTTGGGCTTCTCGCGCTCTTCGTCTTTTCTTGTTCGTACGCGTTTCTCAGCTCCATATCATGATCATACTGGCATTGTTTCCATCGACATCCTCCGCCGTAGAGAAATCTACAGCACAGGTGCTCCTCAGGGTGGTAATTTTTCCACTCTACCCACGCTTTTCTGAAAATGGGTCCTGCGTCATGTGAAAATGTACAGTTTCTGCATGGCAGCGACTGCAAATATTGCTCGCAGAGAGCAAGAGGGTAAGTTTTTCATTTGTTTCAGATCGCCGCGAGAGTAGATGTGATGTTATCCTCCAAGGTAAGCAAGCTATAACAATGTAAAAGCCATAACATCGCAATGATAATGCTGTAGGAAGACTTTGATATCAGAAATATCTCGACCAGAATAGTAATGTTATAGTTGAGCTGTTGGCTCTAGGAAGGGAAGGAGATTTCTCTCCAACCGTCCGTCATCAGCAAGCCCTCAACCGCTATTAACGGCCTGGTTGGGTAAACCGGCTAACAGAGATGGTTGGCTTTTTTATCGCGGATGACTAGGAGGAGGGGGCGCTGGAAGACCGGGTGATGAAGACTCAACTCGGAACCATCGCGATCTTGAATGTGCTTGCCATGGCGGACACGGCTAGTTAGTGAATCCCAAGGCAGTGAGCTTCCTCATATATTGAATGAGACTTATCAGGAAGCCGTCATATTCAATATCCCGATAGTGTCCTCCGGCGTTGACCAGCTTCGAATTGAGGTTTGCTTTCAATCAGGCCTGGGTTAGTTGCAGATCATCTTTCTTCCATAACCGAAGAATATCTCTGTCAAAGAGAGCAGAGAGCTGACCTTCACGTAGATATAAATGACATCGATACCACATCTGCTGAGACAGTTGTTGCTCGCCCCGAATCTCCGTACCAAGGTGCCATCCGTAATCGCCGTAAGGAAAGGATAACACGTCGATACTGGCCCTGGTATCACTCCGGATTGGTGGGGGCGTGCTGAAGACCTTTTATGTCTGCTTTGCTTAAAGCTGATCTTCGGTGAATATTTGTACGAGGATAACATCTGAAGAATATCGAGATAGATCTTGACTCTTCGTGTAGCCAACCTCCCTTGGAAAACCAGAATGCAAGGTTAGATGCTGCAGATGCTCTTCAAGAGTACTACCTCATATCCCATGAAGGCCATCATTATTACCAATTCTCTGAAAAACAACAATTGGTATAGTCGGTATAGCCGGTATAGCTGCGGGGATCCTGAATCCGGGCAAACTGGGTTGCAGTCTGGAGAGTCTACTGTCTCCCTCCAAATTGTGGATTGTCAGGTGAGTAGTCTCCCTGCGTTCACGATCTGTTCGTCTTTTGTAGGGCTTTTGTAGGGCTTTTCTTGAAGTAGTTTAAAGCTTGATACTGCAGCTCATAGCTGTGATACCATGAAAGAGGCAGAGAGTCAACTTCGGTACTACCAACTCCTGGCTGCCATTGAGCTTTCTAGACCAGGTATATATAAGAGTGTTGTGAAGGATAAAGAGAGCATGGTATCGGTCGAGATCTTAAATATGCATCCGGAGTAAAAGTGAATATGCTCAAAGCGATATCTACGGTTTGTTTCCCTGTGCGGTCCTTATACCATTGAATAATCATCCGCTGATATTGCATTCACTTAAATCTTTCTTCTTATCAGTTCCTGCATACTCAATATTGTTCGATAAGAATTAGATGGGTTACTTCATAATCTGTCATCGTCTCTTCACTCATTCCTTCATTCTTTATTTTACTACCAGTCTTCAATAGACACTTCTCCGGAAATGAGTGAATGATAATACATATGAGTGAAGTTGAGTTGGGTGAATATTTGAGTTAATACTCCCTATTTCATCTGATTTACATTTTCTTGCTCTACATAAGTGAAGAGATGCTTGTATATCTAGTCAGCATATGATATTCACCTTGGATCAAGTCCTTTTCACAAGATATTTGAACGGCTTGGGGCGACGCTTCATTTCTCTCTCCCTCGTACACACACTCTTCCCTGATATACGTCTATATAAAAGAATTCTTAGGGCCAGGCAAGTGCGAGCTATTCGATCAATGTCAAGTGGGATCGCGGATGACAATCATTTATGGATGCAATATAGTATAATGAGAGCAGTTTTCGGCGCGTTGTCAAGAAATCCCTAAGGTCCTCCTTCTTGACAGCATTAGAGGCACGGTGCTATACCATCTAGCAACGGCGATATTAATGCAACAACAGTACCTGCCTTAATAATCTATAGAGATCAGCTTTTTGAATGACTCAATTACCTCCAGGAGGAATCTGCAATCATGAAAGGAGTCCTTGCAAGACGGTACGCTCAGATATGTAAGAGAAGGCAACGTAGAGGACACAATTTCACGATATACGATATTGTGGACAGGAAAATACCCCCTACCATCACTCCGACGGAAGCCACGAAGTCTGTCATAGCAGACTTAATCACATTATCTATATGAGGACGCAATGTGAACCTCGAAGATGAGCTCATTGCTACCAATAGTGCTACAATTAGAAGAAAACAATGAGATATCCAGCACCAGGAGAGGAGATTCTCTCAAAATAGTGGTACTCCAAATGTGAGAAACCGCATTTCCTGCGCTGGTGATCGAATATGGTCACTCTTAGTAGTTCATCTCCGGAATACATCAACTTTCCATCTCTGGCCGATCATCACAATATGGTAGCAAGATTCCTGAGAATAAAAGCAAGGGCGTGGTTCGATGTACCAATCATGAAGTAAAAGTCAAACTCCTCATGAAGGTATTCAAAGAAGCAAGCTGAAATAGACGCCAGGCTAGACTTGTAGTCTGCCAGGTCAATCTGAAAATGCTGCTGTCCTCTGAAGTTGGTTTCTGTTCCGTCGAATTTGCTATCCTGGAGTACGGACCAGTTACTATTTCGCAGTTGCTGTGGGTTTTGCAAAGATTTAAGAGCGTTGTATAAAGGTAATTGTTGGATCCAGTAATGCAGATTATCACCACTAAGTTCCTAGCAACAAGGCGGTTGGCACGTCGATACCTGTATCTACGTTATGTGATTACCTACTGTTGTGGGCTCTGAAATTCAATTATGCAACGGTTAGGAAGTGAATAGGGTTGGTATCGAGGATTAAGATCCACCAGTGGTATCTTTCGACTGGTGTCAATACAGCAAAATGCGGACTTTCTGCTAGGTACATTGTAGGTTTGTTCAACTATCAGATATGTGGCTAATTGTACCCAGACATTTTTTCGAGCGGTCAGGATAGCACCAAATTTATTAATAGACCTATACTACCATCTCAGAAAGAGTATTTACGTCAAATTTGCCGTAGACCACTTTTCTAGCGATTCGTGATAGGACAAGCCACAGATCCGATTCAATGGAGTGCTGTCTTCTGCAGTATAGCTCAAGAACATAAACACCAATAATCATATTTTCAAGCTTCTATGAAGTGTTGGGGTGAAACTGGGAAGAAAGATTTCTTCGAATTGTGAGAGAAAAAATGACAGCAGCTTTCAAGGAGATTCCGATTCGATCAGTTGCAGCTACAAAGCCATGTCAGCAGAGTGTGTGGTAACAGCCCATTCATTACTATCCCGGATGAGAATTCTTGAAATTCAATAAACTTGGTTTCCAGAAAGGAGGCCTCCAAATGAGTGATTCACACGAGACATCAGGCAAATACATAATTACAAAATCGAGCCCGTTCTCCATTCACATCCGTACTTGGTCTCGGCCTCAGTCACGTTCTAGCTCTCATCTGTTATAGTTCGTGAGATGCTCCCCTTTTCAGTCATAATCTCCCACTGAGCTAAGTATGATTGAACTCATTCTTGACTTTCACGGAATAAATCGAGCAAGAATATAGATACCCAGCGTAAGTGCGGTGACAAGAGACTGCGGAGATGGTAGCATGGATTGGAGATTGGAGACGACAGCCAAAGCGGTAAGTACAGACATCCTTACTCTTAGACATTATCATGGACAGATCGAATAGATGCACCATTTTGGATAGGAAGGCGATGAGGCGTGGATCACGTCTCCCTGGAACAAAGGCAAATCCATATCCATAAGCACTTTCGTAATGAAAATCTTTGTTGTTAAATGGATAGCTTTATACTCTATTTGAGACGAAGCTCTGGTGAAACATAAGAGAGCCTCTTCCAAGTAGGGATATCTATCCAAAGCGAGAAATATGAATCAGTGTGAATTATGTGGGGCTTAAGGGCTATTCAAATTCTCGTATATCAATTGTGGGCCGATTTTGGGACTTTATTTCTTCTCAGCTACGTCTATAGGAATATAAAGCGTCGAGAATCCTTTTGGTTTCTGTCGTCAACGCCCTTAAGCCGCTCACCGTCGTAGTAGCACGACGGAACGAAGGCAAGGGTATACTAGAATTTGTAGATCATAAGGCCCACTATGGGAAGGTCTTATTGTTCGCCAGGTTCCACACAAACGAGGGGATAGAAGAACTATATAGGCATGTGAAGGATTTGACGATGGCTAGCTGAAAGATATGGAAGGATCAAATCGCCCCCAAGGAAAAGTTTTAAGCTTAGGCTAACCCGGGACGAGATCTGAGGAAATCGATGCTGTTAAGCTTTTAAGGCGAACTTTAGATCGATTTTTGTTAGGCGTGTTTTCCAAATCAACATTTCCTGTTACAGACGGTTGCCCAGGACGCAGCCCTGAACTTTAGAAAGATCTTGCCATGATACTCAATCATAAATTGCAAGATGCTCCAGCTGAAAAAGAAGAGGACCAAAATGATCAGAATGGGCCACATTAGATTGAATTACGCTGGATCTACCTGAGGCTGCTCCAATGTAGGCCATCATCAAGGATACCTGGCACAGGAACTGACAGCCCAAAGTAAAATGCTATTGCAAAGATCAAGGTATATATAAAATATCTTTACGTTAGTTTCGTTTTGTCTTTTATTGATTGCTGAGATATAGTAACCGCTGATGTTTAATATGATAGGGTGATGACCTAGATAGCTACATGGGAGAAGATCGGAAAGGTAGTTGGTGTAGTCATAGCCTCTTTTTGCTCTGCTACTCAGAAGAGGTCACTAAGTGAAAAAGAGAGTTGTCTGCTACTTCACTTATCTCTGACACTGTTGCCGCAATTCATAGTTTGTTGCCAAATAACGTACTAACTTACACACGAGATGTATAAATGCTATCGCCTTAATCCACTATGGAAGCAAATATCTCTACTTATTTGTGACTTGTCCAAAAGCAATTATAGAAAAAATAGGTCAACAAGCGCACTCGTTTCTTCTATCAAGCACCATTGTATTGACCAAGTCTCCATTCACTCTAAGCCAACACGCAATTCCAAGTATCTCTTCACATCTTTCTCACTCTCCCGCAGACAATTTCGTAAAAAGTCTTTAAAAAATAATGTAATGTTTTCATTCGTCAGTGCTGAAGACATCAAAGAACAAATATGTAGTTCTAATCCGTGCTAATAGGGACACAATCTACGTTCTTCGTCTCATTGTATTCAGGCAACGGTCCACTCAAGGAGCCAACAAGCATTGAATCAATCTACCATTAACTTCAGATGATCCGTTAACTAAAGTTGACGGATGGGCTCAGACGTTCTGGTAGAATGCAGTACTCGATTTTCCCTGTATCTTCATAGAGCAGGTTTCCCAAGCAACCCTCGAGAGCGGGGATCCTATAATACTAGTAATCAAAAAGGGGTTGCAGAACAAATAGGGTGATCTCTAGACTTCTTGCAGGTGATAGGAAAAATGATATTCTAGTTGAATTAGAGTATAAGGAATTAAATGAGTATTTGCCTACAACATCAGATGTCCTATGTCTGTTTAATCTAACTCAGTGAAATAGGGAATCTATTCGCAAACAAAAATGACAACGTGGAACCATGTGGTAATTTCTATGAAGCAGGACAGTAAGGAATGTAGAGCGTGACACACAGCGTTGAGTCCTAGCCTACTAAATCTCCAAGCCAAAACTCTTCATTACTGTATGATTTTCACAGACAAGGGAAATGAGCAAACCTGATACACCTGATCAGATAACCTTACTGTGAGCAAGGTGTTATGATGTTTTACTAAAGGTAGATCTGTCAGGTCTACATTTGAATCGGTGACTAAGTTAGGCTGAATAACAAATCGATTACTCAATCCAGACGAGGCGGAATTGATTACAGAACATTCATGCTCATCGCAACAGTGAAAGGTTTAGCAACTGCTGATATAGTAATATTTAATTCCTAGCGCTTAGTTTTCTTCTGATCATGCAATTATATGGTTACAGATCATGCAGTAGCCGCATCTCTAACCAAGTGTCTAGCAGCAGTAATCACTAGATGAAGTAAATGAAGTTCGCAATCTAGCCAGATCCGAGGGTTTCACAGCACAAGCCACGAAAAAGAAAAGCCACCGCCATGCTTACCCAAAAGCAATCCCAACCGCATGACCGACGCCAGGACAAAAGCAGTAAATGAATTTACTGTTAGCTCGGAACCACACGCGCGACGGAATGCGCTAGAAAGAGCAAAAAAATAAGAAAAAAAGGAAAGAAAAAGTCAGTCTCACTTACTCTAAAGCCGACCACTATTTTAGCACCGAATGCTCACGTTGCACCAAATGGTTCCATGTAACTTGTAAGACGCCAAGTTCCGTAAAACGGCAAGAATACTCGGGATTCTATATCCGGTCTTATACGCCTCGAATACGCCCACGCCAATGAGTTAGTTTTCCGAGGGTGAATTTTTGTCAAATCGGTCAATTTTTATTAATACTGGATTGCTGTCGTATTGCTGTGCAAAGTTCCATACTCCGTACTGTTTACAGTACTGCACAGGCCTCGACCTATCACGCCTTAGACGCCCGATTCTGGCCAGATAATCCGCCAAGCTGGGTCTAGAAACTATTACTCCGAAAATGGCTCCTTAATTCTTTCTTTCTTTCTTTCTTTCTTTCTTTCTCCTTCTTCAAAGGCGCCACGGGAAACTCATGTTTCATAGTCATCCATGACATATCCCTCCCTGCGTGGTTGGAGAGAAGAAAAAAGCCAAAAGTGGATAAAAGGCTATAGCCATTATCCGCAATGAGGCAAGCGGATAAAAGAAAAAAGAGGACAAGAGGGAAGATCAGAGCGCAGAACCGAATGAGAAGATTTGGAATCTCGGGAAATGTGACCAACGTGAAATCATAAAAATGATCAATACCGTCCTCAACCCGCGTCTTACACCCGCGCAAAACCCCCGGACCGATGTAGTAAGAAGTCAACTACAACAAGTGCGGCGGCGTATCTGATTGGAACACTTCCCGAAAAAGGAAACGCTCTGGCGATACGCGTATAAACACACCGCTTGTGCTAGTTAAATTCTCTGGATAACCTATGATGAATAATCATAGTAAAATAAGATGGCTAATAATAATGATTAATGATGGATTCAGGTTCCGACTCGGAAGGCGAGATAACAAAGCGCAACATCTGTGCGTTTTTTCCCTTTTTGTCGCTTTTCAATAGTTCCCGCCTGCTCTTTCTTTTTGCTGTAATGTACATTTACTGTGTACAGTAGTAGTTCCGTAAGTAGATAGTTGTGCGGCAGCCAATAATGTAAGCCTGATACGGTGCTTACAGTGGTGGGAAAGTCGAATCGAGGGGGGGGGGTACGATTTACCGTACTTAGTAGGGCAAAGTAGCGTGGGAAATCCTTATTTAGGTTTCCCCCCTTCGTAAGCAAATCTGCAGGCATCTTACGTACGTTAGGGGGGGGAGAACAACCCCAAAATAATAATAATAATACTTAAGATGCAGGGTGGATCAACCCGGAAAATGATAGAAATAAATAAGTAATAATCACAGAAAATAATTAATCTGAGAAATTTTAGATTAACAATAATATTAAAATCGCCGAAGATAAATTGCCTAAAGTGTAAACTAGATTAAAAATAAATACCCGAGGATACGGGTACGAAGTAACAGCGCAACTCTTCATTACTGTATTATTATTAGCCCTCCCAGCTTCTCGTAGCAGCATGAGCCCGAATACAGAAATATTCCTTCCATATCCGTTACGTTGCATTATGGTTGGCCAGGAGCGGGGATTACGGGAAAACCGATGGGGAACGGAATTATGCGAAAAGAGCGTTGACTTATTAACGTTATCATTACTCCGTATTGCAAAATATGCGATAATAAGTGCAGTACGGTGTAGCATAAATCGCGAATCCAAGTACGGTAATAGTAGAGTGACAGCCGCACACCCCTTCCAATATGCCCTGTTCATTTGGATAAAAGTACCCTTAATTTATCGGGTTGGGACAGGCGTATTTTTCCTGTTTCATCCATATCTACTGTACAGTACAGTACCGTATTACTCCACCCCCTGTCAAACCCTCCCTTGTTGTAAAGCATGACCTTACTGCACTATTACTGCACTGTAAAAACCTACATTAGAACACTGCAAACCCCGTAATCATACATTTTGTCATGACCTCTTTGTTACGTACATGTTATTATTTGGAAACTTGGTTTCTGTTATTGCAGTGATTAGTTTCCTTAAACCAACAAATCCCGACGTTACATTCATTGTCCACAACAGTAACAATTAGTACAAAAATGGTCCATAAAGATATTTCCGAAAGTGGTACCGTGTCACACTGGTGGGACCCTTAACTTACTCCGTAGTACCGGATGCAACAGTTGCTGGGTTCTGGGCGATCGCGTGGGAGAAGAAGCAGAGCAAGAAGCAAAGCAACGCTAATGCATGCAGCTTATCGATAACGCGATGAATGGGATCAATGCTATTTGTGCTCTCGAGTCTTTCTACTCTTTCTCGTTGTCGTGCGCCAAGTTCTACGGTATTATTATGGACTCAATAATTCCAGTTATGGCGGGGTGGACCAGTGAGAGGAGCTCGAGGAGGAAATCCGGACCCTTGACCTCGCATGAATGATCCCACTGCTGCTTAAAGCCCAAGTTGTGGCGTCATGCATTAAGGCATCCAGTATTACGTAGTGCTCCTCAAGGCTTGCATACGATCACTGATGCTTCTCGTGTGGCACTATCGAGTCATGATCTACGCCGATGGCCAGGGATGCGTTGTTGGAACGAAGGCGTGCTTGACCTCGCGCTATTGTATCCAACACAGCAACTGGCTAAACCATGTCGGGCACAAAGACAAAGAATACAAAGTGTATATTTTTAGACGAAAAAACCCAGTAGTAAGCACAACAGATTGGACATGGATGATGCGAGATAATGCAGTTGCGTATTACTGTCATTGTCTATTAGTTAGTTGTTACATTATGGCCTCTTCTAGACCCGTCGCCGTCTAGTAGTAATCCTCATCGCCCAAACGGGTCTTATCTCGCAGTTCTAGCTATGAAGGGGTGCTTTAATGCCTCTGCAGGAGTGCATCTCTTCTCAGGGTTCAGTGCCAAGCATCGGTCCAGCAGATCGGTAAACAGTGCTAGCTCATTTCTCTCGGCCTCTGTGTAGCCCTTAGCTGCCGACATAAGGCGGGTGCGCAAGTCTCGAGTCGGCTTCGTGAATGACATGATCTTTACGGTGTCCTATACAATGGGTCTGCGTCAGCTGGCAATCCGGGTGTCATCTTTACTAAAATTACTAAGAAACTTCGGATATACATACCTTTCCGGTGAGCTTGTCCTGCTCCACACTCCTGAAGTTAGCCATCTCATCAAAGTGGAGATGGGCAAACTGAGCCCGCTTGAGCATTTTAGTTGTAAACTTTCCCCTGCATTCCATAATGGAGCGCAGCATTTGGTTATTCGTGCGACCGGTGAATAAAATCTTACCAGTGTACAACTCATAAAGCGTACAACCGACAGACCATACATCAATCGCAAAGTCATATGGCATCCCCAGAATGATTTCGGGCGCACGATAAAATCGACTAACCAGATAGGGGGTGATCTCATTCTCCGAAGCATCAGAGGCCGAGCCAAGATCACATATCTTAAGCATCCCACGTGACTCATTCACCAGCATGTTGTCCGGCTTGAGATCCGCATGCAAAACATTGCATTTTCGCATGAGACTCAGGCCCATGAACATTTGCTGGGCGTATGCTCGGACAGCTTTGAGATTAATTCCCACGTCGCGGCCGAACTTCTTCAGTACTTCGCGCAGGTTAATACTCAAACTCTCAAAAACCATGCACAGATGTCCCTTGTGCTCGAAGTAGCGTTCTAATCTGATTAGATGCTTCTTATCTTCAGGGTCAGCCTCGTTCAGCTTTTGGAGAATCTCTATCTCTTTCATCCCAGCCTTGCGCCTGTATCGGGTTAGTACTAGTGAGAGTATCTAAATATAACCAGGTACCTACATGGTTTCATTATTTCTAATGAGCTTGATCGCAACCAATTTCTTGGTCTGCACATCCAGGGCTCGCACGACTGCGGAAAACATGCCACGACCAAGATTGGCCTGAACGTGGTATCTTGCATTAAGGAGTTCTCCAAGAATAACTTTGTAATATCCTTCTGGGTCATCCCAGTTATCGAGCATCCCGACATCCAGCTCTTTGGCTTCTGGAATAGGTACTGCCTTTGCTATATCAGCTGACGGACCTGTGTGTGGTTTGCTTCCCGCATCGGGCCCTTCCGCGAACATGTCATCGTCATCCTCGGCAAACATATCAAAATCATCTTTCGATTTCTGGGCGGGCGCTGGAGCTTCTGGTTGCTTTTCGGCTGGCAAAAGCACATCTTGCTCGCTTGTTGGTTTCGTCTCATCATAGTTCCCTGCGGAAACCTCATCGTTGTGGCGTCGATCGTCTCTGCGCCTATCTTCCCTCATGTCCATAGTAGGGTCATAATCAGCTGCAGATGGTCCATCATCTTCAATGCTAGGGATTACTTCTCCATTTGAGTTTGCAAGGTCTTGATCATTAGTAATCACAAATGCTGACGGCGACGCAGGGTCCACACTCATGTTCGGACTTGTGGGAGTCGGTATGAGGGGAGAACCTATCAAAATTAGGTCAGTATGAAAAAGATAATTGCTGCAGGAAATACATACTTGACCTTGCGGATGACGATTGCTCATCTTGTCCACCTTGACCCGGTGTTGACTGCCCTGACTTATCTCCAAGGTGTAAGGCTTGCACAAGCAATGGCGTAGCAGAACCTCTATACTTAGCTTTGATGGCTTCGCGACGTTTGCGTCGTTGTTCTATCAATGTGGCTTCGTCTACAGGCTCTTCTTCTTGAGCTTCAGCCTCAGCACTAGTATATATTAGTACCTGAACTAAGCTAAATATGGAACATGAACATACCTTTCTTTTGCTTGGCCGCCATCAATGTGTCCATTTTGCTGCGAAGATTCTTGCAAAGATTTAGTATCATTTCTTGCGTTCTCTGTGGCCCCTGGGGCGTCTTCCCGCTTGCTCACTGAATACTCCCTGGAACCGCGACTATTGAACTCCCCACGATTATAAGAGCTAGTGCGATCCGTATCTACATGATTATTGTGCCGATCTGGTCCTTTCCGGGTGTGCCCGCTGCGTCGTGATCTGTCATCGTCGTGCGCTCTTCGATATGGTGATCGACTACGAGTTCTCGCGCGTTTAGAGGAGAATCTATCCCGATCATCGTACCTCAAATCAGAAGGTCCAGCAGTACCACGGTCAATGTCATCGTATGATATAGGGCGCCGTCTATACTCGGATGGAGTATCTTCGTAGTGGACTTTGAACCTACGCGGGTCTCCTCGAGACCGATCCGCGTAGTCATCATCCCTATACCTCTTCGAGCCTCGAGGAGGCCTATCTGAATATGGAGACCGGCTCCTATCTCTAGACCATTTTTCCCTTGAGCGGTATTCAGCTTCAGGTGACATCGAGTTCGAACTAGAGCGGTTTCTGTCTGGACGGTCAACGGAAGTGCTATCGAAGTGAGACAGCGACTTAGTTGCCTTCTCTATACTCCCATCCCGAATTTCCCCCTCATCAGAACTAGTCGATGAAGCCATCGTATGTGTTATAACCACAGGCGGTAGATCCCCTGCCTTGTTTTTGAAAAATTGCGTTAGCCAAAGATCAGAAATTTAAGATCTCAATGTGAGAAGTGCCCAACCGGGAATCTATCGTCTCCCCTCTTTGTGTTCAGGGCATTACTAGTAGTTCATGGGAAATCTAACACTGGATGATATGATGTGAAAACAGCGCCAAAAGTACTATGTTGATGATTTGCACGAGGGGAAAGAAGCATATGGACTATGACGGCGTTTGGGTAACGATGGAAACCCAGAAGCCACTAGTCCGTATAGCGTTAGTATAGATTTTAACAGCGCGATAAATCCTTAAACAAATTGCCCCCGCGATAACGCAGGTAGTCAGGAACCAAGTGCATTTTTTAGACTTGTACAGGAAAATACAACTTTTGAAAATGGGAGGACAGGATAGAGCAGGTACTGAATAACGCTATATTAGTTAAAACCACCATATTTACAAGAGAACAGGAGGCAAGGCTAAGCCTTTAAAGGCCCCGAAGAAGCAAAATAAGGAGCTGGATGATGAAGACAAGGCTTTCCTAGAGAAGCAGAGGGCTGGTATGTAATGTATTTACCGTTTCGTCCATCGTAGTGAATACTAACATCATGGTTCAAGATGCCAAAGCCAAGGCTGAGCTTGCTGCGAAAGCGAAAGGTAGCAAAGGTCCATTAAACACTGGATCTCAAGGAATCAAGAAGAGCGGGAAGAAATGACAGATACCTCCGAGTGATTGGCATAGGACTGTTAGCTACAGCATACAAGGAGGATCGATGGGTATGGGCAACGAGGCGTTTTGGGAATACATGCCATGGGACCTAAGTCATGGAATTTGGCTAATTTGCCAACCTCATGATAGATTATGACAATATACTGATTAGACCACCATTTCTCTGAAGTCTGCTTTGCGCCGATGGAAGTCATCGAGAGATCCCTTATTTAGTCTTCTATTTACCTATGGTGTTCTATTTTAACATCATGGCTGCTTCCTTCTTCGCTAGGCTCCTTGCAAGCCTAATCCGGCCTGCGATTTCCCACTGCTCGTCTACAAACCGTCTCACCTCATCCAGGTCGAAAAAGCCATCAGCATCTCTCTTCGGCGCCATTATTTCAAGCCCATCCACCTCTTCACCTTCCACCAGAATTGCCTTTAGCATCTTAATAGCCGCACCTCTTAGGACTGGATTGTCGTGGGGTACTCTCTCCTTGATAACATCCCTCCAAATCGATTCATTATGTTTCAGTAAATTCCATTCTCTTAGTTTCGCAGCATACTCTTCTTGAACTCCAAATTCCCTGAATGCATCTTCTCGAATACTCTCCCTCGTAGTGTCCGTATGAAGGTATAATTTGAGCTCTCTGCATTTCGGAATGAAGTCCTCCACCCATTGCCGAAACAGCGGCCGTTTAGCCATCCGCTGACGATCGTTATGCTTCAGCTTCTTCTTGCCGCTCTCCCCGCCTTCCTGTCCCTCAGCTACCGTACTATCGGAATTGAGACTAGTCTTGGTAGATTCCCCTGATTCTTCATCCTCTAAAGAATCTTTCACCCAGAACATCCTGCATTCTGCAGCAAATTCGTACAACTTATTGGCACTATCAAACCGCTGATTCCACCTGACCTCGTCTAATCCCAGAAAATGCAGAACCTCACGGGGTTTGTTTGACAGGAACACCATGCTCCTTTTTCTATCATATAACTCAATATCTGGAATGCGAAGGAACAGTCCGCGATCATTTGGTGTAAGGCCAAACTTTCGAATGGTTGTGCCTAAAATATTCCACATATCTCCATGAGCATGATGGAACAATTCCCAGTCAAAGTCTTCCTTCGAGAGGCACATATGTACATCAACTTGAATATATTTCTCTAGGACCGTACATGTATTGTCGCAACCAATATGAGACGGCCACGAAATTGCAAGATTGATCGTAGGATTTCCTTTCTCTTGTAACCAGGCTTTGGCTTTCAGTACCGCGCATAGACGCCGACCAAGTTCATTACCTGCGGCAGATGTGAGGTTGAACTCAGGTGTGATCGGGCCTGCGACAAGAACGTCTACATCGCCGAAATCTGTCTTGTCTGGAGCTTCAATGGGAGTCGCAATTTCAGTATAATACTGACGCAGTGCGTTGTGGACCTCATCGCGGACATATTCATACACTTCGAGCGGCATTCGTGGGGTGTCTAGGGACGAAAAGGCATGACCTCCCATTGCGACAAACTTTACACCAAGCAACGAGCTTTTGGTATGAGAAATCTCACAACAGGAAACGAAAGCTCTTAAAAAAAAGACAAATCAAGTGAAAGTGTAAAAGAAAATGATGTAGACGGGAAAGGGCATTAGACTTTGTTTGTCGTATTTTGAACGACTGGAGCATTGAGTCACGAAGTAGAGGAGGCTGAAGCCATCACCTGAAATGTTTGCGCCGAGATAACCACCCTTACCTAACAGTGTTTCGCTGGCTAGAAGGGCATGTTGAAAGCAACAGAAGTTCTTCTAGAATGGCTATATTCATTTCGCAGCGATTAAGTAAATTAGATACTGTTTCAAGCATCTCTAAAGATATGGAACAAAGAGGAAGTTATTGCAATGACCGTAGAGTAGAGTAAAACCATACAGTAGCGCCACTCAGAGCGAAGTCCAATGCGATGAAGTGAGCTTTGACGTCATTGCTACTGGTAGTGGCTCAGCCTTGCCTGGAGCCTACAAGGTGTCCCGCGAGCGCGCGGCTTAGAACACTGAATCTGATATCACCGGCGCTTATCACTCGGAAGGCCTCGTTCCTGTCGCACTTAAGTACCACGTTGGCATGCTATAATATTGTTGTAATCATTACCTTCCTTAGAGATGACATATCTGCCACATAGCAAATAAATCTGATCCAAAGGCCAAGACAATTACGAATTAGGCTGGGCTGTGCAGCGAGGGGTACTCAATAGATTCAAGTTATCCAGCCACAAACCAGCCGCACTGCCCCGCCATTTTAGGTCTAATAGCCAAGCGCCGATGGTCGTACATATTCACCTACGCACCTCCAAGTCTAATCGATCATATATATACCTGAACCTGCTAGGTCATCAATCGAACATCGTTCACGCAAACGTTCTCTAGCGATACCCGCCTATCTACAAGGCTCACTAAAACTAGGTATAATGGCATATCAAGAAAAGTATCCAGTATACCCTCAGGGTCGTAAGCTGAGATCTGACCACACTGAAGCGTCAGCGACTGATATGTACAAATAGATTCACCCCAGCCAGGATACCAACAATATCCTCCTCCGCAAGGACAGTACGGCGCACCACCGCCTCAGCAATATCCTCCGCAAGGTGGTTATCCTCCACAAGCGCCTCCATACGGACAACAGCAGCAGCAATACGGCCAGTATGGCGCTCCTCCCCCTCAACAGTACAATGCGCCACCACCACAGGGTTATGGTGCTCCTCCTCCTCCACCTCAACAATATGGTGCCCCGCAGGGTGGTTACGGAGCTCCCCCTCAGCAGAATTATGGTGCGCCGCCTCCTCAACAGGGAGGTTATGGAGCGCCTCAATATCCTCCACAGCAAGGAGCTTATACCGTACCTACACCTCCGAGCTTAGGCTATGGTCCACCACAGCAGATCAGCTGGGATGGCACTTCGGATGCCGAAGCGCTTAGAAAAGCAATGAAAGGCTTTGGCACCGATGAAAAGACCCTTATTCATGTTCTGACACGGCTAGACCCCTTACAGATGGCTGCTGTCAGGGAAGCATACCATCGCCGGTTTGGACGACACCTCCTGCAAGATGTACAGAGCGAAACCTCATCGTGGCTAGAAGAGGGTTTGTGTGCTATTATTAGAGGTCCATTACAGCAAGATTGCCATATCCTATTCACCGCAATGTCGGGACCCGGCACCAAAGAAGCCATCCTCAACGACGTCCTTCTGGGCCGATCTAATGCGGATCTTAGAGCCATCAAGGAGCTGTACCAGAAGCTTTATCACAAGAGCCTGGAAGCGGCAGTTAGAGACGATCTGAGCATGAAGACGGAGAGGCATTTCATGATGGTTCTGGCCGCGAACCGAAACGAGGAGAGTTCGCCAGTGATTCCACAACAGATTGAGCAAGATGTTACGGAGATCTACAAGGCAACAGAAGGGAAGATTGGAACGGACCAGCTGCTTGTGTGTGAAATATTGACACATCGGAGCGATGCGCAGATTGGAGCCATCGCGTATACCTACGAGAAGAGATATTCACGCACTCTGGAAACAGTTATAAAGAAGGTACAGTAAAGATTACTTGCATTTGCGGCATGACGGATATAATTAACCTCGCGCATTAGGAATTCTCGGGCCACATGGAATCGGCGCTGCTGCATCAGCTTCGGACCGGCACTGATAAAGCCATGCGCGACGCAATACTTCTCGAGGAGGCCATGTCTGGTGTTGGGACCGAAGACCGGTTGCTCGTGACGCGGGTTGTCAGGTATCACTGGGACAGAAACCATATGCAGAACGTGAAGGGAGCTTATCAGCACAAGTATCGGACCGGCTTGGCCAATCGAATCAAGGGTGAAACTAGCGGAGATTACGAAAGATTCCTGCTGGCTTGCCTGGGATAAAGGTCGCTGGGGCGTAGGGCGCAAAGCGTACTGTGTACGGTGTACGGTACTTGAATGGGTGCAGATGCACTATCAGGTGGGGCGTTGTAGGAATTCGTAAATTACCGACTTTTCCAGTATCTATTTGCGAGGGTGTTTTCCTAGTTAGGCCAGTATTCACGCCTGGCGAACTAACTGGTCTATTATTATTACGACGAGACTGTTAAGGTTTGGGAGTGGAGTGGTTCTCTGTTTCGGGAAATCAAAGCAAGGATACCACAATGCACCTGGTCTCGGTGGCATAAAAATACGCTTGGAAGTAAAGATATTAGGGCGGGTCTGACCTTCTAAGTCATCATTTTGTAGCGCACTTGTGTAATTAGCAGCAGTAGTAGCAGTAGGTACTATCGTTGCGACCACTTTTCTCCGCCAGGATATGGATCATTGACGACCGTGCGAAGTGCTGATTCAATACTATCTACCCTATACGGTAGCTATTCGACACCGGTAAAGCGAAGCCAGGCTCTGTTCAAGGACGCTGGTCTCGTGGACACGTTACTTTTGATATGAAGCACAGAGCAACGAGACGGGACGGGACGGCACAAGTAATAATCTACTGGACTTATCTGAGAGACGGCAGGAATGATCTGCAGATTTCAGCACTGTTGAGTATACCCGGCTTTAGATTCTAGTAAGTTTGTTTGCTTTTTAAGTAGAAATCAGTCAATGAAAGTCCTAGATTATCCACAGTAAGGTCATCTTTCATGTAACATAGGTACAGAACCTTACTACCGTACCAGCGGCATTGAAACTTATTCATCCTCGGCGCTGGAGAGCTAGACGCACGTGGGTAAGCGAAATCGAGTATGACTCAGACGGTTCTCTTCAAGCTTCAAGAGAAGAATTGCGAAACAAGCGAGAGAAGCGGCGACATATGCCAATGTCACCCTACGTGTGATTCTGTATGGCAATCGAAACAATAATAAAACCAGTTAACTGCAATGCTGTCCTTTTCGGGGCACCCCTTTAGGGCTATACTTACAGTAATATCATTTCGGACTTCTCGTTTACGTTTAATTGGGGAAAGCGCCCCTCAGCTGACTCGAGCGAATTAAAGCGGACTAAAGCGGATCCCTTGTATCTGCTGTACTCCGTACTGTACCAAAAAAAAAAACTCCGACGTACATACTACCCTCTTGGGAAAGCCAACATCCTTGTTCAGAAAATACGTGCTGCATCAGGAGGGTTGTCGCTATCTGCTAGCGCCAACAATCTCGCGCCGTAAAACATTTGAGTACGGTCCCATAGCCGAAAACACCTCCTGATTTTGTCCCAAGTGCCAGGTTTTTTCATTTTGGCTATTATTCATTAGCAAAAAATTTTCTCTCAATGGCCAACCAACAGCCAACCGATATCTATTTGTCACTTAATGCGCCCAAACTAAGGTCTGTTTAGGAATATCTCCGCTTGTTGGAAATAGTTGGTGGCGTCGCAATAAAGGGAAAAGGCCAGAAATGCGCGTAAATGTGGCACCCAACCAGGATCGGGCGCAATTAGGAATCAATAAAAGCTCGCCATCTTGGTACGAAAAAGGCTCTAAAATTGCCTAATTTTTCGCTGACCCCATCTAAACCACAGTAATATTAATTAGGCAGAGTTTTACGAGCGGGTTCCTCCGTGCGACCGGGGGTGGATTAGCAGGTTAGATAATAGTACGTCAGAAGGTTAAATTAATTCCTGATAATCTCGAACCCGGTCCCTATTAGCCATTTCGGGTATAGACTTAGCTGATTATTTTTAGCGCTTAATTACTAGCGCAATTTAAATTAGATTGCTAGCGTGGTTGGTTGCGACGGTCCCCAAAAAATGATTAATCACCCTTTTAATCGATGATAAATACAATCCACACTCCATTTTTCCTTTGTTGCTAGATTCCTTCCCTTTCTCGAATTTCTGATCGCCTCTTCCAAGCGATCTGACATGCAGCCCGCAGGTTTACCAGGACCCTGAGACTTACCACTTTGAGATCGATAGCGAGGTAGATCATCAAACACAAACAAGGTAAATCTACATACACCAACGCTCCTACGTATATATCCGTTCCCCACATTGGATTTCTTTCACCTTTTCGCGCGTGCCCTTGTTGCACAGCATTTCTAAATGTGTGCGCCATTCTTCTTGTCCTTCACGTACGCTAACATCAATAATCTTCAGGACAAAGCTACAACAAAGCTACACTCTCAGTTACTAGATTTGGAAAGATTTCCTCTAGATCATCTTATTCGTCCGGAGCGCACCTTGAGATCTGGGTGTCAATTGTCTGCTTTGCTTGGATCTTCTTTCATCCTTTGGAACTCAACCACTGAACCAATCGCCTGATCAGTAGAAGTCTACATGATCGCAAGCTGCTCTCAGTTCTAAATGGAGGTCGCAAGGGCTCCATACGCGACTCCAGCATCTTGGGCTGAGCCAACATCCAGAATGCAAACAAATATGCAAACAAACAGCGTATCTCCGCCTACCTCAGGCAGATCAATTCCCTCTCTTTCAGAACTCATGCATCGAGCCTCTGAGTCTCCCAGTCTTGGTGGCGGCGCCGGCTCCAGACCAGGAGAGAAGAGCTACTCTGAACCGTCAACACCTGCTCTCTTCAATTCTCCTGGTAGCAAATCTGACCAGGCAAAGTTTACACGTATCCCATTGTCTCAGTTGATGGCATCCTCCGCGAACCCCGACAGACATGGAGAAGCTCACCATCCTATTCAATTAAGCCCGTCTACGTCAACAGCATCTGTTCCTAGCGTTTCTCCTTCTCAACAGTCTGGACGTATTCCACCTTCAGCTCAAAGCGCAGGGGCTCATCCAATGGCGCGCCAAGATTCCTCCCAGCCATATCCGCCAACCTTCCACAGCCCTGTCATTGATTCCTTTGTCCAGGTTCCATTTAATAGTTCAAGCATTCCCAAAACCGCTTCCCTTGGACATGATGCTCATATGAACGGCGCCGTGCAACGGACTGTACAGCAAACGGGCGCTCCAGGACCACGGGCCAGCGTAGGTTCATACTCATCGCTACCTAGATCACCGAGAGCACACCCCTTGCCTATTCGGGAGTATCAGGATCAAAGATCTGCATCTTTGGGTTCAGTTCCATCACATCCTCATCAGTCGATCGAGACTATGCCTGCTGGAGCTCCTACCTTTGTCCAGACTCACACCACATCGCCAACTGAAATGCAGAGAGACCTTCCTGAGACAAGCTTGACCGGACAGAAAGCGATGGCTGCAAACTCACCTGATGTAGAACAAGAGATCAGACGACTTACTGATGTTGTCAATACAACGTCTCCCTTGGCTCTACACGCTGTCTTGCGCAAATTTTGGCGCCCATTCATCTTCCAGCAAGCTACTGATGACCATACTTCTTTTGTCTTAAGGGCAGGACTTCAAAATGCATCTCCAAAAGTTATGGAACGGGTTGTCAGGGACAAGTCCTTCCCCAGTCAAAATATCATACCATTTTTGCCAAAAAAGCAATCTGTTATAGATATGTGTCTTGCAGGTGCTACACCGCAAATGATTCAAGACAATGTCTCTGCAGATGTCCTTGATGATGTCTTATTCACAAGAATGACTGTTATGCCCGCCCGAAAGCTAGCTACTATGCTTGCTGAAGCAGGCAGATTAGGATTTACGCTGGATGATTTGGTTGATGAGGAAGATGATACTGTCCTTCCAGCACCACCAAAAATACCGTCTAGGCATGCTGCGACTACACAAATGAGCGGTGTTCAACCCTCAGTTCCCCCTCAATCGAGTCAGCATCCAACTCAAGGCCCTTCACATATTCCAACTCTTTCCGGTCTACAATCAGCTCCATACCAGCATCAACAACAACCATATAATAACGTTGCATATGCGCGTGAGGGTCCAACACCAAGTGAGCTTACACCCAGCGCAGCCGGAGCCAGACAAAATCCTTCTGCGTCCTTATATTGTGGAAACTGCAAACAAAAGCTCCCTTCTCTCTCCGGATATAACTATGTAAGTATCCTATATTGGCCCCGTATTATACTTCAATTTAACAGTTATTAGCACATATCGAAGAATGTATGCGAGAAAGGTATTCCATATGACGCAAAATGGTCTTGCCATAATTGCCTCAAATATTTCACAACCAAACAGGGTCAAACTTACGTAAGTATTGGCGACTCACTTTAATAAAAATTGTGCTAACATATGTCCAGCACCAAATGAAGAGGGTCTGCTATGGTCTTGATATTGAACCTGCAACTGCTCCTTCAGAGCAACCAGTACCTGCGGTTCAGCATCCATCTGTTCCCTCTCAACCAGCTGCCGCATCTTTCCCACCTCAGCCGGTTAGCTCGGCCTATGCACCACGAGCTGAGCTTCCTCGGTACCATGCTCCAGCTGAACCGGAGCTACCTGCAAGACAGGCTAACATACAGCCTATTTCCCAAAGTAGAAAGTCTCCAGCCTCCACTCCACCTCCGGCTAGCAACCGACTCTACCCATCTGAGCTACCTCCTGAACAACTCAATGAACTTAATGCTGAAATCGACGCCATTCAACGTCAATACGAGAGGGCTGTAGCGAACATTCCTGCTACTTTGACTCCTCAAGAACGGGAACAGAAGTTGACGTCTTTGAAGAACAGCTATAACACAAGGAAGAGTGTTGCTAGGAAGAAGCATGGTGTCTCATTAAGGAAGCGAGTGGAGCCGACATATCGAGTCACTCCACCACCAAAAAATGAGCTCGTTCAGAGTTTCAGAGCATTACCTCCTTTGACTTCTGCACCTCCAAAAGCCGCCCCGTATGCTACTCCAACCACAGCTCAGGCACCTGCCCAAACAACGTCTGGGTTCAACGCAATTAATCATAATCATAGTTCCGGTGGCTCGGCATCTAGATCCACAGTACCTGAAATTCGACCTCCTAATTGGGAATTCGAAATGAACCACCTGGGACAGCGGCTAAACCAGTCTATCAAACGCACAATGGACAGCTCCCCGGATAGCCCACCGGCGACGGTACAGAGGACCGCAGCAGTGACTCGGCCTTCGATGGTGATGAATGATCATGAACAGCATGACCGTGAACTGCAGGGTAGATCTATGGCCTCTGCTCCTAATAGAGAGGAGTCGAGACTCATCGACCTGACCGCTGATTCTTCTACCGAAGCTGAGAAGTTAAACAAAGATAGAGATTCATCTACCGATGACGATGAAGACCTGCCAGCCATTCCTCGTCGAAGAATGTCGGATAACTCAGCTCAGCGTTCACAGCCTATGGTGGTGCTTGATCCCGCAAGTAAGCGACATGACTCGTACCCATCGACTTTTGTCAGGGCAAGCAGTGTGGATAATCAAGGGTCTCCGAGAAGAAGAGAGAAGGGCAAGCAATATGCCATCAGAGGTGGAAGACGAAGCTCATATGCTGACCGGGGAAGCCAACGACCTTCAACATCGGGATCAGCGTTTTAATCACACACTTCTTTCAAGACTTATCTCATAATATTTTCATTTCATTTTCTTCCAGCATTCGCATTCAACATTTGCAGATCATTAGCAGGGTGGTCATAAGCTGCTTTTTACGAAGTGTCAGGGTTTTTTGTATTTGCATCATTGTTTCAGGGTACATACTGCATTTTTCTTTCATTTTTTCCTTACTTATGAATTGCACACGAGTCGAGGTTAATAAACCCCGTGGGCTCTGCTAGTGGCTTTAGAAGGCAAGGGAGGGACTTTCTATAAGGGCGTTCCGGATGCATTATACCCAAGACGAGACTGGCTGAAGTCTTTTCCAACAATTGCTTCTTTTACGTTAACGGGTGGAAATAGCTTAGTTTAGAAGCATAAGCTTTCCCCTTAATAATATCTAACGATTTAAAATACGCCATGCTGGTTTCTGCTCGTCCTCTTATGTGAAAACATCTGCTACTTACGTGTCTAAATGTTTTGAATAAACAAGGGAAAGAGGGTATGAACTAATATGATCAAAGAGAGTATCTCTTAGGGATATATGTCAGATATTTTCGAAACTCAAAAGTAGCCAGCGTTGCAAGTGATCTAAAGGTATATCCACAACGTGGTAGTTACGTATTCAGGTGCTATTGCCACACCATAGTGCAAGGTAAAATAGACAGAAGGCTAGAATTCCCCAGCCCTAAGTATTTAGTAATTACGCCAGAATAATCAAAAGGTACAGTACAGTAAGAATCATATTTCTTCCCCGCCACCGTAAGGCTGTGGCTACGGTACTTAGTGAGTCTTCGAGAAAACATAAGCCTAGGGTTACAATTACCACCCTTTTCTTTGCCAAGAGGCCATCGTCCCTTGTTTGATTTTTAAGTAGTGAAACGGGTGTGAAAAAACTAAAGTTTATTTTAAAGTCTATTTCATCAATTCATGCAAAACCAAAAAAGGTCCCTTCCTTATTTATTGCGGTATCGTGAACTTTGTGATGTATCCTACTGTTTGGAGGGGATTTATATGGAGATATGGTTGGGGGGAAATTTAGGAACTATAAAGTCTACTGCGAACCGCGTCCTGCTCCACGTCCGGCGCCGCCGCCACCCATCATATTTCTGGCTCTGTGGGGAATGGGTTAGTAAAGGAAGTGAAATGAGGTGAAGAGAAGAGATAGGAAGAGAATGGTGAGAGGGGGAGACGTACAGCTCGGCAATACTTGGATCCTGCATCAAACTCGCCAAATCAGGCATTCCACCTCCACCACCACCTGCTCCAGCACCGCCGCCGCCGCCGCCGCCGCCGAATGAGTTGGCCATCTCCCGTAACCTAGGGTTATTCATGATATTGTTCATCATGTCTGGATTACTCATGATATTCTGCGCCATGCTTGCAAACATGGGGTTGCTCATGATGGAGCTCAAATCTGGCATTCCCCCGCCCCCACCTGCACCACCGCCTCCACCACCAAACATGCTGGCCAAGCTGGATAGATCCGGTAATCCACCACCACCGGCACCGGCACCAGCACCCCGAGAAGTAGAGTCTCCGCCTTCCTCTTCTTCCATCTCCTCGACCCGCTTCCTAGCTGTCTCGTAACCCTTCTTCATGGCATCACTGCCACCATTGCCCTCGTACTCTATACCCTTCTGATAAGCCTCCATGCTCCCCTTGGGGTCATTTAAGGCGAAGCGCGCGAAGCCAAGTCGAGACCAGGCCTTTGTGTACGTGGGGTCCACTTTGACGGCGGCCTCGGCGTCAATCATGGCCGACTCATGATCTCTCGAAGCTGAGTACGCAGCCGCACGGTTTGATAGGAAGATGGGATTGTTGGGAACGAGCTTGAGAGCCTGGGTGTACAGATCGATTGCTTCGCTGTAGTTCTTCTTAGCCATAGCGGCATTACCTTTGCTCTTTAGGGCATCGGCTTCTTTCTTTTGCTCCTCAGTTGGTTCGCCTGTCGCTGGCTTGTCTCCGGCTCCGGCTGCGTCTGGTGTTGGAGCGCCGCCTGAGGTCTTGGTCTTGAGTTTCTCATAGACACCGTAGATCTGAAGGAGGGATTGCTCGGATGGGTCCTTTGGGGCCGAGGAGTCAACCTTAAAGCATTCGGATATGCAGGAAGTTGCGACCTCGACGGATTCGCGGTCATCAGCTGCCAGGGTACCATCTTCGAGAGAGGTGTTTAGAAAGTCGATAATTGCCAGCGCTAAACGCTGTTTGGTGGTTGTCGCCTTCAGCAAAATATTTTTGTCAGCAAATATGGACGTTCCGAGGAGCTCGTTTCATTTGTCTTACCATATTGCGACTGCTATTCTGTGAGTGAGTGCTCTAGAGTTGTGGAGATTATGGATGACAAGGGAAGTTCAAAGAACTTTGGCAACAGATTCCCTCAACTTAGGCTTTGGTGGGGGAGGTTGGCCGGTACCAACGCTTTGAAATACTATTGGTTAGCGCCAACGTCAAGGCTCAGACTGCCTAGCCTCGGCCGCGTGGTCTCGACCTCAGCCCCATCTGTTATCAGCCTCGCAAAGAAGGGACCTCAACGACTTATGAATTAACAAAGGATCAGTAAAGCCAAAAGAAACCATGAATTAACTATCCCAATAATCTTTTAATTTTTACACATGGTATCAGAAGCCTAACGTGAACTCCACCGCTATGCATCAAACGAATCCAGAAGGGGTTTTTACCAAAACCATATATATCTTGGGGTACTTTCCGTTTCAAACCATAGAACTGTTTTCCCTATATACCCACGTACCGTTTATTGCCTTGACCAGAAGAAGAGGAGAAAGTATCCAAAAAACGAAATGTTAAAAAGCATTATCCACCCAGTCGGCGAAATCCCTCAACTTTCAGTGTCGGAACTTCGATCCACCGTAATCCAGGAACGCCCTCACCAGTTCTCCTCTCTGCAAAGTTATTACACTCCGAAACAATTAACATCCATTCTGCTAATGAACGACCAGCATATCTAGCAGTTGCAGGTATCTTATGTGCGTCTTTTGGATCCGTCGGGGTCACCTCGTTACACATGTTTGGCACATTGGAAGCAACCCATGTTTGAGCTGGCGATGGCAACCTTGGGGGATAAAGGCGTTTTACGCTTCCATGCATACTGTTCCTGTTTCCCGCACCGTTCACTAACATACCAAGCTTTTTATGCTGCTGTGCTTGGCTTGTATGCGGAGTCCACTCTAGAGCAAATTTGAATGAATATGCTCGATGGGAACTGGTTGCAGGGGGTGTATCGCTCTCGGTCGAACTCGCTCTTGACCGTGACATTGCCTTACTCGTGGATCTAGCGATAGCAGTTTCCCGGCGCGCCTCTTCAAGAGTCTTCGTGTTGTTGCCTTTTGTAGGTGAGGCATCTGCAGTACTACTTGATAAAGAAGAAGGGAGCATCTTGCCCATGAATGTCCATCTCTTTTTACCTGTGGTCGATGGCGGAGCTGGATCAGCAGCCAACTTTGGCGTCGTATCGCTGATGTCAAGCTTGGAAAGTTCAGCGAGGGTTGAATGACGCTTGAATGCAGCTTCCTTAGGGCTGGAAGCTGCAGAGCTAGCGACAATTCCATCAAATCCAAGAAAGAGGTTACTTGCTGGAGCTTGAGTGTCATTACGAATGATTAAGAGACGACGCCCTGGAGCTGGTAGGGAGGGCTCAATGGAAGGTGGTAAAAGATGCGAGTCCTGCGCTTTCTTCTTAAGATAGAGGTAATGAGCCCAGTTTGAGTATAGGAGTTTCAATACTGCACAGAAAATTTTACTATTTTGTATTAGCTCTGGACGTACAAGATATGGACTATAGACTTACGTATCGAGTTCCCCTGACTCTCCCTCGTCACGGCAGACTCGCCAACATAGTAATCGCATATAGTATGCTCTTACCATTGGACACCAGTGGTTGAAGAATTTGTTAAATATTTCTTCAGTGAGCAACCAATCCAGGCATATAGCTTCCTTTCGTCGCTCATCACTGGTAACCAGATTCCAGGTTCCGAAGATGAAGGAAAATAGCCGAATCTCAGTCATACTATTCTCACTCTGAAGCATCTTTCTACAGACTTCTAGCCAAAACGGCCACTCAATGAAGTCGGATTCTGTGCAGTGAGCATTGTGGAAACGAAGAAATAGAGCAAGAGCCTCTTCCATGAAATCGCATAAGGTGAAGCAAGCCCCGTGATCGAAGATAGATGTCTTCTTTGCAGCTGCTTGCATAACCCGAGAAAAGGCCTCAGCAAATGTCAAGCGCGCGGATTCGGCTTCCAAGAGTCGTTCAGACATGAGATCTCTTAGAAGCATGATCAGACGATTCTCAGCCATTGGTCTTGACGAATTACTCGCAGGAAACGTTAACGTTGCTGCTGCAGTTGCGTCAGCTCCTGTGAGGACATCATCGAATGATATTGGGGGAGGCTCGGCTGCTGGGACTCGATGTATAGTGGAGTCCAAATTCACCAAAAGTTGAGCCTCAACTAGTACAAAGGCTGCATAAAATAATTAGCCAAGTATTTCGACCTGGTTTGAACAACATACCTGGAGCACGAGCTTTTGCTGAAAGTGGGAGATCAGGAGAGAGAAAGTCGTTGATCAGAAGATGATAGTGTTTGGTGAAGACATAGAATAAATCGGTATCTCGGCCGCACCATCTGGACAACCATGGCCCATCCCATTGAGTGTGCTTCGCTATGATAGGGATCTCAACTTTTTGCCGCAGTTTATCGGTAATCGTCCTCAGTGATGTCCAGCCAAGGCTTCGTAGATGCGGTGGGAATCTAGCAATGACTTCGTCATCCTCAATCCTGTTAGGGCGTTTAGGAAAATCGAATTCGTCTGCCACGCGCTTTATTGTTTCGGGGCGTAGTTTCCAGAGCGTAACTAATAGGTCGGCAATTCCAGGGACGAACATAAAGGCAAAAGCGGCAGCTTTACCGCAGAATAGCACTAGACTAGCTGGAGCATGTCTCAAGGACATCTTCTCAACAACCAGGCACATCTGAGCGAGGAGATTTTGAATAAATAGATTTCGGATATTATGAAACACGGACTCAGTTAGAAATTGAGATCCGGAAGAGGCAAGAGAGTTCATAGATTTTCGTTTGGTCAGTCCTTCCCGGTCAGGGGATCTATTTGGTGATGCCTCGGCCGACGACACAAGGGCTGGTGTTAATCTCCATTCTGGCCTTGTCATAATGCCGGTTATAGCTTCTAGGATAACAGGACGATCCACTCCAGAGATTGACTGGTTTTGTCGACTGTCAAGAAGTCCTAGGAGACCACTCCACCACTTGTTCAAGATCTCAACTCGCCTTTCGACATCCTCAGGTCGCAGGTTCAGATCTGATGGATGTGTAGCATAGGTTCGAAGGAAAGGGAGCAAAGATGAACGAACCACATTCGTTTTCAAAGATGTTGCCTTAGTCTGAAACTTCATATAGTCATTGTCAATAGAACGAAACGCTGAGTACAGCTCATCTTTTCGGGCTGGAATTGTATGTGTAAGGTGCTGTATTTTTTCAATTCCTCTTAGTGTTGTACTTTTCTCGGACGATGATCGATTCTCCACGGAGCTTAAAGGCAAACTACTGGTGGATGAGTGCTCCGAGTGCGCTATCGGATTCAGCATCCCAGCTTGAAATCCGGGCCTCGATGTCTGGAGCTGTGCATCTTTGGATGCCTCATCTGGGGCATTCTCTGGGAGTTGTGGTAGCGGGCCCAGCTCTGGTAATGGCCCCAGGGCAGCGCGAGATCTTGATTCAGATGCTGTCTTCGATGGCGCTTTCTGATGAGACTCTTCGACGTGCTTATTTCCATTTATCTTGACCCGTGGGCTTGGAGAAGGGGACCTAGATGAGGTGATCCATGACTTGCGAGCAAGTGAGGCTAATGTCCCAGAAACAGACTTATTTCTTTCTCGTCCAGCTGCTGTAATTGTCGGAACTGGTGGTAGATCAACGGGTACGGGAGGGACAGGCTCTTGGGCATCTTGTCGCTCTGGAGAGCTCCTCGCCTTTTGTAGCAATGATTTAGATCTTATGACTAGCGACTTCCTCCTGCCAATTCTCTCCTGTTTTTCAGTGGTATCCCTAGCTGTAACATCCCAAGTCTTTCCCTCTTGTATAGTTGTCACGGTAGGAAGCTTATCATCTGCGAGGGGAGTCGAGGGCGTAGTATCGGGACCAGGCAGCTGGGTCTGGTTGTCCTTGTCATCAAAAGGATTCGTGAAGGTAGGAAGCTGATTGAAACTGGCAGATCGCGGTAGCTCCTCGGTCTCATTTTTAGCGGAGATATTGAAGTCCAGTGGAGGCAAGATTGGAAGGCTAGGGAGATTAGAGGTGGAATGCGAACGGGTGAAGCCAGAACTGGCCTCGATGGCCGTGGCCGTAGTCATGGTCAGCACCGGAACATGCATAGCAGCTTCGAGCTGCAAGGCTAGCAATTATACTCGAGGGCACATTGGAAGGTGGCTCTTCTCCCAGATGACGGGTAGAAAAGTTAATTGCTTTCGCTGGAGCTCTGGCCGGCAGAGTTACTTGAGGATGCTCCGACCTAGAAGTGGATTGAGCAAGCTTTGCGGGAAGGGAGGGCCCTTATGGGTACGGCAGTGCGTAGGGGATGCTGCTATGCGATCACTTGGAAACGGTGAGCAGGATCAAAGGCTAAGTGGGTATGGGTTTGGGTTGGTGATCCGTCCGTCCAGGAAAGAACCAGCGCAGCTAAACGGGGATGAGGTGAGGTGAGGTTGGAAGTTGCTGGCTGTCGCAGGTTGGAAGTGGGAACGGCCAGGATACCGGTAGATTATGCACGCAGGGTTGAAACAAAAAGAATTAACGAGAGAAATATAGGTGCCGGAGTCAGCAAAGGCGAAAAAGCAAGAGGGTATCTTGAAGGACCTCGCAAAGGCAGAGCCGTGCTGCGTGCTGTGCGATCTATAATTATAGCGGGCGATCTACGATGATATGTACTTGGTACATGTACGGTGCAGCCAGCAGCAGCGCAGAGGGCCTTAGAGGCTGACGACGAGCCGCTTACAGCATTGGTCCCCACCTACCGTCCAGCGTAGGACCGCCCTGGTGGCTTCCCGAGCGGGTGACGAGTCCTCGCACAAGCAACGCAACTCGATGTCGTCCCAGCCGGTTTTGCGAGGCTCCTGATTCACCTCAATCTAACCCAGCGGATCCCCCGGACGGGGGCCTTAAGAAGAGCCTCGCTGTCCTACGCAAGATCATGAACTCTGCTCCAGTACGGAAGTACCGCTATTGTAGTACTATCCTCCTCGAGTTTGTCGTCGTCGTCGTCGTTGTCGCCGTCGGTGGTGGGCTGAACTTGAGACTTGCGTCCCAGCTCCTGTACGAAGGTACTGTGACGAATGGCTTCGACCTCCTTGGCACTTCACGAAGGCCTTTTGTCTCTCCTTTTGCAGCGGGAGGCAGCAGTGGGACAGCGCGCAGCCCATGCTGTGTGCAACTGCAACAACGTAGCCCGACTTTCGACAGCACTGTGCCCATACAACAGTGGGGTCGCAGTCCACCTGATGGAAGGCTGTTGGGATATTGGTTCTGCCAGACTGCTCTCTTGTCTCCAGCTCTCGGTTACAGCTTCTTCCTTTCTTCCTTACGAGTCACAGCCGTTGAAGACTCGACCCCGGTATGATTCACTTTGTACCGGTGGTTCGTATTACTGTACCATAGTCACCATGCAGGAAATATTTTCCTGACGATCTGATCTCCCGTGCTTCTAGAAATCTCATCGATCTTTAAGTGATCTCCAAAGCCTCGCGGCAGCCATTATCCGAGCTGTCTCGTATTTTTTTCCTGCTAGCCTAGTTAGCCTAGAGACACTTGCATGATGGCGCTGGGCACCGCCACTGGATGGACCGTAATGTCAATAAATCCAAGTCCAAGCAAATGGTACGGGATCAGATAGAGGCCCATGCTGTGGCTCCAGGAACAGGTACATAAAGAGTAGGTCAGAACCATGGTACATTGAAATATCGGTACTAAGGGGTATCTCAACGGTTTTGATGTTTTGACAACTTTGGATTGGGCGTGACGTTGTATCTGTTGGCAAAATCCAATGGTTCGTATCTTGGTGCAGGATGACTTCAACAAGCTTTCAAGTGGAGGTGTGATAAGCTTGATTAAAAATACGGTGGGATAACTTATGTTGAAAACTGTATCGCCCAAGTAAGGGACCAGGTTGCCCGGCTACTCAGCTGCGCAAGGTTGAAACTAATTAATTCCTTAAACTGTGAATTTTTCCGCATTTCCACCAATGTACTGGGTCATTGTCGAGTCGAGTTACTCCTGGCACATGTACTCGTATTTGATGCTGATAGGAAATTTTATCTTGTTTGAAGCAAGAAAAAGTCGCACTCGGCACTGGAAATGTAACCCAAGCCGGTAGTTAACTCAGGTGACGCCATATATACAAGGGACAGCGAAGTCACTATCACGTGATCAACCGCGGTACCTGGGGACATTTTTCATAAACAGACTAGCGTCGAATAGTCTAATCTAAGCGAGTCTCCAGCCTTGGGAGCTTCGACACGTCTTGCTCAACGTCAACTGTATGTTGAGAGCCTTTTTTGGCATAGCATTTCCCCGCATGCCCCTAGATGTATCCTTGAAACGCAAAATTAGAATATTTGACGACGCTGGTTTAGATATCGGTTTATAAAGCCCGGACAGATCCGTTTACCATACAAAACAACGAAGCCGAAGCTTGCTGGCCTTGCGGCCGCCAAGGCTCTCATCATGGACAGCCTTCCAAGAGAGTTGCTAGAACTAATCCTCTTATGGGACGTTCGAATGTGTCGATGCGAGAAGAATACCATCCTATCCTTACGGGGTGTATGCAAGGCTTTTGATGCTGCCCTGAAACCCTACGTCTTCAAAACTGTCCAGCTCGAATTTTCACGATTTCTCCGCACTGGCGACACCCCTATCATCGAAGCTTTGGAAAGGATCGGATCTATTTGCAACGCAATATATATTGATATGATGGTTATCAGGGATGCAGGTGTGTGCGAATTTCCCCGGCATTTACAGAGTTGTATCCATAACTCTGATACGTTCTGATATTTGCTTGCCTTCCGACTATTCTATAGACAAGTCTTTACAACGTATACTAATTACTTGGTACTCTAGAGGAAATAACTCGCCTCAACGATGTATTCCAGGGCATCATGCTGAAGGTTCCTGAAATGGGACCTCTGCTCGAATCGCTTGGTCGATATTGCATGAACCAGACCACCTTTGATGAGACGGATTACCGGGAAAGAATGAACAAAGTGCTCTCAGCCACGCCGAATCTCACAAGATTAAAATTGAACCTCCCGTTTCAAGTAGTCGGCCGAACAAGCCACACATCCACCATCCTCCTAGCCACCACATTCGCATGCGTCGCCCAAAGACCGGAAGAATATAGAGCAATCGAGACCCTTGTGATAGATCACGTCAGTGATACAACACTGAATAAGATATGTAACAATCCAGTTGATGTTTCCAATACTCTGAAGGTATTTGCGGGGTTGAAGAACCTGGTTATCTCGATTAAGAGACAAGAGAGTAGGACCGCGCCTATGACGCTATTCACTAGAAACCTATGGTTCCTAATACAGAAGGCTACCTATCTTGAGAGTTTATGTATAATCGGGTGGAATGTTAAGAGGGATGCTTCAAGAAAGCACACTGTAGATGCACCATTTACGCCATACAACGAGTGGCAAATGCGGTCGCTACCCTACGATATAACGCCCGGTGCCCCCGCACCCACCAATTTGCGATACTTAGAGCTCAAACGTGTGGATATGGATCCGGTGGCACTGATGAGTCTTCTGGATGCCAATGCCCATTCGTTAAAGGAATTATACCTCAACGAAGTCTACATCAAGATTTTTGGATCGGCAGATAAGGAGAGGACGTGCCTTTGGATCGGTCATGGTCCCGATGTGAAAAAGCCAGAGAAGTGCATATGGATTGCGGAGGAGATGCGGAGGAACAAGAACCTAAAGCTAGATATCCTGAGGGCTACGGGGCTCGGATATGACGATTTTGACGTGGACCGGAATTCACCATGGCCTAACTACGACCTGATGGATCCCAACCCGGTGAATAGGTCGTTCGATCAACGATTTGTTGAAGCGGCTCTTGGGATCGCTCCCGAAGTTCCCACATCCGTGAAGGATGGATCTTCAATAGCACTCCTAGATGGCAAGAGTGAGGATAGTGCAGCACCTAGTAGCCCTAATTCTCCTCCGCGGCAGACAGATCCCAGAGTAGATAATGAGACTGGGTCATCGGATTCTCCCAGTTCTGGAGGCACTGGCGGTTCGACTCCAGCATCTGAGCCACTCGAAACAAGCCAAGAGCTGTCGATATTCACCGGTTCACGACCGATCACGGAGCAACAAGGCACAGAAGGTCCAGTGAGGATGTCCACTGCATCAGCTACGGCGGAGGGAGCGTCTATAGATGAAGCGTCGTTTGAGGTACGAGCCGCAGATGGGACGGTGACTGCCAGCAAGGCTACGAATGGGCCCAGAGCGAAAAGGGGGGACTACGATGCGGAGACATTCCAGCGGCGACACAACACGACGTCGCACTTTAAGCGGTGCATCGACGGGTACTTCTTCAACCACAACGAGCAGGCGCTGAAGGAGCTGCAGCGGATCATTACGGTGGCGGATCGGGGGATGCAGCTGCTTGCGGAAGAGATCCAGAGGAATCACGCACTGCGGAATATGGGGTAGTAGAATATGTCATGCATTTGAGAGTGAAGGCTTAGGGTTGCGGCGCGGTGCAATAGTTACCGCAGAATAGAAACCCTCGCGGAGCAAAATTTGACACCGCTTCGAGCAGATGAATTGATTGGCATATTGTTTGGAGTTGGGATTTGTGGAATATTTTTACAGTCGAGTTTATTTAGCGTCAGAGATACCAATGAAAACGGGGATTCGTGTGTTGTTTTGCGTCTTAATAGATACAGGGCCTTTGCCATATTTTGACCATGTATACCTAGCACTGTGTGTTTGGAGATTGAAATGCAGCTACATCGTAATTCGGCAAAGCACAGAAGCATCCGAGATCTCGATGGAACAGGAATGGAAAGAATAGAAGATACCGTAGAATAGGGGGATCGAAGGGGGAACCCATGCACAAGAACAAATACAGGTGCCACAACCGCGAGGACCTTGTAGATCACGGCCCCACACTGCCCACCTGGAAAGATTTAATCAATTAATCAGTTAACTCGTACCTTACAGCATTGCGCGTTCTCTCTCCGGGGGTGAGACTTCGTAACGGTATCGGTAGCAGTAAGTAACGGGGGATGCTCCAAAGCGGGGCGCGTAAAAGATAAGAGATTATGATTGTCCCTAATCTGCGAGGTGAGCAGTACGGTAGTAGTAGCATAGGCATAGGCATATATGCATGCATGCATGTACTGTATGTACGTAGGGACCACCGTATCTGCATGGGATATTCCTCTCATTTTTCTGGTTGTGGTGTTCTGCTTTGGGACGCGCGGGAGAAGGAAAAGAAGAAAGGGAAGACTAGATCCAAAGCAGTTGTGATGAACAGGTACCGCACCCCCCCGTGTTGCTTGGCGCAGCGGCGGTTGGACTGGACTCTTTGCTGGGGAGCGGTAACTTGCCCCTTTTGGTGGCTTGAAGCTAGAGCTGGGGTGGAAAGTGCGGTACACCAGCCACTTTGGGAATCTCTACAGTACGGTACTGATGGGCACGGTTCTGGTAATCAGCACAAAATAGTGGTTATGCAAACATGCGGGAGTTGTGCATAAACATGGATAGGAATTGATGCAGTACAGTAGAGCTGCTTCACTCTGCTTCCTTCGAGGACAGCTGCCATAATACACGGTCAACATACAGTATCTGCACGGCAGAGAGAAGATTGCCGCCTCAGCCACGGCTGCTCTGTCTCACACCGAAAAAGTGGTCGTCGCAGCCTCGGGGCCTAAAGAAGCGCCGCAGCAGGGAGACAGGAACCAGAAGCTGAAGCGCGTGCAGGTTGCAGGATGCAGATGCAGCTTCATCAGCCTCATTTCATATGCAGCACAATTGAATAAATAGAATAAAAGAATAGAATAGTGATTGTAGAGAAAAGTAGAATTGTAATAATGAATAATAGATGCAACGTACAAATGCATATGCTGCAAGAACCAGTAGGTAACGGTGTCGATCCAGGGGCAGAAGCGTCGAGGGCCCAGAGGGAGAAGAGAGAGACTCCCACATCAACAACCGTGCACTACCACTACACAGCGCCAATCAGGGGAAGGGTTCTCCGGCTGGCGCGCCCTTTGTTCTTTGCTCTTGTTTTGTTCTTCTTGCTCCAGACAAAGATGTGTATGACACAAAGAGAATAAAACTTATTATGTATATCCTGTTGGCATAAAATAATAATAGTAACAGTAACAGTAACAATGACAATAGTACACAGTGAAGTCTGAAGGAAACGGTACTGCACCGCCGGTACTTGAACAGCGGCTCCAGCGGGTTTGCGCCCAGGGAAAGAATCCCGCCCTGCACCTGCACCTGCTGATTGGGGCCAACCAGCGAGAGCCGGGCATGGTTCATAAGCAACTCTCGTATCCAAGCAATTTGTTCCAAGCAATCCCCATCCCAGCACCACCAGCCTCACCTGCCCTCTTTGGGTGCAAGCTCTACTCTTCCTCTCTCTTTCCCTCTCCTCCAGTTCCTCTTCCTCCTCCCCCGCCCACCTCCACAAATTATCGAAAATATAAATAAACTCGAGCTGAAGAGAAAAAGAGGAGGGATACAAGAAGGGCAAGGAAATTATTATTATGGACTACGCACGTGTCTCGTCCTACCATCCACGACCCGGCTCCTCCTCCTCGCGCTCCTCCAGCTTCGGCTCCAGGCACAAGAGCCCGCTGAGCATCAGCTCCTCCGTCACCTACGACTCCACCACTACCACCACCACTCCTACTCCTACTCCTGCTGTCCAAGACGCATCATCCTACTTCCCCGCCAGAAACAATCAAAGTCACAATAACAATAACAATCCCAATCGCAATCGACCCAACAACCACAGTAACAACAATCACAATCATGCTGCTGCTCCTCCTTCTCCCACCTCGCCCACCTCTCCCACCTCTCCCACCTCTCCCACCTCTCCAAAAGACGACCTGCCCCCCGCCTTCCACCAGATCCCTTTCTCTCCTCAAACCCTCGCTCGCATGAGCTCCGTCGAGGCCCTCGACAAGAAGCAGCACCAACACCAGCAACAATATCAGCAGCAGCAACATCAGCATCAACACCAACCACCAGCCCAAGACGCCTTCACCCCCATCTACTACCAGTACGCCCCTCCTCCATCGCCCACGGGCCGCGACGCTGCCAATGCCAATGCCAATGCCGGCCAGCACATCCCACCCAAGATCACCACCCTGAGGCTGCCTCCGCGCCTGTCCTCTGCGCCAGGAAGTCCCACCGCCAGAGCCTTCAATACCACCGCAAAGAGATATGTCCCGCCACGCATGCCCGGAGATGGGTTCAAGAAGCTGCCCGAGGAGATCCTGTTGGTCATCTTGGGCGAGCTGAGGCGGTTGCATCTAGGACCTGGCAGCTTGAGTTGTGCTACCTGCTGTATGCGAGATCTGTTCAATGTCTCGTTGGTCTGCTGGAAGTGGTGGGCGGCTGTTAAGGTTGCGCTGTAAGTGTTTTGGTCTCAATTGGTTATCTTGTTGTTATATTTCATCCTATTCCTGGTTTACACTTCTTTTTCTGTTTCCTACTCTCTTCTTATTTCTATCTTGGGCATGATCCGAGACAATTTATATGCCTATGGATCTTATTTTTATGCTGAGATCATGGAGCATGTTTACTAACCAAAAATGTGATAGGTACGAGAATATACAGATCATTGGCACCGACTCTCCTGTCCACACCAAGAAGAAATTCAAGATCAAACACGGAACTAGACTCAAGTTACTTCGCAGGACACTGAGAGCCCGACCAGACTTAGCTAGAAACGTCAAGGTCCTAAAGGTCCCTATCATTCCCGAAACTGCCAAATCCAAAAAAGAGGAGGACGAGTACATAGATCTTGTGGCCTCATTGATCATGGCATGTCCAAATCTCGAGCGCTTCCCCGGCTTTTATCCCGCATACGACCATGAATTCTCCCGTTTTGTGCACGCTCTTTCCACCCGGCCCAAGCTTACGGAGCGGGTTTGGATTATAGATCCCAGTTTTTCTCAGCAGCATCGCATGAACGTCTCAGAAGATCCTCGATTTCGACATCTGGCCGCGACCCCTACGCCCCTTCTTCCCGCGCAAGCTTCTGACTTCCTGAGCTACCACTCCGGCTGGCCGCATCTCCAGACCTTGATCCTCGAGGCTAACCCAGGTGGAATGGTGGATTCCAAGCTGTTCACCCAGATATTCCAGATGCTTCCTTCGCTTCAGAATCTCCACGTATCCTCCTTTCCTATCAAGGCCTTCAATGACGACAACATGCTAGCCTTGCCATCGTCTCTAAAGAAGTTGCGTCTCGAGAACTTGGCCGGTGTCACTTCCTCCGGCCTCTCTGCCTTCGCCTCCACGCAAGCTGCCAGTGGGGTCGTCTCCCTATCCCTCATCTCGCTGCCCGACATCACTCTTCCCGTCCTGGCTCGTCTCTTCTCACATCTCACCTTCCTCGAATCCTTCGTGCTCTGGCAGCCATATCTCGCACCGACATCCGAGATGAACTTCATCTTCCACCCCTATTTCGCATCTAGGTCGCTGAAATTCCTCCACTGGGAAATCACAAATCCAGAAAGTGATACCTCCACCGAAATCCTCGCAAGCTCCATATCCGCAAACGGCTTCCCCTCTCTACGCACCATACGTGCACCGACAGACTACGAAGGCATCTTACAGCAGTTGTGTAAACCCAGGGACAAGATAGAACTCTCGGGAGATCGGTATCGCAATCTCAGGACGCAAGATAGCAGTAGCAACATCGCAGCCTTGCAATCAGCCACTCCTCCGCCCTTGCGCTCACCTTACCCTTCAACCCCTTTCGCTGGCAGCCACCGCCACTCCAACTCCCGTTCATCCACCACCGGCCGTTCCTCATTCAGCCTCACTCGTCCACTATCTTCCCGCCAGTCGAGCGAGTCTCTTCGCAGCACAAACAGCACCTTCACCCTGCCCACCTCTCCATCATCACTCTCATCCTCCCCGCCCCCACTCATGCTCAATACCATGCAACTAGCTACTCCTCTCTCTACCGCCCGCCGCCTCGCACAACAACGCATCGACACAGCCCGTACTCAGCCAAAGTTCCAAGTCATCGCCTGGGATGAAGATGGCAAGATCGTCGAGCGTGTAGATGTCGGTAGTTACCTCGGCATAGTTGGTAGCAAGATCCACTACAGCCTGCTTCCCAACATTGAAGGAAGCGATGAGTCGCTAGTTACGGTCAGAGGCCCGTGTGGATTGTTCGATGTCGCCGAGGAAGCAACGCCAAAGGATGGATGCACGGGATCGTGGATGCTTGATGTTATACCGAGGGATGGGAGTGGAGCCAAGGGAGCAGCAGCAAGAAAGGAGTACTGGAGCCATATTGAGAGAGGAAGGTGGAGGGAGCTGTCTTTGGATATATTCTTCTGAGAATCCCCCCCTTTTTTTCTTTCGTCTTATTTCATTAGATTTCATCTTATCTATATGGGAACGGGATCACCTAGGTCATATGTATCTGCAAGGCAAGAAGCATCTCATGCTACTTTGCTCTGCTTGCATCTCTCTTTTTACTTCATTTTTGCTTTTATTTCGGCATCATTTTTGGGAATAGGATGGGAAACATGCATATCATATACCACCATTTTGAATAGGCATTAGTTTGGTGTAGGTCGGGCATTAGCATAGGTCACGATATGGGGACACCAGGGAAACACGGGCTTTTTATTTTTATATCGAAACAGGGAGTTTCCCGTTACTCACAGCATAATTAATGTCTATATGTTTGTTTGTCGGCTTGGTTACTACTACTTTGCTGCCTTTTTTTTTTCTGCCGAGAGAAGTATATACCCCCTTTGTTGTCGTTTTGGCCGTTACGTCGTTACATCAACCCCCATGGTTTCATTTTTGCATAGATAGATCAATCGATATGCTTGGTGTTTATCTGGTGAATAGATGGATAGATAGATTTCAAACAATCTATTACTATGCTATAAATTTCAGTTGGCAACTCACAAGATAGATCAAACAGTGCTAAAAAATCATTCGAAACAGCCATTACAAGCTGTGAAAAAGCATCATATGTAATCTATATGTGCAGGTATCTCATTTATACATGCTATTTGACGCACGCCCTCCCTCTTCTCCTTTCCAGCTAACCCCATGATCATGATTACCACGTAATAACACCAACCCTAGCCCACATTGCAAGTATGAGATAAGGCAAACAAGGAGGAGGCTCTCCAACATGCTTCCTATCGTAACAAACAAAAAAAGAGCACGAAAGCATTCATTAAAAAGAAGAGGGAGGTTTTCCCGACGCCCCAACCGCCTGCCCGCACGCCTGCCTGCAACCATTTGAAGCCGAAACGTTAACGCCCGTGATTATATATATCCACTTGTCTGACCGCTGCTGCCCTGCTTGCCATCGTACAGTATGCGCCTTTGTTTTGGTGCCCAAGTCATTGTTTGGGATCCTGGGTTTCCCATTGATGTTTTCTTTGCCTGCTACTTCCCCTCCGTGGCCAAGGTTTAGAATGCAGGAAAGAATGGTGGATGCATGAGGTGGGGTATCGTGAACTTTTTATATGTTTTTTTGTTTATATTTCTCTCTTCACACTCTTGTCTCCTTGGCTTTGGTATCCGGAACACGAAAGGGACCAGTATTAGAAAAGAGTTATCATAAAGGAGGTAGAAGGGGTATCTATCTCGTAGACTCCACACTGCCAGGTATTTATTTAGGAAGAAAAACAAAACCAGCAGAATAAAGGAGAGGAATCAGCAGAATCACTCTTCTAATTCTCCCTCCTCGCTTGCGTCCGACTCGTCACTGACTCTCGGCCGTTTTGCTTCTGGGTCGTCTGAATGCTCAACCTCTTTGCGTTTAGGCGTCACAGACCGTGTAGCGGCTTGGGGATCCGTCACGGACAGGAGACTCACGGGGTCGACACTCCCATTTGTGCCTTCTCCAGTTTTCTCGTGAGTGGCTGGGTCGTTGGCGATGGCTTTCAGCTTTGCGTCCGAGGAGCCGTTGTCTCCGTCTGCTACTGACTTAGGAGACTCAACGTTGGCTGGTTTCGATGCTTCGTCCTCCTTCCTAGCGTTGGATTCTACATTGGCATCTCCGTTCGATTTCGAATCGTGATGACCATTCTTCTCTGTATGATCCTGACTCTGGCTCGGATCCGGTGACCTGCCGTTCCTGGGACTCATACTGGCACGCTCACTTCTCCAACCCCTCGTCTTCTCGAGTTCTTCTTCATTACCGAACGATCCTGGCGACTGTTCGTAGGGGTTCTCACTCCTATTCAGCGGGTTCTCGGTGTAGAACTTATTCATCGTCTCTACAGCCTTGAAGATCCGATTAGGTCGTCCACCCAAATGCTCCCACCACGGCCTGCCGTCTTCATTATCAGGGATCTTCTCATGGGTAAAGCGCGCTGCGAAATATATTGCTGCAATAGCAATATCCCGAGCTGGAACGATAAGGCACATCATAGTCAGACAGCTGTCGTTCAAGAACGCCCAGGAAACATTCCGTAGAGGTTTATTCGAGTCGAGTTCGAGATCTCGTAGGAAATTATATAGATAGTTGTACGGTGAGTGAACCACCACATCGAAGGTCAGAAGCTCCAGCATGAGCTCCTCGTAGAGCAGGATGTTATCTCGCCACCGCCAGTACTCCTTCGATTGCTCGTCGATTATCAGGGACGCATTCTTCTGCGCGACTTTCGCGACTGCGATGACTATTTCTTTCGTCTTGCGACAGTTTTCTTCACTTTTGGTTGCTAAGAAGAGGGATGTCGCGGCTATGTTCTATTAAGATAGATCTCATGTTAGTATATTCCGCATCTTTATATCATGCTAGTATACTAGAAGCAATCCACGGGAAAGATTGAGCTCTCAGTGACTCTACTCAACGTACATAGTGATGTAGTCCTCCTTTCTCTGGGACCATGCTGAAGCGCATGTAAAATCGGTGGAAGAAGACACTGGCGGTCGCAAGCGTGACTTGGGGTAGTTTCAGCAGGATTCCAGCTTGAATGATAAAGTTGACGCCTTTGGCGCGTCGACATCGCTCTTCTGCAGGCGATATGCCATCGAGTATAGAGGGAGTTGCAGCGATTTCAGCGTCTGTGAAGAACCACTGGCTGTTCTTCTCTAATGCCTCTGCGGCGGCCATGCTTATTGTAGACGAAGGAAAGAAAGGCTGGTGATGTCTGCGCTGCGGTGGGGGAGAGTGCCTCGAGGATACAGGAGGAGGTGAAGGGACTGCTGGGGGGATGTTCTTGTTCCCTACAGCTATGGGTGCAGGTTGCGAAGTGCTCTGAGCATTGGAACGCGGCGGATCATCTGAAGGGGGTGTGGAGAGCTTTGATTGAGGGTGTTGATAATCTTCAAGTCTGTCGGTGGTGCGGTAGGGTTCAATGGAGGTCATGGATTCGAAAATTTTGAAAGGATGGAGAATGTCTTAAGAATCGTTTCCTGGGTTGAATAGCGGGTCGTTGCGCGGAAAGCTCCCTTGGTCTCCTCGATCGCGACCAAAGGAATGGGCAAGCTTGATCTAATCTTATCTTAACGAGATCCACTTGCTAACCACTTCTGGCTGGAATCACTCCAGCATTGTCACACGACTTGTATGGATAAGGAGCTCAAGAGAGAGCATTAGATATTTGTTGCTTCATAATTCATACTTCTACGCTGAGTTTCATATCAACATTATCCAGTGAATTATACAATGGTTTAGCCGGCATCTTTTACCAAATGGCCCCCTTCTCTTTTGCCAAGACCTATCATCTCAGCCTCTTCAACCCTCCATCACCCTTCACTTCGTCCAGAAAATCAATTAGCTCCAGCATATTGCTTGTTTCAAACATTTCTGCTCTTTGAGACTTGCTGAGCACTCCCTTAACTCCGCTCTCAATAGCACACATCTCACTCATATGATGCAAGACAAGCTTGAAAGGAAGAGGAGCTTTAACAACGTTGTTAAGAAAAGTCTCAATGACATCCCATGAAGCACGTAATCTCTCTGATTCACTCCTTCCTTCTTGTACTGCAAACATTCCTGGGTTGAGAAGTAGGCCTCGTGCGGCCATGACCCCATCTACTCCAGTCTCTGACACATGGCGAGTGGCATCCTCAAGGGTAAAGACATCGCCATTGGATAGCACTGGAACGGAGCAGTGCGATCTCAAGAGAGATATAGCGGAAAGTGAGACAGGGTTTGTGACATTGGACGGTTGTGATCGGGTCCGCCCGTGGATCGTGAGGAAGTCGATACCTAGATTAGCAGATTGTAAAGTCCGAACGAGATCTACGGTTTCCCTACCACTTGTATTAGCGATCCAGCCTCACAACATCCAGATGATACACTTACCTTAAGTCTTTGTGGATCCGTATCTTAACGCTAACTGTCTTTCTTCTTCCCTCCCTTGACTCCCCATCTCCAACATCCCATCCATCTTCTCTTAAATACTTCTTCGCCTCCTGTATCATCTCTAGTACAAGCTCCCGCTTATGTATCAACGAGGCACCCAGGTTCTCAGCACAAGCCCACGCTTGTGGACATCCGCAGTTGAGATCTACTCCATTGACGTAAGGTGCCACGAGGGAGGATGCACGAGCAAATTCCAGTGGTGATGAGGCACCGAATTGTGCTATTGTGGGAGTAGCAGTGGGAGAAGTAGTAAAATCTATTTCCATTTCATCAATACTTACTGCTCACAAGAGATAGAAAGATGTGAACAAAACCAGCTGGGTGAGATGGGCTGACAAGAAATCATGTAAAATAGTGTAGAAGTAACTGTAGTGACAAACTGAGAGACTGAACAATAGCTTACCACTTGCGCGAGCCAGAGGACTACGGTTGAACTCCTTTGCTAGTATCTATAAGCATACTTAGTAATTCAAGCAACCCAGATATCATAGGGACATCGGGTACAAACCATCGGAGTCCAGCACAAATCAACGCCATATTGAGCAACAGTCTGTCGGAATGCAAGCTATATAACAAAGAAGTAGTTAGAGAATAAGCCTCCCAATAGAAATAGAAAACTGAAATGGTGATTGCAAGACAGTAAATAACTGTAGACAATGCGTTCATCCTTTGGACCACGCTAGTGATCTCGCTCAAATCACTACCTTCATTTATAAACCAGAGTAAGGACATACTGTGAAAGGAACAGTAAACAGCGCCTCTCATGGCAGAGTGTCAGGTCAATTACTGTTCTGGAGGTAGGAACGGAGCCAATCCTAATAGTGACAAAACACTGATATATTAGGGGAGATGTAGGGCATACAGCATACGCCATGGTGCGATAGCTGTATGGCCCGAACTCTTTTGCCTCTCGACCATTTCACTCCAGTTTCTTAATTTTGGAGATGGAGAAAAGGACGAAGTATAATGTTCCAATTATAAAGGCTGTTTCTGGAGTTGCCCATGTCTACCTTCAAACTGACGAAAGGCTACTCAAATAACAACACGATATAAAACAGTAAACATACCTTGCTATATCTTACCATAGGTGCACAAGCATACAAAGGTCTCTTCTCTGCCTTTGCAATATCAAAAAGCTTGAGAGGACTATCCACGAAGAAGTATGTCAATGAATTTTTCTCCCAGTATGAAAACGTTTTTTCCTTAAGACTTTTTGAAAACGAATAGACGAGGATGAAGAAGGAATATTAAAAGTACAAATTGGATGAACTAACCTAGTCTCTAGCGTTGGTGCCATTGTATTTGACAGTTGAAGATGATAGTTGTGAGAGTCAATTCTTCCTGATCCTGAATAAGACACCAGACGAGTAACAACACTGGCAACACTAACGCAACTTGCAGATAGCTACATACTGATACTATGGCAAATGACCTAGGGACAAAACACTAAATTCATTATCGAATTGGTTGAGATACTGACTTATCTATAATAGCTTTCATAGCTATATGGCTGGTAATACGGGGGTACTACATTGCTAGAGTCCAATAACTTATATCTCTCGACATGAGTCAGCAACTGTTCAACTTCTTAAATCATAACCAACTGCCTAGGGAAGCTTAGCAAACTCTCCCCAGTAATAACTTGTATTCTTTCTTTCATGCATTCAATGTCGTATCAATTTGATACAGTTCAACCTGGATGCTTATTTCACGTGATGTCGAGCTCTTTCATAGAAAACTACTCCTCTCAAAAATTATCACACACTGCGCATCTTTCATTAGCTTAGGAGTTAAGTACCCAAAATGCATTTACAGTCAGGGTACCACAAGGCGATGAGCCTATAGCATTATCACTATGACGGGAAAATATGAGCAGTGGTAGTTTCAGGAAGGGTTATCCCAAGAGAGAATACTTCTATTGAAATTAACGTGAAAATCTCAGTCCTTCAAATCCGGACGATTAAATGCTCTATAAATAACGCCAAATACCCATGTCAAAGATATCACATCTGATCTCATCCCTTTCCGTGGAAATTACATCACTTCATAACGCCATAACCTTAACCTGCTTACTCAACAGCCGGTGCTGATATACCTGCAGTAAGAGGGTTAACCTTTTCCGTATCCCACTTGAGTTTGAAGTCATCTCCCAGCTCCTTCTTGAGGGCGGTTGTAACCGCCTCAAGCACATTCTTGAAGACACCGAAATTGGCTGGGTTCTCCTCGTCGTTTTCTCCGCCCTGGAAGACTCCCGTCCTTACAAGGCAAGTATTCCACCCGTACATGTTGCCTCCAACAATGTCACTCTGAGGATTGTCTCCTACCATATATATATTTTCAGGTAGACGCTCCTCACCATGTAGCTCGCCCATCCAGGAGGTGAGCACTTCATCTGCATACTTGTAGGTAGCGAGTTCTGGTTTTCCGTATACCACACGCTCCAGTTCGTGACCTGTTATGGCTTTGTAAATCGCCTCCAGAGCGATACGGAAAGTGCCCTGGGACATTCGAGGGTAAGGATGTTCTGTTGGGCAGAGAAGGTCACCTTGTGAGAAATAGATTGGGAGACTTTGAGATGTAGGATTCTTTGCCCTAGTCCCGAGGACACCATTCTCGGACTGAAGAAGATCCATGATGAGCTGCAGATCTGTAGCATAGTCTCGAGAATCGGAGAACACAAGGATTGCATCGAATTTCACTTTGCTGAAATCTCGGGGTGTAGAGGTAGCACGTTGCTCATCCGTGAAGAATTCCTTTAAGGGCGAGATGGTTGGTTGTGCAGCGAAGATATCATTGGGGACGACGATGTCTTTAAAGCCATATTGCTTTGCGACTTCTCGACATTGGTAGTTCTCTCCTCCAACTACGAGGACGGTATCGTAGTACTCTGCCAAAGCAGACATTGGGGTGTGTGACTGGATGAATTGATCTGTCGAAACGGGCTGTCCGAGAATTTTGGAGAGCTGTGCACAGCGTTTGGATTCCAGCTTTCCAGACCCGTTGGTCAGGAAGATATGTGGAATCTTGATACCGAGCTCATTGTCACCATTCAAGATTTCCAAAGCCCGTCTAGCCTCAGGAATCAAACGATCACCATGAACGAGGACACCGTCAATATCGAATGCGAAGGCCATGTTCTTCGCTTTTCGTGTCTTCTCTGCGTTCAAATCTTGGAGCTGCGATGAAATGATTGCTTTTGTTGGCTGGATCATTCCACGCTTCATCTCCACAACCTTGCCATCAATGGCAACAATTGATGGAACTCGCGATTGTCGTGGAGTGCGAGGAATAGGAAGAGAAGTTCCAAAACTGTTACGAGAGCCCCGACGGTCAACCGCTGGTGAAATGCTCAAAGAGTGCATGTACCGGTCTGCCTCTCCCAGAGAGGATCTCGATGCCGGGACTTCAATGGCATGGTGAAGGTGTTGTTCGTCTCCTGGGATTGGGAGAGTATGGTTGTAGCTGTACCGTTGTGTCTTTGGTGAAGCCGCGCTGAGAACTCTTGAAACATTGGTCTTCTTCTCTGGAGGAGGGCTCCTAGGTGTGTCCACACCGAAATCAACATCTGAGAAGGTCGTCATGATGTAAAAGTTAAGATCGCCAAGGATTCCAGGCAGATCTGGGTATCAAAGATATGATAGTGGAGAGATAAAAGATAAACTAAAAAGGAGATTTCCCAAACTGAAGGAAACCACTTAGTGTTGAAGGTGATGATGAAAGGAAAATAGAAAGAGAGAACTCTAGGTGAGGTCAGTATATATCAGTTAGGAGACTGCTCTGTAATGACGCCGCTAGAGAAAATTTTGGAAGAACAGCTTTTCCGGGGTACCTTCTAGCATCCTCTCGGTGATGCATCTTGATTTGGGGACCGGTGAGTAGCTCCCAGGAAGACTTAGACCAAGATAGGTATGATGGGATACACCGCAAGTACATTATCTCAGGGCCTATCGAACGCGAGGCCATTCCGAGTACCGACTTCCATGACGGATGGCGCACTACGCCGTGGAATTTGCATATAGAAGTGGTCCCACGGCTCCTTTGGACCCGGAGATGACGTTTACTGTGGAACTATCCGAGTAGAGAAACAACCAACCACTCTGACTACGCAGCTAAGAGGGTTAGAGATATTAGATAACTCAGGAACATGAAACATGACGAAGCAAGAAAGAGGGTACTCGGCGGGTCTACGAGAATGAGAAAAGTGGATAAAGCTGATAATGATACCACGATACCTATCTTGAGCCGCCGCCACATGGATAGAGATTGCACAGAGAATTTTTTGCCCAGCGTGTTGTTCGGTTCGGCATATGGAAACGTGAGAGGTTGCAGACTGCAGGAGCGGTTGAGGTGCGAGTAAGGTTGGTTCGGAAGAAGACGACAGTGTTCGCCGCCGATCTCGATTCGTCGCCACTAACACGATGTAAGCAGCGCCTGGTTGATCCACAACCGCCCGGGACTGGACACTAGCTGGTACGTACCTTCAGTGGGACTCTTAACGTCATTCCTAGATCATTGAGCAAGAATATGATCGACCTGTTTCAAGATTCACCGCGAACGAGAGTGCCGACTGCCCAACCGGAGACATGAGCGAAGAGACAGACGGCAGCAGACGACACGGCCATTGGCTTGGAGCTGGCAGGCAAAAGTCGTCTGAACCTGGGCGTTGCTTAATCCATTACAGGAGACAAACTTTTTTTTTGCAGGGATTCGTAGTTGGAACTTTCTCGATGGTACCTCTGTGTTTGTGTACTATGCTGGTAGAGCTGGCGGTCATGCTAGCGGTCAAGTAATGGCGTTGCCTTCTATTTTCAGAGCTTGCCAGCTACATCAGACGTCAAAAGCTTTTCCAGTCCCCAACTTATCACATTCCTCATAATCCAAACTCACTTTCTGATATCGTTATCTCTCATTATCTTTCCACAATGTCATCGTCAACAAGCAAGATAGCTCCCGCAGTAACGGGCCCTCTCCTGGAACTAAACAATGGTGTTAAGATGCCAGCACTGGGTTTTGGGACCTTCGCCAGCCAAGGCCAATCTGGCGAAACGTATCGAGCTGTTATGTGTGCTCTAGAAGCTGGATACCGACACTTGGACTGTGCCTGGTTCTACCAGAATGAGGATGAAGTGGGAAATGCTATTAAAGATTTCCTATCTCAGAACCCAGATGTGAAGAGAAGTGACATATTTGTGACCACCAAAGTGTGGAACCATTTGCACGCCCCAGAAGATGTGGAATGGAGTTTGAAAAACAGCTTGCAAAAGTTACAGCTCGATTACGTGGATGCGTTCCTGGTACATTGGCCCATTGCGGCTGAGAGAACCGAGGACTACCAGGTTAAGCTGGGTCCTGACGGAAAGGTGCGTTGTCTCTTCTCAAACACTTACTATGAAGACTCAATTCATTAACGTTAAGTTATTTTGTAGTACATAATCAACGAGGAGCTGACGAAGAATCCACTACCAACATGGCAAGCTATGGAGCGTCTATATCAAGCCAAGCTTACCCGCTCAATTGGTGTTAGCAACTTCACTATTGCAGGTCTCCAGGATCTGCTCGTGAAGTGCAGCGTCCCTCCAGCGATGAACCAGATTGAAATCCACCCCTTCCATCCGCAACCCGAGATAATTCATTATTTGACCTCGCACAACATTCTACCTGTGGCATATTCACCTCTGGGATCACAAGACCAGGTACCCAGCACTGGCGAGAAAGTCAGCACAAACAAAGAGCTGAACGAAGTTGCCAACAAGCTCGGAGTTTCTCTGGCGCAGGTCTTGATCGCCTGGGGAATCCAACGAGGATACGCGGTGTTACCAAAGAGCAGTAACCCGGAGAGAATCCGCAGCAATGCGAAGCTGATCCAATTGTCCGACGAGGATTTCGAAAAGGTCAATAAAGTTGCTGCAGGCAGGAGGACAAGGTTCGTCAATATGAAGGATACATTCGGGTATGACGTTTGGCCAGAGGAGAGCAATGGTGTTCCAACCTTGTAATTACAGTGACAAATGTTTTTACGACGATTTTTACATATTTATGTTTTGGGCGAATCAAAAGTTTACGCATTTCATAGCTTGGCAGACGGATATAAGGCTGTCTGAATGGAAGGATAATAGTATCAATACCCCATATTCACTTTGGTTTCTGGCATCATTGACGTAACACGCTTCAAGTGCTATCTCCCATAATATCTGCCCTGCACTTTGCACATGCGATGTAGATCTGATGAAACGAAGGCCCATATAAATGTGGATAGCAGTTGTGGATATTCCTTCCACGCTATTGCATCTCAATACTACTGTAGTAGCAGCCCGAAGTCCTCCGACGTGCCAACAATGTTCATATGTCGTATCATCAATTCCTTCCTCGGGCCGGAGAGTCGGACAAACTTAACTTTCTTGCATATCCTGTAACTTGCTCTATGGAGACATAGGAGAGAAGGAGCTGAGCGAGCTGAGATAACTACAGCGTAGCGAGTTGTTCAGTGCGGATACAGCATGTGCTGATATGGCGTGCGCTGTGCGTGGGAGAGGAATGTCCCACTGCCCAGCGCCTAGTTAGTGGGGTGAAAGGTTATCAGTAGTGGACCTCGGTGGGCCATATCCTCGCTTACAGGCACGATAGGCAGCCTTAAGCGGCTCAGGCACAGCACTTTGTTCCCACCGTGATGTTGGACTTCTATCCACTCTCCTCCACTTCTTTACATTCGTCTCCTGCACTTGTTGTAGGATTTGGTCAACGTCCTGTGTATCCTCTCAGCTCTGATACCCTTCGCTATTACTGTTATCCACTTTCGTGCTGCTGTTGGGCTTTACATGTGATAAGCCAGGGATGATTGCGGAATTCAGCAGGCACTCAGTCTGACGTGGAATATCCAGATCTTCTCGAGTGCAGATTGACGCATGCAATCACGGATCCACGCGGAATAGAGGATGCAGGTTGAAGGGAGTATCATGAAGCCGACATTGCGAAGGGCCATCCGAGTCTTCGGTGTTGACCGAAACTCCTCTTTTACCAGCTATACAAGTGTTTCTCAGGGGATCCACATCATTCAAAAGGAGAAGTTCATAATTGCTTTCTTTGTATTGGATCTACGCTTTGGTAGTTACAAACTGTTGCAGTCGCTTCTGATCTCCTTCCACACCGACTAACTATTGAGAATCGCTTATACAATACAATAACTCTGACATGATCGGACTGTAAAAACAGTTAAAAAGGGGATTCATCAACACAAGTGTGATCATGAATATTGGAATGGAACGAGGTGTTGCAGTGCTTGGATTAGTGACAACGTTGCAACGCCGGTATACAATGATTCTGGGCAGTGAAGTAAAACAAGCCTCAAGCAGGACGAGAATCACTGGTTTCGGTATTGATTGCCAGACGGTTGGATGTAGTTCATGTAGCTTGCCAGGATAGTGTTCTTGGTGTTGAAAGCCTCGGATCCGTATGGCAGATGTTGGAGATGCTCACCGTATGGACTATCAGTATATTCCATACCGGGTAGTGGCTGAGGGGTGAATGCCCTTTGTTGTATGGTTTGGAAGTTTTCGTATGTGCCAGGATTATAGCCTCCTATTGATACGCTAGGTGACATGCTCCTAGGTCTATCCGGATTCAAGTATTGCAAGTGCGATAGCGGGTGGTTGAAGGCAGGACCCCCAAATCTCGAGTTTGGGATCAAATTAGATTCTTGCAGACCCTCACTATACGAAGTGTTGAGAGCGGCTCCTGTGCTTCTTCCTCTGTCATGGCTAGAAACCTCGTTCTTTGGAAGAGGCTTAAATGCTTTCTTGTCTAGACGAGTAGCAGAAGCTGAACGTGGTTGAAACTTCTGTTTGGGATTTTCAGCTGGCGTTGGCTGAGATTTCTCTTTTGATTTTGGATCCGGATATGGAAAGAACGTCTCATCATCATCCGATTCAAATCCAATTACTTTCTCGAGACCCTCCCAGTATTGAGCAATTCTAGCAGCTTTAGCATCTTCTAGTGCCTTTGCCTCTTTATCTTCAACGTTACTCGCTTCCGAGCCACCTCTAGCACCGGTACTGTTGTTGATGTTGTAGGTTCCGGTACCTTCATCAAAGTCCTCTGTCTGAGACTCCAATGCGTGCCGAACTTCTGGTTCAAAAGAGGTATCTGTCTGGTTTGAAAGCCGATGGGAGCTGCTCCCATCTTGACATTGCTGATACCTCCAAATATTATTCTTGCCAGAGCTACCTGTTCCTTTTTTTGACAGGATATGCAGCGGTAGTCCAAACTTGGGAAGAGGGTTAGACCAGCCAGGAGCCTTTGTTGGATCATAGACAGCTTTGGTCTTCTTGCTGTCACTGACCCCCAGTTTCTCCAGTATCCTCTCAATAGCAGTCGTATCCTCAGAATCTGTGTTGCTTGGGCCTCTTGTACCGGCATCTGGCTCTTTCTTGGTGTTGAAATCTGGGGCTGAGCCTCTCAACTGAGATGCGCTTGTGACATTGGGCCTCAAATTGCTCGTGCTCATGGCAGGTGTCATGCTAAGAGCACCATGTCTGTCTGCATGCTCTATCTGGCTTTCCTCCAGCCGCGGAGCTGATGTGGCAGATATTTGGGTTCGTCGCTGGCGGATTGTCCTGACCTTGATTACCGGCCGGTCGGGGACAACATTGGAACCAATCAGGAGCAAGTCCATAAACGCAGTCCAGTACTGCTCTCTGAGGACGTTGCTACTATCCCATCTAACATCATCTGCATCATACAGTAGTCTGTCAGGTGCGACCAGGTCTCCATCGATACTTGGGAAGCCATGTGTGTATGACTTAGATCCAATTCTGATTTCAATCGATTTAACAAGTAACTTTCTCTTGTTTTTACTCTCAGTGTAGTTGTCCAATTGAGCTTGCAGCCAACCTGTGACTTGAGCAAGTTGCATTGGTCTTTTCAGCCATAGACCGTCTGAGACGGTGAGAAGTGCGCCGACTGGACCATAGGTTGCGGCTGAGACTTGAAGCAGAGGTCTCAATAGGTTGTTCTCTTCTACCAGGACTCGAATGGTCATATGAATCTTTGAGATAGCCTCTGTGACGGATAGAGTACGAGCAACGGTGTTTGCCATATTCGCTGCAGACTTCTCTGAAGCTTGGAATGTCTTCATGATCAGATCGCGTTCAGCAAGAGATGAAAAGGCGAATGGATCAGGGAGATTGATACGGGAACCGCCATCACCCATATTGTCCCAACATCCCTTGTCGTTGTTGGAGGACGCTATCAACGTAGCGTCATTGTTTGTTTGTTGCATCTTTATTAAGAGGTTGTCGTAGTGACTGTCAATATTAAATCACTATTTTGCTCGCCTTTGGTTTTGTGCTGTCGTCGACGGGAGAGTGGACGTAATATTTTTAGATCACTACTGTCGTGGGGAGCATACTTGAACTATACAACACCCATTTTTTTAGTCTATACATCAAGTCACATAATTGTAGTCTTCAGCCTGGACATTTTACTCTACAGTCATGGTAACGAACACAGATTCTTGCACAAGATTGTCCTGTCATCTGCTGCATGATTCCGTACAGTTATTCACGAGCTCCTGGATGTCACATATGTACCTTTTGTTGCACCAGTTCAGATCCAACTCTTGAATATAGCAGTAATTGTGTTAAATCCTATTTTGATAAACATTTCAGTTGTGGTAAAGCAACAAAATCCGAAAACATAACGGTGAGCACAAAGATAGTAATTATCAAACAAGATAGTCTAGTGATGCATTGAAAACTAAAACATATGAATAAAAAATACACAGCTCTCGCACAATTTTCATTTTGGCAGCACTCCAATCCCAATCATAACGTCATCATAAGATACCTAAACAAGATCCAAACCACCTCGTTGCAAGGCTATGTTCCCAAACCCCAGAGTTGAGGTCAACCATCAGATATTTGGACTAATTCACAGATTGTATTCAAGACACGCTCGCTCCGTAACCGCTCCCCGCGTTATCCCCTATATGCCTATCATTCGGTATTAAGCTTCCACAGCCCATCGCCCAAATAATGAGCATCCTCAACCACAGGCCCCTTACCAACCTCCTTGACTTCCTTTGTCCCAATAGTCAACAATCCAACAGCGCACGCCTCCTCCTTGCCTTCTGCACAGATCACAACCGGCTCCTTTGCCTCAAGCTCCCTACCTCCGTACCAGCCTTCGCCATTAGCTCCCTCAGGGCCGTATTTATCTGTCTCTTCGGCATTCCCATTCGGTAAACGGCCTCCCGCTGATGTCAATCCTGGCGCCATGAGGGTAGCTCCAGAGAGCACGAAACGGATTGCACCACGATCGATGCGTATGCTTGGGAAGCATGACGGGAAGCGGTGGACAAGACGAAGATGAGGAAGGAGGACATCAGTCATGTGTTGGTAGAAGAGGGGTGTTGAGCCGATGAGATATAGGGTTACTCTATCTGGACTGTTTGTAGATATGTTATTATTAGCAATGCCCAGTCACGTTCATTCCCTCCCTTAAACGCGAGATACTGACGCGTGTCGAAAGGCAATTGTGCTTCTTGCACAGGGAAAGAAGAAGTGCAAAAGTAAATCTGAGTGTGTAAAGAACTGACATTTTCATAGCATCCAATTGTTCCTTTTTGGGAATGATCTCGTCGATGTGTGGTGCAAGAAGTGGATATGCCTGCACTACTTGTGCTCGTATCGCTCTTTGGACGGAGGATTTTACCTTCGACTTTGAGCCGGGTGATATGCTAAATTTTACGCATTAGATTGGATAAATTATTCTTGAATTAGGAGGTGTTTTATGCTTACTCTTTCTTAAACATCTTGAAAAATTAAGACAGTTATTTTGCTGTCTTTGAATAGTATATGGAGAGAGACCTGGTGAAGTTATCTAGAAAGTCGAGAACCCCGCCGTCAAAAGGCCATGCGATTGCCCCGCGATTCGGGTAGATTTATGGACCATATCCGCAGTTTTGGAGGGGCACGAGGGGTATCATCACGTGGGATGTTTTGTTCACAAAAATAGCTGTAATTCAAATCAAGTAGAAGACTAATAATTCATTCTCTAATAAGACATTATTTGAATATTTAGGCTCCCAATATGTATACAAGAATACTTCCGGCACTTGGCCAGTCCCTCAACCCTACGTCATATTCGTACATTCTTATTGATGATTAACATGGGAGACTGTCCCATCCTCAGACAGGTGGACATTCAGACTACGAAGTAACAGTTAGGTATATTCTTTAGCATGTTAATTGGTATTTTGCTTTGACATACCGGTTTGGATTGAAGTCCTTCGTTACCATCTCCCCAGGCTTGATAACTCGAGTCTCCTTTGGTAACTCCGCCCTTGCAAAAGTCTAGCAGACGTTAGGAAGCTAAGATTGGTCTGTTTAAAGTGGAACTAACCGTTGCATCGTGGTTATCTCCCAACTTCTTGCCAACAAGCTTGTTGGTCCATTCCTCGGTCTTGGAGTCGCCGCCTTGCGAGTTGATTCCTGGGACAACGAGAGGCATCTTGAAGTTTTCGTGGGTATTGAATGTAGTATATTGGAAATTCAAAAGTCTTGTGGGGTTTATTCTAATTGTTCTAGCTCTGGATATGGATTCTTTGCTTCCTTTTATAACAAACATCAAGGTCTCGAGACTTGTTTCACTTGCCCAACACAGTCGTGTTGCCTTGCTTCTGCCTGGAAATGACGTACCCTGTCGTCGTAAGTGGTCACATGACTATCACACCCGTGCGCGTTTTGACGTGACTTAAGCTTAAAGCTCAAGCCCAGGTTCAACAACCTCAACTCTTTTTACAGCTGATAACAAAATCAACAATTAACAATTTGTCTTGATACCATCTTGCACTTGTCATCCTAACGGGATATCTAATCAACCTGTAAGCGGCCGTATTACTCCGTCTCCCCCATGCAGTTGTGAGATTGGTTAGTGGCGTTCCAGGATGTGAAATCTAGAATTTACGCGGAAAGCCTTGCCAATTTTTTTATAGGATGCAAAAGTTCCTCTGGGAAGTCTTACGATAATTTTTATATCAAATCTGAGGTATAACATTCATTCAAGATAGCACAATTTAATGAAGGCTGCTGAATTCTTATACCGAGGCGCATCTGGTAGTTGTAGCCTTCGTGGGTATGAGATACGGATTGGGTCAAGCCCGAACATGTGCACACGATGGCGTTGTCTATGGCGTCGCTCATTGATGCCGCGCCGTCCGAATTTAGCTATCTAATTTCCCATTTCTAGGGGTAAATGCCCTCAGCATTCAGCCTCTTGAGCCCCATCTGACCTTAAAATAACAGTGTCGCCAGGCTTCAGAGGTAAGTTCAGATTTCTTTTCTCTAGGTTATCGCAGATGCATCGCCCAACTCGATCATCGTTGTCGCTCGCTTTATATTCTTTCATTCATTTATAACTTAACGGGGTATCTTCATTGCTGCGCGACTCAGGCGCAAAATTTGGACAGCTTGTCCAAACTGTCCTTCGTTTTTATCTATTCTTGATATCCCCGGAGTCTTTACAATGCGTTTAATCCTCTTAAGTCTTGTGGCTCTCTACGCCTCTCTATCTATTGCAGTGGTAAATGAGTGCTTTCGGAAAGAATTCGAGATAATCATTTCTGGATACCCTTCAGGAATGAGAGACGTCGCCAAAAGATGTGTTACTAGGATTATTGATTCTAGACCGGTAGATCACTTAGTATCTAGCCTTATCGCAAGTGGATGCCTCGATCATTTCACCTCCGATGCTACCGCAACGATTATTTCGACATTAAGAGAATGTTATGAACATGAAGAGTATGGCAAGGGGGACCTCAGAAAAAGGGCGCCTGAGAAGATCGAAAATGATCAAAAGTCTGAATCCACAACGGCGGCAACTACGACTACTCACTCAAAGCCGCAAACAACATCGACCTCCGATGGAAAAGCCGAGAAAGAGACTTCTACTTCCAAAGCCCCTTCAACGACCAGATCCACCACCCAAACTACAACCACCACTAAGCCTGCTCCAGTTGTAACGACTACCTCGAAGAGTACTTCTGAGACCACTTCATCAACCACTTCACAAACCCCTTCTGAGAGTCCTGAGAGTACTTCCCAGAGCACCTCTGAAAGCACCTCTGAAGCCCCTTCTGTCACCCCAACTCCTGTATCGAGGACTTTCTCAACTGTGAAATCGACTTCAAGTTTAACCCCAAGTCTAACGTCAAGTCCTACCACAACATCAATTACTGCGGTCTCTGATCTTTCATCAACGTCAGCTCTGGTATGTCTTATTACGACAGTAATACCTACCAAAGTGTGTTCAGTAGTCACCACCGGTACGGCTGCAGGTCAAACAACGCTTCAATGCGTCTCAAAGTCCACGCCTGTTCCGACCTGCGCTCCTGGCCTGATCTGCGATCAAGATGATGACGGTGCAACGACCTGTATACGTCGTGATAATCACCTCTCAACCTCTGGCCTAGTAGTTACCATCGTCCTCGCCGTAGCCGTAGGAGCAGGAATAATAATGCTAGTGGTAAAAAAGGTAAGATCCTCAAAGAGGAGTAAACTCGCAAGAGAGCAGCAAGATAGTTTGCCCGTTGGAGGGGTATATGGGAAGCTAGGAAGCCGCTCTGATATAAGTTTGCAGCCGGTTCCTCCGAGTCGCCTAAGGAGGTAGTCATTTGCGGTACCCGTTATGAAGATTTTGGAATGTAAGCTGATAAGGATGAATACGGTTTGATGAGCTGGGATGGTTCTTTCCTTTAAAGCATGATATGAAATCTACGGCGTTGCACTATGGGTCTAATTTATTTGCTTTATTCCACCTTTTACACTGTTTCATGGAATAGACCACCGTGTATCATTAGATGTCTTTGATATTAATGGTTTTACCCACATAGTCCTATTAAAAGCTTCACTGTTATCCCTCAATGCTTCATACAACCATAACTTTCAATTATATAAACAGCCTCTCCAGTTCGTCGGAAAATTCATCCAAGACATCTGATTCCGAGGGCGCATATCGGCGCCGTCTCTGTTTCCCCATTTCTCGATGCACACCAGTTGCCTTCTCTCCTAGCACCCGTATGATCTCCTCGCGATGCTTTGCAAGTACAATATCATGTGGTGTCCATACTGACCGTTTTTGTTTCTTTATTAGGAATTCCGAGTTCGAATCCGTGCCGTAATGTGTCGTCATCTGGGATCCTTCAGAATCCATCTTTGCTTCCGTATCTATCCCGTGCTCCATTAAGAACGATGCCAACCCTATCTGTTCAGAGAACGCTATGTGATGTAGTACCGTAGTATTACAAAGATTTTTAGCATCGACGTATGCGCCCTTCTGCAGAAGGTATCTCATAGTTGCCTTGTAGCAATCTTCAATACGGGCGTATAAAGCTGCGTCTTTAACTTGTCTGAAACGTTCAAGACAACGAAAAATGGCCTGATGTAGAGGCGTCCTCCCAACACTGTCTCTAACATTGACGTACATATGTCCTTCCTCAACCAGCACGCGCACCGTCGATTCAATTCCGTTTCCTGCGGCATCATGCAGTGCCGTCTTGCCTCTCAGGCCCGGCTCGTTGGCATCTGCTCCATATTCCAAAAGTACCCGTACCATAGCCTCGGACCTGGCCCCTTTCAAAACTGCTATACTTAGTAGATTCCAGCCTGGCCTGATTTTTGCGCCTCTTTGAAGCAGCAACCGGACCATGTTCACATGGTGGCCGTAAATCGCGAATACCAATGATATCTTTGGTACGGCTTCCCTTTCTATATCTACCCCATGGTCAAGCAATAGAGTTGCTATGCGCTCACATCCCATAGAAGCAGCCATGCACAGACAAGGCAGTCTGTTTGTCACCACCGTTGCCGGGTTTGCACCATGCTCCAGAAGAAGGCGAACCGCATCCTCATGCCGATAGTGGACTGCTGTCCAGAGCGATGTCCCCCACTCAACTTGCTGCTTCTCTATATCGGCTCCAGCATCGAGTAGTTGCCTTATTATCTCCACATATCCATATCGAGCTGCCTCAACCAAAGCTGTTGATGGGCAACCCATCTTAGCGATCCTGCCACCTCTATATACATCAGAACTAAAATTGATGTCCGCTCCTTTATCGAGCAGCAGCTGCACTAGAGCGGAGGATCCACGAGTTGCAGCCATTACGAATATATCATTCGGATTGAAGCCGCCATGATCTTCCAACTTCTTCAGCTCACGGAAAATGACGTATAATGTTGCATTGTGGACTAAGCGATCGAGATATACCCAGCCACTATCTATAACTATATTTTTGACGAGATGTGTGTTCCAACGTTCTGTAACAGGTTAGATGGAGGTGAAATCCAAGTTGAGCCCAGAAAAAGACTCCTCGACAGCTATGATAATGCCCGGTGCTAGAGACAGGGGAGAGAGATAGACAAGAACCAAAAAAAGAAAAAAAATAGTGAAGACAGATAAAGAAATAATAGCCATACTACACACCAGTTGCCAGCTCTTCCAATCCTGCCGTAGGCAATCGTCGCGTGGCCAGAAAGAGAGCTCCGCAGATTCGAAGACTAGCAACAGGATCTCAAGGGGGAGATCTCCAAGTGACATGATCGATTCTTTCTTCTCTTCAATATAGGAGAGTAGAACAATGCAAAAATAGGAGGAAATTTTCACTATACAGATCACCAGGCTCACATAGAAATAATAGCTTCAAGTCTGAGCTGGCTACGGAGACATGAGTCACCGGTGCATAAACGCGACTGCAGCTCTTAACATTATGATCGACTCTTCTATCATAAACTCACAGGCTCTCACCGGTTCTTCTTGTTTCAAGCTGAAAACTGCAGTAACTCATAGAGCTACCATGAACTCCTTAAAGATCATATCCTCCCGATACTCCAGGGGAAGGAAAGAAATTCACGTGCTTGCCAAAAAGCCGCACACACATGACAAAAAAAGCCACTCTAGTCATGTGACTCGTATAATGCATGAATACGAGATGCACTACAACCACACCCTCGCACAAACCATCCGACACGCCTCACGCCAAGCCCGAAGAGAAGCCACAGTAATACACCGTGGACCCAAACCAGGAACCACGAAATTTCCCAATAAATGCTTCCCGAAACCGAGCAACAGAACCAGTCCAACAGGAACCAATAAAAATAGACAAAAAATACAGGAAGAAAAATGCAGGAAAAATTCTCCAAAATTTTCCAAAGGAAAAAAAAAACAATGCAAGCCCCACTGAAGATAAACCTAACCTACCAAACAATCAAAGCCATACATATCATGATGATTCATCCCACCGATCCATCTTCCATCGCCGCTACTATCACCAATATCACTACCGGTCACTGGTGCTGACGATGCTGGTGATGATGCCAACCCAATTCATCCGATCTCAATAATCCGTCCGGAGTATTATTAGCAACCCCCCTAATAGTTAAGGGCACGCTGTTACCCGATGACAACCAGATGACCGAAAAGAGATATGGGAAAGAAAATTTCCCCCCAAGGAAAAACGCCCGGTCCACCCCTTATTTTATTACTAGATTAAAGAATAATAAACTGGAAAACTCTCCGTGCACCCTCCTCCCCCTTTCTGACCAGTGGTAAAGGGGCCAAATAAGGGATGTAGCACGATGCTCCTTCGTAGACATGGTCGAAGTGATCGTGAGATGACGTGTGGTGCGATAGGGCGACATTTTCGGTTGCCCTTCTCTTGCCGTTGTAGATTTTCCCAGCTGTTTTTGCCACACAGAACAGAGAGGGGTCAAAATGATATTTCCTTCCCGCAACTTGGCAGCACAGGTGGAGATAAATTTTCACACATCACATGTAACTACAGTGGCACCCAAAATCGAAGGCAATAAACTCTTCGTTTATCTATTTGTGGGCTATTCAGGCTATTGTGTATCCCCTCGTTTTAGGGCTAAGAAGCAAACAGAATAGCGAGCAGACCCTCCAGTTGGTTAGGTGCCCTATTGAAAGATCATAACTTCGTAGCTTGGTCCTATAATTTTTGCCGGCTAGCCTGGCTGCTAGTCTTGTGAAAAAAAGCCCTTCCAATTTCAAAGCCCTAAAGTTAACCTTCGCAAAAAAAACTAATCGTGAAAAAACTGCTGTCCCCATCCTGCTAAAGTCCCAGCAATCGAAGTCTGAGCAGAAAAAACAATTCCCCATGCAATTCCATGTAATGCCATGCTAATGCTTGACCCCCAAACACTTATTCATCAAGGCGTCCCCAATGTGAGAATTCCGAATCGAAAACAGAAGTAAAAACCACTTCCCATCCCTTTTGTGCAAACTCACCCATCGCATGACATGTAGCGAGAGCGTTGTGAATCCTGATACAAGAGGCTATAAAAGCCCGAAGAACCAAAGAAAAAAAGATGGAAAAGAATATGCCTGATTACAAGAAACCTGTGGGCTGGCAAGACCCCAAAAAAGAATCGTTTTATAGACCCGAATGTCGAAATGAAATCTAGAGTGATATCACCGAGACCAAAGAAAGGCAAAAAAAATTCTGGGTAAAAAGGCCAAATCGACCGTGTAAAGCACTTGACAAAATCCCTCCCAGTCCATCCCATTCCGTTGGAGAACAAAGGAAAAAAATCTCTAGAACCCCAGGCACAAAACGCCATGACAAGCAAAAATAAGGAAAGGTCGTTAAGATCGAGGCAGTCACCTTGAAATAGTGCAACGCGAACTCGAGATCGTTATGGACGCGGGGTATGTATTGCGCTACTGTATCGCGCTATTATCGAGCAACCCATCTTGAACTTTTAGAAACCGTGATACGCGCCGAAATGCGCGCTGGATGATGCCGGGAAAAAGGAAGAAAAAACAAAAGAGCAAAAATGTAAAACTTTTGAGGGTTTCGGTAGAAAGCAAGCGATGAAGATTGTTGAGATGGGTCGACGAAAACCGAAGAACGACTTCCAACAGTTGAAAGAAAAACGTAAATGATGAGCATCCTCATGATGGTCGATTTATCCGACGACTGTCTGTCCACCATAACCATAACTCATGAAATATGGCTGCTTTGGTTGGTTGCAAAGGTGGCAACTGCAGTCAGCGACGCTTGAGTCCCAGATGCCCGCACCGTAGTTGTAGAATGGAGTGTGGTGGGCAGCAACCCTTGGATGGCCGTAGGTACCATGGATTTGAGGTTGTGGTTGGTAGCCCCTAGCATACGGATAGTACAGACTCCAGTCGTTGAAGCGAGGACCTCCAGCCGCACTCATGTAATCCGGCGTATTGAGGCCAGAGTCGGGAGCGGACGGGGGTGTCAGCTGAGGAGTTGGATACGAGTGTATCCAGGAGGTTTGTTCGTAAGGAACATGATAGATGGAAGAAGCACGCTCGCGAGATGCAGGCTTTTGGTATGCGTTGTAAGCAGGTTGGTAAGGACGAGTCCGCTGGACATTGGTATCGATCGGGGCGAGTGGTGCAAGACGTTCCAGGGTTGCAGTGCGTAGTTTGTTCTTCGCGTCGCGCCAATCATTCCAGCTCTTCAACCATGCGTTGAAATCTTTGCTCTCGTCCAAGTTGACATACAGGTTCCATGAAATCGCGTCCAGCCACTCGTGCTCCAGAGTGTTCAGCTCGGAGACAGCAATGCCACTCACTTCAGACCAGGATCGATTCTGGAAGGTGTTGTCGTCTAGAAACTTGCTCCCAAGTAGAAGACCAACCGTCAACATACGCCAGACCTGACCGTCGGATGACTTGAGGGCACCACGTGCTTTCAGCATGTTCACATGTCTTGCGAGGTAGTTCATACCCAGAAGAATGGTGGTGCTTGGGAGTCTCGTCGAGGAGAGAAGGCCTGACACGAATTTTCGAAAAGCGGGTGAGACTGGTGTCCCAGGAAGAACGAGACGTTGAGCCATTTCGGCGACGTAATCGGTCATCTGGTCGACCTCATAGTCCAGGACCGCGCAAACACCTCCGGGAAGCATGATGGCGATGTGTTTTGGAAGTCCGACTGAGACTCCTTTGGAATCTCGTCGGATAAAGCAAGAAGCTGGCTTCTCGCTTCAAAAGCCGATCTTTTATAAGATCGGGGTGTAGTAAAGTCAAGAGGGGTATCAAGAATTCACCTTAACTTCCGAAGTGTCGTCGAGCGTCCCAGTGCCGCAAAAGGAAAAAAAGGCAAAGGTGCAAAAGGAAGGAGCGAAAGATATTGTAGAGAATTTATTGGTGTAGAGCCGCCATAGAGAGAAGAAAGTGGAAGGTCGTGTAAAGGTCAAGTCGAGAGAGAGCTGGTGGCGATGCTGCAGTGCTCAAACACCGATACACGATCCGAGAATCGAAACGACCATGCGGCGAGGGATTGATCGAAGTGTAAGAAGAAAAGTAAATTTCTATCGATCTTCTTAAAAGAGTTAGCAAAGGTCCGGACCAATTATACACCACAAGCTGATGTGCTATGTTTGGTCTGCTGCCGGATGTGCTGGGTGCTGTCGCTGATGTTGCTGCTGCTGCTCCGGCTGCTCGCGTCACAAGATGGAAGCGATGGTCAAGTCCAATAAAACTTTCAAGGCTGGCCCAACCGTTGATATTTGTCTAGACTTTAGATAGAATGCTTTGATGAGATGGCGAATGCTAAGTCAGCGGCTGTCGTAGGCCTTTCGTCACTCGGGTGAGGCAAAGCCCTTTCCGTTCTGACTGAGTCGCGGCGCCTCAAATCCGTAGAGCGAAACGAGAATTTGTTTGGATGGATTCGCAAGTCGCAGAAGCAGCCCAGCACGCGCAGACCGTGGATGGCAAACTGTGTAGCGGAATAAAGGATGTGTGACGAACCTGAACCTATTCCCACAACCGCGACTGACTGTAAGGTCGATTCAACGGATGTTGCGTCCTGCTCTGAAGGTTTGCTCCAACCCAAATATCCTGCCGAGCAGAGTCAGTCCTGGAAGTCCCGCGGATCAAGCGAAGAGCGCAAGAGGACCAGGTCGTGACGTCGGGATTGACGGATGGAAAAGGATGGAGGGAGAGAAGTTGGAGAAGAACGGACGACGAGGAGCTCGGTGGGATGTGAGGATAACAAGATCTTCACAGCGTCACCCGAGGGAAGTCGGAGAGAGGGTGGTGGTTGGAAGAGGAAGGGAAGGATGGAAGTAGGAAATGGCAGTTAGGAAATAGGCCGGCAGGAGCTGGGAGAGTGAGGGCCAGGGAGGGTCGGAAGGGTGACGGAGCGCACAAGCGACGATGAAATGCACAGAAGGTCGCCAGGCCCCGTCGCTCGCTCGCACCAAGCAGCAAGCAGCAAGCACCAGCACCAGCAGCAGAATTTTAGTGCGGTCGCAGCACACGCAGCGGGCAGCAGGTGAGCGGCACTGGCGCGAGTGGGTGAACCAGCCTTCTGGTAGGCCGCTGCCACATGGTGCGGATCATCACTCTCGGCTGATGGCGAAACGGAGGGCGATGGCGCGGCGGAGTCCCAGCAGAAAAAATTGGTGGTTGCTTGCTGCTTGTTGCTGCTGCTGCTGCTGCTTTGGCTCTCTGCTCTTGCACTGCGGTTCTTTGCGTGAGAGCCCAAAGACCCCTCCTCTCCTCCTTACCACAAGCACTATGCCATATCACCATGTACATACTGTACTTGCTTCCCCATACATCACTACAGTACTTACAACGCGTGAGCCAGGGGAATCCAAACATCGTGTCTCATCTGCTCTATTGGTCCTCTCCTTCGTGGATGCCTGCCTTTTGTCCCAGCTCTTGCTCGTGGACGGTTCGGGCCAACCTCGTTTTGCTGCTCGTCCTGACTCCGTGCAGTCCAGTTCTGCAGTACGGTAGAGAGTAGTGTACCAGACTGTACCTCGCGGTACCTCGTGTAGAGTGTAGGCTCACAAGCAGCCTGTCCCGTTGCTGCCCTGCCCTGCTGCAACCAGAAAAAGATGGGCTCCCTACTTTAGTGTGCCTGGGTTGGGATGCGGCACCGTCGCTGCCGGCTTTTCCTTTCACCTGCCCCTTCCCCCTTCCTTCATCCCTCATCCTCCCGGTCAGCCAGCATCGAATATACAGGTACCGTACAGTGTTAGCTACTTGTAGAACTAGCCCTGCGAGAACTGTACAGTACGCCCGGCTGCGACGGACCTTTTTTTCTTCCTTACACTGCACCATAGGCAACACCACTACTACTACAACAATACAACGGTATGACGGTATAACGGCGATTATCGTCTCACCGTCACCAACAAGTTGGCTGAGTTACCGTATCAAAAGAGGCAAAGGCGTAGAGCAGGGCATCAGGGCCTCTCAACGCCTCGTCACCTCCCAACTCCAATCCCCCAACTCCAACCACCTCCACATAATCCTCTTAGCCGCGAGAGAAGCCCACAGCATCTGGGCCTGCGCGTATGGACGGTTTAGATGGGTCGCGTTGCCTGCTGCAACCGCTGCTTGCCCTCACCACTTGCCCAGGGCTACGATGAGCCAGTGCTGCGCCAATATCAGGCCCACACAGTTTCCACTCCTCGCCCCGTTCACAATCCAACGAGCACGAGCACGAGCATCAGCACCGGCCCCAAAGGGGGTGGATGTGCTCACGCCTCTATGTGTCCAGAGCGCACCAACATCCGCGTCGCGTCGCCAATCACACGGCCGTCCTCGCTCGAGACACGGGCCTCGAGTCCCTGTAGAGCCACGCCTGCACATGTGCTACCTGGCACCCTCCAATTTTACTTGCTGTACAGCCCTCAGTCCACGAACCACAGGCGAGATCCAGGCCAGTCCAAGTTACTCCCAGGCCCCTCCAGAAACGGCTCAGGAGCTGCACTCACCTCACTTCAGAGGCCACGATTCAAAGCGTCATCGAGGTCGCTGTTGAGTTGGAGGGAGACAGAAAACGGTGTGTCGATGCCAATCTTACAGGATTGCCAATCAGGTGCCGCCGCAGGTTGGTCTCCATCAGTCATCCCATCCACCGTTCCTTCCTCCCCAACCTCCAGCCTGCGCAGGCGCCCACTGAGAGCCCACCAGCTCTCGTTGACTTGAACGTGTGCGCTGTCCCCAGCCCTCAAACAAACGGTCCTGCACAGGGCGGTACAATCGCGGTTGCTGGAGCATTGGTAATAATCGGGCTGTCTGGCTTGTCTGGCACTACTCTCGCACTTCTGGTTTCGAGTCATTTCTTGCAGGGACGGAGTGGAACCAACTGGGAAAGGCGCCGGGCCAGGAAGGACTTCGGATCTGCCCTTTCCAGAAAAGTCTCGAAATTTGAAGGTAATTAAGCACTCTCCCATCCCACGAATAGCACCAATGGCGATGGTCATGCTGCCATTTGCATATTTTCTCGAGGCGTTTCTGCCAAAGATGGGCGAAAAGATGGGGGCATTTCTCACTCAGCAGCCGGTGCCCATCTCCAAGGTGCAGCATCGGAGGCAAACACAGAAATAGCCTCGCTGCAGCGACCGTCCCTGCCCAGCGAATGGCTCGAGCTGGATGGTACTCGCGACCCCACAGAAATTGGCGCGAAGTTCATGTACCTCCACATAACTTATGCGGTCTCAACTCTCCGGTCACGCCGTGGACAACCTCGCGGCGCTCCACTGGGGTCCTGCTCTTCCCTCCTTGGGGCAGTTGGTACCGGATCGTACAGCTTTGTACAGTACCGCGACTCCCACGAGTTTACCGCAAATCCTCCCATGCACACCCAACAAAATCTGATTGGTGGGATACGGTGCACGAAATCGCATGTGGACGATCGCTGCAAACATGCCAAACAGGTACCAAGGCCAGAGCCGGCAAGCCGCGGCTGTCCTGCTGCACCCCCTGATGCGAGACGGCGTTTAACGGGCTGTGCGCTTCATCAAGATGTCAATATCACGTCACGCTCTCGTTGGCCACCACCAACCAACCCATCCTCCTAAAGAAGGATGAAGGGCAAGCCATCGAGTCATTGTTCCTCACACACATACGTAAACGTATCATCCCTAGGGAGTCCTTTATGACAGAATTTTGCCTGGAGGAGCCTGTCTTGGGCCCAGAATCAGGTTTGCAGTCTGCTATTTGCCGCCGCATCACCCTGAAGAAAAGTCTAGGCAGTCGAGGCAGTCACTCAGTTGACTATGGACGACGACCACCTTCCAGAGACAGCACAGACTAACAGAAGAGACAAAAGTATCGGCCACGCAATACGATGTCACGAGAGAACACTTTTTTTTTCCTCAACCCATCTACGCCCGGAGAATAAAATTTATTACTGTATGAGAACTATTGTGGTGGCTGTCTCGGAAATCATCACATGATATACAAGTTCTACCGAGTCTCGCAAGTAAAAAAAGATTTTGATGCTCGAACTCGTTATAGTTACGGAGTACTTGGTCTTTTGATATGATCTGGCCCACTTAATCAACAGTAGCACTTTGGTGCTAAGGGCAGGACCCTTAAACTGAGTTCTCGAAATAGCCTAGCAAAGAACTCTCCACTCTTGGCCTACCATGATGGCGTCTTTTCTAGCTCGAAGATCAAGAGTAGCGGAGAAGATCAAGACCCCTGACTGGATCTTCCACGGTTTATTCCATTCCAGCAGAGAGTCGAGAGTCGAGAACATGAAATCCAGAGGGTTCGAAAGTTTCGGCCTGAGGAGTCAAACCAGCTACCGTGAGTGCTGGATGCATTTCGCCACTCTTGCCGTGCATACAAGTACTGTGGTACCTCAGTAAAGTAATTCTTAAAAGCACCCATCACATTTTTCTCGAACCCCTCTTCTCCACCTTTTTCGCGGAGACTTAATGGCGTTGATGGCTTGAGGGCCTAAATGTCTGGCTGGTGCCTTTCACTGCCTCGATTGCCAATCAACTACAGAAAACAGCTACTTGCAGCCCAAAGCTATCCGAAGGTGCCCGAGAAATGTCAACCCCTCATCTCTACTCCTCGTGCTACCGGTACTGTACTTTGGCGGGATGCGGCTTCTGCGATGTCGCCCCGAGGGGGTCCATCTTTAACTGCGAAAGACAGCATCCTATTAGAAATATCAAGGACGGAGTTACCGCCACGCAGCAGTAGCTGCGCAATTGGGACGATTTGCGTGCATTTTGACGCCGAATGAGGTGCAGCATACAGGCAGGTGCACCTATGGGGGGTGCCTTTGGGGGCATAAAGCCCACCTTTTTTAGCAGACTGTCCCGTCCTAGGGCACGAGTATGCACCCATAGCATCATTCTGCAGAGCAATAATGGACCCTTGAGTCGTAAAGAATTCCAGCTGCAGTTTTAGGCTCCGTAGCTGAGGCGATGTTACTCATTATCCCACCTGGGCGAGGAAAAAAAGAAATAAAGCGGGAGCAGATTCAAGGCAGGAGTCTTCTTTCGCCGGAATGGCCCCATTCTTTTGCAGTGCATCTGCAACGTCTGCTGGTGCAAGTGCTATATGCAGACAGAGTTGATAGATCACCGAGGAGTGGTGTTATTCGGTCCAATGGTCAAGTCCATCTGCTAAACACGTTGGCTCTTTGAGGGTTATGCTTCAACCACTTCGATGAGGGCGCTGCCCAATCTGGCCTCGCCAAATCAACCAGAAAGTTCTGATAAGAGCTTGCTGTGCTCAACAAGAATGTCCAAGACCTTTGGCCTTTCCCTCAGAATTGATACTAATGTGTGCTGCATGAATCCGGAAAATGTCATATCCATCAAGCCGGTTGTACGGAGGTATGAATAGAGCCCGTTAGCGACTAATCCTCGGTACTCCGTATGTGAGCAAGCACTGAATCACAGTGGAGATGGAAATCTACAAGTAAATCATACGGAAAAAGAAAAGACAAAAAAGAACAAAACGAGCAGGAGCCCCGTTACAGACTTCCAAACGCAGTGTATAGCCTTTGAATATGGCACATCCCCGGATATGATAAGATTTTGGTATATATCCCTCAAAAATAGAGGTAATGGGGATGCATGCAGCCATATTTTGCTGACTGTGTAGCGCCTGCAAATCAAACCTGCAATGCACTCTTACGACAGCAGCAGGTGGCTGTCAGTACCAACCACCCGTCCACCATCGTAACTGTAGCTCGAAGCATTCCTGGCAGCAACCTACAGTGCGAATAGCGCGGCACTGCGGCGGTCGATCCCGCTTTTGCCGGCCGGGCAGAATATTCCAGTGATGACCTAGGTTTGCCCTCCGTTCCGGTACCGCCGCCCAAAGAGCTCTCTCTCACCTCCTCAATATGAATCATTCCTCCTGGTGCCGAGGGGTAAGCTTACTCAGGACATTACGGAGAACTCATAGTCAAAGTGTGAGTGGTTGAGTCGCAGCTATTCCTATCTCGATCCTGTGGCACGTGTGAGAGCATGACGTAGACGTACGTGATATCTGAGGATAGACGTCGGAAGATGCGGTGACTGTGTCACACATGAGAAGCCTCTGCTTATGTTGCAGTGGTTGGCGATAGTGGTAGAGTCACTCAGTATGCTATCTGATTAGATATTGGCCTTATAAAATGGCGGGTTACTAATCCTCCGTGTTTCTGATTTTCAAAACCCCAGCTTTTTAAAATACTGGGGAAAGACGGAGCTGGGTGTGCTGGGAGGAAGGAGAAAAGAAAAGAGACATTAACGAGTACAAGAAAATAACCTACTAAATATGTTTACCAGGCGCTAGATAAAGGCCAACAAGACCAGGTGATGAGCTCGCTCAACCAAGAGAATCGTAATAATTTCGAGGAGTATGGAGGTATATGACCTGAGTCAAAATTCAGTCACAGTAGACATGCATCACCAGGAGGAATCTCGCCTCTCAGTATTTGACAAATGCAGATCAACTGTAGAGTTTTCGCATGTTGTTCGTAAGGAAATACACAGTCAACATCGTTACTAGGAGTCCTAGATGTCCTAATATATCCCAACTCCAACGCCTACGCAATACCAAATGCGAAATATACGGTCCAGCCTGCCAGCATATTTGGTTCAACAGCCACAGCAAAAAAGTATTCGTAGGAGGATACAATATTTCCATTCTCTATTTCCTACGAAAAGCTTTTGAGATTGATACAACTAAGACCACGAGATCTCTGTACTTCTTTGAAGTTTTCGGATGCTTACGTATGATTTTCTCTTTTACGTACAAATTTTCTACAGCGGATGTTCGAAAATAGCAACAACAATGATGCAGTACCTGACAAGGAATGGATTCCTGATCTCAACCAGGAACGAAGGGACTGAAATATTGTACCTTGGACCATTGTGTACTGGAAAGGACACTCCCTTGATGCAGTGAAATGGGGAAGATGAGATGATACTGAATTTCACGTTCACCTGAATGTTGTTCCGCAATTACTGTGTGTCTGGATATCCACTAGCATAGGAATCTGAAGCCAGAACCATAAGAGATCGAATCTTCTTTCTCATATTTTGCCCGAGAAAGAGTTTATCATAGCGGTGAGAAGACCGAGAATCTCCATAGATGATGACGGGTAGAAGAGATAGCGAAAAAGCATGTTGTACATCTGATACTAGAGCTGTGACACTGATAACAAAGCTCGAGAAATAGTTTCCTCCAATTTCTAACCAAGGTAGGAGTTTTCATTGCATATCTCCTGGGTATCTAGCTGTGATGATAGTTGTCTTAGGAACTGAACTACTTCACTCCAGTTCACTTACTGGGAAGAAGCAGATAGTTGGCTAGTTAGCTAGCTCTTTCTTCCATCCTCTTCCATGGTTGAGTGATGAAATAAAATTGAATTTGTTGACATATTAGGTTGGTACCTGTGTTTGGTTCTCAGTTTCTTAGTGATAAGAGCATGTGGCTCTGATCTTGTTAACTTCTCTCATCCTTTTTATGTATTTTGTGCAGGGGGATGAGGAATTGGGTTTCCGGAGGGATTGATGGGTGATGGAAACTAGCCTGTGGCTGTTGGTTGTTGGTGTTTTTATTCTCCTTGATTAAAGGCAGAGCTGTTGTCTTTTTCCCCGTACAACTGCCGCTGAGGTAGGGCAGGAGGAATTTCATCTTGGTCGTGTCGGGGCTGTAGAGGTAGAGGCGCAATAAACCTACTGGGGCACACTTCCAAGGCTTGATTAAGAAATGAAGAGCCCTTGTTTCTGGGGTATTAGTGGAGTGTGGCATTTCGAAACTTTGTGGGCTGTACGTATTATGAAAATGATGTATAATCAGAAAGGATATACTTTTAGGATGGTATAGGTCGGTTTGAAGTGATGAGTATGCTTCCTTTGCTAGATAGCTATAGGCTTATGGGCTCGATGGGCAAGTCAGTTTGTGAGGGACTATTTGAGGGATATTTCTTCACACACTGGTGGGATAGGGGAGATTGATAAAGGGGGTATGATAGGTAGGATGTTCAATCGCAGGGTGAATTGGGTACTCAGAGTCTTGATCATTTTATTCAAGTTTCTCTATGATTGCATAGTATGAGCTCAAACCTGAAGCAGATCTCCGGGTAGTACAGCGGTCAACCAAGCTTTAGCATATGGAGGATTCTTTCCACTGATGGATACACACATCACAAGATCGTTCCAAAAAACTGGTAGTTTCTATGATTTGAATCATGTGTTCAGATTAGAATGACCTAAAAGGGAATATATCATGCTTTAGCACAGACTTTCTCCTGGCACTACACTTCTGATCATTTTACATTAGACCGTCGAGCTAAGCACATCAATAGCCAGCAATTCTGCAAATAATGTCCAAAAAATTTACATTGGAATGCGTAACATAAGGATCCTACCAACGCCACATAGAGTCTCTTCTTCCCCCCTCCAGAAACGCCATAAAGCCTAGCCGATGACAAAAGTTGCTTCGACATGAAGCGGAGAAGAACAGAAAATATAATAGCTACACAATACACTAGGCTCACAGCAGGATGAGACCCTTGTCAATTGTCGGATTCTTTCTATGTCCGTTTTCGGACTCTGTCCCCCAGTTTGCTTTCCATTGCTTCTCCTTTGCAAGTGCTTCCTCGAAGGCTTTCCTGCACTCAGGAGGTAATTCATCCTTGATGTCGTCGGATACGCTGGAAAGACCATTGAATCCAAGGTCATAACCGTCGCTATCTGGCCCAGGGAGACCGAGATGTGTTGCTGGGGCAGACTGGTACACGGTATCGACAATCATGTAATTTCTTGAGTAGATGGGCTTTACAGGAGTGAAGATTGTGTTCTCTCCGCTCTCCTGGTGATGGCCAGATGTGCCATTGGTAATGGTGCTGTTGCTCTTGGCAGTAGCTTCGGCCTCGTGGTCATTGATCTGCTCCCATTTTGCGTGAGTAGGCTGCATAATCCTTGGGTATTGCATAATGTTAGTATGAGGATCGTATATGCCACCGAGATTTGCACGGCGCAATGCAGTCAAGGTAGAGTTGAATCGGCTACGTATAGTTAGTATCACCGTGGAGTGTATTATAGAGCATTCCTCGTATCAACGTACCTTGCTTCCCGAGCATGCTCTAGCATCCAGTTCACATCATTTATCATGACCCGGCGTTTCTTTGCGTCCGCGACCTTCCCGGCCTGTAAAGGAACTGTTGGTGCGCCAGAATGGTATACAGAGCTGGCGCCATGCCATGCAACGTACTGATTCTGGTTATAGGCTTCACCTTCCTTGACTATATCGTTTGGATCTGCTAGTTCGCCCTCGACGGCTCCTTCGGCTCTCATCTTGGCAACTTCATAGTCGTCAATGATTCTCCTCCCACCAACAATGATCTGAGCACCGAATTCCCGGAAGACAGATCGTGCCGTGACAATACCAATGGCACGACCTTTGTAGGAATGCGGAATCAGTTCTCTGTCGATAAGATCGTGCTTCTCATCATCATCAATGATGATCTTATAAAGCCGCTTGTGCTTTGTAAAGAAAAGGTAGCTGTCACGGAATCCAACACATCTTGCGGGTTCAGTTGACAACATATACAGACGCTGGCCCCGACCAAGAACCGTGAAGGTACGACATCGATACTCTCGTCCTCCCTGGAGGTAACCAAGCTTATCAACCTTGGTCTCACCCTCAGGATCCTCTGGTAATTCCACTTCATCATTAATAACGTCCATCATGTTACCCTCCTTATCGATAGGCTGTTGCGTGACATGCGAAGGGCCTCCTCGTCGCGCCCAACGCCCACCGCCACGTCCGAAACCTCCTCTACCACGACCTCTCTTCGGAGTGCCTGCCTCTGAGGCAGGCCTATCGCCATCATCTTGGGTGTCCCAGTCAGGTGGCCGATTCTTTGGCGGTCGCCCAAGTCGCTTCTTACGCACAACAGGTTCTGGTATCGGGGATGGTGGTGCAGAGGGCGGCTCTGATTCTGGCGCTGGTGATCCTTCATCTTCATCAGCGTTTTCCTCCTCCTCCTCGGCTTCATGTTGCGAGCCAGCATCGGAAGCCGGCGCATCAGGCATTATTTCATCCTCGGCGCCATCATAGGTTTGTGGTAAGTTTTCTATACCAACATTGTTAGTTGTCTCTTTTTGCCCTGTTAAGCTTTCAGATATGTGGATTATGACCAAAACTTACTCAATGCCGCTGCAGCGTTTTTCGCAGCAGCTCTGCCAGAGCGCCGCCCCATGTTGCTTTGCTAGAAGTGGTGAATATAGATCAATTGCAACGCTAGCTTGACAGAGTCTCGAGAGCCCTTCCGCACGTTAAAATGGTCGCGACCTCTCAATCTGAAAGACGCGATGCTGCAAGGTTGCGTCGCACTCGCTATTGGCTCGTCTACAAGCAGATGTTTGGGCCTTAATGCCTCGTTATATCAGGCAAAATCACGTGGAAATGCTAGAGAATAGTTGTAATGCCTCAGGCATGTATAGATAGATGTACATTATTCGAGTACACGTCACATTTTCAATTTATGTAAATTATGCATTGATTACTGTACTCGCACGCATTAGCATGAGTTAGTGCCTTACTGCCTGAGGTCCCAAATCAGTATTTCCGCCTAGACGGAAGATGGCTTGTTGATTTCCAATCAGTGGCAGCAAGCGATTCCTTAAACTTCCGGCCACTCAAGGAATCGGTATCCACGAATTACCAATCCGGGAAACCGTGATCCATCGTTTGGGCTTGTGGCAGAGCTTCGCAGACCCAACCGCGCCAGCAACACACATGGCGGAGTACCGAAAGGCGGGACCCGCCAGTTACGTCAGCCACTCCATACCGGATTCCCTAGCATTCTCCATAGGCCCGCAACGAATGCTTCATCGTGGACAGCAGCTGCAGATCCAGAGACGGCAGCCTCCAGGGGCCGTACTGTGGTAAGAGATGATTTCCCTGGAATGAGAGGGAGAATCCCAAGCGGTGCAGGCAGCTGAAGGGCATCCTGGGGCCCAGAGGCAGCAAGGCCGAGAGACGACCTGTTTCAATTGATCAATTCTGCGTGTTGAGGAGTCTCGGCGCCGCTACTGGTTACCCATTGCTTTTAAGCATCGGGGCGCGGCGCGGTGGTGCAGCGCAGCTTGTTGCGTTGTTGCGAGAGCGCCCTGCACTGGTACAGAATGCCATTACAAGGGCAGCTCGTGTTGTTGCTGCTGCTGCTGCTGCTGCTTGGATACACCCAGATCCGTTGCCACATGTTCTTTTGCTGATGATAGTCTGAGGTCAGCTCCTGCGCCAGCCACTGCAGGAGGAGCTGGACCGACTATTGAAAGGAACGAAAAGGGGGTGAAAGGGGGATGGCAGTCCTTTAATTTATACGAGCGAGCACAAAGGACGGTACTGATGGATCCATGGAAGAAGGCACCAAAAATAGCGTGGTCGAAGGGTTGTGTCAAAAAGTCCCTGCGGTGCCCGGCGAGCTTATGACGTATCGACCGAAGGAGTTGATACAGAGTACGGGTATCTGGCAAACGGGCTGCTTTCACTCCCCCAAGACACGCAGGACTCGCCGACTCGGGAGCGGGACGAAGCAGCAGCAGCAAGCAGGCAAAGCTGGTGCTGCTGTTTGTTGAGTCCTCGAGGCGTAATTCCCGCCGGTCTGCGAACCTGACGGGGCAATGGGAAGGTTCCCAAAGGTGGAGGGCGTCCCCATCCCTATCCCCATCCCCATCGGAGCCAGCCCTTTGGGTTGTACTGTAACTGTATATATGGCAACGCAAGGCGTCTTTGAGCGTGGCCGCCACCGATTTTTTTCACCGCAGCGCTGGGCTACTGAAAGTCGAAGCTGCATTGGAAGCGCCCACCCCATCCATTCATCCGCTTCCACGAGTCAGACCCAAGTTTGCCTTGCCACAGCATGCTTGATATCAACGTACCTGCACTGTGAGGAGCATTAGCGAGAAAAGTGATCCATCTGGCCCGCGCGACTAAGCTGGTAGGCTGAGGTGTAGAAGGACATCTGAATCTTCGGCCGCCTCTTCCTTCCTGCTCCCTAACCACCATCCTAGGTGTGCACCAGCTCCTTCATTTCGCCGTGCTGACTTTCTCGAATCCTCTCCTTTCCCGTTGCTTTCACGGCGTTGCATCACTGCTGCTTTGTCTAGGTGCAGCTGCCTACGGCACCCACCGGTTGAAGTACTTTACGTCGCAAACGGGTTGACCCGAAGAACCCTCGTCTCAACTACATCATCTCCTTACCTCAGACAGAAACTTCGTCGGCCACTTTTCATTACCTATTCTCCACGCAGAACGCAGAACGCAATACCACAATCTTTTCGTTTGGGGTAGGGAATAAATGAACGGGAGAAGTAACGGTGACATGGCTCCGGGCGAGGGGGACCTGTTAAAACAGGCTACGCAGGCAATGATGTTGAGGTACGGTGGCAATACATCCAGTATTTCTTGTTTCGATGGTTCCCAGCACACCGCAATGAGCGGTGCGCCAGATTCAGAGCTGCTGCTCGGCTTCATCTCCTCGCGTCACTACACAGAAGTCTGTGATGTGGACTGCGTTGGACTTTGCAAGCTTGCATCTCTTTTTTGTTTGGGTCCAAACTGCCGTGTCTCTTGGACATGTGCAAGTCTCGAATTTGGCGAGTCGACCCCGGCAGCACGTAGTGTTCGTGGCTTGCCTTATCGAAGCGGCAATCTGTGACTGGCTCACACGGAGGGGCATAAATCTTGCCCACCGTGCTCGTGCAATTTTTGCATGTAACAAAAGCTCTCCTGAAAGCGTCACGTTTCGGTATTCTCACATTCGTCTACATTTCTTTTTTTGGGGGGCACAGCGGCTTTCTTGTTTTTCCTGACTTCATTTTGCATTGACACCGCCGGCCATGGCGATTGCTAACAGCCTTTTCAGAGATGATGATGCGGACCATATCGATTCAGACACGCCCCGCTCCGGTGTCGCTACCCCACAGCCAGACCCTTCAGACAAGCGACTACCTGGTATAATGCATAGCTATTTTGGACAGGTTGGTACTGGTTCTTCTTCAAATCCAAGTTATGATGGTCACGAATCTTCTTCGTTTGTGCCTGAGTCGGGACATTCTCCTTCTTCTTCGTCTTCTTCTGAAGGGAACATGGCGGGTCAAGTGCACTCGTCACAGACGAGCTTCTCAAAGCATGGAAGCATCAGTGACAATACCGAGTTTGATGAATCACCGCCGCTCCTCCCACATGAGCGGCCGGAGCTTCCTCATGCTTCACACTCCTATAACTCAAGTTTCTATCCGACACCTCCGGCTTCTCATCCCCCATCTCTGCACAAGTTGAAGTTGAGCGATGCCAAATCTGAGTGTGATATCAGCAGCTCAGGGGCTGCTAAGACATCCTCTGCTGCGGTCCGCACAAGCATCTCGAGTTCGTTTCTTTCGAGAGCTCGAAGAGCCTCAATCATGAACCCGCTTTCTAGTGTTGTCACTGCATCCAATGTCCACGCGGCACATTTCTCGAAGCCTAGCAATCGTTATGCTTCTAGTGTACCAGTCACTCCTGCAGATTCTCGCATGAGTTCTTATTTTTTTGCGGAGTCGTCCTCATATGAGCAACTTAAGAAACTAACAGATAACTCTCCATCAAAAAAGAGCACGTCTCCCACACCACGCGCCCTGTCTAACCAGACTGCCAAGTCAGACACCAGTGGCGGTTCGGATCATGCAAGATCCAATAATGGGCATTCAGAGGGATTGTCGCCAAGTTCATCAACCTCTGGGCCTCCTGTGTCTACGCCTAAAGGCAAACTCACTGTCAAAATTGCCGAGGCCAGGGGTTTGCGCCGCTGCAAGGATCCTTACGTAGTGGCCGTCTTCCAACGAAACGAGTTGGTATCGAAAGGTCCCAGGATCGAAGAGGAGGATGAAGACGAAGATATGGGCAGTATTCCCAGAGGAGGTATTCCAATAAGTCGCCAAGGAAGTGACTCAGGACGGCCAATGGCAATCCCCATGAAGAGTCGTCAAAGCAGCAACACTAGTCTTTCAGAATACCGCGACTTCAAATCGAAACCCAGACGGTCATTCACTAACCCTAAGTGGGACACTGAAGCTGTCTTGTAAGTTGGATAGGTGGCATTTTAGGTGAGTTACATACTGACATGTTATAGTGATGTCGTTGGATCGGATTCGAATGTCAACATCACGATTTACGACCGAGGAAGCACGAACGAGGAGTTTGTGGGCCACGTCGATCTTGAAGCCAAATTTTCCGAACACGACAGATCGATTTCGGGCTGGTTTCCACTCCAAGGACGTAACGGTGTAGATCACGGTTACATGGGTGAGGTCCACATTGAGATGTTCTTCCAAAGAACTGAAAAGAAGCATTACGGACCGGAAGACTTCCAGATCCTGAAGCTAATCGGAAAGGGAACCTTTGGACAAGTATATCAAGTCCGGAAGAAAGATACAAAGCGAATCTATGCAATGAAGGTGTTGCAGAAAAAGGTCATCGTCCAGAAGAAAGAAGTCGCTCACACCGTCGGTGAACGAAACATATTGGTCCGAACAGCTATGTCCGACTCTCCATTTATCGTTGGGCTTAAGTTTTCCTTCCAGACTCCCACTGATTTATATTTGGTCACGGACTACATGTCTGGAGGAGAGCTTTTCTGGCACTTGCAAAAGGAGGGTCGTTTTGATGAGAAACGGGCGAAGTTCTACATCGCAGAACTTATCCTTGCTTTGCAACATCTTCACATGCATGATATCGTATACCGTGACTTGAAGCCGGAAAACATCCTGCTCGATGCCAATGGCCATATAGCTTTATGCGATTTTGGGCTTTCTAAGGCAAATCTCACTCAAAATGCAACAACCAACACATTCTGCGGCACGACTGAGTATCTGGCACCTGAGGTCCTTCTAGATGAGGCGGGCTATACGAAGATGGTAGACTTTTGGTCTCTGGGAGTTCTTGTTTTCGAGATGTGCTGTGGTTGGAGCCCATTTTATGCTGAGGACACCCAGCAGATGTACAAGAATATTGCTTTCGGCAAAGTTCGCTTCCCAAGGGACACATTAAGTACAGAAGGCCGCAATTTTGTCAAGGGTCTTCTCAACCGGAACCCAAAGCACAGATTGGGAGCTACTGATGATGCCGAGGAACTCAAGAGACACCCATTCTTTGCAGATATAGACTGGGATGCTCTTGCAAAGAAGAAGATCACGCCTCCATTCAAACCTAAGTTGAAGTCGGAGACAGACACTTCCAATTTTGACCCTGAGTTTACTAATGCCCTTAACGGAGCTTCCTCGCTCAATGCTCGTGCAGCGGCATTAGCAGCTGGAATAGCTACTTCAACACCGCTTTCACCTGGTATGCAGGCCAACTTCAAGGGCTTCACTTTCGTGGATGAAAGCTCAGTAGATGAGAGTATGAAGAATCGGATGAAGGATGATGATGATGACATGGATGAAGATGAACGAAGAGATCAAGAATGGGAGGAACAGTATGACCCGCAAGAAAAAAGGCGAGGTGACCGAATGAGTGGGATTGTCAAGACCAACACTAATGAGGATAGCGCCATGTTCAACGGCGGTCATTTCGAAGTATGACCGGATATCCTACCTTGGACATGTTAGCTGTTTTTATTTCTTTATCACGTGAAACATGACAATTTTATTACGCATAGGGTTGGAGTACTTTGTTGCATTTAAAAGGGGAGTCATTAACGAAGGGAGTGAAATTGACTGTCCATAACCGGGCTTTCTCCCACTTCGATATGGAGAATCTAGTGATTGGGTTTGCAATCGGCTTCCAAACCGAATCACTCTGCATAATGAGCTAGGATGTGTTCTAATGAACGGACGAAGAAAACCACAAAAGAAATCTGCTTTTTTGTTTTTTAATGAGGAAAACCCCTGTGTTTATCAAGCCGAAGGCGCTGCTGTTAGCCAGGAAGCGCTTTTGTACAAAGCAACTGGCCGTATTGAAACGGGATATCCATGGGAAATCAGGGAACAGCGAAAGTTATACTTCTATTTGAAATACGTTTTTTGCGCGGGTTTTCTTCTAGTGCTTTGTTATACTTGCAGGGCGATGTCGTTCTCGGGACGAAGGTGTGGTAGTATACGCTCTGCTTGTGTACGTAGTGTTATAGGAGATCATGTTTCACCCTCTTGAGGCTGCAATTCATGATAATGAACTCAAAAAAAGTTAATCTGATATATATATGTTGTTCAGCACACAATACCGTCCAAATTAGTACATATTACATCGGGTTGAAGTTTATTATGAAACACTGATGATTAATTGAAATTATACAAATTAAAAGCACCTAGGAACTCCGTATTAGCCTTATGCCAAGTGGAGATCTCTGGGATATCAGAAGGCAAGGAGTTTTCTATAAAACCGCTCCAAGCGTACACATCAATACAGCTTTATCTAACAATCGCTTTTAGGCATCCTTGAAGAGCTACAGAGTATAAGTTATCAAGAATCAAGCACTGATATTCTCAGAGTAACCCTTGGCAGTGAAACTGTCTATCTGCTAAATCTCGCCGGAACAGAGCAACACACATAGTTAAGAGAAAATCATTCATAACGTCATCAATACCCATAATAAAACTTTTTCACCGTAGGACATCACCTCTGGATGCTTCTTTTTGGAAGATTATACAAGTCTTTGAATTCCAAATCTAAAATGCTACCTGTACAAAGTTTCCATGTACGTCGGATCTTTCATGCGTAATTTTTATCTCCGCACCGTAATAATCCCCCACCTCCGATCCAACCCGGTTGAACATCATGAAAATTCCCCTCATCAAATTTAATGATGGGCAGTCTCCTCCTCTGGCTCTTCCTCGAACCAATCGTGCTCCGCCTCCACTGCAGCACCCGCCTCGGGTTGGCCCTCGACTTCTACCGCACTGGCCTCGTAGGCCTGGAGCTCGCTGGCAATGTCCGTCTCCTCGGGCGACTTTGGTGTCTTTGGGGGTGTGAAAACTTGGACGTGGCCTTCGGCGTCTGTGGGCTTGACTGCTGGGGCTTTGTATGCCTTCAATTCCCTCAAGTAGAGTTCTTGTATGAGGTCCGCTGCGTGTGTCCGGGTTAGCACAATGGTATTCCACTTCCCGCCATAATTGCTACTGGGCACGAAGCTCCTGTTTTGCAGAGATACAGAGCTTTCAACGGTAATTCTTGCCTAGGATGACCAACCTTGACGAACAGCTGTTGGGGTGATGAATGTGCGCTTGGCAACTACTTGCTGTCTCGCAATGCGAGCGATTGAAGAGCGCTGTAGATGTCAGCTTGGTTCTAATTGGAAGCTGGAGAGCAGGAGTACCGAAGCTCTGAAGGATTGTGCGAGCATGGCGATTGGTGGTGGTTAAGTCAATTGGGGATGGGCAGCGAGGCTTCTCTGGGGGACGTTCGGAATTGCATTTTGAGGTTGTTCGGAGAAGCGAGGGACGATTCTATATCACGTGATGCATATTAATGCCTGATATATAGGGCAATAAATGGATCTATGTATCCTTTGCCACCCCGAGAGGACCGTAGAATGACGCAGCTTAGGAGGGTTGACGTAGAGGAGATATGATCTAGATCGTATGTATCATCTGTTTGAACTGGTCATCACGAATAATATTACACAATTCATAGTGTTCAATGACCTTAGGTGGACAAAGAATCCATCTGCGGTTATACAAGGTTAATGTTTCACCTTGTTGAAACTTCCAGATTTGTATTGCTGCGGGGAAGTCGTGCAATAATAGATAGACTTGGCAGCTAAAGACAGCGGAACAATTTCACTTTCAGAAGTCTCATATCTCTCAAAGAACCGATCATTTGAGTCTGAAAAATGTTCGGCACAAGGATCAGACTCCCTCGTCCCATCTCTCTCGACACTGGTGACTATGCTACCGTGACCAACACAAGGGCTGATACAGATACTGAATCCATCGCGCCTCTTTTGAGCGAAACTCGTGAGACTAACTACCGTGAAACTCTTCCTAGCCCATATAACTCTACGCGCCGACCCGCAGTTCGTGTCTATACATGGAAAGAGCAAGACCATCTAGATGACGACACTATTGTTATCATCTCTGTTCCTATCGTCCCTTTGAACAAACCTGTGGAAACTACCCAGCGAAGGTAAGCACAAAGTTTGAAATCATGAGGGGCGTCAAATATGGGTAAGTCTATTTGCTGACACTTGACCGAAAAGTCGTCGGAAGTCTATTATCGGCAAACTCAAGTCTAGCAACCAGACCAAGTTGAAGATCATAATATTACCCCTAAGTGAGTGCAAGAAGCACTTCGCAAGAGATTCTGAGGGCGTGTATAGAGGAACAGAACCAGAAAGAGAATGGACGGCCCAAGAGTTGGAAGCTAGGTATGGAAAATACAGAGCCTTCTTGCCTATGCCTACCACAAGAACCACACCTGCAGTTGCGACAGGTGGCTATATTGCTCCTGGGTATGGATATATGTAGTCCATACAATTATTTGGATGGGAACTTTAATGGTATAGGAGTATCGTGGAGTTTGATGCAGGTCTACACACTTTAAATGTTCAAGCAAAATGGGGGCGTATGACGGGGATGGTAGCGACTTGGCCCTCAACATCATTGGAAGCTGGGTGGTCTTGTCATTTATGGAGTTGCCGTTAGCCAGTTTATAATATACCAGATTTGTCGTGTTACCATAACCTGCGTTCCACCTATTATTCGTTAACACTTGGCTAAAGAGCAGATGATAGCTATGCTATTGAGTCTGCTTAGATGTGGTGCACACATAATTGACAGTATAGGGGCCAGGTGTATGTCATGCAGAGAATGCAGGTATTGCTGCAATTATCATTTCTCTAAAATTACAAGGTTCTCCATGGAGACTATGTCGTCTGCAATTTGACTGATCTATGCATAGAAATTGACAGTATCCTTCTTCTTTGCTTGCACTGGAGAGACTGTTAGTATATTGTGTTTCCAATAAAGAGGAAACAGATTGTATGCAATACTCACCTTCAGCAATTGCGTCAACATAATGCTCGTGACTGATCTTGTTCTTTCCCATCCTTAAAGCAATCATACCAGCCTCTACACACACTGCCTTGAGTTGGGCCCCACCAAACTCATCTGTGCTTCGAGCCAGTTCTTGCCAGTTTACCGCATCATCGACCGTCATCTTTCTGCTGTGGATTTTCAAGATCTGTGCCCTTGCCTCTTCGTTAGGGAGGGGGAATTCGATCTTTCTATCGAGACGTCCAGAACGCAGTAACGCAGGATCAAGAACATCGATGCGATTTGTAGCAGCGAGGACTTTGATTCGGTCGTCAGATGCAAAACCATCAAGTTGATTCAGTAGTTCAAGCATAGTTCGTTGAACTTCTCTGTCTCCACTCTTCTCGCTATCGAACCGTTTGGTACCAACGGCATCCAACTCATCGATGAAAATAATTGCCGGGGCCTTCTCTTTAGCCAGCGCAAAACAATCTCGGACCAGTTTAGCACCGTCGCCAATAAACATTTGCACCAGTTGAGGACCAGCTAATTTCAGGAAAGTGGCTTCTGTTTGTGCAGCACAAGCTCGTGCCAAGAGGGTCTTTCCTGTACCAGGTGGTCCGTACATGAGCGCACCTAGAGATATTGATTAGCACGTATAGTTGTGATGGGGACTAATGAAGCTGGTATACCTTTGGGAGCCTTAATGCCAATCTTCTTGAACCGGTCCGCTTCCTTCATCGGCCATACAATAGCTTCAACTAACTCTTCGATCTGTTTATCTAGACCGCCGACATCGCTGTATTTTTCTGTTGGCTTCTCATCAACCTCCATAGCCTTCACTCGACTATCATATTCGGCAGGTAATGTGTCTAACACCAAATATGAATCCTTGTTGACACCAATGAGGTCACCGGGCTTAAGCTTCTCAGGATCTACTAAACCGATTAGAGGGAGGAATATGGTTTGTCGAGTAGATGTCTTGATAACAGCAGATTTTCCAACCCGCGTAGCATCGAGGTCAATATTCGCCCCTTCCTCTGCAGATTCAGCTGTTGGATCGAGGTCGAGGAGCTCAACTACATTTCCAACAAGATATGGTAGTTGTCTAATGGCTGTATTAGTTTGAGGCAGTCCCTATCATAAATTGGCACAAATTACCGATTGTTTTCAATTTTATCAAGATTATCTTTGATTTTCTCTCCCATAGTAGCCTTCTCATGTGATAATCGTTGAAACTCGCTCTTCATTATTCGTGAATCGTTTTCCAGCAGTCTTTTCCTGGTGAGAATATCTTGTGTGCTTAAACTATAGATTTCCTCATCTATTGGGTCTTCTTCCTTTTCTTCTGGTTCAGCATCTTTCATCTCTGCATCGCCATTTTGTTGAGGCTTCTTGTTATTCTTGTCTCCATCTCCACTGTCCTTCTTATCCTCCCTCTGCTCTCTCTCGAGATCGTCAAGATCTTCTAATGTAGACATTGTTATTTTCGATATGTGTGGGAGTTATAAATGAGCGTTAGTGGGGCGTAAGTGGTAGTATACGGTATAGAAAATGCCGTAGGAGTAAGTGACGTTTATGTGGTTTCTAAGCTTCTGATGGACCTTAGAGCTTCCACCTCGTTAGCTTCGCCTGTAAGGCAGCCCAGGTCGCGTAATCTATATGCACGTGATGCGCTGTCATTACTAAGTACCTTTAGTATGGGCTAGGCTGAGTGGTGAGATATCTTGAGATCGTTGCCTTCTACAAGCTTCTTCTCATCATCTCCACACCACGCTCGCTCGCCATCACGAAGGAAGTTATTCTGTCGCTTCAAACGCCATAAAAGTTGCCTCGCACCTTTCTGGCGGCAGTTACTAACACCTACGATTTCGGAACTTCACAGACGCCTTCACTGGTTCTTCGTTCTGAGAAGATTTCAACTCGTGAAACGGCAGCGACTTCTTCACCCTTACAGAGTATTCTGGGGACTATCAGTTGGCACTATTCTCGCATCGTTCTAGTTGTATATTCTACATCAATAAGAACTGCGATATCATTCATTTAAAATATCTCCTTGCCCCAGGAATTGTACGATTGTCGTAGGGCGTGGGTTGGCTTGGGAGAACGGGAATAGGGGCGGACAAACGGGGTTCAGTTACTCTCGGCAGACACCGTGGAGGGACTTCACTCAACGAAAGTTTAGTCAACGTCTTCAGAGTGCATTCTCCACTCTTTGTCAAACTCTCAACCACGCTTCTTTGCCAAAAACCTACCAGAGATCTAAAGACCCGTGCAACTGTATCGCGCAAAAGAAAGGAAGTCCGAAAGCGACCGATACGCCGCGTAGCGTTCGACCCTTTAGATAATATTTATCTATCTAAGCCATACAGGCCAAAGATGATCGCTCCAACGGCGGTGGACACTAGGTCGCCAGAATGGTCGCAAAATCTTAATATGACGTTGGTGTGCAAAGACTGCAAGGAGTTCCCGCCAAATCTTGTTGAGGAGTTCTCTTCTGGAGACATGGTTTGTGGCTCCTGCGGTCTTGTACTTGGTGATCGTATTGTCGATACTCGATCCGAATGGAGAACGTTCTCGAACGACGATCAAGGAAACGATGATCCGTCTCGTGTCGGTGATGGAGCAAACCCCCTCCTTAATGGTTCCCAGTTACAGACTACTATCGCATACGGCGACGGTGGCGCTCGAAGCCGTGATCTACACCGCGCCCAAGGTAAATCTACAGCGGATAAAGCTACAAAATCACTCCTTGCAGCATACAAAGAGATTGGTGCTCACTGCGATGCCGTTAATATTCCTAAGAACGTGTCTGATACTGCAAAACACTTGTTCAAACTTGTGGACGATGCCAAAGCGTTCAAAGGCAAGTCTCAAGAAGCCATCATTGCCGGCTGCATCTTCATCGCCTGCCGCCAGTGCGGTGTTCCCCGAACCTTCCGAGAAATATACGCCTTAACAAAGGTTTCCAAGAAGGATATTGGCCGAACTTTCAAGGCTTTGGAGAAGTTCTTTGCGTCAGACAGTGCAGGCAAGGCTGCGATGGCTAGTGCTGCTGGTGGTAAGTTACGCGCATTTGATTCCTTATTCTTACAAGTGGTTAACAGTACAATCAAAGGAACACTTACATCCACAGACAAGTACCAGACTACTACATCCACAAATGCTAAGGATCTCTGTCTCCGATATTGCAGTCAGCTTGGCTTGAAGAATCAGCAGTTCGTTAAAGTCTCACAAGGTCTGGCAGAGAAAATGTCAACTGTTGGTGATCTCGCCGGACGATCTCCTTTGTCTGTTGCCGCTGCCTGCATCTATATGGCATCATACCTTCTAGGCAAGCCAAAATCTGCGAAGGAAATCTCACAGGTTGCTGGTGTCAGTGATGGTACCATCCGTACTGCTTACAAGTATTTGTATCAGGATCGGGAGAGATTGATCGAGCCAGAGTGGATTGCAGACGGTAAAGGCAAAATGGAGAACCTCCCGGCTAGTTGAAAGGGTGATACCGTTCTACTGGGGAAAGTTGACTGAGACGGTGGATGGCTACTCAGGAGTTTTTTGCCATCTTCGTTCAACGCCTTCGTTTTGGTCTTTGATCGGTTATTTTTTGCTATGCAGATCCTCAATGAGAGTTGATTTCTACAGCAGGGTACAATTGACATGGGTCACTGCATATGAGCTAAATTGACAGGGAATTTGACCTGGGAGGAAAAACTCATCATAGACGCAGTTTGTTGCATTAGACAGCTGGAAAAAGCAGTCATCATGCAGCTTTGTGATAATAGACTAACGTTGCTAGTTAATATTAAGGCATAGAATGTAATCTGTCATATCAGTCGATGTTCCCTATTGAAGTTGTGCATAGAATTTTTCAAGCAGAGTTCCAGTTCGTGTTTGTTCGCCTGTTCTCATCACCATTTCATCTTGTTTTCATTCTGAAGTTGAAGAATGATCTCCTTTCCTATTCTCCCGGGCCTTTTTCTTTGCCGATACCCGATCCGTTTCGTGGGCCCTTTTCTTCGATTCCTTCACTGCTTTCTGCTCCACTCCGTCCTCCTTTCGAATCCTTTCCCTTGCCTCCATTAAGGCTTTCCCCAAGAGGTTTAAACCCCATCTATGCCTCTGACTCCCAGCATTCTTCTCTCCAAACCCAACACCCCAAATCCTATCCATGGGGCTCGCTTCTACGAGTTCCCTTTTCCCCGTAGCAAGAAGTTTCTGTTTCAACCCTTCATCTTCTGCCAAGCTATACACGAACTTGCAATATGAGCCTCCAGTCACAATACGTGATCGGTTCTTCTTCCAGACATCGTCATCAAAATTCCGGACCTTCCGTCCCAATGATTTTTGCTCTCTTGGGGATGTCGTCTCCAAGATCTTTGCTCCAATTTCATGATCCTCAAATAAGACGGCCTTTTGATACATCATGTACCTTGTTTAACTTTAGTTAATTAAACTCTCATTTGACTATATTTCCTTACTGTTCAGCTGAGCTATACGTTATAGCTTTATCAGCATCCTGAAACGGGCTCTCGTGCCATTGTGAAAGAAATCCATATTCGGATCCGTGTGGCTTCCAGAAGTATATCGGACCCTCTTGCTCTTCTTTGCTAGTATCTTCCATTCTTGACATTTCACTAGAAAATAGATCTGCCTGAGATCTGGACTTAGATTATTTGGATTCTAGAGAGCCGATACGATTACAGGAGAAAGGCACATAATTTGTATTTTAGAGCCTTCGAGACAAGAGATCCCGACTGACTCACCCCGTAGTTAATTGCTTGAATTATACTTTATCTGGCGTCGAGTCCATAGCTTCAGTGAATTAAGAGAAATGGGCAGTCAGCCTTGTCTGCCATGAGGCGTTTTACAATGCCCAATCATAGAAAGCATATGTACAGCCTCACCGGCGGTGACTCAACAAAGATAAATGGTTGAAGGAAAATAGTTTTTCGGGATAGAATAACAAAATGCAACGCACTACGAAACATTGAGTCACAAGGTCTCAATAAAAGCTAAGATTTGTCTTGAAGTAGCTGTCAAATGCGTTAATACAGTAATGCGAGACGTTTTAGTGGAGCAGCTCGAGTCATTGACACTAACGGGTGCTTAGAAAGTCTGGGGTAATCTAATCGTCGTGCCGAGGCATCGTAGCCTTTACCGAGTGCTGTGCGGGCGGAGCTATGCTTACTTCGACTTCAAATTGCTCATGCGATACGCTATTCTGACCTTTCAAGTTTCTTTCTCAAGCATTAAACACCTCAGAGTATCTCATATTAATACGATACAATCCAATTTCTTCTAAAAACACAAAATGAGCGGTCCAGGCGCAGGCTTCGAATATCCCCGTCAAGAGGTATCATGGCTCAAGAGAGATGTCCTCCTCTTCGCAAACAGTATTGGTTGCACGGTGGATGAGTTGCACTTCCTATACGTATGTTCTGCTTCGAGTTAGATGGATCAGTCCTAATGTTCGGAAATATAGGAACTACACCCCAACTTTGCAGTATTCCCAACATACTCAGTAATCCTCCGTAAGCACACCTTGGTACGGCCAGGAAGCTCTAAAAGCTAACACGCAGGGTAGCATTCAAACACACCACCCAAGAAGTGATTGACTTCTATGCATCTCAAAGCCGAACTCCCATTCCTGGCGTCCCCAAATTTGACACCCGCCGCGTAGTCGATGGTCAACGGCTCATGACCTTCTACAAGCCCCTACCACCAACCTCAGCCGGAAAGACATTTGAGATGCGCAGCAAGGTCATTGGCGTATATGACAAGGGAAAGGCCGGTTCTGTTGTTGAAACACAACAGGACCTAGTCGACAAAGCCACCGGAGAGCTTTACTCCCGAGCAGTAGGAAGCGCCTTCTATGTTGGGCAGGGCAACTGGGGCGGACCTAAGGGACCAGCGACACAGAACTTCCCTCCACCGAAGGACAAGAAACCAGACGCTATTGTAACTCACCAGACTAGGCCTGAATCAGCCCTTCTCTATAGGTAAGCTTTTCAAACTTGTCCAAGCTCAATAAGAGCTGTTTGCGCTGCCTGATCTCTAAGTATCAGAGCTAACAAGTGAAAATAGACTTAATGGAGACTATAACCCTCTCCACGCCGACCCCGAGCCCGGAAAAGCCATGGGCTTTGGCGGTACCATTATGCATGGTCTCTCGACCTGGAACTTCGCAGCCCATGGACTCCTCAAGGAGATTGGAGGCAGTGATCCCAAGAATATCAAGGAGTATCAAGCTCGATTTGCTTCTCCTGTCAAGCCGGGTGACAAGCTTGTGACTGAGATCTGGAGAACCGGAGAGGTTGACAAGGATGGATGGGAGGAGATCAGATTCCAGACATCGGTGGAAGGCGGGAAGATTTGTTTGAGTAATGGAAGGGCTCTAATGAAGCCAGTTAAGAAGAGCAGTAAGCTGTAAACTAGAAGCAGTGGGATTATTTAGTCAAAAAGCGATATTCATATCTAAGGAACTTACGTATTGTCTTCTAAGCTACTCCATATCTCTAATTGTGAAACTATAGTTCTAGAAAGGTAGACTTACTCGTATCCTACCAGCTTGATTGCTCGATTAGTATATATACTTTCTCCTTGCACTCAAGTTTGCTATCAAGCGTGCTTTTTAATAATCCACAAGTCGGGATGCATTTTAAAATGCATGCATGCATCTAAGAACCTTCTAAGCGTACCATAAACAAAAAGAAACGTTCACACACAACTCTCCTGCCCGTTAACCTAAAGTCATCTCAACTAGAAATGAGCGCTTAAAACCTTTGTACCTACTGATCCTAAGTGCTTAACCCCCGGAGTCCCAAACAAGATCTGTTACGCAAAGAATACTCAACCTCCAAAACTCAACCACCACAAACAAGATCATTACAACCATCAATCCAGATTATTTACAGACTGAAACGCTTGAAAGGCTCAGTGCAGTCACCACAGCTTACCTGTATCAACCTCAATAAGTCCCTCCAAGGTATTGCGGCCTGGTGGCCTAATGGTAAGGCGTTGCTTTCCGGCTCGGTTCTGCACCACGATTCCGTGGCAAGGTTCCTATTCCTGTCTGGCAAAGATTGCGGGTTCGAGTCCCGTCTGGGTCGTTTGTATCTTTTGCTTTTTTGGAACCCTTTTTAAGGAAATGTAGACTTGTTTTGCTCTCCTTTTTGGTATAATTTACTAGTTGGAGTAGGACTTATGGGGGCTATCTTTTAGTTCAGTTTCGCTTGTGGTTTGTAGCTTCTCTACCGGGATGCTTCAATAAGGGGAGGGTACCAAAGGATACTGCGACAACAGTTTCTAGAATCTTTCATGGATCGCATTTTTGTTCTTCTACGCTCATGAATAACCGCAAAGTATAATACAAAAAATATGAAACAGAAGAATGGTGGTATCTCGAATGACGAAAATGACGAAAAAACCAGGAAGAAAAGATGCCCAGTATCGCTTGCAACTTTGATGAATAATCCAACATGTACAGAAATCCATAGCAAGTGACAGCGTATGTATACCTCCGCTAGCAAGCAGGAGAACATAATCTGGGTACCTTGGTGCAGAGAAAACAACTAAAGCCTCATCCAACTTAGTTGAACAAGCCTTAGCTATTAATCCGTCTAACCCAAAGACCCGTAGGCTCGTAAACTGCATCATTATCCCGTCTCTTCCAAGCCCGATGCAATCTTAACCCTATTTCATGCTCTTGCCTCTTGATATCCGCCTCCTCTTCTTTCAACATCTCAACCTTTTTCTTCTCTTCCTCACGCTTTGCTAAAACTGCTGGAGGGGCAGTCAACGAGTCGGTCGGCATTAGCTGCGTCATTTGTCGTATACTTTTGGTTACGTTACCGCGTCTGACTGCTAGATTCTCCAGTTGTGCTTCGAGGGATGCGATGAGGTCTTGCGTAGAGGCTAAAGCCTCAGCTGGAGACTTAGGGAGGGATTTGCTAACATCTGAAACACGGCGAGGGGTATTGACATTCACGCTGGAGGACATGCTAATTTTTATTGGTGATGCGTTTATAGCTTTGCGCTGAGTTGCCTTGGGGCTTTCTTCAACCTTCGGGCGTCGGCGGTTGAGAATAGAGTTCTGTTGCTCAGATGTTGTGTAGGCCTGTGGCGGTGTTGGCATTGGGGGACGATCCGAAGCGTCCAGAGATGGTCGTGGTGAAGTCTGAGCAGTCGAAGGAGCATATGTAGTCACGCTGAACCGGGAAGCAGGCTCAGCGTAAGTGTCCTTGGGATCCGCTGGAAACGTTCCCGGAAAGGAGACGTTTCTAAAGGTGTCTCGGAATTGACGTTCGATGCTATCAACAGAATCTTGCTTCCGGTGTCGGGACTTGGTGGTAGCGTTCAACTTCTCTGGAGGGGGGCTTGGGTAAGGCTGGGACGTAGAGAATGATGCCGATCGATAAGCATTGGATGATGCTAAATCCGTGGGTGTGGTTTCCCTATCACTTGACTCTATAGTCCGGATCGCGGGGTCTATGTGCTTGGATACCACTGGTGAAGCGGTTGGTGTCTCAGAAGTTCGGGCCCTCAAATCTGGTCGGGAAGATACGCGTTTGCTACTTTTCCTTGGGATATTGAGAGGGGCGACGGTGATATCGTCCTCCACTGGAGAGGCTATTGTCGCACGGCCGCTTGCACCCCTCCATTCCGGGCGTGGTTGCGTCATCTGCTTATTTTGTTCTTTGATTTTCCTAGCTCGTTCGGCAAATGAAGGCTTAGATCTTGTCGTGGTTGGGCCATTTTCAACAGTAGCATTTTCTTCATCTGCGGCGGCCGGGTTAAAGCCTCCACTACTCACCTGCTTCCGTGCTATTGTTGAAGGCTCAGAAGGGGTCTTGTTGCGTGTCTTTTCTCGTCGAAGGATAGGAACACCCCCGACGAGAACAGGGATACCGCTGGAGAGAGGCTTAGGAATATTTGTTGGTCTTTTGGAAGTAAAAATTGAAGCATCAGGATCCTCATCTATGGGAGAGACATCATCATCGTACTGATAATTGTTCCTATCTGATATGTAAGTATTATTGGGTGGTAGACTTTGATATCGAGGGAAGAATCACGAACCCGTGAGCTATTCTCCTGCTAAAGTCGGGAGAGCTAGGAGGGGATACTTCCGCCGTATCATACGTATCGGGCGACGCATATGAATTTTGGTAGTCGAAATTGGTAACAACGGGATTCGGTGAGGGCTGAGAGTATAGAGACGAAGGGCCACGGTGATGGGAGGAAGCACCCTGTGATAGATAGGTTGGTTGCTGTGCGTAAGCATTTCTGTTCCTGAGCTCAGTTAGTGACGATACTCTTCCTTGATCGAATCAATATGTTAGAGCATAATATATGAATCAATTGATCAAATAGATATGCCAATGACTGTTACTGATCAAATAAACTCATGGTGTCAAATTTAAGATTTCCAAAATCTTCATATTTAAGCTCGCAGACTCCGTACAGAAAGTAACTTACGGTGGGAACAAAGGCAAGTCTCCTCCCATGCTTTCTGTCCTTGGGGGCCTAGGAGGAGGGGCACCGCGATTCACGGGGATGCCCATGCCCTTTGATCCATCATATGGTAGATCGCCATATGGGTTCGGTGCCAAGCCCGGATCAGCAGCGGAGGCGTGCCTTGCTCCCGAGTTCTTCAACTTCTTCCACATCTTTGTGCAAAGTTTGGGTAGTTCTTGAGGGGTATCGAAGTGTGGTATAGACCGGGAGTAGAGCTATAGCTCTAGAGGTGGAGTTCCCAAAGCTTGGACAGGAGCCGTGCAAGAGCAACTGATTAAGCGGCGCGAATGAAGTGGCAGCTGTGTGGTCTGCAATGAATTTCTGGTGCTCGTGTGTGATTTGTTCAGTGAATATAATATGAGTGGACGCGTGTACGTGATCGCGAAAGAAGAAGGGTTGTGAGCGCTGTTCGTTGGCCAGCAAGCAGGGCTGACAGAAGTGAAGGTCGAGCAAGGCAGAGCGGCTGTGCTAGGTCGATAAGTGTGCTAGAAGGATTGTGTACAGCAACAACAACTGCGGAAGAATATAACGGTCGCCAGAAGCAAGAGCAAAGGAGAAAATTGGCGAGGAAATGATCAACAGCTGGAACAGAAGAAAGTAAAGAGGGTAGAGAAGAAGAGCATCATGACACAGTCATGGCAAAGACGGATGATGATGGGGTGAAGATGTAAAAGGGATGGAAGGGTAACTGGTACGGTACCACAGGAGGATGTTAACGCTCCTACCACAGGCGAATCAGAAAGACGATGGACAACAGCCCGCGAATCGTGGTTGTTGCGCAAGAATGCGATCAGACGCTGGCTGTCCTTCTTGAAGAATGGAAATCCAATAAATCAATCTGTGCGCAGTGACATTTGGCGCACAGGAAAAGCGCGGGACTGTGCGATGGCAGCCAAAGCGGCTTAGATGCAACGAAGACCAGTGAATTTGGGCAGTTTCGAGTCGATGCGCCGCCAAAGGGATCGCTGGGTATTTTTAGGGCGCGGCAGTTTCAGCTTTTTAGGTTTGCGGGCCCTGCAGCTCACGGCGCAATTTAAGATGACGGTCCTTTAATGAAGATGCAGTATTCTGGATAAATAATTAGAAAGAGGTGCCTTTTTTAAAATACAGCAACCACGATGGTAAAGAGGGGAAGGGAGAGACCCGAATACAAGCAAACAAAGGGCATGCTATCTCAGCTATGCATACAGTGAGGTCCCCTATGCAGTGTTTGCTTTTTGACAGTTAACGGCCACTGTGCCCTGATTGGTGAGCTCTTCTATGGGTATTATGGCAAAGCCACGCCTGCGTTCAACTTCTGTGTACTCTGAGCCTTTTAGCCTGGTCTTTGCAGCAATACTGCTGGATATACTGTAGTGCTGCTTTCTCATACTGTGTACAATCCACCTAGTCAATGCTGATAGAGAATCCCAGGTGGTGGATCCCCTGAATTCTGCTGCACGGCCTATTGGCGCCTTTATTCCTCAGGCAGCCACGAATTCCCCGGACTCCACTGATTCAGGGCCGTGTCAGGGTCCAGCGATAATCAGTTGCCGGGCCGAGGCTCAGATAAACCCAAACCAACCATTTCGAGGTAGTATACGAATGAGGGGGAGTAGGGGGGTACATATACGTGAGTATCCTGTATTTTCGTACAGTTCGAGTCAATGAAGATGGCGGTTCCCTTGCCAGAATAAATAGAATAGTGGGGAGTTTTGTGTTCCATTTGTGCCCTCTGCCTTCCTTTTTAGCTAGAGCAGTACGATATAGTATATCATCGTTGTGTTTCCTCGAACTCTCAGACCCCGGTATGGAGCTTGAAGATGGCGAGGGCCTCATCTTCGGGGCTGCCAATCCTGAATCGAGAGCTTTCTTCACAACCATTCCTTGGTGTAGACGATACTATGACGACCCAGCCTTCAAGCCCTTTAGAAACTCTGCCCGGGATAAGGAACATGCGAAGCCGAGATACCATACCTTTGTCAATCAAACCATGGCGCGCCCAGATGCAATTCCCCACTGGCAGGCTTTCCACCGTGCACCGCAGCCAGGTTCGGGAAATCGATTTGGGGAAATCTTCAATCTGATCTCACTCGGTGGAGGACTCAATGGCCACATAGATAAGGTGCACGGCGGAGTCTTGTCATTCATCTTTGACGATGTCATCGGTACTTGTGCCTGGAATGCGCGCTCGAAGAACAAAGTTATATTCACTCTATACCTCAAGGTCGAGTACAAGAAGGCTGTTCCAACGCCTAGCGTGGTATTATGTCGCTCCTGGTTAGACAATGAGAAGACCGAGGGCAAGAAGATATTTGGGTATGCTTCAATTGAGGACGGAGAAGGAACTGTGATGGCAACAGGCGAGGCGCTATTTATCCAAAAGGATAGACCTGGAAGTGCAATTAAGTTATAGTGGTCAGTTTGGGGTTGTGGATATACGTTCCTGGAGTCAGCCTCGTTCAATTGGGCTGGTAGTGTAGATATTTTGGGTATAGATCCGCTGAAGTTGTAGAAGCCTTGAGGGCTATGATTAGAGAGCATTAATGACGCAATTTATGACAGATAACTATGACCTTGGAAGATATTGCTTCTTCTTCTGCTCATTGAGCTTATTTATAGAAAATTTGAGCAAAGTGTAACATTAAAGCTCCATCTCTTTGGATAAATATCGCCGTATGACGGAGCGTCGGAGCCTAGGAGAAAGTCGTCATCAATCCGCGGGGCCACTAAGTTTATCGGCAACCATGCGGAGTATCCCGATAAAGCTCATCCGAGCTCACAGCTTCCACACTCTCCGAGATTCATCCATGAACTTCAACCTCACGTCAACTCAACATCAAACACCCTTCCGAGCGTAAAACGCCATTCATTTCTAACAACTTATCTTTGGGGCCTCATTAGACGCCTTCAGAAGCGCTAAATTTAAGCAGCCTCATTATATTCAATTACTTCTAGTTACTAAGTCGCAATACCTCAGCCCCACTAGAAGGTTCCAACGAGGTGTGAGTAAGCATTGTAATCGAACTTCTCCAATGGACTACGTCGAGAACAGAATGAATCAAGGTAGGCCATCCACCAATGCATTGCAATATTGTGCAACGTCCTCGATTACTGGAAAAGCACAAAAGGTTAGGATAGAAAGGATTTGGCTAACGTCTCACGTCACAGAAGCCGCAAAACCAAAGCCGGATCCTGAGGTGTAAGTCCATATATAACCCACTCCGCGCAAAGAGGGGAAAAAGAAACAAAGGAACTAATACTGTATCATCCTTACAGCCAAACAATAGCCACTCCCATAAACCTCATACTTGCCTCCCTCCTCATCTACATCTTCTACCGCACCTTCCTTCGCCCCGCCAAACCCGTCTCTCTCCCCCCACCACCGCCCGCAACTGTGTTCCAGACCTTCACACCTCCCTCCCTTCTTCCCTACAATGGCGAGAACGGTGCTCCAGTATACCTTGCCGTGCGAGGCCGCGTCTTTGACGTCAGTTCCGGCCGGAACTTTTACGGTCCCGGCGGACCGTACGAGAACTTTGCAGGGCGAGATGCGAGTCGGGGTCTGGCGTGCGGAAGTTTCGACGAGGCGATGTTGACGAAGGATTTACAGGGTCCGTTAGATACGCTTAGTGATTTAGGGGCGGAAGAGATGGAGGCGCTGAGAGGATGGGAGGAGAGATTTGAGGAGAAGTATTTGGTTGTTGGACGGTTAGTTGCTGTTGGAGAGGAGGGGAAGGAGAAATGAGGCGAGGGAACCTTCAATTGGAATGAGATATGGGCTTGGTTATCAGGTTTAGTATATAGTGCGTACGGTATGAGATGCCTATTATCGAGGGCACTCCTTTTCCTGAAGAGGCCAGCTCTCTATGAACAGGTGTTCGTGGATATGTATGATGACGCCATAGGCTAATGGAATGTTGAATTTTTAGTGTCGCGGTAAATTTTGACATGAAAAGGAGATATGTATAGCTGTATAGCTGTAAATGTGTGAGGAAAGAAACTAATACAGTTTCCTCAGACTCCCTCCCCTAGATGTGCCGTCGCCGTAGAGCCGTCATGGCTGCGCAAGCCATAGGACGAACAGAGAACTAGTAAGGACACAAAACCAAAAAAAGATATATCCATGGTGCTAGTTAGCGCATGAAATATGAAGCACAATAAAATAAATCAAAACCTAAGAGGCTCAGCGTGATTCTTTTTACCACAAACACCCAAACTCCAAAACATGCAGCGCTATACACAAAAAGCGGCAGAATAAAGAACCCAACACATCTTGCTCTTACAAACCCGTAACATGGTATAATCACACAAAAACTTGATAAAATGGCGTCGACCTGCTCCTATATGAGTTTTCACTGGCCTATGAGCTTCTTACTCGCCTTTGAGATGATCTCGGCGACTTTCTTGACTTGGGCGTCGGCTAGTTTCCAGTCGCCAGCGTCAACGGCATCACGGATGCCAGGGAAGAAGGCTTCATCGTAGCCAGACCAGAGCTGAGGCCCAAAGATCACATGTTTAAATTGTGTACGGTTGATGAGCTATATATGTGTGGCTTATTAGTAAAGGACTCGTGGGGAAAAGTATACGGGATAATAAGAAAGAGTTACTTACGCCACCACCCTCTGCTAAATCTAACAGATGTGTCTCGAAATTGGCCATACGGTTGTTATGGCTCTGTCTATGTGATGCCGTCGGTGCACTCTCAAAGCCGCCGGATGCTAGAACGACAGAGTCCCATTCCATTTCCCATTGTTCGAACACCTCCACATCATGATGGAACTGTAGAGCCGCATCTCCTAGTGGAGTAATATCGACTGGTGGAACATTCTGCTCTTTCGCCTTCCCGTGCATCCAGACATCGAGATCTATTACCCAGTTCGTGAGAGAAACAGAATATGCTTTCATATCGAATGGAAGGACTAAACGATCCGCGAATTCGAGGATAAGCAATGCCCAAATCTGCGCCATGAGTTTATGATATTGAAAATCTGGATCTCCAACAGTCGACATCCATTCGAAATTGTCATAAGCCGAGTGATAAGGGAATATACCACCTTGGAATCCAAAGTCGAGACTGGAAGTGCCTGCCATATCCTGGAAAGCAACATAGTCGCTCCCTGCCCCGAGACCTTCCAATTGACCGTGTCGCTCATCCCACAGTGCTCTTAATGTGGCATTCTTCTTCTCGTCACTGACCCGGTCCAGGACTCTTAGAAGCGACTTCTTAAAAACAGGACTCCCACTTGCTCGGAATTCTGTGCCTGCAACAGCAACATCCACATTCAGATAAGTGTAGGCATCGGCTCGAAGTTTCTCCATGTGATCCTCCACGTACTCAGTTGAACCAATGAGATTGTATTCTTCGGCATCCCATGAAGCAAATTCAATTGTTCGGAGAGGTCGCCAGCCTCGAGCCAAGAGGTCACCAAAGATATGCACAACCTCCAAAAAGACTGCAGTGCCAGAGCCAGGATCTGTAGCACCAAAGACCCAAGCATCGCGATGGTTTCCTACAATAACAGTCTTCTCTCCTTGTTCGATACCAATGATCTTACCCATGACATTCCATATTGGCTGTTCTTTCACTTCATCTTGGTTATTGACAAGATGCACGTGAGGTGATGAAGAGTTTCCGGTCCAGTATTCTATGTCAGGGATACCCCCTTTCCACTCGTCTGGAACATGATCACCGAATCCCTTGATGGCCTTCAGGAGCCCTTGCGCGTCGCCCCAAGACAATGGTATACTGGGTATATTGACCAAGCCAGGACTCTCTTCGGGAGTCAATCTCCTGGCTCCTTTTATACTAGCCCATCCAGGGGTAAGGACGTCACCTACGACCCAACTCATCAAACTCACAGCTCCCCGCTGAACCCCATCCTGTGGCATCGTGTTACCTTCTGGGGCAGGCTTGCCCTTGACAAAACCATCATCTGCAGGGTCGCTGTATATTATGCAGCCAGCAAATCCTGCTAATTCTGCAGCTTTCACCTTTAGAGCTCTGTCTCCCTCAGTACCGTAGTACTTCACTAGAGCAATCGCGCCTTTGGTATCAATGCCTGTATCCTGTAACCGTTTGAAATCCTCTCTTGATCCGTAGTTTGCGTATATCAAAGGGCCGGTAACATCGCCTGACTTAGAATGTCCATGGAAAACAGCAATCTGCTGCCGTGGAGGATCCTTGTATACATTTGGTTCCTCAATTGCAGCGCTCCATACAACCTTGCCATCCTGACCCAGAATATCCACCTTGCGCCCTCCCTCCTTGGGATAATTTAAATAAACTCCGTATTCGTCCATGCGCACCTCATCCAATCCTGAAGACTCAAATACACCGGCAACGTATTCAGCCGCGACGAAGTCCCCCTCTGTTCCAGCCATGTGATCCGTCATCGTTATCTGTTGTAACCGCCGCGCAATCCGCCTTCCATCCGCCATACTTTGAACATGAGCTCTGACACTCTCAGGATCAAACATCTGCCCACCCATGCGTTGCGCAGCATTGGAGAATATATCGCTCATAAATAAGATATAGACCACGCCCATCACTAGGAAAACAGCAAAGACCCTGCCGAGAATTATACAAAAATTCGCATCCACAACCGGCCACTTAAACTTAATTTTGATCTTGGGTATCTTGAATGGTAAATTGAATCTGGAGAGCGATTGCGAAAGACTCGATATCCGTTTCCCCCATACTGATCTCGCCCCTTCCGGTTCCTCAATTTCCAGCTCCTCCATCTCCCGTCGCACCTCCTCCTCCTCCTCGGATGCAGTACTATGTCGTCGTCCATCATGCCCATCTAAAAGACCCGCTTGTTCAAGACTTGGTCGTGTTGAAGTGTTCTCTTCCGTTGGAGGGGGTCGATAGCCCTGCCGTCGTGTGGGAACCGGCATGCGTGCTTCGGGATTGAACCCCAACAGTCCCTCTCTCTCCTCAGGTCGGCCAGACTCATTGTTGGAGGTTGATCTGGGTGCATTGGGTGTAGTTGCGCGGGATGATTCTCCAACCGCTTCTTCGTACGTCGGTATGCCTAGAGGCTCATACCTGTGCTTCTCGTCGCTCATGATGGCTGCTCGTGATGAGGCCTATTAATAGGCCTGGGGTATTCGGGGGATAAGGGCGGGCCCCTGCCGCAGATATATACGGAGGATTGCAACCTCTGTCTTTTCAATGTTGACTTCCTATAGCGGCTGTCATCGGGGCCGCATGTCATTCCTGGGTAGAAACTGGGTATCGTTGGGTAAATCCGCGGGTTGAAGTCGAGTTGAGTTTAATGGCTGGGCTGTACGATTGATTCGCGTCGTCTCGGTTCGCCGGCGAAGCCTGCACCCAGGCTCGCCAGGTCGTAAGCTGATAAAAGCGGCCTTGGCGGGTAAATCAGGGGGAGCTCATCAGATTCTGGACGTCACTCTGAGACAGCAATTGACAAGTATGAAACGGTTACGAGAATGGATGTCTCGGAATTCTTGTAGACTACTTTTCCACTTTGGCACAATAATATACTTGATTGGATCAGAGGCTGAATATAAATTATCATTTATAAGAAGGATACATAGACCTCCAACTGGACCACCCTATCTACACCCTGCTAAACCAGCATACAAAAGCTCCTGTTTGCATGTTGCTTGTCAGACGAAAGAACATTCATATAAGACTCGAGTCACTAGTCTATGGCCAATATCAATTAATCGTTATACAGTGAAAGAGGATCACTCCTCTTACCCAGCTCCATTATCAACTATGTCACTTTGCTGCAGAAGTGACCACCCCTTCGTACTCTCTCGATGTAATATACTCTAAGGTGCGTTGGAAATGTCTTTTTGGCATATCAATTGCCGCGGTTTCTTGGTTGGTTTGAAGGTTTGAGTGTATCAACTCGATGAGGCCATTCAAATATTTGGTGGTAACCTGGTTAATATTAGCATTGGTCTTCTCTCACAAGTCAACAAACACCTACGGCTTCATTTTGTTGGTCGAAGTAGTAAACATAGCGATTTAAGATCTCGACGAAGAGCTCAACAGATACAGCGGTATCCATACAGGCGTCCGCCACACGAAGAGCTCGTTGTAGACATTCAAGCACACGCTTGCCATCGCGGTAGAGCTACATTCGTTAGCGGATGGTACATGAATTATAATCATAACACTTACCCCCTTTTCATCCTCCTCGCCCCTTGCAACGATTGGTACAGCCCACCATAGGTGACTGGCTAGGTATACAGCTCTGCACTGGTCTGGCTTCTTCAACAACTTGCTACCATGAAGAGCACACTTCGTAATTAAAGTATCATAGTTTTCTTTGCCAAAGTTTCGGGTCTCGTGTAATGCGGCGGCAATAACGCAGACAGCCTGGAACTGTGCTCTCGAATCACTGATGGCTTCTTCATATATTGTGAATGCTTGCGCAAAGAATTCATAGCTGACTTCCTCCGATCCGGTTTGATCAGCAATCTGGCCACATGCAACAAAGAGTCTCAGGCTAAGTTCGGCTGAACTTTGGACACGGGCGTAAAGTGTGGAAAGCGTTGAGTGCAGGAACTTATAGAGTGCGGATAACTGGGTTTCCCAATTGTCATCAAAGTGCTCCCTTGACTTATATCGTCGAGCAAGTTTCATTCCAGATGTGATGATTGCCGGAGTTGTAAATTTGACTCGCTCATTGCCTTCTGCGTATATTCTCCTGGTTAGCTGCAGTAGCTTGAACTGAGTATCATTATTGTCGCTGTGAATGAGATGAACTATCCGAGCAAGCCACCCTTGTTCTTCTATCGTCTCATCGGTTTCTATTCCTCTCCGTTGTTGTACACCAGGATAACCTGCAGGTTGTTGCGTTCCTTCCTTGATAAGAACTTTCAAGATCTCAAGTACTCCTTCAAGTTGTTCTGTTGTTGATATTTCAGTTTGGTTCCTCATAAGGCTCTTTGCTACTTCGCCTGCAACTGCTCTTCTTGTGGGATATGTCTGCGAGTGAAGTAGGGGGATATATGTTGGAAGGGCGAGGGCGGTGAATAATGATACGTAAGATTTTGTAGGAGCCAAAAGTAGGTCGAGGATATTTTTTTGAGTTTCTGCATGATGCAAATCTGCACTATTGGCGTGCTGTTTCACTTTCGAATTTGTGTATTCTAGGACTTGATCAACGTAGTCTAACCGTTCGGGGTACACATTCAGAGCAAGATTTGTCAAGGAGACTAATAAAGCCGTTGTGTCTTGGATAGGAAGATGTTGGGCATTGACTAGGTTCATTACTTGCTCGAAGAATATCTCATAAAGCTTGATATTCTCCGGAATACCTCTGCTCTTCTTGCTTGAAGCTTCATTTGCCTCTTCGTTGCCATTGGTAGTTTCCGGCTCATTCGCTGGTTTGGGCTCTTCTTCTTTTGTAGTCTCTGCCTCCGGCTCAGGGGCTTTTGGAGAGCCCTCAGCAGTTCCGTTAGCTTCCGGCTCGACCTTGTCACCATTTGATACTTCCGGGGCAGGTTCTTCGGCCTTCTTTTCTTCAGCTAACTTCAACTTTTCCAGCAATTTGGCAACTGCCTCCTCCTCCATCTTTTGGCGGTCTTCATTAGGTTCGGCCTCAGATTCCCGTGCAGCGTAATCCGATAGTCTGTTCATCATAGCGATCACAATAACTTTAACATTAACATGCGGATTGAGCCGAGAGACAGCAGCTAGAAACTGATCGAGTGTGTGGAGGTGGAATTCGTCCGGAAACACTTGGGTAATGACTTCTAGGAGATACTCCTGCGCTAGAACGTCGCGACATTGCACAACTTGCTCTAGGAGGGGTTGTAGTATACCATTCTTATATGCTTCCAGATCCACCAACTGGCTCAGGCGAACGAGATTATTTCCGACAAGGAGCTGGAGTTGCTTTCGCTCCTCAGTTCTCTGTTCTCTCTCTCGTGAATGACCTTGATGTTGTAGCCGCACCCAGAGCTTGTTCATTTCCACAAAATTGGTCAGTGTAAAGCTGATCGAATCTTGGAGGTTGCCCTCTGGCCCATCGCCATTCCCTGTAGGCAAATAATCCCGAGCTTGTCCTGACAAGTAATATCGTAGAAATAGTCCTCGAACTGGATGCTGAACACCCCTACTCATCTCCATCATATCCTTCATAATCTCTTTCACGGGTGCATCCTCTATTGACATATACACCGTCCCAACGGTTATCATAAGATATAATCGCGGAACGATGTTGCCTGCATATTGAACAAGTTCGTATAAATCGGCGAGGTGATTGACTGGATGAGAATCTTTGAGATATACGGACAGATGTCTAAGAGCATCAAATACGGCCATATAAAGCTCATAATATTGCTTGGGCCCCAGACTGCTCGTTCGAAGCTCGGAGACGAGAGTAGAACTGGATGTTTACATGGTTAATATAGGATCTACTTCTCAAGCAATACTACTTTGCGCAAGAAGAGATATAGCCAATGGTACTTCTTAGAGCTTCTTACCTGCATTTCAGAGCATCCATGAGCTTCCCTGGCGTTTCGAGGCATTTGCGCATCAGCTGCGTCTGTTGCCTTACCACAGCGAGTGCATCTTCCAAGAGTCGCGCTTGGTCTTCAACCGCAGGAGCAGCTGCCATCTTCAAGTCTAGTCGCGAGTGCGTACACAACGACGTAGGATGATCAAGAAACTGTCATTGATATAGCGGGCGGCGAATCCCAATGTTTAAGAATTTGGGGTATCTTACTCAATTGGAGCGATGTTCTGAGAGTACGTCGTTGCTTCGCTAAACCTCCGTCAGGAGGGATAGTAAGGCTACCACAATTGGCCAAGGCTTCTGTAAGGCACATCATCCTGCACGTGCGGATACAGTATTTTGTCGGAGCAACGGTGTTGATGCATGCTAGTCTTGTGCTCTCTAACAATAACCCAATTTCAGCACTCATGATCAAACAACCTCAATGGACTTAGCAATCATTCCATCATTAGTATATATCAAACTATTTACAATATCAACTAGTCGCATAATCTGCAAAATATCATTCTAACTCCAATATGATGCGGCGCTTTTCCAGCACTTGGTGCGCTATTAATTAATACCCATAGTCCCGCCAAGTGGTGCCCAATGAAAGGGTCTGTACATAATCTCATTCTTCGTCTCTCGTCCTTCATGAATCATTGTACCTTTCGAGGTATATCTCTAAGATGACCATAGCCTCTTTTAAGATTGCCTCTTCCACAGTCCAAATGCATTTGATATCACCGCTCTCAGTGAGTGGCTAAGGTCTCTGCCTCTATGGGCGCTCGAGCCCTGAACAGAATTATCGATAGGGATGCTATTTGGTGGAAGGTCCACAACTCGTGTTGCCATACTTCTAAATGTTGAAGCTGCAGTTGCAGTAGTGTTTGACCAGTGGCTATATGTCGTATGCCATTGACCATTGTCAAATGTGTGACTGGTGGTTGAAGGGATACTGGAGTGTGGAGTAGAAATACTACCCTCTGAAGATGTTCCCAAGGTGAGAGTCGAAGTACAAGAAGTTGTGATGATAGGGGTAGTGACACTGAGCTTCGGGCTCGATGTGGTAACTGAGACTGTTGTGGCGGAACTCAAACCGTGCGGTGAAGTAGTTGAAGGGGTGACAATAGAGGAAGTTGAAATAGATCTCGTGGGAGAGACCACAGATAGTTCTGTGACCGTAACAGTCGGAGTGAAGATATCCACAACGGAGTAACTCGTCACGATAGCGGTACTTGTATCCTCTATGGTCTGAACGGATATAATGACCTCCGTAGTGCCCGGGAGTGTTAATACATCTGTCTCTATCACAGTAGTTGTTATTGGTACGGCTGGTTTTGTGATAGTCTGGAAGACAGTTGTTGGGACTGGAGAGTCGCTGGGAGTAGAAGATGATCCACCGTCGACAGGTACCACTGAGTAGGTCGCTCTTCGCAGTAGATGTTCTACTTGTCCATTATCTTCGGCCTTAAACGGCAATGCAAGCCCCACTGATAGTAATGAAGGTAAGAAAAGGAGCGGCCTTTTTGATGCACATAACCGCATTTTGATTGTTATTAGGCACAGTGACTTGCTTCAGATCGTTGCCAGATACAAATTGCGAGAGATGCACAAATAAGAAAACGACACCACTAGAGAAGCTGGAAGAAAAGAAAGGAGAGAAATACGAGCCATCGGAATATAAGCAGCCATCCATCGGCGTTGCTTTTGTGAGAGGTTGGGAAATTTTCCACAATGGTTCGTTGATATCTCGAAACTCGAGAGGCTGGGAGACATCGCGATTCGCAACAACGTTACCTACGAAATTCCTCCCCGGTTATAATGGTACCAAAGATAGAAATTTCTTTTGAATCCAAAGTTCTTATCTAAGATAATTGCAGTCACTTCTCAAGTCTCTGAGACGCACGCGTGATAACAATTAAAGACAAAGTGAGAAGTATATTATTGGGAGGCGGGCGAGGCTCGCAAGGCAAGGACGTAAACTCGCTATCGCCAGTATCGGTCCCCTGTACACCAGATCTAAGCGCGCTGCAGCTTTCCGACCGCTGTACGGTACAGCATTAACGAGTACTGTACCCAAATCACAGTGGCTGGGGAACTCATAAACATCCGTCCGGATCTGCTCCCCAAAAAGCTTCTTTCTGGATCAATATTCCTTGAAATCTAGTTCTCAATATGTCCTGCAAGATGGTCATGGTCGCACCAACAAGAAAGAGGATGTTTGGCCTGGTTTCGATGATTTCCAGTTATTCCTTGCAAACCCTGTGTATAGGGCTGAAGCTGTGCCACATTCTGTTGGACCCTACTTGACTTCTTTACGGCGATACCAGCTTACCATCTTCATCCACTGCAAGAGATGCCTAGGAGGCCATATTCATATATTTTATTGCGGTCACACACCGTCTTTCAACGTATATGATCCAACTTACCGCCTCTCACTCAAGTGCTTCACCGCTGTCTTAATAACCCCCAGCCAATCTGGAGCCACTTCACTTTGCATGTCGCCAAGTTGTGACAAAGGAGGCCTTCCCGAAGACTCTATTCATGGTTGCTACTAGGGTGATGGTGATTCTTGCCATTTTCATGACAATGAGCGAAAAGTGCGGTGGTACAACGAATTGATACGAGCCTCGCGAACCGGACTCAGCTCAGTCAGCTGTGACCGAATGACTGTGGCGCCCCATGCTACAGCGGCGGATTAATTACAGTCAGATTTGGTCTTGGTATGCTTGATACTGTGTATGGTAGTTGCAGGAGACCCTCCGGTTATCTGCTCATCACATATCCGGATACCCATGATCCATTTTCACACCGAGGGTCTTATTCATACGTAAAATGCTCAAAGCTGTGTATGAAGCTGATGCGACTACGCCGCTCATCTAGTCAGCTAAACTTACGGTCAAGTATTCATTTCTTAAGTCAAGCCGATCTCACTGAAGATTTCATATAAATCTGAGTATTTCTATTGTTCATGCTTCAATTTGCTGGTTTTCCGATTCCCTTGACCTGTTAACACGTTGGGATGCGACGGAGTTAAATAGATCACTAATCATCATCACGACTAATGTAGGGGCAAGTTGTCATTGCCCATCTCAGGTTAGAGTTTCCGGTCCTTCGGGTTGAGTTTTGAGTTTGTATCTCTGTCTATGCAAGGATCTCTTGCAAGCTTATCCAATGGACGGTATTTCAGCTTGCCACGAAGTACCCACAAGAGCGTTATCGCTTAACGTTTTTTTCGAATGGAAGACGACAGGAGCATGTAAGAGCAACTGTCCGAGGATTGAAGTGGATATTTTATATCCCTTGCCTGTCTCTTCTGATTCTTCAGCTTCCGAAATCCCCCCAACACAAAATTGTGCAACTTGCAAGGACGACATACCAACATCAATAGGTCACGTGATTGGGAGACAAAATACCATGGCTGAGATTGGTTGTGCATGCCATAATTCTATAACGACATCAAAGAAGATCGGTTTGCTTGATCTTCCCTTGGAATTACGGCTCAAAATATATGACTATCTCCTACCAGCGCGAACACACAAAATTATGACCCAGCTTCCTCATAACGGCTTCTTCTATAACACCAGCATTATCCCTGAGCATTCAGCAACATCATTTTATCCCTTTGGTCGATGTGGCCCTAAGGAGCAATTGACGACCTATAAAGTTATAACAACCAACTTTCGTAAGGATTATCCAGAGCCGAGCATATATCCTTCAATACTTGGAACGTGTAAGCAAATTAGGGAGGAGGCTGAGCCAGTTCTTTACGGTTCAAGCCAGACCCTGTTTGATTTTGGGTCGCACCTCGACGCTTTTCAAGCTTTCTTTAAAGACCGGTCTTCTCTCGCAAGAAGGTCTGTAAAGAATATCAGGATTGCTCGAGAGATCACATATCCGAATCACGCAGAAAGCCTTGTATCATCGAAACCAGACCCTGCTTGGATCACGTTCTCCAATTTTATCTTATCCCAGTTTCAAAACTTACGCACAATTGATCTAATACTATGGGCTTCGGGCGGATCAGGAGCATCTTTTCCTGCTACATCTTCTACAACACTAGGGTCTACTACCACATTTAGCTACGAAGATGACAGCGAAGTAGCAGCGGCGATGGCATTGGTTCAGCAATGGAAGGAATGGGATTGGACGCAAAACCTCCTTAACTCGATTGCATACTTGAAGACAAGGATTACCTGGTGGCAATTCAATCCTTCAGGAGAGCTGCAATTTGATCCTTGGCTTGCAAAACGTATGGCCATCGATCCATCTGTGAAGGATAAGATGGTAAGAAATGGGGTTCTTACTGAGCGAACGGCTGTGTTTTGATGTTGCTCGTACACTTAATCACCATTTTAATATATATCTGGCGTTTATAGGGGAAATATTTCAGGGATAGAAGGCGTCTCTGTGCATGGGGAAATGATATAGAAGGGCTCGAAAGGTAGACTTAAACATTTTGGTAATCCAGGCGCCGGTAGAGGTCATATTCTTATGTGTCACGGATCCATGGCAGGGTTTATTTCTTATCATGACGATTGGTAGAGCATGGTAACTTAGAATACTTTACTCTTTTTGTTGATGGTGCCTTAGCCCTACTCTAGGCATAGGTAGACTTTAATACTTCTTTTTTAGAGTCCCCGTCTAATTGAGTCCTATGCTACAATACATGAATATCTGTTTCCTCTTTGTAGCAAGCATGAAACTCGTATTATAGCTCGTATCAATGATAATTGATTGCATTAGTTTATCCTTTTGCAGCACCCGCTTTAAAGAGGACAATATCACCGTCTTCCATAACGTAGTCACGGCCTTTTGTTAGGAGCTTGCCCTTAGCCTTGACTTCGGCTTCGTCTCCAAGCTCCTTGAGCACAGTGTAATTATATACAAGTGCTTGAATAAAGGTCTTCTCGAAATCACCGTGAATAACTCCAGCGGCTTGAGGAGCCTTAGTTCCATTTCTAATGGTCCATTGTCGGACCTCATCAGGCCCAGTGGTGAAGAAACTGCCCAAATCCAGAGCCTTCCGCATAGCAACGATAGCTTTCGGTAAAGCGGATTCAACGCCTAAGTTCTTGAGCTCTTCTTGCGCCTCTGCGTCTGTCTCAAAGCGAGATAAGCGCTCTTCCAAACAAATGGAGATTGGGATGATAGGATCACCAGCTGCATTCGTCTTGACCCACTCAGCAATTTTGCCAAGGTGCTTATTTTTCCGTCTGATGTAGTCTTTCTCACTTAAGTTGACAAGGAATACAACAGGCTTTGCAGTGAGAAGGAAGAGAGGGTTAATGAACTCGATCTATTAGAGTCATTTGTCAGCATTGCATACTAGACAGTATTTCGTCATATAAGTGATATAAAATATGGGTGTAAATCAGAACGGGTTTTTTATCTCACGATGCACTCTGTTATATTGAGGCATTCGACGAGCTGGGTTATAAATCAGGCCTTTTGGCCTTTTGTCATCATAAATGTGGTATGGTGGAAAAAAGAAAAGGAACTATACATACCTCCTTAGGTGTCCAATTACCCTTTCGGACGTCTTTGCCACTCTGTAACCACTCGAGGACCTTCTCTACTGTAGCCTCCTCTTCCTTCAGCTTTTTCATCTCAAGGGTCTGGCCACCTCTTCGAGTTTGCTTCTTTAAGTTTTCGAGTGCTTTCTCAGTAAACTCGATATCTTTAATCCGCAACTCTTCACTGATGATATCCAGATCTCGAACTGGATCAACATCTCCCTCGACGTGAATGATTTCGGCGTCGTCAAAGCATCGTACAACCTGGAAAATAGCATCAACGGCACGGATATGTGACAAGAAAGCATTTCCGAGCCCTGCACCAGTTGAGGCGCCTCGTGTCAGACCAGCGATATCGTAGATGGTAAGATGGGCAGGAACGCGAGACTTGGGCTGGTATTTCTCGCATAACCAGTCAAATCTTTCATCTGGAACGATCACACGAGACTCTTCGGGGTCAATTGTAGCATATGGGAAATTCTGCAGAACTAGTTAGAATAGAAGTTCGTTGGTTAGGTAGACTTGTGCACTTACGGCGGGGTTCCCTAGAGAACATTTTGTAATAGCTTGGAAAAGGGTTGATTTGCCAACATTAGCAAGACCAACCTAGAAATAATCAGTCAAGGTTCAAAGCGATAATATTCTGGAATACATACGATCCCACTCTTTAGGTTGTTACCGGGCCTGCCCAGTAAAACCTTCTCTTCCTTTACTGCCTTCTTTGGGGGCATTCTCTTTTTAGAATACTGTCGATGTGGTGCGAATAAAAAGACCGTGCAATTAAGCAGGCTTGATTTTCGGCCAGCAGTTCTTGCCGCTGTTCGTTGGAAGAGGGGTGTGTAAGAAGAGAAAATCTGCTGAGAACTTAGTGCAGACGTCGTGATGTAGCGCGTGTGCGAGAGAGTTGTTTTCACCCCTCGCTGCACGGCAGCACTCAAGTTAGGCATGTGTGTGTGCCAGTCAGAAAATTTGAACTAATAGCGCAGAAACTTGAATGGTGGTGGGTAGCGCGGCTAATTCTCGGTAGTGCAGCGCCAGATAGACGACGTCAAGGTCAGATAAGGTGAGGAGGAGGCGGGACTGGATTACAATCCACTATCGACCGATTATTCCGTCCTCAACCCTCTTCGTTCAAGGGACTGTGTCCGTAGCGTCGCTCTACACTCTAACATACACTCATAATGGCACCTAAAAAGGAGCGGAAAAGTGGTCAGCATCGGTCCAATCACCGATCAACCCTCTCTTTACAGAAGACTAAGATCGTCATAAATGTCTATGATCTTCTCCCAGTATGTTTGTCTATCTCTATACTAACATCTATTAGCTTTGTGAATTAAAGCTAACCTTGGTGTCCTTTAGCCCGGTAAATTCGCATCCATGCTCTGGACTCTCGGCGCATCTCTACTACACTCCGGTGTTGTCATAAATGATAAAGAATACGCATTCGGAGGGCATGACAGACGCGGGGTGACTGGTGTCTACTGGACGAAACCCAAGACCGAACCACCGGGAGGAACATACAAGTGCGAGATTCTCCAAGGATTCACAGTCGCGCCCCAGGAGGAAATAGATGCGATTATCCTCGAGGCTTCGGAGGCTTTTCAAGGCACAGCCTATAATCTTCTGAGCAAAAACTGCAATCATTTCAGCTCGTATCTTTGCGAGAAACTCACCGGTAGGCCTGGACCCTCATGGCTGAACCGTGCTGCGAGCATTGGGGTTGCGCTACCGTGCGTTGTACCGAAAGAGTGGATAGCTCCACCCGATTTTGATACGGCGGATGGCGAGTTGCTTGATGATGATGATCTCGATGATACAAATGAGCGCTCTAGAATGCTACGCGACCATGATTCGAGAGATAGAAGGTTGCTGGATGAGCCTCGAGCCAGTACTGCGGCAGAAGATGCATGGGATAGCGAAGAGGAAAGGCGGCAAGGCGGTAATGGAAAAGGCAAAGCGCCGATGAAAGATTCATCTGGAAGAGTCATGCCTGCATCAGAGAGAGCACCAGTTCGTAACGGACGATGAGGCTATTCGGCATTATTTTGATTATTTTTGGCGTTCGGTGCTTGGGCGGCAGCCAAGAAATCCTTGTTTGGCGTTTGGATATCCCTAAAATGATACCATCTATGTATAATCCATTGACTATTGTACATTCATGATGAAATACATTATACCGTGTGTGATACAGGCAGATACACAGGAAGCGCGAAGCTTGCCCGCTCTAACCCAAACGCCGGGGTTTCTTGCTCCTGGTACCACCAAACTTCAACCTAGTTGCGTCTGTTACCCGAATGACCTTTCCTCTTAAAAATCTTCCTTCTGTACCAAGCAATGCTTTAGTAACTGCCTCTCGGCCTGCCCCGAAGCCTCTTAAGCAGACTTCCAGTCTCCTAATCTGTGCGTTGATCCCTTGTTCCTGCATTCTTCCCATGACATAGGCAGCCAACTGATATGCGGAATCATAATGTTTCCTCCCAGATTTTCTAAATCCAATATTGCCACACGACATTGACATTATTGGTTCTCGATTTGGTTTTGTGAGTGTAATATGCGTATTGTGTCTTGTAGCATATATGTGAAAATGGTGTGGCTCTTCGTCAAACTGGTTCGGAGTTTGAATGAAGCTTCCATCAGAAGATAATGTGGTGGTGTCGAGAAGAGTCCGAGATCTATTAGGACGTCCGTCTTGCTTTGTAGCACCTGAGAAGAGATTGGCAAGGCTTGCCATACTAGATGATGTATTTCTCCCAGCCGGTCTTGAAGGTAAGGATTGAGGCTTTAGTTCTGAAGGAGTTTCGCCCTCGTTGTTTCTTTTTGATGTACTAGAGAAGGAGCGGAGGCATCTGCTGAATGCCATCCGCGAGAAGGGGCATTCCACGGTAACAGCAGAGCGCCATTGAGGCACGAGCCGGCTAGCTACTGTCCGACTCATGACTTGATGGGCTGAGATATCGACTTGTGCGATTCTCATGTAATTCACAAAAGTTATATGCCAAGACGGTAATTCCCGGAGTTGATGTTTTTCCGGGATCGGCCACCCTAGGCGAAAAGAATAGGACTTCCGATGGAATTCTTGCGACTAAATTTCCTCTTCTGTAGTTTTCTCTGTGGGTAGGCTCCGTCCAAGCCTTAGTCAATCTTTAATAGCAGGTATGAGCAGTTTGAATAGAGCTTTGACGAGGTTGCCGTCAAATGGCTACCGCTCTATTACATCTGTCACACGACCAAGCAGCGGATTAGGATCCATCCTTATTCAGCCATGCAGTCGGTCACATCTCCACCATTTGGTAGCTCAACGATCGATACCTGAAGTTGAGACTTCACAATTGGTATTGCGGTCTAAATTGCTTCCTGAAGATATCCGCGCTGGCATTGCGCCTTTTGGTTCGAGGAATTTCCACGCCGCAACAAGATTTTACCAAGAGAACAAATCTCAGAAACCAGCCGCTTCAGCAGAGTCTGCAGAGAAGGAATCAAACGAAGAGCCAGCTTCTGAAAAAGACGCAAAGCAAGAAGAAGAGCCCGAGAAAGAACATGAAGAGGGCGAAAGCAAAGAGAAGAAGGAGGATGCCCCTCCACCCCCACCACACGGTGATAAATCGCCGTGGCAAGTATTCACTGAGACCTTACAGAGCGAATTTAAAGCCTCTAAGGAATGGAATGAATCTACAAAAGCCTTAGCTGGCGGTGTTCAACAATTTACGGAGAATGAATCAGTGAAAAAAGCCCGCCAAGCGTATGAACAAACGACTGATACTGTGACATCGGGTGCTGCGAAGGTTTTAAAGACAACCGCTGGTGCCGTGGGTAAAGGTGCTGCATGGACTTGGGAGACGCCGGTGGTGAAGGGCGTCAGATCAACTGTGAATGCAACTGCAAGTGCTATAGAGAAGACCACAAGACCACTTCGAGAGACTGAAGCCTATAAAAACGTTAAAAATGTCATCGATGATGGGAGCAGCTCCAGATATGGGGGTTGGGTTGAAAGGGAGGAAAGACGCAAGGCGCGAGAACAGCGGGAACGGGAAGAAGCTGCGGCCAGAGGACTACATGGGAATCGGGTCGAGGTCCCTCAAGAAGACCCAAAGTATGTTGCAATGCACTAATCTGACGTTTTGTGGCTAATACGTTTACAGCGCTGGAACTAATGTCACATTACACAAAGATGCTGCATGGAAGGAATCTTGGCGTAATTTCAGGGACTCTAACAAGGTCATGCAATCCATCTTCTCCATGAAGTCCACATACGAGGAATCTGATAACCCTCTTATTTCGACTGCCAGAAGTATCTCAGACCGTGTGGCTGGATTCTTCGCCGAAAATGAGACCGCTCAAGTTATCAAAAAATTTCGTGAGATGGATCCGTCCTTTCAAATGGAGCCATTCCTACGAGATATGCGAGAATATATTCTGCCCGAGGTGCTTGATGCATACGTCAAGGGTGACAGTGAAACACTCAAGCAATGGTTGTCTGCTGCCCAGTTCCAGGTTTACGATGCCCTAACCAAGCAATACACGACCGCTGGATTGAAGTCTGACGGTCGAATCCTTGATATCCGGAATGTTGAAATATTATCTGCCAGAATACTCGATCCTGGAGACGTACCTGTTTTTATTGTTACTTGTAGGACACAAGAAGTCCACGTTTATAGGAACGCCAAGACGAATGAACTCGCTGCTGGTATGGAAGATAAGGTCCAGCTAGTGACTTATGCCATTGGCGTTACTCGAGTGCCCGAAGACGTTAACAACCCTGAGACAAGAGGCTGGAGACTGATCGAACTACAGAAGAGCGGAAGAGACTATATCTAATCATTGGCAATCAGCCATTCTTGTTCACCATTTGCTGCATAGCGCTTCGGGTGGCTTGGGAAGGGTCTGAAATATTACCGGCTAGTGTATATCATGTACTTGGCGTAGCGGAGTTTTTACGGATCTTGATGACGCCCTCAGTGTATCTGAGGCTATGAACTTTTATCGACTGTATCACTCAGTGTGTCTCCCCACTCTTTAGACGATAATGTTTGGTCTTGAAAGGAGACAGTTTTGTACAACAGAAACCTGTATTTTGGAATTTGGTGTGCTTAAAGCAGCCTTATGACATAGTAGCGCAATCAAAAATATGTTTGTGGGATGAGATCTGCTGTTAACCTAGCAATTACTTGGAGATCCCTAAAGTTTGGAGAACTTCTGGCATGGCTTTGGGCATCACGGCGCCTTGTTCTGGAGTGTTTTTGCTCTTGAACTCGTCCGACATCTGCTCAAATGTCACCCACTCGACACCCTCGTGTTTGTTGATGTGATCAATAATTCTGTATAATGTCAGTGGAGAATCTTGCCGCATCTAGAAGTCTATTTTATACCTCTGATGCATTAAAAGAACATGCGGGCGGCCTGAAACATCTGGGTGAATGGTCATGGGGAAAATGAACTCATCATAATTCTCGTAGAAGTAATTGAAATGATCCTAGATTTTTAGCCTCAAGATCACAGCAAAAGATACGGCGCTCGTTACGTACCATCCATATATCTTCTACATCCCTCGGGTTCACATATCCATGACTGTTTGGAGATGATTTGATGAACATCATGCTACATATATGTTAGGGTCCAGGGTATCACCATAGCGGAGCAATTGATTGGAACTCACGGAGGGAGATCATCGATATACCATGATCCAGGTATCTCAACCAATCCGGTAGGCTGTCCTTTTACAAGTGGTTTCATCCACTCGGCGGCTTTTTTGCTATAATCAATCTTTGTCCAGGAATCGCCAATCCTTAGCCAATACATCTGGCAATCATGATGGCTCATACTATGATCATACTCAATACCGTAGCTTAACAAGAGTTCTGCTCCCTCCTTGCTAGTCTCCCACCAGGGTGCCACGCTACCTCTGGGTGGTTTTCCACAGAATTCTGTAAGCAGCCTGAATGTTTTATCAAGGACATCACGCTGCTGTTCCAGAGTCATATCTGCCGGATTTTCATGAGAGTAACCGTGTAGTCCAATCTCATGGCCAGCATCACGGATCATAGCACTCTCTTCAGGGAACGTCTCGAGTGAATGGCCTGGAATAAACCATGTTGCCTTTATGTTATTTTTCTCAAACAGCTTAAGTAGTCTACGAGTGCCAATCGTTCCAGCAAACATGCCTTTTCGATGCAATTAGTTCAAATCACGGAGAAAACAAGCAGCTTCGTATAATTCTACAGTACGTACCTCGACTGATATCATTGGTGGAGTCCTCACCACCGTACGAACCCAGCCACCCCGCAACGGCATCAATGTCTACACCATAGCCACAAAGAATTCGCTTCTTACCCATTGCTGTGATGAAATATATGTTAGAATTCTTAGATTATGATATAAGAGGGGTGTATCAACGCCTCTATCTACAGCGGATCAAGGCTGGCTCGAATGAGGATATTTTCACAATAAACTGTAATGGGGGACCGGCTGGTGGCCATAGTTGAGGAAGATAGATGAGGGGTATATATTAGTTATCTAATTAGTTAGCTAGTTACAACCTAGAATTACCCTATGATATCGTCACCAACAGTGGGAGGTGATCAACTCGGAGCTTCTTGGAGATACCGATGTCTCGATAAGGATCACGTGGTTAATGCGATAAAGAATTGGCCCAAGCTTCGCATGTGATTGCATCGCTAAAGCTGTTTGGGACGACCCAGATAGCATCAAATGAAAGCGCCATCTGCCTATTCTTGTACCTTGTATTCTATCTCTTTCGGATTATACCATTGCGTTTCTAGTGGTTAATATCAATGTCTCTATAAATAAAGCATTTCTGCATACGTGCAAAGTCAACGGTTCAACCGATCTTCCGGCGCATCAGAATAAACCTCCTTACACCATCGCACTTTGAGAGCTTCAGATCTTTAAACGCTAGACGTGCAGGACTCAGCCCCTGCAGTCCTGTTGTCGATGTAGCGTGTGATTGTTGAATGAATGCAACCTTTAAATCCTTTTCTGAGTTCATTCTTCAAAAGTGCTCTGCCATCGCAGTGTACACCAATCCATCATCATGTAAGGCTGTTGCTAGTCCTCCCCATCTTGTCAGAGAACGTTGGTGATGACTGTACAGAGCTGACAATTAGCCATAGATTCTGCTAGTACCCACCACTGAGGTCCTCCTCACCTCCCGCGACCGCGAATCCGGTGCTCTCTACTCAGATCTTGCCGGATCCGAGGAGTTTCTGGGCAGCCATGTTTTGCGAATACCAGCCAACAATAATGCTGCAGCGGGGGGGAAGGATACACCGAGCATGCGTGAGAATAGGGGAAAACCAAAGCAATACACGACAGTTAATGGCAGAACGGTAGTAGTGAAAGATTCGTTCGTATACAGTAATAAGGGTAAACTATTTCCATTTTTAGTAGGTGACGTATTCTGATGATGTGCTTAGGCTTCAAAACTTTAAATCAGTCGCAATTACTGAGCGATACTCTTTATTACCCTGACTCCATCGAACCGCGACAGTGGCTTATATACTACATCTCCAAACCTTTATTAGGTGTTTGCGAAGAAATTTCTATTATCCCAGCAGTGTTGCCAATACCCCTTGCAAATGGACAGCCCGCACTTCCACCTCGGCCGCCTCTACAAGGGGAATCTGCTGCTTTAACCAGCCCCCTACCTCGCAAGAAAGACATCAGAAGTTTCAATGACCTCCTAAATAACTTTCCAATGATCGCACGACAAATGCAACCTGGACTTGAACGCTTATTTAAAGAGTTTCATATGGCTTTTGAGAAACCTTTACCTCCACCTCCATCCGCCTCTATAATACCGGATCCTACACCGGATGGCCCGATCATAACGGCGATGAAGAAAGCTCGGTCAAATAGTATAAGCTCGGTTCCAGTTGCGCTTTCAAATGAACATTCCGCCCAGCGTCATATCGAAAATTTCTACGTTGAAGATGATGAAGACGTCATGCGGGGAGCGTTAGAGACAGCTGTTACTGCAGCAATTGATTTATTCCAATCCGTCGACAAACAACAGCTATCTCATCTTGGTGCTACAACCGACCTTACTGGTCCTATTGTTGAGCGATTGATAGAGCGCTATGTTACCGAACAAGTACACGACACTGTATTATGGCCCCGACTTTGTGCGATGAAACGACCGGAAGATTTCGAACTCGAGTCTAAGATAAGACAGATGGAGTACATAGATGTGTCCCAGGTCGGTATTCTCATAGAAGGCGGCCATCGAGGAAAGCATGAACTGACATTGAGGTTGGGTCGAGGTGTTGAGGAATTTCGGAAGCTGAACATCGCCGGGAGCCCTCAACAGATGATGGATATACTATTGCTGACACTGAAAACTATTACACAACTCCCTGATATCGTAAAGGATGGCTCTGCGACTGCTAATGGCACATCCGAAAAGGTCAGCCCAGTCCTTACAATCAATGCAGATACACTGGTATCGTTGCTCCTCGTTGTAGTCATTAGATCCCAGGTACGCTACCTTCATACAAGGTTGTTATATATGCGACACTTTATCTTCATCGATGATGTTGAGAGTGGAGAAATGGGGTATGCACTAAGTACATTTGAAGCGGTTCTTTCATATCTGGCTAGAGACTCTGGAGGCCTTCGCAAAGCTAGCAGGCGGAATCATAGACTCTGGCAAGCAACTCGAAGGGGTGAAGTGAAGGAAATGATGAAAATAATGGAACCAGATAGGATTGGTCTTGATGACGATGATGATGACGAACATGCTATCATTGATGACGAGAATGATGCCCCGTGGAATATTGTCGACAACTATTCGAAGGCCTCGTCAGCTACCAATGGGGATAGATTTGCGGAGGCATCTACACTTAATCATGTGTATCTATTTCAGATACAACATCACGACCATAATGACGAGCAGCTCCCACCTTTACGAAAGCAAAAAACGGTAACCATGGATACAAGGAGCATGTCCAGCGGTTCAGAGATATCCTATCGCTCCCGGGCGACTACTATCGATTCGCTTAACAGCATAATCGAAGGAGACATATCAATCGAACGTCTTTCACAAACAGAGGACTCCTTTGGTGAATCATTGCTTATGATGGCTGTTCAAAATGAGAGGTCTGAGTCTCTGAGATATCTGCTCTCTTTAGATCGCTATTATCCAATAGCATCAGTCCTCGAGGACAGTAATAATGAAGGGACTACCTTGTTAAGCGCAGCTGTTCAGCTGGGTCACATAGAGCTGATCGACATCATCCTTGATTTTGTCTTCAAAGCCAAAGACGAGTCAATTGTAATGGAATATCTTGCTCGACAAGACATACGTGGAAGGAGCGTAGCCCATTATCTATTCAACGTTCCGGCACTCATCTCCAGAGTTGGTCGATTGTTACCCTGGCGACAGAAGGATCAGAACGGACAGACACCTCTATTTGCGCTTTGTAGATCATATGACCAAGGTCATTATCGGGCTATGGTGGAAGCTGGACTTACTGCTGCCGCTGAAGCCCAGGGTGACGGGCAACCTCTCAGTTTGGATGACCACGTCGATGCTAAGGGCAACACCTTACTTCATATTGTCAACGACCCGCAAATTGCTCTACGACTTCTTCTATGCTGTGACTCTGATGTCAATGCCACGAATGACAAGAAATTTACTGCACTCATGGTAGCAAGTAAGTATGGAAGGTTAGAAATGGTTCGAGTACTCTTTGGCGACCCACGAGTAGACATATTTGCGAAGGAATTGCGGGGCCTAACGGCTGTTGAACTGGCAAAAGATGATGACGTGCGAAACCGGATCGATGATCTGATCCTCTTTTCCAACCGTCCCGGCGCAGATGGCCGTATCACATCTGTAGTTCGCGCCTTCTTCGTTGAAGATGCAACGATTCGCCTGGTTATTAAATCAGGGGCACCAACTGAGGATAACCAAGGCTTCACGGTAACGACTTGCAGACGGTCACTAGCTGATTTTGAACAATTATCACAACTGTTATCACTAGAGAATCCGGCTTCATGGATTCCTAGCATCTCAGGGATGCGTTCTCCGTTCCAAATCCCATCTAAGCCATCTAGAGCAGTGTTAAGAGACATCCAGGTCCGCTTAGATGCATTTCTCAAGATCCTGCTCTCGCACACGACATTCTCCACGCATGAAATGTTGTGGGAATTCTTTTTAGTACCTGATATCAAGGCCGAGATGATGGAACAGCGCAGTAACCTCAAAGCTCAGGCTAGGATTGAGACAGTTAGAGACGAATACGAACCTATAGAAGACGTTCGGGACGTGGAACAGTTCATTGATCATGCGAGAGAAACCGTTAGGAGTGTAAATTATTCAACCAAGAGTGTCGCCCGTAGAGCTTATGCGATGCGTTCTGCTAGTTTAGGTATGTCGGACTTCAAAATGGTTATAAAATATCTTTACTAACGATTAAGCAGACTTCTATGACGCTTGCAGTCTCGCATCGCGAGCGATTTCTACTCTTGCATTCTTACCGGCTTCACACAAAACAGCACTCGAAATATATGTTCAAACTATCGCCCCTACCTCATCCCCACCGCATGCAGCTTTCCACAACACATTTCTGACGACATATAATACCGTAATTGCCATGCTTCTATCCCTTTCTAGACCCACTCAACTTGTTTCTTCAATTACTACGTCTCGCAAGGCCATAGAGCGTTCCTATAATTCTCTTTCTAGGTCTAGTCGTTGGCCTCTGGGATTACTTGATGAAACTCGTCAACGTCTAAACGAAGAAAAGGAAGGCAAAGTTCGAAAAGCAAAAGAAGAAGAGGCCCAACTAGGAAAAGAATTAAGATACACACAGCAGGTTGTTGCTGCTGAACTAGCTGGGTGGCAAGAACTACATGAGAGGAGAGGACGCGCAGCGATTAGGGACCTAGCGAGAGGCATGCTTGCGAGAGAGAAGTGTGTATTAGAGGGAATGAGAAGAGCCATGAGAAAAGTGAAGGAGAATCGTACACCATGATATAACTTCTTTTTAATGTTCGCCATCTTAGGGAGAGCCTCCCTTTTTGTTTTCAGTTATGCTAGTTATAATATAATGAAAATAGAAGGAGCAGCGTTTGGGCGTTTGAAGAGGATATAGAGCTGGGAATTCTTTCAAGACGGGATTTCTAGGATTAAATCTTCCCTGTGTGCAGGAAGGAGATTTGTTTAAAGTAAGATAATAATATGATGTCACAGTACTTGGATCACGCAGCATAGATAGATCTTCTTTTCTTTCTGAGAAGGACAATTTCCGATTATGTATCCATCTCCAAAATGAGAATAGGAATTGAAAAAGCATAGCTACAATGCTTACATGATATCTCTAACGTTCATCATCTCACTCTTCTCTTGTCTCTGAAAAAAGAAGGAAGTCCCTATCTCAATTTACCCTCAACCTCCACCGCCCACCACTCCGGGAAATCCACCACCTTCTTCCCCTTCCTGGCCTCCTCGGCACAGAACACCATGGCATGGCTCCGAATCACCTCTTCCAAACTACATCCCAAAAACGTCTTCTGCGCTTCCGCAACCGCCATATTGCCATTCTTCACCCTATCAATCGCCAGGATGAACTGCCTCGCCAATCCAGCGTCCCCACCTCCGTGGCCTCCACCCGCAATATGCGGTTTGTACACCTTGGTCGTTGCGGATCCGAAGTCCTCGACGGTGATGGTCGAACTATCGGCGTAAATCTCGCCGTCGGAGCCGTAGATGTGGGTGTATCGTTCGCAGATCTTGGTGGTGTGGGCGACCATGTGGAAGACGGCCGTTTTGGCAGCGCGGTTGCGGAGAGCGAGTTCTTTGTCTTGGGCGTCGGCTGGTAGAGGGTCGTTCTCCCAGGTCATGGTGACGACCTGCTCGTCGCAGACGTCGTTGTCGGATTCCCAGACGCAGCGGCCGAACCAGTTCCTGGACTCGATATCTTGGGGAGGCGTGGTGTTTGCGTCGTAGTCTTCGGCGAGTTTGGAGAGGACGGTTGATTCGCCTGTTCCTTTGGCTACACAGTCTTCTATTTCTGGGACGACGATGTGGATAGGCCAGTGTGTGTTTCCAGATTGAAGGCCTTTGAATTGTGGGCCGATGTATATCTTCTTTGCTGAGTACTTACAGCTGGATTCTATAGGACAGGAGAGACAGTTCGTAGCAGAGCCAGCGGCTGTGGGTTTGCGGACCTTGGTGAAGTATTGAAGAGCCCCGGTTGAAGTTACGGATTTGGGAATATGCGCTGGTGTAGAAACTTGGGGTGGTGGGGAGCAAAGGAGCCATAGTAAAAAGTCGATATCATGACAAGATTTGGTGAGAAGGGAGGGTGCAGTAGTCTTTTCTTTACGCCAGTTGCCTCTTGGGATATAGTTAGTATAGGCAATGCCTTGTGATAAGGGAAAAGGAGGAGCACTAAATATACCTCACGTAGCTATGTGTAAAATGCCACCATCCCACCGGTTCCGTGTGATTGATGGACATGATATCTCCAATGACTCTATCCTCCAACAACAGCTTCCTCAACAGCATATTATGAGGGCTATACCTCAGCACATGACCAATGGAAAAGATCTTAGATGGTGTAGACTTCTCTGGTAGGTCTGGTAGCAGTGCTCTATATATATCGACGCAGTCACTAAAAGACGTAGCCAGCGGCTTCTCACACATGATATGAAGTCCCAAGGGTGCTAGGTCGATAATAACCTCTTTGTGCTGCTCATCGAGTACGCAGATGAAAACGCCATCAGCACCATCAGGAACAGGCTCGCCTCTAGCAGCTCGATCCCTCCGCTCAAGTTCGTATTTGACATAATCTTTCCAGTGAGCGAACTCTTGTCCTTCCGGTGGTCCTGACTTGCCCCAGATGTGCAGCTCTCCCATACGCTTGCGCTTGTACTCGATGGGTTCTACCACGGCAACTACAATGCCGTTGGATGAGTCTTGCGTAGCTTTTGCATAGGCGAATCCGCGAGAGCCAGCTCCTATGATGAGAAGTCGAGGTGGGTTGGTTGACATTGGTGGCCGCTCGGGGCCTGGGAGACGGTCATCGTCAGTCTCGTTATCAGCGTGTGGAGCCATGGTCAAGCGGTCTGGGTATCAATTGTCCTATTACGGTTCTATTCTTATTCTAGGATAAGCATCCGGAGAATTTGGAGTTATAACATCAATGAGATATAAAGATCTTGCAATGGTTCTTGGTGCATGGGTCTAGTATTTATAGATTCATCATCTCCTTAAGACATACACGAAATGGCAGCCTGGTCTGGAGCTGCGGTTGGTTGAGTCTCTCTCAGCCTTGCGGAAGCAACCCACTATTGATGCGGGGTGAGTTGTTAGGGGAGCTTGCTGCCATGTAACGTTGCCAGCCAATCAGAGAGCTCTGATTTCTACGCAGAACTGAGAGAGCCTCAAGAAGTCTCATTTGGATCATCTCCAGAAAAATGGCTGAAACAAGCTGGCAAAGGTATAGTAGAAATGTCCAGATTTCCCCCCTTTTCCTTCGAAGACCTAACCTCTACCGCAACATATTCCCCCAAAAACCGAAATGGAACTGCAATAGTTCTACTAATTACTGAGAGCTAGTGTTGGTAGTTAATCCATGTTGACACTTGCATATACACAACCTATAGTCAAGTCAGACGTGATATTTGTACTTATACCTGAATTCAATAACTCACCTCAAGCCATATCATCTCACCGGGAGCTTGCTTGGGTCTTTTATCGAAAATCTCACCATTTAGAACCCAGATTTCTTCACCATAAGTCAGTGGCTTTCGCTCTCCAGACTCATAAACCTCGATCAACTTTAGGATATTAGCCTTCTGGTTTTGCTGATCTTCCCTTTGAAGATAGGACCTGAGCTCTCTGATCCTCTTTTCAGGGTCATTGACGAATGCTATGGGCATGGCCGGTGAAAAGACCGGTCGACCAGGCATTTTTGATGCGTTGATTTGAGAATTTAGAGTAGATGGTGTCATTCCTAATACAAAATTAATAAAAAACGATTTAGATCAGGAACAGTGATGACGAACAAATAGAATGACTGAGTGAGGCAGTGAATGTCTGGTTAGCTAGGCCTAGCTCAAACGAGGTCCTCTTGTTTCCCCTGCTGGCCTCAACGAATCTGAAGGAATTCCTTGATGTCTGGGAATATGGTACATTGTGAAATTCAAATTCTATACCTAGAGTTTGGTCAATGATATTTATGTTACGGTGTCTCAGATTTTATAACTCGGGGCTACCACTTCTCACCTGGAATCTTCAACTGGATGACGTCCCATGAGGCATGGTCCATGATGAATAGCGTTACATGCTGTAAAATAGTCCATGTCCATGCGAGTCTGCAAATAGAAAGGGACACCCTCCGTCCTAGATAATAAAGATTTGGTAGTAAAGGTAGAGGAGGAGGTGGCCGGTCCCCCAAAGCAGACTCCTGCGCCTGCTTTGTGCGCCCATGGAGTGCATGCGCAACCTTCACTGACCGGATCAATCCTGCACAGTTGTTAGTGACTTACCTGGGTTCTTGTCTCCCAGGTGCTCCATCTGGTAGTGCCAGCTACCTAAGCTTTGGTCCTTATCGTTGTGGGTTTACCTCATCGAGGTTTGGAATAACCGTCATTCCGGGAAAATCATTGTCATCGGGGTTTTCCGCTTCTTAAAAGGTGTGAACTACTCCTCTAATCTTGCCAGCTCATCAGACAACATGCTCTTTTGCCTAGAGCTTTTATAATCGAACAGAAGGAGCGTGAGCTTTGCTTCTTCCATCTTCTCTAGTATTGCAATACTAGAGTATTGTAGAAGTGTATTAATATTTGAGAGAAAGATGGTTCATGGTGGTTTGCGAACAGAATTTTTATTTGAACAAAGAAAGATATGAATGAAAAAATATATAGACTCCTTCAAATGATTCACTCGGAATTACCTTTCAAGGAGATGATTCAATAGAGGGCATTCAACGGCTACATCTGATAATTAAGTGGAAACTAATGAGATTTCACTGTTTACCTGAGATAGTGAATGATATTTAGGAGAATGCACTTAGCTAGTAAACCAAGAAGTATGCCACCTACTGCAGTATATAGCAGGCTCGTGGAGGATCAGAGAATAACAGATCCTGAGCCTTGGTAGATTAATGAGTGAGTGCGGAAACTGATGTCCCCGTTTCTTTCACCTCCTTAAGGACCGTTATTCTTAGTCGTTGTATTTGTGTGCTTCTTTCCTAATGACTGGTATACTACTTAGCTGCGCCGAGCAATATAGTGAAGATTTCGAATTCTCAGATTCGCAACGTGAAAAGAGTATTGAAAAGTTTACACCAGTTTAAGCTCAACGCCGAGGAATATAGCGCTGGTTTCCAGTGTTCAGATACGCAACGAAAACTATCTTCTCATTCACCGGTACTGAGGAGAACCAAACTTAAGAACACCGAGCGATATAGTGCTGGGTGAGAGATTCAGAGACGCAACGGGAAGTAGCATGTTGTATAGTAGGTATGCCGAGAGATATAGCGCTGGGTTCTGTTATCGAGACATGCAACGAAAGGAATTGGGTTCTGAGGAAGGAGGGTCTAGTTGCACGCCGAGTGAGATAGTGACGATTTTTGTGTATTAGATTTGCAACGAACTTCTTGGATGAAGCATACAGAGAAGTGACATGAGAGAAGCCTGAGCTGTGTTGGTTGAGATGTACTTAGAATACTTACCATTTCATTGGATGTCTATGAGGATTGGAGATACCGTAATGCACGAGAATAAGAAAAAGACGTTGATTGATACGCTCGCATAGTGCACGCATTGGGCTTGCATAGAAGAAAAAGGGGGTTGAATTCCTCGCTTCGACGAATGGTTGCCAATCCTTCTAGACCACTCTTCTACACTCAGATCATTCAACGCCCGTCGGTGTTGAGCTTTACGTATATACAATAGCCAGAAAGAGACTGGCCTGAATACCGGTATCTTCTGATCTCGGAGATCTTAGTAGGTGCTGATGTAACCTCCGATATCAAAAAGCAAAGCGAGCGTCGCTCTCCGGTACGACAAAGACTTGCGGATTGCCAGATGTGGATTGTAAGCACAAACAGCACAGCGAGTACGGCAAATCGTATTCATCCCCAAGGTTTATGCAGATCAGTGCTGAACAAAGAGGAACACACACGACAAGCTGTTCTTTTCTCGGTCGCGCTTTGGCTCGCGGTAGACAATGCCACAGCGTGTAAGCTTATTACTGCCCTGGGTAAGCTGAAAACAGCAACCATGTCTACTTCGTGTTCTGGCATCGTATCCTCTTAAAGAGTGTGTACCCTGGGTACGTATTTCAGGATGCAGCGTGTGATACACCTAGTTGAAGGTGTTTTGCTGTATGTATATCGATTGCTAACTACAGTAAGGACGGAGGTACTAGTGATCATCAGGATGCTGTTACTTGTCCCATACAAAACCGGGTATGTGCAACGCTATACGAAAGTACGAACTTGATACTGCAGTCCCATGGTTGCTACTTGTAAACGTGTAGGAAGGAAGCCTATCGCCAGTACTTGCATGGTTCCACATCTAGCACAGCACCAACACCCCGCGCTTGACAGCCAGATTGATGCCACATGAGTTTAGAAGCGCGACCATGACACCATGACCATCATCAGCATGCAGCCCTTTCTGACTTCACTGTGTATGGGCTTGTTTCTGGCGCTGCTGTGCGTACTTGGGGACATGCAAAGCAGCTGCAAAGCACAACTTCGTTGCCAAATGCTTCGGCCGACCGGGGCAGTCCATGGCCCCAGCAGCGCCCGCAGCTTACCACGCGACCTCCACATCAGACACCAAGAGAGAATACGAGGAGAGTTAACACGGGGCACCAGGGTCGCCGTTTGGGTCCTGCGGCAGCCCAGCCCAAAGCCCGTAAAAATAGCAGCTGGCAGGCAGCGGGTCCCCTGACGCGGGCGCCCATTCCAGAAGGAGGGACCCGCTGCCCACAGAGGCTTTGCCGGTCTCGCCAGTGGACTGCAGCCAGTTACAGCGCAAGATCACAGCCCACCAGCACCCACTGCACCGCTTTTCTTGGGTGGGCAGCAACCCGCGACCGCCCAATCACGGCCCCTGGCGAACAAACCCTTTTTTCACTGCCCTCTTCCCTTCCCGTCGAACCTTCTGCGCTGCGCTATTACGCTACGGGGGGATTCTGGCTCGTCTGGTGCCTGCAAACCGTTGGGACTTGGGCGGCCCTTCCGTACGTGCCTCTTGTCTCGCTCTCTCCCATACGCTCACTGTGTCCTCGCGCACAAGTCGGATCTTATCTCGAAAATCCTCCCGTCTTGCTCCTTTCTCTCGTTACCTTTCATCAAAAGTCTGGTCCTTCATTTTTTTCACTCCTTATCCCCATCTTCTCCAATTTTTGGGCGTCGGTGCTCCCACTCGTTTTCACCACGCTTTTGGTCTGCAGGTTTTAGTTGATCTTATCAGCCATCCGTCGCTGTCGCTATCGCCATTCCCGCTGTTGATCAAGTGTTCCAGAACAGTCTTGGCCGAGGTCACACCTTTCCATCACTTGTGCGCATCTTTTTTTGGGGCTGCAAACAAAGTCGGCTTCATCCAAACCCAATCTCACACTCTCTCATCTCCCCCTGTGTTCTTCATCTCTGCACAATTTATTGCGGCGCGATATCAACATATCCTCCATTCGGGCACGACTTCGCTCTCCTTCTCATCCGGCCGCTAGGCCACGATTCTACTCTACAGATTCATCGCTAAGATGGCCAGTCTAGGCGATATGGCCGGGTCCCTGGTGACGAGGACGGTCGACCTTCTACAGACTCTGGCCAAGAGAGACGATGCAGATCCGGCTCCAACAGCTACGGGTGTGCAGGAGTTGTTGGAGTTGTTGAAGGATCCCTTTGGCTCGCAGGTAATTCGACCCTCTGATGTCATCGAGAAATTATTTTCCCCAATGTGCAATGTTTGCTAACATGTACGAAACCTACAGCTGCAACAAAGAGGTGTGGTGGCTGGTTTGGCAACCTCCGTTGGCTTCTCTGCTGCCATAGCTATTGGCTTCTCTATCATTCGACCCTATAACTCGATCGTCTACGCACCCAAGCTGAGAATAGCGGATGAGAAGCACGCCCCTCCTCCCTTGGGCAAGGGCATCTTTGCCTGGATCAAACCAATTATAACGACAAAGGAACAGGACTTGGTGGACCTCATTGGATTGGATGCTACCCTCTTCCTGCGATTCACGCGGATGTGTCGAAATATCTTCTTGGTCAGCGCAATCATTGGGTGCGGCATCTTGATTCCATTGAACCTCAGCAAAGGCGTACAATGGGCGGACTCAACATTCTTATCACGACTCACACCGGTTAACACCTGGGGCAGTGCGGACTGGGGCATGGTGGTGGTGGCATATGTCATCAACATCACGGTTGCGGGATTCTTGTGGTGGAACTATACCAAGGTGTTGCAGCTACGTAGACGTTACTTTAATAGCGCCGAATATCAGGCTAGTTTGCATGCCCGAACGCTTATGGTAGGTAGACTCCCTAGGCTCGTTCATAGGAGAAAAGAATAGAAAATCAGTACTAACAAAACCACAGATCAACGACATCCCAAAGGAATACCGGTCAGACGAGGGCATTGGCAGATTGATAGATATTGTTGAACCAACGGCATCATTTTCCCGTTCCGTAATTGCAAGAAACGTCAAGGACTTACCAGACCTCATCGAGCAGCACAACCAGACGGTTCGTCAACTGGAGAAGTATCTGGCAGCTTATCTCAAGGACCCGAACAATCTTCCACCAAAGAGACCTGAGTGCAGACCCTCCAAAACGGACCCCTCATATTCCAGCTATGCTAAAGGCCAGAAAGTGGATGCTATTGACTATCTCAGAGGTCGGATACACGAATTGGAAACGGAGATCAAGGAAGTGAGATCGTCTATTGACAACCGGAACCCACTTCCCTACGGCTTTGCAAGCTACGACGACATCAAAGAAGCACACAGCATTGCCTACAAAGCTCGAAACAAGCATCCCCGAGGCACCACCATAGTACTGGCACCAAAGCCAAACGACATCATCTGGAAGAACATGCCCCTGAGTAAGCAGCAGAGAAGGTGGCGCCGCATATGGAACAACTTCTGGATCACTATCCTGACAGTGTTGTGGACGGCACCCAATGCCATGATTTCGATCTTTCTGACTAACCTGGCTAACCTGGGTCATGTATGGAAAGGATTCCAAGACACTCTTGAAGCCAATAAGACGTTCTGGTCCATCGTGCAGGGTGTTGCTTCACCAGCCATTACCTCTTTAATCTACGTCGTCCTCCCGATTCTCTTTAGACGGCTTTCCGTTAGAGCAGGAGATCGAACGAAGACTGCACGAGAGCGTCATGTTACTGCGAAGCTCTACTTCTTCTTCGTCGTGAATTACCTCATCGTCTTCTCAGTGTTTAGTACAGTCTTCAGTTTCGTCTCGACTATCATTTCGAACGCGGTTAATGGGAAGGACGCCTGGGAGCAAATCAAGAGTATCAACTGGGGACAGTCGCTTTTTATTGCGCTATGTGATCTCTCGCCCTTCTGGATTACTTGGCTGCTTCAGCGCAACCTCGGTGCAGCGATCGATCTCGCTCAGCTGTGGACGTTAGTCTGGGGATTCTGCCGTCGAAAGTTCTCTAGCCCTACGCCCCGAGAGATGATCGAGTTGACGGCACCACCTGCGTTCGACTACAGCTCCTACTACAACTACTTCTTGTTCTACACCACCGTTACTCTGTGCTTTGCAACCCTCCAACCACTGGTCATCCCCTCTGCAGCTCTGTACTTTGTTGTCGACGTCTACCTCAAAAAATACCTCCTCCTATATATCTTTATCACCAAAACAGAATCAGGTGGCATGTTCTGGCGCCTCCTCTTCAACCGCATGATTTTCGCGCTCCTTCTCTCCAATCTGGTCGTCTTTCTCGGTACCTGGGTCCGCGGTGAAGGTAACCACGTCCAAGCTTACACCGTAATTCCTCTGTTCTTTTTGCAAATAGGGTTCAAAATATACTGCGCCAGAACCTTTGACCACAAGATCTTTTACTACGATGTCCGAAACATGTTGAAGGATCCAGAAACCAGTCGCGCAAAGCTTTTTGGTACCAAGGGTGACAGACTTGCCATGCGATTCGGCCATCCTGCGCTCTACAAGCCTCTCATTACACCCATGGTCCACGCTAAGGCTCAAAATATTCTTGCTTCGGTTTACGGTGGTAGACTCACGGATTCTAATGGTCCAGGCGCTGTTGACTCTGTATCTGGATATTCAGATATGTATGCCCTGGATGCGATGCAACCGGGGAAGACTCCCGGCAAGTCAGCTCAATCAAATAACCTTGCCGGATTTGAGATTGTGCCAGAAAATCGACTAGACTTCTCATATTTCAAGACAAGGGGTGATCAATTCGAAGGCGATGAGCATGGTGGTGGAGGGCAACTCTGGGGTAAGGCGGGAGACATTGTTCGGCCGGATACTCCTGGAACTGCCACTTTATATGGAAGTGAAGGTTCAAGGCCAGGCACCCCGGTCTTTACCCAACCTCCCAAGATACCAGAAGGGTTTGAGCCGGTTAGTATGAGCGGCGGTAGTCCATACCAGCACCCACAGCAGGGCCATGCATTATATGGCCTCCGGAATGAATCCGAGACCAACCTTGTCCACAGTGCAGCGGACATGCCCATCTCCACCTCCCGGTCCACGACTCCAAACCCGGGGCAGCAAGCAGGCAGGAGAGACAACAGTCTTGACCGACGAGCACCTGGTTTCCTTGGCGGTGGGCCCCAGGGATATGGTGGACTACCGCAAGCAGAGGTTGACGAAGACCCGATGAGTTATGACTACTTCCGTGGACGACGCAACCCCAACCCACCCCGATACTAAAGCGAAAGGAAACGCAACAATATGTGTATGATAATGACCACCTGTTTTTCTTGTTGTTCGCCTGGCTCTCGAATATGACCAAGTAGAAAAAAGCTAGACTGTACGTCTTTTGTGTGTGTTTTTTGGGGTAATGGAGAGTTAAATACGTTAGATCTCTTCATGGGATAGAAATGGCTTGCGCCTGGGGACTTTTTTAGAATATGCATTTACCATAATCTTATATGCACATACTTCTTTTGACTTACCCCTTTCTCCGTCTTCTTCAGTCATGGTTGGTTGGTTGGTTGTGTTGTTATGTAGGGAAAGCAAAGAAAAGCAGCGCAGGAGCCTATGGGATGTTCTATTGCAATATATTATTGCATATCACTTGCATATCATATGGTATTTATACTGTAGTTTGAGATTGGGAGTTTTTTGGGTGGGTTGGAAGGAAATTGGTTTCTATCTAAGCCAGCTGGACCTGGGGAAGTCTGCTACTGAAATTCCGGTGTGCTGGTGTGTAAATGGGGTAAAACTGTTTTGTAGAAACACGGAAGAGAATAAGGCTCTTTCTGGTATATAGATCACCGCATGGACATAGGAATAGCATTTAATACTAAGGGAATTTCATGAATACTTCAGGAGCACGATGATTACTGTATATCGATGTATGTTTTGCGTTTATTCCAAAGTCACTTTTTTTATTTCTCGGATACTAACTAATTGAATTTATTTTTGAAGTGAAAACAAAGAAAACAGGCATCATCCGTAATTCTCGTGCCTTCATGATATCCTCATCTCATTACCATAAATAACCTTCCTATGTCTTGACGTCAGGTTCCGTTCTGCCTACAAACTCCTGGAACTTCAACAAGTCCGTCGCAAGCTGGATGTCGGGCTTCAGAAAGTCCTGTGCGTCCTGCTCGTACGTGCTTGGATCGCCGGAGTGCTTCTCGATGTACAATCGAATGGTTGCGCCAGAGCTTCCGGTTCCAGAGAGGCGAACGACTATACGGCTGCCGTCGGAGAACTTTACGTACAGGCCTTGATGGGCGGAGACGCTGCCGTCGAGATCAGTGTAGGAGAAGTCTCCTGCTTCAGATACGGTGCGGTCTATGGAGAGAAGTCTGTATTAGTATTATTGCTTTCTGATGATGCACCAGCAAAGGAGGATGGAAATAGGTATTCAGAGGGCAAAACAGAAATCTTACCGCCAATCTTTGATCCAGTGAACTTTGGATCATCAATCTTCTGCTTCAAGCCATCCACTAGTTTGTTTGCACCATCGCTGTCGACGTTCTCATAGTCATATCTTGTGAAGAATGTTCTGCCGTAAGTCGTCCAGAAGTCATGCTGGATCTTTGCAATGCTAGGAGTGATATCGGGATGAGATTCTCCGATTCCTGCAATGATATTCATCCAGGCAACGATAGCCCAGAGACCATCTTTCTCACGGATGTGGTTGCTACCGGTACCGAAACTCTCTTCTCCACAGATAGATAGCTTGTCGGCATCGAAGAGTGCGCAGAAGAACTTCCATCCCGTGGGGACTTCATAGCAGTTCAGGCCCTGGGCTTTGGCAACGAGGTCAACAGCACCAGAAGTTGGCATACTACGAGCAAGGCCGTAGACGCCCTGCTTGCGGAAGTAAGGAATAAGCTTAGCATGGTGTGCAATGATAGCCAAGCTGTCTCCTGGGGAAACGAAGGCATTGGCACCGTAAATCATGTTTCGGTCACCGTCACCGTCGCTGGCGGCACCAAAGTGGATCTTCTCCTTATCAACAGCCTCAACAAGACTGTGAGCATAGGTCAAGTTAGGGTCTGGGTGGCCACCATTGAAGTCAGGAGATGGATCGCAGTTTTGTGTACTATTGCTGGGGAGACCGAGTTCTTTCTCGAAGATGGCCTTGCCATATGGACCTGTCACACCAGAAAGGGCATCAAAGAGGACTCTGAAGGTCTTGTTCTTTTGCAAGAAGTTTTTGATCAGAGGAAAGTCGAAGATATCCTTTAGCATTTCAACATAGTCGGCTGTTGAATCAATGATTTCAACTTCTAGGTCACCATATTTCTTTGTGCCAATGGTGGAAATATCGATATTCTCTAGCTGGAAGATCTTATATTCGGTAAGGGTCTTAGATGTCTCGAATATCTTGTTTGTTACAGATTCTGGAGCCGGACCACCATTGTTCAAGTTGTATTTAATTCCAAAGTCGGCCTTTGGTCCTAAATTGAAGCTTATCAGCAAGATTGAAGGTATTATCTTCATGGTCTAAGGTAGTGACGTACCTCCAGGGTTATGACTAGCAGTCAGGAGAATTCCTCCAGTTGCTTTTCTCTTTCGAATGACATGGCTGGCAGCAGGAGTACTCAAGATTCCATTCTGGCCAATGATGAGTTTCTTGACGCCGTACGCAGCTCCAATCTTCGCGATCAGCTGGATGACCTCAGGGTTCCAGAATCGACCATCACCACCAATAACCAGGGTGCTGCCTTTTACACCTTCTGGTATAGACAATAGAATACTGGTGATGAATGATTCACTGTAGTGTGGTTGTTGGAAAACTGTAACCCTCTTCCTCAAGCCAGAGCTGTTGGTGAAATTGTTAGCGATGGAGCTCTTGCTGCTTGGGTACGAAGTGGGGCAGATACTAACGTTCCTGGCTTTTGGTCGGTAAAGGAACTGAAATTGACTGTTTTGATGCTCATGGTTGGATTTCTTGTGGTATTTAGATACTATGGATGAGATTTTTATGTGTTTTCGGAGAGGGAGGGGCGGTTGAGGTTGGTATAAAAAGCGGTGGTATGTTTTGTTGTCGAGCCCCTCCAGCGTCATAGCCACATCAATCTATTGATGGAGGGGCTGTCGGGCCGCCAATCATTTCCCCACAGGATAGCGAACTAGGTGACATCTTGAAAGGTGCTACCCCCCTTAACATCGTCACGGTTATTCGCACCGAATCAGAGAATGCTCTGGATGTATCAATTGTTGAATCAACGGTGTAACTCGTACATTACTTCTAGCGCGATATTGCATTATCATCTCCTTGCCTTCTGAAAGATTACTTCCTTATAGTATAACGCTTCTTCAATACTTTCAAGGATGTCGTCTCTGGCCTTGTGCACTAGCTTCTTCTTTGGCACGGTCTCTAAAACACTGACATCACACCAACGTCTTGCAGCCTCCTTCATTGAACTGACATCTAATATCCGGTAGTGTAGATAATCATCGACTCTCTTCCATGGCCCTCTTCGAAGAAAAGCTTTGTCGTGATGGACAGAGTTCCCCGCTAGCAGGGCGGTTCTAGGCTGAGGCACATATTTTTGAATATAGGAGAGGAGGTTTGCCGATGCTTCTTCTGCTGATGTTGTCGAAGCAATAACAGCTGCAGTAAGACCAGACTCTCCGTGGGTTTTAGTGCACCATTCGTCCTTGTTGACCCATGAGCATCTATCTCCGTACCTTAGAAGCAATGTCCACCAGGGGAAGCAAATACCATCTTATCCATTCTCTCTTTGGATTGGTGAATCACAGCACCCCATCCTTCTTCGTCAAGGACATTCAAATCACTATCTGTGATTATGCAAAAAACCTCAATTATAACATCGTTCTCGACATCAAGTCCAGTCATCTGGTTGAGATAGATTCAGTTCTAGTTCTGATTCTTTCGGTATCTGGGGTATTTTACCTCGCAATCGATCCATACCAGTGGACCAGAACTCTTCAATTCTGCCATTTTCTCTGTATGTACGGAGGTACGTCCTAAGAACCTACAGGATATTTTGTTGCTATCTTGGTCTGTATTGGGCAAACACAGCAAAATTTTATTGTCATGTGATGTATCATGTTCTAGGTGCCTCGAAGATACTACATAGTCTACTGCGTATTCTACCTATAACCCCAACGTGACAGGGGGCAGCACACAAACGTATGTGGCGTCATGGAGGCTCACCATGATCACTCCACCATTGAATTCATATCCTAACAGACTTGCAGTGCTCTCCCTATATGATCGTCATAGGACTATATGAAAATGCAGGTATTGATAACTTTTCTGTATTTTTTTCATGTTTCCAAAAACAAAAATTTTATTACAAGGTAATGGGTTTAAACAGAATAAACATGACATGGGCACATTACAGACACACTCAGATGATTCAAGTCTGGCCAGCAGCTTGAACCACGGTATCAAAGATGGTCAGCAACTATATCTTATTCCTCTCTTTCCAAGCTCCTTTCGTCCAACGCTTTCCTCGGGCCACACCCACCCTCTTGCTCTCTTTGCTTCCCTCTTTTCAGCAAGCTGTGGCTCTGGAATCCATTCATCCTTTGGAAGGCACTTTCTACGCGTACCCTCTGCAGGGGCACCAATCTCGCTCTTCCAGGTCATCTGACCGGGTAACACATCATCTTTAGCCAACATGTGAAGATACCATAGAGCGATCAGGGCAGTCATTTTTGGCTGACGCTTGACGACAGTCTCACCATCATCAACAAATGATCCTTCGACTTCTTCAAAAGTCGACGTATTAGGATCTTCGTGCGCTGCTAGCTGGATTGTTTGGACTTCTAGGTAGCCGAAATGAGGTGTGCTATCACTACCGTTACGAACCACAACGAGTTCGATTTCTGTCATAATGAAACCATAGCGACAGCCATGTTCGCGCATATGTCTGTGCAAGTGCGAAAGGCCTCTGAGGTATTCTACTTTTCTGTGGTTACCCTCAACACGCATTCCTGTATTCCAACGGTCAAAGCTCTTCACAATTCCCACAACGCGGCCAAGACCACGGCCATAGATGAGCTGTGAAGTATCATCAGTGTAGTTGGAGTAGAATGATGGCTCAGCTCCTTTTGCCGACGCCTGGTTGGAGCGCATCACCAAGTGGCGATTGCCCAAGGACATAGAGAGCGCTGCATTCAACTTGGTAGCATAAAAGCTATTATAGATGCTGTGAAGCTCTGCCTCAGTCTCGGGCTGGCTTGAGGTGCGGGTTGGAGTTGGTAAGGCCATTGTGGGTAGTGCGACATTCAAAAGGGCTTGGAGACCTGGGATCTTGCTTATGGTGTTCATATTGAAGGATGTCCATGGACGTATCTGGCGAATGTCCCACCAGAAGTGCTTGGTGTTGCTATCACGGATATGCATGTTCAGTTGGCGAACCAAGGCCGGTGCTGGGTTTTGGGAAGTCAGGTAGTTCATCAGCGTCGTGGTTGGTCCATCATCAAAAAGGCTATTCGATACCTCATCAACAGTCACGACGTTCTGAAGTGGTGAAGGGGATCTGTGTGGGCTTGGGTAGAAATTCTGTGGAACAAAGGTCTCGATCTGAGAATTGACAGATGATTGGATGTATGTTGGCATCTGGCGATAAGTTGGGAAGCCATACTTTCCCAACGTTTGACCATCAAGGCTTGCACTAGAACCTCGTCTTGAATGGTTGCTTGAGGTTTCAAAAGAGATTGGTGAACACAGCAGAGAGGATGCCTGGTTAAGGGTAGACGTGGTGTCCTGTGGCATGAACGAGATGCAATCCGGGCTTGTGTAGCTTCGAGTGTGAGAGGGACGAAATGTGCTTGCTTGCTGACCATTCGAGACCGATGGGTTCTTCTTTAGTCTCTTTGGAGGGGAGTTTTGAATTTCCTGATCCTGAGGACGGATCTTTGGCAACAAGAGAGGTCCATGTTGGCGGATAGGTGACTTGGCAGGAGTGGTGAAGCTGGTGCTGACCGAGTCAGGTGAAGATTCCTGAGAGTAGATGGAGGCATATGAACTTGAGCGGCTGTGTCCGCGTCCAGTGAATGATGGGGCAGCAAGTAAAGACTGTTCATAGGAGAACTCTGGTGGCGTGGAGGGGCCAAAAGAAAGGGAATAGTCAAAAGACATCATGATGTGCTGAGTGATGCCTCCGTCAGTCCATGTTGATACTCATCACGTGTATCACAGAGATACTTACAAGGTTGATATGTTAATCTTGGCAATTAGATACTATTAATTATATGAGATGTGGAGACCGGCTCCAACGGAAGGAAAAGAGAGCAAGGAGATTCGTGATGAGCACAGCTCGTCTATCGTCAAGAGGCCTCGAAACGGGACACGAGTATCAGAGATGAATTAAGATCTATCGAACAGAGAAAAACCAACAAACCTCGAGGAGGAAGCCCATACTTATCTTCCCTCACTTGAGGACGGATTCACGCAGCCCAATACAATCACCATCAACCAGGGTTTGTCCGTCTAAGAAAATCTGAAACGTGGAGAAGTGCTGCGGAATGCGGAAATTCTGAAGCCAGGTATGCCATCGATGTTTCTTGGTCGAGGCCATCAGACCAAATGGTTCGCTCAGCGGTAGGCGCTGGGCAAGGCCCATCGTATTGGGTCTACATCGGGTCTGAATCGGGTCTAAGACGAGGGCTACTGGCGGCCACGGCGTCTCTGAGTCATAATTAGAGCGTGGGCAATTATGCACCCGTTGTGGTATTGCAGCTGCTAGCTTGACTGCCCGAGGTGCCGTATGCAGAGCGCCAACGCGTCGGCTGTTGCGACGATGGCGATAAAATCGACAAAGAGCGCGGCGGGGCGCGTGAAGCTTCTCGAGACGCCTCGCGTAACGACCAAGGTCTCTCAACAGGTCAACATCATATCCATTGCCGTGTATTTTTGGCGCAGCGGCTATCTAATTCATACTGAAACCAAGAGCCGCTCGGATAGAGATTAGAAGAGCTGGATTATTATTACAGGATCATCAATAACGCGCAAAGGCTCAAACTGGCGCTGGAGCTTGTTGCACTGCCGACTTGGAAGCGCCCGCGGGAGATTGACATGACGTTGTGGGTGAGACAAAGTACCGCAGCCGCCCAGACTGTATGCGATAGTACTTGGGATCATGTACCTTGAATCTAGACAGATGATACCGTGTCGCGGTCGTGTTGTCAACTAGACGCTTCTCGGTGTTTATTGGCTCGCGAATACGCGCACAACGAGCGAATCACGCTCGCGGTTTTCCCTGAACGCGCCTGCATGAAAAAGCGAGCTAAGGCAGGGTAGGAAAACTTCAGAGAAACGAAACAACGCATCAGGCTCGTGTTTCGCCGATACGATTGGCCGGCTGTCAAGAAACATTCTTGATCGACATTGTTTCATGTTGTGAGTCATGTACAACTGTTCATCTTTGTGCATAGCTCCTGCATATCTCCACAGTCGGGGTACCGGCTGGCATACAAGTATGCTGCCATCTCTGGCACTGCTCTTTACACTTAATGCGTGGAGCGACTTCATCGGTTGAATCCCCGGGTGGCTTGGGCCCATAAAGATGACAATCTGGCAGCACATCATCCGTCACACTGCCAGTAGTAAGATCTTTCTTCCGACATCTCCACTGGGTCTTCGCCGTCCCGTGAGAACCCGATATGTTCTTTGGTCTACGCGCTTCAGTCACGTGAGAATCATCATATCCGGGTAATTTCAGTGAGCGGCTATTCTCGCAAAGATATCCTGCTCTTCGGATTCGGATTTGCTATGAATATCTAGGTCGCAAGCGCTTCCGAACGCTTTGATGGTCAGATCTAATCTCATCTACAGTAGCTGCTCGGTTCTGCTGGTTGGATAGATACCGTAGACTGGATCCAGTTCTATTTCAAGGGACTAACTCATTCTCTCCATTTAACTGGTTGCTCAAGTTTCGCTAATCATACAGTCTAGAACTCTAAGGCTAGTCCATAGATGCACATTGGCACGATTGGCTACCGGTACACTTGCAAGGTTTTGTACCAATACCAATCTCTGCTGATCTCGAGGCTAAAGTTGCTGAATTGCACGTTCCTAATAATAGGAGATAGCGAGCGATATGCTGAAGTCGCCGAAATCATCTCATCATGACAGTCCATGTCCAGATCTACATTATTAGGAATCTCTCGCACTATCAGGGCACTATGCAAACACAACTTACGGAGAAGGACACCCGGTTTTTGCCAGCTAAAGTTGCAATGGCCTCACCTAAGCGCTCTGTGATGCATACTACCGGCCCTTCTATTATGTAGTGGAGCATACTGAAATAAAACGGTGTCATGTTCTCAGACAAAGGGAAGTTACTTTTCCTTTTCTTCCCTTCCAAATTGGACTGCTCTCATATGTTAATTTTGGCACTTTCCAATTATTTAAATGGTGGGTTTAAATTTGCTTTGTTCGAAGACCCACAGAGGGATCCTCCTGGTGTAGACAAAGATTGTGTTCGAGCGAACACGAGAATGACGGAATGAGCAGAATCGCCTAGTGACTTTCTGTAGACTGAGAGTGTTCTAATTCCAAAGGACATCGAGTACTTCAATGCTCGGTAATCTCTAGAATTGAATGTCTCATCCATCTCTATGGGACTCATTCCACTGGATGAGTTACTGAAATAGACGCGAAGAGTTAAAACACCGTAGCTTTTGAGATATGCAGATGAGGCCTGGCCTATGTTATTTAGCATAACTTTAAGCGTCATAGAAAGGGATGGCGCAGGAAACGCTTATACTAGATTCATCCTGAATTGGCATCATATTGTAAGCGGAGCTCATGAGGCAAAAGCTCAATGTTTAGCTCTCTTTCCTCAATTGCTTGCCGCCAGCCAATTCTGTGTGTGGTCCTAAATCCTGTCTTTGATCCCCGTTAAATGTATGCGGAATCAAATAATATGACATGATTGAAAAGCGAATGAAGGTTCAAGCCGGCGCCACCTACAGAATAAGATTCTCTGAAAGTTAGACAGTCTTATATATCGGTGGTAAACTTCTGGATGCGTTGGTACCGTCCAATATCTGTAGGTTATCCTAATGGAAGAATAGTGCATAGATTCCCTGCATCCCGGGTACAGTTTGGGAGCAAACTTGGATTTGCTCAAAGATGAGCTTCAGATTCATCCTCAAGTTCGATCTGTGGGAAGATATCTCTAAAGCTGCGATACTGACTCTATCAATGACATGCAATTCGATCAACTATTAGAGATTCTTTGGATCAGACTAAAAGTGAAGGTAGAATCATCTAGTATACTTTGGTATACCGAGATGTACGACGAGAGAAACATACTTGTTCATACCAAGTGGGAGAGAAGTTCACTTTGAAACACTCTCGAGCACTTGATCTCGGGTATGTTCACCTCCAAATATTGTTCTAGATCTGGTATTGCATGCTAAGCTGAGTGCAGATCTAGCGCAATAGCAAATTCACTTAACAATTACTGTAAAATGAATCAATTTCCATGAAATTTGCCAAATGCTCCAAATGGACTGTTACGATAACCTATGGCCGGCTCCGCAGGGCCTTGTTGATGTTGACCCAAAACATCGACAATATCGAATTGAGTTATTTCGATTGATAAGATATGAGTAAATATCTCCTCAGCCACCACAGACGGCAGGAAAATGAAGCTCCAATTTCTGTCGAGACTGAAATAGGTTCGCGATCTATAATTTGACGAAAAGGGAAATTACCCCCACTGGCAACAGAACCAATGAACAGGCATGATTCGATTAAATCCTCACCCTTGGCTATCTACAGGCACCTTAATTAAGATGATGTTGCACCATTCCACAAATCGCAGGTTACCTTCGGACAAATGGCGGGCTGTATATTTCCTACGGATGATATTGCGCAAGCCTTCGTTGAATGCCACGGCCCTCGATGAAACAAAAGATCACAGTATTACCATTAGTCAAAGTAATATCCTTGACTTTCTGGACAGAAACCGACGCTTTCCCAGTCATCGGTATCCGAGAGGAACGGCGAGATTGAAAATTCCCCGATATGATAGGCTCCCTAACACTCTTGCTCGATTTCACTGTTATCGGAAGCGCAAGTAGTCTGGTGGTGCTTGAGTTGGTCAAGATCATTGCGGAGGTCTGGTGCCGACACATTAGGCACGCTTCTACTCCGTACAATCTGACATGTTCTACATGTATCAATGCTACCATCACATCGGGCGCTTACGTATCCTCTCCATTTTATATTATCTTCAAGGAGAACACCGCATGGTGATATGGAGGAGATAGAAGAGGCCCGCACAACTGGTAGACATGTCAAGGCGCAACCTTATCATAACCTGGAGTGTAGGCGACATTTTAGCGAAGCACGGTTCGGCGCGGGCTTTGCGGGCTTTGTAACCATTCGCTATTTCACAGCTCAAACCTCTCAACATCATCAAAGCTCTCGATGTAATTAATTACGCGCTTGTACCTCGCTGCTGCAAGGGCTGTCACCAGGACGCAATATATCAATCTCTAGCACTTCTCCAATCACGTTCGCTATATGCCTTTTACCAGGTAACGTTACAATAAGGACAAGCTTTTTGGGGGTGCCTCGTGCTTCCTAAGCTAGCACTATCCGAGATCTGGCTGGAGAGGTCTGCACGGTACCTTTCGCCATGTGCGCACTCCTAGCAGGCCATCTTCTGACATCGGATGGAAGATGGGCTCTGTATGGCATCGCTCGTGACTAGGCCTTCGAAAAGGGCAAGGTTGCCATGCTTTCGCCATATTGTCTCCGGCCCAACTGTCCCTCTTGGGTCTCGGTCAATGGTACGTGCACAAGGTAGGTATGAATTTCATACAGTAGCCGTTTCACTTCCTCCTATTTGCTGAGGATGAGCCTCTTAGAATCTATATCTTGCTATCTAAGAGAAACAGGGGAAAGAAATAATGAAGTGATATGAGTTGGACCTTATTTTTCCACTGAAAGGCTCCAACTTCGGAGATGAGTATCGAGCCCAGCTGCGCCAGGGCACACCAGAAGTGCTATACATACTCACAAGGGAGTGAGACTCGAGCAGAGATAGCAGATATTGCACCCGTCTCCGCACACCACGCTACTGAGACTGATAGATGACCATCCCATCACCCCCTGACTGGACAGGAACTATCTCGTGCCCCAGGTCAGGGATACTAGATCACAATCGAACATGTCTATGTGTATGTTACAACCGGCACTCCACATTTCAGGAGATGCTGGACATCGGGGGCACTGATGCTTGCGCAAGCTAGTATACATGGCGGCTAATGAGAGCGACAGGACTGGAAGCAATGTTCCATGGCATGGGAAACAACCGGCAGGGCCGCTGCAATCAAACGTTAGCTGGGTTACGTCTGGGTGATATCTGGATCATGTCTGTTCATGGTCTGGTCACGGTAACCTACTCTCTGGGGAGATGATGTGGAAGCAGCTATATAAGAGCTTCTTCTGCTCCTCCAGGGTTGGAAGCATCATCGGTAGAAATCACCACTTTCCTTACCAACCTGTCATTCCTTATCAGGCAGCTTCAGATTTTACTTCTTGTTCATATTCTTGCAAAGACTCACTTTTTACGTGGATACTCCACACATTCTAAGCTATGCCTTCAATTACATCCATCATATCAGCTGCAAGCTTGCTTGCATTTATCCCAGGTGCTTTAGCTGGGTACAACCCATCTTCTACTAACAATGTTGCTATCTACTGGGGTCAAAACTCCATCAACCAGGGCACCGGTCCAAATGCACAGCAGAGACTGTCGCACTATTGTGCTAACAGTGAGATCGACATTATTCCTTTGGGATTCCTGCTTGCACTCAACAACCCACTTTTGAACCTTGCAAATGCTGGTGACAACTGCACCGCCATTTCTGGTTCTCAGCTTTTCTCCTGCCCGCAACTTGCGGAAGATATACCTGCCTGTCAAGCTTTAGGGAAGACTATCATGCTCTCCATAGGCGGCGCAGGATACTCAGAGGGTGGGTTTAGCTCTTCCTCAGCAGCAGTAACTTCAGCGAACAACATTTGGAAACTTTTTGGACCTGTGACTGCTGGAGCCACCCGCCCATTCGGTAACGCAGTGGTTGATGGATTTGACTTTGACTTCGAGTCTACTGTCTCAAATATGCAGCCATTCGCCAGCCAGCTGCGTAGCCTTATGGACTCAGCAACAAATGCAGGCGGAAAGAAGTATTACCTCTCCGCTGCGCCTCAATGCCCGTACCCTGATGCTGCTGATGATCAGATGCTCAATGGTGGCGTTTTCTTTGACTTCATCTATGTCCAGTTCTACAACAATTACTGCGCGGTCAACTCCTTTGTTGCCGGTGCATCCACACAAAACAACTTCAACTTTGCTACCTGGGATAACTGGGCTAAGACCGGCTCGGCAAACAAAAATGTTAAGGTTTTCCTCGGCGCCCCTGGAAATACTGGTGCAGCAAATGGTGGTCAGTATGTCAGTGCAGCCACCCTAGGACCCATTATATCCTACAGCAAGCAATTCTCTAGCTTCGGCGGTGTGATGTTCTGGGATATGAGCCAAGTATATGCCAACAGCGGATTCCTAGATACCGTTGTATCTGAACTCGGAGGAAGCAACCCCCCTCCCCCTCCGACCTCCACGAGGACTACTACCACGACCAGGACCACCGGTCAACCAACCACCTTCTCCACCACAACCCGGCCTACTACCACAACCGGTTCCCCACCATCAACAACTGGTCTCCCTCAGTGGGCTCAATGTGGTGGAAATGGCTACACTGGCCCTACAACATGTGCTTCCCCATTTAAGTGTGTGGTTGTCAGTGAATGGTGGTCTCAGTGCGAGTAAAGAGCTACGACGAACTTGATTATGAAGGTCCATCTCGCCTATGATATTGACGATTATTGGGAAAATAACCTCTTCCGTGAAGGGGTGTGGAACTTTGTAGTCACACACTCATTTTTGAATTTTTGGATCTGCATCTATCTATCTTCTTCTATCTTGCCCCCACTCTCTTTGGCATACGGTGCTCTTTGGTATACGGTGCTCTACCAAGCTCTGGACTTGGTGCGCTGTGATGGCGATCTCTATTTTTATCAAAAAGCGGGAAAGAAACTTTTATGTTTCTTGTACATACTTCACTTCTCACGCTCTTTGATCGTCACTTGGCGGCAACATACTTACCTCTTTTCTACATATTCCTGTATATACTTTTTGCATCGCTGTTTTGTGCTGTTCATATTGCACACTCGCTCAGTATACAAGTACATAGCTCTCAAAAATCGAATACATGTTCTGTAAATTTATGGCTACCTTAAGATACCTTGATTTTTGATGTTGCATTCCGTTTTAGGCTGTGGGTCGTTTCTTCCAACTAAAATCCGCATTGCCCTCCATCCATGCTCCACTTATTCCATGTACCTATACCCGATCCTTCTAAGGGATTCTGAGGTATTTAAATCAGGTCAACTCGAATGGAGTTATGAGATTATATAGAGTATACTTATTTCCTTTGCATATTTATAAGTGCGTTAGCGAAAATTTTAGTTCCGATTGGTTCCCGCTTCTCCATATAAACTCTACCGAGTCGCCGGCTATTCACTCAATATGACTGCTAATGTCGCGTTTTCTGATAAGCTGTTTCTCATCCAAGCCAGGATTATTATCCAGAAAGTCTCGAAAGAAATTCCAGGATTCCGAACAGTCCATTTCTAGCCAAGCACTTTTCTTACAGCAGCAGCAGCAGTCAGCTCAGAGCTGGCTGGTCCAGCTTCCTCCAGAGCTTATCTACACCATAGCCGATCTGCTCCCTCCTGAGTCGACTGCTGCTCTGTCACTCACGTGTCGATATCTATACAACTTACTCCGGAAAAGGCGCTTGAAATTGCTGAAAGTCAGGAGAAACCGTTATCAGCTCGCCGCGTTAATAGCGTGGGACCTACCGGATCACATTGCCTGCTTCCACTGTAACTCTTATCACCATGTTACTCTCGAAAACGCACCCCAATTTGTGTCGCATTCTCCATCCACGTATTATATACGAGAATGTATAAAACGTACCTGCGCAAACGATGGGTTCCAAAGCACCTTAGCTACATACTTTAATCCCATTGTATTCCGCATGGTGATGAAGCGATATCGGCAGAACCGGCCATACCACCAGCTCTTGAGTCTCTTAAATACCAATCGACTCGAGCTATATGACTTCTCCATCTTCCAATGGAACGATCTCTCATGTCGGATCTATAAGAATAGATTAATCGCTCGCCGTGAGGTCATACACACGCCAAAGAAGGGGATATCAAACCTCCCTCGCCGGCTGCGGAATATAAGTATATGCCACCACCTTGCCATAGCACAGCTCAGGCGAGGAAGAGGCACTTACTCCCTTAGACACGTATTTGGTTACGTCACGACGGGTGAGAGCCTCCCTGAGGAACTAACCAAGTGCGCCTATTGTTTCACGGAGTTCGAGATCCGCTATCAAGTTGTTGGCGGGACGCACACGGATATAGTGTGCACGATATGGAAGGATCTAGGGGAGGGAAAGTCCTATTTGGACCCTGTATGGCAAGGCCATGTTATGGAACCCAAGAATTGGGGTGTAGTTGATTTTGAGCTTGGGTCAATACGCTCGGCGTTCGAGCAGGGTGGACCTCAGCTTGGTTCATCACGCGCAAAGCCTTCAAAGAAGAATTCAGCAAATTCACAGAGGCAGCAGGGCTTGGATAAAATTGAGGAAGTAAGACGCTCTCTCTTGACGATGGATGTATAGAGTCAACTAGCTGGGACCTCTGCGAACGAAGTATACGGCGGGTCAGGCTAGGGATTCTAGATGATGCCCGCGGTATGTTTGTAACTAGCGGAGCCGGTAGATATGAGTGTCTAGACCCGGAATTTAGAGAGAGTATAGTGGTAGTTAATTTCCATATAGTAGAATAGATTTAGACATTAGAGTTGGTGATGGTATTCGCTGTTGAGAAGATATGCTGAGTCTAGTGATATGTTCAACCTCAATAGATGTGCCAGGAGAAAGGCTTGGAAAGAACTTTGGGGACCTGAAAGTGGAGATAACTTAATTATATGAAAGTACACTATAGTTAGCTGGGAGATACTCCCGTTGATGGATGGTAGGCCAGAACATGATGCAAAAAGTTAACAATCTTAGTCTGTGACTTTTTAGTCTCAGAATTTTCTTAAGTCTTCACATACATGGACATGGCAAGTTAATATATGAATATTTTTTCTGTGTACCTTAGCACCTAAATGGAACAGAAAAGGAAAAGAAGAGCCAACCCAGTCCAGGAGTCCTTCCCCCAAAACATAAGAAATGTTTCGACCTTGCACCTTGGAAAAAGACATGACTTGCATGATTTTAGTCAATACCACCTCACACCGTCCAAAAATTTGCACTGCACCCACCCTCACCCATATCCAAACAATTGTCAGGGCCTGTATATCTGTGAGTCCACAAAAACGGATATAGATTGACTATCCTTCATTTACACTCCTCCCTGGCTTCTCGTCCTCCGCTCACTTCGCCCTACCGCGGGAGCTTTCTTCTCCTTTTTCGCTGTGCCATTGGATGACTTTGGTGGTCTCCCAGGCTTCCGCTTAACTGGCTCTGTTGGTACGGATTCTTCACCGTTTGCCTCAGGAGCTTCTTCTGAGACCTTTGGTTTCTTCGCATCATGCTCGCCGTTCTCATCTGGTTGAGCACCCTCAAAGGGCTCTTCAGTTGATGCTTGTTCATCAGCTTTGCGTTTTTCTCCTGTAGCCGCAGCATCGTCGGATGGTAGTACAGAAGTAGGTGGTGGAGGTTGAACTGCTGGTGCGACTTCTTCTGTACCATTAGTATCGACATGCGACGGGGCCGGTACTTCCTTCTCTTTCTTCTCTTCTAAAGCTGCAGAAGATTCTGGAACAGTGGATGAAATATCCTCTTTCGCGGTAGCTGATTCTGAACCTGGGATGTCTTGCGCAGCAGGAGCCTCGATCTTAGCGCCGGTTCCATTTGTTGTCTCATGCGACTCTGCCTGTTTCTGGTCTATATCCATCTTATCTTCGGCCGCACCGTTCTCCTGTTCCTTTGGCTTATCCACTTCATTTACTTTTTCGTCAGTATTTGATGCTAAAATCGGGTCATCCTGTTCGTTTATGGAAGTATCTCCTTTTTTACCTTCGGCTGCGACGTCGGGTTGCTTGTCTGTGTTTTCGACGCCAGTGAGCAGGTCTTTCTCCTGCGTCACGTTGGCCACTTGATTGATCAATGTTAGTAAGATTCTATTGTAATGAATGGATGGCTCCAGCAATGGTAGCAATGTAGTAGAGAACCTATCACGTCTGGTGTTTGCGCGGTTCTGGGGGGTTCATTAGAGGCGAAGCAGGCTTCCAATTGATAGAAATGAGGCGCATGATAGACTGGAATCAATGGACAAAGGGGCAGAGGGATGCAATTGAATGTGAGGGGCGGCGCAACAGGAAGGGCATTGGCATACCGTTTTCAGCTTGCGCGACTTCGGCGGACATGTTGATGACGTAAGAGGTGGTGTGCGCCCGGCCTGATCTGGAGGAGATAGGAGGCTATCGATGAATCTGGATGGTAGTGCGCAGCGAGTGTGGATGGAATTAGATGAAGAGGCAATGGGAAGATTAATGGGGGAGATGGAGGTTTACGATTGAAGGATGCGGTTTACAGGAAGAGACTGGCGCAGGTTGAGGTCATGGAGTGTTGCTTAGGAGATCGAGGTACCGCGCGCCTGGTTTAAGTGGAGAGGCTGGCGGTCGTGTGTGTGTGGTTGGAGCAGGGAAAGGCGAGCACGGCAACGCGAGGGAGCTGTGGGTAGCTCCTGCCGGAACAAGGCAACTCCCACCGACAATAATAATGCGCAATAATAATGCACCTCCCAGCGTGGAAGCGTCTCGAAGGACCTCAGCTGGCAATTCCCGTGTACACAATTACTTATGCACGCTTGTGTGTACCGTATTGTACCGTGTACCTTTTTCCTTGTGCTGGGTACATATCCTGATGCTTAGTGCTATGGAGAAGAGGCACGTGAGGCACGTGAGAGGGCAGCATAACCGGCGCACAATCAATTGAGCAAATGAACGAATGAGACGCGCCGCATTCTTGACGGCTGGATAAGGCCAGTTAAGGCTGTGGGGGAAAAGCCACAGGGCCACAAGGCGGAAGTGCCGACTGCGTACAGGTACCGAGTATTACACCTAAAAGGAGCAATTGCTTTGAGTGCATATACACCTATTATGCTCAATGAGCTCTATTCCTTCAAGGGCCAACACGGGGACTCTGTTAAATGCTGAGGAAGCAGATGGCTGGCTTACAGGTGGGTTTCTGCCATTTTCCTTCGGAAGCACAAATCAGATGAGGTGAGAACTGACAAACCAATTCCCCCGAACTTCGGTAGCGTTGTGAGAGCGATGCAGGTCATTGTTGCGCCATCCCGCATCTGGCATCGCGTGATCGAGTCGTCATCGGTCCAATCACTCTACTCTGTAGGGTTACTGTTGCAGTGGTAAACTGCAACCCTCGAGATCGCGTGAAAGGGGACGGTAGGCTCGATATCTAGAAATTGAGGAAAGTGAAAGGAAAAGCTCACGCAAAGATCGTTCCAAAATGACGAATCTGATACGGAATACCATGAAGCCAAAGAAGTCAAAACTTTGTAGGTTGATCACGTGAGAAACGTTTTGTCGATAATTAAGTGTAAGCGGTAGAAAGAAATATCTTATCATATCATCGTTGGTATACAGAAATATGAAAGCTGATGTATCGCGCTTGTATACACATAACGCCATTCCAGAGATGCTTGGAAGCCCGTGGCTTATTGACCTTTAACGCCGCATATGCACGAATACAAAAAAAGATAAAAGGTTCGCTGCCCGCCTAAGCAAGACTGAGTCCCTCCAGTAGCTCCAAATTCGAGGCTTCTGCCCTCGCCCGCTCAATAATCTTCGTCTCCTCTATACCTAGCTCCTTGGGGAACTTCGTGCTCAGATAATTCATGACCCACCTGGCATCATCGTACTGGTCATGTCCAAGTAGAAACCTCGCTGTGTCGACCCCTAATCGGATGATCTTGGTATTTTCATCCTGGAAGGAGCTCTTCTGCTTGGATTTCAAGATCCTTAGAGCCAGGTCAGCCCGTGGATTCACGGGATGTCGGAGATGTAGCCGTGCCGAATAGTAAGGAACATCGGAGGCGAACGCTGGTATTAGTGAAAGGAACGAATCAAAGGTCTCTGGAAATGCGGCTTGGTGCCGGGACGGCTCTAGAAGAGTCTGGTGAGTGAGGAATAACCCAGCTGGGCTAAGAGCAGCGCGCATCTGTGTGGTTGTCATGCCAGCAAGGTGTTGACTCGCGCTGGCAATGCACTTGTAGGCGTTATCTAGACTCAACGCTGTCCGGGCTTCCGCTTTGACGAGCATTAGCAACGGTGTGCATATCTCTCTTCGTAGTTTTACTCTCTCGGCATCGTGGCGGTTTTCGGAGGTTAGTTCTGGAAGCTGCGACGCTCTAGCCAATGCCTTTTTCACCCATACCCATGCTACATCTTGGAGCTTTTCGACAACCATGTATTCCATCAAAAGTTCTGTAAAGCTCTCGTTCTTCTCCATGAATGTAATATCGTTTGCCGTGCCACTTGCCATCAGCCATTTTACCACCTTCAACCCGGCACCAGATTCTCTCATCGCTTCGTGGATAGATAGAGCGGGTGATCCGGTAATTTCTCTTTTCTTCGCAACCAAACATGTGTGCGCCCACTGTATATTCATTAATCCTTTCGCAACGGCCTCGTCGAATATCTCCATTGGATCTCTTGCTGACCCCGTCATGGTTCCCTTGTCTTTGGTATAGGCAAAGAGCGGATTCGTAAGAATGGAGTGCATGAGCCGATCAGTAGGTCTGCCCTCAGCGTCCGAAAATGACCGTCGTCTTGGTCGAGCATGCTCTTTCCCGCTGTGGCTTCTGTCTCCCCATGCCTTGGGAATCTTGCCATGTTCCTCATCTAGGTGGTGTCGGAACGAGGTCGTAATAAGGTTCAACAACTGCTGCGATTCGCGAGGGTTCAATGGCAGGGGAGGGTGGATGTCGAATTTCTGCAACGCTGGCACGAGCCGGAAGAGGTTGCTCTGTGATGGACGAAACATGCTGGGCCACAATGGTACCCTTTGAGACCCTGTAGGGTAAAGGGAGGAGAGATATTGGAATCAATCAATGATCCGTGAAGCAGGCTGAGTGCACGAGATCAGGCCGTGCCTGGTGCCATCGTTTGTCCAAATGTGGGGATATTGACGTCTTACCAGCCCTGGTGATTGTGGATCCTCGGTTCACGTGATAGCGTCAAAATCAAGTGGGCAAGCGGAAAACGCCTCCCAAACAAAGCTGAGCTTTAGTCACACTGTAGCCTTTTTCAGCACCATGTTTTTACTTCTCTTTATAATTTAAACCCAAAAAAATTCACTTACAGAGACAATTCGTGTATACCTTTGAATTTGCATTTCTGCAAATTCCGCTTCGTTCAGGATCTTAACATAAAAGTTCCTGTAACGACGCGAGTCGCCTACAGGTCAGGAGAGCTTAATTCTTGTGGCATAGGTTTCGCGAACGGGCTACCCACGATTTTCGAGCGTCATTCCTCTTTCGCAACTGCACCCTAAAGCCTTAACTTCCACAACCATCCATTCACGTCCAGCCTTTCCTCTTATTTTCTGATTTTCTTATAATTCATATAGCCTCACACAATGTCTGAGGTGCAATCACGACCAGCCGCACCTCGTGGCAGAGGTTCGGCTCGTGGAGGTCGAGGAGGCTTTGCTGCCAGAGGTGGACGAACAGGAAGAGGTCACGCAACCAACGGCGAAAAGGCAGAGAATACAGCTACATCCATTGAAGACGACAGCGAAGTGACCCAACTCAAGAAGAAATATGGCAGCAAGGTCACCACAATCAAAGAAATGTTTCCCGACTGGACGGATGAAGATATTGTTTTCGCTCTCGAAGAGACAGCTGGCGATCTCGAAACAACGGTGGAACGCATAACGGATGGTAAATCTCAATATATAAACCTCACATATATTTATTTGACATGGGGTCTGCTCATCTATCGTGATTAATACTGATATTTTGTTCTCAGGCACAATTTCACAATGGGGAGAAGTCTCAAAGACAAAGAAAGATCGAGCTCGGTCAAAGGTCAAAGAAACTGCTACATCCTCTGACGGTACCAATGCGAGAGCCCCACGTGGCGGTCGGGAAGGCGGCAGAGGAGGTGCTGGTCGCGGCCGTGGCACTGAACGAGGCAGAGGCAGAGGTCGTGGTAGTGCTGGAGTTGCTCACACCAATGGCACTCGTAAGGACGCTGCTGACGTTTCGGTTCCGACCGAGGAATCAACTGCTTGGGAAACATCGAAATCTGAGGACAAGACTACTGATGATTGGGGCCCAGCGGCAACGAAACCCACTACAGCTCCAGCTGCCCAACCAGCTACTACTGCTCTTCCTGAAGGTGTAAAGAAAACTTGGGCAAGCATGTTTGCAACGCCCGCCCCTGCTCAACCACCAAAGAAGGCACCCGAACCAGTTGAGAAGTATGCAGTCTGTTATAGCCAATTGAATTGTGCTAACATATCTTTTAGACCCAAAGAGCAAGAGAAGCCAGTGGAATTGAAGGAACCTCCACCACCGGAGCCTGAGCCAGCCGCTCCAGAAGAAGGCCTTCCTGCCCCTGCTGATACCACCGATAAGCCTGCTGAAGAACCCCCAGCTCCTCAAGAGCCGGAAGTCACTGTTACGCCATCGAAGGATGAATTAACAGAGACAAATCTTGAGCAAGTACCTGATACCTCGAATCCTCCGCCAACAACTACCACCGCTAGCATTGCTACAAACTCTTGGGATACTCGGAATGCCACACCGCAAACTGCACAGCCCCCAGCCACTGGATTTGCTGCGACAGCATTGAAGGCAACTGGAGCAGGTGGACGGTCCGCAAGTTATGGACGCCGTGTGCTTGATCAGGAAGAAGCTGTGCGAATGCCAGGAAATCGTGAAGTAGATCTTGCTGCCGTTCAGTTTGGGGCTTTCAACTTGGGTGATGCCGGTGATGATGATGTCGATGGTGATAGGGAGGAGCCAGAGACTCGTGCTCAACCTCCACAGCACTCTCCAGTTGCTCCCCGAGCAACTTTACCGCCTGCACCTCAGCAAGCTGCGCCAGCGCCGGACACATTTGCATCTACAAATCAAACGTCAGGCATGCCACCAGCGACTCATCCTCCAGCGGCTCCTGGCCTTCCTTCTCCTCAGAATGCTCCGGGCGCTCAGGGAACCACCGGACAAGGAGCACAAGCAAATTCCCAATTCAACCAATATGGCCGATATACACAGCCAGGCAGCCAAGAACAATCCTCGCTCCCACAAAAGCCTTACGATGCATTCAACCAGCAAACACAATCTACTCAGAGTCCTTTTGAAGGATACCCAAATCAGCAGTCTCAGACTCAACCTCCGGGACAACCAGGAACGTTCTCTTCCGCCCCAAGCGATTTTTCGTCCTATTATACCGCCGACCTGCAACAACAACAACGTGCTTACAACAACTACTATCAGCAACAATACGGCTTACAGCAAGGCACCCAAGGTCAAGATGCCTCTGGCCAGCAGCGATCCTACAGTGGATATAATGGCCCTCAAGCCGATAATGCTCAATTTCCTCAAACTTCTCAGCAAAACCAATCTCGTTATGGTGCTACAGGGGAAGGCCAGGCCAGCGGCCATACCACACCAAACCCTGCGACACAAAGTCAACAGCAACTCGGTACCCAGGGATCTCAACCTCAACCAAGTCACCAGCAAGGCCCTCAAGGTGGAAGTTATCCATACGGCCATCCGTACTACTCTAGTCCATATTATGCGGCTTATATGAACCAGTTCCAGCAGTATGGCGGAGGTAGCTACGGTGCGGCACCATACGGTGGAAAGGGTGGTATCCACGCACAATCTTACCAAGGCTATGGGATGTCACCCGGAGGCCCATATGATCACACTTCATCTCCAGCTCCTGGATTTGGTGTTCCTTCTCTACTTGGTCGTGACAGCGCTCTCAGCGGTGGCTTGGGAGAGTATGGTCGTGTCGGATCTACGCAGTCATCTACTCACCAAGGGCTGCCGGGTGCCCACGATGCATTTAGTCGAGGTGGATCCTATCAAGGGCAATATAACCCACAGGGGAGCCAGTCTGGTTCTGGAGAGGACCTGAAACCTTTTGGAGAGTCTAAGGCTGGCAGTGGACCAAGTCCTTCGCTTCCCCAAGCTGGCAGACCAGGATCAGCTGCTAACACGGCTTCCACATCTGGTCTTCCACCTCAGCAATCGTCTCAACAAGCTGGCTATGGTGGTTACCCAGGCCATCTTCAGCAACCCGGTCACGGACTACACACCGGCCAGGCAGGCAGTCAGTATGGCGCTCTCGGTGGCGCTCAGGGACATCAAAATAGCCAATATGGCGGTTACCAAGGCTTTGGCGGTAACTATTATGGTACAGGCCAACAGCGCGGATGGGGTGGCAACTATGGACACTAATGACCAAATCTAGTGTCATGTCCTTGGGAGTTGTCATCTTGTTTGCTCAATTCAGCTTTACGATTCAAATCTGAATTACAAACGGAACTTCTCACCAGTTATGTGTTACTATTGCCAGCTCTTTTCGGTTTTTTATCTCGTTTACAATCTGGGCGAAGGGGGAATTTCGAAAAGTGTCATGCCTCATCGGAGGAAAAAAAATCTAATCCATCGGTCATGTCGAGCTTGTCCACCACGCAAGACTTAAAAAAATCTGTATTTCCCCCTTTTTGCTCCTCACAACTCTGTTTTCAAATAGCCTTTTCTCTCATCTCAACATCGAGTTCATGTTACCAACGTTTTACGGGCCGGTACGCCCTGGCAATGCGGAAAAAGTCGATTAAGCTTTAACTTGCCCTGTTATAGGCATGGATTGGCGGACAGGGGCGGATTTTGTTCATTAATATCGATGGCATGGGCCCTCTTTCTTAATGGGCTTTTCTTTGATTATGAGCATCGCGCACATGCAATTTAACGTGAGGGATGAAATTCACATCTCGTGTATCCATGAGGAATTAGTCAAATAATCAAGTTGACTGCAGAAAAGAGTTACAAGGTCCTGTTTGCTCATGTGACCATATCTTAGGAATGTTATGATTTTGATTGATTATTGAATATTGATGTGATAGGTATATATGACTAAGGAGCTGCTAATGCTGCTCTAGGGTACACATGTTCTCACAGGTACCAATACCAGACTAGTTATCTTAACAATGAAAATGCCTCTCACCCATCCCTAACGCCAAAGCTTACCCAAGAAAATGAATATATGCCGAAAGATTCTTCAGTCGTATGAATTATGGTATCGTTTCGTCCGCTCTTAAATGAATGCTTTTTCATCAAATCCTTTCGTCCTCAAACATGCTACTCTCCGTAATGTCCTCCCATCCATCATCACTCTTGATATAACTCTTCTCGACATGCTTTTGATTACCCATCCAATGTCCATGATTTATGTGTGCAGCTGAACTCCGGTTGTAGTTCGGTTTCTTCCCCTCCGTCCAAGCATTCCAGATAGCATCTGATACCTTTCCCATTGCTCCGCTTACTACTTCACCCGTCCATTGGTCCAGTTTTGTGGGGATCGCATACGGAAAGAAGGGATCTGACGGTGACCAGGTGTTCCGTGAGGAGTAGGTGGGATGACAGTAATACTCGCACATCACACTTTCGCTGACATACCAGATTGAGAAGACAAGAGTTATAAGGCCTAGCCACGTCAACCTTCTCCTTTCGTTTTCATGCCGTTTGGGTTTAAGTAGTCGTGGAACCGGGACAACAAGGTGGTATACACTATCATTGACCGTGCAGTCTGGGCAATTTGCATGATTATGATGTGTATCGTGTTTGTGTGCAGTAGCAGCAGCTATAGTAGAAGCGGACACTGTCTTTTCAAGTCGCTCAATACCGCGTTTTGCCTCTGTGATGCTTGTTGACGTGTTCTTAAGTGTCCTGTTCATGCGCTGGAGTGTTAGAAGCTCCAGTCTCCTATCTTTCTCTTTCTGACTCAAAGGTCGGCCAGCCTGATCATATTCGAGATCTACGATGTTTTCGAGAATGGTGGTATCATCAGGAACTCCATTCCCGTGTGCTTCAATGATAGCGTCAAAGTCATCAAGAGTTGAGTCATCAATATCAATTTCCTTTCGAATAGATTTTAGATCCTCAGATATACTCGCTGGCCTGGCTGTGTTGATCAGTGGCGGTCGCGATCGTTGTCTAACAGTTGCATCGGACTTTGATGACCTCGATGAGCTTGGTCTTTCTGTATTCCTCTGAAGCTCCTTATTTGAGGGTTGTTGTGCTCTGGCCTCCTTGTAGAGGTTCTCTTCGTCGCTTTCCTCCTTTATCTTCAGGTCCGATGATTCTGATGTGCTAGTTCGTTGAACTGTAGGAGCAGGAGTCTCTATATATGCACCCGTTACTTTTGGGGTGGGCATGGTCAGTGCATTTTTGCCAGGTCGCGGGGTTTCGAGTTCATCATTATCAAGGGGTGGAGGAGTCATCGTCCGTATTGAATTCTTCTCAGACTCGCCATCTGGAAGATCGAAAAGCTTTTTCTCTTGCACAATCCGTACCTCTGGATCCGTATCAGATTTCATACTAATTGTACTGTGACGCTTTTTTTCTGCATCTGAGACAGGTGGATCAGCCGCAAGCCCTTCGGTTTGCTTGCTAGCCGACTTTTCTTTATCAGCATTTTTGTCCTTCTCAGCTGGCTTGTCTTCTTGAGATGGACTTGGGCTGACACTACTACTGGCGAGTCTAGACAGGCTTCGCAACGTATCTCGATATTGATCTTTTCTTTCTTCAGAATTTCCTGCATCTTTACTCTCTTCGCCACCTCCTGCGGGTTTAGCGTCACCTGTCCGTGGTCGCGATCCTCCACTGAAGATAGTAATTGGTGTTCCTGGTATGGGCTCACCTTCTTCTTCCAGAATAGTCCTTTCGTGTAATAGCTCAGACTGATTACGGCCCGGAGCATTGGTGATTGTGCGCTCTGCCTCTGGAGACAGGGATCTCTCCTCCGAATTGCGCTCTCTGATATCTTCCAATCTGCTTTGAGCCACAGCTCTCGGCAATAGGCTTTGGAACTCTGCTTCGCGAACCTCATCTAGCTTGGTCTTCCTTCCCGTAAAATGAGGGGTAGATGCTTGGAGAGAATGTGCAGTAAAGTCAAGATCCGCATCCCACATATTGCTTTTTTCTGGTGTCGCGCTTGAGGGGTTAGTGGAAGTAGGTCGAGATGCTGGAGGCGTGAATTCTTGCAATGCTTGTTGATCTTCAATTGAGGGCAAAGGCACATCATTTGAAGCATGGCCCTCCCTATTCGGAGAGGTGGGTGACTTGCCATCCAGGGACCCCTCAGGGGATATTATTTTGCTCAGCCATCCGTCATTTCTCTTTGCTTTGCTTCCCCACGTACTTGGTACTCTCACTGGCGGTTCATCGTCATTTTTGGTGGAGGTAGGCTTTTTGGAATCTTCTCTTTCGGCATCTTTATTCCCAGAATCTGTCCTACTGAAAAGACCATTCCGACTTGATGTGGCTGCCGTATAACGTTCTTGATCTTTTAAATATTTTATCATCTTTCGATCAAACTCATCCTCTGTAGAATCTTCCAATAAGCTAAATCCTGAAAGACTACTCCTCCCACTAGAAATCATAGACTGATTATCCTCATCTTCATCGATACCTCCACTTTTTCTTCGAAACGGTTCTGATTTTCTTGGGAAGTGGAGAGAGCGCCTTGTTGATGTTTGTAGCTTATTCCCGTCTCCTGTGTTAGATCGGCCTCGAGGTCTTGGAAGGGGGCTCGGGCTCGAGGTATGTAACCTATGCTTCGCGTCGCCTTCTTTATGTGCAGACGCGGACTTTTCTTCTGGGGTGTGACCGTTCGCATACGTCCTCAAAGTACTTGATACCGTCTCGCGCATGTAAGATTTTGCGGGCTGCGGGCTGCGACCAACGGATCCAGTAGAGTCCAAGCTATCTCGACAACTTCGTCGGAGACTGGGACTGGGAGACGCCGATTCAGTGTCCCGTCCGGCGCGCTCATATGCGGCTCTTAAACCAGATCCGCTAGACGTCCTCCCACTCATCCATCCCCCCCCAGTCGGTCTTGGTAGTTTTGATTCTCCATTGTCCTTCTGCAATGGGCTTTGTCCAGCGTCAAGCTTACGCGATTTGAACAAAGGCTTATCCCGGCCTCTAGAAAGTGCATTCGCATCTGTTGTATTAGTTTCATCGTCTCTCATGTTATGCGCGTTGTCGCGACCTGGGTCTGGTTGAGCCATGTTCGCGCTCCTCTTTTATCATCATTGACAGTATTTGTCCATGCCTATGCCCCTCTATGGAGTCCCTATTCGACTCGAAGTAGTCGCTCCTCGGTATATTATGCGTATAGTGGGCGCTTTGGTGCGGTTCGTTGCTGCCCAAAATTTTGTCGATCCGGGAAGTTCATGAGTTGTTGAAGCGCGTTGTTCGCGGTCAATTAGCCAACGTCAGAGAGTTTCGCCTCGCTAAGGCTTTAGAGACCAATGCCAACTTTAATTTACTCATTGACAACACATCATCAATAAATATGATTTGCAGTCTCTACAAAATCGAGATAATCTAATAATACTTGGACATTGTAAACTAACAGTTACCTTAACCTCATAGAAAACAAACCAGGCCCTTTAACAGTTAAACGCCCTCGTTCCGCACACCCCTCACGACTGGCTCTTCTTGACTGTGGCGGCCTTGTTCTCATCAAATCTCCAAATTCCACCAGTCTTATCAGAGTCCAGAACCAGTCCAATCTTCGGCCCTAATTGGCTCAAAACAGGGTCGCTTTCAACCACCGAAAAGTATCTCCTCTCCCAGACCCTGCCTTCAGCCTTCTCTTTGGCCCTCAATTCACGTTGCGCAACTTCAATGCGCGTCTTCTCGTTGCCAACAGCATCCATGTCGCCTGCTGCGATTCCAGCTGCTACCTTTGACCATGCCCTCCGGGATTCCAGCGGGTCTTGCTCTTCAATCGGAGCGACCTGAAGAGGGGTCACGGTTGCGGCATTAGCATCAAATGTCTCGACTAATGGACCTGACTTGTGTGACCCTTCACGAATATCAAATGACTTTGACCATTGACCTGCGACATTATATAAAACATTGCTCTCCTTCCCGGTCGGATACAGAGTAGCCGTAAAGCTGTTTTTCTTTCCTGAAAGCCAACCCTTACCACTGTACTCAATCTTAGCGGTGTAGCCAGAACTGCTAGTAATATAGGTTTTGCTTTCGAGTTCGACATACGGAGCTCCAAAAATAAGTCCCTCGATATGTAGACTTGGAAGAGTTATGAGATAGGTTTCGTCAAAGGCTGGAATCGAATAGACAGCATGGCCAATCTGTTTCACATATATGGTACTGGCGAAGGATGCCTTTTGAGCATTATATCCTTGTAAATACACACCGTGCTCTTTATTCTCGATATGATAGGCTGTCGCTGGAGGGTGGTGACTAGAGAGTCGTCGTCAATAATCTATTTACAGGCAGCTGAACGAGATGGTATATATACCTGACTTGCTCCGACACCAATTCAGTTGTGCCGACCTCATCCACCCATTTGCCCAGGAAAAGCTCTCCCAAGAAGGGGTTCAACGGCTTCTTCTCATTTCCGAACTGATCGCTTCGGCTGGCATACTGCTGCTTCAGTGTGCTTAGAAACCATTTCAGAACCAGGAGAGCACGCTTTTGAGGGTCTTTCTCCTTAGCAGGGGCGACGAAAATAGAGGGATGCTCTGCCCAGTAAGAAGAGAACTCAACAAGAGAGGTTGACGAGAGAATGAATGGCGGTGCCGTCAGGGAGGAAAGATCGCCATTGAAAGAAGCTATCGACTTCAAGAATGCCGACCAAGATGATTTATTTTGTGCAGATACTGCACCTCCTTCTTCGTTGGAAGACATTGCGGTGACTGGATAGGAGAATGCTGCCCTGTGCGGGGAGGAAGCTCAGGTCTGCGGGCCCTTATATAATAGACGGTCAACGATTCACTAAAACACACCGCTTCTAATGTTGGAGAAGCAATATTATTGGTATCCTCCTGTTCCACTTTTTATTTTGTATGAATATCAGAGTTGTTACCGGGGAATCAAGAAATCGATGCTCTTATTCTGCACTCTGACTTGGTTTGTTGACTGTGGCTGAGGATGACGTACAAGCCTGCGTCTCCACAGTGGCAGTGCACGCATGCTTCACCCCTTTCGCTTGCCCGTATTCGGGCTTGGTGTCACCCATCACTTTGGGGTAGCTGGTAAAAGGGGTCCTTCTGCATGCGCAGTAGAATCACTCCACAGTCATTTGGAAATCACATACTGGTCATATTTAAGAGGAATTACAATATAAGATGAGACAGGCCAGCTTACAGTTACGGTATTTCAACATAGGTCAAAGTTAGGTGCCCCACGTCTTGATTTGGAAATTAGCTTCATGGCACGCGACATGCTTGATACACCTTCCTCTACATGTGTATATAGCCAGTTGCATACAAATTCCCGTTCGCCATTTTATATATTTCTTACAGGAGCTCAGCAGCTCTACCTATCGCTGTCGATGCTAGTCAAAACCATAGAAATGGTTTTAGTGTTGGTAAGCTACATCATGCTTTCGGGCAGGACGTTAATCATAGACCTAATCGTCTCGGGTGCTCCTTTAATTCTTATATCAATGTCGAATACTCCCAGTGTCTTAACACGATCCTTCTCGTCCGTTTGCTCAACAAATGTAATATCCTCTGCGGAGAGCACAACTTTGGACCCTTCCTCCTCAAGTTCTACTAATATCGCTTTCAGCTCTGCCGCAATATCGGCAGTAGATACAGAGCCATAGATTCCTGTCTTTTCTTTGACAATTGGGGGGGCAGCAGACTCTTGCGCCTCTAGCGCTTCTTCAGATAGTGCTGAGGAGGCAGGGATGGAAGGAGAATGCTTTGGCGCGGGGGGTTGTGTAGCTGGGATTGGTTTCCGATAGAATTCGAGGCCAACAGGTGGAAGGGCTCTGGTAACAAGGTACATCATACGCTCGGGCTATATAATTGCTCATTAGGCAACTGTGGTATCAAAAAAGTGTGTGTGGAACTTACACTTAATAAATCAAGATTGGTATGGATTGGTTTATCTTCCAACGGCGTCTTTGGTTTAAATTGCTTTTCTACACCGGGCATAAATCCAGAATCACGTTCTGACACAGCATTTTCTAATCCAAGTTCCTGTAACCGGGGTGTAGTCATATATTCTGCCATATTTTTGGGGAACCAGTCATTTCGCATCCGCCCAGGCGCAACCTGCAATATTGTGCCTACAGAAATTTTAGTAAATGAGCAACTGAGTAGAATTAGGTGATGTCCCTGGAATGCGCGGGTACCTTTTCGTCCATAATGAGGAATGTCTTGTAGTAATCTCACTTTAATATTATTTGAAGCTTTTGCAAGCTTCTTCTTCCCTCTAACTTGCTGCCTTATAGGTGTGGAAACTCTGTCCGGAAAGGACCCCACTATTCTGCGAACGCAATTGATACATTGAGGAGCTCTAGGGAGCAGCGGTGAAGCCATTGGACAGGGTAAGATTGGACAGCCTGATATTGAGATGTCTGTCCCCCAAAGAGCCTTGTGGTTTTAATATTTGAAGCCTAAGTTCTAAGGCTTCAAGGGATTAAAATTAATCCACCCAGGCACTTATTATCGGATGTACACAATCTCTTGAAACCTTATTTTATTTAGCCGATCGTGAAATCAATTGGAGTTGAAAGGCGGCCTATATTATGATATAAATGATGAGGACATGGAAATAGCCATTCTCAAGAATTGGTCACCTGACAAGCAGGAACGGCAATTGAATTGTTCCGTAGCAAACTATGTGGGACTAGACAAAGAAAACTCTAGTTAAACTCAGTGCCTAGAAGGTTTATATAATAATCCTCCGTATCCGAGATCCGAAGTAAGTGGATGCTTACGAAGTACGACGGCATTGGCGGCAGAGGGAACCACTTTCGCCTTTAATCTTCTAATTGAACCCCGATTGAACTTGTTTGCATCCTCCACAATCCATTTCGGCCATAGGATATACTGGAGAATCCCTATGGAGACTCTGTAATGGGAGAACCAGTTTGAACGATTCGCGCACTTGATCCCATCCATTCCGTCGGCGCCGGTATGCCAGACAAGCAGCTCACCATAGCGACATACGCAGCCGGTGCTTCCCTTGCTGCGATAACTCTGGTATACGTGTTCGCTCCAACCTTTTTCATCGATGGAGAATCAACAGGAGCTCCAGGGTCGCGAAGGAAAGGCGTGGTAGTTGGGCTTTCGAATCCGGCAAATGACTGCTTTATAAACTCGGTGCTGCAAGCGCTTGCTGGACTGGGAGACCTGCGACGATATCTCATTCGAGAAACACACAGACGGAAGCTTGAATCCGAAATATATGCGCATCTTGTGGAGGACCCATCAAGAAAAAATCTGCCGGCGTGGAAAATAGAAGGTCTTCAGGCAGGACTTGTAACTCAGGGTCTGAAAGATATTCTAGATGCGCTTAATGAGAGGCCGCTATCTAAGAAAACTATATCCGCTGCTCCATTTGTGGTAGTATTGGAGCGCGCTTTTAGGCAGAGGATTAGTCGACAACAACAGGACGCGCAAGAGTTTTTACAAGTCGTAGCTGAAAGGCTTTGCGACGAGTATCATGCAGGACGTAGAGCACGGCAATTTGCAAGGAACTCAGCTAGTGGATCTGGATTGATTCAGCCACCATCCAATGCCGAAGAATCCACCGACCAGAAGTCTCCAAAGCTAGCCGCTGTAGAGAATGAAAATATCGACGATGAAGGGCCAGCCATCCAATCCGAATCGCCATCCAATCCGCAAGATGCCACTGTAGGGATAGAGGCCAACGAAGAAGCTGATGATGAGCCGGAGGATGGATTTCCATTTGAAGGTACATCCGAGTCTCAGATCGAGTGTTTGACCTGCGGGTTCAAACCGAAGGCTACGCAATCAACATTTTGCGCATTAACTCTTAGTGTTCCGCAAGTCAGCTCAACCTCATTGAATGCATGTTTTGACCAAATGTTCAAGATTGAATATATCGAAGATTTCAAGTGCGAGAAGTGCCGTTTGGTACATGGATTACAAACATTAAGACAAGAGTTAGAAAAATCGAAAACCGAGGAGTCCAAGGCAATAACGAGTGCTGCGATTGAAAGGTTGCAATTAGCTATCGAAACAAACCCAGAAGATCCTCCCGAGGACATCAATATGCCAGATAGGAAGCTTGCGCCAAAACGCAAGATAGCCAAATATGTCCGTATCACAAAGTTTCCAAAGATCATGGCTATCCACCTCTCGCGGTCTATTTTTGATTCCAGCAGATCAACAATGAAGAATTCTGCAAAAGTCGCGTTTCCAGAACGTCTATCACTTGGAGGTCTTCTTGATCGAAAGTCGTACAAGCTTCTCAGTGTGGTATGTCATAAGGGTAGTCATCATAGTGGCCATTATGAATCTTTTAGACGTCAAGCGATTCATGCCCCATTTTCTACACCTAACACCTTTAAACAGTCTGTGGTGTACAGTAAACCATCAACACCAATCCCTTCTCAAATATCCACGCCTCAAATTAAAGCGATACAGAAATTAGAGAGTCAGGTTGCTGATACGGGTTCCACTTTATCTACTCCTGAGCTCCTTTCCCCAGCATCTGCTGCGTCAACAACTTCACTTCCATCCACAAATGGTAGCCCCACACAGGAATCTATTCAGATCGGGAACAGTGTCCCAAAAATGCGATCACCTTCAACAGTGTCTTCCGGTACATCAAGGGATACGTCATTACCAGGACCAACATCAGCTCCTAGAGACCCTGACACGGGTAGTTTATCTTCAATAAACCGGCCCGCGAGAGAGATGATTTCAAAGGCGGCGAACTCGGTGTCACGGCCGCATACGAGAGGCTCCATTAGAGGCAGGTCAAAGAAGAAGTCAAACGATAGGTGGTGGAGAATAAGCGACGATAATGTTAAAGAGTGCAAGACTAGCCAAACTTTAGGCATGCAAAGAGAGGTTTATATGTTGTTTTATGAAATGGAACCTTGCGAAGACGACTAGCATTCCAGGCATTCTTTATTGGAACAAGGGCTATCAAACAAAGCTCTATGGATTGTAATTGTTACGTCTTACTGCATCATGATTTATGCATTGATATAGATGCGTGGTTCTGCATTAAATATACTCCAGATACAAATAGATCAATGAATGAATGCTTGCAGTTCATATCATTATATATCTTCATCAACTATACTTAGGGTAATTGACTTTGACAGTAATTTTATCAAGGTATATACAGTGTTATTTCATTATCTTGTCACCACAAATATCCGCGGCAATTCTCCGAGCCGCAAAGACACTTCGTCATATCTTTCTTCTTATTAGGATCATTGGAGTCCTGTAGTAAGTCCGTCACTACACCATCAACGTAATCGAATGTGAGCTCTTCATAGGCCGGGATATCCTCAACTGCGAAAAGGGCGAGGTCGTGGATATGTTTATCTGCGTGATCACCCACCCTTGCAAAAATGCGGAGGTTGGGATCACAGGAGTGATTTATGAATCGAGTCGGCCCTGACAAGAACTCTCCATCAACCTCGAAAGGTGGTCCTGAGAGTCGTGGATCCATACTGTTGGGATCGGAGAATTTGTCAAGGGCAAAAAGATATACATCTTTCCGCTGTGCTATTGTCGAGTCCTCTCTCCTTCTATCTGCCTCACTTGCAGTAATAATCTCGCCGACATACCTATCAATGAACCTTCCTTTCTTAATCTCAACGGGTGAACGTACTCCTATTTTTTATCAGTAATCAAAAGTCTGTGAGAAAAAGCTAGATGCATACCCCATCCACGGCCATCATCAGTTCGGAATATCTGCAAAGGAATTTTTCGACCTCGTTCCACAACACGGTTACTACAGTTAGAACTGCAAAGGCAGCTCCCATGGCATTCGTACAGGGGTGTTCTAGACTCTTCCAATACCGCCCCTCTTAGGCATTCCTTCCGATCGCCTGTTGTATGGTAGACAATAACTTTCTCTCCTTCATCAGGCACATGATCGATAGCCATATCCTGTAAGCAGTGACATCCCCATCTTTGACAATCCTTATCATCCGTGCATTCACAACCTGTTCTAAATGCTTCTTCCGCAGGCTCAACTTCCCGTCCTAGCACGGAATTTTCAATAAAGCGAAAGTTGTCTGGAAGTGTTGAGTCATCAACCGTATTAACTATTGCCACAGGAAACTTTTTATGAATTGAGAAAGTCTTCAATTGACACCAATGGCAGCTTTCCCGTTCTTCTTTCAATCCCTTTGCTAGATTTAGTAAACTCTCACATGAAGCTCACAAACTTGCTTCTTGGTAGTTTAGTTTTGAAAAGCAAATAGAGCAGAATAATACAAGGGAATAAAAAATTCAAAATAATGGATTCACGAACCAAAGAATCTTCATCATGCCGTTCAAAATGGCGTCTAAATGCGCTTGCGAAATGGTTGCTGGAACGCATACTCACAATCCACGAAGGGAATTCTCACATACAAAAGTGCAAAAACTCTGATAATATCAGCACAAGATCATACATATAACTACACATTCAAGATTCAGCAGATTTCATAGTTGGGAGTTAACAAGAGAAACAGGTACCTTCTAAGCCTTGCGCTTGTTGACTGGTCACGAATTAACATTTATGGTTTAGCGCAAAGCTAGCTTAAAGACGGAGGCTGTCAGCCTTGCGCGCACAGACCACCAAAAAGTTCGTGGTAAAGTTCCCCTCCAAATAGTTTGGCCGAAAAAGTCTCATGCAGGTAGCTCACAAAATACAATGGCTTCCGATATCAAACAGACTCCTTTTGTAAGGGAGCTTGCCGCAAATGGTAAATTTGATTGTCAATGTCTCCGATTGTTAGAGGCCTAACATTATTATAGACAGACCTACCCGCGATAAAGCTCTAGCCTCACTCCGAACTTATCTGTCTGGTCGCCGTGATCTACCGCCAATAGAGTTACTCAAATTATGGAAAGGACTTTTTTACTGCATGTGGATGTCAGACCGTCCGCGTACCCAACAGGCTCTTGCAGACTCTCTGGCCGACCTTGTATTCGCCTTACCAGATGGGACGGTGATTCCATTCCTACGGGCGTATTGGCAAACGATGCAGCGGGAGTGGACGAACATTGATGTATTAAGGATGGAAAAGTTCTTACTTCTTACAAGACGTTATGTCGGTGCTACATTCAAATATCTCAGCAATTCGAACTGGGAACAGGAAATTCTAAGTCAACACATTGCTTTGTTGGAAGAGGTACCTTGCAATGTGGATGATATGAAGATTCCAAACGGGATGCGATTTCATGTTATCGATATCTACGTTGATGAATTAGAGAGAGTCGGTGCACTGGCCGAAGATAAACTATCAGAAGTACCCCTAGATACATTACTGGAACCCCTGCGGAAGCTAGCAAAATCTAGTCCTACTAAGCCTGTGAGATTAAAATCTAGAGAGGCCTTAGAAGATGACAGGCTTCCCAATAACGAAAAATCTGGCAACGATCAAAAACAAGAGCAAGATGCGGGTGAGGGAAGCGACGGCTGGGAGGGATTTGATGATTAATACTAACAAATTTGAATTTTTCTATGCGGAAGGCACCTCTGTATTAGGATATTTGCAGCAAGGACAAGGCGTTTAAGGAAAAAGCTCTCAGATGTAAATACATAAGATATAACCAACCGACACCTAATCTACTTCCAAGTCACTCTGTGTGATTCGACTTTGGGTATCATTTATCAACAAAAAATGCTATACAAACCGGCGCTCCAAGAAATAAACAGCTCAAAGAGGGCCTGGTTGTTCGTAGTGGTTCCCCGACTTCGTTAGAACCGTTCCAAGTCCTCTATGAATTTCAGCTTGAAAGGGCCCAAAGGGAATACGCTCTCCGTCTATGCTAATAAAACCATCTTCTTGGTTTTTGGGTATCATACGATATGCAAGAATTTTGCGGTAGCTAACCACATCTAAGTCGATTAGTGTGCCCTTTTCTACGTGAGAGATCATCGATACAGCCTTCATACGACTTAAATCGCCGTTGATAAGAATCAGGTCCATGTATCCGTCATTTGGCAATGCTGACGAGAAGAAGTTTGTATCAACAGACATATACGCCATCTGCTTATGTTAGTTTAGAAATATCATGAAAAATCATATTTACTCACGTTGCCACAATAGAAGTTGCCCAGTTTGTCGTAGGGTACCAGTTCCCATCCGTCAGGAAGCTTGTCGTTTACAGTACCATATCTCAATGGTGGCAGACTTTCGTCGTTGCTACTCGAACCAGCGGAACTCATAGCGGACGAGTCGTCCTCTAGAGGATCTTTATATCCCCTGCGCTCGCTGTTTGGCGCCGTATTTTCCAATTCTTTTCTATAATGTTCTTTGATAGCCTGCTTGTCTTCTATTGCTACCTTGACTGCTATGTCACACGGATAGCATATCTTCCCGAAGAGTCTGACTAAAAATCCATAAGTAAATCTCGCGGAGCCCATCCATCTCAGGTTCTCAGTAGCCAAATCAGACTCGGCGATTATACCAGCAGACTGGGATAGGAAACTAAGGGTTCTCGAGTCCCCATGAGTAACTGAAATGAGGTCCAATGGAGTTGGGACTCCTTTGATAATTCCAAGCGCAGCAATGCTAGGGCTGTTTGTCGCATACAAATTATGGCTCATAGCGTTTCCACTACCACAGGGAATATGGGTGACTGCTATTTTCGCCAGCGCCTTCTTAGCATCCGCCCGCTTTCCAAGCCCATTGAAAACTTCATGTGCCAGGCCGTCACCGGAGCATGTAACTACAGTATCAAAGGCATTGATATCCATATTCTTGGCGATGTCAATGGCCTCTCCACTATGCTTGGTTACAATCACTTCGATTTTGCATCTTGCTGCCTCAAGGATAGGTTGTGCATCGTTGTAATAGAATTTGGCGGCATTGCCTTTCCCTGCATGGGGATTGACAAGAACCAGCGCGCGCTTCTGTTGCTGTGCTTCCCCATATGACTTATCCAGGAGCTGGGCGACCCAGGATTTCGCTATATCAAGTCCAGTGCTTTCCACATCGTATTTCAAGTCAGCACTTTTGATGACAGTTTTAGACGCCGGTGAAGCATATTGAATAGATAGCTCGGACCCAACCAACTCTGCCCACAAGATGTTATAGAACGGAATCGATAATGTGTTTACTATTTATCATCTCTTGTAAGCAAGACATAAATACTAATCATGAATTATGCTCAATACCATTGTTTGCAAATCCGCAGCACTGTAATGCGCTGCTAAATCCACCTGGCTCGCGTTCCTCATCTGGCTTTAGCGTTAGAAAATTCCAAATACGGAAGAGATTGATTAACGCACCCAATACCAAAAGAGCATCCGTTCCTAATGTCAGTGTTGCTGTCTTCCCCACTGAGAGGGTAGCCTCCATTGTAAATAGATGATCACTCGAAGAATGTCCCGGGTCCGCAAATGGGTTTTCTGACACCATATTTTAATATAAGAAAATCATTGGTTGCCTCAATATCTTGGGCATTCTGTCTTGGAATATAACGCCAAAAGTACAAGGCGTGAATAATAGAGGGTATGTGACATTAGGTTTGGTCGTGTAGATATTCCGCCGATGCCGCGTCCGCGTCCGCGCCGCCCTGTGCAGACGCCAAGGGGAAGCATTGTCTTACGTGATGCAGCTCTCCGAGCTAGGTTATCAGCTAACCGCAATAAGTACGAGTAACAGCATAGTTAAGAGAGTGAGCCACATTTCTCATTTCACCACGATAAAGTACGGCAACTAGATATAAGCCAAGAGGTAAAATGTCCTTTTTTTGCAAATAATATCCCGAGTCTATACGAGTTCACTTGCTTTTCACCACCGATCAGATAACCTGCTCACAAGAATAGAGCTCTTACGTTAGACAAGCGTTTGCTGTGTCCCCTTACTCCATGACGCAACGACATCCCGAGTCGCTGTTAGATTCATTACAATTCATACTATCAACCGAGATAGCTGTGCTGAACTTCTTGATATCGATCATGCAACAATCGACTGCTCAAGCAGCCACTTCTCCAGCCTTATTCAACCCTTTGAGAGAGCCAAGACTAAGCGCCAAACCCTGAGATCTACTTCGAATTCGCACAAATCCAGTGACTGGACCATCTTCTCCTTCCTTCTCAATGCTAAGATTTGCAAGTGCATCCTCGCCTAGAGATAATTAGCAAGCTACAAATAGTTTGGTAAAGGATCAGGGGCTTACCGAATACGCTTCGTGCGTAGAGATTAGCACTCAAAAATTGGCAATCGCCTTTGAGAGAGGCTTCTGGAGTAAGGCAGCTCATATTGGTACAAGCCATCAGCTGATTCAGGAAGTCCCTCAATGATTTCGCCTTTGAATTAATATTAACCTTGTTCTCCCATTCGAATTCAGTCCACATTGTGCGGAACTGGGTCTCCGTGCACACTGCTGGCTGAATATAGTCCATAATATCAACATGAACATCGTTTAAGATGACAACGTTGTTCTCAGTAGAGCTTGCACCGTCATAAACAACATTGCCGAATATGACGCCGGTATCTGTTGACGATACCTTAATTGTGCACTGGACATTCTGGAAGTCGTGGGGACCGAGGTTCTGAGTAGTTGGTCGCTCAACAACCTTGAGATCACCAAGAGTAGCAAATTCAACGGATAAGTTTTGGAGAGTCTCCGTTGTCTGGTTAACAAGTAGCACGTCCAAGACGATATCAAATTGATGCACTTTCACGTAGGCTTCGGCATATACTGGGTCTGAGAACCCAGTTAACTGTACGACACGACTGAGTTTTGAGGATAGATCCTCAACTGTGGAATCGCCACCAGTTGCTTTCTCGAGATCGAGCTCCATCTCGTCTGTGCCGTCGCCTGCATTTTTCTTCGCTAGTTGCCTAATGGAGACAACATCATCTACTTGAACGGCAGTCTTGGCTTTCTCAACTGCTTCTTTGGCAGCTCTCTTTTTCTCCTCTACTTGAACCATAGCGCGGAAGGCTTTTCGTGTATCTTCCAAGAAGATAGTTTCAAGGTCTTTGTTTTCCGCAAATTCGGCAAGTGCTCTTACGCATGACATTATCCTGTCAACAGAATCTTCATCAATAGGTGCCTTCACAAACTGTGATTGGCCCACCCGAATGATAGAGATCATGATCAACATGGCCTCAGCGCGTAAAGCGTTTGTACGAGCAGCATCCTTAGAGATTTCAGAATGCCGCATGACAAGCTTCGTAAGGGTTGACGAAAGTACAGAGGCCAGATAATAATCTCCATCAAGAATAAGTTGTCTCAACGGAGGCTTTTGAGCGGCTTTGACAGCTTCTAATTTGGCCGCCGCGGCTGATTGACTCGTTAAAGCACTTTCGGTTGCATATGTGCCATCAGCAAGAACTCTACGCGATCCTGTAGGTGCCGCTGACTTCGAATGACCATTGACTTGGTCCTTGTCCTTCGACTCTTCACTTCCCTCTGTAGCCTCATCCAATAGCCGTTGCTCTGACGCCAGAATTGGTATTTCACCTAAGCTTGCTCTAATTCGTTTCCATGCGTCCCTAATATCGTTGGCTTCAAGGGAATATTCTCCCACAATCCAAAGTGCTCCACGGTATACCTTTCCTGCCCTAACCTCACTCAAAGTGGAAACTAAACGTTCCACAATTGACGGTCGGAGCTTTGGGAACTTCTCAACCACCTCTTTAACAAAGGAGATGACGTCGACTGCCGAGGTGTTGTTGAAGTCTACAATGAAATCCATCAAAGATCCAACAACGCTAGCCGCAACTTCAGAGAATTTGATAGCACACTGGTGGATCGCATGAATTAATAGTTGTCTGTACTCGCTGTTCTTCTCGTACTCCTGGTCCACTGTCTTCGAAAGTTCCTTCTTTAGCAAAGACACTACTTCTTCAACGTTTTTGCTTGACACCATCTCCATAGCAATCGACAGGGCCTTTCGTCGTACGTCGATGTCTGGACTGGACAGAACACGAAGAATTTCCATAGTTAAATCGTCCAAAACACCTTCATTCTTCTTTCTCAAGGTATCTACCCTGTCAAGCACAATAAGTTTGACATTGTTGTCTGCTTCTTTGATGCTAAGCTCAATGAATTTGGAGGCAGCCGCCTTGACAGCAACCGGATTATTTGTCAATGCAGTGAGCGATGATGCTGCCTCGTAGACCACTGTCGCAGCCCCTGCCTCGAGCAGGTCGAAGATTAATCGCAGATAGCGTGCCTGTATCGGTCAATGACGGGCTATGAGGTAGATATATATTTTTTGCGTACCTTATTTTGTGAATTTTGGACAGCATCCTTTCGAATGAATTCTAGCTCCACCAACTGTAGCAATTCATCTGCATTTGGGATACCGTCAAAAACACTACTTAAATATGCCAAAGCCTTGTCGTGGCTAATCATAGTAAGGGCGGCAAATGCATTTCTTTTGCAGGTGTGATCATTTTCCCCTTCTAAGAATGTAGCGATCAGCTCAGGAGCGTCTGGAATTAGACTCTCTGAGTGCTGATAAATAGAGGCAACTGCAAGTACTGCATTCTTTCGAACATATGCATGACGGTGCTCGAGGCATGATCTGGCGGAGGAGAGAAGAGGTTCGATGAGTTCGGGCTCACGCAGCTTACACAAAAATCGTAAAGTGTTACCGCGAATATATTCGTTAGGATGTTGTAGATCATTTCGGATACCATTGCTAAAAGAAAATTAGACCCAAGTTTTGCTAAAGGTAACGCAAGATGCTACTCACCATACGAGAATCATCTCCTGCTTAAGCTTCCCGCTGCTATCAAGCTTGGGGCATATCTCGTAATAGAAATAGAGAAGCTTTTTGAGAGGCTTATACTTAGAGGGCATGACAAATCTGATAATATGCATTAGCAACTGGGGCATAGGATCTCCATTTAGCATAATCGTAAGTATGCGCTTCATGGTGTCCACTTTGCTCTCGTCGGTCCCCTTTTCCAGCTGGGTCCGCAGCTCAGACATTGATGGGACATCAGCTGCATTGTCCATATGCACCAAGCTATACGAATGCTCCAGGAAGGACGCCATTGTGAATTATCCTGAATTTATATAGCTGCCCGGCGTTTTGACGTTTTTGGATAATGAGGATCTCGTTGATATTATTTTGTGGTGCTTTCTCTCCTCCGAAGAGGAGGATGCTGAACGGTCCTAAAGATAACAGTCAAGTCCGTCAAGACTGTCACTGAGCGGTGGGAGATTTTGGAGGGACGCGTGGGAGAGCAGCTCATCAGAAGGGCATAATTGATTGGAATTAACACCAGGTGTTCGCCCTGAATGTGATGCTCTGGGCCCCAAGGTGTTAGCGTTGTTGCCTGAGGACTGGGCCCCACCAACCTTGAACTCGGCGGCCAGGCACAGAAGTAGGCCGCAGTAAACTTAAAGCTCAATCCTCTACAATCCTGAGATATTCAGCCATACCCTCACGATGGCAGCTTCAAATGAGCCATTCTACCTTCGCTACTAGTAAGTGATTCTACAGCCCCGTTATATGCTATGTTCTAAATCTTCTACAGCTCAGGGCATCAAGGACGACACGGCCACGAGTTTCTTGGTTAGTTTGTCAGGGAATATGATTCTGGGTACACTGTCTAACATGGTCATGCTAGAGTTTGATTTTAGAGTGCTAGGCGATGGGAGGAGTGCATCTGCACGATATGCCAACAACTCTAATTATCGAAACGACTCGTTAATCCGAAAAGAAAGTAAGGCGATATCGATTCTTAGGCGCATCACTATTACTGATCCACTGAGACAGTGTGTGTGAGCTCTCTCCTCATCGAGGAAATCAAACGCATTATCAAAGCCAGCGAAATCATGAAGTAGGAAATTTCAAAAAGTAGTACATCGAAACAGCGGACTTACGACTTCTTAGGGAAGATGATAGCAAATGGCCACAGAAGAATAAGGACGGTCGACAAGAGCTTGAAATAAGGCTCGGAAACGAACATATCTCATTTGAGGTATGAGGTGTCTTGCCTATCATCACCGTGTTATGCTGACTGTATCCTGCTAGACTGCGAAGATAGGTTCATTGGTCGATGTGACAGAGTCTCAGGATCCAGAGGGCTTGCGAGTATTCTATTATCTTGTTCAGGATCTAAAGGCATTAGTGTTCTCTCTAATAGCCTTGCACTTTAAGATCAAACCAATATAAGTGGTACTTCATTGGAGGTATGGTCATATAATGGAGTTTGGCGTTACACGATGCAGGAAAGGAATACCATAGAACCACAAAAGCATCTCACAGCTATTCCACAATAGGAGCCAGTTTTGCAAAGAAATATATTGCATATAGTGATATATCACACAGGACACCAAAGGTGCCGGACCCATTACTATAAATAGGTACAGTTGCGCTACATTATCATTCGTTCGCATCTATCCTCCATCAATGTAAGAATTAACTATATCCGCAATACAGTGTGTTGGTGTTTTTGAAGACAATGAAATATGTCTTTCGGCTTCTGTTCCACGCGACAAACGTGGGGCGTTAGTGCAGAAACAGGGGTGGCTGCGACGTTCGCTTCGGGCGGTAGAAAGGCTCCATCGGTCATTGCCTCCCATAGGGATATCTCCATCTTTTGGTCATTATTCTCACAACAACAATCATGTCCATCTAATTATCAAGCGCTTCATTGTTTTCATTCTTTTACTTGTATCATTAGACCATCCAATTCCTCCTTTCAAGCCTGGCCGGCGCGGGCGCGACCACGATGCCCACACCATCTAGTAACGACGAGAATACACGTCAAGTACCGTCAACGCACACCTTATGCCCACCTGACGACGAGAGACCCAGCTGGACCGATATTGAAACCGATAGTCATCAAAGTGATATGATTGTCACATCGCCCGAAATACATCAACAACCGACACCCTTGTCTGAGTCGTCACCGACTAGTTCAACGGTACGACATACTGACATTCCACAAGACCGAAAACACATGGATATGGACGAAGAAAGTTCCCCTCCAGAAATGCTGTCTCCGATGAGCACAGAGAGAGACAAACAAGAAGAAAGCGACAGGTCATCCCTAGCCAGTACTGCTTTACATTCCCCTTCTAGCGGACACGACTTTTCCTACGTACGGGTATGCACGACTTACATTCAACACTGGTGTTTCAATATTGATTCCATTATCTAGCTTATTCCGTCATCTCCGTCATGTTTTATGCGTGCCGGTAGTCGATTCCACGGTACTCAACAATCGGAGCGTCAGGTATACGATGTTCAGGTGGAGATTAAGCATGTTGATATGAGGGAGTCATTCCTATGCGGGTACCTTCGCATTCAAGGTATGCATTGTATCCATTTGAATACGTAGTGGTTGAACGAATGCAGCTGATTTGTGCGATCTCCAATAAAGGCCTTACCGAAGACCATCCAACGCTTACTACATACTTTGAAGGCGAAATAATAGGCTCGAAATACTCTTTTCTCACTCAACATCAGGACTGGGGATCAACTGACAAGGTTGATTTGCAACACTGGGCTAAATTTTCCGCTTTCCGACCATATCAGAAACAGGCGAGAAAGGGTACTGTACATATTCCGAATCTGGCACAAAAAGAGAATATCTTCATGCGGTGGAAAGAAAGATTTCTGGTGCCCGATCATCGGGTCCTAACAATCAGCGGCGCAAGCTTTGAGGGTTTTTATTATATTTGCTTTAATCAGATTCAGGGTACTGTTAGTGGCATTTACTTCCATGCTAAGAGCGAAAAGTATGTATTATATGGACACTTATCACCTCTCACGGATTATTGCTCACATGATTTATCAGGTTCCAGCAATTAGAACTAAAACACGTTGAAGATCGTGGTTGTTATAGCGCGTTGGAGTTTCGATGAGTGACGACTGACGATAGTAGGGGGCAAAGTGGGTACATGGGTTTTGCAATGGAGTTGTATATGGATTTCTTCTTCTCCGGCGTGGGAAGATCGAAACATTCTACAAGCATTGGTACTACGGACAAGGAAAAGAAAGGCTTGTAGACTTGGCGGGTTCTTGAATCTTTCTTGTTCATACAGGAGGTTTCTCCTCTTATCTAGCGTTTAATGTCTTCGAATCGAAGATTGCAACATAGGTTTCTGCATTTAGATAGCCAGTCCTATTCTCGAAATCTGAGTAGGACTATGGGACTTCACATTTACGACTCACAAATACAGCACAAGTCAAGTCGCACATGCTAGACTACCTCTTTCGTCATAAGTGCCTCAGGCAGCCATACCTTCCAACGATCCTCGTGCGGAAGGTACCTTTTTGACCTCGTGAGTAGCTACTCTTACACGCTGGCACGCGCATTTGATGGTCACCTAACAACTCAAGATGCGATAACGTCCAGTCTTCCTTCCACGCCGCCATGGATTTTGCACCGTACCAAGATCAGTCCCCAGAAACGACTCGTGCCCTATCTCCGGAAGGTCGCAGTTCTCTCGAAGGTCGCCGTTCCTTCTCTCCAAGGGTCCGCTCCCCACCACCGCTACCCTCACCGGGGAACGCGCCAGCAAATGCCAACCCGTGGGCCTCTTCTAATAATGAAACTGGATTTGGCAACAGTGGGTTAGGTGGATATAGGAATGGCGAAGCTGGAGCAAACGATGTGGAGAGCGGTAGAGAGAGGCTGAATGAGTTTGAAACCAGCCTGCCCATACGGCTGGATTATGAGGCTTGTTTGGCCTACCTGCTGCTTCCGCCTGCCGGTGGGGTTCTATTGCTGATTATGGAGCATAAGAGTGACTATGTCAGGTGGGTTATGAAAAAAGAAAAACCCGCTATTGCTAAAAGTAGACATTAATCCTGTGTAAATTTAGGTTTCATGCCTGGCAGTCATCTCTACTTTTCACAGCGCTTTTTGTCCTGCATCTGATCTTCTCATGGTCATCGTTCTTCTCGTGGTTAATTTTTCTAGGTGACTTGTGTTTGATTGGGTATTTGACCATGCGGGCATATAGAGATGGTACGTGCTCTGCCCCATACCTGTCACATTTCTCTGTTCAATAGTAATAGCTGTATGCAGCCGATACGCTCGATAGATGCGAAGTACCCTTCTTTGGTCGACTAGCGAGCAACATCCTCGATGACGAATAGGTGTACTGTTGGGTTGGTCTGTTTATGCATGGGTTGATGATACCCTCTGTTTTTGCATTGTTCAGACTAAGCTACGTAAATAATCCATAATACTAATTCATCCAACCTCAAGACTTTATATATTCCCAGATTATGTGCTACATCTATCCGTACTAAGACTATTACCCTGAAGAGTTCATCGTGGGATGCTGCTTGACGTTGAGTCTATTGTACTCATCACGTTAAGGCGGCTATCACCATAGCTTTCCAACCGTTTCATCATCCATTTCTTCTCTCAGAGCCCTTATCTGCTCCTGAATAACTTCCCAGAGCAAATTTCCTTCTAATTCGTCTCCATGATGACTCAAATTTTTGGGCTTGTCCTCCCTGGCCACGATAACCAGCAAAGCAGCGACGAAAGCTTCTTTCAAATATGCAAAGCTAAAGTTAGGCGTGATTTGTGCAATTCTTGGGCACATAATCTGTGGGAAATCAATCTTCTTGTTATCCTTTAGCTTGTTGCGCCAATACTCGCAGTATAGTATCCTCTCTTCCCTGGTAGGATTGTCAAAGAGATATTTCCTATCGAAACGGCTTGGTCGCTTGGCAATTCCAGGGTCAAGTTGTTCGAGATGGTTAGTGCTTCCAATCATTAGAATGCCATGATTGGACTCAAGTCCGTCTACTTCGTTAAGGAAGTAGCTACGGACACTAACGTTCACCAACGAATCTATATCTTCAAATATGAGGAGACAGGGAGCCATCTGCCTAGCCTTAAGGAAAATCTGGCGGATACTGGCTTCTGGTCCTTGCCAGCCTTGGAAGCTTTTCACATATAGCGTCTCGACACCTGGATTCGTCCGTTTAGAACAGTCATGGATGAGGGCTCTAGTTGAGATTGTCTTGCCATTCTATTACCTAGTTAGTACACGTTATATCGAAGGGAAGATAAATATAGTTACCCCTGGAGGACCATAGAATATAATTCCTCTCTAGATGATTGGGTCAGCCACATGTTACAAGAGAATCAAATATCACGCACCTTCCAAGGAACACCAAACTCAGCATATCGATCTTCGCCATCAAAGAATCCAGTCACATCCTCGACGATAGACTTCTTCTTCTCTTTATCCAGAATGACATCGTCCCAATTTGACTTTTGTACATTCTGCCACAGCTCTCTGTTCTTCTGCCAGAATCCGCCATCAAAAACCAGAACCTCGTCATGTAACTCCTGACCCCAGTTTACACAGGCTTTAATCAAGGCATCGGTCGACTTCTGAGCAGCCTGCTTCTGTTCTGGTGTCAAATCCTCGTCATCATTGGGTGGTCCAACAAGAATATAATTATTCTTCGTGAAGCTCATAAATCCATCTCGTCCATCAGCAATATAAACCAGGAAAGTGGTGCCTTGATAGGTATAGTCATAACAACCAAACACCACGTTCTCGGCAAATGCACCTCCATTCTCATCATTATATCGGCGTGATGGAGGAATAAAGATCCTCTCCAGAAGTCCCTGGCCTACATCCCGACTCTTGTAGCTCGCTTCTTCCTTGTGGGCATCTGCGAAACCAAGTAGATTACATGCCGATGCATTCTGAACCGTCAAATGATGCTTCGGATGATGAGCCCGGATCGAGTTGATAATTACTCCCTCTGTATAGATCCTTTTACCTTCGGCATTTGCAAAGTACTCGCCAGCTACTCCCGACCCAGAGCTTACTCCAGTAGTCGTGACGTGGACAAACTCATCATAAGTTCGGGACATGATGCACAGTTTCAAAACTCGGGAAACAAATTGCAATCAACAAAAGGCACAATTAATTGATCAGAATAAAATGCGAGTGGTTTGTATCCTTTTATGGACAAAGGATGCTGTATCCGATATCCATTTCGAAGGATTGAGGTGAGCTCATAGCTTATTCGGCTGCCTGGGAAATACGAAACATCCCCGCAAGGTACAGACACCCTTGCCGCAGGAAAGAACAGGTCATCTTTCGCTCTCTAAGCACCTCTTTCGTTGAAGAAGGCGCCCACATACGGGTACTTATACGTGAGATGTACTCATGCTCATGCTTTATAGGTTAGAGGTGGGGTTTAACGAGAACGTTAGATATTCGTCTGCAATAATTAGACTTTAGTACAGTACTATCGATAAGAGCCGGACCCTTGATAAAGGTACGAATTCGGTAATCAGCTATAGTAGCGCCCAAGAGGCTCAAAGTTTATTATTCTATTCCCTATCCATCTTCGCAAGAACGAAGTCGGCGATAATTTTGAAAATAATTTTCAAATTACATTACTGTCGAATTGTCCATATAATGTTGATCACCTCACGAATATAGAAGAAACTTCTGAGCGTGCGCAATACGTAATGTGGCTCTAATCCAGGCTGAGAGGAAGCACACTTACTTGGCGCCATTGCAAATGCAAATTAAGCCCTTGAATTCTAGGGTGCCTCCTGAAGAATTCAACTAGCCATCGTTGGTAGGCAATGAGACGGAGAGGCAATACACCGACAGTATAGGTTGAAAGTAATAACAATGATGAGCGTTTGAGTAGTTGGCGCAAAGGAGATGTCTCTACGTCGTGCGATAACATGCGCGGTTAGTTTACCGGCGGCCTGGCTGTGAAGGATGGCTATGATAGCGAAGAATAAACTCAAACCAATCCCTCGGTTTCAAATGCCTCTGCCCAAGAAATTCTCCGTCGTAAAAGTGTGGTTCAGAGATACTCGGTGTCCGGTGTAATCCCGTCTTCCATACACGTGAACCCTTAAAGGGAAGAACACCCCCAAGAGGGCTACATTTCAGGTTGGCAGATCAGCGGAGCGATTCCTCGGAGCGTTTCATCGGAAGACTACTGCTCAGGCATCGAGAAATAGAGGCTCTAATGATGTTGACATGCTGAGATAGAATAATCAAAGTGACATCTCACTCAACCTTAGGAGTACCTTCCATACAGAGAGGTGATATGAATGTTGATGTTGATGTTGATACATCGAATTTTTTCCCCCAGTTCTTCTGCAGTTCTTTCGATTTCATGTCAAGCAATAATGAGCGGGTGCATACGAGCGGCGAGCACGCAGGTACACACACCCTCTAGATGCAACGGTGTGAGGATGAATCAGGTTATCATTTCCGGGGATAATAACTGAGGTGGATTCCATCAGTCCGGGTGTAAACGGCGGCTCAGGCGGACTTGAGGCCGGTGCCGGTATCACGTGCAGTCATGTGATGGGGGCCTGTGCTGAGACTAGGACCGCCTAAGGGGAAACCTTGCCTGGGCTCGTGCTCTCCCCGGAGCGATGCACGTTGCGCAATGCTTCATCGCCGTTGGTTGACACTCCGATGGCCATGCCAGGCCTATCATTTGGAGCACGCGACATTTCCTGAACCCCAAAGGGCATATCCTCTGGTGAGGGAGATATTGCTCCCACGAGGGCCCCATGCCATGGGACCTCCTCTATCTCTTGGGCTGGAGTTGAGGTTTGCAGGAGGCGCCTTTCCCGGTTTCATATCTCGTGTTGTTCGCATTTATTTCTCGTATCCTTTTCTCATCTTCTCTTGAGCCCCATAGTATATTGCTTTCTTACCGTGGGTGCAATTATCCATCACAGCCTTTCAGCTTCACGTGGTGTATTGCACTCTCTTATCCATCACAATGCCTCGTCCAGAACCTCCTCCAACTCCGGGCTCATCGACCGAGATCAAGGGGAAGGATGGCTCTCATTTTTCAAGCCTGCAGATGTCTTTTGAGTTGCCCCCGCCTGCCATATCTGGAGTGGAATCGTCCTCCTCCAGCGCGTCTCACAAATCTTCGTCAGCATCCTCCTACCACCCCACATCTCCTCTCTCTCCAGCTCTCCCTGCCAGCGAGATTGTGAAGATTCGACGGAGATCGTCCGTTGCGCAGCCGCCTGCCAAGGACACATTTGCATTACCTCCACCACCAACGCGTTCTCGAAAGATCATCCAGATGAAGCCACGAGGACAAGCTGAAGAGCCAGCGGAAGCTCCCACAGATGGCGCCAAGAACAACGGCAAAGCTGCTGCTGCTCCCAAAAAGAAACAGCCTTCTTCAACTAGTATTGCGGGAAGAAAGATCGCGCGCAAGACTGCACATAGTTTAATCGAGCGCAGGCGAAGATCGAAGATGAACGAGGAATTCGGAGTGTTGAAGGATATGATTCCTGCCTGTACAGGAGAGATGCATAAATTGGCTATTTTACAAGTAGGTTGACCTCTTATACGTGCTCATATCCTTCATGAATTAATCACTGAAATAGGCCTCGATCGACTATATCCGTTATCTCGAGGATTGCGTTGCGAAATTAAAAGCGGAGAATGCTCGTACTGATGCTTCAGCACCCGCGAGTGAATTTGCTCCGCCCACAGTCAAATCTCGAGGATCGTACAGCCCACACCACAACTTTCCAGCTCAGGATAAGGAGGAAGACGTTGAGATGGATGGCTCAGACAGCCACTCAGCGAGCTACAGCACACCAATGGCGAACATGCATCAGTTCTCGGTGTCTCCCGCGCTAGGACCACAAGATTCCCGTTCTCGTCAAGCTTCGTACTCCTCTGCTTCGACGGATCATCGACACTATAGTTACAGCGCATCGTCTACGACTTCTCCTGCACTTGGGCCGTCTGCTTATGACTACCCAAGAGGAGGCATTCCAGTCGGTTCTGCTCTAACAAGTCCCACGCTCCTGCCGCAGAGAGATCTAGACCAGGAAGCGACAGCGGCACTTTTAATGCTCAATACCGACCGAAGAGGTACCACTGGGAGCGCCAGCGGAAGAGGAATGAGTGTCAAGGACTTGCTTAGCGCATAAGACGATACTCAGAACTGGAAGCTGGTCACGGCGTTAATGGGGGATCGAAATTTCTTCGGCGTTGTAGGCTTTACTGGTCGCACTGGTGGAAACAGTCTTTTGCATCATTGCTCTAGCATCATGTTGTAGCACAACATTCGAGCATTTGGGCATGCGTTCCCCTCATAACCGACAAAAAAGGATGATATTCTTTACGTGTGGTAGCTTATCATAAGTAACCAAAGTTGTTTTTTCGGTCGGGTTTTATCTCGAGCAATTCGAATAGCTTTTATTCATTTCAAATGTATGTTTTGCTAAAAAAAAGTGCAAATGCGAAGACGATAATAGAACTTTAAGCCTCTAGAGTGGGTTTTTGTCCTTGATGGTGATTTGTCCGGTAACTTCCTACATGCTAGTGCAAGGCTGAGGAAATTACGCAACATCCCCGCTCATCGTTGGTACGTGAGGTACGTGCATCGTCTCGCGAGGCTGATGCATCCGCGTATGACGACGCAGAGCCCACTTGCCAAGGTTGGGGCAAACCCACACCTACGCAAATGGTTATATAAAAGAGAGAGATATGTATAGTAAACTGATATAAATAAATAAAAAAAGACTATTCCCAGATATCAATATCTCCAACCATGAAGAAAATAATCTCAAAAACCAGATCCATGCTCTCAGATAACAAATCCACCCCAAACAACTTCTCCAGCCTCCCCTCTCAACATCCCCCTCCACAGCAGCAGCCAGCATCTCCAACTCAAGTATCATCCTCCCCAGAAGAAGCAACAATCCAACCTCCAACCCGACTGGACGTAATCAGACACCGCTACCACAACGGCGCAAACCTCGGCTCCATCTTCGTCCTCGAGAAATGGCTCCACCCATCCATGTTCCCCTCCAGCACCAACGGCTCCTCCGAACTCGACGCCGTCCGCGCCTCCATCGCCTCATCTGGTCTGCAAGCCACGAAAGCAAAGTGGGAGTCCCACTGGCGCAACGCTCTCTCGAATGAAGACCTCGACTTCCTCGTCTCGCAGGCGCGATGCACGAGTATCAGGCTTCCAATCGGGTACTTCACTCTCGGACGAGCATTCGCGCAGGGCACGCCATTTGAAGATGCCATTGCTGTGTATGAGAATGCCTGGATGGCCGTGAAGCAACTCGTCCAGAGGGTGCGCGGGGCCGGGATGGGGGTGCTGCTGGACTTCCACGCCGTGCCGGGGGGCGCGAATGGTGATGCGCATTCTGGGAGCGGGAGCGGGAAGGCAGAGCTATGGGGACAGAAGAAGAACCTTGATCTTGCGGTGCGGTGTCTGAGATTTATTGCGGAGGAGGTGGTACGGGATGAGGCGTTAAGTAATGGGGTTATTGGGATCCAGGTCGTTAACGAGGCGGTGTTTAATGCGAAGAAGATGTATGAGTTTTACGAACATGCGATTGCTGCTGTGGGAAGTGTGGATGAGAGCATCCCGATCTATGTGAGTGATGGGTGGGATTTGGGACGTGCTTTGGGGTGGTCGACGGGGAGGAAGGATCGCAGGCCGAGGAATCCCGTTGTTGTGGATGTGCATAAGTATTATACGTTTAGTGATGAGCATAGGAGTTTGGCTCCGCAGGAGATCATTGCGAGGATTCCGTCTGAGTTGAGTGAGTTGGATGGGAAGGAGGGGAGTCTTTTCGATCGAGGAGAAGCGCAGGTGGTGGTTGGTGAGTGGAGCTGTGTTCTTGATGGCCAGACGTGGAGTCGAGTTGCTCCTGGAGAGAAGGAGAGCCTGGTTAGGCAATTCGGGACTGCTCAGTCTCAGAAGTGGCAGCAGAGAGCTGGTGGAAGCTTTTTCTGGACTTACAAAATGGACTGGATGGATGGTGGGGAATGGGGGTTTGCGGAGCAGGTTAAGAAGGGGAACATTATTCCTCCTCCTTGCCTTGCACTCTCGGCACACGAGATCCAGCAGAGAGCTCAAAATGCGCAGCAGCAGCGCCACGATCTGGCTTCGGCAGCAAGACAGATGCATGAGGAGTACTGGAGCAGGACTACGCCTGGTAAGCGGTTTGAACACCAACTATATAGCGAGGGCTGGGAAGTTGGGTTCTCTGACGCTCTTGTATTCTTTACGATGAGAACTAATGGCGTACTTGGAGATAAGATGAGCAAGGAGGGTGGTGATAAGATTGGGTGCTTGAATATCTGGGTTAAGAAACGGTTGTTGGAGTCCGGTCGTACAGGGGAGTTTGTCTGGGAATGGGAACAAGGATTTAGAGCTGGTGTAGCGGCTTTCTATAATACCGTTGGGATTTGATCACCTGGATGAGAATTCTTATTATTTGTCAGGATAAACAGGTTTTATATATAATGATATTTACCATAGTGACCCGGGTCTGAAATGTGGTACATCCATTCTGTGGTCATTCAGGAATTACGCAAAGAATATAACAATAAAACCAAGTGACATTTTGCCTGCACCCCAACTCCATGCTATGCATTCGCACGATCTAATAGCTATACCCAAGATTCAAAAGGGGTCTGTTATCCCCAGATATCAAAACTACTATACGTTACACTCCTATCTAGCTGTTGTTAGTACATACGATGTAATAGCGCTCATCCTTTCACTCGTTAACTTGAGGGAGATTCTCAAAAGTTCCTGCGCAACCTCCGAATCAACTTTCTGCAGCTCCTCCCAATGCTCACGATCCAATAACCAAACTTTACAATCCCTCTCTGCGAGAACCGTTGCCGTCCGATCCGTTTCGGAGAAAAATGGCAATTCACCACAAGTGGTACCTGGAACCATGCTCTCAAAGTATCGACCCTGGGGTAACTCATAATCGGCTCGGAGGATACCATCTTCTAAGAGATAAAATCCTTTTGCTGGCTCGCCTCTGTGGTAGAGGATAGTGCCCGCAGGAAAGTCCTTCTTGATAAAGAACGGGACAGCTCGGAACCAGAAATCCTCGTTCTTATCTGTCAACCCTTGAAACGTCTGAAGAATGAGTCGTAGAGGTTCTTTGAAGTTGTTATATCTTGTCTCCGTGGAACCCTCGTTGAGAGTTAAGGCCACACGATGAAGCTGGTTTCGTCGAGGCGAGCTAAACTGAGTGTCCATTGAATGGAAATGCGCTCCATCCTGTTGGCTGGGAATATCCAGGTGAGCAGAAGGTGCATTGCGACTCGTGCGAGCTTCTTTACTTGCATAAAAGGTCTTCAAAAGCTCATTCTCGCAACTTTCTAATGCAGAATTGAGCTCAGCGAAGAGTTGCACTTCGCTGCCATCTTGACCTAGACCGACAGCACGGAGACTGGCAGCTAATGGGCCGTCCGGATTGACCCCACTCATAACCAGAGTAACACCCTTGCGAGCAAATACCCTGTTTAAACGGCTGAAAGCTTCGGCAGCAGAATAGTCGATCCCAGTGACATGCCAAAGGTCAAATATCAAGAAGCGTATCGGCCTCTTATGGAAAGCTTCGCCCTCTATCAAAGCCCGAATCCGTTCTTCAACACTGACTATTGTTCCGAAGAATAGATAGCCCGCCAGCTTCGTAACATGAATTTGAGTACCTACATCACGAAGGAATCGATGTTGCAATGCATTTCTGCGTACGGTCGAACCTGCGATTTCTCCAGAGTATGAAGCTCGAACGGCTGGTATTCTGGATGTTTGAACAACCAGGGCGACAAATGCAAGTCCAATACCAACGAATATTCCAACGACAAAGTCGTACGTGCCCATAACTAGTACTATTGCAATCACCTGTAGACATATTAGCTTTGTTTTTATGCTGCACTAAAGCAGTGCGGTTAAGGTATGTAAACAAATATACGTACCGTAAGATATTCGAGCATCTTCAGTTTCTTCCTAGGCTCCCACACTGCTTCAAGGAACAATTCAAACCCAAGGACAAAAATCAATACTCCAACCATCATGACAGGGATATATCCAATAATAACAGGGCCTATGATCAAGACTCCTACGGTAAGTATGGCAAGCATAATGCCAGCTAGACGACTATCGCCTCCAGTCCGCATGAATAGGACACTATTAGTATAGACTAAATAGTTCTGGATGCTGCCAGCAAATCCAGAGAGCACATTGGATACACCATGAGCGATGAGCTCTCTGTCAAGATCCAGATTGTCCTCACCAACGTTGAAAGCAAGTGCCGGAACGTTGATTGGGACGTGCAAGACCCCGAAGAAGGTGAGCGCGAACATAGCAGGAATCGTCTCTGCTAACGCTTCCCAATTAACGAGCTTGAAATCTGCAAATATTTAGGAAAAGTGGTTAGAGCAATACCGGACGTAACTTACCATATAATGTATAAAAATACCACCACGGCTCCCCAGCTTCAGGGCCATCGAAGATCCACCCGCTATTCCGAAGCTTGACTGGATCTAGCTGGTCAATCGAAAGCACAAAGAAATAGAACACTGCTGGAATCATCAAAATAAACATGGGGAGGTAGTATTTTGACGTAATCTTATGCTGCGACCAGTATAGAATGATCGCAAGAACAAAAGGTATAAGCCACAGGGGCAGCGTATTAGGTTCAACCATCTTCTTTAGCGTGGGAATGTCGTAGTTCAAGTTTCCATCCAGACGGGCGGTAACTTCGAAGCCAGTAGCTACGAGGAACCATCCAACACCACCAATACAGCCGATGAGTATGTGTCTCGGAATGAAACCAACAATGTAACCAAAACCGCAGGAGCCCATAAGGAAGAATACGATGCCAGTGATGACGGAACTGATGGCGTAGGAGGTGATCGTCGTGGCAATGACGGCTTGAGGGTTATCTTCACCCACCTTAGCCATAATTAAGAAGGCCATTTTGTGAAAGAATGGCACCACTTCGATCATTTCAGACCCAATCCCCCCTCTGAATATGCTGCCTCCACACGAATAGACCAGCTGAGAGACGATACAGCTTACATAGAACATGGATATCCCAGCTGCACCGAGCTTCTCAAAAATCGGCTGCCCGAGAGGAAATAAGATCATGCCGTATGACAAGGCGTCCAAGATGTTCAGTAAAAGCCCCAATACGACGGCAGGAAGATACCCCACGGGTGTAATAACAGCGCTGTGCCATATTTTCTTGCGATCCCACCTCTTTGGATGAGTTGCTAGCTGTAAAAAGTATGCTCCTTGGTGCTTTGGCCATGATACTATATCGCGCAGATTCGGCCAGGGTATTCTTCGTCTAACTTCCTGGCGTTCGAGATCTTGGTCGCCTCTGATCCAATCTGGGTGTGTCTCATCGCTAGTGTCTTTACCTATCAACGGTGTAGTCTCGGACGGTTCAGGGGGCTCTACTGAGATGCCAACGGGAGAAATGCTAGAATGCGCTTTCCCAGGCACCAAGACATCATCAGACGCATGTCTTTGTCCTTTACTAGAGGCATCCTCCTCGGGAGTCTGTTCTTCGTTGAATGTTGGCTGCTGAGACAGCGGTGGAGAGCGTCTCAGCATATCCGCTATGACGGAGGTGCCCGGCGACCTATCAAGCGGAAGCCCATTTTCATTTTCGGGGGACACAGGCTCCGAGACTTCATGTATTGTATCGCGCCATGGCTCGTCAGAGTCTCCATTGGAATTTGTATCGCTGTCGGCAAGGGAAGCAAACGAGGAGGCCATATGATGCTGGTGTGGCCGTGAGTGGAGGGAGGGAGAGGTGCTGTGATTCGAATGCTTATCCGACAATGCATAGATTGCCAGATCCGCTGTGTCTTCCCTCACACTCTTTGGACTTCGCAGGCTGCTTGAAGCTACTGGAGAAATTCAAAGTTAGAAAGTTTGTTGCCAATTGGTGTGCTATGACATAACCGTATTTCTTACCTTGAGGTGTCTGATTTATCAGATGCAACGAGGATCTCGTCGGCTCTCTCTGACCAGAAGCTACAGAGGGGTGTAGCAATGGACTGGAGAAGCTCTGGCGACCTCGAAAGGAGCCGTTGATGGATTCTGGAGCTTCATTGGAAGGCCTGCGTTGAGAATCGAACGATCCTGGGATGCTCCTGGGGCTGGAACGGGACTGGTTAGAAGCAGCTCGAGGCTGACGATTGGCAGCACCAAGGCCTGGAGAAGGTAGAGACATTGTATCAGTGACTTGTCTCTGACTTCAGCCTTCACCAGCAAAGGTGACTGCAAAAGCTGTCTTTCTGTCCTCGGTTCTCTTGGGTTCCTCCCGGCCTTCTGGGCGCGCAGGAGCTTGTAAGTAGATAAGGCGCAAGACCTCGAAAAAAAGTCACCTTGCGAGCGAGCGATGGGGACAATGACGAACAACCAATGGCGATCGTGGCCAGGGGAATGCTTGATGCAGCCGAGCAGCCCGTGCAGTCGCAGTCGCAGTTTTTGCTGCGGGGGCGTCCTGCTTCGGTTTTTTTTTCACGCGGGTTTCCTGCTTTTTGGCTGATACAGGGTCAGTCGGCCGCTCCAGCCTTGCCACATAGAATCCCTCTTGACAGAGAATCAGGAATCTTGTCTCGTGCTTGCGTGGACGTTTCTTTCCCCTATCAGACACAAGGGAAGAAGATAACCATCTTCATCGCTCGATTGGAGCTTCTCTCCCGTCCTTACGTACTGGCTGTTGTGTAAAAGTACTGTTCTTTTACCAACTGACTGGGGAGCTTCCTCGGTACAGGCATTGGCGAATTGACGTCCGGTGGCTTTCACTACCCATCGCTCCCATGCAGTTCCCAAGACCGCCGCACCACGGTTCGATCGGATTGCCGAAAGCGATCTCTTGCATTCCCATTTAGATGATGGCGTCCAGAACCTCTCCGGGCGAGCTCGATCGCGATCAGTCAAATAAGGGGCTAAATCTGGGAGTACAGCAGTACAGGAGCGCAGGAGCACTGTACACAGAAAAGGTACGGCCGCGTGGAGGCGGTATGGAGGAAGCGTATCAAGTCCCAGAGTTGGTCCACGCGGTAACTTGCCTCTCTGCTACTGTGTAAATGCTGACAACAGCAGAAGCCTCTGCTTTCACCGCGTGCGCAGAGCACAGTCGTGGTCACGATCCACTGCCAAAATTTCCATTTGGTTGCGCGGTAAACCCCAGTTGAACAATCTCACCAGATCTCGCAATTCCCTTGTGCATCGAGGCAATTCCATGGGCTTCGCGCTCCACTGCGCTGGCTGTATGATACGCTGTAACACGCTCTACTACGCTACAAAGTTTGTGGCAGCATTGCGTCATCTCACGAAGACCTCAGCAGCATCTGGTCTGTACAGGTACACCACAATACAATACAACTCAAAATAATCCAATGATGTGTGAAAAGCGCAGGTATCTTATCAGTTCATCTGCATAGACAACTGCTCCTAAGAGAACTAGGAGGTCGAGGAGGTCTAGCCCAGCGGGAGAGGACGAGACTCCGTCGCCGGAGCCAAATGGTGCTGAAGCCGGCCCCGTGCGCTATTGACTTGGTGCTGGAACCCCGCTCTGATGGCTCCCCTGGCCCTCCGTGCCCTCGCAATGCTACACCACAGTGGCGCCCACGGTGGACAGACCGACAGTATGCCCCGCCCACCGCCTGAACTGAAAATTTAGCAGATCAGCTACACCAGTACCGTTGTATCGACCAGCAGACGAAACACATGTGCCTTGCGAAAATTTCCTTTGCTTCACATGATTGATACTCTACTACCGTATTCAGGTATACGACATCCTGGGATACTTTAGTAGCACCATACAATCTGAGGAATTCTCCGACACGCCAGATGGGCTCTCAGGGGCACAGTGCATGTGCCTTCCACGCTGCTTCTCTCAGCTAGTACAGGCATTTTTTCCTAGTCTCTCCTGCCATTGTTCCCGCTTGGCTCTCCTGATCGCAATGTAACGACGGAGACACAGGTCCCGCCTAACTCTCACTCTACGTTCTGGATAATAGGTCAACCCCGCCTCTTGATCTGGGGAAGATCCATCCCGTACCCGGCGTACCAGACATCGCCGCTGCCGGTAGGTCTGCTTGAGGTACATCCTTCAGTGTATCTCGCACTACTCCTGAGCGCTACTGGCCCCAAGTGCAACCTCTCTTCTCTGTTCCTTGTTCCCCGACGGAATTCAACCCTCATGCTCTCCTGAGGAGCACCTCTCCTACGCTACTGTAATCCATGCTACTTGGCTGAACTCGAGATCAGGTGAGCTTTTGCAGGTACCCCTGGGCAATGAGCCGTTCCACATCACCCTGACGAACATACAATTGCGAGTCCTTGGTGAGATTGATAGCACTAGTATATCTCCATCAGCTGTCAATTGTATCACAAGGGTGCCGAGATTCCGGACAATGAATGGAGAACGCAGGCACACTTACCCATACTCCGTCTGAATTTCCCCCGCATCCTTCAAAACCCTCACGTCAATAAACAAATCCCTTGGTGGCTCCAAACTCCCCGTAAGATCAATATCCGTCCACTGCCCCTTGTAGGCAGCGAGTAAATCACTGTACTGTCTAACATACTCCTCTTCCTCAGGACTCAAACTACTACTTCCCCCATCCGCGCTCCCCAGATCTGTACTCGGACCACCCTGCTGTGACTGCTGCTGCTGCATCGCCAGCTCCAGCACGTCTGTTCCCTTCCAGATCATCTCCTCTAGCTTATCGGTGCGAGTGCGATGGTACGCCAGGAGACAGCGCTTATTGCGACGCATGCAGAGGTGGTCAACGAGGAGGGTGCAGGCCATGGCTGGGTCGGCGGAGGGATCAAAGGAGCCGTTGTAGGACTGGAGGAGGCTGGTGACGTCCTTGTCGAGCTCGCGAACTTCACGGGTGACGGCGCGGACCATTTCGGTTTGGTAAGGTGGGAGATGTTCGAGTTTCTGGGTCCGTTTTGCATGTTGGACCTATATGGTGGGTTGTCTGTGTGAGTATATGCATGTCTCTGTTGTGTTGTGATATGTAGAAAGTTGGAGCTTTTTGTCTGGAATGTGGGGGGGGAAGTTTACAAGCTTGTTTCCTAGATCTCCATACATCGTTCCCAAATGCTGTTGAATAAAAATTCGGTATGTATATATCCTCTTTCTCCAATGTATTCTCACGAGTCTGTGCTTTGTTCTTTTCTTTTCCTTTTTTTTTTTGGCAAAATTCAATCCTTTTCCCTTTACCTCACTTCAACTTTGTCGTTCGGTTTCACCACCCGAAGGAATTCAAGTACGGTGACACAGGGCTGAGCGAACAAAGAAGGTTTGCGGCTACGCGAGAAACTAACTTGTGACGCGACGCGTTTTCTAGAAATAGAAAAGTCCCGGCAGTGGTAGCGGTAGACAATGACGGGAAAAGCATGGCGACCGTAATTAAGTTAATCCATCTCCCCTGGCTCGAGCCCGGCTTTCAAAGGGCGAGGCTGGAGGGGTCCTTTTCCTCTCGGACTTACGTAATACCATCCCAATTTTGATCCACCAAACATTATTTCAACGACATTTGGTCAAGGGTCCGACTAGTCAGATCTCTTTCTTACTTAGCTCGGGTTTCGTTATTTGTGGTGTTGCTTTGCGGGCTTTGAATGGAGCTTGAATGCAATCATAATCGTCAGTTGAGGTTATTCTATAGAGAACGGACTCGAGCAAAGTTTCGTAGGTGATGACACTTAATCAATCCTCTACACCAGGTAAAGGCTGCATACAAATTAGGGGCGTCAAGATACCAATTTGCAGCATGCACAAGCAAAAAACAAAAGGAGATGAAACTCTCAGCCTAATCAAACAATTAACTGATCTATCACATATCACACGCAGGTTAACCTCCAGCCACTAATCCAACCATCTATCCACAATAGGAAACAGCAGACCTCCTGTCTGCGCCAACCAATACTAAAGAGAAAAATCCCACATGGTATCGTCAGTGCTATGAGTACCAAAAAAACATCCAAGGGAAAATTCGATATTTAACATTGCCAACACCGCGTTGTTACTTTAAAGAAAAACAGATGCATCTATGTTTCCCAGTGGAACCACTCTAATTAACCCTCTCCCCAACACCGCAATGCAAAATACTGTCTAAAAGGGACAACCCGGTTACTCATGACGTCGTGAAACAATACGCTCTGTTGGCGTCTTCATCATGGTTCGCTGAGGTACCTTTGGAGCTCCCTCGCTCCTTCCGCAGACTCAACGCCCCAGACTTCTTCGTGGAGATGTGGATCTTGAAAATGCGTCGTGTCCATGGACTCACCATCAAAGTACACTGGCGCATCATACAAAGCTGGGTCCATCCCGTACTGCCTGTACCAGTGTCGACCTTCCTCCTGAAGACCATCATAGTACAGGCCATCTACTGGAGAGGTGGGATTAAAATCTCCAAGGTGGTTCTGCTGCACCAGCGATGGGTCAATTGATTGATTGGCTTCTCCAGATGGCTGCATTATGTCATAGTCTTGACCTCCAGGAAGTCCGAGGTAATCCATCCCGGTTGCTAGTTGCATCTCAGATCCTGATGGTCCAGTTGGGCCAGCAGCGCGTCGGATGATAACATCTTCATAGGAGGGGTGAGTAGGGTTTCTATGGATGACCTGTTGGTAATATTGACCACGCTCTAGCTCAGACTCATTGTAAGGCGTTGGGTATGGCTGGCCTGGATATATATCCTCGTATCTGGATGACCTGTCTGACTTCTGGCTCGGAGGTATCGAATCAACTCGAAAGTCAGGGAAGGTAGATGCCTCTCTGGAATATGGTGTGTGTGAGGAAGATGTAGGGGTATAGCTTGAATTTGTCTTTTGCCTCACGCTCCTGCCACCTTCAATATCATCATCAGACGCTTCTGAGCCATCTTCAACGGCTTTGCGTCTCGTCGTCTTCTCATTTACCGTTTTCGAAGGAGAAAACTTATACTCCGGATGTGCAAGCTGGTGATTTTCTCGTTCCACCCTTGCCCACTCATGGAATCGCTCTTTGACTTCCTCTGATTCTAGGACCCAGCTCTCAGCGCACATTTTTGAAATTGTCTGATGATTGTTTTCAGAGCAGAGAGTTTTATAGGCCTTGCGGTACAACATAAAACAGTTCATTGGACGCTTCACCTTTCCAGGGTTCTTTCCGGTTTCTATTTCTCGAAGTCTTATGGCGACTGGTCGGTTGACCCATGTCTCCATCTCTGCTATGATAGATTGCTCTCTTCCTTTGGCCATTTCACTGTATGGTGCTTCAAGTCTTACACCATCTTTCTCGGCCTTGCTCCTGTTTTTTGGTGTCTTCCTTGGCTTGGTTGTTTTTGCTCGTGTTGAAGCCCTGGAATGGCTTGTCTCAGGTCTCTGAGGCGGCAAATCGCCCCGCATACCTTCATTGGGAGGCAGCATTGGCGAATCAACAGGAGGTGTGCTGTATTGATGGGTTGAATTTGGAGGGCCTGCTCTGAAGCCATCCTACAACTTTATAAGCATTTGTTTAACAGTTATCAGAGATATGGACTTACATATTGGACATCTAGTCCTGAATCATGATACTGGTGTTGTTGGTAAAACCTGGGTGGCTGAGTATACTGTGGATATGGCATGGCATGCTGAGGCATTGGTGAGTTATAGGCTGAATGTAGGTGCACCGCTTCATCTGTCATATACTGCTCTCTTGGAACAGGGATAGGAACATTGGTACCGTGCTCAGCAAGGTGCTGCATACCAGGATGGTAAAGGTTGCTTTGGTGCGGAGGGAGCGGAGAATGCGTCATCTTTGAGATTGCAGTACCAAACGGAATGAAAGGGTAAAGAAGTGGAGGTGGTCTCTTCGATTGAATCGAAGGATATCCTCTCTATGTATTAGCGACCAAACTGTGTTTGATACCCTCAAAGCTGGGAATATGGTCAGCTACTGGATAGGCGCAAGTGTTTCAGAAGACCGCTGTGTGGGATCCAGGATGTGCGATGACTGCTGATGACGCGCACTAGAAAAATCCAGAAATGATCCGTAGAAGCAAACGTTTCTTGGAAATTTCGATGAACGTTCTGGATGGAATGGTGAATGACAATAACTTATTTGGAAATCTAGGGGTATTTTTAGGCTGTGCCCTCTGTTTTGAACCAGGTGGGAGAGGCGATCCGTTTCCTTGTGGGTCGCGCAGGACGGCAGCGAAATGTCTTGGACGAACGTCTCGCAAGAAACCGTTCTGCAGCACCGTTCGTTCTGTCTCCTGGAACCGTGCTTCTAGACCACAGTTATTGGAAACTGAGGTGTAAGTCCACAGAGGGTGATGCGTAATGAGCGTCCAGAGTATCCTAACCAAACCACGCGTGATCTTCACCTTTGCGAATATGATATCAGGACAAAAGTAAAGGATGAATTATAGCAGAATCCTGGATGGTGGCAGCGAGAGGTATGCTTGTCCCTTGTGCATGCAGATATGTCAAGGAGATGGAGCTGACTTAAAGCGTTTGGGGAAGTAGAGCCTCAGGATAGTTGTGCAGTCCTGCAAAGAGGGAGAGGGGAGCTAGGACTGCCGCTCTATTCGTTTGAAGTGATTCTTCAGTCCAAATTTAGGCAAAGAGGGGGCTAGGCGCAAAGAAGCTTCTTCTGGAACCAAATCAAAGCAGCTTTCATAACTCCAGCAGGCTCTTTGTGTTTCGGTGCTTATTTATAAACATGTCTAAATCCCACAACTCATGCGGGGAGAACAACCTTCTTTTACAACAACCCAGAGGCATTCCCCCCAACCACGATGATTGGGAGCCTGTTGAAGTGGATCTGCCCACCCATCTGCGACTCGGGTAAATCAGAACGGTTGACACTGGCTCTTGTGGAAAGCATAATCCTGATACAGTACAAACAACCTAACTGGATCCCAAAATGGCATCTCGCCCCCTGCTTGGCCCTAGCTAGGAGAGGCTTCCCGGTACATCATGAGCAGACGTTGCGCTAGCAAGGGACCTCTGGGCTGTTTCGCGGCTTTGCCCTCAGACACACACGCACTATGCCACGAACGGATCTGAACAGATGGGCTCCAGGCACTAAGGATAGACCACCACAGCCACCGCCCTACATACAAGACTGCGTGTCTGCTCAATGCGGCAAAGACGACAGCAAAGGTACCGGCTCAAGCCACGTCGAGTGGTCCCTCTGACGCCACCAACATGCGCCTGGTTGCAGTGATGGTCATGGCAATTGGGCACTAGGATGGGATGGAATTGACGTGCCTTGCGTCCTGCGGCATGCTGCATGGTGATTCTCGCACGGCGATACAGCACGAAGCTGACCCAAGCGGAACCCGGCATAAGCTAAACCGATATTCACTCCATCGCTGCACCACGGCTTCGGTAGCCAATGCTGCCCCGTCCAAGGGGGCTGGCCATGAGCTTCGTACCCCCAAGCTCACACCGGAGATAAAGTGACGTTCGCAAGATGAGATGGCCATGGGCAGAGGACGAAATACGTGACAGGTCATAAAAACCAGCAGTTGCTGCACGACAACGCGCATAGAATCCACCAAGATCATGCAGAGAAGTTGCTATCACTATCAGAGTCTCAGAAAGATCATAAGTGCACCATATCTCTTCACTTGCACACTCCTCTACCCCTCTTTCCAACATCTCTATTGAGCATCTGGCCCATTACTGGATGCATTGCGGACGCCAATCTGATCATCCCTTGGGTATTAGATGAGAGTTCCTGAGGTGTGATGGAGCAAGGGAGGCGGCATTTCGCTCCATGGTCCCAACAGCCCAAGTTCCCTCCCGTTACACTGAAACCGTTCCATCTATTGGGCTCAACCAATCCAGCTCGCGCAAGAAGAGGCTCAACTTTCTAAAGCAGCAGCACGGCTATCCTGGTCATGACCTGGATCTTCTCAATCAAGCCTGGACGGTCCCGAAAACTCTACCCCAGACATTCGAGCCCCTGTCTCGCACTGACCGCCTCGTTCGGAGTTGCCAGGGATGGGAGCGAGCGATGCTCGTAAAATACCTCAGCTACTGTAGTACCGTCAATCCTTTAGATCGCCAACGCAGTGAGGTGGGCAATGGGGATTTCTAATATAAGACGTCGAGTTTGCAAGTTATGAGGGCAACACAAACTTGTTCAGCAGCCATGGAGCGCACCAAAAGTCGCTAGAGACAGCCTCACGCCAGATCAAACAGACAGCTGGACTCAGCAACAAAGAGATACTCAGAAACTTCACTTCAACATGCGTGCAAAAAGGGCCGATGAAGATGGAATCCTTCTTCCTACAAGTCACTCACAATCACTCATTAGAGTCCTGCGTTCCAGAGCACTGGTGATGGGATGCACTTGGTAATCGCACGTGATTATTTAAGGTGTGGCACTAAAAACTATGGTGATGTTACACGGCTGGATGATCCTCGTTATGGATGGTTTATGATTTCCCCCCCTTGCGCCAAAAAATAATAACCCTAATCTCTATGGTTCAATGTTGCCCCGAAAGCGATGCAACCAATCGTGCAAACGAAACCCCCATGCAAGCCTCCATGCGAATTATCAACCCAACCAACCACCACGCCAAAAAGGTGGTCCAAATTCCCTAAACCTAATCATATGCAAAAGAAGTAATAATCAACCACCCCCCCTTCCGATCTGGGGACTCAAAAGACCTTCTAGAAGACTAGCCACGGCCTTCTAGCGCCCTGTTCCATGCACCTTGCGCTAAATGTAGGGGGTGCACGGGCGATTTGCCAGCCTGCCAGGTGCTGTGCCACGAGGACAATATCAAGAGCCTACGTTCTGACCAAACTGTCGGGTCCGCTCTGACTCCATCGGCTTCACGGGCGGGGTCAGGTTCTGCATCTGCGGACTCGGCGACAGAGGAGCAACCGGTGGTAGCACGGAAGGCGTGCCCCCTTCGAAGCTGCCGTTCGGTGTCGACAGCACTCGCGACGGAGAGTGCTTGGTGGGCGACAGGCCCGTAATGGGTGGAGGCAGCGCAGAGGCATGTACAGAGTCACCGTGCGAATTCGCGGACAGGATATCGCTGCCCGAGGCTGCTTGATGGGACTTTGTGGCCCCGACCGGCTGGTGCGCACTCGCGCTGGGGCTACTACCGCTTGCTTGGAGAGGCCCCATGATATTGTTCTTGCTCACTGGGGTGAGCATCGGCGTGCCTACTAGAGGTGATTGCATGTTAATCGAGCTACGTCGGTGACCATCGTCCTGCTGCATATGTCGGGGGGTATTTGATGCCTGAGGTGACTGGGGTATCCCATAGCTCGCAGAACTGGGAGTTTGTGCGTCCTCCCTTGGGGCGCGTCCGCCAATGTGCTTGGGCGTGTCTCCTAGGTGATTCTGCGCGTGAGCTGAGTTTGGTTGCATCCGATACGGCTCTGGAGTCGATCCATTCGTAAACGAATAGCCACGCGACTGAGCCGGTGGTGGCAGGCTCGTGGGACTCTCCGGGTGCGGTGAAGAGAAAACGTGCGCGCTTGGTGGCCGTGCAGTGCTTAATGGCGGATGTGAGGAGCTCTGGCCGTTGCTGTAGGGTGACGCTCTGGGACCGTTTGCTGATCCTGGGTGGGTATTAGGGTCGGTCTTCTGGGCGACACTGGGCGTTTGGACAGAAGGTTCAGTTTGCTGGGAGATCTGCGGGTGATGCCCATTGCTGATAGGATAGAAAGTGTATGTCTTCGGGAGAACTGTATGGCTCGGCTGGGGTTGCTGTGACGGAGTCTGGATATTCGCGCTTCTATCTACCGTAGACTGGGCAGTTGCAGGAGAACCATTTCGTTTCGGTGTCATGTTAGAGGATGAGGAGGAGGGGCGGATCTTTATTTTGATAGGTGGATGATTCTTGGCTCTCTCTTCGTCCTCAGCACGGCGTTTGCACGTTGTGCAGATGAAGTGGAAATCGTCTCGTTCGGCATCGACCTGGCTGATCCCCACGCACTTGCTATGCTGCCAGATATTGCACTTCTCACAGGCAATGCTGTGGGTACCATCGTCAATCTTGCCATAGGCGCCGCAGATGCAATCGAAGACCCAGTCATCCTCCTCCTCCGCAAGTTCTTCAAGTGCCTGTTTCTTCCTTTCGATTTCGGCCTTCAGATGCCGCTCTGACATACGCCCTGCACCAGACCCAAGCATTTTGCTATCTTCGGAAAGGTTTGCCAGCTCTTCCTCGTGGAGAATGCGACGAGCCTCTCTTTCCTTCAGTCTCTGCTCGCGGGTCATCATTCTTGACTCTCGTTCTTTTTCTAACTTCAACCATTTCTCTTGCTCCTTCTTGGCCATAGCTAATTCGGCCTGTTTCTTTCGTTCGGCCTCTCGAGCCTCCTCTTCCTGCTTCTGAACTTCCTGCTTGTGCGCTATTCTGCTCGACCGTTTAGCTGTAGCTAACTTTGACAGATTTATGAGCTCCCGCTCTTTCTGTGCTGCTTTCCGTTTGCGAGCCTCTTCCTGCTTCTCTAAAATGGGTAGTACTTCGTCTATGAGTCGTTGACGTAAAGCCTTCTCGTTCGGATCTCTAGTCTTCGCAAACGAGGCTATGAAATTGTTAAGTTCATCTAAGGTAACAGCCACACATTCCCAAGTCATGCCACCTAACCCGTCATTGTCCCTTTGGTCGCTTTCATTATCACCGGCTCCTTCGCCATCTTCTGTAGGCTCAGCCTCACTCTCAGTTGACTCAACAATGCGTCTCCGCCTGCTAGCTCTTGCAGCAGCCTTGTATTTCTTTGTGTTCTTCTTTGGTTTCGCGGCCGGTGGTGGAGGTGGGGGAGGGTCGGTGCGTCGGTATAATCGGTTGTCGTCTAGCACAAAATATGTACGATCTTCAGAATCCCATCCAAAAGGTTCAATCCGCCATATAGTTTGTTCGCTGTCCTTCTGCTCAGGCATCCTCTCGCGAATTCTATCTGGATTTATCATTGTCCATTGCGTCAACTGCTGTAAAACTCGTATCTAATTATATGTTAGAAGTAGATCATAGTCGGACTGGGGTTGTAGCTGACCTTCGTAAATACATCAAACTCTGAGAAATTTTTAGGTTCTTCCTCTTCACCAAAAGGATTTAACTCAGGAGCTTTCGCCATGTACTGACGCCGCGTATATTCATCGAATATCTCATGTCTTGCAGAAATTAGCATCATCTTTGCCCACAAGATCGAAGTAACCTACGTGAGCCCCCTGTGCGAAGAAACAAATTTTAAAAGAGCCAGCCCAATTTCCGGCAGAACGGTAGACTGTGGTTTAAGACATTCCATCTCCAATTCCTAAATCTCGAGGAATAAGTATTCTGCCCATCACAGAAGATATCCAAGCAGTGCTAGGGGATATCAAGATGCGCCAACGTACCTCGATGTCGATTTGCTCATCAATTTTAACCGCGCGACCAAAAGTGAAAATCCACTGAGCCAAATTCGCAAATTGCCACATGTTTCGAATGCGCTCAAGCAGAGTAGGTTCCCTCGGAGGCTCTACGGCCTCCATCTCCTGGTGGCCTCGCTTCCTGGCAACCATGCCTGCGAGCCAGTGGTCAAAACCACTATGGACAACACTCCTTTATGATATGTGTAATTATTTTTGTCGTTCGGTAATATGGAGTGTTATAGAATGTTAAATTAGGGACAGTAAATCACTGTCGTTGATGCAGGGTGGTCGGGGAGATCGAGATCCGATTGAAAGCATTTAGATGAATGGCCCAAAAAATCAACGCGATTCACGCAACGCGCAGGAGATCTCGTTTGCCTCATCCACTATCACGTGATTGTGTCTCACCAAGTCTGCAGGCTTAATTATGTTGAAGCCTGATGTTTAAGGAGTCACTGCGCTACCGTGCTCCTCTTAGGCTCCCGGCAAGCCGTCCCACAACGGCGCGTCAACACCTCTTCTAAGTTTCACATCATTAAACGCCATTAGAGAGACAAATCTGTGTATTTTTGAAGGGGTAAAAAAGATATAGACTCTAAAAAATGCCCGAAATATAGTAAAATAAAAAAGAATATAAAAGTAAATTTCATGAAGAGTTTCATATGTCACTGCCCTATTCCTATTATTGGAACCTCCCGCGCTAAATTTTGGCTGCGGGAGGCAGGGGTTGTACTGCAAGGAGCAGTGCGCTGCTGCGGCAGCTGAAGTGCGTAACACGTTTGAAGGAGTTGAAAGTTCATAGGACTCCAACAACATTATTCTTCCGAATAAAAAACACGAAATGCTTTCCTACAAAGAGAGTGGATAAATGATATATTATGACCTGTAAACCGTGCGGAAAGCGCTCGGTGCCGACGATGACTACGATTCCCTAGACTGAATACGAACCTCCGAGTTGCACTGCCCTGATTCGCAAGGGACCAACTGTGAATCCCCACGACTTTGGCAGATATAAACATACACACCCCTCCGCTTTCATTCACAGGCATAGGCCACAATGCCTTCTCCAAACCAATTTGACTCGTCGAATTCATCTACTCCACCACAATCGATACCTCTGCGAAATCTTACACGACCACCTGGCCCTGCACAAACAGGAGATGGGGAACAATGGGATGGTGAGCGAGGAAGGAACCTGCTTAGCGGTGGAAGGGCGACCGTCAGTCAAAATTATGGAACACGCTATGAAAGGCTAGACGATGCATCTCCGAGTCCTCCTGGGGGTAGAGCCTCAATTCCATCCAGAGGGCCCCCGCTCGCGATTCCGGCCGCGAGAGGTGGGCAACAGGCCGAGTCACCGATATCCCCAATGGGTAATCCTGCAGAGTTCCAGGCTGCAATGGGATTTGCTGGATTGACTGTGCCTGGTGTCAGTTTATCCCAGAATACCAGAAATAGAGCCATGTCCTATGGCGGACGTGACGAAGATGACTTTGAGGTGTATCCATATCGTGATACGGAGCATGAAAACCCATCATACTTTGGCGAGTCCGATCGAACTCCGCTAACAGACCCAAGTCACATTCAGCCTCTTAGCGGTGCCCGACCTTCAGATGAGAGGACCAGTTTCCAGAGTGTCAGGTTTAGCAGTCCAAGCTCAAAATATAAAAGCAGGCGGCTCGGAGATGATCTCTCAGCAGCTGAAGCAGGATTGCGCTCAAGTCGGACAAGGTCGCAGAGATATGGCGCGTCTCTTAGTCCAGATGGACGGACAAGATCACTGTCACCTTCATCTGCAGGAGCTTTATCCAAGGCTGGATCCATGGTAAGGGCGATGTCGCAACGTGTGGTTAACTTGAGTGGAGAATCCGAAATTCTTGAAATGAATACTCGACGGCGGCAGGCTAGTATTGGAGAGTCAAATCTGAGCCGGTCTGATACGGTGGATTCAGCTCATATCAGCATGGTACCCCGACCAGAGACTTTTATTTTACCGGTGGAGAAGGGGTCTACTATTGTTGAGGAGCCTCAGCCTATTCCATGGCAGCAATATCGAGAGCCGGAAAACCCTCTGAAAGGAAAGAGCCTGGGAATATTTTCTCCTGAAAGCAGAATCAGGAACAAGTTCTGTGACCTTCTAGTTTATCCATACACAGAACCAATTATCTTGTTATTGATAGTAGTGCAGACAATCCTTCTCGCCCTCGACTCCTCGAAGAGTGTGTATACTCATCCCCGCCCCGAAAGATGGGGTTCGCCGATTGACTACGCATTGCTGGGGTTATTTACTATTTTCTCTCTTGAAATTATAGCTCGAATTATTGTCTCTGGATTTATCCTCAATGCAGCAGAGTACAGCACTATAGATCGAAAACGTGGTCTTAAGGGCGCTGTTTATGACAAATATCGTGCTGTATTTGCGCCTCAACGACAGTTTTCCGTCAAAAAGCCCAGACCAGAGCCGCCTCAGAACTTTGGTGGCCCGACGATTCTTCGATCATTTACTGGTATGCAACCACCGGCAATGACTACAACCATGGAGCAAGCGCAACGACAGCAGCTTGCTCGACGAGCTTTTTTACGCCACTCGTTCAACAGACTCGATTTTGTGGCAATAGTCTCCTTCTGGATAGCATTTGCCCTTGGCATTTCGGGGACGGAAAGCGGCTCACATCTCTATATTTTTCGTATGCTGAGTTGTCTGCGGATTCTTCGATTGCTGGCTATTACAAACGGCACAGCAGTAAGTTTCATCAAATCTATCTCTTGAATGTGGCTAACCTGTCAAGATTATCCTTCGGAGCTTGAAGAAAGCAACGCCACTTCTACTTAACGTCTCCTTCCTTATCGGCTTTTTCTGGCTTCTTTTTGCCATTGTTGGTGTGCAAAGCTTTAAGTCCAGTTTTACCCGTCAATGTGTATGGCTTGACCCCTTGGACCCCTTCAATCAATCAGGTACAGCTTATGTCAATGCTTTTCAATTCTGCGGAGGCCAGTTCAACAATATTACCGGGGCACAAGATCCATGGTATATGGGTCCGCTGGATAACTTGATTCCCGGAGCTAAATCGCATAAAGGGTATCTATGCCCCCAGGGATCCATATGCTTACAACTTGATCGATCTCTACGACCCTACAATGGAACCTTCAGCTTTGATAACATTGGGCAATCATTGGAGCTCGTGTTTGTTGTCATGAGTGGCAATACCTTCTCTGACCTTATGTATTACACCATGGATTCGGATTATCTTGCTGCTGCTCTGTTCTTTGCTTGCGGTATTGTCATTATGATGCTCTGGCTTCTTAACTTGCTCATTGCCGTTATTACATCCTCATTTCAAGTAATCCGAGAAGAGAGCAAAGCCAGCGCCTTCGCGGCAAACCTAATGGAGGGACCGGCCGTCGAGAAAAGAGAGATACCAGAATACGTCCCGAAGGCGAAAGCTATATTTGATAAAACGTTCTGGTTCTGGATTATCATCATCACCTACGATCTTGTATGTCAGGCTTTCCGTAGTTCGGATATGTCAATACATCGTGTGCATTTTATAGACGCTTCCGAAATTGTGGTCACCATTCTGCTCCTTGTCGAAATTATTCTTCGGTTTGCGGTTGACTGGCGTGGCTTTATCTATAAGAAGAGAAATTGGTTTGATTTCATGCTTGCCATTCTCACGACCGCCATTCTGATCCCACCAATTCGACATTCTGGCCAGCCATACGCCTGGTTGACATTCTTTCAAATAGTTCGCGTGTACCGAATTGTCTGGGCCGTGCCTGTAACCAGGATGTTAATCAAGTTGGTCCTAGGAAATGCGACTGGTATAGGAAATCTGATGCTTTTTGTGTTCCTGATGACCTTCCTGGTCTCAATATTCGCGGTCCAGCTATTCAGAGGCGAGCTTCCGCAACAAGATGCGTACGGGAATACTATCGAAGTGACATTCGCCACAATATGGAATGCATTTTTGGGAATGTATCAGATCTTGTCGAGTGAAAATTGGACGACTCTGCTCTACAATATCACCGCATTTGATGATTTCCGTAACACAGCGTGGGTCGGTGCCGTATTTTTCATCGGATGGTTCATTCTGGCAAACTTGATTCTTGTGAATATGTTTATTGCTGTCATTCAAGAAAATTTTGATGTTTCCGAGGACGAGAAACGCATGCAACAAGTTAAAGCCTTTTTGCATCGAAAGGAGCTTGGAGGCTCCTCAAGTAACCTCTCTCTTTCTGCAATCCTTCGTTTTGGACGATCCAAGAACAAGAGAGATGGCTTGGATTATGGACCTGCAACGTTAGAGATGTTGCTTAAAGATGCTGTGGTGAAAGACTTTCTGGATGAAGAAGCTGAACCAATAAGGGAGGCAGATACACACGTTGAGACAATGAACACGACAGAAGCCCCTGCCTTAAAGCCAGGTCCAATATCTTCGGTTTGGGGGAAGCTTATGGCGAGACTGTGGCACCATGAACCGAATCCATTCTATTCAAATACTAATTACACGGCCAACTCTGATGAGACCAGAGATGCTAGAACGCTTGCGAAGGAAGTAGTGTCACAAGCTTCACAGCGCAAGAAAGCACAGCGGGAATATTTAAGAAGACATCCACATTACAACAAATCTCTATTCTTATTCAAACCTGATAACCCAATACGACGTTTATGCCAGAAAATGGTTGGACCTGGGCGCGGGAGTGAAAGAATCGAGGGCGTCGAACCAAACAAAATTATCTGGTACAGTTTTTCGGCTCTTATATATGCTGCTATTTTTGCGATGGTTCTCCTGGCTTGTGTAACCACACCATTGTATCAAAAAGAGTACTTTGAGAGCCACGACTACGCCGTTAGAAATTGGTTTGTCTGGACCGACATGGCATTTGCCGTGGTCTTTACTGTTGAAGCCATCATCAAGGTTATCGCAGATGGGTTCTTCTGGACCCCAAATGCGTATTTCAGGAGCTTATGGGGATTTATCGATGGCCTAGTACTGGTTACTCTCTGGATTAATGTCGTCACATCATTTGCCAACGACGGAGCTATCTCTAGAGCTGTGGGGGCCTTCAAGGCATTAAGGGCATTACGTCTACTCAATGTCAGCGATAGCGCTAGAGAAACCTTCCATTCCGTGATTATCGTAGGAGGTTTCAAGGTTTTCTCAGTAGGTATATGTGGATTCCAAGCCTCGACTGCTGCTAACCAATGCATAGGCCGCTGTTGTATCTCTGTCCTTGTTAATTCCGTTTGCCATCTACGGCGTTAATCTCTTCAATGGAAAGTTCCGTTCCTGCAATGACGGCTCTGACAGCATCACCAACTTAACGGATTGCTTTGGAGAGTACTCGAGTTCCCCATATAGCGGAGACTGGCCATTATTGGCGCCTAGGGTAGTGTCGAATCCCTTCTATGACTTTGACAACTTTGCCAGTTCGCTTTTCATTCTCTTCCAAATTGTCTCCCAGGAAGGTTGGGTGGATGTCATGTGGAGCGCACAATCAATAACTGGAAGGGGACTTCAGCCGCAGGACTATGCCTCCCAGGGCAATGCAGTTTTCTTTGTCGTATTCAATCTCTTGGCTACGATATTCATTCTTACTCTGTTTATCTCTGTGTTCATGCGCAATTATACGGAACAGACTGGGGTGGCTTTCTTGACGACGGAGCAGCGCTCATGGCTTGAACTGCGCAAGCTCTTAAAACAAGTGTCACCTTCCAAAAGACCTTCGTCTAGGGAGCCCAGTAAATGGAAGGACTGGTGTTACAAGCGAGCTGTTCGAAAACATGGCAGGTGGAATCGAGCTGTCACCTTGGTTCTTGTCATCCAACTTATCCTCTTGTTAGTAGAGACCTATCCCGAGCCTGCCTGGTGGTCCAGAGCGAGGGATTTTGTGTTTTTGCTGTTCACGATCTTCTTCATGGCCAACATCGCTGTCCGCATCATTGGACTGAGCTGGGCCAGATTTAGCAAAAGCTCCTGGGATATATTTTCGCTGTTTGCCGTCTTCGGAACATTCGTCACATCATTACTACTTATGACTAACTGGTCTTCGGATATCTATATTCAGATGCACAAATTCTTTCTTGTCTTAATTATTCTTCTTTTAATCCCACGCAACGACGCACTGGACCAGCTCTTCAAGACTGCTGCTGGTAGTTTAACAAGTATTGGCAATCTTCTAGGAACTTGGTTTGTTCTCTTTTTAGTCTATGCGATTGCCATGACGCAGGCTTTCGGGCTCACCCGATTTGGCGGTGGAGAGAGCAACAATATAAATTTCAGAACTGTTCCCAAGGCAATGATTTTACTCTTCCGCACCAGTATGGGCGAGGGATGGAACCAGATCATGGAAGATTTTGCTAATATTCAACCGCCTTTCTGTGTGTTGGGAGATACGTTTTTCGATACTGATTGCGGCAGCGCTGCTTGGGCTCGAGGGCTTTTCATCTCCTGGAATATCCTAAGCATGTATATCTTCACCAGTTTGTTCGTTTCTCTCATCTACGAGAGCTTCAGTTACGTCTACCAGCGCTCCAGTGGTCATGGTAGGGTCAATCGAGAAGAACTTCGACGATTCAAACAAGCTTGGGCAACTTTAGATCCGGATGGAACAGGATTCATTACAAAGGAACAGTTTCCACGACTTCTTGGTGAGCTCTCCGGTGTCTTCGAAATGCGAATCTATCCGCCTGAACATTCCGTGAGAAGGATCCTAGAGGATGTTCAACAACAACCGACAAGCGGCAGGATCGCCTCGATCTCCTCAGCAAGCCAAGCTACGGGTGTAGATAGGAAGGCTTTGAATGAGAGACTTGCACAAATAGATGTGCGTGCTGTTCGAGCTGCGAGAGCTCGATTCAACTTATTTTACGAGGAAATTATGGTATCAGCTGACCATGAAAAACGAATCGATTTTACAACAGTATTGCTACTGTTGGCGCATTATAATGTGATCAATGATAGCAAGAGTCTGAGACTTGAGGAATTCTTACGTCGTCGTGCTCGTTTACAGAGAGTTGAGGAAGAAGTCCGTCGCCGGATTGTAGTCGGATTTTTTGATACACTGTAAGTGACTGATCTTTTTCGGGACTTTTAGTTCTCTGCTTATACAATACAGGTACTGGTCGAGGAGATTCAAGCAACACATAGAAAAGAGGAAGTCGAGCCGATTAACGGCTGTTCCCCAACTTGGACCCGAGGTCTTTGTTGATGATCACGAAGCAGAGATCAGCAAAACTCCCAGATCATCAACTGGCTCGATGTTATCGCCATCAACAGAAGTTGAAGAGGCCCGCAACTCTTTCATCAGCCGTGGCCTGAACAGTGCATCACGACATCGGCGAGGAACAACTTCCGGCAGTGCACCGGGTAGTAGTTCAGCGATATCACCACAGCTTTCACCCAATCGTGTCACCAGTGTCGGATTCACTCTCCCTGTAGAGGAATTTGATAGGCATAGTGACGGTGGCTCAGCCAGCAGCAGCAGGCGTAATAGTGGTGTCAGTGCAGAAAACGTGCTCGAGGTGCTCGATAATTCTGCATGGGGTGAGAGTATTCGACGGAGTTTCACGATGAGACGACCAGAACCAAGCGATAGATGATGAGCATAAATTCATAATGAACTTTCGGATATGCTCAAGAAATGATCCTGCTACACAAAAAGGCAGGAATGCGAGATTGAGGTGGTATAGAAAGATCACGAGTCCGCATATTTTTTTTAATACTGTATTCTGTTATATACAAGGAGCGAGGAGCTTCTCTATAGAGAGGCATGTCTTCCCTCAACGGTCAGTCCGGGTTCGAGGTCAGGTTTCGAAGAGCGTATGTAAGCGAGGCGTTTGGCTCTTACATCTGCTCGGGCTCCTGCATATACAATATCCTTCAAGGATGCCTTTCCTTTTTTGTGGCATTTGGTTTTTCTGTTACTACTCTTTTCTTCACCTATGGAATAGCGAGGAGAATAGATGCATCTGGTTGGCGGGTTCAATTTGGCTTGGGATCTTTTCTGGACGGGAAACCAGAAAGCACTTATGGGGCCGGAGGTTACTGTTCTCTTTGTTTTTACTGCTACTCTAGAGATGATTGATTCCCAGGGGCACACCAGTTTTTCGTTTGTTAATACTAGAGATCACCATGCATGGCTGCGGAGTCAAAATGTACATAGAGCGTATTATAATGGAATCTAATGCGTATTCAATAGATCCTGCTCGTGGCAGCAATTCACGAGACCACTCACTCTGGCATAATTATTAGTCCATACCAATCTCTCTCAGCAGAATCAAGGTGAATCTGATACTGAGGAGACCACAGCACAGGACTCAGCCAAGTACTGCAACCTCATGCAGCAAGTTTCACATTTACGAATGAGGCGAAGCCCCCTTTTCAAAACCAAACGGAAATTTTCAACCTTGGGAGACTTCCTTAAAATAGCTCCGATGAATATGTCATCACGGCAGCCCATTGCCCTCTTTCGAACTCTATTCCTCTCCGCCTCCCCTGGTGCGCATCAAACGCAATGGTTCATGTACTGTACACTGCCCCGCGACCCCTCGGTTCCTTGGTAGCGAAAGGGAGTGTTAGATGATGGGGGACGTGAATTGTGGATCCGGCTTGTAGCAGACGCGTTTGAGAATCTCTTCTCCTTCACGAGAATACATTTTTTTCTGCTTGGGTTTGTTTTGTTTTCACCTTGGCGAAAATGGGGAGTTTTGTACTGCAGGACTCAGGCCTGGATCGTACTGCACTGTACCATCGACTGTGTACAGCTTCCCTTCAACAGTCGCGTTGATTTCGCTCCGGCCATACCGATTGAATGTCGCGGCGCCCATTTTTTATTTCCTTTTCAGACGGCTTCTCCGGCAGCTCACCGTGCATAATGACGGGCAATTAACTCCATGAGAAGGCGGTGCAGGCTACGGTACTGACTACCTTCACCGCATTGTGCAGCACTGCATTAATTTATGAGATTGCAACGGCGTGATAAGGACACCGCAGAGGAGAAGCAGCAATGCCGAGGGCAGACACATCAGTCAGCTGGCCTCTGGAGAGCGGGCCTCCCGTTTGTTCGTTTGCCGGGGGACAAAAGCCCTGTCGGCCACGGCGCAGTGACCGCTTCCCCCAAGCACGAAAGGTGAGACCGCCGCCTGTTGCTGCTACCGGACTTCAACAGGGCCCCTGGAGGAAAATCATACAGGCACATACACGAACTCATCGAGACTCCTTCCTTTTCCTTCGACGCGTCTTCTTCCTCAACGCCTCTTCCCTGGCACGCTCGAGGGTTGTCCTGCGAACCCTTCACTCTCGCACTTCCAGCTAGACCACCATGATCGATCTTCTCTGACATCTCCTGTAACGACGGCCTGCACTGGTGCTTCTCCACCGGGTTCACTTGCTGTGTACGCTCGTATGGGAGCAGGACTGGCCCCTAGAGCAATGACGCTCCAGAGTCTGCTTCTGGCATGCTCAGGCCATCCTCTTTTCCATCATCAGCCATCAGCCCTCTGAGCTAAACGAGCTCGACGGGCGATGATGATGTGCAGTGTCTATCCGGATGTGTATGTGACTCGCCGCTGCCCCCTTCTTCCTCCGTATCTGTGTGAGACCGGAAACAAATTGCTCCACTATGACCAAAACACCTCCTTCTCGTCCCAAGATTCTAGGAGACAAACTAGGAGGAAACTAGGAGGCAATCGCGTGCATCAAAAGTCAAGTCCGTGTGTGTGTGTGTGTGTGCTCTATACACAGTATTATTAAAATCCAGGCTGCGTCCCGTCGCTGCTGCTGCTGCTCTTCTTCCCTTTTCTCCTCTAGGTGCCGTCGTTTGTTTTTGTTTAGTCACGTTCGAGCGAGTTGTGAAAGAAAAAGCAAGCCCTCTGGAGGAGCTAGGTCTCGATTCTGCGGGCAAGAAAAACAAGCCTTGAACCTCGATTCCATTCTTTCTACCCACCTTTTACCGCTATCATTCTTTTATTTTTCTCGAGGCTGGGCCTTGATTTACTGCTGTCGTTATTACCTCGCATTATCTTGCTCCTACTCTATCATTACGCTTACGCAGATACCACGTCCCGGCCACCTCTACTTGGGCGTTGACAGTTGCCAGATCCACCTGCATAAGGCGGTACATTGGATATCAGTCAACCCTGGTCAATACATACAACCATACATAATATCGACGGCCTTCCCTTCTGCTTCCATCTCTAATCCCTTCCTTGCGGTCACTCCATTCATTCCAAGAAAGGGCTCATCAACGCTCGCACTCTAAGTAAATATATACGCGTCAACCATCAAAGGAGACGTCACTACCAACAGTCAGACCTACATACATACAAACAAACAAGATGGCTCGATTCCACGCTCTCTCTTTCTCCAGCATCCGCTCCTCCCTTCGACGCTCGTCGAATGCATCTACTTCCTCTCATGAATCAGACCGCAACTCCCTCACATCCAACACCTCGTCATCTGCCAGGACTATCCGCTCCATCATGCACAGACGACCTTCCGTCATGGACCTCGAGGAGGAGCAGAAGAGCTTTGCTTCACGATTAGAAATCCTCGAGCCGAGACCTCTTGTCTACTGGGGCGGCCTGGAGGAGCGAATGGGCCATCTATGAGAAACTGGAACGGCCTGACTGGAGTGTAATATATCACTCATACGCACTTCCCTCCCGTAGTGGAGGAGCGGGGAGAAGTCTACTGCGTCGCGGTTCCCTTACCCGCTTCGACACAGACGGGACTACGGTTCAAGACGCAGCAACGATTGTGGATGGCACGGCATAGAATTTTCTCTTGGGAATGTTTTGGGCTCTCATATTTTTGCTATTTTCAGTCCTGGCGCATGGCAGGACATCTCCTGGGTATATACTTTTAACAGCGCTTTTGGTTGTTGTCGGATCCATTTAAAGAATTTGGCAGGCTAGCTTGAACTCACGCATATGCCTTTTTCACTGGATCAAATATTTATTTGGAGGTGGGTTTCTATTACCTTTCTACATGGAATGGAGGGGATGAGCTTTGAGAGAAGTATAGGTTTTATTATCTTACAAGGCGGTGTCTGTGGTCGACTTGATACATCTATATTAAGTATGAGTCAACGAAGAAATGCTATAATGTCTTCAAAAAAAAAGAAAAGTAAATTCTCATGGTGAGGTAATTCAGAGCTGTGAACCGTATTGCCTTGGTGTGAATGCGCGCATATTTGAGGTGAGTGAGTGATTGAGTGGCCGCGAATCATTGGTCATCCAAGGGACGAATCCCATCGCGCAGCCGGCAACCCCCCCAGCTTTCCCCCGGTGTTCTTCAACAACGGACGGCATTTTTAGCATCCGGGACGAACAAACTCGAATCATGATCCACCAAGGCTCAAGTCTCTATAACACCAAACAATCCTCAATAAAACCACCATGATCCATTACTATTCACTCATACACATACACACAAAGAGAGAGTGCGCATTCAATTGAATAATCAATTTACCCCTCCCAACTGCAAAGGCAAAAGCATGCCCGCTCCCGCCGCTCTCGCTCTCGGCCTACAGCTCCAGCAGCAGCATCAACCACCACCAGACCGCCACGACGACAATCACGAGGGGAATGACGCTCTCCAACAACAGCAGCAGCACCAACGCATCAGCAGTGACAACACCGCGGGGACCCACTACTACTACTCGGCTAACAGTACTGTACAAGCACTCGCACCTTACACTTATTACGATGGCTTGAGTGTGGGTCCTGGTATTGGTCTTGCTGGTGACTCCAATGGTGGTGACGGTGGTGATGGCGATGAGGAGGTAGATGTATCTGTACCCATGAGCATGAGCATGAGTAGAGCTCAGGCGTTTGGGTTGTATACGAGTCACTTCCTTTCGACGTGGAATGCGAGGGGGTATGAGTTTGCTGCTGTGAGTTTGGATACGTTTTCTCTTTATCTCTCTCTCTTTTTCAGTTTGGTTTTTTGGTGGGTTTCCTTTGGCGGGCTTCGGTGATTGGAGAATAGGGAGGGCTGGCTATTTGAGATTGGTGGCTAGAGACTTTTCCTTCTCTCTCTCTCTTGCTTACATTGAGAGATCTAGATTATCTTTACAGCTGCGGCATATCCTGATACTTTGACTGCGGTGTCGATACGGTAGGTTTGGTCTTTTATTTGGTTTTTTACGATATCCATAGATCCACTGTTCAAAGCCGTTGAGTGGATAGTTGTACTTTAAGGTACTGATTCTTACATCATTCTTCTCTTTATAGTGGTATCGTCAGAACTCTGTCTTCGATATTACTCTCCTCCACGGTCGGTAGAGCAATTGATCGTGCTCCTAATCGGCTAAAGACTCTCCTGACCACTATCACGGTTAATAGGGCCTCGGTCATCTGCGCATCTGTCTTCTGGTTCTTTATCGTCCAGCAGAACAAATACGATGAAAGCCTTCCTCTTTTCAATAATGACTCTGGGTTACCACCCCTTGTGAAAGGGTTGTTTTTCTCCTTTATTCTCGTCATGGGTATTCTCGAGGCCCTAAGTGGCAACGCAAATATGCTCTCCATGGAACGAGACTGGGTCGTGGCTGTTGCGGCACCAGATGGACAAGTCTACGATCTCACGCATCTCAACTCTGCGATGAGGAGGATTGATCTAGTGTGCAAGCTCGTGGCACCTATCTTGATTTCCACAATCATTTCCATGACAAGTGTCAAGATTGGCGTTCTTGTTGTAGGTGGTATGAGTGCAGCTAGTTGGAGTATCGAAATACTGTGTGCCAAGAGAGTGTGGGATACAAATCCACGATTGAGAATACCCAAAGCTGTTGACCATGACTTGTCTGATCAAGATACATCTCGTTCTATTGGATCAATTAATCGGGGATTCATGGGTGCCATCTCTCAAGTCCTTGAAGCGTATCTACGGGACTTCAAGAACTATTTCAGTTCAATCGTCTGGATACCTTCCATAGCTTTAGCCTTTCTCTATATTTCGGCGTTATCCTATAGCGCAATATTCATCACGTACTTGCTCAATGTAGGCATCTCTCTAGACATCATCACAATTGCTCGGGCAGCTGGTAGTTTGATTGAAATCAGCAGCACAGTTGTTACTCCCGTGGGGGTCCATTATCTGGCCAAAGCTCGTCACCACCACCGCCGTCATCATCGTGGTGCAAACAATGAGGAAGCTAGTGCATCTTTAATGGGTCACACACTCGCTGGCCAAAGCGAGAGCGAGGGAAGTACCGAGACTGGACTCGAACGTTTAGGCCTTTGGGGTCTGTCATGGCAGCTAGCCAACCTTGTAAGGCCGGCTCCTCCTTTTACTTCAACGTGTCTAACTCCCTTCCAGGCTCCAGTGGTTTGCCTTCTCTGGTCAATGGCACCAGAACCTAATGGGCAGTCATTTATATCCAGCGTATTCATCTCACAATCTTCACAGACCTTCTCGATCATATCCCTCTTCTTCTTCCTCTCACTCTCTCGTCTTGGTCTTTGGGTCTACGACCTAACAACTCAACAACTTACTCAAACAATGACTCCTCCATCTCAGCGCTCGTCCTTTACTGGCGTCGAGCAGTCATTCTCTGCGCTGTTCGAACTCACTCAGAACATTGTTGCAATAATACTACATCGTCCTGAGGATTTCATGCTTATTGCAGCAGGAAGCTGGCTTGCTGTACTAATCAGTACACTTGCGTATGCAGGATGGGTGTGGAAGATGAGAGGTCATCTGGTCCATTGGGAGAAAATTGGTAAAGGTTGTGAATGTGTGGTGAAAAGGAGGCATGATAATAGTGGTCAAGGCTGGGAGTGACTGAACCACGGAAACTAGTCATGCCTGAGGACTGGGAATCCCGTACGAGATCAGGAAACCATATTGCTCTCCCTGCAAGCATTGTGGCTCAATTGAGCGTCCTTTTCACCTTTATGTGGCTGAGAACGTATTGAGCAGTTAGCGCGGCTCTTTCATCCACGCATCAACTACACATATCCATGAAACTATGATCTAAACTTCAACCTTCAAAGTATCTCTGCAATCATCATCTTCATCATCAGTTTTGGAATGTTGGCCGCTGCAGCACATTAGAGTACTACGAGCACAGCATATTCTAAGCAGCTTAGCTACAAACCAAGGACGATCGTCGACCTCACACACGCGTGTGCCTTGCATATTCAGGATTCGCCTCAGCCTCGAAACATGTTAGTTCCATAGGCCTATCTTTGAATACGCTTCCTAGCCATCTCAATAAGCTGATTATTTAGACCTATTTCTGCTACATCTCGTTAAAGCTCTCGTGCTGTATATTCAGTTTTCACTGCTGTTGGAGCTTTGGTTGTCGAGATTATTAAACAAAGTCAAGATGAACATTCCTGGAGCAATGCTGCGATCAGTGTTTTCTACCAGGAAACGCTATGATCCTCACGCCTTACAAGCTGTTAAATTAGAGGAAGAAAACGGAGAAATTCACACCGATGCTGGCAATCAAGGATTCAAACCGTGTCGCTGTTGTCTCGAAATTGATGTTTCTACATCTCCATTCGATACCTGCATTGGCTGTCTTACAAAGAAACGTCAAGCTCTTGCCGCAGGTGGCTGTTCCTTTACGGAGATCAACAGTCGCATCAATGAAATTCTTACAGAACAAGAATGTAAGAGGTCCAACCCGTTCGATGACAATGCTTCCGAGTTTATTCTAGAAGAGGAAGAAAATAGGAAGAGTGAGAAGAGAAGGGCAAGGATGGCCGCTACGATTAGTGAGAGACTCGAAAAGTGGAAGAGGGGCATCTTGCGCTCGATGAGGGATAGAGGCCAAGAAGGTCGAATTGTCAGGGGAGAAGTCAAGAGGGGTGTCGTATACGCCTGTGAACCGTATACGGATTCTATGGAGTCTTTGGTGGTGGTCACGGTGTTCTGATTACGCTGGAGCTATATCGGGCGAGAGAGTTTGCCAGACTTGAGCTCTGGGCGACTACATGAGCCCTGCTCACTCAGGTCACAGCATACGTTCATTCTTGGATTGGTTCATATTGGGTCATTGGGAGCAGGTTGGATATGAGGCAATTCTTTTCCCAGGCATTGGAGTTGGAAACACGCAAGCGTTGGAGTTAGAGTTGGTCTGGATCCTTCAGTCGTTCACATCCGGGCTGATTAGTCATGTATTGTTACGAAGATCACGTGATGGGATCGGGTAAGAATGGTTCCTTGGTTTATTGTCCTGCAAGAGGGTGTGGTCATCTGGATTATGGATATCCGGGAAGAAGCGATCATGTATCTCAAGACAAAGCTAGATAGCAACGAGGGTCCATTGAAAAAACATTAGAGCTCCAAATGCGTGATTTTGCAAACGGTGAACATCCATATCACATAATACCTGCGAGCGGTACCTCGAGGGAGGTATGCTGTATGCAATTAATTAACCAACATGTAGCGGTCGGAGATGACGCGAAGCGCCAGGCACCGCGATAAGGAGCGGCGCTGATGGTTGCCGTGTCCACTATCGCCCGTCAACAACCCAGCCCATAATCCCTCGGTGCTCCATACCTCCATATCCAGGCACACTCAATCCTACCATCAAGCTCCCAGATCTCACAGCAAGACTCCAAGTTACATACAGTTACTTCAATTGCCACCAGGAAGCGTCAATCCGAAGGTGAGGGCACCGTCCCGTGTGGGGCGGTGCGTGCAAGCCAGCTAATAATACGAGGCACTTCCTAGTCGTGGTTTCAAGCAGTTGTGCGTTGGCCGTGGGGAAACTCGTGTTCCGCGCGCGCAAAAGAGTAGAACTTCGCGATAATCGAGAGGTTGGGCAAATAATACCCAGTTACAGGGCACACGCAAAGCAAAGCAAGTAATATCCATCCCCCTCCCCCAAATCATCATTTTTTTCGAGGTGGCTGGGAAAGGATCAAGAGCGACAAAAAAGCACCTCCATTACCAACCACCGCCATATCCAAGGCAGCTCTGCAGCTGCCCATTATCTTCCTCACTCTACCCGCCTCCTCTCCCAATTCTTTCTCTTCCCGCTTTCTCACACACTCGCACTCTCCCTCCCTCTCTCCATCTTCCCTCGTTTTTTCCTGCAGAACCTTGAGCTTTGACAACAAAAGTATATACTGTCTTTTTTGTATTTCTAGGTTTTCTGGTTTGCGCAATCGTCCTTTGAATCGACGTTTACGTCACGAGCGCGCAGCATTTTGGCGAGCGCTGCGATACGGATAACCCGTATCTGGGATTCTCACTCAATCTATCGTGCGGGGCATTTTTTCTCACCGCTCGCTCTGCGTGAGTGAAAAGTGCAAGTCGAGAAAAACGTGCGCTGTTTTTCAACGGAAAGCGCTGAAGTCAAGCAAATTGAGGGAATTCAGCGCGGCCGAAATATCGAGTTTTCGAGTCATTTTTTCGAGTGCATAACCCAATTCTGATACTCGGCGGAAAAAAAGATACTCGGAAACACAATGCTGTTCTCGCAGGCTTCGCCAGCTCTGCTCTCGCTGCTGGTCACCTTATCGTCTTTGCAACCCGCTCTCGCTGGACCATATCCCAAGGACGACCTTCACGACATCGGCTACTCCTTTCTCCAGGTCAGAGATTGCGTCGCATACTGTGGTGTCTACAATCAATACTGCTGCACAGCGGGTCAGGCTTGTTATACCGATACTAATACAGTAGCATTCTGCGGTGCCGCAACACCTGCTCCATCGAGCGGGGGTGGCTCTGGACAATGGGTTTACTACACAAGCGTCTTCACCGAGACCGACTTAGTTGTGCACACGAGTGTGTATAGCTCTTTCGTTGGCGGAGCCCCGACCACAAATAACAATGTCCAGCAAACCTCTTCTCCAGCCATCTGCGATACCAGTGTAGGACAGACCTCTTGTGGCCCAATTTGCTGCAGTAGCTCCCAGAGATGCGCTGCCTCCGGTCAATGCGAGGATGCTCCTCCTGGAGGCTGGACTAGTTGGACTTACACTGCTTCAAATACTGGGACATTCGTTCCTCCTACTAGACCGACTAGCGGAACAGCTTCCACCGCTACGGTGGCTGTCACCACCACCGAACCATTTGGCACTGCTGTTTCTGCAACATCAACATCCACCGGTCTCGCTGTCGTCTCAACTGGTGGTGGTGGTCTCAGCGGTGGTGCCATTGCTGGAATCGTCATTGGCACAATTGCTGGTGTGATCCTTCTTCTGCTGATCTGCTTCTGCTGCATCCTTAGAGCTGGCTGGGATGGTCTTCTCGCCATTTTCGGTCTCGGGAACAGGAGGAGAGAAACGGTTACGGAGGTCGAGACTATCGAGCGATACAGACGTGGCAGCAGCCACGGAGGTGCTGCATCCAGGCGCACCCACACTGGTTGGTTCGGTGCTGCTTCAGGAGGAGGAAGGAGAAGACCTACGACCGTTGTTGAAGAGCGCAAGAGAAAATCATCTGGATTCGGTGGGTTGGGTGCCGTTGGAGCAGGCCTACTCGGACTCGCGGTTGTTCTAGGCTTGAAGAGAAGGCACGACAGAAAGGAGCGAGAGAAATACACGGAGACCGATATCTCAAGCTCCTACTACACCGATTCCTACACCGGTACTAGTGCAAGTGAGTAAATATCTGGCATTTGTTAATACTGATCCCATGCTAATTTACTTTAACAGGCAGCGCTAGCTCGGACCGAAGAACTAGGGACGACCGAAGAGGGGGCACGGTGAGAGGCTCAGAGAGAATAAGCGTTCGAGAGTCAGAGCGTATAAGACGAGACTCGAGATCAAGACGCTCTTAAACTGAGCTTCCTCATTTTTGCATTTCCTGTGAGGTTTTTCACTTTGTAGAAAATCATTTTTTCTTGTTGCATTTTTCTCTCCTTTTGTCAGCGACATGAATCATTATAAGGCGTTTGGGCGGCACATTTCTCTCTTCTCCTGCTTTTCTCCCCCAGAGTATTGAAAATTAAAGAGAACATATGAGAGATGTGAATATGGGAAAGTGGATGGGATAGGATGTGTTTTATGCGTTGATGCGATCAAAGAGTTAGATATGAAGGGTTTTATGATAATAATGTTGGGTGGGCCGGATGATACGATCAGATGTGAATATGAGAGGAATTGGGACTGGGGAGATAGGGGTAGACATCCTTCATGTCTTAAGTGGGATGAAACATTATCAAGAGATATCAATGAAAGATCCTTCCACTTGAATAACCTGATGAGCCTTGTCTTGATTGAACTGCTTTCGTACATAATGAGTGAGCATGATTGAATTTTTGAGGTTTCTTGCCTATAAATCCGCAATTTTAGCATCCCCATCACACAAGCAAAGAATAAACCCAGTAATTCCATTCATTCATTCAATTCAATAGCAAAAGTAAAATGTCTTCTTTATTCCTTTCTTTTTTGTGGCTAAAGAACTTAAAACATTTCATTTCATTTCCCTTGCTATCTAGACCTAGCGACACCACAGAAATGCCCCAAATGAGTAGTTAAAAAAAGAAGGAATTTCGCCTGATCCCGAAAATTTTCCCCCGTTTTTTTCCATTTATTCCTCGACGATGTTGCCCTTCTCGGAAACGTACAGACCGTCCAAAAACTGGAGATTTTTGTGTTAGTTGGTTTTTGTTGTAAGGGCTGAGGGGAATGTGTGTATATATGCTCTTTTTCGCTCTCGTTCTTTCTTGGTAGTGGAGAAAGAGAGAGAGAGAAGATAGGAGTGGGCAGAGAGAAGGGGTGACAATGGCTTACCTTTCGAATATCCTTGTTTCGTACTCGGCAGATCTGCTGGATGTCTGCTGCGCTCTGTGATACGTTCTCGAGGGAGTTACCGGATAAGACGAGTTCATCCTTCTGGTTGGTAGAGATGGCGACGTCGACACCGGGTTGCATGACGACTCTTCGGACGATCTTCTCGCCGATGAAGTTTCTAAGCAGAGTTTCCAGATTAGCCCAGGTAAATCCTTAATTATTTTATTTTCCAATCTCCTCCCTATTGTAACATAGATCGAGAGAACCACCCCAGGAGCCTTTCTTTCCAAAAATGACACTGGTTGAAGGGAAACATAATGACATACCGGATCTCAACCTCGTATAAATCAGTCTCGCCGTTCTTGTCCACGTTGACGTTGATGGGGAAATGGGCATAGACGTATCGCATCTTGTACTTGAATCCCTTGGTGACGCCAATGATCAAGTTGTTGATGAGGGTTCGGACGGTTCGGAGGGTAGCAACGTTCTTTCGCGCGCCGTGGTGCAGCTCGATGTTGATGACGTTCTTCTTGGGCTGCGAGAAGCAGACTGCTAAGTGGCTGAGGTCCTTTTGCAGCTTGCCTATATGCCATGCGTTTCCTCCGTTAGAATTTCATTTCCTAGAACTAAGGTGCCTTCTCCTCTGCCTCATCTCGCGGGGTTGGGTATTTTTTTCAATGCGTACCTCGTGGACCTTCAACTGTGACTAGTCTTGACTTAATGCTGACCTTGACTGTAAGAAAAACACAGAAAACATTAGCTCGGTTTCCTCAATTGCCTCCGTATAATTTTCATTTTCATTTTCATCCTCCAATGCGTTGATATCTTTCTCTTTTTCCTGCACTGTGTTTCCCAATCCAAATGAATTCGAGGGCTTTACTCACCACCCTCAGGCACCGTCAAGGTCTCTTCGGAGTGAATGTACTTCATCTTGACCGACTCGTTGGTTGTGAATGGGCCGCAAGAGGTGAAGCTGGTGTCGCAGGTCGTCTACTTCTTCGAATCGCGAAAGCGAAATTCATGTGTGGGCGACAAAATCCGCTAGGGCAGAAGATCGGTCACGTGTATTGGCTTTAAGCGAGTTAGGCTGGTTGTTGCTAGCTTGTGCGGCCGCATCTAGCCCTCTGCTAGGTCGACCTCGGCGCTTGTTGAACCTTCAACATCTAAATCGTTCCGACGGTAAAATGCCGATTCTTTGCAAAAGAGCAACCACTGCATACATCCAACTGGTGGAGATATTTATTATAAATGATATAGATTGCAATAATATTGATATTTTATTATCCACCCATACAACTACTCAAAGCTAAAATCAAGATATCGTTAATCGTGATGTCGCGCATTTATCCGCTCTTGTACATCTTCGCGATCATACATCTCTCTCAGCATAGCTCTTTATCATTCCCTCTACCGTTGGCTCATACTCCACGATGTCTACATTGCCAGTCTTTTCATCAAGGAACGTATTCGCTTGCACAAAGACTTTCCTCGGTTGCTTGTTTCGCAGTACCTCGTTTCTGATCTTCTGGCCCCAGAATTCCGGGTCAACGTGCGTCATCTGGTTATATAACTTGGTTCCTGCTTCGACATCCGCAGTGGACTTGAATATGTGAAGTTTCTGAAGATAGTTCTCGACAGCTTTCCTTCCCACCGTAGTGATTTTGCTTCTGTCGAGTTTGATTACTAAGTCCGATAGATCCTCGTTCTTGTAATCGAGCTTGCAGAAATCATCTCCCGCCTCTAAGAAGCATTGGAGGATGGAGAATCTGGCTTGAGAATGAGCTTGTCCCCACTTTCTACTCTTTGGATCCCACAGCTCCAATGAAGCAATGCCTGCTCTGGCCATGGAAAGGTACGCAGCGTAAAGAACATCTCCAGCTTCTCCATCCATATCTGGTGTTCCATCACCGAATCCAAAGATCTTGAGAATCTCAAAGTCACAGCTCAATGCCATGGCGACGCACTCAGCTCTGCATTCTTCATAACTAGATGCAATGCTGCCGAACACTGAGCCCCAGGTTTGACCGGGCTTGTACCAAGTAGAGACTGGTTTATTAGTAACAGGACTGACTGGCGGAGATTTAACGTCAAAGTTGTATACACCAGGAGAGGTTTCCTGCAGTAACTTTCCTGTACCGTGGCCAAGAAGTTCGTGGATGCCGACTTGTACTTCGAAAGAGGCGTCGCGATACTTCTGGTAGATGGGTAAGTCGGCCTCGGATATGAAAGGAATCTTCTCGTTTGGTGCCTTTGCACTGAGAACATTGCCTAGTGAGACGTTCTTAAATCCTTCGGATTGTCGAATATCATCATAGTTAGGCTTATAGAAGTCAGCAACATGTAATTGTATTGGCGACGAAGAGGGGAGAACATTAAACATGGCTATAGTATGAGAGTAGGTCTTACAATGTTAATACCAGCAGGTATGCCACTTCCAGCGAAACTAAGGACCTCGAGACTAGTAAAGTCAGGACTAAGGAATTTGTCCTTCTCAAATTCGTTCGACCATGGTAGCTTAGGTATCATGGCGGCAGCGCTCTCGACCAGTTTACCAAAAGCTCTGGTGCGGTCCAAGTTGACAGTGGCAGCAAATCCTAGAGCCGTCAATATCTGGTAGCTTGTATGAAGTGGATCACCATACCTTCCCACTCTCCTCTAACACCATGCGGATCTCTGTATGTTTCAACGAATCCAATATTAGATTCAACCATTGGCCCTTTGTCTCTGATCCAGTATCGCTGGCTGTTCTTGAATGCCTCTAGGGAGCCGTCTTCGAAAGACTTGGCATATGCAAGTTGCATATTCTTCTGGTTTTCATTGGCAGCATTCTCAGCTGCTTTCTTATGATATTCCGCGATCTTCTTCAGTTCAGAAGAGTAATCACCATAGACTAACTTCAACTTTCGACCCTTGAGTGGACCGTCTTCAAGCTCAAACTCAGTCTCCTTGCCAATGTCGCCCCCTTCTGGAGGCACTTGAGTTAGAGCTGAGGCAATGAGCAATTCAAAATTGCTATCCTGAGTTTTTCGCAGACGAGTATTTTCCTATATCATGTCAGTACTCTAATTGATTTAAAAAGGTAATAAGACTGAGCTATAAGCTCAAAGGAAACAGAGGTGGGGAAGGGGATGCGTATATGTATACATACCGGAAGAAGCCCCTTCTTCTCCATCCAGGCACTAACAGCTGAGATATCCGCCTTCGTAATGCCCTTCGAATCAGGATAGTAAGTTGTCATATGCCCCTCCTCCAGATATCCCAGATGCATAATCCCCGAGTTATCACTCGAGAAGATGGCTCCACCCGTGGCCTCGTACGCCTTCTTCGCCGCGGGATCCACGCCCGCCAGCGCCGCAAATGCCGACTCGTCGCATCGCGGCACAAACTTGGAGTCTCCGAACCCCTTGTAGTTCCCGCAATTGCCCAGGAACTGGGCAGCGTACTCGAGGAAGTGCTGCAGGTCTGAGTCGCTGATGCCAGCCTTCTTCTGGAGAGCGGGCCAGTCGCCGGCGCAGGCCTTGTAGAGAGAGACGATGAAGTCGTAGATGGGCTCGGATTCGGGGCTCACTTGGCGGAGGGTGATTCTGGTGCCTGTGAAGGCGGCTCTGGTGGTGTAATTATTATTAGCATCATCTTTCTATCTCCTTTGCAGAGTATATACGTAGAACGAAATTGAAACGAGCAGAGTAATACCAGAAAGTGAAAGTATACAAATACAGGGGAAAACAAAGAAAACAGAATTATACACTGGAATTGGTGGAAGGAGATCGAAAGACTACCTGCTGATATAATGTGCATAACGCTTCTGCTGGTCCGACAGAGCCTCGAAGTGCTTCTTGATGACGAGATTGACCGTCGTGGGCGGGGAATCCGCGAGGAAGTTTTGGAGCTCTTGTGCATTCATTCTCAAATGGTCGTATATGTTGGATAGTCGTGTTTGTGCAGTCGAGGTCATCTCCAGATGGACCCCATTAACGTGGTCTTGCTTCGGGTGGGGTAGCAGGGCGAGAGGGGCGCGCTGGGCGAGGGGCACAAGGCTGACGGGCGTGACGGGCGTGATGGGTTAAGCTGCCGAATCAGGGCTGTTGGTTCGTGTGTTTTCAGCCTTCTGCTTTCGGTTGCAGGGTCTAGATTTCAAGGCAGCAATGAGAGCGGAATTGTAAGCTTTGCGATAGTTTCGTGTATAATTCGTGACCACCTATCATGGAGGTATTAGCCATATTGCTTGGAGGTTTATTTTTTTTCTTTGCGGTGAGCTGTTATTTTCTTTTTCACTCTCAAGAATGCGCAATGTATTATCCCCATTTCCCGCATCCACTTTTTGACAATGCTACTTGGGTACGTGTCGGTGCAGTACCTCCAACAATGAGTCAATTGGAGCTGTGAGTATTTCCATCTTCTATTTTAAGGATAATGGTTCGTTTTTAGCATCTCATTTGCATCGAAGCACTCGGTGTCTTCGCTTTCGTGCTGCGTCATGCACATTCCTAGTTCTTCATCTAGTAGTCTACAATGCCCACCCTTTTGGTATCCTTCCACATGGAGGACTGCTTTTATTTCCCGCGGTCAGCTGTGGAGAAGCTCCTACTCTGCAATGCAATTCTTTATGGATGATAGCTAGACCTAGCAGCGCTGCATGAGAGCATGGTTGAGGAGTACTATGGCGGGGCCGAGCTGCTAGATAACTGGGGAGCTGCCACGCTGTACTGCTTAGTTAGAACCGAAGCTGAATTGAATTGTCCTTCTGTGACAAGTCATTGAAGGTATAAGCACATTGCTTTACTCCATAGACCATGTGGGACATTTTGTAGTAGCTCGAGTGAGAAGCAATTAGCAAATGAGCTGATAGCTCTGAGGAAATGGAAGATTCGAGGGCAGCATAAGCATAAAGTGGGCTCATCTGAGGTGAAATTACGCATGGAGACAGTACCGTATTGTACAGTATCGTGCTGGCACGGCTGGCCATAGGGAGGGACTGACGACAGCACTGGCCCTCTTAAGAAAAGGAAGCCCATGCCCGAAGGCGGCACCTATGACATCGTTGGGTGATGGGGGAGGCCCGTTCTAAGCGTTTCTTACGGTTGCAATGGGAAGCTTGCCCAGGGAAGCTTGCCCATAGCAAAAACGCCTCTGCTATTGGCTGAAGCTCATCAGCCAGTGCCTGAGTGCGTCGGCCTAGCTCAGAGGGTGCGGGGATCAATGGCCCATGGAGTCCCCCGAGAACCGTGTGGCTGGATGGGGAGGTGCACGCTAGACCCAATCCCACCTGGCGTGTCTCGCTCAGGGCACCTCTGCCGTCAGACGGATCCGCTGATCGCCTTGAGGCCAGCTTCAGGGGCTGAGGGGCTGGAGAGGCGACAGAGGGCAGGTCCACGCCTGTTCTCCTGCTCGGCGCACATCCGGCTGAATACCCAGTTCGAGATAGAGAGGAACACTGTAACGTTAAGGCTCTTCACTTCTGCCCTGTTGGATGGATGCTGGTACGGTATGCTCGGTATGGCATTGTGTCATTGTGTACGGTATGTAGTTGATGTGCCTACTGTACTCTGCTGTGCTGTATTTTCCCCCCTGGTGCTTCTCACATGGAAAAGGCCATAATCCAGGGGTCATCGCTTTTCGCCTCACGTGGCCGGCCGCACGGGAATTGGAGGCGTTGCGCGTTCCTGGCTGGGCCGGGGAATTTCCTCCCAGTCTCGTCTCTTCCTTTTGTCGCTGTAAATTTGAACTTTGCCGCAAAGGGGGCTGCTGCTGCTTGTCCTGCAGCAAGCTTGCGTCCTGTCCTGCACTGCACTGCACGGCACTGCACGGTGCAGAATCCCCTACGGGACTGGTTTACTGGTTACATACGTGAGCACTGGACTGTACGGTTCGGTCCTGCCCTATCCTGGATCTTGCACACCACCGTAACTTGTGTACCTTGCACTATCGCAGAAACACCCCTACACCAGGGCTTCAATTCCTGGCATCGTTGCTTCTTTTCCTTCTTTCCTTTTCCTCTCCCTCTTCTTGTCCTTCTTCCCACCTCCAATCTGCCTGCGCCTTCCTCCTTACTTCTCTCCTCTACAACAACAAGACTTTGCTGTCCTCACTCTTCGTCGTCGACTTTCCCCAGTGGAAAGCAGATAGGAAAAAGAAAAAGGGTCTTTCTCCACCGTAATATTAGCTGCTGTGGTCTAATCTGCCGTATCTCAGAGGGACATTGCGCCCCAGCTTGCGGTTCATCAGCGCTTGGTCCCGCTTCATCCGCCGCCCGCCCCTTTCTGGAATTCTCTCTGCTAGCCGGACTCTTTAGCTCTGGACTGTGCTGCTCCCTCACGACTCCTATCGCAACTTTAATTGCCCTGACGCGTCGGGCTCCTCGACTTCCTTCAGAGATTTCCGAGATTTCCTTCTCCATCTCTATATTCTTGTTCTTCCCTATTTTTACCTTTCTCTGAATGTTCTGTTAGCCTGCGGCTGTTCTTTTTGGGGGCTGTCTTCTCCTGCAGCAGTGGTGGTTTTCCCCTCGGACCTGGTGCGCATACCCATTCCCCTTTCTCATGCGCCCTCCGTGCACGCGGCTGCACGCTCGAAGAAGGGTGTAGAAGGACAAATAGCTGACTCGATCGCGCTCTCTAATCTAGTCCATCTTCTAGTTTTATACTTTCCTACCGTCGCTCCTTTGACTATATCCTTTCCTTGCATTCGATGGCTCTCTGCGCATGAGGCTCTCGCCCCTCTCGGCCACCTACAGCGGCAGAAAAAAAGGCACATTAGCCTGCTGAAACAGAGCGCACACAAGTCTCCTTCAAACGCCTCAATGCGTTAGCATTTTATCCCAGACCAGTCGCATCGCAGCAAGGAACGCGCATCTGGACCCCTTACAAGTTTGTTCCGCTCTCAGGTTCTCTACTACGACCCGGTTCAATCCACCGTCAATATGTCGACCAAAGCTCCTTACATCCCCAGCCAGACCCGGCAGCATGCACGACGGAAGTCGATCCAGGGACCGTCGACGCACTCCTCCAATCGAGTCCACCTCCAGCCGGCCTCGCCCGAGGTGATCTCCTCCCTGATTACTTCGCTCTCCATCATCTCGTCGCCCGCGAACGAACTCTTTGAAAACCCCATAGGTATAGGAAGCCAATCTGCCCCAACCTCACCCTCGCCCGGGAAAAGTGTGTTTAACATTGGTGTGAATCATCTAGATAGTCATTCGTATGGAAACTACCGCCCTACCGGCGGAAGCTTTGGTATAGATTACGGCGCCTACACCCAGCCATCCCTCCGTGAGCTCCGGGAAGAGGAATCTCTCGACGATTTGGCCGCAAGCCCTCCCGTGATCCGCACCGCAAAGCCACCCTCGGGCTTCTCGCCATTGACAGCACCTAAATCCCCCGCAAAAGACTCAGGTTCGTTCAAAACCCTACTCAGAGGCTCGTCTAGGCCATCATCCAAGGGATCTTCCTTGGACGATGGTTCGAGCATTGGCAATTTGTCAATTGAGCCTGGAATCCCCCCTCCTCATGAATTACGACGGAAGACATCCGGTGATAGCTGGGGTAAGAAGCAAAGCCGGAATCAGAAAGGATTGATGTACATGAGCTCCAAGGAACGGCTTCGCGAAAAGGAACAGGAGAGAAAGAGAGCCAGCGCGGGTACAGCAGGATCTAATGGTAAGGGCAGTGGCCACGAGCGTCTACCTATGCCAAAGATCGGATCCGATTCGTTCATGGCAGAGACGGCGATCACGGAAGAAGCATCGACTGGAAACGAAGATAACTCCAACAAGCCCGAATCAGCGAGACATTCGAGGAACAGTTCGCGCTCACCTTTGGATGGCCCAGGCGGTATTGGATCGGGAAGATTTATACCCGCCCGAGATTCATCACTTCGCAAATCTACGACACCAGCTAAGAAACGAAATTCGCATAGGTCAAGCAGGCAGAAGGGTAAGCAGCGTGCAGAAGATGGAGACGACACGCTTTCAGAGCTTGGAAGACCATCTGAGCAGAAACGTGACCGCTCCCGCCGACCTACAGATAGTTCAAATAAGATGATGGAACCTCTCAGCCTCGAAATGCCCGAAATCCCATCGCCACGTATCATCACAGAAGAAGTAGAGACAAAAGGGGACCGCTTATCACCGGCTGATGAGGCCGACGAGGGAGCACCTTCCCCATCGGTTGCCCAGCGGAGATCTCGTAATAGCTCGGATAAAGAAAATCGACTGTCTATCCAGAAACCTGCATCCGGCAAATCAACACCGGAACCATCTGAGCGGGAATCAAAACGAAATAGCGGTTCACGATTGAAACGATTATCAGCACCACTCAGTCCTAGAGACCAGGAGAAAGGCCTGGGACGAAGCAATTCGAGCCCGATATCGAGAGCTACATCTCCAGGGCCGACTAAGGCACCTAAGATTCATGTTGATGAGCGGCCTAATAGCGGTGACTCGATTGATGATGCCGTCGAGGCGTACTTATGCTCGCCACGGCTGTCCCAGAAAATCAAGCACCCTCAGACTGGACGGGTGATTTCATTTTCCGAGGTTGGTGACTCCGAAGGCTTTGCTGTGTTCTGCTGCGTTGGGATGGGCCTGACGAGATATATCACGGCCTTCTATGATGAGCTTGCCTTGACCCTGAAGCTCAGATTAATTACGCCAGATCGACCAGGGGTTGGAGAGAGCGAGCCATATGCGGATGGGAATACAACTCCTTTGAGCTGGCCTGGTAAGTGCTAATCATTCGAGTCTATTATGGTTGTTGTAACTAACACGCACAATGTAGATGATGTCTACGCAATTTGCCAGGCACTCAAGATTACGAAGTTCTCTATTCTGGCTCACTCGGCAGGTGCAATCTACGCTCTGGCTACTGCTCTTCGGATGCCACAACATATTCGTGGTCGCATCCATCTACTTGCCCCATGGATCCCACCTTCACAGATGAATGCGTTCGGGGCACAGGCCATATCGCCCCCGGCCAACAATATTCCCATGCCTCAACGCATTCTCCGGGCCTTACCAACCCCCATGCTCAAAGTTGCCAACTCCAGTTTCATGAGTGCTACAAGCAGCTCCATTACTAGCAGTCTCCCCAAGACCCAAGGTAAACGAGGGAAGCGCAAGTCTGCAGCCAGTCGCGACACCCCTACATTAGCCGGCAAGGCCACTTCCGGGGTGGACAAGGAAAACCGTCTGATAGATTATCCTGGCTCTGGCGATCAGGGGCCGTTGGAGCGAGCACTCAAGGATCCCAACGACCCTAATTCGGAAGCAGCGATTCTCGCGGCAGCGGCAAGCAGTCTTGCCGAAAAGGAGCGACAAGTGACTTATGATTCGCGTCTTACCCACGCCATCTGGGATCTGGCTACCACGAATGCCAATCCGGCTGTCGACCTGCTTGTATGTCTCGAGAGAAGACACACCATTGGCTTCCGATATGTGGACATCAACCGGGCCGTGGTGATCCATCATGGAACGCGGGACAGCCGCGTGCCGGTTGAGAACGTGAAGTGGCTGGGCAAGACGATGCGCCGGTGCGAGGTGCGCATTCTTGAAGGCGAAGGACACGGGCTCATGGCATCGGCGGTTGTCATGGGTGGAATCCTCATGGAGATCGCGCGGGAGTGGGAGGACTGGGTGAAAGTCACGGGGTCAGGCATCGGCGCCAGGGGAGAAGGGCGACGGACGCTGCGTGAGAGAGCCAGCGTAGCGGCATTCCGATGAGCGAAGAGATGGGACGAGATGAGACGAGACGATGATCAAATCAAGAATGAGGGCCTGCCATTGAAAAAGTAGAAAGTTTCAAGGGCGTTGCTCATTCTTGCCCGGGATACAAAAAGCGTTACGGTCAATGGTTTGGCGCTTGGTCTTTTTTATATGTATGGAGTGGCTTGGAAGCCTCGATTTATTTTTGTTGCATCTTTTGGAGGCGGGGAGGGCACAACTTCAGCATGGAGGTCTTATGAGCGGCTTTTGATACTCTTTTCTTTTGCGTCGGGGTTTGAGGGAAGTGAGCGTGCGAGAGAGAGTGTGTGTATCTATCTCAGTTGTATTATTTGTACGCTATTTTGACGAAGGAAAGCAGCCCAAAAAAGGAACTAATAACTTTTTGCGAACTTAAAATTTTTGTAGAATATCAAAAATCAAAGAATAGTTTAATGTAGTAAATTTGTTTCGCCCTGTGATATGTACAAGTGCTGGGTATTAGGTACTGAAGATGAGATCTGTTCAACTTTGCCGTCAAAGATGGACCCCAAGAGATACCGAGGGGGATCACCACAAGCACGGTGGAAACCCCAAGTGGAGCCGCACCTGTGCCCAAAAAAGATCGGACGGGGGCCACCTGCCCCCTATGGAGATAAACCCAGCACTGGCCCGCCAGCCTTAATTAGGGGCCCACGCTGCTTCTACAGGGGGGGTTTCAGATGACTTGCTTGCTTGCTTGCTTGCACCGCCTTTGCTTTGAATTCTCCGCACTGTGCTCATCCTCCAAGCGCATCTCTTTCTCTCCTTCCGTTCTCGTGCTGGGGCCAAAATACGGGAATACTGTACTGGTTCTTTCTTTCTTCTTTTTAAAATTTTGTTCGTACTGTATTTATCTCCCTTTTTCTGTTTTCTTTTTGGTTTATTATTCTGCGCATGCTGTATCTCCGTACGTAGTACTGCAGCTGCTGATCTTGGCGGATGGACCTTTTGAGTTTCCACAGCTGATCGATCGATTGAATTGGTGGTTCTGGTTCTGCAAGCTGTTTACTTACTTATTGACACAGGCGAGCGAAGCGCACTTCTTTCAATTTATCCCAATCAATTACTCTTTCTTTCTTTCTTTCTTTTGTTCAATTACTCGTGTGAGCATTTTTTTATTGCAAAAAGTCCCGACTTCCTCTCGCAAGGGAGGACTACCTACCGTATTCGATCAATCGGGTGCTAAGCACAGTACATTAAAGAAAGCCCCTGCGCAGGTTACGGTACCCGGCACCCTCTGTACGGCGGGAAAACGCACTGAGCACACAGCGCGCATGTGAGCTCTAAACCTCCAATCCTCGTCGCACCACCAGCTAGCTTTCCCGGTGCGTAGAAAAGGACATCCAGCCTCCATCTCACGTCACCCTCTTGCAGGAACCGTATTTCTGTTCAAGAGGAGCCAGGGAACGAAACCAAGGGAAAGACGAGCTCTCTACCCCAATCTCACGCGACATAGAGAAGATCTTCGCGCACACGAAATAATACCAAAGAATCACTTTTCCGTGTCGAAAACCCCGCGGCCATCAACCCCCCCTTTTATTTTTCCCCCGGTATTCAACCCCCCCGCCTTTCCACGAAAATGCCTTCCATGCGCCGTATGAAAGTCTTTGCTCTCCTTGTCCTGGTTTTCGTCGTCACTACCCTCTTTTACACCGCTTCGCTCCGCCAGCAGCGCACGCTTACCTCGCAATCTGGAGGCGACTTCTACGGCAAGACGCGCGATGCGCTGGATCGAATACATGAGCAGGATGCGTCTGGAGGAGGCGGTGGAGGTGGAGGGAAGAGTAGTGGCGGAACAGCAGGTTCAAATCGTGACGATGACGACGAGGAGCTTGCTAAGGCGATGAAGCAGAGGCTGGATGAGGCTGCGCAACTTGCAAAAGATAAGGCCAATGTGAAGTCCCCGAAGCCGGATCCGCCGTCCAAAGTTGTGGGAGTAGGAAATGCGGCTGATGCTGCTTGGGGAGAGGAGAAGGGCATTGCAGGGAGGAAGAAGTATTCGACCGGAGAGGAAGCGCAGAAGCCTGTGAAGGAGGAGACTGCTGAGGAGCACGAAGTTGAGGTTGAGCTGAATAGTATTCTGAAGAAATCTCCTAGTAAGTTTTTATCTGATGCTTCCCGTCCACTTAATTCCCATTTATGGTTATGGTCACTATTCAAAGCTTCCTGGATATGACGTTGGTACTACGAGCTATTGCTAACAATCTTCACCCCTCTAGTCATCATCTTCTCAAAATCCTACTGTCCGCACTCCAAGCGCGCTAAGCACATTCTACTGGACAAGTACGATATCAACCCGGCTCCCTACGTCGTGGAGCTCGACCTTCATGAAATAGGCACTAGGTTACAAGCCCGACTTGCTGAGATCACGGGTCGGAGAACCGTGCCGAATGTTCTTGTTAACGGCAAGAGCATCGGTGGTGGAGACGAAGTAGCCGCTCTCGATGAGTCCCAAACTCTAATTGGCACTATCAAGGATATGGTCGGGAAGAGAGTTGAGATAAGCTTGAAACCCGCCGAGGAGGCGCCTGAAAAGGCCGAGGCGGCTCCAGAAAAGAACGAGATTCCTGAGAAAGGTCTGTAATGAGCGGCCGATGACCTCCAGCAAGGTTCAAGCCCCAATGGTAGGGGTTCCTCCGGGATAATCAGGAGGCACTGTAGCAGTCCATGGAGACGGTTCAATCAGGTTTGCTGGGTGCACGGGATGTAATAATGGGTATACTTTGGAGAAGCATTACCTGGCGTTTACCGGATTGGGGAAATCATATCTTATCTTAGTGAGGTGTCACAATTGGGTTCGACCATTTCACAGCCGATTGCTGTGTGCATTATTGGAACTATGATGGGAAGAGGTTTACCCTCCCAAGACTGTAATACTAGACGTAATTGATGTCCTTACTATCTGATTTCTTTGAGTCTGCCTTTTAAATTGAGGGAAGCTGGAATTCGTATTCTGGGATGTGATTGGAGGATCCAGTTAGATTGCTCTGGAGGGGATTGGGAATCAAGGTACAGGTGTTGCAGTTTCAGAATTGGAAGGTGAAGAGTTCTTGAGAGGGCTGGCTAATAAGAAAGAACAATTCAGTATAATCAGGTCTCATAAATAAGGCGTGTAGCTGGAGTAATTGATCGAATTTGCTGTATTTCTTAACTTCTCAGCATTTGTGAGGGATTGTACTCGTACTTGAGTGTGTCAGTCTACGCTAGCACATAATAAGCTTAGCGCATAAGGAAGGCATACCTTGTCGCCATCTCTAAACCACCAAAATCAAAATCGCGACGCGACCAATTCAGTATTGAGCTCGGGAGATCGAATGCCACTTCACTGATTAGCAGTGCAACCACGATAGCCACAGCTAGATCAAGATTGTACTACGATGGTACTGAGCACCTGGACTGTCTTCTGCCGATAGATTTAAAGTGCGCAACGAGCCTCCGCAGTCGCGCAGCTCTTCACTAGGAGTGGACCATCAACCAACTGCTTTAACAAAGGCACTCGGATACAGCTCTCAATGTCGACAAACACAATGACGACGAAAAATCCTCCTCAAGCCTTTATATCGAGCTATGCGCCTCGATTGCGCACATACGCCAACTCTCTTCTTACTCCAGTTGTTCAACCTACTACCGCCCTCGGCGCTCCCTTATCCAGAACAACCAAGAGAGGCACCACGGCTATAAATTACGCGGAGGATGGCTATGATTATGACGACGATGATGACGACGATAACAAGAGGAGACCAACGGGATTAAGAAGTCTTCGACGGGAGGATACTGCACAAGGCAAGCAGGATCCAGCGGATAAGGTTGGGAAAGCTGCTACTGCGCCAGTTGAAGTGCAAGGGATATGGAGAGACTGGATGGGAAAGCCTAGGTCCACGAAACCAGAACTACAGAACTATGCGCAATCAGCCCTACCTCTTACTCTTATCCCGATCCGAATCGATCTCGATATCCCAGCATACACTCCTGCCCCTCCCCTACCTATACCCCAAGGCATCAGCTATCAACACATCGATCCTACTCACCCAGTATACAGACAGCAAGAGCAAACTGTGCCATATCGATTAAAAGATTTCTTCTTGTGGAATCTCCACGAGACCCTAACTACGACGGATCAATTTGCACAGACGATGGTCCAAGATCTCGATCTTCCTAATCGCGCTCAAATGGCCACTGAAATCAGCAAGCAAATCCGCACACAGCTGGAGGAATATGCAGGCGTTGCCCTCCATCCTCTCTTCCACTCTCAGCAAACCCCGACCGCGAATGGCACTGTAACTACCATTAAAGCACAGCCATCCCGCGATGTCTCTGCAACCCCAGCGGCAAGTGGTAATGCTACGCCTCTCCGAAATGGATTTAGCAGACCTCCAACTACTGCACCGGCTGATAGCGAGAATATTACTGCTACGGCAACGAGTATTCCTCCCGAGTCGGATGACTTCAATCCAGATGACATGTATCGATGTATCATTACCCTGAACATCAATCTTTCTAATCATCTCTACACTGACAAATTCGAATGGTCGCTCCTTCATCCACCCGGAACAGCGGAGATGTTTGCGAAGCAAACATGTGCTGATATGGGCCTGCCAAAAGAATGGGTTCCCGCCATGACACACGCAATCTACGAAGCTGTTTTACGACTAAAGAAGGAAGCTTGTGAGAGCGGTGGTCTTGTTGGTGGCTATGGAGGCGAGATACCCAATGAAGCAGCACACGGCGCAGAAGCCGGATGGAGATACGACAATGAGCACTTAGCTGATGAGTGGGAACCGAAGATCGAAGCTCTATCTAAAGAGGAGATTGAAAAACGAGAGGGTGATCGAGAACGGCAGATCAGACGATTGAGACGTGAAACAGCGCGGTTCTCATCCTCTGCCGGGATGATGGGCGGTATGCCGCAAGCTACTGAGAATAGGGGTTACTTCGACGAGCCCACTGAAGAGCGCATGGGTCGCGGGGAGAGAAGCAAGAAGAAGAGACGGTTTAGGAGTCTCAGCCCGCTTGCACGGTCTGGAACGCCTGGAGGACGTGGTACGCCTGATGTTGGAGGGCTGGCTGGCTATGGCGGTGCGACAGGAGGTTTGAATGACTACGAGAGGAACACGTGGCGATGTACGCAGTGCAAAGTCTGGGGAACGTCAGTTTGGGCAGTTCGAGATGGTCCACATGGTCCTAGGGTAAGTTTTTCTTTTCTTTTTATTTTCTCCACCTGCATGTTGATTCTTTGTTCCTCTTTGCTAATTTTCATGCGCAGACCCTCTGTAACAACTGTGGCTTCCTCTTCGAGCGAGATAGGAAGCTTCCTAAGTGGTCGAAGGATTTGCATAAACATGACATGCGACCAGCTGATTATCGCTGAGATCTGTACCACCTTTTTTCCCTCCTTCACTTTCCACAAAGTGGCTCCTTCATGACCCTCTTAAATCTCGTACTCTTCAACCTCCTTTCTATTGGACTTTGCAGCCTCTTATCTATTTTGGACGGATTCTTCTACCACACACATCCGTTTCCCGAATTCTTCATTCAACCAATCATCTTAGATTTTGTTTTGGGGATCAAAAAATTCATCAAAACAGCTGTTCGAACCATACCTTTTTCGTACGCTTGTGTTGCTACTGTTGCTGCTGCTGGAGTTCTACAAGGAATCCTCTCGGAAAGGGATTGAAACTGGGGGCATATCATATTGAAATCTCTATTTTTTCTTCTCTTTGCTTTTATTATTTCTGTTGTGCAAAAGGTGTATGTACCGGGAGCATTCTATAACGCTTTTTATATAGTTAGGTGCCTGTATGCCCTTTCGGTCCGTGGTATCCTAGGCCTTTTGTCTCTTTGGATTTTCGCTCTCCTAAAAGAAGACAAGGATCTGAGGAAACTAGCTCCCGTTAGAAACGCTTGATTTGGTATCTGGGGGAGATTAATCAAAATCTATTCTGAGCAAGTGTTGGGGGCGGGTATAGTGTGGATGGAGGAGGAAGAAAGATGGTTAAGATCTCGAGGGGGAGAACAAATTCAGGGGAGAGTCTATCGAGATGGGTTGACTCTTGGTCATGAAAGATATCAAAGTAGCTTTTTTAGAAAAGAAAATGATCAGCTGATTTGACTTTTTCTTGGTAGTTTGTATATTAGACAGATGGATGACAGCAAGCGAATTCAAGGTGCCACCCACAGACTTATCTCACGAGTAGGGGGGACAAAAGGAGTTCCTATGGAACTTTTTCAGTAATGCTTCACCCAAATTCTCTACCCTACCTTCATCTAGAAAGTTCAAATGTAACGTTTTTTATTTATTGTTCGCCACTAGCAGTAATTCGCTATATGCCATGGTGTCAATTATCCTCCCATTTCCCTGCATTGAATCCCTTTCATGACGAATGGATGAAAATCAATGAGAACGTATAAAGGGCCCTTGAAAGGACCATGAATAATCAAACATGAAAACAAGAGTAATGAGGTCCCCGGTCCATCATCCCTATGTACACTCGTGCTTCCCCAAGTATCGCAGAATCTTTCGCTCTTCCTCCCTGTATACGGTTCCTTGAGTGAAAGTATTGCTAGCCTTATTTCTTTCAGCTATGGGTGCTGGAAATCGAACTATCGGCGGTTTAGTGAAAACGAGGGCGCTTGCTGTTGGCATCCATCATGATATTCAAGCCTTCGAAGGTCTCTGGGCCTCGCTTTCTGGTGGCTGGTGCAAGGTCATCGCCGCTGCTCTCGCCCTGCTCGATGGATTCGACAACAGTAGTTGAATCCTCCGCATCCTCCGTACCCTCCTTGCTCTCTTCATCTTGATTTTCTCTCTCGTCCTCGTTCTCACTCTGCTGCTCTTCAGTCTCATCGCCGTCCTCTGCCTTGCTGCCACCCTCCGAACCAGAGCCGGAACCAGAGCCGGAACCACTATCATCAGCAGCATCGGTTACACTGGCTTCTTGGCTAGTCTCGCTCTCTGAATCACTCTCCTTAATTTTGTTCTTCCTATCCTGATTATCTCTCTTCCTCAGAATCTCCATTCTCATCTTGGCAACATCTTCTCCAACAATGTTGTCATTGCCATCGACCTTCATGCCAGCATCAACAACCACGTTGATGGTGCGCGGCTTTCCCTCCTCGTCAATCATTGGAATGCCCATGGCACTCATGCTAGTGGTCTTAATCGCGTCGACAAGAGCACGTGCAATGGTTGCGGCAGTGCGACCAGTGTCCATTCCAATCACATTGTTAGATCCAGTGATGGAAAGGGAAGAGGTGATGTTTATGGAGATGGATGGTGGTGTGGTTTCATCAGCATCTTCGTAAGACGAATAGCCCTCAGCAGCAGCTGCTGGTCGATGATGTGGATCGAAAAGGTGAGCCTGAGGGTGGTTCATCTCGGCTTGTCGTCCTTGATTGTTCCTGGTTGAATTTGAATTGTAGATGTCTTGGTATGCTGGTGGAGGGGTTGAGGCTTGGTGTGCAGCTGATAATGAAGCTAACGTTCGCGCTGTAGCACGTTGTGCTTCTCTAAGGGTGAGCAAGTCAACGATGACTTTCTGGGCAATGTTGACGCGTGAGGCTTGATCCATGGCACGTGTCTAAGTAGAGCTCGAGTGACTAGTAAAGCACCGCTATTGAGACCAATATTTATCGTTCAGCGCCAAGAAGCCTTAGTAGTATACGATCTCTCTGCCCAAGTACAGTAAATAGTTAAGCTTCCACTTGACAGCTCCTCCAAAAAAATATTATTGACTCTACCAGCTCCCAAGGTGAATGACAAAATTACCCAGAGTGTAGGTATTATGCAGACCTCTTATATATTCTTGAAGCTATTGTTTGCTTTGATGGACTAAAAAAGCGAGAGCAAAGTGGGCCTATTGACATACTCATGAATGCTTGGAATGTTTATAGGCAACTACGCACACTAGTGGATATCTGGACATGTGGATATGCTTGGGCTGGTGTTGCTCGACTGCGAGATCAAACACAGCTATTCAGCTATAAAGATGCAGGAAGTGACTGTAGGAAAAGCCTGTGTTCTCGAAACCCACTACAGTGGTGAAGAAAAGGGGGAGAGCATCTATAATAAGAAAGGAAAGAGTACGATAGAAGCAAGTGTAAATATGACACGTCGTCTACGTCCATGTATATGCAGACAATACCTCAGATTTCTCCGCATTCTCGGGGGGCATGCGAGCAGTCAGCGTATCATGACGTTGAACAGGCGGGACACAGCATAACCACAGCTCCAAGTTCCAACACCCGGAGATCTTAGAAGCTCAACAGCTGCCCCGTCTTTCGCTGTTGCTTTCCCAGTCCACGAGCCCCTTGCAGCTCGAATGCTGGCTGTTTGCCAGACTCACCTTGCTGGCCAACGGCCGCCGGCGGCAAGCAGAAATCCAGTATAAAAAGGAAGAAGAATAGGAGAATAGCCTCAAAACCAAACAGTTCTGGGCAGAGAAGAATAGGAAGAAGGAAAGACCGCAGAGAATGCAACGGGGTGAGAATAAAACACCACCAACCAGGCCGGCAATGCTTTGAGGGCTTGGGTCCTGTTACACCCGGGTAAAGCAGAAGCCAGAACCAAACAGCATCGAACATTGAGTGTTGGATGTCCAACACTCCAACACCAAAGCATGCACGACAACGACGAATCCAGCACTCAATAGACAACGGATCAGCTGATTCCCGGGCCCAATAGGCAGGCACGGGGGGCGATGGCGCCAAGGATGCCTGCTGGGCCAAAGGGCCAGAGGACAATAACAGTTGGGAGATTCCTGTTCTTATTGAGGTCCGTCTTCGTATTGTTGCAGTGTCCTGGGATTGCCCGAGCTGGGACGACGAGGGAACAATAATAGGAGGAGTGTTTGTCCGACGGCTGCTTCTCCATCGCTTAGCTGCTGCTAGACCTAATCCTGCAGCTCAAAGGGCAAGGCAATATGGAATGTCACATCCCGTCCACTCGCACAGCTTCTCGCCTCTCAGACAGTGGTGACAAAGCATAGACAGCACAAGGAGGCGTTGGGGGCAGGATGGAAATGCGACGTTGGGGGAGAGTCCTTTGCCTATCCTGATCGCGGTGGAGAACAGAAGATCTGGTGCTACGGGAGATCGTGCATTAACACTTTTTTCTTTGTCTACCGGGCATCCAATGGGACCCCCATCCGAACTTTAGTACTATTAAGTCACGTCCTGAGTTCTTTTTATACTCATCAGGGTGATGGACCTGGGCAAACATTGGCTCCTCGGCATTTGGCTATTCCTTTGAGGGATCCTCAGAAAAAGTGGCCGGTTTCAAGCCCGAGTTCCATGTGCCGCATAGAACACCACCAAGATACTACTACGGTAATATACTCGCTGGAACAAGCTCTGGGGATCAACGGTGCACCGGTGATTAAATCTAACTGGCTTCATTTTATTTCTTTGACTCCCCGACTCCAGATGCCGAAGCCCGTCCATCGCCGCTGTGGCTTCTATTGTACGGGACGACTCCGCAGGACTGTAGGAGAGCAAATACCAACAACGGAAACGAGCCTCGGTCAAAGGGATGAGGTTCTATTGAGAAAGCAAAGCTCCAGTAATCCCCCAGCACGTGTCCAGATACGCCGCTTGGATGCCATTATTTTTTCTGCTCCTCCTCTACGCTCTTCTTCACTCCCTCTACAAATGACTGAACAGCTTCCCCACCACCAAGAGGGACGCTCCCACCCCTCACCAGACCGCCGTTTTCCAACCTGATACCCAATGCATCTGCAATGCTGGGCAACCCTCCGTCTCGAATGGCCATGGTAAGGCTACCCAAGCTTTGATGGAACTGGGGACTCCGCAAAACTTGCTTGATGATGGATTTCTTCTGGCTCAAGCTCATTGCTTCAATTGCTGCAGCTGTGGTGGAGGCACTTGGCTCAACGGATCCTTCGAGGTCTGCGCTGGACTCCTGCGATAAGAGAAGAATAGTTGGGGGTAAATAGCTCATGAGACTATCGATCTGAGCGGGGCTGGCAGCTTCGACCGCAGGTATGGTGGTTGACGAAGGTAACAAGTCAGGCAGAGTAGTGTATATCTGGCCCTGTTGTCCTTGCTGCTGTGTACTACTTCCACCCTTGAGTGAATTGAGGAAATTCTGGACAATCGTAGAAGGGTCATCTGCAGGCCTGAGCACGAATTGTCAGCCTGCCTGTCCTTCTCGCTACAACGCAGGAAGGAGATACAAAGAATTGCTTCATGAGGTATTCATTCATGACGTATCTGTCTAGCAGTACAAGAGGGACTTTTTTGAGCCCCAATTTCCAAGACGCCATTGGTCGTCAAATGTTCGTATGACATAAAGCTCGTTCATGCTGGATATGAAAAAGAGTGATGCACCTACGCTCTTCCACCATCCGCGCCCCCTTCTCGAGCACCTGCTCCCTCTTCCCTCACATCTCCACCTGTGGCATCAGGTCCCGCGCCACCGCTACCACTTCGATGGTGTTGCTCTGGATTTCCATACCCTTCCACATCTTCCATTGTCTCGTCACCGTCATCATTACCTGAGCCACCGCCTTGAAGCTGCGCTATCTCCTCTGTGACATTGACCTCCTCACCTTGTAATAAAGTATCAACAATCTGTCCGATTTTCAGATCTCGAGGGCTGAACCAGCTTGGATCGCCGTCTCGCGCCTGTGGAGATGACTGCATCCAGAACAGATGTCTCTGCGAGGAGGATGAAAATTTGAGAACGAATATGCGACCGTTGGTCTTAGATGTGGGTTGGTCGGAGGTCTTGTATTCGTAAGGTTCGAAGTGGCCATCAGCAGGAAACATCACAAGATCTAGGTTCTCTTCATCGTCCATGGGTTTGCTTCGCTCCCTCCAGCAGAAGTGAACGAGCTCTATATTCAAAGCTTATTAGACCTGGGCATATATTTCTGGATTGGATGCGACAAACCATCTTCTGCATATAGGTAGATGTAGCCCGGTTTAGGGTCTGGTGTGACCTTCCAAGGCCGGCTCGATGTCTATAAAAGGTATTAGCAAATTCACGTTTATAAAAATTTAAATATACGTACGTCAACTTCACATCGACCAGCCTTGAACGAAATTATCGGTACTATAGACATTGTTGAATGTGGTGATTATGTATTGCGAATGACGTGCAGCAGGCAGTTCCTAGCCTACGTCGACGAGCTTGATGGAAGCTCCAAAGGTCCAATAAGCCCCACTAACTAATTTCGGATTAGCTTATCAGTGTTGGCGCCTGAGGAGTAAACAAGCGTGGAATCCTCGTGTGTGCCTGACATCTAAGGATGCCAAACAATTTTCGAATTTCACAAATCAATTTCGCGGTTGCCCTAGCCCTGCTTTTCTCGCCTGAACCCCAAAGCGTCGCGAACCTCGAAGCAATCTTGGAAGTCAGGCTTTAAACTCCACGACAACAACCCACGAACCGACCAACACTCGAACGATCGGTTCTTCTTCAAGATGTCGGCTCCAGCCCCTGAGAAGAAGACCTTCGGTAAGTCGTCAAGACTGGTACCGCACCACACCCAGAAGGCGAGCAAGTGGTACCCGGCCCAAGATGAGGCACAGCCAAAGCAGGTGGGTGATATTATTTTCCTAGAAATGCGAGATGCGGAGGATACAATTGTTGAATTGCTGGGAAATTGGTTGCAATGTCAAAATTTTGGTTCATTCAACATTGCCTGTTCTGGCATCAGCGATCTATATATGCTTTCCCCAGCACATTTACGAGCAGCCATAAAACTAACATGACAATTAAAGGTCCGCAAGTCCATCCGCCCACACACTCCCCGACCATCTCTCACTCCTGGCACCGTCCTCATCCTCCTCGCTGGTCGCTTCCGTGGCAAGCGTGTCATCCTGTTGAAGAACCTCCCTCAAGGTGTTCTCCTCGTCACTGGCCCATTCAAGGTCAACGGTGTTCCCCTCCGAAGAGTTAACTCCCGCTACGTCATTGCGACCTCTTACAAGATCGACGTCTCCGGCATTGACCAAAAGAAGGTCGACGAGATTGCGGAACCAGCTTACTTCGCTCGGGAGGCTGGAGAGAAGAAGAAGGGTGAGGCAGCATTCTTCGCTCAAGGCGAGAAGCCAGAGGTATGATGATCATTAGGACGGTGTTGGAAAATTCACGGGATTAACATAATCTACAGAAGAAGAAGCCATCCAGCACCCGCGCTGCAGACCAGAAGGCCATCGACACGACCCTCTTAGCCACCATCAAGAAGGAGCCAATGCTCGTCAGCTATCTCGCCAGTTCATTCAGCCTGCGAAAAGGCGACCGACCCCACGAGATGGCGTGGTAGAAGGTTTGCTGTATTTGGGAGGTTTCTCGGGGCGTAGAGCGGGAATTAAAGATGGGTGTGGGAAGGGATATAACAATTTGACAAGTCGGGCATGCATTTTTGACCTTTGAGGTATCGGTCTCAAAACTGCTTGGGCGCTTTGTAATCAGATTTGCAATAACGAAGATATCTCAAAAAGCAAAAAAAGAAAGGGTTCCGGTATGATGGAATTGCACGTGAATTATCAGCATAGAGTTTCATTTGTGATGGGAGACATGTGAAGGGCCAGGGAGCACTTCTAACTTGGACTTGTTACAGTTTATTCTAGGCTGATTATCAGTGTTAAATGAATCACGACTCTCCGACTGACTAGCATATTCTGTGATTATCTCAAATGTCTAGGCACGTCTATTCCTATTTGTCTGGGGAAATCTAGCATTGACCCACTGCACTTCCAAAAGAGCCCCAGATATCCCCACGTCATATCACAGTACCTGTGAAGCAATTAGGTCATGTGATTGAAGAGGTAGACAAACATCCGACTTTCTTTCTTCATCATTCATTTCTTTCAAGTCTTACATGAGTTCTTCCCGGTTCTGATTCTACTGAATCTAATCTAGACAGCAATGTAGTCCTTTAATGGGGGTGCAGTGCATTTCCTCTATCAATTTCTCTGCATAATCTCGTCGTTTTTGTCTTACCACGGTTTATCTCTTTCTATTTGATTCTGTTAGTCTTTAATACTGTGTCTCTTGTGGGATCATGATAATACTCTTTGTTCAATAAACTTCCACTCTCTTCGCTATCCTTGATCATTATGCTGCCTTTAAAACCATAAGCTTCCCCAATGCCAGATAAGTTTACGTCTACAATTTCAAGCAAGTTTTCTGCACATGCTCAGCAATCATGTCCACCCTTCCATCCATACCTGAGGATACCCCACCCCTCCTCCATGAACAAGAGACCTCCTTCAACCAACTCTATGCAGATAATGTTGCAATGCAGCAAGACCTTCAAGGTGCAATAAACAGATATAACTGCGCTAGGATATTTCTCGCTCACACAGGGGTAGATCTAGAAATACCAGAATGGGTCAATGGCATGCAACCACTCCTCAATTCTCTTCAATCGCAAGCAGAACAATATAAATCCACGGTTGATACCGCGATAACAGATGCAAGGGACTGTAGTACCAGCAACACTGATGCTCCAGCTAACCAAAATAGGGAAAACACAGAAGAAGAACATGCTTTTGGTAACTCCCGAACAATTGAGGATCTAGTAGCTCTTCTTATAGAAATCACAGCTCGCATCGCAGATCACAACCGCTCCTTGCGCCGCCTGTTGGAGAGATTACAAAAGACAACACAGATATTCACCCGAGACGCCGAGCGCCAAAGGGGTGCTTCTCAGAGGAAGATCCGCCTGGCTGCTAAGAGGGCAGAAATTGCCCAGTCCTCCAGTGCAGCTTGGAAACGCATTGAGAAGATGATTGCCGAGAAAGAGGAGGCTACTAGAGCTGCTGCTGAAAAACTTACCAGTGTTGATAAGGCGTTAATGGAGAAACGCGCTGAGAAAGAGAAAGAGGTTGAAGAGAGGAGGGCGCAGCTTAAGAAGGATGCACTGGAGAAGAGCGAATTTAAACCTGCGCAGAAAGAGGAGGGTCCGGAAGATTTTGAAGAGGGTAGTGGTGAGGAGGAGCTGAATCACGGATCTCAGGTAGAAGATACTTTCTAGTAGACTATTAACACATTCTTAATATTGCGGAGATGAAGGAAGGGATCGTTTTTAGAGATGAAATGACAATAGGATCTATCAAGTACATTAGCTGTAGCACCGTGGTGTATAGGATTCCACCTCGAGACCCAAGCGAATACACAAGAATGGGAACTTGGATCCCATCTCACATCTATTTTCTACCTCGGAAAACGAACAAAGCGTAAACTGGAGGTGACACGGACGAATAGTAAGACTTTTGATGAGCATGAGCGTAACCTACTGTAGTAGTCAGCAACCATTTTGGGAGCGTTACTGTCTGTGGCGTGGAATTCCGAGAAGTAGAAAGTGGTTCCATGTATGTATGGATGTATGTATGTATGTATCATACATACATCCATACATACATTCACAGGATGATATCTAGTCCTATTGCTTTCAGCGAGATTTTAGTAGATGTTAGCACATGTCTAGAAATTCTTGCAGAAGCTCTCGAAGCATAGTCTAGAACAAAGAAATAAGTAGACGTTTTTCTTTGTAGTTAGTTCCACATTTGGAGAATCACATTTGTACTGGCTCCTATCTATATCTCTTGTTATTCGCCTCTTATACTTTCTAGCTGTAGTTAGATAAACCTAGTTCACAATCCTCTCCCATATAAACCTATCATCATAGTTCCCCCCTTTAGTGCCGATATTGTACCCTGCTATATATAACCAGGGTTCTACGTTTCATGGCCCGTTTGTAAAATCAATTTGTAGGATCCAAGTATCGTTCAAATCAAACGTGTGCTGCTTGGAATATGGGTTTAACGGGATATCTGAAGAAGCTGGCTCGGGCTGGTTGAATAGTGTACTTGATCTAGATTATTCCACAGGATGGCTGAGGACGACTGTTAGTGAAATCGCCACGAACACTTTTCGCAGCTGGCTAATCATAGTAAGCAGCAAAAAGACCACCACGGTGTATGATTAAGCAATCATGCTCCTGGCCTTTGCGGGACCTTGAAGACCATAGTACTGTTCTGAGAGTCGCAGCATCATTGAAATAGAGCCGAATTGAACCCTTTCTGCCTCTCTCTGCTTCTTCGCTCAAGAAGAGACAGATGGATGGATGTAGATCTGTGGAAGAATGTGCTCCTGGTGCTATGCATTTCATCTGAGCATAACTTAGCTCATTACAAATCACTGCAACGATCTCTCCAGAAAGAAAAGCTGAACGCCGAAAATCAATCCCCTGTAGGTAGAACATGAAAGAGCTTCCAGAGTGAATCAACCTGCATGCATCGAATTGCGCAATAGACTCGATTGATTCCCCCGAAAGATACTGTATTACCATAGAAGACTCGGGCAGGGATGGTTGATTAACTTTAGATGGGACGTCACAGGAAGCGCATCGATCCACGAATTACCTTTACCTGTACCAATTGAATAAAGATAAGTACGGTACCTTCAGAAGTTGCTTATCTCTCACCAGGCAGGGGTAGACGGGGAGATGCTGCAACCGGCAAGACATGTGAGATTGGGGCCGAGCCACATTCCCCTGAGATGAAGCTCTGTTCCTAAGCGTCTCCAACCCAACGGCCTGGACGGGAAAGGAAAGGCGCAGTGTATGGGAAAGCTCCGGTTTCGAGAGATGTCACTTGACTCGGTCTCATGCGGTACGGGAAGAAGAGAGGGGCTTCCAATGCCCACACAGCATGAACCATACCACCGGTACCTCCGTAATATTCAACGCAAGCGTTGTCGTTGCCGTGCTTCGTTTGTAATGCGGTTTGTTCATTCCTGTGCACTCCGTATGATGATTGCTCGCCTGGGTTGACGAAACACCAACGGGAATATCTCCTTCCCCTACGGACTCAAGTTCACATTTTGTACAGCCATTTCGGAGATCGGTACCAACAACAGCAATCTGTCCTGCACGAGTACCGGCACAGTAGGCTTGTGGCGGCAACGGGATTATAGAGTAGACAGATGCGCCTCCGGGTGGTTACTTCCATTATTTTGTGCGAGCAAACTTCGGCAAGATGTCACTGGGTGTTTACGGTGTCCATCCGACATTCGGCAAGCCCACTTCGCTTTGGCACCGCACGAGGTGAGAGACGGAAATGAAGCTTATTATCTGACGAGATGCTGTCAGCAACAAACCCACAACGGAAGAGAAACTCTGGTCCCGCGCAGTGCCGTAGGTTTGCGACGGTAAGAGTTATGAGGTTGTTCTTTGGAAATGACATATTTCTCGCCCAGCCACAGTACGGTTCTATTTCCGAGGAGTGCGAGTATGTTTTCGTGTGTTTTCTGGAAGACAGAGATCTGGTGCCTGTGCCTGTGCCTGGCAGATGGGCTGCTACACTACTGCACGGGACCGCATTACTGTGATTATTACTGATTGGTCCTTACAGTCTTTCTCAAAGGGTACAGAGGCAATTATTCCAGAGCAACCTTACGCCACAATTATAGATGCCAGATCACAATTGTTTCCTTCTCTCATCTCTGAGCGCATCTCACGGAGCATTGTCTCTGTTTGGGAAGTGGTGGGAGGAACGTTGCCCCTCGGGTCTCTCCTTCGACTCTAACTGTGGATTTGCCTCCCTTCGACGGGAGCTTCCAGAAGCACACACATACAGACGTACAAAAATACTCCCGTACTGTGTAGAGTAATGCTCAGTTCTATGGCTCCATACAGCAACCAGCAGTGGGACCTCGGACAGTTTCCCCCTGACCGCATCCACCATCAAGCGATCTGCGACGATCCTCACCGATGTTACCGTCTAGAATTCAGGCACTGTTAACCTCATGGCTTTGCTGCACCGTGGCAGTGAAGCTTTCCAAAGCAGACGCTGTGCTCGCTTTGTGCAGTACCGTTGACATATGCAGCGTGAGATGTCGAAGTTCTCTCTACACAAGTACTGAATCCCCTCTGTAGTACACATTGCATGAACGAGAACCTCGAAAGGCTCAGTTGACTGACGGAACCTTTCCATTTCAGGCACTTGCAGAGCAGTAGCGCGATCCCTGCAGTAGAAAAGCCCCCATCAACGTGACGTTATCCACCTCTGGCGCTTCCGCCCCTTACAAACAGCAATTTTTCACACGGTCCGTGGGGTGCCCCGCCATCATTGGCCAATGCAAGCCCTGTCATTTCCTTATCTCTGGCCCACCCTTAGGTGCCAGGGCTGTCCACTCCCCCGGTCCCTGATGGCGTGGCGTGGCGCTAGCGGGTTGTTCTGGTAGGGCAGAGGGTTGCTTTCGCTCTTGGCCACTCTGGGCTGCGAAAGTGCCTGGTACCGTACCGTACTGTAAAGCGAATGCTGCACAGAACAGGGCGTGATTTAGAGAGAGCAAAATGGGCAGGGAAAAAGCAACGAAAGAGTCCAACGGTGGCGGAGTGGGATTGTAATACTCCGTACTCTCCCACCGCAACCCCCGATCGCAAAGGTGTTGGTGTTTCTTGTCATACGTGAGACATCGTGGGAAAGTACAGTACTTTACAAGGTACAGAGATACGAGATAGGAGCTTATTCTGTACACACCATGTTATTACCAGAGGCTCAGTTAAAACTTCACACAGGATTGCCGTTATTCCCGGCAGCGCATACACTGTGGTAGAATGTCACTGCTGCTCTCTGCTCTCGTGCCCTGCCCGCCCTATCCGAGCTTGGCTCCGTGTGGCGTTGGAGGTTGAAGGTTTTTCGGGACACTGCTGCTCGGGTACTTTGAAGTATCTATAAGTATATTTACTGCTATTTATGAGCGTAATATACATTATGAGTACTTTTAAGTACAATTCACGACGGAGTGGAGCCCGGCACCTATCCTTCGCCCTCTTCTAGCCTGTGAAGGGACCTGACTAAGGCCATCCCCCTAGAACGCTCCCAGACTAGGGCCTCTCGACTTCAACGCCTCGGCCCAGGGTCTGCGTCGAGGAGATGCACCTCGCGCACAAATGGCGAGTGCTTGTCGTTCCTTATCTCCTCCGCACCTCCTGCTCTCTCCCCATCTTATTGCCTGCATCACACCCATCCCTGGCCCTGGCTCTTACCCCGTTGCCATTCTCTTATTCCTATTCCTTAATTCCTATCCCTCCTTCTCCTCCTCTTCTTATCAATCTCTATCCTGTCTCATGATCTTCTCCAGACGGGCTTGTTGCTCGACACTCATTACCTCCGCCCTTTACGCCTCTTCCTTCTGGACCATCCTCGCTGCTGCACTTCTTCATTGAATACTGCAACAACTTCGTGAACATTTATACGCACGCACAAATCCTGCCGTATACGCATATAAAGTTTTCTATCTTCATTGCCTCCCCTCGCCAAAGAGGTGCACGCCGCAGCCATGAGTTCCGTTCCCTACAATGGCACCTCTGCCACTGGGGGAGACTCGCTCCACGAGGACCTGAATATCTTCTACGATGTACGCTTGGATTATTTCTATTCTTTTCAAACTCATAGTACCTCTGCACTGTTGTCTCGAGATGCTGACGATTGGTTTGGGCTAGGCTGGTGATATTGCGTGGATGATCACGGCGACGGCTCTCGTCTTACTTATGATTCCGGGTGTAGGGTACGTATCCTCATACTTGTGTTTCCTTACGAATATATGCAAATAACACAAACAATATTACATCCACAAAAACCACTCTAAGGTTACACATATTCCTACTGCATAGAGACTAATTTACTCTCCTGTATATAGCTTCTTCTACTCAGGTCTTGCCCGGCGCAAGTCTGCTCTCTCTTTGATATGGCTCTCCGTTATGGCCACTGCCGTTGTCTCCTTCCAATGGTTCTTCTGGGGCTACTCCCTCACCTTCTCGCATAGTGCTGGCAAGTTCCTCGGCAACTTGGACAACTTCGGCCTCAAGAACACTCTCGCCGCTCCTTCTGTTGGCTCCGAAAAGATCCCTGACCTCCTCTTTGCCGTTTACCAAGGCATGTTTGCTGCCATTACCGTCGCGCTTGCTGTTGGTGCCGTGGCCGAGCGAGGACGCATGCTACCCTGCGTCATCTTCATGTTTATTTGGACGACCGTCATATACGATCCTATTGCCTGCTGGACGTGGAACCCCTCAGGATGGGTAGCAAAGCTTGGTGGTCTGGATTTTGCTGGTGGAACGCCTGTGCATATCGCATCTGGCACAGCGGCTCTGGCCTACTCCTTCATGCTGGGAAAGCGTCGTGGCCATGGAACTCACGAACTGAATTACCGCCCGCATAATGTCACCCATATCGTCATTGGCACCGTTTTCCTCTGGGTTGGATGGTTTGGTTTCAACGCCGGTTCAGCCCTCGCGGCCAACATGCGCGCTGTTATGGCAGCTGTGGTCACCAACTTGGCCGCTTGTGTAGGAGGAATCGCCTGGTGCGTCCTGGACTATCGGCTTGAACAGAAATGGTCCACTGTTGGGTTCTGCTCTGGGGTTATTGCGGGTCTGGTCGCCATCACTCCCGGCTCGGGTTTCGTCCCGGCGTGGTCCGCAGTTGTATATGGTGTGGTGGGAGCAGCCGGGGCTAACTATGCCACCAAGATCAAGTTCTTGATTGGTATCGATGACGCACTTGATATCTTCGCCGTTCACGCTGTTGGGGGCCTTGTGGGAAATATCCTTACGGGCTTCTTCGCAGCGGATTACATTGCGCATCTAGATGGATTCACCGAGATTCCAGGAGGTTGGATTAATGGTCATTGGATCCAATTGCCTAAGCAGCTTGCCGATTCTGCTGCTGGAGGCGCATACTCATTCGTTGGTACCTGCATTATCTTGTTCATTATGAATCTTATCCCTGGCTTGTCTCTGCGGGCATCCGAGGAAGCAGAAATTCTCGGTATTGACGATGCCGAGATTGGAGAGTTTGCATACGGTAAGTCTTGCCTCCTTTTCAAACGATATCGCATTGTGAAGTCTGATATAACTGACGCAATTGGAAACAGATTATGTCGAACTTACCCGTGAACTTGTCAATGCCGAGGATGAGATAGATGCAATAAGCAAGTTCTCACGCGAAGAAGATGTAGGTGCAATGAATCATGGTGTACCAGTTGGTCGTGTAGACCCTCACGAGAAGGTGGCTACCCCCTCTGTCTCTGTCTCTCCTTCACCTTCAGCCGGGGGCCTTCTGCCGTACCGCCAACCATGGGAATGAATAGCTCCCATGAGAGTGTGATGAGAAATAGTACGATTCGATGAGAGAACGAAAGCTAAGATAGGGTGTTGTCTTAGAAAATCTCCGTCTCGAGCCATCTCCACCAGCCGCTACTGGTCGACGACGAATACCAGCCAAGAAGAATCAATCACGGGTACGCACAATGAGAGAACTCTCATTTGCTGCATTTGTCATTCCCAGTTCATTCGCATTTACATCAAACCCCTGACGGCGCTTTTATGGTTTTTTATATACCACTTTCTTTGCGATACCACTAGATCGAATTCTTTTATGAGCACATCAGATGCACCCAGCATCTTCCTAATAGCTTTCTTTTATGTTTACATATGTAGATATCTACTTGGTACTTATTTGGGGTGTCTTTGGCGGGTGGAGAAAATGGGGCTTTTCGGGGTGTGGGAAGTTTCTCATGTACTGTTATTCATGCTTGTATGTATAAATGGAAGGATGGGGAATATCCGTATCAGAAAAACAGGTCTTTCTGACGCTTGGCCAGGCTGAGTTAAGTGTTGGCCAGCAGCTTGGAGTCAAGGATTCGCATATGCTGGGAGTGAGAGTGGTTAACAGGATCGGCGTCTCTGCCTGATTATCTGTCTCTATCTATGTAGCAGATATAATGCCTGGTAGAAAATATGAGAAGATATGTGATCAAATTATACGAGCAGCGTAACTCTAGCCTCTCAAGACAGGATGCTTAACCAGGTCATCCTGGATGTTGCTAGCTGCAGCTTCCAGAAGGATGAGCTTGGTGTAACCAGAAAATCAGCGCTAACTCCTGGAGAAGAAGAAAGTAACAGAGTTAATTAAACGTAGATAACGTACAAAGAGGGGGTTTAATATATCATTATCACGTGCGAATGGCGATCTATGTGTTGCACGTGGGGGAGTGTCTCACTCCTTCCTTTTAAGAAAAAGAAAAAGGACATAGAGAGAGGCGTGGAAAACCAGAAGATATGATTGGAGAACATAAAGATACAAAGTTGCTGTAAGTATTGTAGCTAGAAATATTGGAAAGACACGACAGTACTCATTGATTTTGATATGAACAGACGGTACATGCACAAATAGGTCGTTTTCAGGTAGTTGAACGCTACGGAAGGCCTGCCGTCAAAGAAACAATCACTTTTTAAGCGATACTTGACAAAGCGGTTACAGTAACTTAGACAATATGAGTGGCTCGTTTTTTAGCACTAAAAGTTTAACTAAAACGTTAAAAAAGATCACTAAGAAAGAATATTTGAATACATCAACCGTGAGGAACACGGATCTCCACATCACAATGATGGAAGTGTAGAATCATAACCGTATTGATGCTAGTGTGTGATTGGGGGTTGGTTATGTTAAAATATAATTAGCGACACCAGCCATATCCCGTGCTAATCCGCTAACCCGTTCCACGTTCACGCTGTCCTGAAATCCGATGCCTTATTATTATCTTTGAAGTATTTATATTACTATGTTAAGTTATTGTTCAAGTAGTCACGTATCAAGTGATACGCAACACAGCAGAATCTATGGAGTCCTATTGGTTCTGGGCAAACCACCTTCGCATACATGCCTGGAGCCTAGAAAGCCGATACAAGCGCCATAGAAGAATGATTGTCCAGCTACACCTTTTGTCTGGTGTAATGTTAGTGTTGTTCCTCTCGAACAGTCATGGCCTTGTTACATTCGTTACCTCCAAATGACCATCCTGCAAGACTTTTAGAAGAAAATTCCCCTGCCTTGGCCTCTAGATTGAAGCATGAAGTCCAAGATGATCTCTCATCCCGTGACTGCAATGTCCCTGGATCACGTTCCTGCTCTCCACTCCCTCAACTGACACCTGGTGTCACTTCTCTCCATCCCGTCAATAGCTCACCCGAGTCTTCGTCAATTAATGATATTCTTCGACAACATTGTCGAACCCGCTTATACGTCCCAGCAATAGGCTGGACTTCAGACCAACTACAACTTTTAGATTGTCGATTTAGCTTAAAGAGAATGTCACCGAGTAAGAGATCAAAGGAATCAACACTACCATCTCAGAAATCTGGGCATCGAAATAGCCAGACTCAGATAGAGGAGACGTACGCAACCCGCAGACAGCGAAACAATCTGCCACACCTCGCGAGTGTAGCAGCTTACTTATTCCGCCCGTGTACCATGGAGTTTAGGAAATCTGTCATAGCAGAACTTCTTAGTTCCCACAATATTCACCCTTTGAAGCTGCCACTCTCCCAGAAGCATTGCGATTCTGTTCCCAATATCGGTCTCAAGCTTCTGCCCTTTTTCTTTGGAGGCCGTGTTGTCAACGTCCTTCATACAGACGGTATTTTCTCATATAACTCCGTCATTCCAGACTTTGCTTATGTTGGCTTCGATACCATACACACCCTCCGCCATAAATATATCAACGTTCCGCCTCTGAAGAGGCAGAATCTGCCTGTTGTCACAATTAGAGAGAAGAAGTTGCATCGACTTCACCCTAAGAAGGAGGCGGAAGATCCATATATAATAGCTATTCTGATTGCCCTAGCTCAACAGAACGGAAGAGCCAAAGTGCAGGAACAAAGTCGGCACAAGAGGCAACCCCTGGAGGGCAACTGGATGCACACGCCACTACATCCTGGGAGTCAGCAGCACCGTCTATTTCTCTTTTGGCGGCTCGAGAAACATTGGAAACGCCCCAAAACAATACTTCTTCCCTTAAGGTATGCTCGTAACTCTACTAGATCGCCCTTATTCCTTTCATTAAACGTGACAAGGTTCGCCTCCTTGCCTTTTCTGACACAGATACGCGGTGTCTTTATTTCTATACAGCTCACATTCCACCTGAATTCCTCGACAAGTTTGACATGCCGTCACGATTTTCACCAAGCCGCCCAGTCTCAGTTTTATATTCGTGCATTTATCTTTCATCTCCACAGCAGGTAATAAAGCAATTGGATTGTGCACTCCGCACCAGTGGTATACCATCGGTTCTTAGAGCCAATGCACCAGCAGATGCTGCTCAAGTTCATCCAATGCGCTGCAGCACGAACAAGGAGGCCACTGTACAGCAGGCTTCGCCGGCCTGTTAGTGTTACATCTTAATTCTAATGTGTATATATTATAGAAGGTGGGTTAGAGTTGCGAAGATAGCTTCTGCGGGCCAGATTTCCATGTTAATTTAAGCAACATACTCCATGTAATGGAAATGCACCAATCCTAACCGCAGGTCATATCACCAAACGATTTAATATTCGGACACAGAAAAGTACATTATGTTATTCAAGAAGATGTAAATTAGATTTGAGATCAATAATAGAGCCATTGAGGTCAAAATATCCTATACTGTGCCAAGGAAATATCGCCAGAAGGGGAAATAACCCTCCACCTAACGACCTTCCACTTTCTCAAATAGCTCTATAGACCCAAATAAGGAAGCACCTTATAACACAGAGCGGCACTGTTATGTTATGGTATAATGTAACGGTCAGGACGAGCTCGTGTTCGCGGGAGGGAAGGAATAATAAGTCTAATGGATGAAGTGAATACTGACGTTAGCAGAGATGTAGGCGGCAGCTCGGCGGATCAGCTGTGGAAGTCTGAACTCTTTTGTCACTCGGATCTTTCTTTTCCTTTATATTTCTCTGATTGTTAGATTTTTTCCTTAGTTTATATCTTTACACCTTTTTCTTATTCTGCTCCATGGAAGTGAAGACAAAGTAATGTGGCTGCTGCTCGTTCACAGATGAGCGAGATTCTTAGTCTGGTGGACCTTGAAGATGCGGTTTGATTGGTTGATCTTCTAATTTACTACCTAGGTTGTTCTACTATACAATAGTTCTATGTGTTGGTTACCATATATGGAGCGCGGTATCAATAATAGATATGTAGACATTAGATGTCGTCTTTATTAATGGTCTGAGTCCGTCCGTAGCCTGCACGGCTATTACTGAGCATTTGCGGTTGATTCTTGATATCAAGACCAGAACTGCCCTTGATTTCAACAGTTCTAGAGATATAACTCTAACTGCTTCGATTCTAGGTATCATAAGACTGAGGGTAGGCGGCTTATATAACGACAGTATTTCAAGATTGCAATAACATAATTTCTTTTCTAGCAGATCATTTGGAGGATTTTAGGTTTAAGCTTGTAATCCGGAGTAACTGTTTTACCTCTTGTTGTAAGGGTCCTAGATATTACTGGTAAATAATAGAAAACCCCGATAAATCATAATCAACGGTACCTTTTATCTCTTTATAAATAGATATATCCAACGAGCCAACTATACTTTTCTTGGTGGCTGCAGGGCGGTTGACACATCCGGGTAATATCTCGCGGCACGCGCGGGTTCTTACCGCATGGGGTAACTAATACTCCGGACATGATACCAAATCTCACTCCCCACTTGTTCGGGACAACAATTACACAGTCAGATAATGCTTTGTTTTAAGCTATCAACCGCTACTATACTTTGATCTACATTGATGGGGTATAAGCCCTTTCGAGAGAGCATGATAAATGATCTCCACGTGTCCTCCGTGGACTGGTATCCGACCTCCCGAGAAGATGTTGAAATTCTCCGAAACGCCGAATGCAATAGATGCTCGCTCCAAATGTTACCGCAACCAAAAGAAAATTGCCGGCACCTTGCCGTCCTTTTTTCTACGGTCTATGTTGAAAGACACCCTAATCTCTAAGGCCTCAAGCCCAGCTCTATTGGCTTTTTGATACAAAAAAGCAAACTGTTAAAACGCCGCCCCTATTTGACCCCGGGTAGTTGAAAACCACGCTCCTTAATAGTATATTCGCTGCGAGAAATCGTTAAAAAACGTAGACAGACATGAGAGGGACGTTGAGTCCCTCATCGACTTTTGGGCATTAAAGGATTAATTATTTAGAACTTCAGCGTCTTGGGCTTCTCCCAGCTGAAGTTTTGGTTGGTGAAGTGACCGTTCTTGGCGGTCTGGAAGTAGATTGGCTTGGCAAGGTCAAGCTCTCTGACAATGACACCGGGTCGGAGATCGAAGTTGTCCAAGATGATCTTAACAAGCTCATCAGAGGATCTGCTGGAGGTACCATAGGTGTCAACGTAGATGGAAAGTGGCTCCGCAACACCAATAGCATATGACAGCTGGACAAGAGCACGTCTGGCCAACTTCGCGTTAACCAAGGACTTGGCGATCCATCGAGCTAGGTAAGCAGCAGATCGATCGACCTTGGAGAAATCTTTGCCGGAGAAGGCACCACCTCCGTGAGCGCCCCAACCACCATAGGTGTCGACAATGATCTTTCGTCCGGTAAGACCGGCATCACCCTGAGGACCACCAATGATGAATTGTCCAGAAGGTTGGATCTAATGGGGAATTAGCTATGTTTGTATTATATAACATGTTAATATCCTTACGTGGTAGATGGTCTCATCGGTGAGGTACTTGGCAGGGATGACCTTCTTGATGATCTTCTCCTTGATCTCCTTGCGCAATTCCTCGGTAGTGATGGTTTCGGCATGCTGAGCACTGACGACAACAGTGTGGACTCTGAGTGGGACTACAGCACCTCCATCGTGCTTATATTCGACAGTAACTTGAGTCTTGGCTGTTCTTTTGGTTAGAGCCCGTATATGACGGATGGGACGATGGTACTAACTGTCAGGTCGGAGCCATGGCAGGCTTCCGTCTCTTCGGGCAGCAGACATGGCAGCATTAAGCTTGTGGGCCAACTGCAGGGTCAAAGGGAACAACTCAGGTGTCTCATCAGTAGCATAGCCAAACATGATACCTTGGTCACCAGCTCCCAATTTCTCCAAAGCTTCGTCATAGTGAAGACCCTGGGCAATATCTGGAGATTGCTCCTCAATGGCAACCTAAATAGGAGGTCAGTGTTAGATTCTCTCAACAACCATTACAAAAGCGCAGGCGACATACAAGTAAGTTGCAGGTCTTGTAGTCGAAACCCTTGGAGCTGTCATCGTATCCGATATCCTTGATACTGAAGGAATATGTTAATATATTTCGAATAATTGTTATGGAATAGTACATACGCCTCTCGGACAACCTTCTGATAATCCAACTTTGCCTTGGTGGTGATTTCACCGAAAACCATGACCATTCCAGTCTTGGTTGCAGTTTCTAGTGAGCTGTCAGCAATTGCCTCAGCTCGGAGCAGCGGTATCGGGAAAAGGGACAGGGGTTAGGAAGAAGAGGTGTCAGCATACCGCAGGCGACCTTGGAGAGAGGATCTTCAGCCAAGCATGCATCTAGGACGGCATCGGAACTGGAGGAATTAATATGAATCAAGATCATCTCTAGGGCAAACAAACATTTGATCAGCGATCTTGTCGGGATGACCTTCGCCGACAGACTCCGACTGTAAAAATGAGATGTCAGCATCAACTACGTAAGAAAGGGGGGTTGTAGAAACTTACGGTGAAGAGGAAAGTCCCCTGGTTGTGGCCGTAATTGCCATTAGTTCCGTTTGTAGAACCCATTGTTGTAGGATGAAGCGGCGAAGGTGGTTTGAGAGAGAGAGAAGGAAGTATGGACGAGAATGGGGGGAGAAAAGAATCAAGATGAGGGGAATTCGAAAAGGTTGGGGACACAGAGGTAGATAATCTCTATCTTTATGGACACCGACCCATGTGGGGTCAGCATGACTTTACCCAATCAGACGGCGGAATAATCTTGATCCGGCTCCGGCAAATTGCACCATCAGAATCTTTTTTTACAAGCAGCGAAAGAGCGCCGACCAAGCGGGCAACGTGCTGGAGCTCGGTGGGCCAGCGCCGAGCACGTGATCGCAGCCTCATCAGCTCGGGATAATAGAATTGGTGGGGCAGCCTTCTGAAGTTCCTGATGAGATTGCCCGAGGCTGATAAACTGAGGTCAATAAGCACGACGGACAGACACCGGCCTTCACAATGAGTAAATTCGGTGTTTTGGTGATGGGGCCCGCTGGGGCTGGCAAAGTCAGTAGTTCTAGGTACTGGCTGCGAAACGGTCTTGATATCAATCTAACGTGAACAGTCTACATTCTGCTCCGCCCTGATAACCCACCTGCGTAATAATCGACGTTCATGTTTTTATGTGAACCTAGATCCGGCTGCCGAAGAGTTCGTCCACGAACCAGACCTCGATATAAAGGAGTTAATCTCGCTCGAGGATGTCATGGAAGAGATGGGCTTGGGACCTAATGGCGGGCTGATATACTGCTTCGAGTTTCTTCTGGAGAACCTCGACTTTCTCACTGAAGCTTTAGATCCACTGTCCGAAGAATATTTGATCATCATTGATATGCCTGGACAGATCGAACTATATACACATATCCCGATATTGCCGTCGTTGGTGAAATTCTTAACTCGAACTGGAGCTTTGGATATTAGCCTGTGTGCAGCATACCTTCTTGAAGCTACTTTCGTAGTGGATACGGCAAAGTTTTTCGCTGGAACACTAAGTGCTATGAGTGCTATGATCATGCTGGAGGTGCCACATGTTAATATCTTGTCAAAAATGGACCTTGTGAAGGGACAAGTAACCAAACGACAGTTGAAACGGTTCTTAGATCCTGATACTAGTTTATTGGATGATGATGGTATTATCGGCGCGGATCCTGAGGATAATGGCGAAGGAAATCCGCAGGATAAAGATACCATGATGAGGGGTAGGAGCTTCAAGAGACTGAACAAGGCAGTTGCCCAGTTAATTGATAGCTTCAGTATGGTCTCATACTTGAAGCTGGATGTGCAGGACGAGGATAGTGTTTCTGCTATCCTTAGCTATATTGATGATGCAATCCAATATAGCGAAGCCCAGGAGCCAAAGGAGCCGAACGATGAGATTGAATTATATCCGGATGAATAAACGATACAAGTTGGGTCGAGAAACATATACAGGATGGTGGACTTTTGCATGGAGTTGGGGACAAAATGATTTGTAAAGCATAGCGATGGCGTTAATCATTCATCATAACAAAAGAATAGAAAATCATATACCAATACCAGGTACAACATTCCACCCATGACGCCTGCGAACAAGTGCAGAATCCCTTCATGATGACATACAGTAGTGCCTTCCTTAAAACGCCAAGATACATGCCCACATCACCCGTACAAACAGTGCCTATTTGCCTTTTGATCCAATTTTTCTGTTTCGTTTTGCTTTCCTTTCTTCCGACCACTCCCAATCCATCATCTCCAGTTTGTGTTGGAGTTTGTCCTCGCCATCTGCATCTGATTCTGGTATCCTTCCCACTTTCTATACTCCTGCCACCACACCGTCTTCAGCTCATCTCCCCACTGGCTCACATCATCAACCGTCCGCGCCAACCCTCTCTGCCACACCATAGCAACTATGATAGCAACTGCAGTCCAGAAGAATAGTCTCATGATCAACTTCGTCCAGAACATAATTATCCGATGCACAAAGTTTATTATCTGAATTGCGATTATGAGGAGTAAAAGGAGGGCACCGAAGCTGACGACGGCAGGAGAATCCTGTGCGAGAACAGCAAGTTGGTTCAAATAGGGTAGGAGAACCGGATAGAGACGTTTCTGAAGCTCAGAGAGATTGCTAAGCACTGGGACCAGGTAGGGCTGAAGGTTTGCGTAGAATTGGTACGCCATCATGGCAGAATCTGTAAGCAGTTAGTAGTGAGGAGGCTCAACTGAGCTGCCTAGACTAACCTTGTATTAAATCCATCTTCGAATGGAGAGGTAAAGAGAGTAAGTTTGAGGAGGTAGAAAACTCAGTCTATGTACAGCTGGCACTGCGTGGTCGAGTAAATCCTCAGTGGGGTCCGGTTGTTGACCGCTCTTGTTAGGAGATGGCTTCGCCCTGAAACCACGCTCCTGTGAACAGTGCGAGTATTGTGGGTAGATTGTATTGAGAGAGCTTAAATTTTGCTACTAGAATGTTTTCTAGGGCGTTCTTTGGTTTTTTTGTGTCAGATGGTGGACATAGATGTGGTTATGAATAGTGAGTTGGTCGCGTCTATAGACGCGAGGACAATACACCTGACTAGCGCTATTACGTTAATGTTCGACGATGATGTGGCAAGCGTCTGCTTTTACCCCTATTGCAGCCCAACTTAGCAGTCCCCTTGAGTATGACAAACAAAGAAAAGTGCGATTGAAAGTGCTGTCTATATTATTTATGTTAGAATTGAGAATACTGGAGTATGCAGTAGTGAAAAGAATCACATCTTTATCATAAGCTACACAATTTCTACACCGCCTTCGAGCATAGTCACAAAACACGGAGCTTAGATCGAAAGACAAATCAGTCCATCGATGTAAAATGTTTGTTATTGATACTCTAATTGCATGTGCTAGTTTTCCAGCGATCCGAAACGCCAACCAATGCCCTAGAATTCTATGCAAAGGTCTCTCTTCCCAGTTTTATTAAAGCCCGTCCATATTCCAAAACTCCAATGAGCCACATTCATGTCAATTCATCAATATCATCATCATCCCATCCTAAAGCTTTATAGAGTGATTCGTCATCTTTAGTCGTGATTTCCGGTATAGCTGCATCTCTATTATTGAAACTGTTCTCAACGTTATGATGTATGCTTCCTTTGGCACTCTCCATTGAATGTGGAGATGCCGCGATAACAACGCTCTTTTTCTTGATAGGCGTCTCCTGAATACCATACAAATTAGAGGCGCCTGTCCCTGATTTAGCAGCAGAGTTGGGAATACTGGGGAAGTGAACCGTCCCCAAGTGGTGGGCTTGCATCGGCGACGATACCAGATTGTAATCTACTGGACCAACGCCCAAAAGGTCTCCACTATGGGAAGCAGATTGCGATTTACGCGTAGGTGTTGCCTGAATGGAAGGAAACGTAGAATCTGTCACTAGTCTTCCACCGTATGAGGATCGAATAGTTGATTCAGGCACCCTGGGTGCACTTGAAGTCGGTATACACGAAGGAGTCCGTTCTTCCGCCAAGTCAGGTATCCTCTGGTTTTGCGACTCGGAGAAAATATCCTTTTGTCGATTAGTTTTTGGAGTCGTAGTGATTTGCACTCCTTTGAAGATAGGTTGTTTGATTGGTTTCCTGATTTCTGGGGGGACAGAAGTTAGCATATAATACTTTGTAGATATAGATAGAAATCAACTAACTTTTGTATTGCGGAGTCGTCGCAGAGCGCTTTTCAGCCGTTTCGGCAAGTTCTTTGGCAACCAGCTCACGATTTGGTTTCTTTAGGGTTGAAATGGCCTCCTTTAATTCCGCCTCTACATCGACCTGTCTCTTCGTCTTTACACCAGTGACCGAGTTAGGCAGACCAATATTCACGTCTCTTGCTGAAATACTTCTCGACCGAGAGAGACCCATTCTATTTGATTGCGATGATCTCGTATCTGCCAGTGGAATTTTTGACAGTGATGGCCCCTCACTCTCCTCCCTCTTTATGCCTCCTACTATAGGCATTGTGGCAGATCTCATGAGTGAGATTGCTTTACTAGGCCCCTGAGAGCTTTGTCGGCTCCGTCGCTCCTCACTAAGGATCTCTACAAGGCTTTTAGAGGGATTGACTGGAATAGAGCGTTTAGTTGCAGCCCCTGGTCGACTCTGAGCGGATGAAAAGCTCGAGGATTTGGAGACCTTTCTTTTGGGGGGAGATATTAAGACAGGCCCACCAAGTTTTCGATATAATACCGCACAAAGATCTGGCAAGCGCGCAGAAAAGCTGTGGAAATTAGATATTAGAATCAAAATTGATTTGGACAGACTTACAATGGAGCAATGACATCAACACAGAAGTCTCTTAGAGCATCTGCGGAGGCATCTGAGTTGGCAAGCTTCTCCGTTGAACTCTGATTCTCTAGGCCCTTCACAGTTGTCTTCACACCTTCAAGAACAAGTGACTGCCAGATACATAGTCTATCAACATGAACATCGATAAGTGTCCCAAGTTGATCCGGTTTCTTTGACTTCGGAGATTTCTCATCTTTACCCTTCGCATCACTCGGTATTTCACCCGGTAGACCTGTGTTAGCAGCATCAGAATTAGAAGATGAGCCCTTGAGAGCAAGGATCTCAAGAATTAGAATTATTTGTAATTGTGTTTCCCTGATTCGCAGTTCTGAGATACGTTTCTTGGTAAGTTCCTCACGGGATGAATTCGGCGCTCCTGAATCCGATTCATCATCATAGCTTGCCCACCATTTTCTGATAAATACATCCTCGGAAGGATAAAGCCCGGATTTCCCTGGCTTCATTTTTTTGCTAGCCCTGCTCTTTTTCGGTCTCGTGCCGTCCTGGCTAAGTTCATCCGCACTATGAACATGTATATTTATCAGATTGACGCAGCCAGGGACACCATCACGATACTTCTTATCAATGACATTAGTGGAAAGTACCAGACTTTCCAAGAAAGCAATTAGATCATTCATTTCTAATACCGAGTCACAATCTAAGTGAAAGGCAGCACGAGAGCGAGAGAGAGGTCCTTTAGCAAAATACGCTAATGATGCCTGTTATCTGTTAGCAAGTAGTATTGAGAGTCAGCGGCCGGGAACCCTGCCTTGGAGAGATAAAGTGCCTCGAAATACTGCGCCCGTACATTGTCAAATATTTCCGTAGCAGTCTGTTGTGTTAGACTAGCTGCGTTAGATGTCTGTTCTACCGGCTCCTTATATAAATCTCCGCTACTTTCTTTGGCCACGGTTTCTGCTTTTTCAACCGAGATAGGTTGAGATTCCGGTGATACAGCGGAAGAGGGACGCTTCACTATTGATTGAATGGCTTCAATCGCGCGCCTTTTCTCCTTACTGTAGCTGGCCATTTCAGGGGTAAGAATAGCAGTTCCTGGCTGCCCATTGGACTTTGTCGAATTGGTATTTGTAATCTTACAGAGTTCCGGCTTAGAGACAACAGAGGATGCCTTTAATTTGGATAGATCTACCCATGAACCCAATCGACATAGCACATAAAGCCCTTTACTTTCCCGCTCAACTGCATACATTGTTCGGCGATCATCCAGTCGTGCAATTAAGACCATCGGCTGGCTTCCCATGCGTTCCTCCAGTTCTAATATCTTGACGTTACTTTCAAAGAGACGCGATTGAGGGAGAGCGGTGGCACTTGTAGAAGCAGACGAAATATCTAGGCAAGATAATGGAAGCTGAGCTCGAGGTAATAACATAACCGGTTGCAATGTGCGAGGTTTCGTAAATGAGGATGGGTAGGGCTAAAGCAAACATCAGCATTGTAACACCAATTCGTGAAGTATAGTTCACTTTGACGTCGAAGTCCTCCTTGAGGAGGTCTTCAATGGTGCTGCCATCTCTCTTGCGTTTCTTCAGGCCTTGGATGTTGCCATCGGAAGGACTCAGCGAGGTCATCGCTGCTAGACTCAGGATTGGTAAAGTTGGTCGCGTTTTGGCCGACGCGTTGAAGAGAGGACGGCCATTTTGGCTGAGCATAGCATAAGGATATTTAATAAGTTTATCATCAAGTGATCACATTGACATGGGCGCCGTCTAGCTGCTAGGAGTCTTGTTATGGTGCTGCGAGTATATAGAGTACCTGCTGGTGGGGCGCCAAAACGCGACATACTGGTAGGCGAGGCTGAACAATTTCGCGTAGCTGATTGAATGCTGACGCGCGTGGTGACAAGGCTGTGACCTTCTAGTTTATGTACTTCATAATTACGAGCTACGAGTGTTCCAACAGCCCGAAATAAGACAGTATTGGGGCACTGGAGATTCGTTTCGTAGCGATGTTGTGCTTATGATGTTGATTGATGTGAATCACCACACTTTATGAAACATACCTATACCGTACGGCCCATGTCTGCCCAGTATGAAAAAGAAATCTTCGAAGTTGCCGTACAGACGCCATCGTGGCCATCTCACCCATCCGCTCATTATTACACAAAGATTTGAATAACCTAAAGCTAGCGGCGATACGTCCGTAGACCCCAGGGCACCCGCGACCAGAATGCTGACTTGTAGGGACCAATTGACCCAACCGGATCGAGATCTCAGCGAAGTCCGCTGCAACCTATTGTATCCGGCTTTTTGTTGCCGTATCAAGGAAGCAGGGCCGCGGTGTTGTGGTTCTGAAGCGGAGAGGAGACTAAGCAGCATAGTCATCCCTACAGCGCAGCATTGGGGCAGTCATTGGAGAGCTGCGGAGGAAGCTGCGGTCCAAAGGGCGCTCTCGCCACAGGTGGCAACCACGCCAGGTTGTTCCAGAGCTTGGGCCCACCTGGGGCTGGAGCCAGCAGTTCCTCAAGGGAGAGAAAACTGCAGCGAGACTTCCGGGACCTGCCGCCAACAAGCGTGAGTGCAGCACCATTCTTGATGTCAGTCAATGGTCTCGAATCATCCTCTCCTATTCCAACGAAAAGCAGATTCAGCATCCCCACTTCATAAATCACTGTATTATAGATTCTCAAAGTTGGGGGAGGCAGCATTTGTAGTCGCCGTGCAGCAGAACCCAAAAGAACCCGCTCGCTCGGTTAGCGCATCGCCGTTGGACCTTGAACACTGGAATGCTAAGTTGAAGGCGTCGGCAGGTCATTTTATGTTATCAACAGTTCGCTCCATCCAGTTTCTCGAACAAGAATTTCTTGCTAGCCGTCCATCGACCTCGGATATCTAGCGTGCCTCCCCACAAGCGACTGTCATTGCGAGATTAAGAACAGTCGATCCATCGTATATCTCGCTCTCGCCCATCAAGGATGAGTGGAAAAGGACGCTAAGCAGGATACGCCTCACGACGTCGGATCGAGATCTCAACTCTCACATGAGCGTCGAAATATCACCTCGTGCCGTACGCTTTTCGAACGGTGCAGAGGGCGAAGCCCGTGACTCGCTGAAGTCACCAAGAGTGATGGAGCGTGCCCTCATTCAAAATGGCGATGCTGCTTCGAGCGAGCTGGTCGATCTCGATCATATCAGGAACGATGCTGGAATCCCACCCCTAGATACTCGACAGTCGACGGGCAGCGTTCGAAGCCATAATAGTGATGGTACTAACGGCAGCTATGGCAGAAGAGATTCAGGCTTCGCTCCATCCAATGCTGCAACCCATAATGGCACCCCTGCCAGAGCACAGAGGCCAACTGGACCAGCTCGAACGCCGTCAAGCACATATGCTCCCGCTAGAAGGCCACCGCAACCACCATACATCTCGATCGCGGACCGGCACTGGTCATCATCAAATCCCCGGTTTCGCCAGGACCCCAATGCTTCGTATCGGGCACAGGAGAAAGCCTATGTGCAACGTCTACGTCAAGATCAGACCAACGAATACTTCGAACCTTATACACCAGGCGGGGTTGGATATGGGACGGAATCAGACACTGGGGATGAATCGCCCAACTCAGAGCTGATCTATGACAATGATGCCTACGATCAGGAGACATTGCTGTTCTATGGGAATGATGACAACCAACCTACAGAAGAGGACCTTAAGGACCCCATCAATCGAGAGAGATTAGAATGGCATAGTATGTTGGCGTCTGTTCTGACCGGTGATGTTGTGAGGCAGGAGAAGAAGAGAATAATAAATGCCTCCGAGAAGCAGCCAGAAAATATCAATAACGAGATATGGATTGGTCTGCGTTCAAAACTATGTGGACGTACAGAGGCAGCGCAACGCAGGATGATCGAAGACAGCCGAAACAATTTGGATAGCATGCTTGATGAAATCGTCAAGTTCGAAGTTCAAGGCGAAAGTGAGGCCGGCAAGCCTCCAATTGAGCAAGTCAGGGACATCGTAAAGAAGATAGAGAAGTGTGAAAGTCTCTACCCATCTCGCATGGCGTTAGAACTTGCAAATAAAACTGCTGCATCTCAAGCATACCATGCAACTTGTGATGCAGTCGTATCGTGGCACAACACTACAGAACTCATCAACACTGAACTCAGCATTCTTCAAAAATGGGTTGGGAATGATGAACTTGATTTCACCAAGACGAAAGCACGCTCACCATCTGGAAATGGGCTTTCCGATGAGTCTTCTTTCCTGGACAGACTCTTGAAAGAAGAAGGGTTGAGGTCCTTGCAGGGAGAGAAAAGTATTCTTTTAGGGGTGTCCGAAGTTATCCACAAAGCCAAGGTTACTCTCATTGAGAATTCCGAGGCATTCGCCAGTCGTCACCTACCACCGTATATTGAAGAACTTTTAACACTTATCAATTTTCCCTCGAGGCTGATCGAGGAGATCATCAAAGTTCGGCTTCAATACGCCAAGAAGATCAAGGAATCTGCCCAGCAGAACACTATGATGCAGGAACAAATGATCTCACAGTTCCAGATCCTCTTGAAACTCGCAATTCGCATAAAGCAAGAATATATAGCCATTTCTCAGCCCGAGCAAGGATGGGACCTTCCCCCATGTATCGACGAAGCCTTCGACCAAGTCGTCCTTGACGCTTTAAGGTACTACTTCAAGATGCTCAATTGGAAACTGGGTGGCAACAAGAACACCTTCAAGGAAGCCGAGGTTCTCGAACAAGAGTGGGACTTTTCAAATGAGATTGGACGGCATCTTCAAGGTGGAGATATTGAAGTAGCTGAACAGTTTAGTTCGCTCACGCACAAAGCATTCGTGCGGCTTAATCAAACATTTGAGCGAGAGCTTCAAAGGAAGTCGAGGGAGACCGTGGCAGAGATGACTAAACGATACAAGCAAAGCTTGGATTCAGTCAGAGTCAGACAGCGCATGTTGCAACGATTTTCACGTGTCTTGAGCGACCGCTTCGAAAACTCAACCGATTTCAGCATGTTCAACAAAGGGGATGGTTCGGTGGAACATTTATATTCTAGACTGATTGAAACGGGGCACTTCTTAGTTTACACCGCAAGTATAGAACACGATGGTGTCTTTCTGATTGCATCGCCCTCACTATACAACCGACCTCAAGACATTCAGGCCATTCTAGGCACCACCTCTCATGATGAGGAACATGAAGAAGATCCCACCAATCCTTATCTTTTGATCTTGTATCCGGAACACCGGATAGCTTGGGATGGAAGACAAGTCGATGCAGATATTAGAGAACCCTCGACCGACGTGAAGAAGGGACATCTACGACTAATCGCAGATGGCTCCCAGGCGAGATTGGCAGATGCCCGCCAGACTTTTCTGGAAACCATCGACATGCACCTAGACATGGTTGTCGAACAGCGATCTCATCTGTCCAAAGTCAATGCTAAACTAATGGAAATAAAGAAAGTCGTCTACAAGCTGTCTAATCTCATTATGGATAGTGTTGAAATTGTTCGCAGACAAACCAAGGGATTGGAGTGCCAGGAGCTAATCCAGACATGTTTTGTATTCGCGACTGAATTTGGACAGCGTTCCTTGCTCTACATGGACAGGAATAGAAAGCAGATGAACAACCTCAAACTCACAAAGTTAGCACTGGATTGGGTCAGCTTCATCTGCGATGATTGCATCGCAACCGATCGAAAAACATTCCGATGGGCTGTGTTGGCACTAGAATTTGCAATGGTAATGACTCAGGGGCAGAACATCTTAGCTCTTGGTGATGACGAGTATGCAAAACTGCGAGCCAAAGTTGCGGGTTGTATGTCTCTCCTTATCTCTCATTTCGATATTATGGGAGCGAGGTCCACCATTGCAGCTGCGCAGGCAGAAAAGCAGAGAATTGAGGCTCTTGCTGGACAGTTCAGGAAGCTAGACATGGGTCGAATGATGGATGACGAAGAATCATCCAGATATATCCGCGAGCAGCGGCTTGAGCAACTTGCATATCTTGATGATGAACGCAAACAAAAAGAAGCAGAGAGACAGGCCCTTGGCCGTGTGCTGGAAGACTCTACCGAGGCAGATCGGTCGTTGACGTATCTGTCTTCCTCAGCAACAAACGTGAACATGCGTTGGCAACAGGGGCAGTTTGTCGGCGGTGGAACCTTCGGCTCCGTCTATGCTGCTATCAATTTGGACTCCGGCCATTTGATGGCTGTTAAGGAAATCCGTCTACAAGATCCTCAGCTCATCCCTACAATTGCAGCGCAGATTAAAGATGAGATGGGCGTTTTAGAAGTCCTGGATCATCCCAACGTTGTCTCGTATCTCGGTATTGAAGTACATCGGGATAAGGTGTACATTTTCATGGAATACTGCTCTGGAGGCTCTCTGGCAGGTCTCCTCGAACATGGCCGTATTGAAGACGAACAAGTTATTATGGTATACGCGCTACAACTTCTTGAAGGTCTTGCTTACTTGCATGAAAGTGGCATTATACATCGCGATATTAAACCAGAAAGTAAGTCCATCTTGTGGTCTGGATTCAAATACAAAAGCTGACTGTCTGTCTAGATATTCTCCTTGATCATAGTGGTGTGATCAAATATGTCGATTTTGGTGCTGCGAAGATCATTGCTCGTAAGGGAAAGACGCTTGTTGGTGATCATAACAGCACGAGAGCCAACAAGACCATGACCGGTACACCAATGTACATGTCTCCCGAAGTCATTAAGGGCGAGAATCCCGGTCGCGCTGGTGCTGTTGACGTCTGGTCTCTGGGCTGCGTGATCCTTGAAATGGCGACAGGTCGTCGGCCATGGGCATCTCTTGACAATGAATGGGCTATTATGTACAACATCGCCCAAGGCAATCCTCCTCAGCTTCCATCTTCTGATCAACTCAGCCCCCAGGGAATCGATTTCCTAAAGAGATGCTTCACGAGAGATCCAAAGAAACGAGCATCAGCACCGGAACTATTACAGCACGAATGGATCATGGCAATCAGGAGCCAGGTCTCAATCGATCCGGCCACTCCAAGTGATAGCGGATCTTCAACTTATTCCGCTTCCAGGGGGAGCTTCAGCTAGAGGGAATGCGTGTTACAAATATGAGAATGGATGAATCTATCCGTTCTCTCTCTTACTTTTAATTCTTTTATATATACGATTCCATTTCTGTTCAGGCCAGATGAACGAATATGTCTTATGGAAAGACAAACAGTGATCTGATTTCATTCTAGACCCCTTTTACATATCCAATATGATCATACCGAACACATACAACCATTGCGTGCATTAGCGAAAACGAGTTTGGGAGTTCAGGCAGTTGCTGGTTTTTTCAGCCTTTTTTCTGGCACCTGTTGGCTTGTGTTTTTTTTGTCTAAGTGGTTTTTTTATTGGTGGAAGTTACGGATAAGTGTAATTACAATGGTACTGATGAAGGCGAGACGAAGGAAAGGGCAAAGGACGAAAGGCGAAGGGCGGGGAAGGATGGGAAGGGGACGGAGTTTGATTCAGGCAACATTAGGAGGATACCAAATGAGACTGCAGAAGCATACACATACGTTGACCTTTTTGGGCGTGAGATGTTTCGGAGCGTTTGTAGGGAACCCGAGGATAACTTAGCAACATATCCGGGCGAGGTGATTTGACTTGCGTCAGCTAGGTCATTGTGGCAGTGAATAAATGGAACACAATGCTACCTGCTGCGTCATTGCTATTCATGGTCTGGAGGGAACCACTTCTTTTAGCCGCTTCATTCTATGGTGAGACAAGTGCGCGGTAAGGATGGGCCTGAATTCTCCCACAGGAGAAAGGCTAAACACGTGTAATTAGAGTAGTTGAAAAAAACTTAAAGAAATCGAACAAAAACACTTCAATATTACCTATATATACGCCAAGCATTCCCCATTCGAAAGGTACCATTGTATTGTTTTAAAAGCAATAATATAGTGCAGTCTCGAAACGAGCCGATCTAATTCAACATACCTCTATGCCTACCTACAAAGCCCACAACCCAACCTCCAATTCCCGGCGCAATAACGAAATAAACTAAAATCTAACATCAAACAAAGGGTCCAAATCGGGTATCTCAGGTGCAGCAAAAGGTACGATAGCGCTACTTTTAATCTATAGCTAATCTAGCTAAATCTGAGACATCAAGCCCGCACTACTGCAATAGTTCACCTCCAGCGAACAGACACTGCTAAAAGCAACACACAGACACACACTCATCTCTGCTGGTTCCATCCTTTCTCGGCCCTTTGAAAGTTCATCCAATCAAACTATCGATATCTACACGGCTGGGGCCTTTGAACCGGATGTTTGGGCCCAATCTACTACTCCCCCCTGAACAAGGCCCAATGGATGATGGTCTGAAGAGCATGCTTATACGGGAACTAACACAGACCCCTTTCTTCCCCTCTCTGTTCGAGAGAAGAGAAAGACCTAGCTCGGAATAGGAAAGGGGAGCATCGCCAATTACGGGACGAGATACGGATCTTTACTGCTTTCTGGACTGAGATGCGAGGGGTGATGTCGAAGGAGCGATCATGGCCGGGGATTGGGCCGAGCAGACTGAGGGCTTTCAGCTGTGGCGGACCTTGAGGCCGTCCCAAAGTAAGTATCCTGGTCGGTTTGATGCTTGTTGGGCTCTTTGTGTGGTTGAATATGGGGTTGTGCTTGGAAGAGCTGCGGGAGGTTATGCACAATAAGTTCAGCTCACGTGGTCCGAGGTATATTTTACCAGTTCATTGAGTGAATATCACATTTCAAAGGAGGGAACTTGAGCAATGATTTACTGGCTTGGGTTTTCTCCCTTCTACAGACGCAAGGGACCTAACTAGCTAGCTGGGGCTAAGGGTAGCATTCATTCTCTGGCCAATTTTTATCCATTGCCACGGTTTCCTTGCTTCACCCTGTTTTACTTATTGTCATTTACACCCTTGCTGTCGATTTTACTGTTACCGCCCTACTGCTTTACATCAATATAAAGTTTTGTCTCGTAAACGAAGGTGGTAGGAGCTCTTTTGACAGCAATGCTAACTTCGACGACTTAATATCTTCTTTTGATACATATATATCTAGATAAATGAATAGAAAACTAGCCAAGAGATGATCCCCAATTTCATATCACTCCTTGATCGTGGCAGAGATTCCGAGTATCCACATATGATCACGAGACCAGATATTTTGATATAAATCTTCTATTGAACTCGTTTAATGTAGATTTTAGTTTTGTAAACCTTTCCTTGAGGGCTGCATTTTCTGCTTTGACGACTTCGAAGTCCCTTTCAAAGTAGTAATTCTACCATTGAACTTTCTGCACAGCTTGTCTATTATATTGTCTAGGGCACTGTAAAACTTTTCTTCGTCTGAGCTACGTTGACTTAACAACGACTTTGCAGTAGTATGCATCAGGTGCTTCATCTCAGATACTTCTGACTTTGGTCTTTGCGTGCGGTATTGAATACCATTGCGAGGGAATAGTGCGCCCTAGGAGATATTTCGGCATTAAAATTTATATAGTTGGTGACATGCACGTTGAAGTTCCTCCCGAGTTATACACCCTTTACTGAGTAGGGCTATCATTTTGGAGATGCAGTAAAACGCTGTTGTGCAGTCGTGCCCCTACCTAATTTCCATACCGTAATTTCCTCGTTGTTATCCACCCGTCTAAGATTAGCATAATAGTTTGGCAAATAGGTCCGACTAACCATTGGAAAGTCTCAAAATGTGAGAATTCTCCGGATAAGTCTTTTGTTCTTATTCTTTCGCGTTTTCCAAACAAAGGTGCTGCCAAAGCTGTCATATACCAGTCGTACCATTCTTCATTCCACTCTTGTGAAATTCACTTGAAATGAATTCTTCAAGTACCTCAAGTAGCTATTCTCAAGTATGTTCAACAATATCTCACTATCAGTCATTTACTCTCCATACCTAGGTTATTGAGAGGATGAATGAATCATCCAAGGAACTTTGAGTTCTCCATAATCAGAACATGAACTGTGTAATACCCATTGAGTAGTTTGGTGACCTCCTTGGGTATCCTTTGAAGACTATAACTGTGAACATGTTAAGGATTGGAAGTGACTTGCAGCAACTCTCATAGACGTTTAACTTCAAGGCCTTTTAGCAGAGGATAGCCTTTTCCATGAGTTATCTCAATGAACCCAAAGAACTCGTAGACTTTTTTGATAGGAGGATGTTATTAAGAGCTCCTACAGCAAAGGAGTGAAGCAGATAAGCCAGGGTTGGATTGGTTCTGTAAAATGGATCGTGATTGAAAGATCCTTGCAAAGGTCCCTTCAACAATTCCGATCTCCCCCTGCTTTAGACTCTAGCACACAACGGCTCCGTTTCATTAGAGCAATACCAGGGTGGTTCTCGAATTGAACCAGAGCGTGTATCCAGTCATCATTTCAACAACATTGTCGGAAGCAAGCAACCACCCAATCACGTAGTGCTGATACTTGAAGGCTGCTTCAGTATGGATTAATGAGACTTTATATATCTAGCAATTGGCTATCCCGAACTTGCAAGCCTGCTATGTTCATCAAGAATTGGGAGAGTCTCTTCTATAGGCATTGCACCTGCTCTATCGGCGGCTCAATCTGACACCACGATGAGCAGATTCATCCACGGTCCGAACCTGGGCGGTTGGTTGGTGGTGGTTTGTATATGTGTGCTGTTTGTATTGGCACTCTCGATACTTGGAAGAGCCCGTCGGTGCCTCACAAGTGAGACCAGGCCTTTTGAACTGGCATTCCATACAGCATAGGCACCATGGCCGGCAGAGTCTCTACGGCGGGTTGATTGCCATGTTGTTGCCGATACGTCGCTGAGACTGTAGGAAACCTAGGATCCCAACCTGTACCATAAAGGTCTACTACGTCTTTGTTGCGGTTTTCGTAAACGACAACGTACTTCAACTTGTAGAGTTGGAGTTTATTAGACTTCAGGAGTACCACTATATTGGTCGAACTACTCTGGTTTTGAGTTGTGGTTAGAAGGAAGGATTGGAGTGTGAAGGAGACGGTTTTATGTCTGGTCTGTGAGAGGTGAATGAGCACTAACTATACTATGTGTGAATTCAATGTAAAATACGTACTTAGTGTGAGTGAATCTCATATTCATATCTGGCAACATTGTATGTCAATATAAGTCTGCTTTGAATCACTTATTCAATGCCATGGAGCACTGTATTGAATAATTACTACTATATGAATACAGCATTCCTTCTTGCAATATAGTTCTTTATGAGATATACACTATAGTGCCAGATTATTGAAGATATATAGCACTTGCTCTACTATAATAGGTCTAGACTATCTTCCAAGCTTGGCTATAGTTCTGAAACGATGAGGCTCATATCTAAATGGTGAGAAACTTTGGATTGACACTATGGCTTCCTGCCGTTTCCTCTCTAATAGCTTAAAATTTTCCTATTACTTTTGTAGATAATGTTATTTTGTAGCTCCATGGTGCTCTCTCTCTTTTCATGACTCAGGGATCCTGAAGTTTTCCCACCCCGGCTTCCAAAAGCTGCAGTATCTTGAGGCGATGTCTCTACATAGCTTCGCCGTTGTTATCAACCATGGTGGATAGAAACCAGCATACTATATTGTATGACATTGCACAGCAACTGACAGGAGAAGAGACACACCATTACCAGCACTATACTTGTGCGTTATGTAGCAAAGGCATGTCGGCAATTTTAGCAGCATAGCAAAGCCTGGAGCCCACAATCCCTACCCAGTAGGAGAATCTTGCACCAGATCCCATCTCATGATAGGGGTATCTAGCGTTCACGTGACGGTCGGAGTAGAGGTGCCATCGTAGATACAGGAGCTCTGTGTACTACTGTCCCGTCAGACTGGTCAAGGGCTGCAGGTCTCTCGTATGTGATTATCAACTGCACTGCCCAACTCCACGATGCCAAGCGCGCACAGGTTCGTGGAAGAGCGCAGTGGTGTTCATGCACCCGTCCACATCCCACAGGGGAAAAGATCGCAACGAAGCACCAAGTCAAATGATTTTGTGTAGGATCGGCGTGTGCAGTACCGGCAGATGGGACTAAGAGGGGAAATAGGGAAATACGAGAATGGTAAGCTATGGAAGATTAATCCCCAAGAAAAAGAAAGATTATTTCAGCACAGCAGGGCAGTCATGAAAAGATGAGCTGGGTACCAAGCAATGGTGTCAGTGCGGAGTGCCTTATCGGATCATTTCGAGTGTCTCGTGGACCCCAATGTCACCCTCTGCGGTTCCTAATCCGGAGCGTCGTGACCTTTGGTGGCATTTTTGGCGTAGTATTCGCCTGGATTGGTCCTCGCTTTGGGGCTATGGGAACACAAAGGAAAGATTTGAAATTACCTTTTGGGTTTTCTGTTGGGAGTGATGCTTCCTAAATGGTCGGTCGATAATGGCATGATTGGTTGGTTAGTTCTGGGTGTCTCGGCGTGTAGCGGATGTTGCTGTTAAACGATGAAACCGTGTATGAGATGTTTGTGATGCTCGTGAAACTCTTTTGAGGTGATTGTGTAAGTGGCTTGACTGTCTCTGATAAATAATAACATTTGCTCCAATGACGTTTCTGGTGCAGAAATTGCTCTAGGCTAGCTTAATTGGTTTTGATATGTACTTGTGTATGGCGATGAGTTGCTTGCAGTATTGATAGAATTCCTTTTCGGGTAGTGACTAATCTGATAATGGATCGCGGATATACTCTGATGCTCCCGGATGCTTTTGTCTATGTGATGGAGGGTCGCGTAGACATCATGGACATTGTCACTTCGAACAAACTGGCAAATATTGATCGGTTACTGTGTAGGTCGCATTATTACCATGAAATGTTGGTGACTGTACAATAGTGGATGGTGGATGTAGAGGAAGCCCGGAAGACCCCGATTAGGAAATTCGCCTAACACAATGACTGGCACAGTGTCATTGACCACCGCATAGGAAGATTCGGCAACTACCTTAGCTACCACCATAATAAAGTTCAAGATTGGCTTTTGTTCTTTATAATGACCAAGCAGCAGAGCGATTGGCGTATGCAAGGTGATAGGGCAATAATCATTTGATGTTGCATTTCAAGCTGGTTCTCAACACACCAGTATTACAATAGTATCAGGATACAGAGCTCTGCTTGAACTTCAAGAGACGGTCAGATGAGCTAACCCTGATACAGATCATGCTCAGTACAAGAAAATGAGTTAAATATTCCCTCATCATATATTAAACGAGGAATCTGGAACCGTCAGGTGGGAATGGTCATTATTCTCAGACACGATGGTGAATAGGTGTAACGGCTGATAGAGGCACCTCCCCACGTGTGTAGATTTTGCTGCATCAGACGCAGCAACTGTTGTCTTGAGGTCATGCTCCGGACCTATCTTGCGTTCTCCGGGTAGCAATTATTGCTTCAAATGTGTACGCAATAAAGTGGTTGCATGCTGTCGCAGTTCGGCCACGGATGAACGAATGCTCTCAGCAAGCGCCGGCGGAGATGTCTCCCCATCGAGACAGCACGTACAATACGAGTATCCAGATGCCCTATCGCTGGGCATGGGGGATTGGCAAGATTGGCATCCAGATGCATGGCCAGCACAGCTTACCTAACCGACTCCGACAGAAGAAATGCAAATTGTGCATGAGCTGGGACTGAAAAACGAATGTCGACGGGACCAATGGGCGAGCGCAGACTACGAGACGGGCGAGCTGGGAGATGCTGATGGGCTGGGTGCAGAGGATGAGGGTTTCAAAATGAGGAGGGAAGCTGGAGGGAGGGGTTCTGGCGCAGCGATTGGCCGGATAAAGAGGGCCATCGACGGTCGTTCCTGGATTGTGGTGGAGCGCGGTGCCTGGAAGGGCTGCGCAGGTTCGGGGCCTAGGGCAGCAGAAGGGCACAGCGGCCGCCCAACACTGAGGGCCGTTCAGGTACCAGGCCCCCGTTCTGCGAGGACCCAGACCTCCCTATAGCGCCTATAGCGCCCGGCGATATAGGCTCCGTGGCCCTCTCCCACACCTGAAATCTGCCCTTAAGGCCGCCCAAAAGGACCGTTTTGCTTCGGGTCCGGTCAGCTCTGTCTCGCCCCCCAGAAACACCAGAAACATGAGAAACACCCCACCATCCCACCGCCAGGATTCACCGCTTCTCTCGTCAGCGTTTTGCAGGAACTCCATCTGCCATAGGCTGGCGCGATCGTGTCTCGGCCTGGTCTCCGGCCAGTTCTCTCGCACACACCTGCCCTCTCTCGTCCTGAACTGGGAGCTCTAGCACAGAATTCCCGTCTCCACGATGGATGTATTATTCCTGCATAGAGGCCCGCATTGTCTTATGCTGTGCCGTGTCTTCTGTCATACACAGCAGAGTAAGAAAGTACGGAGTAAGGCAGACTTTTGAAAGTATCGTGCCGGGCTGTTGTGTGCAGTACCCGTATTTCCATACAGAATTCTGTGCATTATTGCGTGCGCTGTGCTCTGGAAGGACTCTCGAACGAGCATGCTTCCTTTTTCTCGCCCATCACCGCATTCTGCACCATTTCCAGCAAACAGGTCTGGGAACTGCAGCTAAACCGCGATAACGCAATCGTCCTGCTCCACTGGGAGCCACTAGCAGAAACTTCCTCCGCCCTCCTGACCTCGCACAGCAGCTGGGAGCGAATGGATAGCAGCTTGGTTGGCTGTGGGCGAATTCTCCGGGTTATCGCGGCAGCCGCAGAATCCCACTGACACTTTGCTCCAGTAAACCAGTGCCCACCCGAGCCACCCAGGCACCGCTTGCTGGCCCCTGGCAGTAGGCGTAATCGCTTAAGGTAAGGTTTTCTTAAGAGTCTTGGGTTGTGGCGGCACTACTGCTCGCTAGCACAGGTACCGTACAGGTACCGTGTCAGGGGACGCTCAAGCCCCATCTTCCTCCCTCTCGGTTCTTCGCTTTTTCGCTCTACCACCAGCATATCCAGCATATCACCATCACCCCCATCATTTCTCTCCCAGCCCACTGCAACACTGCAACCGCAATTCCGACCGAACTGCTGCTCGTCCACCTGGCCCCTGGTTGGATTCGTAACGGTGGTCGCAATGGAGCCCCATCATTTGCTGCTCTCTTTTCTGGAGCGAAATCGCGGTGGGGAATGGCTCTGCCCTGATGGGCGAAACTGGTTTCTTCACTGTGGTCGATGACTGACTCTGCTTTGTTACCGGTGCTCCCGCGAGATTAACAGCGTGCACATACACACACCCACATCCACACCTACAGAACCACCGCCTCCTGCACAATTCTTTGCCCTTCGTACACAACAAAAGTTGGCATGGAGGGTTACAGTATTGGAAGATTAGTGCTTTCCCAGCGACGGCAGAATCCGCTGCCAAATTTGTGCAGGACCGCAGAGTGCCGCAAAGAAACAAGTCCCATGCAAAAAGGCGAGATGAACCTGCGAACGCACGCTCAGAAACGGCCGTGCAGCGCTCTTTGGGTTTAGACTTCCTTTTGCCTCTCCTCGCCTCCCCATCTTCTGGCCAAGGCATCCGGTATTCCCCTGGATCTTTGCTGGTATTTGGTATTTTGGAAATCACAAACCTTCAGAGTACAGTAGCATGCGGGTAAGAATTTGTTATCGTCGCTCTCCCGGCCCATCGATCCAGCTCGACATTTGAGACATTGCCAGCCAGGTTCAGCTTTGCAGGCAAACCCGCTCGATCGAAGACATGAGCGATACTTCCGTAGATAGCCTTCCCATCCTCTCGCCATCCTTCTCTCGCGCCGCCCACCCCTGCTCCATCTCCACTGCGGGAGCATCCAAGTGCCGGCTCGTTACTTCTCGACCGTGGCGCTAGCTTCCCCTTCCCTCCCCTCTTTCTGCGGTGCCACGGTGGGTGCAATGCTCTCTATATTACTTACCGGCCACCCTGCTGTGGCTGTTCCTGCTAAAGCTTCTTCCTCTCTCCCTCCCTCTTGCGCTGTCGTCTTTGTAATGGACTTGACCATGGTTGGTGGGGAATATTAGAATCCACCCCAGGTTCGGAGTTTTGTTCTTTCAAGTTTAATTCTTAGAATACGTCTCTCTCTCTCTCTCCATACACCTTGTTATACTTCATCACTTTCGCTCAAGCCATTCTTTCCTTGGAGAACATCATCTAGTTGACGCAATGCGCTAACACCGCCCAACCTGGGTCTCAAGTTCCCAATTGCCCTGGATAAGATCTTGCCGTGGAAATGAGGGGAATTGTACGCAGAGAGGCTGCTGGAAGCCTTTGTATTCCTCTTGTTATGGTCGCGCAGCTGGGTCTAGCCTTGGGAGCAGGTGCAGACAACTGGTGGCCGACACTGCCTTCATCTAACTCGCCTGATGACAGCTATGCTACTAGCAGTGCTGTTGATGCGTCTCCTCCCTACTCCTCACTTCCACAGGATGTGACTTCCACCGCTGGGGCCGGGATTCCAACATCGAGCACTTGCAGTTCAGTGGTGAGCTCGACATCCTCATCCTTACCGCGCCCTATTCCTACCACTCCAGCACTATCATCGCCATCCTCCTCTCCTTCGCCCTTCTCTTCGAGTTCTACGGTCGTTGCAATGGTAACTCCGGTTCCAACGTCAACTTCTGGTGACTCGACCTCCTCTGGTTCGCTATCCTCCATTTCTCCTCCGGTGCAATCTGATCCACTCCCTTCCCATGGATGGTCTACGCAACACCGAAATCTAGTCATCATTCTCTCGGTCGTCCTTGGTGTGTTTGGAATTGTTCTCATTATTTCAACGATATATTTCGCATGGAAGTATCGCCGTGATCGTCGCCCCTTTGGTCGCCGGGGAGCATCTCCAATCAATGACGAGGAGATAGCTACTTGGCGTGGCAGCTCTGACAGGAAGGAAGTTGGGTTTAGACTTTCGGAAAGTGAAATCACACCACCAAGAAAGACCTCAACCACTTTGTTGTTCATAGATTCTGACCAGGCTTGGAATGGAACACCGGCTCCTCCACCAGCTTTTGGCACCTTTTCATCGAATAACCGCATCAACATTTCGTCATCTATTGTACGGGCTCCAAATGCTCGCGCTGGTCTTACAGACGAGGCCATTCCTGGAGAGGATCCATTCATCACGCCAGCAAAACGAAAAAGCAATCGACTCTCAAAAGCACCTGGACATGGAAGGTCCAGGAGCAGCAGGAGTAGTCTGAGCACGAAGAGTATCTGGAACTACCAAAGCGAGAGACACTACACCACCAGAGATAGGATGACATCGTGGTACGATCCAAACGATGATTCTCCATGCAATGACGCTGGATACTCGCGACAATTGAGCAGTTCACCTACAGATTCAACCCATGATCGAGCGACCACTCCCTTAGGGGGGCTGTCGCCAAGGCCAGCATCTCATTTTAGACATGCTGCGCAATCAAGCTTAGAGAGTGCTGACGATATTGGAAGAGCTATATCATAGCGTCCTGATTCTGATTCTCTCTCACACTGTTTTTGGATTTAGAACTCAAGTTCGACAGACAACAGTTCTAAGTACTGTTAATCAACAGTTATATATACGTATATACTGTACCACTATATGGTAGACTGCAATATTAGCCGACAAACCGATAATGTTTGACGGCATACTTTTTTATGTCCTTCTCTTTACGATACACAGCGCTATGATTTCGCGCATCCTTGACTTAGCATGGAAACGGCGTCTTCCTTATTGTTATTCACAGAACGATCGGGTTCCGGGTTGGATTTTAAACTTGGAGAGATACCCCTTATTCAACGCTTGAATATTTTTCCTTATGTATACATGCACGCACGCACTCACGTTCAACGGTCATGACGGCAACTCTCAGCCATTGACTGGCTTTTGAGAGAGAAGGAAAGGAGGGGGATGTTGGGGCGGCGTGATCTTTGGGAGGCTATTGTGATATACCCCAGCAACAGAAACTAGTATGGAACAGAAGAGAGAAACCCCTACTCTTGTTACTTTAGCTTAGATATTTGTAATATCAGAGCAGCAAGATATATTACCTTTCACAGTCAATGACCTGGTCTCTTTTTAAAAGAATTTCATGCCTGGCTTTGGGTTTTTAACCTTTGTGATATTGATATGAATCTTTCCCGCGATTACTTACCCTCCTTCTAGGAAAGCCCTGTCAGATCAGCCAGGAAGTGCCATAGCATAGTTAGCATAGTCGTCATCACATAGTAAACACTCCTGATTATTCATGCACAATGTTTCACTCACTCAATCAATTCATTATTGATTAATCACGATCTACGCTTAGCAGAGAACATCCTTCATGCATGAAACAACCTTCAAGAGAAAATAAGAAAATACTCGCACAGTATATCACGTGAACCAACTCTTAATATACTCTAGCACGTGACCAAGACACGCGCTCCGCGTCCAGCACGCGAAAAGAGACTGAGAAACTCACCGCCTTCCAAATGTGGGACGATTCTGTCAGCGTCCTCGCAATGATTTAATTAGCCTCGTGCGAAGATATGTTGTATGTGTGATTTCGCGGTTGGGGCAAAAGGAAGCCATTGAGATACCTCTTCCTGCTTACTGCATCTTTATTTTCCTACACTGGGAAATTTGATTGACTGCTTTTTTTCTTTTGGTCAAGAGGGAAGAGGAGAGAATCCACTGGGGACCGATCAATTGCGAGAACCCTCTCTCGAGATCTCTCTCTGCGCCTTTTCCCTTTGCCCTTCCTTGCTGTGGTGGTGGCGGAGGAGGAGTTTTAGCTCTGAGTGATTGAGTCCAGGCAGTTATTCCTTGACCCCCGTGTGTGCGCGCCACATCGTTTGTTTGTGTGAAGGTGTGAGTGGAAAGTGAGAGCACGTTCTCGTCTGGAAGATAGCTATGCCACCGCGTAAGAGCGATGCTTCGAAAGCAGCGGGTGCGAATGGCGATGATGGCTCGGGCACGCCGACTGTGAAGGAGGTGCAGAAGACGGTTGAGGGGATAAATCTGGAGGTGAGTTCTTTTGCTTAGACATTCTTTCCATGGAGGATGGACTATGTTTGATGTCGATCAGTGGAGTCATTGTCTCTGTGGATGGGAGAGTTGGTCTTCGGGCAGTTTTGAAAAAGAGGAACGTAGAAGATGAGACTGACAGGTGGAAATATTGCAGGATCTCAATCTTCCTAAGAGTATCGTCACCAGACTCGCCAAGGGGATCTTACCGCCCAATACACAGATCCAGGGAAATGCAATGCTGGCTATGTCGAAGAGCGCGACGGTGTTTGTGAACTACCTTGCTTCGCAGTATGTTTCTCATCTTCTCCCTGGTTATCGTCGAACCATTGTTTCTTTTATATATGTGGCAGGATTTGAGCTAATCGGGGTATTTGGGATATAATTGTAGGGCAAATACTTTTGCTACAGATGCGAATCGGAAGACAATTGCGCCTCAGGATGTGTTTAAGGCGCTGGAAGAGCTTGAGTTCCCGGATTTTGCGCCCAGGCTTGAAGCTGAGCTTGCGAGTATGTTTCGCCGCCATGTTGCTTTTTTATATTCTGCTTTTTCTTTTACAACTTATCTTAATGGATGCTAACGGGGAACTAGAATTCAACGAGCTCCAGACCGACAAAAGAAACGTGTATCGCAAGAAAGTCGCTGCAGACAAGGCGGCGAAATCAGGGAGTCCAGCTGCTGGAGATGGAGATGCAGATGAGGGTGAAATGGACAGGGATGGTCAACCAGCGGCTAAGAAAGCGAGGATAGAGCTTGGAGATGTTGCAGAGGGTGATGCTAGTGAAATGCATGAGGCAGATGTTGACGAGGAGGTAGATGAAGAGGAAGGCCAAGGGGAAGAGGGGGAAGATGAAGAGGAGGAGGATGAAGGTGAAGAAGACGAGAGGCTAGAGGATCCAATTGAGGAGCCATCGCAGCAGGAAGGCGAGGATGAGGCATTGGACAATGGAGATGAAAGTGATTGATTGACGGAAGGAAGTCAAATATGAGGAGGATAATCAACACGCATATTGCTATTTTTGCAGGCTCAGGCAGCATTGGGTAAATTGGAGTTTGGGATTAAGTGACATGAGATAGTCTAAAAGTCAGAATCTACATAAAAGCAGACTGTTTTGACTCTGCGAGTACGCAGACTCCTGCTCCACGTTTTCTTCTGTAATCGGTCTGATGCTGATTTCTCAACGACTAAGAAATAGAGTTCACTTTAGCATACGATATTGCAATGTTTCATTCATGATTTGACTTGATCCAAGGGAATTGCCTACAAGCATACTGCCATATAAAAACGATGTTGAAAAGTCCGATAATGTATGTATGAACCTCAGTACATCCGTATCAAATAATGAGGCCTGACAGCCTGATAAACGAGATTCGTATGAGGGGACTCGGCTCGCGTAGAACCAACAGCGACAGGGATTCGGCGGGAAGACTAAGCCTATGGCGACATTAGCGCGGGATCGTCAACCCAGCAACCAACGTTCAGTTTCACACCGACAGGTCCCAATCAATTCGCGCACACAGGAGCATTTGAGCATCTCGCTGCTGAAGCGTGTCTGTTGAGCTGTATAGTTATGCGCGCAATATCTACCCGCTGCGAAACATGCTTTTCGTTTCAAAGCGGAGTGGCAAAGTTGAAAGCGTCAGAGTAAGCCCGCAGACATAGGGCTGGGCGATTATGGTTCAGCAATAATAATGAGAATGATGAGGTCAATGGCAATGGGGCGGGCAACTTTGATACTTCCGTAGCATTTCCAGGTTTTCCTTCCGTAAGCAAGGGCATCAGACGACAGTGGGAACGTGCCGTGTTGCACGCTGGATGAGCTGAACGCAGCGAAATCCCATAAATCGCAGAAAAGGGAAAAATGAAAGTAAAAATAAGCATGGCAATTCACTTTCCTATTGCCAAAATTTCCGCTATTGTTCGAGGCTGAAGAATGGCTTTTGTCAGCCAGAAGCATGACGGAGACGCCATTGGCCTTGCGTTTGTTTGTTTTCCGCCCGGCGTCGTTGTGCCTTCCATGTTTTGAGGGGCCCCATAGCCACATCACAAACCTTAGCGAGATCTGACATCGACTTGTTCGTCCATATCCGCAAGCAACCGCCCACTTAGCAACTCCAACTCTCACAACGCCAAAAAGGACCCCGTCGACCTCCTCGAAGATCGCCTTTTGTCTTCTACAACGGTCGCCAAACCCATATCTTTCGACTTCTTCCACCAGGGCGACCGTCATGAGTGCAAGTCTTGTATAGAGAGGCCATCCCCTAACATCGATCGACTTACCTCCTCGGCTGCTGTTTCCTCTCTCCGCCCGACAGAGAAAACATGGAAAGCAGCTCTTCTGTACCTTCTTCGCCCCTCTCCAATCTCTCCCGATCGCCATCGCCTCCTCTGGATTATCCCTCGCCTTCTTCTAGCACGCTTTGCGAGAATGGACCGCAATCCAAAGAAAATGACGCGCCCGGTCGGTTAGAGAACGACGAACCTCCTCCCGCCAAGAAAAGGAAGGTGGTGGAGCCAAAAGAGCGCAAGACCGAGTATCTCAACCTGCGCCATTTGTACGAGGGCTCAGATGAGGAGTATCTTAAGCGCCAGCATCAGCAACTGCAGCGACTGGTCAAAATCCTTAGGAAAAAGCGCAAGATTGTCGTGATCGCTGGTGCTGGGATTTCGGTCTCTGCAGGCAGTATGCTATTTCTCTTTACAACTTGTAAACCATAGAAAACGATTGTTCACTAATACTGCTTTAGTACCTGACTTCCGGTCTTCTACTGGCCTTTTTAAGACGCTGCGTAATGAGCACAAGCTAAAGGCTTCGGGTAAGCACCTCTTCGATGCCTCTGTTTACCGGAACGATTCCTCTACCAGCTCTTTCCATGAGATGGTTCGCGGACTCTCGCACTTAACTCAGAAAGCAAAGCCGACGCCATTTCACCACATGCTGGCCACTTTGGCTGAAGAAGGTCGGCTATTACGCCTATATAGCCAAAATGTCGATGGTATCGATACGTCACTAGAGCCTCTTGCTACAACCGTACCACTCAATCCCAAAGGGCCCTGGCCCAAGACTATTCAATTGCACGGAGGTCTGGAGAAGATGGTATGTACTAAGTGTGGTAAATTATCCGATTTTGACGGCACCTTGTTTGAAGGGCCTGAGCCTCCATCATGTCCAGAGTGCGAAGCGAACGATATTGCTCGTGTAGCTGGTGGTTTGCGAAGTCATGGAATTGGTCGTCTACGCCCAAGAATGGTCTTGTACAATGAATTCAATCCCGATGAGGAGGCTATTGGCGCGGTTAGCCATGCGGACCTCAAGACCAGGCCTGATGCTGTCATCGTTGTCGGTACCAGCTTGAAGGTACCCGGAATTAGGCGCCTTGCAAGGGAGATGTGTGCAGTTGCACGAGGCCGACGAGATGGATTTACTGCGTGGATCAATTTTGATCCAGAACCCGTCGGGGTTGAGTTCAAGGACTGTTGGGACTTGGTTGTCCGAGGTGAATGCGATGAGGTTGCACGTCACGTGGCACTCCCTAAATGGGACGACAAGGACATCGGAGAATATGCCCTCATTACGGATGAGCAGAGAGCAAAGGGCCAGCTCGCAGTTGAGATTAACTCAAAGCCTCTGGATGTCTTGAAGAACCAGGGCTTCCTCACCCCAGGCGCAAGCCCCAGACAGCAAAGCCCAGCTCCTATGCTCCTTCCTGTGAGCAAGCTGAAGCAGCCGCAACTATCGTTTATATCGCAGAATATACCCCCAAGAGAAAAGTCAGATGATCCCTCGAAAGAGACTTCTAAGATCACGGGAAAACCGAAAAGGAAATACACAAAAAAGGATACGGCTCCCAAGCCAACAAACAAGATTACAAGCACCTTCAAAACTGCAAAATTACCAAAACCTACTGGTACCAAAGACCGCAAGCCTCTACCTTCTTCACCAGTTGTATTACATCGCTCCGAGGCTACCTCGATGTTTCCAAACCTTACAAATCCTCCACAGACTCCTATGCAAAAGATATCTCCGGCTGAAGTACGCAACAACACCAATGTATCACCATATTCATCACCTCTATCCGAGCTGTGCTGTACACCTCCTAGAAATGACGAGACCACATATAATCGACGGGAAACTATATCGCCGAAAGGCGGGCTTCCGTCTGGAATGGCGCATCTACTTGATTAATGGAGATACTGTATCTCAGTTCTTGATGTGTATAGTCCTATTCATTACATAACGGCTGGACTCAAGCTTCATACGTTATTTGGTACGATGGATCAACTTACGAGTCTCATTATTGATGATATGTGCCGGCACTGAGCACTGGCGCCTAAGATCGAGGTTAGACTCACATGCACCTATATAAACATGCATACGTACATATATATATTTGGGTAGTCCGTTTATACGGGACGATTTGAGGAGTATTAAGCATAGAATTGGCGTTTTCATTCAGGAATGGGTCCGGTGCATGCAAGACAAGGGACTCTTGCCTGGGGAAAGGTATCATTCGGCGCTATTAACTTCCGTTTATTGAATTGTAATATGCTTCCTATGGCCGTTTGGTTTTACTTGGTGCAGTCTAGAACAAGTGACTCACCGTTGGACAGATTCCACGCTCATGTGTATGAGGGTTTGGAAAGAATACAGAAAGGGCTAAAGCCCCAAGTTAGGATAATAGATTTGTATTCAATACTTCCGTATGATCGAGCATGGATTTCTCATTAGTATCTAAGATTATCTAATCGTTCGTCTATGAAGTACTAATTAGTAGGGCCTTAGTATCAACTATCTGTCGCGCGTACGCCTGAAGAGGGTGTTCCAGAGGGAAATGCCCCTCCAGTAAGCAAAGACGGGAAGAGTATGTATGATCACGACGCGTCACCAAGCGAGAATAAGCCTCATTGTGAAGATTTCATTTGTTCTTTTTTTTTGCATGGGCTGAAGACAGCCTGGCTCCCGTGATATGAGTGGAACCAAGGTATATGCTGACGCTACAAAAACCCCATCCCCCGTACCTAACTAAATGCGTCAGAGAGAAAAAAAAAGGGGGAGTCTGTTGCTCCCTTCTAGAGCAGGTATAAATGTAAAAGATATCTTCCTATACCGAGCCTATGCCTTTCCCGAATTTTTATCATAATTTCCCTTTCCCGTCATGAAAAAGGTGATTTTTCCTTTGCAAAATACATCATAAGCACGAAATATGGGTGCTTAAATATTCAACCTTAGTGTACTTCCCGATTTTGGGCATTGAACAATCCATCTAAAAGCAAAGAGATGAAATATAAAGACCAGAAACGCCAACCTCTTGATGCTATAAGTCGCCAACGCGTAATATGAAGCCCAAACCCAACCCCAGCCCTGAAAAATTCCTGTTACACATATAACGCCTTCGCAATGGAGTTGAAAACAATACAACTGTTTTATGTAGTTGCTGCGCTCGCAGCAGAGCCCCCAGCATTTGCAGTATTTGGTGAATCGCTGGATCCATTCCCATTAGCAGCTTGTGCTGTTGTCTCGAGGATTCGCTTGTACATGTTTTCTAGTTGACTTGCTTGCGGACCCGGTTCTCCAGGCCAAATCGAGGCCACATAAGACCTAGAAAAGAGTAAGCTAAGAGATATTAATTACATATGAGCTAGATCTGAAACTTACCAGAAGGTCGGTACCAGTTCAACTATTTTGCTGTCTGCATTCTCCCTCTTGGTCTTTTCGATATAATCTCCGATTACTAAAAGCTCACGTTTCATTATCTTAGCACGCTCTTTTTGGGACTTGATATTTTCTTTTCTAGCGTACTGCACACGCTTAAGACTGTCCCGGACAGGTTTAAAGATCTGTTTCAATAGGATCTCATTTGGATCATCGTCAGTCTTGTTATCCGATTTCCTTGCTTTGTTATGACGTTCGTTATGGCGGTCATCATCATTGTGCTTTCTTTTCAAATCGGTCTTTGAAACATTACCATCGCCAGTGCTTGCCCGGTGACGATGTTCACCATGACTATGGCTATGGCTATGGCTATGACCCCTGTCCCTGTCCCTGTCTCGCTCACGGTTGTGGTTTTCAGAGTTCCGCTTCTTCATCTGTGGAGCGGGTGATGCCGATATAGAACCCCGAGTTTCGGACCTGCGATGGCCGTTGATACGGTCATTCTTTTTATTGTTTCGATGGTGATTTTCAACTGCGCGTTTGGCAGCCTGGTTATCTGAGTACTTTGCCTTTAATACTGATAGAAGGTAATCAGCTCGTCGAACGAGGTGAACCGCCCCAGGTGCTTTTGCGACCTTTTCATTGCCTTTACTACGCTCTTCCTTCTTGTCAACGCGGTGTTCCTCCAGGAAGAACTTTTCACGCAATCCTAAGTCTTCATCGTCTCGAATCTGGACCCAAGCACCATATCCATGTCTGTGTATTCCTACTAACAGCATGCCATCTTCTCGAGCCCCCCATTCACAAGAATAGTGAGCTGCTTTAGACGCGTCCGGGACACGAAAGTTTCTGAAATCAGACACTGCACCGATAACTTCTTTTAGCATCCGCATTTCACCAGGGCGTTCCACAACCGTTGCTGCGTTCAATCTGTTCACCCCCAGGAAGTCGAAGATAACAGCTTTCTTGTCTTTCTTTGTCAAAGCTTTATTAGATTGGCGTTCGATTGCCTCAATCCTCTCCGCTTCTTCTTTTAACCTTTTTTCACTTTCATCTGTAATGGCCTGTAATGTAGAACGAAGTAGCTCAATGTCACGGCCGCCAAGACGAGCATCTTTAATCAACTCCTCTCTACGATCATCGATAGACCCATATCGGAGGAAAGCTCTGAAGAGGTTGCGGGCTTCCTTTTCGTTCAACGGTCTCTTCGGATCCAACCGATTAGCTTGTGCTTCTCTCTTCTCTTCCAACTCTTCTTGTTTGGCTTGATCGCGTTGACGTTTCTTGGCAAGACGTTGCTCTCTCTCATATTCGGCTGTATTTTTCATGGTAGCCCTACGAGGTGCATTTTCCTCTACAATCTTAGCTAAGTATTCTTCATGCGCCCTCTTCTCTTCTTCCGCTTTAATTGTTGCGAGTTGGTCTTTTGGAATTATATCATCCCATTCGAGGTCGATCTTCACATCAGTATACTCGAAACTCTTGAGAAATTCTTCGCCGCCATCAGCAACCATTCCTTCGGGCATCTCAGTCTTATGCTCTTCCGCATTCTCAAGAACAGAATCAATATCGAGTTCCTCCAGCTTCTTCTGGTTACCTGACTGCTCGAACATCTTCTGGCCCCTTCTCTTGAGAATTCGTGAAATATCATCAGACGACTTCGGATCGTCGATTTTGCCGGCTTTAACAGCTTTCTCGCGCAGTTCCTTTCTCTCCTTATCGGTGACACCTCTCTGAATAGTGATAAATTCAAGCATGAGCTTGTTCCTAGCACGTTCAAGGACCTCTTCCTCAACTGTTTCTTTTGATACTAGCCTATATACGCTAACAGGTCTTTTCTGGCCAATACGGTGAGCACGAGCCATGGCCTGAAGATCAGCCTGAGGATTCCAGTCTGAGTCAAAGATTATAACGGTATCAGCGGTCATAAGATTGATTCCCAGGCCTCCGGCACGGGTAGATAGCAAGAAGCAGAAGTCGGTACTATCCTCTGCATTGAAATGATCAATTGCTATTCTCCGAGGGCCTGCTCCAATAGTTCCGTCCAGACGCTGGAACTGGTAGCCACGTAGCTGTAAGTAATCTCCTAGAATATCAAGCATTTTGACCATTTGACTGAAGATGAGAACACGGTGATTATCTTGTTTCAGCTTTACTAGTAGTCGATCTAGAAGCATCATTTTACCACTGCTAGCAATTAGACCTTTTAGCTGATCTTCTCTTCGATCACTGCCTTTTAGTATTTTCTCTTCTGCATTTGGAAACATGTAAGGATGATTGCTGGCCTTTTTCAACTCCATCATTATATTAAGCAAAGTATGCTTCTGCCCTTTAGCACCTTCATTGAGAGCGGCGTAATTCCTGGTGAGAATGTTCTTGTAGTAATCTAATTGAACATCAGATAGCTCAACCCGGATGATCTTCTCACTTTTGGGTGGAAGATCATTTTCGACTTTCTGTTTCGTGCGACGAAGGATATAAGGTTGTATCTTATTTGTGAGAGCGGCAATTTTTTCCCCGGCGGCCTCCTCAGTCAAGTCCATATTCTCCTCGATCTCTAGTTCGCCCGGCATTAGAAAGTCCATAAGAGCGGATAACTCTCCAAGCGTATTCTGAACGGGTGTGCCAGTAATTAATAATCGACTAGGTGCCTTAAAGTCAAGCAACTTTTGATAGAGTTGCGACTCTCGATTCTTCAGCCGGTGAGCTTCGTCAACGGCCAAGAATTGCCATTTTATCTGGGATAGGAATACCGCATCTGCAAGGATGTATTCGTAGGACGTGAGAAGGACATTGAAGCGGGGACGCTTCACGTTACCATCTACCAGCAATTCGAAATCTCGAATAATGCTCCGCGATGCTTCTTTTCCGTTGTATATGACATAGTTGATATCAGGAGCCCAATTATCAAGGGTATCTCCCCACGCCGGAATAGTGGTGAGAGGAACCACAACTAGGAAAGGACCCTCCTGACGTCTATCATGGCGGAGCCAGTTTAAGAAAGATACTGTCTGTACTGTCTTTCCGAGGCCCATCTCATCCGCAAGGATAACATTTTTGTTCTTAGTCCAGTTGTAGGCCAAAAAATTCAAACCAGTAATTTGGAAGTCCCTCAGTTGGCCGCCTTTGATGTAGCTTGGCTGTTCTCGAATGGGGACGTGCGGACTCCGCGTGTTAAGGTTCGATTGTTGACGATCAGAAGTTAAAGATCGAGAACTACGATCTAAATAACGGTCGATAGCCTCCTGTGCAATTTCACTTACAAGTGAGGCAGCCTCCCAGGTGCAGGACTCATAATAAAGGCCTTTCCATTTGACATAATATTCTGTCTCTTCATCACCATCGCGTGAACCGATCACTCTTTCAACCTTGACATAATCATTCAATGCATCTGAATCCCGTTCACGATCCAACATCCACTTCTCTTTCTCTTCTGGAGGGATATCATTGCTACGTGACATATATATGTCTTCGAGCACTACCTTTCGGTAGTAATTCTCTAGACGACGGAAACCGCGTACGCCAGTCAAGGACGTAGTAGTCTCCCAGGTCGAATGGTAATGTGATTTCCCTTGCCACTTGATATAATATTCGAAATCGTCACGTCCGATATCCTCATCATTAATATCCTTGTCTTCCTTAAGCCTGTGTTTGAGGACCACATCGATGTAGGGAGTGTTGTTTTCCACATCTGCGCTCCAATAATTAGGCGTCATTAACTCCGATTCATCTTCTAAGTCATCATCATCACTCTCTTGGTATGCACCGGCCGTAACTTGAGCAGCACGCCGGCTATTCCATCTCTTCTCCTGGTATACCGGGGCCAGATTTCCAGACTCAAGCTGGCGTCGGCGGTTCGCTCTAGCTGCACTTTTGGCGCGAGCACCACCATAAGCGTCACTATCGGAATCAGAAGTTGAAGAGCGTAGTGCGGGCGTAGGACGTTTAGAGGCTTGAACATCTTGTTAGTATCGATAGTACTAGAGTAGGGGTAGAAGGCATTCGATGGCCATCTTACATCGCTGCGAACGCTCCGGCTTTCTTCTCTTTTTCCTGTGGGACGGCACGATGTCGGAGTCAGAATCGGAATCATCGTCTTCTTCCTCTTCTTCCTCCTCCTCCTCTTCATCATCATCGTCATCAGATTCGATCTACAACTAATTAGTACAACATCTGGTATACCGGGACAGTGAAGACCACAGATCAGCGGTGTCTACGTACTATTCTTCGATGTTGAACAGGCCGAGCCTAATTGAACACGTCAGCTAGAGAAGAAAATTTTTTCAGCCATAGGATACCTACACTTCTTCTCAGACCATATAATTCTGGATTTGCCAGTATGTGTTCATCCTCTACTACGTGCTTCCGCTTTGCAGGTCGCCGAGATTCTGTTGAGGTAGAACGATCGAGGCGTTTGCCATTTGCTCCAGCTGGCCGTTCTGCGAGGTCAAAATCACCATCCTCGGACTCTTCCTGAGCTTCAGCGGCGGATGATTCAGACTCATCGGTCTCTTCAGCATCAAAATCGGATTGATGACCATTGGAAAGAGCTATTGAGGGCTCCTCGACAATAGGATTGGCAACATCGGAGAGATCAGATTCGCTATCGAAGGGGGCGTCATCGTGAGTAAGAGGAGTCTTTCCAGACAATGTTGGGTGACCATTGGAGAGCGGTATAGAGGTCGAGTTCAAGAGGATAGCTGGTGCTGGTTGGGCTAAGTCAACGATGTTAGCAAAGATGAAATGCGAAGAATGCTCCGAATTCAAGTGAAAACGCGGTGCTGGTACGTCAATAGGATCATCGCGACCATAAAACCATCAAAATGACATAAGAAGACAGGCTGTTGCCTTCTTGAGTATTGTCGGCGCATTTGGAGATGATCAAGGTGACTTTTTGATGCAGGGCTGATGCGTGAAGACCGACCGATTGATGACCGATTGCACCAGGATCCGCGAATATAGGCCCAGAATCGTCAAGCATACTAGATACAATGAGGACGACTATAGGAACCTATTCCGAGAGGCGTCCGAAGGTCCAATGTTGAAGTATAACAGGCTGAAGGATGGACTTCCGAGCAGGATTGATGACTTGCAGCCTTGACCAATATAGAGGAATAGGATTCCGGGGTGCAAAATATAGTGTTACTTACCAGCCATGCTGACGAGACCCGACTTCGAGGCATAAAACACTCCTGAATAAAGTTGTGGTTCTCAGAGAATTGTGTGGTGCTGGATTTGAAAGGTGATTCGAGAGGGATAGTCAAGGTAATCTTCAAAGCCTTAAGGTAGGTAAGTCGACAGGCGTACGAGAGGTGATGCCTCGCTTAACCGGCACAACCAATAGAATTGAGCGCTTTCACAATTATGAAAATAACAATTTAGACTGTGTCGTCAGTGTGATCCTTTTTTGTTGCGATAATAGCACCGCAAAGATCCGGCCTTTTGCTGCCTCAATACTCATCTGCACGATTACGAAGCGTGGCAGACAGTGTGTGCAAATTTAAAGACAAGAGGGCACTGCTCTATCTAGAGATCACAGAGAGCAACATTGCCTATCCACAGTTACAAGTATGGCTGATAAACTTACTCGGTACGTGAATTAATGCTCTACCACGACCGTGAAAGCCTTTCTGCGTTAAAATATTATATATTTTTTTCTAGATCTATACTGACAGTATTTCATTATAGTATAGCCATTATTAGCACCGACAAAGTGAGCAGATACTACCTCGAAATCTGCCCCGCTACCCCGCTGCAAAGTTATCCATGCTGATGGACTATTTTAAAATTAGTGCAAACCAAAGAAATGTCGACAAGAGTGCAAGAAAAGCTGTCCTGTGGTTCGAAGTGGACGACTTTGTATCGTATGTGTTGCCAGTCCCGAACAGTCCTGATCAGTTATAACTCCTCAGCAGGAAGTTACCCCGGACTCTAAAATCGCCTTCATCAGTGAAACATTGTGTATCGGATGTGGTATTTGCCCGAAGAAATGTCCTTTCGGTGCTATCAATATCATAAACCTTCCGACCAATCTTGAGTCCCAGATAACTCATCGATACTCCGCGAACAGCTTCAAGCTCCATCGTCTACCCACCCCTAGACCAGGACAAGTTTTGGGTCTTGTTGGATCGAACGGTATTGGAAAGAGTACTGCACTCAAGATCCTTAGTGGCAAATTGAAGCCAAATCTAGGAAGATATGACAACCCCCCTGACTGGCAAGATGTGATCAAGTACTTCCGAGGTTCTGAGTTGCAGAGTATGTCATGACTTGGTTCTTTTTAAGATAAAACACTAAGCATTTATTAGACTACTTCACCAAGGTCCTTGAGGATGATCTGAAGGCGGTTGTCAAGCCCCAATGTAAGTTCTTATCAGCAACCCAGAAGAACTCAGGCTCACACCGTTATAGATGTTGATAGAATCCCACGTGCCATTAAGAGCGCAGACAAGAGCGTTCGCACATTAATTGAGGCTGGAGCATCCATGCATAATCTCGATGAAGTTCTAGAAGTTCTTGGTTAGTCAATAATAGCTACTAACTTCTCTTTATGGAAATATTGATTACCTTTACAGAGTTGAAACATATCCTGGATCGTGACGTGAACTTGTTGTCCGGAGGAGAACTTCAAAGATTTGCTATCGGTACTGTTTGTGTCCAGCAAGCCGACGTGTATGTTTATAGTTTATTCGTTGGTTACGAAAAGTTTATACTAAGTGGAATGCAGTTATATGTTCGACGAGCCTTCCTCGTTCTTGGATATCAAGCAGCGTTTGAGTGCAGCAAAGGTTATACGCTCCCTCTTACGTCCAGACGACTACGTTATTTGCGTCGAACATGATCTTTCTGTGCTGGACTATCTCTCAGATTTTATTTGTGTTCTTTATGGAAAACCGTATGCCGGATCTATCCTAGCAACCAGACCACCTACTAATAAATTCCAGAGCTGTCTATGGTGTCGTCACCCTTCCGGCATCCGTCAGGGAAGGAATCAATATCTTCTTGGATGGACATATCCCCACTGAGAACTTGCGCTTTAGGGAGGAGTCTCTTACCTTCCGTATAGCTGAGGCTGCCGATGAGTTCATGGCTGACCGATCACGTGCCTTCCACTACCCTGCTATGCAAAAGACCCTAGGGAGTTTTAACCTGAGTATTGAAGCGGGTGACTTTACTGATTCAGAGATTATTGTTATGGTAAGTTAATAGGTACAACTTCAACGGTAATGGGTATTGATATTATACTTGCAGATGGGTGAAAACGGTACCGGAAAGACCACTTTCTGCAGAATGCTTGCTGGCGCTGAGAAGCCAGACGGAACGCAAAAAGTAAGCTGTTAGAAGATACCTCCGAAGAACTTTCAAAATTAATGAGATACACCCAGGTCCCTGAAATGAAAATCAGCATGAAGCCCCAGAAGATCACTCCTAAGTTTGAGGGAACTGTTCGGCAGCTTTTCTTCAAAAAGATAAAGCCTGCCTTCTTGTCCCCCCAATTCCAGACTGATGTTGTCAAACCTCTCAAGCTGGATGAATTTATTGATCAGGAAGTCAAGACATTGTCTGGAGGAGAATTGCAAAGAGTTGCTTTAGTTCTCGCCCTCGGTTTGCCGGCAGACATTTATCTCATTGATGAGCCATCTGCCTATCTCGATTCCGAACAACGTATCATTGCCGCTCGTGTTATTAAGCGGTATGTATTCCACAATCAATGCAGGAGACATGTCCGAACTAAGAGTATTTATAGGTTCATCATGCATGCGAAGAAGACTGCATTCGTTGTAGAGCACGACTTTATCATGGCAACTGTATGTATCTTCCATATCCGAGTACAAATCTTGTTTCGAAACTTCTTACTAACGGAGAAACAGTACCTCGCGGATCGAGTTATCGTTTTTGACGGACAGCCCGGAATTAAGTCCCGCGCTAATACCCCTGAATCCCTATTGACCGGTAATAATCCTCGTGCTGTTATGCTTTTGAGCTATTGAGAAGCTAATCTTTTTATAAAGGTTGCAATAAGTTCCTGAAGAACCTTGATGTCACCTTCCGTCGGGATCCTACGAACTTCAGGCCTCGTATCAATAAACTGAATTCTCAGCTGGATCAGGAGCAAAAGCTGAGTGGCAACTACGTTAGTGATCCCATCATATAATCCATTTAACAAATATTAATGCTCTGTTCTAGTTCTTCCTGGAAGAGGAGGGTGCCAAACCTGCTAGTAGTTGAAAAGGGCATCCATCATGAGAGAGTCCCATGTGTAAACAGTGCATTACCCGGCGTTAACAGATTAGCATCTAAACGGACGAGACACTCATCAGGTTTAGATGAGGAAGAGCTCGCATCAGATGAGGATGACGATCCTGATGACTGATCACGATGACGACAGTCTATCCCCTGTTGCCTGGTCCTATTTTCAAGCGATCTGATTCTTGGGCATGAACCCTTGTGAAAATATTGGAGATAGATTGAGGGGCAATGTAAGAAGCGGATGACTGTCGTCTGGTTCAATATAGCATGATTGGACTCATATAAAATAATGTGTTTGATATTTTAAAATACAAATTGGGCGTACAAATCTACATTCTGCATCATCTCATAAATGAAACAAGTCTGATAAGAGAGACGGATACACACCGGGAGATCTTTATCTTAATTATGGTGTCTGGATGATATAATCATCGAGCGGACCCCTCTTGTGATCTCAGAGCTCTGCCTGACGAAGTCATTATGCCACAGAACATACGGTAGTGCAATACGTACTGATTAGCGGCTGCTTGCGTGCATGTGTATTATTCTTCCTCAATCTCTCCTTCTTCACTGCCAGAGTGCACGGCTGGTTCTTCCTTGGGGAGCGCGGGCGGGGTTCTATTTCTTGGATGTCTGTCAGGGAGGGGGGAACGCTCACGTGGGGTGACCTCTCTCCTTGATCTCTGAAATGATCGTCAGTACTGAATTCCTGATAGATTCTAATAAAATGTGACTGATAAAATGAGCAACCAACCTTTGAATCTCTGCGGCTGCCAACACTTTCCTCACTGTCAGCTCTCCGTCGTCTGCTAATGCTAGGCCGCTCATCCCCCCAAGGTAATTCATCAATACTCCCCCTTGGATCGCCTCGCCTGCGATACAGTTTCTCTCTTTCGTCGTCGCGATCTCTTCTATCGCGATCATAATGACCCATTGAATCGTCCCTTCGACTTCTATGTGGCCTATCAAGGTCCCGTTCCCGATCGCGATCTCGACCACGATCTCGATCCCTGTCGCGATCACGGTCTCGTTCAAAGCCTCTGCGGGCTGGGGATAAAAGAGTATCAGCTACGCTAGCTTTACGATAATTCTTTTCGCGATCTGCGATAGCCTTCCTCCTGTCTGCTTCGTATGCATCTGGTTCCGGACTGCGGCTTGACCTAGCATGACGTCCAGCGGGGCGATGTGATCTCTCACCTCTGTCTCTATCCCGGTGTCCTGCTCGATCGATTGACCTATCGCGTCGTTTTAGTCTATCCCTGTCCTCTTCTTCCTTCTCCTTTAGGCGTCTTATAAACTTATCAAAAGCGCTTCGCCTCAGTTCATCGGACGGCAAAGCCATAAATTCTTCGGAGTGTTCTATACGAGGACGAATCCGGTCATACGTATCATCCGAACGAACAGGTGGATCCAGATGTTTAATGAAGGAACGTAGAGCATCAACTGCTCTTCTTTGCTGTCGTTCCGCCTGGTGCTTGTCGTCCTCTGTCCGACGGGACACTTTTTCGCGTAGCTATCATGACATTAACTAAGCACTTCCATTAGAAGACGGAAAATTACTTACCCGTTCGAAAATTAATAGTAATACATCTCGGTCAATGTTAGCAGTTCTTCGATCATTTTGCATCAATGAAAGAAACTCCTCAGAAGTAGTCTTTAGTGTAACTTCAAACCGTTTGTCCTGTGATAAAATTAGTAAAGCAACATAAAATTGGTGATGGTTTACATACTGCTAGAACATCTAAGACCTCACTTCGAGTGCTGCGTAATGCACGTTCTTCTTCTTCAACTACGTCCCAAAACAAATCTAACGGCGTAGACCCTGACTGTCCAAGCATAGCAGTATATCTTTCATCTTCGGCGATTAATGGATATATTTGGCTCCACTTTGTCCCCGCTTTGATCTTGTTGGCAGATTTTAACTCCTGTAACAGTTCCAGGAATCGGTCTCGGTTCTGTCGTTCGCGTCTTGTCTTTCGAGATTTTTGAAGCTGTCGGGCATCATTAAATGTTTTCTCTAGTGACTTGATATGGTTCTCAAACGCAGTCAATATATCAGACTTGCTGAGGATCTTGAACTTCTCATCTCCTTTGAATCTTTGGTCTGATTGGATAACACTTTGTGCTTCAGACCATCTCGTGTAAGGCTCAAGGTTAAGACCCTTCAAGATATCAAGCAACTCATCCATTGCCGCCTTCCGGGTTATCGCCTCTCTCTCGATATTTGCTTTCTTGAGCTCAATAATATAATCTTCGAACAACTGGCGCCGTTCATCATCATCATTTGCAGAGCGGAATATGGTTTCTCCCTCGATTATTGGACGTGCCGTCTTCCAACGGGTATAATGCTTGATTTCTGGATGGCTTTTTAGCATGGTTGCAAAATCGGTACGGAGTTTCGCAAGCCTCTCCTTTGCACGCTCTTTCTCCTGGAGCCGGACTTCCACGGCATATTTCTCAAATGCAGCCTTTCGGTCTTTGGGGTCTTTCAATGATCGATATTGCGGGTCTTTGATAATTGAGCGCATTGTCTGCTCCCAGGTCCAATCTGGTGGCACATTGTGGCGGCGCAAGAGCTTCAAGAAGGCAGCTTCTGCCTCTTCAAACGTTGGGTAATCAGGGTCAGTATTGGCTGGAACAAATACTTGAGTACGGTTCGCGCTGTTATCATGCGTGTAACTGATTTGTCGCGGTTCTGCAATAGTGTCTCTTTCCCTTGGTTGATCATACTGTGACGCCGCAAATCCTCCAGCAACAAAAGTTGGTGCCCTGAGAGAGTCAGCATTGGGAACACTAAAGAATTCTTTGTAGACTTACGGCGCGACTGGAGTTGGAGGAACATGTTCTTTTGCAAGTGCTTCTTTGTAAACATCTGGCATCTCCCAGGAACTCTGTTTCGTTTCTGTATTGTACCAGTATTTCCGACCACCCTCTGCCGTATACTCCTTCCATGGCTGGTTCGCAAGGGCGCGCTATATATAGAGTTAGCAATTTATCTCTGTCTGCAATTAGAGTCTTTGTCGTCTTTACCTCTGCTGGGGTCATTAACTCCTCAGGTTTGGTCCATTGTGTGGCCTTGGTGATCGTGTTGTAGTAATACACACGGCCATCGGCATTTCGAGCCTCTTGCCACAAGCCGGGTGGCCCGACATTACCATTAACACCGTTCATGGTGGAATCAGGAGGCAAAATGATTGTTTTGACTACAGCTCGGCGTGAAGCTCGAACGTGAAAAGAAAGTTCATTGAAGCTGTCTACTAGCGTGGCAGGGGTAGCCACAACGTCGCACGGCCGCTGTACCGAACAAAGACCGCAGGTTCGCTTTGAGGTTGCTCCATACCTCACCGAATTGGAGCTTTCTTCAGGGGATGGGATTTTGGATGATGCGGAATTTATATAAATCGCTTACACCTCGCGACTTCTGTTTCAGATCAGAATTTCATAACAATGGCGGAACCAGAAGAAGATACTAAGCCTCGCGGGAGTCTTGAGTTCGCAGAGAGCTCCGTTTTGGATACAATCGTTCCCCTCGCAAGTAACTTAAATATTGAAGAAGCGTTAAGCAACATAGCAGAGCGACTTGAGGATGGACAAGATTCCGTGTTAGCATCAATTCCACAGAGACAAGCTCTCTTTTTTGGTAGGCTACTACTTCCACAAGAGAAGCTCTATGTTTCTTACTTATTGATAGATATCAGATGAGACCGTGAACGTATACGTTGTTCTAAAAACCCCTTACTTCGATGAGACAGCGCTACGATTATATCTTGGCCGACTCGCCATCACACTCGAGGCGCAGGTCGTCAATGCTCAGCCGGAGAACTCTGACATTCCACCAACTACAGAGATAATATATAATGGCTCAGCCCAAGATACAGACCCTTTAATTATAGTCCAAGGGGCGGAAGAAGGCAGTGAAGAATCAAATGGAGGCCACATATATGCGGTATGGAAGATGTCTGCATTCCTTGTCCGGCCTCGGCTCCGGCTTCAGAACCCATCAATTGTGTTCTCGGCCACAGCAAACCTTAAGCCTGCCGAGCAGGTAGAGAATGGAATCTTGAGAAGAGAATACCTTCAAACCCAGGTTCCATCTGGCCTAAACTTACTGGAAGCTTTCGGTGACGACCCTGCATTAAATGGAGTTGTCCCGCGGCTTTCTGCTCTTCGAGTATCTAGGGTCACTCCTGCAACGCAGTCAGCTATAGACAGAATGAGGCCCCTGAAAAACATTTCACGCCGGTCGATTAAGGTTTACCCAGCTATTAACGCCAGGGTTCGCTATTCTCGACCGAATTCGACACCATCCAACCTCTCCGTCATGGCTATGCTAGATGTTGACATAACACCGTTTTCAAACTGCGAGGTCACCCTCACAGAAGTCAAAATGGGGATGATGGGAGGAACAATCGAGAGCCTCGACACTGTAGGAGAACTGCCGTTACCAATGACCTGCAGGCCTCAAGACGACGTGACGTTCCTCTACTTAGCAACACCGGATGACATGGACATCACGAACAAGTCTGCTGTCCGCCGCATCGACATCTCCATAGCAGCACAGGTAAACGTCGTGCCAGACGCCTGCCAGCCACAGATCTCCATGCAATGGACCACATCGCTGGACTTCACCCCGCCAGTCAACCCAGGCTACGGGACTCCAGCCCAGCCGATCCAGCGCGCCCATCGACCCTCCCAGCTCTCAATCACATCACCCATCGACCCAACGCCCACCGCATCCAACCTTGCAATCACCCGTCCTGATTCTCTCCCCACCATAGAGTTAACCACGCGCCAGGAGCGACTATCATCCGTTGATTTCGGCGTGACAATGAGCTTCACAGCTCCGCCCTCAGATCAACCCCTCTACCCCGGCATTCCCTTCGCCTGGTCCGTCTTCGTTGTAAACCGCTCTGAGCGGCCCAGGAAACTAGCCATCTTCGCGATACCCAAGCGTCGACGAACGGAAACCCGCACCATGCGGCCAGCGTCTACGGGGAGCCACCATCGCAAGCAGCATGATATCGCCGACGCCGTGGTCGATGATAACATCGTGCATGCGATGCAGCGCAGCGCGGCGATGGAGACGACGGAAGTTGTGTGTCTGAGCACGGATACGAGGATCGGTCCGTTGGCGCCGTCAGCGTGCTACGAGGTGGAATTGAAGTTCATGGCGATGAAGGTTGGGATTTTGACGTTGGAAGCTATAAGAGTGGTGGACTTGGGGACGCAGGAGCACCTGGACATCAAAGATTTGCCGGTTATTGTCGTTTCTTCCCCAGGCGAGTAGAGGGTGTCCATTGTACATTATCCGTATCCTTAAACTCCCGCATTTAGACTAGCATTGCCTTTTATATACCTAATGCAAAAACCGAATTCTGAAAACTCCAGTTCGAGTGATACCTGGTGATATACTCTACCTATCAACTGCAATTCAGTGCACATAGAAAAGCAAAAGGCAAATTCAACAGTTTTACGATCAGAGCTAAATCTCTTCCCTTCATGTTTTGTAATACTAATAATTACATAGATACATTATAGCAAATATAGATAAACAAAGGGGAAAACAAAGATATGACAAATAGGGGGTAATCTTTTTTGACCAGCTTTTCTTTTTGAAAAATTTTCCCAGCCAAACGAGCAGAATCAACAAAATATACCTATAATGATAAAAAAAGAAAAAGAAGAAAGAGATCCATGTAGGTCTCTATAAGTGTAAGGAACTCGCCCCTTCCTGATTCCTAAAAACAAGGGACGGCCCCCAAAAAATATCTATGAATAAATATACACAGGTTGAAATGAAAAATAGAAAGTAATAAAAATGGGTATCGAAGAAGCAAGGCTAAAAAGGCCCAAAAATACGCCTGCTCATGACACATACATTCGTATTCATAAGGGGATTAGAAAACAAACAAACGTCCCCCATCACTTTTGTTTTGTTCAGAAAAGGAAAGAGATATTATGGCATCGCACCTTCGTGGCCTTCAAGAGCCCGTCTTGCGGCATCTAATCTTCTTCTCCAGGCCCGGCCTTCCGTGCTCCCACGTCCGGCCTCTTGCAGCCCCAAGACGCACTGGCCCAGACTGGCAACAATACGTTCAACCAGGATCTGATCCTCTTTCGCCAACATAGACACCGGTGAAGGCTGGGGATCTGTGCTAACAAAAAGATTTCCAGCTACCAACGGGTCATTTCGGAAGTCACCATGCGAGCTTCTATCTCCCTTCAAGTTACCTTGAGACTTTGCCTTATTAACCAGAGGAAAACTACGTGTCGTCCCAGACGATCCAAAAGACTCAATTGAAGCCATCGAGGGCCGATGCATTCGAGTGCTGTTCCAGTTCCCGGGAGGCGCACTAGCTCTACCTGATGCATTACCATGGATAAGAGGATCAAATGTGGCTCGCTTTGGTGTTGTAGATGCGCTTAGGCGACGGTCGACAACTTGTTGCACAGCGAAGCTCTCAAACTCCGCATTTTGCACAACCGCAGACGCACGTCCTTCATTAGCAGTCGCGAAGGTAGCCAATGTCGAGATGGACTCCTTACTACCCCCTCGAGCATGGCCACGAGCCGTCCTTTCGTCGCCTTTTCCATCTTTCGATGTTGTATACACCACAGGTCCCTTTGTCGTCTCAACTGACGTTTCCGAATCGAAACTTCCAGTACTATCACGCCGCCTAAGAGCTTGCTGGCTTATGGTGCCCATTGCGCTATGTAAGAAGAAATGCTCATAATCAAATGCATCCTCTCGATCCTCATGGGATATCTGCTCTTGGGGAGCATCGTGGTATGTAGAAGCACCACTCTCGCTCTCATAACCATCCTCGTCATCTCCATTAACGCTCTCGTTAAACTCGGTTTCTGCATCACCTCCTGATTCCCTGGACTGCTCCTCATTAGCTGTATCGTAAGTTTCCTGGTTTACAGCATCTCCGTTATGAGCAGTGTGCTCGCCATTTATAACAACGGAATTCCGGGTTCCCGTAAATTGACTCTCATGCACGTCTTCATAAATGCTTGTGGCATCGGAATATTGAGAAATACGCTTCTGGTCTTCCATGATCTTATGGTCCTCTTCGCCTGGAGACTTTCGGGGTTGCTTATGATTAGGATCTTCACGAGTCCCTTGGCTCCAGGAAGGATGTCCAGTGCTGGCGTCCGTATTCAAAACTCCATTGGGGTGGTTTGGAACTTCTGTAAACTCGGCATTTGTAAAAGGACTGGGTGTCCGTAAACTCTGCATACTCCGTCGTTTCATACTATCGTCTCTCGCTCTATCTCGTAGTGCGGAGAGTCTACCTTTAAGGTCTTGCATTTGGTTCTGAAGATCTCTCATCTGTAAAGCTGAAGATGACCTCGACATATTATGGTACTCGTTTGTTGGACTCAAATATCCGTCTTCATAACCAGAGCCACTACTATTTCGAGTACCATTCATCCCGTGGACACCATCATCCTCACTCAGGGGCTCTAAGGGTGCCGCGACTCGAGGAGGCGATGGCCTAGTAGAAGGAGATATCACTGAAGAAGGACGACTATTCTCTGCGCTTCTCGACCCTTCATACCTAACACTGTTCCCACTATTTCCCACATATCCAGCAGCACTTGCAGAACGAACATACGGAGCGGCTTGCGCGTCCGCCTGTATTTCATTGTCACTGTGAACTCTAGAATGACCATGACCAGAAGCTGACTTTGGGGACGGAGGAGTGGTATGTGATAGGCCGTTGGTGGAAGCTGCACCAGGCTGCGGGCTAATCCGTGCGTCGGGTCGCGTAGGTGAGGGGGTAGTTCTTGATAACGGACTGCTGCTGTGTATTGACAATGATGGCGATGGTGAGGTATACAAGGAGCTCCGAGCGCGGCTTAAATTCCCTTCCATGTTCTAAAGGTTGCTGCATCAGTAACTTGTAAAATATCTTTCAAGAATAATGATAATAAAATCGTTCCACTCACATTCAGCCTCCGCTTTGCATTCAGCAAGATCTGCTCCGCCCTCCGACTCAAGGCCACGCTAGTTTCTCCATCGTCGTCCCTGCCCTTCAGTGCATTGTTTGCCAGCCTCTCCGTCTCAGATGCCACAATCTGCTCGCTATAAGAATCTGCCACGCTCTCCTCGTCGTCACCCTGGAACACGCTATCATCGACACTAACTCCATCATCGAAATCTCCAAACATCTCCTGATTAGGGGCCGATGTGATCGTACTGGTTGATTCCATGGACATCTTCCTCTCGTGCTCCTTGGGTCGTTGTCTCTTCGCAATGCCCTTGGCCGTGGGCCCGGTACTGTCTCGTAGGTGTGATACCTGGGCCCTCATTGCTCGTCGCTCGGCGGGCTTGGGCAGCCTGCTAATCGTACTCTCCGTCTCCGTTACCTCTCCAATATCTGATAGCATGGTGCCATTGCCGTATATAATTGGCGTTATGGGCGTAACAGAACCCATCTGGCCGGTTCCCAGCGAGTAGGACATGTCTCCGCCCATGCCCCCGTTCCAGGCGTTTGAGTTCGAATCCAGACTCAGCTGGGGCGGAGAATCGGGGGGAGAATCATAGCCCTCATACGGGAGGATCATGTCTGGATTCGTGAGGGTTGGGGAGGCAGGCAACGAAGGATAGGCCATGGTGGTGGCCGTATTTATTGTTTGGATATGCATCGTGCCGCGCAAACACACGCCCGCGAAATACTGGAGAAGGCAGGTGCAGCGTGCCGAAAAGGAAGGGTTAGAAAGCAGCTGGCCCAGACACCAACGCCCGTCTGACGCAGTTTGAACCGCGGAGCGTCTGCAGTTCTATGTGTCGGTGGTACTGAATTTTTTTAGAAACCTTGGATCTCGAGGAGCGAGCGAGAAATGGGCAAGCGCGGCTCCAGTCTCAGAGATTAGATAGCTGCAGGGTGGACCAGGTTGCGAGGTGAGACGGGTATGAGAAGAGAGTGGTTGCAGGAAGGAAGACGATCTGGATCCACGTCGTGACTGTTGGGATTATTGCATAGCGGAAAAGACAGTACAGATTTGTTGTAGAGAATAGATAGGTTGTTCGGGAGCGTACAGGACAGTGGCTGCTAGGAGTAAGAAGAAAAACCACACGCACAAGGGTAGCGATAATACAGCTGGAGGAAGTATAATTTGGCTCGAAGATCACACAAGCAGCATCGTATCCGCACCGGTACTTTTTTCCACACCGTCTGAAAATGGGGATCAGCCATGCGGTACCTGGATCACTCTGGTCCATCACTGCAGGGAGCAGGCTAGCCAATCAGAGGGCGAGTCACGCATATGTAATACAGAGAGGTCCGTCCTCCTAAGTACCAGTACCAGTACCAGTAACTTATTGCCCTATAGCCATCCACAGTGCACAGCAATCTGCGATCCCGTGCGGATGTACCTGTGAGGCTCCTCCTTGCTCAAAACCACCCAGCAACGGTTTGACAGAAACAGCCTTGGAAGCACGACAGGGTAAAATCATCCATTCTGATGCAGTCAGCACATATATCACCCGCATTATTGTTATTGCAGCAGGTCCTCACTGCAATTACGGGGACGACTTCCTTATTCCCTCCAGCGCCAGCGCCCATATTCCACCGTTGCCAGAGCTAAGGCGGGCCCGCCGCTTCAGGGGCTGGAATAGGGGCTGGTGCCAGGCCGGCTTGACCCTGCCCCAGAGCCCCGTCCAGCCTGTTCGCGCCCGCGTCGAGGTTCGTGCACGCTTCTTCCTTCTTCTCTCTTTTTGTGCTTTTGGCCAAGCAGGTTCGTCTAATCTTGAAGTCTTACTGTATTGAGCATTGCGTAGAGGCTCCCGCCCCGCTAGGTGTCTAGATCGTCTAGATCCGTCTATCGCACTGGGCGCATGGCTAACCACAACGCGACAAGCTGCCAGACCAACCTGCCAAACCTACAACAAACATGCTGTTTGCCGGTGCGTTTTTAAGCGCGCTGCTGCTGTACCCGTATGGTAGAAGAGCACAAGGCAACCAAGCCGAGGCAATTGCAGCCGACTCTCATAGCACTGGGGATGACTATTACGGTAATCATGAACCACAAGGAACCATGACTGCCTTCCCAGGCTTCAACTTTTTGATCGCAGCACATGCAAAACCTTGTGACTCTGGTCCACATTTTCCTGCTACTTCTACTACTTAAATACTGACAAGTGTATTGTGTACGGAGCTATCTCTCTGTAATGCGTTAATGTTAATAAACCCCATGACTCATGCCGAAAGCAAAAGGTGGGAGAGTTAAAATAGCTAAGGTAAGCTTTCAACTAGTTCAATGCCATTGCCATTGCCATCATAATCTGGCCTGTAGGCTCCTTACGGTTGCTTCTTTCTGTATATAATCCCCGTGGAGAGGTAGCAGTTTGTGGAAGAACCAAAATATCATAGGCAATTGCTTTCACACCTCGGTTTAAAGGAGAGAAATCCTTTTCTTGTCAAAAGTGGAAAAAAATATATAAGGAAAAGAAGAGAACGAACATCCCCAGAAGCCTCCCTCAAACACAAAAATAACTCTCCAACCATGTCCATCCCCGGCTTCACCCTCTCGCCCTGCACCCTAGACGACATCGAGTCCATGATCCACGTCTACCAAGCCGCCTTCGCCAGCAACCACTTCTCCAACCTCACCTTCCCCCCCGCCACCGTCGCCCCCGCCTCCAAGGCCGCCTGGCTCCGCAAGCGCTTCCTCAAATACTTCGCCCAGCCCGAGATCCGCAACTTCAAGCTCGTCGAGGACAGCACGGGGAGGCTCGTGGCCTGGACCCGCTGGGCCTTCCCGCACGTCTTCTCTGAGCAGGAGAAGGAGGAGCGGAGGAGGGAAGCTGAGCAGAAAGCTGCGTTGCCGTCCAATGAGAGGTGGCCTGAGGGCTCTAACTATGAGGCGTGTGAGTTGAAGTTTGGTGGGTTGGATGTGTATCGGCAGAAGTATGTTGATGGGGAGAATATGTATCGTACGTCTATTTTTATGTTTCTTTGGTTTCTATGTCTTTTAATTTACTTTTGCGTTATTTCCTCCCCCACCCCTTTTCGTTTCACCTGGCTATGGAATAGTGAAATCTCTTTTTACTCCTTTCATTTTGATTATCTCACTGGGAAAACTTGATTTATACAATGACAAACGTCATTTTTAACTCACTGACGGATCGGAAAATATATAGATATTCATTTCCTGGCTACAGATCCTGCTTACCAGCGCAAGGGATTGGGGACTGTGTTACTCAAGCATGGTCTCGATCTAGCGGATGCTGAAGGGAGAAAAGCATATATCGAAGCCACTGAGGATGGTCGTCCACTTTATCTTAAGCTGGGTTGGAAGGACCTTGATCGATTAGTCGTGGACGCTTTTGGCGGTGATAGACCTGCGGTGAATTATATTATGATCAGAGATCCTCAGCCTATCAACTAATGGCTAGAGATACCCGGTTTGTAAAATATATACAAAATGCATGTTCTAAAGAGCTACTTTAACCAATAGATGTATCCCAAACCATGGATATTTCCAATGAACCCATGTGTCTGCCGGCGTCTTTTGTGCGAGCATTTCCTTAGTGACATATTCGCTGTTCTGGGGGTCTCCATGGTACCCCCAAGATATCAAAAATCTTCTTTTCGTCCGCTCCCTCAACCAATGTGCCTTGAGTTATTTTCTGCCGCTGTGGTCCTCTCATGACATCTTTCCACAGTCCTCGCTGGTTTAACCTGTATCCTTTCTTGCTAGCTAGCAGGCGAATGCTCCGATTAAAGATATCATCTCCGGTAAAGTATATCAATGCTGCCCCCAGCTCTGTGTCTGGTACCAGGAGAAGATCTATTCTTCTCCAGATCTGATCTTTAGAGCCTGGTAGCACACAACATCCATGGAACTTGGAATTAGATCCCGAATGGGTCAAGGAAGCTACTAGAAAACCGGCGTCGGTGAGTTTGTCAGTAAGTTGTTTCAAAAATGGCGCTAACTCTTTCCCAGAGGAAGTCTTTGGCTTTGTGAGGATGCAGTCTACATCTCCAGAGCTAGATGCTCCTCGTCGGTAACTACCTCCAATGATCACCTGCATAGCAGGATCAATCGACGTAGCATACTGCTCAACCACCTTGCCTAACGCAGCAACTTCTTCACGAGGAATTAGAGTATTAAAGTCATCATAATGGTCAATACCAATGCGTTGATTTTCGGTTAACGAGGCATGAGTCTTAAGATCCTCGAGCGTTTTATAGCCTTGTTCAACCCACCTTGAGGCTTGACCGGGCCCCACCCCATAGATATTTGAGAATAACTGTAGAGTTTTATCAGCTGGATCTGACTTCGTATTGTCTAGTTTCCGTAGGGACTGCGTTTGTGCAATCTCCTCGATTTTGAGAGCTAGACTTTCGCCTATGAATGGCAGCTTAGCGGCCTGCTCTGCGGTCGTTATTTTTGTTGTCTGTTTTCGAAGAGTACCAATCGCCATTCTATATGCTCTTGGACGCCATGTATCACTAGTTCGACCATAGTAATCGGACATCTCTTGGAGAATAGATATCGTGTGAGCATTTGGGTTCGATTCCGGAGTGACTCCAGTGCCTCCTTTCATACAACTGAAGTTCTCCTGATTCATGGCCCCCTTCGGAGCTTTCTTCGGCTTTGATTTGGAATTGCGTCGTCCCTGTAAATTTGAATCGTTGTCACTCAAGTCACTATTAGAACCCGAGTCATCTCGTGAAGATGGTCTACTATCTTCACTTTCATCAAGAGGAAGATGTTGAACACCTTTTGCGGACTTAATCGCTTCTTCGAGTTCATCCTTATTACCCTGTTGCAGTGTATTGGTTTCTCCTTTACTGTTTTCTTGAGGAGGTGGATCCTTTGGTTCACCCTCGACTGGACTATGATCTGACGACGACCGGAGAGTTGATAACGCCCGGTGTCCCGCAACATTCAGAACTGATCTAGATTCTGGACTCTCTGACCGGCGAGGGACATAATCCCATTTTCCCGGCTTCGACTGTCTCTGTTTGATTGCCATGGGACTGGAGCTTTGGGCAGCTGTAAGCTGAAGTTGTTTCTCTTCAGTCAGGTCTGGTTGGCCACGGAGAAAATATTGTTTCTGCTTGTAATTTAAAACTGCGCGAAAGGTGATGCAGTCAATTGGATAATTCTCATTTGTCATGGTGACACTTGCTGGCACCGCTTTGAGCTGGAGATATTTCATCACATCCTGATAGGTAAGGTTCTTGTCAACAACAATGTGTGTAACTTTTGGAGTGAATTCCTTTTCCCACAGAGCTCCATACTCTCTTGCTCTTGTGATTTGAATACGCCGCTGCTTTGCGATATCATTGGGTGGGATATAATAGAAAGTAAAACCTCGAAAGATTTGCTGATCCTCAGGGACAAGCTTGATTGTAGGTTCTGCTCGTTTTCTTTTACCTAGCGAAGATGCTTTCTTCATGCTTTCTGTAGGCTTTGCATTCGTTTCTGCAGTAGATACCTTTTGACTAGTAGTTGATTGCTCAGGTGTGCTCTTATTAGGAGGGAAAGATACTTTTCCCGCCGATACACCACCGGGACGGTTAGAAGTATTTGTAGTTTTTTCTGAGAAACCCGAGTGCCGTAGTGTTTCCACTGTTACCTGCTCATCGCCAGAGCTGTTCGCCAGGGCGTCAAGTTTCTCGAAGTATAACTCCTTGTCCTGTTCCAAAGTTATTTTGGAGGCCTGTCTCTGTGGGTACAACCAACCATATCCAAGCTGCTTTTAAAACTGGATCCATAACGAATGTGTAAATAACAACGAAAAGAACAGAATGGGGTCTCTGCACGGATATATTGCTAGGCAGTCGAAGTCGTGATGATTAGCCGGTACACTAACAAAGCGCTACACTCGGGAGGAGCAAACCCACTAATGTCGTGGTCACAGGCCCTATATTCGTGATTAAACGCGCTTGGCGCTTCAAAAGCTGCGCTGTGAGCATCTTGCTGAGAGATGTCGTATTTGTGAACAGTACTGAGCTGAAATACACATGAGATGAGAATAATGGCACTACATCGGCAACACAATATGGATGTAGTTGATATTGTTCGTACTGTGAGAATTACATCATAAGATACTAGTCAAGGTATTAGCGTCCTCTTCACAAAGTAACTATGGTCAGACTGTTACACAAAAAAATAGGGGGATTAAATCTTTCCTTAGGAGTTCGGAATTATCACATGATTCCAGGACGCGTCTCAGCCGACTTTGAGAGCGATTACATGAGCCCCTTGCTTGATGACAGCCGACTATCTTTCTTCACAAGACTCATCTAATTCGACGGGCGACGACGGGTACAATGCTAAGACTGCAGTCACCACGACCACCACAAAAGTACCGTTGTCGGAAAATCTCGAAGGCTCAAGATTCCTACTTCGTCTTGGCCGTGGTAAAGCTATCATTTTTCTGAAACGCGTCGTAGGGGCGGGCTGTATCCAGACTTTTCGGAACCAATGCACAGGTTCACAGGCCATTCTTTTGAATAATATGTGACCATACACATCTATATTCAACTGCTATTACTGGTCATTCTGATACGCAAAACAAGTGTCCAAAGATCAGAGCCTTCATTTTGAACGCATACAAACTTGTTAGAAGTTTATCATCAGACCTCCTAGGGTCTCTTCCATGGTAATCATGATTGAGGAAGTTTTTCCTTGGTCAAAAGAGAAATCTACGATTACTATCAACGTGGAGGTGCTGAGATTTCCTCTCATTGTGCTCGATTGGAAGTGGGTGTATGTGAGTTAGGATGACGGGTAGAATTTACGATTAGGCTCAACATGGCCATATATGTATGACAACGTTTTGAGAAGGTGGTACTATCAGATATCTTCGTCGCATAAAGGCAATTCCCCCGCCCCCGCCCCCGCAAGGCTCCGGTAGACACAAGTAGCCATGTGGCTGGCGTCTCTTAGGTTGCAGTGGGAAAGAAGGCGGGAGAGAATGCAGAGTTAGAACGAAAGTAGATGGATTTGCCAAGTACATCTAGACATCAAGGCAGCCACAAGGCGAATGGCGGAAAATCTTCTGATTCGCGGACAATCTCGAGTAGGACTCTCCGCGACCCCAGAGTGAGCCACCGCCGAGGCGTCTGGGGTAGAAGAGTATGGGGTATGGGTTCACCGTCGCCAGCTAATACTCCGTCCAAGGCCTCGTACTATTGTAGGTCCTTGTGTGGTAGTAGATGAGGCCTATCATCCCCCAAGCGAGCTTTGACCCTCTTACCGCACCAGCCATTTGCTGTTCAGGATGACATTATTGATGGATTCTGTACTAGGTGTGGCCGTGGGCTTGACTCTTTCTTTCAGGTGTATATCTAGGGGTAGGCCCTCCCTAGACTTCGTCAGTGCTCTGGAGGACATCCATGAACCAGCTCCACACGTATTTCAGATCAGGGGTTATGTTGCAGTAATTGTCCATTTTTCCAAAATTATCTTTGAATCTCAACTTCGGACTCGTTGGCTGTCCTGCTCCCCAGAATGCAGTTGCCAGACAAAACCAGGGTCTTTAACTGGTGTGTATATCACAGATATTCTAACTCTTCTAAGGCAACTGCTCATAAGAATTCAGGTACATATCTCTCGTAGCATCAGCATGCATGGTGCTATATGGATATGATGCCTCCGTCTATAACTCTGTCCAGGGGTCAAAGCATTGGGTAGATTGGTTCAACGATCCAGTACGACCAGGTCCATATTTAGGTCAGACGCTTTATTTACACTGTGTAGGACACTGAGAAAATTGGCGCCGTAAACACTGCCTACACTGTAGGAGCCATTGTTGCAGGGTGGTTCTTTGGTGGACCTCTTGCTGATAGGTTGGGGCGAAGATGGGGAATGGGAATTGGATGCTTCCTAACCATTATTGCAACCTTTATCCAGACATTCTCACCAAAGGGGCAACTCGGATGCTTCATTGCAGGCCGTGTCATCATTGGTCTCGGCCAGGGTATTGCTCTGAGTAAGTCATGTACCTTTGTCTGGGTGCTAATGTCTAGCATCTAATATCTGAATAGCCGCTGGTCCCGTCTATATTGGAGAACTTGCACCCCCACAGATTCGTGGTAAGATCATGGCTTTCTGGCAATTGTTCTATTCAGTTGGCTCCTTCATCGCGTACTGGATAAATTATGCTTGTTCCCTGCACAGAGAATCTCTGGGTGAATGGGATTGGAAGATGGTCGTCATCTTCCAGATGTTAGTGCCCATCATCATTCTCGCGCTACTCCCATTCATTCCAGAGACACCCCGTTGGTACATCCAGCACGGCCAGCAAGTAGAGAAAGCACGTCAAGCATTGCGCCAAGTTCGGCCTACTGAGCAGGAGGTTGAAGATGAGATCCTAAGTATCCGAGAGGCTCTGGAGTTTGAAAAGGAGGCTATTTCCAGCTCATACACTGCTTTGTGGAAAGACCGTTCCGTTCGAAAGCGTCTTCTCCTTGCTTTCGTACTCAATATTGGCCAGCAGCTTACTGGCCAAGGAACACTCAATACTTATTCTACTGCAATCTATAAGAAGGTATTCACAGACTCCAGTACCATTGCACTTATCAATGCCCTCAACGCAACGTTTGGTATTATTTTCACCTTGAACGCCGCATGGACAGTCGATCGTTTTGGTCGTAAGTTCCTATTCATCGTCGGCGCACTCGGCATGGCGGTTTGCATGCTTTGTGTATCCTTGGTCGGTTTAGAGACGCCCACGCTTGCCGGAGGCGCGAAGTCAAAACCAGTCGGCATCTCGATTGTCTTCCTTCTATTCTTGTTTATCTTGTTCTACAAGCCATCCTGGGGAGCGACAGTCTGGATCTGGACATCCGAGGTCTTTTCCATGAATGTCCGAGCCCAAGCCGTTGGGATGTGCTCGCAGATGCAGAACGTGGCAAATTCGATATTCCAGCAGTTTTTCCCCACCTTCCTTGCGCATAAGGGATTGTAAGTTGCCCCGTTTCTGCACTGCTGTGACCTCAGACGTATCATTTCCATTAGAATTAACGCATGTTGTAGTAAAACCTTCTTTTTCTTCTTCGCTGTCAACATTCTTCTCGCTGTATTCGTTTGGTTTTTCATTCCTGAGACGAGAAAGGTCGCTCTGGAAGAGATTGATGTCCTCTTCGGTGGATCTAACCATGTTGAAAAGGGAGGTGATCTTCTTCATGTGGAAGACGCACATCATGCCCATGTCGGGGTTGATCATATTAAGCTTGCAGGATCTGATGGTGCAGAGGCACAGCAAGTCATTGAGCTTAAGGCATAGGCATTCTTACTTACGGTGGCAGGATGCTATATCTCTGAAGATTGGTTTATGTACCAGGTTACGATGCATGGGTATGATATGTTCTGTTGCAAAATATTCCTAATGTAAGCATTGATGGTCCCGAGCAAGGGAATGCAACAATCATGACTTTACAGCCTTGGCTTGCTGTTCGACATATGTTTACATCATTTGCGCGCTGGTGATGTAATTTTTGAACTTCGTATTCTATAATCTATAGTTCGCCAGTCCTGAAACCTAAGGACAGTCCATGAATGCGCTCAACCCGAAAAGGTCATAAACTAGTATACATCGGCTATCGGACAGAAGAATGCTAGAATTCCGCCCATATCGTCCAGGTTCGGAATTGGTATTTGCAGGCATAACTCAAACCCTCTCATCTAATGATGCTATGAGAGGATGAAACATAGCACAAACCAATAAAACAATGATCCTCTTCTTTCACACTCTGCACCCGTTTTATTCTCTTCCCAAAGCTTCTACATTGGGTGCAATAGCTCTGTGTCTCGTGCGCTACCACCTATAGCTACTCCTACACCTCCCAGTGAGAATCGGCAATAGTTTCGGACCTAACTCTGAATTTTGGATTTGGTAATACTAGGCTTGGAATTCTGGGTGCCTGCATCTCGGCGGAGGCTGGATTTGAGATGTATGGAATGTATTCTGGTAGTAATGGTTGCTACGTAAGTCAGTAAATGTATTCGAAGATCATGCTCAGAACAGCAGGACTTACTCTCTTGGGTGCTTTCACTAAGGCCCTACTCCAGACTTTATCTGAACTCTCTCCCTCCTCATCTGCACTAGAAACCTTTTGCACAAAAAGACGACTAGCTGTTCTGGCCTGTTGTATATGCAGATAGAGTCTCCAGAAAAGCCACACTAATAAAATGAAGCCGCCCGTAATAAGGACGATGATAACAATCCTGGCTCCAAGTCTCGCATCCTCATCTTCCGACTGACAATGATCTAGTGTATAGTCATGATTACTGTCACACGTCCTACGGACACCAATCCAATGGACATTGACGTTCGGCCAGGATTGGGTATTCGGGTTTATGGAGGTCGCATCATATATAGGCTCATCGTGCCCCATTGCGTTATGAACCCTCAAATATCGGCGCTGCCTGGAAGCGAGGATGACAATGAAGAGGATTATTACCAGCACCATGATTGATTTCTGAGTTCGATTCCACATTAGAACAGGAGCGTCACCCCAGAATTGTGCTGGGATTAGTGAAGGTCTCCTAAAGTCTGGCCTGCCTTCATCAGTAGCTGACCTCTCGGGAGAAGGATTTATCACCTACATCCTTTTCAATACAAACAGCACTTAAGCACTGATTCTTAACAGTATCTTATTAAACCGACTTATTAATAGGGATTGCCGCTATTGTATATTGATAACCGTAAGGAAGCCTGACTATGAGTTATCATATCATGTGGATACAACACGACAATAAAGACGCAAATGTGGTGCCAGAGGATCTCCAAGTTAAACCGGCAAGTGCAGGGATATACCTAACATTCTAAGTGATTTAATGTTGTGTAGTATACGGTCCTAACAAGGAAAGAGCGAGATTCAACCCACCCGCTACCGAGTATCGGGAGCCTCGAAGCTTCAAAACAAGCGGCCAGTATCCTAACGAAGAGGTCTAATTGTCAAATATCCCGTGTCTCACATCATAAAACCGTAAATATTCTTGCTCATATACATCGTATCTCGTTTTCAATTGTCATTATGACAAGGCGGATTTAGCCGGATCTGATCCTTCTAGTCCTGCATGTTACCTCGAACTCCGTGGTTGGAAGAAATTCTAGGTCCCATATCTATGCTGGCCCATATGGTTCCAGTTATCCGTGAAGACAGCTCCCATTTGGTTAGACATAGGTGGAGACATGGATGGTGGACTTTGGCTATGAGCTGGCCGGTCACCACGGCGCATTCTTATTTGATGCAATGAGTTCAAGAGAGCTTGTGATTGTGTCTCAAAGGTTGACTGGAGTGCTTTTGAATCCTCCCAGCGTTGCCCAAAGGTCTTCAAGGTATCATTGATTTGAATAATACAATTTATACTCCTCTCGACGTTATTTTCTCTACCAGAGCTAGGCAATGGAGGAGGAGGAGGAGCACCTGGGAGAAGTGCTACATAGGGTATAACTCCATTCAAAAGTCGCTCTTGGTTTTCTTCGACAACTGCCATAAATTGGCTTCCTATAAAGAAGACGCGCAGAGCATCGTGATAGGTTATGAATGCTGGGTTGAGTGGGTCCCTACTGAATGGGAACATCTTCTGCATATATGCAATTGAGTACTCGAAAATAAGAGTTTTCCCGTATTCCGAAACAGCTGGCACGCGAGAAGATGGGGCAAGACAGTATACATAGCTGTACAACACCTCTAAATCAAACAGCTTCCTCATTGCAGAAGGAAGCCCGCCAGGGTATGATTCGGACCACTCACGCATCTCCTGGCATACTTGCCAGAGATAATTTGAGGATCCCTGCAAAGGGCTTCGAGATGACTGAAAAAGCTCCTGGTACCACCGCGATTGAATTGTTCTTAGCTGAAAGAAATGCAAGGCTGTTTCAAGGGAATGTGGCCCCACAACTGGAGGTGAGTGATCATTTGCTATTGTTGCCGCCATCGACGGGAGAGCAACGTTAACCGTATCATCAGCGAAGGAGAAGGCCCGAAAATGAACCATGCTAATGGATCTGTCGCTTGTTATTAGCAGTTTCTCGAAGCAAGTATAGTTTTAGTCATACCTATCAAGGGAGTATACGCAATAAAATACTTTCCGTCTTAAGTCAAGCGCATTTTTATCAGGCTGTTGCTCCTTGGGAGCGTCCTGATGGAACCCCAGGTCAACTACAGCGCGGCAAGTAAATCCAACCAGCTGCCAACTATCAAAGTGTGCAGGATCCAACATGGAATATTGCACAAGCATGACCAGCGCTTGAATTTGAACTATATATCCAGGCGTGAGAACTTTATCCGCATACTTCAAAGCACGGCCCACCCAAGCGACACCATCCGCATAGAAAGGATCAGCTCTGGTCCTTGACTGAGCCACGGATGCGACTGCTAATACCATAAACAGAAGCCAATGCTCAAAATCTGCCACAGGACGGCCATTTACCTGATATATTGCGTCAAGGGCGTTAAACAGTGCAGTCTCAGAAAAGACTGGATAAAGCGCATAAACATTATCCAGATAATACTGGACTAGAGCCATAGCAGACGGCCTTGGGGGCAGCTGAAACGTTTTTTCCTGCGGGACGGGCTCGTTCATGGTAGCAGCAAGGACAAGACGGGCAAATGTCATATTAGTTGTAGCAGCCTCGAAGTCTCGAGTTGTAGCATCGACAGAGCTAAACGGGATGAGCAAATGAGCTTCAACAAGAGTAGGAAAATACATACAGAAACCCAAAGTCAGACACAAGCTCATTAACGTCTGCCGCTTCCCGGCGTCTTGCAGCCTTTCCATGAATTGCAGCACGGATAGTGGCTAGAGAATCCTTACGGTCAGGGGGTTCCGAAGGGGGTTCGTCGGCTTCGTGCATAGCCACGGACTCTTTTCGAGATCTAGCATACGCTATCCGTCTTTCAAGCTTCTCCACTCGGGATTCAAGTGACGCGACATAGCTGTGAACAATTACTATCTGGATGACCAGTACTGTGGCTTGTGGTGAACAAACCTCCGTTCTTTCCCTTTAGCAAATTGGTCATTGGCACTTGAGCATTCATTCACCCTGCCTGACTTTTCACATGCTGTACATGCAGGTAGTTTTCCATCGCACTATGTCAAGTAAGTTACTTTTCTCTCACTACTCACGAAGGACAAGGAGATGGCCCAAACCTTTATCTTCGCAGCACGGCCTTAAGATCGATGTTAGCTGGATCATGGATTAGAATGAAAAGTGTTGCCTACATCTTGAGCATGCTGAAACTGGTCTCGAGACTCTCAGCAATGGTGTCTCCAAGGGACCCGTTCTACGCATTTTGCCGGCGCAGCACCTAGCTCAGAGATATCTTCACTTGCAATATAAGGGCTACTTAGATCCCATCATCTACTGAAATGGGTATGTATGCTTTCACGCAAAGTTAGCGTTGACTCATCTAAGATCAACGAAGAAGAGTGAATATGATTTAAACGGTGTTTCCCACGCAACGATCCCAAGAGACCCTCTTCATGTAGGCAGCCGGGAGAGTGGGTGCATATGCATACGCACGACAAGTATTAGAATTGACGAGAAGTAGGGTGTGATGAACCGGGCTCTGTTTTGTTTTACTTACTCACGGCTGCAGGTCTTAGAATGCAAAACCATTAGATGAGCCCATCTACAGCGTCAGGCTTAGGAGGCTGAGATCGTCAGGCAAATGCCACCACAGCCTGAAATGAAATTCGAGCTACAAAATATTGACGGACAAAATACGCCCCGCAACCTGCTCTTCTGCTTTTAGCTGCGGCCGGGAATCTGGATATAAGGTAGCTTAGGAAGGTGGCAGTATATCTGGACCTGGTGCCGTTGCTTCGGACGTTTTCCGTTTCCAACTCAGGTTTCTGGGAGAGCGGATGTGATTAGTTCGCACAACCAGAGCGATAAGGTAATCGTCGTGAGGTCTAAGCGACCCTCGAGGACCAGCCCGTGCAGCGATATTTCAGGGGGGCCAACCTCGAGCCAACAATAGCCCAAGTTCTGGGACTGCATAATAATTATGTCTTACTTCGACTAGAGACCGCTTTGCCCCCCGATGGGTCTGTATAACAGCGGCTTCCAACAAAAACGTTGACCACTATTCGGCTGCACTTTCTCTGGTCCAATCGAGAGCGGGGGATGTCGTTTGGCCTGAGAGATACCAGAGACATTGTGCGATATCCATACTCTCACCATCAAGCCTATCCATCTCGTATTATTTTCAAGGGTCAGACGCCGCAACTACTGCAGGAGCACGCCACTGATTCGCCCTGAGAGTCGCAAGTGGGCAATATCTAGAGCCGGTGATCCTCTACCGCCCAAACCGAATGCAGAGTACTTCCACATAGAGCCCTATGCGACGATGGTGAATCTTCCGCTGTCAGATATAACATCATCTCGCAGCGTCGCCGACAATTAATTCCCAATATCTCCATGAATCCAGCAGATGTGTTCCGGCATGGCGCAAGGGACGTCAAGCCGTTCCGTGAAAGCAGCCACGAGAGCGAGGATCACTCGCCCAGAATCGCACACACTTTAACTGCATGTTGCAGGTGTCGTCAGGTTTGTAGGAAATTTGCACCAGGATAGGGGATCATGTTGAGGGCTAATATGTGTTTCTAGAGAAAAACAAGATGCGATCCTAATCTTCCACGCTGCCTTCCTTGCGAGCGCGCCGGCTCGGTATGTGAGTATTTTGATACAACAAAGGGTAAAAAGATATCCCGAACATATGTGATACGGCTCCAAGAAAAGGTGCAAGCTTTAGAAGCAGAACTTGCTCAGTATATAGAAGAAGAGGGGTTTCCACAGAATACCGAAGACATTGTTCGCCCTGGAGGTCTCGTTCGTCTCGATGAAAACGATGATACCCCGCGATATTTGGGCCCATCTAGTGGTATCGCCATGACCAGACTTGTTATGGAGGAAGCGAAGAAGTATACTGATTCACGGTCTATAAGAGAACTGGTACCCGAGGTTCGGCAGCGAAGGAAGCTTGCACAAGCACCTGCGGTAGTAACAGAACGAAAGAAATCATATCCAATGATCAGCGCTGTAGCCGCGCAAAGTTTACCTAGTCGATTGGTAACTGACAAGCTAGTAGAGGTATTCAATCAAAAGGGTACGTCACACTTTGTCTCACGCGAACTTAATCATACAAAGCAGTGAATTTTATTTGTTGATCATTTCACAGCCCAAGCTCTATTGCCAACGTTGCATGAGCCTACACTGGCCAAGGACCTGCAGGATGTCTATGATGGTAGCACTGATCCGTATAAGAACTTTGTTCTTAGGATGGTGTTAGCAATAAGCATGCAAAAGCTAGATTCTCAATATGCCGGTCTTGCGGACAGTTACTACTTGGCCGCTATGGCTTACATAGAAGATGTGATCCGTCCCAAGGATATAAAGACTCTTCAGTGCTTGGTTCTAATTGCCCAATATTCAATGTTGACACCAACTCGAACTGCTATCTACTATATTGTAGGCTTAGCTACAAGGCTCTGCCAACAGCTGGGATTGACCGAGGAAAAGACAATTGCACAAGGGGTGTCCATGGGGCTTGTAAACCCCTTGCAGTTGGATATGCGGCGCCGACTTGCATGGATTGTTCTCTCCATGGAGTATGGTTTAGCACAAAGTATGGGTCGGCCAAACGCATTTGCTACCGGCCAAGATCATGTTGATATCAAATTCTTCGAGGTGGTTGAGGATGAATTTATCACTCCCGATGGTGTCCTAACTGCAGCCCCATCGGAGAAGAAGGTGCTATCTATACATTTTCTAAAGATGAGATTACTGCAGGCAGAGATTCGGAGAGTATTATACGAGCGAAAACGCGCTGAACCGAAGAACGAAGATCATCCATGGTTTGCAAAAATGGAACAAGAACTTCAAGACTGGCTCGACCGCGCTCCTACAAACCCAAACTGGGCCAAAGCTTGGTATGTAGAGGTAGCGTCTTTGTGACTCGAGTTGCTAATTTTCTTCGTGCAGGTTCAAAGGGAAGTATAACACTATGTTAGTATTTCTTTTCAGGCCGTCTCCACAAGTTCCTAAGCCATCAGTTCGTTCAGCCCTGATATGCTACGATGCATCAGCATACAATATCAAGTTTCAAAGCCAGCAGATGCAGAGCGGTCAGACGGATATCACTTGGGTGTTTGTTCTATCTTTATTCATGGCCATCAATACCATCCTCTGGACAATATCCTATCCTGAAGTCCGTGCTCTCCACCGCAAAGAGGAACTCGAGGAACACATTGATATTGCATTGGATGTTATCGAGAAATGCCGAGAGCGTTGGCCAGGAACTGCTGCCGCCTCTTCTCTCTACTCGAAGCTTGCTAAGGGATGCTTGATGAGTTATAGAAATGATAATTCCCACGCAGCTTCTTCGCTTTCAGCTAACTCCCCGTCCTCTCTTACGGATGCTAACTCCCCATCGGCGTCGGAACACTCAAGTGCGACAACCGCCTCTTATATACACTCAGCATTCCATTCATCCCCACCGCAATTTGGCTACGTGTTTGATCAGATGCCGGAGCAAGTTACGTTTGACTATAGGGATTCCCGACCACCGCAACCATCTTTTCGTTCCAATTCTATATTTATGTCTCCTTCAACTAGGCAGACGGAACGTCGACCTAGCTACTTTCCACCAGACTTTACCCAGACACAGACCCTACCAAATGCTTGGTATCCGAACCAGGATATATTACACCAGTCCCAACAACTATCTCTTCCGAATCCTCAGATATTGTCTGAGACAACTTATTTTTCCGAAGGTAGTCCATTTGGCCCACATTTATTTTCAGAGCAGAGCTATGAAATTGGGTTTAGACATGGGAGTTTGAGCCAACAACAGCAGTTAGAATTGATGCAAAGCTTGGAGACTGAAGGTGTAGCAGAAATCGATAATTTCATGAATCTCACTGCACAGTATGAATACCCCATAAAGTTTGAATAAACTTTTGCGCCAAACGAGACTTTAACTATATTTTTATGTCAGACACTGGATATCTGATTGATGCGTTTCAACGAGCTACCCGCTTCAGGTCTCTTAAGGCTTTCAAAAGCCAAATAACTATCAAATCTAGATAGTTTTACGAACGATGATGTTGACGATGCCACATTTATTTGGAAGGCAGCAATGAACTGAGATAAGGGTTTCTTTTTGGAAGGTATAAATGATGTGAATATACCAGATTTGCTGCGAAGCAATATATATTTTTAAACTCAAAAGAGTACGTTGTAACGAATATATCACGGCAATCGAAGAGATGATACCCATTCACAACGATATTATGGCAACTGCATTAGAATTGTATATCTAACGTGTGGTTTGGAATAATTCTCTCTTTGCTTTCCCTTGAACTGATGCTTTTCTCTCTGTACTGCCTGAAACCTTGTTCATTGACGGAAATGCAAATCGAAGTATTACTGTATTAGGTATTAGTTTTGTTGTTTGCAGTGTTGTTCATTGGTATAGGTTCTTCTAGGGCAACTGTTCTACTATTCTACTGCAATGACAAGATTTATTGGGCTTTTGTCATCTAGGATAGCTCATCTTTATGTGGACCATGGCGACGGTGCCTTATGCACCCAAATATGAGATAGGCAAGATGATAGCCCATTAACCCATCACTTTCCAATTCGAATTACCGGGACAGTGCAGAACAACTGCAACGGCTGTATGTCTCTCAACCCAACTATATAAGACTTTCTCTAAGGCACACAAAATGAGTACCCTAAGAGTAGAAGCAATAAAGCTAACCATTACCACATATTTACATTAAGCACTATGGTAGAGTTGTTCCATGTGCAATCACGTGGGTTACCAATCGGCCTCTTCCCTAATCATTCCTGAGCTCCCAGCGTTATCTTCTAGCTTTAAGCTCAACATTGATCCTTCAAATGACCTTTCGGTTTTCTTTCTCGCCGTATGCTTTGAGCTCCTCTTCTTTTTCTTAGAACCAGGATCATCACTAATTGGAGCTTCCTTGATCCATTGTACAATAGCTTCTGCTCTTTCTGTACTAATAGGGTATTCTTTCCCATCTTCTTGGGCCCAGCGCTTAGGTATTTCCCTACCTTCCGCTTTCCTAGCTTCCTCTTCCTGTATACGTTGTCTTGCAGCAACTGCAGCATGGAAGCTCGCTTCATCGTGAACTCTATCATCCTCTAATGCTTCCATAATGGCCTGTTGTCTAAGGCGTTCTTTCCTCTCCGCTGTGGTTTCCTTTTGCTGACTCGAAGACCCTTGCCCTGGAAGAGGGGCTGGTGCACAGAGAGTTTCCCATGAGTGCTGAAGTTGAATCCAGTTATCAGTTCGACGTAGCACCTCAATCCAATCAGCCCGGCTAGGAGATCGTGGTGCCTGGAAAATAGGATAACCATCGCAAATTCGAGCCAATCGTGCGACCATGTAGGCATGACGTTGTAGCTCGCGCGCTGAAGTTTGTATCAGACAATGACATAGTAATAACGAGTGAAGTGCATCAGTGAGGAGTGGATGATAAGTAATTGCCTCATTGCTATCTGCATTGGTGAAGAGTTCTTTCGATGCTTCATGTTGTGAGGGCTCTGTCTGTTGCTTAGCTGTCGCCACATTAGATACCACAGGATACGGAGGCAGATCAGTGAGTGGAGTCGCGGAAAAGAGAGATGAAATCTGATAGATAGTAGCCTTTGGAGGCCTTGTTGAATCAATGTGTTCGAAATGTTCTTGTTGCCGATTATGGTTTGTATGTCTCCAATTATGCGGAATCAGCGCGCCGGAAAGTTTGTCGTTACTTGGTGATGAATGAGTTGAATGGTTCAGTATTTGCCGTGAGGTCTGAGGAGTGATTTCTCGGAATTTGGGTATATTGTAATTGTTTGCCGCTTGGTGTGCCTTATGCATATATTCTTGAGTGAATTCGCTAGGTAACCCTGCAGTGTAATCGAACAGAGATAAGAAAGAAATATAATCCCTGAGAGCACGCTTGGCATAAGTTTTCACAGTTTTACGAGCTTCCAAGCGCTGCCGCTGGGCCTTCGTTTCTGCTTCGCTCAGTGTATACACTTCTGTGGTGGATGCGCTGTTACCGTTAATCATTTCACCTCTCATGCTATTAGATCTATACTGTTGGGTTGGAAGTGCCTGTCTAACATGCTGAAAAGCAATTGTGAGGTAGACACCGGCACGATGGAAGAGAAGCTGGGTTTCTAAGCTGCTAGGGTGATCCTCCTCTTGTAGCTTTGTTTCTTGTCTCCATCTGTTACTGCGTTGGGGGTCTGTTGTTATATCTCGTGCTAACTGAAGCTGTTGCCCGCTAGTTTCATGTTGATTCTGGTAATATCTACATATCTGTAGTGCTGTGGTGAGATCTTGTGCAGCGCCTAAGAAATCGTCTTTGAACATTCTCGTAACTGCTCGAGTCCTGAGTACCTCGGCTTCACTTGATCTCTCAGCGATCACTTGGTTTAAAGGCTGCAAGCTAGTACATTCAGCCAATTGACGAGATGGTATCTTTTCATGAAAGAAATGAACGTATTTCGCATCGGCATTCAGTGGACTTCGTTGTAAGACAAGTTGAGCTACGTCCTCTAATGAAGAGGCTGACTGCATTGTGGCAACACTACAGGCAATCTCATCTAAGTGATAAGCTTTCGAGAGCTTCTGAGTAGCCTGCTCTCTCATTCTGTGTTTGCGCTCCCTACTCAACTTCGCATTACCTCCGTTCCCTCCAAGTCCCAAACCCAAAGCTGTCCCACTATTTGGAAAGAGCCTGTTGATGGCATTGAGCGAGTTTGTGAGGGATGAGGAGGTGATACCGTTAGTGGCTCGCACTGCAAGGTTTGTTGCATCGTCAACGAGTTTCCGAATTTTGAGAAGATCAAAAAAGACGGCTGGATCAATAGGTCTAGGACGTGGTAAGTAGTAGTTATTATTTGCAAGACTTTCGAGGACGTCGGCGGGTAATTGGAGCCATGGGCCATGAAACGATGATATATATCGCCAATGCCTGTCACGATGTTAGCCACTAAATCTAAACATAACAATTGTATGCAACCTGTGCAATGGATTAAGCTGTGTTGACTATGTTGTTTGTGAAGAAGTAGCCATAGGCAGGCAGTTAAAACGGTGTACGTTCTAGTAACGACAACAATCTAAAAAGACCAGTGATATGCATACTTATTTCGGCAGATAATCAGGGAAGAAGTAGAGAGGTGCGGGGGTTTAGATTCGTCGTGTCTAGACTTTAGGATGGGAGGATCCGTAGAAACTTTGGTATTAGGGCTCTCGCCAGGGCTTTTGTTCTTTTTCTTTGCCATTCCGCGGCATGTGTTATAAAAAGTATGGGATAAAATCAATGTGCCTTGGGCGCGACATCATTGTGAGGCGCAATGAGAGATCTTTGACATCGAACTCAACATCACGGCTTGTAGACGTCCAGAATAGGAAATTTCGGATCAATATGCAACCGAGCTCCCGATGTAGATTACGGGTGCTTATCGTGCATATCCCCTGCACGTTAGCATCCTTGCGTCCCACTTTATCGGATCAGGGTCCAGTACTCCACGCAGAATCAATCTAATTATGATTATTGCTCACATAGCTTACAAAGTATCCTCTAAGTTTAATTCTCAAACTTAATAAGATCCAAGATCTTATAGATATCACCAGAAGAAAATTCCAGAACTGCGCTACCATACCCTTGTAACAACAAACTCTAACCTGGGATCTTGATGAGCTCGCTGTGCTATCACACTCCAGAATTCATACAACATATCTACGTCAAGAACTGAGCGCAAGGCATGCATCGACCGCTAGTCCAACCCTTGGATTCATTAGTAAAGCTTTATTTGGATGTATCTTGCTTGTCCTCTTACCTGCCCCCTTTTTGCACTACTACGTCGCTGATGATCTCTCTATCTAAATCTGGAAACATAGATGCAAGAGTCTCGACAACATTGGCGTGTTCTGCCCGCTGCAGTCTATGTGCCTCTGCAGCCTCTGCACTAGCCTGCCGTGCTGCAGCATCTTCAGCGCTCATCCTTTCTCGGGCGCTGTTTCCTTGTGGTGCAGTCCTTAAAGGACTTTGAGGACGATCAGTGCTAACTCTCGGCGAGGGTGTTAACCGTGGCGTATTTCCAGGAAGTGGTGTTCTTGCCGGCCCACTTTGAGACGAAGGACCATCTTCTGAGAATATTCGGCCGATCGAGGATAAAGGTTTTTGGATACTCCGAAGTAAACCACTCATAGCTGCTTTTTCATCTGAACCACTTCCGCTCCCATTTTCGTCCTCATTTGAAGACATTGATTTTCGAGGAGCTGAAATCTCTGCTTCTATTGACTGCCGAGATGTTACTTCTGGGCGGCTTGGTCCAGACTTCTCTGAGATTCGAGTGGGGGAGTTTGCCAGTTCGATCTCTGCCTGGTGTTTCTCTGCAATGGCAGAAACGGCGGCTTCCACGTTCTTCTCAAATTCCTCATCAGAAATGGTCAGAGAGGTACGATCTAGATTCTCAATGAATTGTATAGCACCCAGCTTGCCCGTATTAGTAATATTTCTGAGGTACAAGTTAGTTGGGACCTACAAGAGACGAAAGATAATAACCAGCTTCTCCCCCAAGCTTTTCTTGATTCCTGAATCGCAGTATGTACTGTACATTAGAAACCAGATGGTCGGGATTAGACTGAAGGACGACATATATGAGCAAGGGCATGAAAGAATCAGCAGAGGAGTCGGATTTAGAGTGCTTCAGTAGCCCTGCAATTAATTAGACATATAAGACAATAGTTCTGGATGAGACATACCAAAAATCACCTTACAACAGTTAAGTACACAGATTATTTTGTCCCGAGGCGCTCTATAAGTTTTTAGTTTCAGAAGTTCTGCCAGACATAACGGTTAGTTCAAAGCAATGCCCAAAAACATTGTAAAGCATTGTAAGATAATCACCTTGTTGTGCAAGTACTAAGAAGCGTCTGCCGCTATCCCCAACTGGAGCAATATCTAAATGTTCCTCCCTTACCCATGAGTATATGCTTATTTTTTGAGCTAACACATCATCACGTTCTACGTCCTCTTGGTGTTGTCCCCTTCTTCCAGGACCCATAGGACGTTCACCACCCCTTTTCCTCGGCTTCGATCCAGGGAGTGGCTGGGGAGGCGGTATTGCCGGTGAAAAGGTTTGCGTATAGAGTCGATTCATTACCAGCTTCTCCATTCCTTCACGAGCATTATCAAATTCAGCATCTGAAACTTCTCTCCAGACTTCACATTGGGCCATTTTATTGGTTATGAAAGCCAAGAAGTCACTGATTATCTTCACCTGCTCATGGACCATCCACTGTTTCTTGCCAAACTCTTGCAAAAATGATCTCAGAAACTTCGCAACTGGATCAGCCGTCTTGTGCCTCAACTGCTCCAAAAACCTATGGAAATCAAAGGGAAGATCTGGTTCCGGTTCTGGTGCTGGAGGCTGTGGCCTATGTAGCGAGGCATTACTAGGACTTAATGGTAAATCCATACTTGAATACCGCTCTTCTACTGGCCTTGTGGGACTAAAGGCACCAGGTTTTGGCGGAACTGCAGGACCAATATCGCTATCTCCCGGGTCATCCGAGGATAATCGAAATTCTTGTAGGCTCTTAGCTACAGTAGGACTCAACGGCTCTAGACTCGATTTTCGTGGGGGATGTTGTATGGGATGGCCGAGCAGCGGTCCGGCAATCTCAAGTCGCGGTGACATCACTTCTTCATGGCCAGGTCCTTGACCTTCTTCACTAAATTGATCCATAATGCTTTGAATTTCTGAACTTGATCCTACTTCACGTTCATCTTCACTAACAGGTTGCCTCTCATCAAAACCTGCGTCCGATCTTGTGGGAGATCTAGGCGCTTCTGTCGTAAGAGCATAATTAGGTATGCCAGCGTCTCGAGATGGCGACCGCGAGAGCTCTTGAGAGGAAGTAGAAGTTGGCGGTGCTTGAGCTACAAACGTATTACTCCCAGTATATAGGCGTGGGAGAGAGACTTCTCCGGTAGGTGGCGCTTCTGGTTTTAAAGTCGCTGTAGATGATTCCATAGGGTCGATGGGATACGACGGCTCCGGTGATGGGGATACTTCGTCCATCGTAGGTGCTTCCGGCCTTCCCATGGTTGAGTCTTTCCCTTCCTTTGTTAACTCCGTAGGTATTGCTTGGACCGCCTCTTGTAGCTGAAGGGTTTCAACACTACCCGAGGCCTTCCGCTCAGCCTCTCCACCATCATGGCTACCCTGGGTGCTTCCTCCCAGACTTTTCTCATCTTCCGGGACTAAGCTAGATGATGTATTTGTGGGTTCATCCTCGCGATTTGTATCCTCTTCTGACTGTCTGGGAGACATACATCCGCGAGCGCCCCAAGCAGGCGTACACCGGTAGACTTGATATGCTTAGCGGGGTATTCGTTGAGATGTGGACGTCGCAGGGCTTCGAGGATAGGCAATGTGCGACGGAAACAAAACGAACGTCAGAGGTATTCGGCGGTCAGGCATCTGGGCCTCACAGCTATGGGTTTGTCTATGGTGTTGGTCAGTGATCTTCCTAGGTTATATAGTCTGGAAGCCACCAAGTCATAGGGTAGGGGACTTCTCTACCTTGGTACTTAAGCTTTACCAATAGCGGGCGCGCATGTGAGAAGCGAGGTAGCCAACGGTTATGGCTGCCGGAAAGTAGCCGGACAGGTTTATAAATAGACTGGTAGGTATTCCGTCCGGTTTGTTCTTGTTTGAACCCCAGTCTCGCCTGCACAAAATTCCATGTAGGCTACCAATCGCCTCTAGTACAATACAATAAACTCGATCGAAAATGTTTGACAAAAGCACAACGTGATCTCTACTCGTTGTCCGGGGGTTGGAACACTTGAGATGTGTGGTATATTTGCTTCGGTTTCCACTCGAGCATGTCAACACCAGAGCGGTGAGCTTAGAGAACTTCTCCGCAGTAGAGGTCCCGATCATATTGGACAAGTCCAATCAAAGGCTACCATCAAGGATGGAGCCACATACTGGTTATCGTTTACGTCCACAGTATTGGCTCTGAGAGGGGGGCATCTAACGCAGCAGCCTTTTGAATCTCCCACTGGTAACTCTGTGCTCTGCTGGAACGGTGAAGCATGGAGGGTTGGCCAAGGCATCGTGGAAGGTAACGATGGACAAGTTATATTCGATCTTCTTCTTAGTGCTATCTCTTGTAATGAGTTAGTATCGGATTCAAGGATAGCTGTTCTTGAAGTTCTTAAGAGCATTGCTGGCCCCTTTGCATTCTTTCTTTACGACGGAATTCATAAGCAAATATATTTTGGACGTGACCGGCTGGGCCGCCGGTCACTTCTCTATAACACTTCTCAATATCCTGAATCATTAGAATTTGCTAGCGTTGGGGATTCCGCAAGTGGTAATTGGCAAGAGGTTGAAGCCGACGGGATCTACATCCTATCATTTACAGATGGACCTTTATTCTCTCATGACCGGATAGAAGGTCCTATTTCATTAAACTCCATATCTTCGATACTCAGGGTGGCATGGGGATCACCAGCCGCCAATTCCGAGGTAAGGATAATTTATCAAAGTTATATTTCTCATCTCTACGGAGGACTCTTCAAGGTGGGTACTTGATATACTAATCAATACTCAGCAGACACTATCAATAGGACAGTTCAACAGAGATATTCCAGACCGCGCCTACAGCTTAAGTGCCGATTCCCCATCGGTAGCTGACCTTAAGCACCAGCTGCATGAATCTCTCAAACTCAGGCTTCTTAATATACCTGTACCACCAGGGCTAGACCAGAGCCACAATGCACGTGCTGCAGTCCTATTCTCGGGTGGTCTTGACTGTTCTGTCTTAGCACGCATGGCGCATGATATCGTCCCGGCAGATCAGGAGATTGATCTATTAAATGTTGCTTTCGAAAATCCTCGAGTTGTACAGGCTGCAGCAAAAGCTGCTGGCAAACAATCACAGGCACTACATATCTCTCCTTATGAAGCTTGTCCGGACAGAGAAACCGGTAGGAAAGCATTTAGAGAACTCCGGGTCGTTTGTCCAGGTAGGAAATGGCGATTTATTGCTGTATGTCTATATCCTAGTACGAAGTAGTCAGTGCTGAGCAATTACAGATCGATGTGCCATATACCGAAACAGTTGAACATAGATCGCGAGTTATAAACTTGATACGACCTCATCAAACTGAGATGGACCTTTCAATAGCATACGCTCTATATTTCTCCGCTCGTGGCATTGGGACAGCATCAGTTACTCAAGAAGATAGCGGCATCTCATATGCAACGACAGCCCGAGTTCTTCTCTCTGGCCTAGGTGCCGATGAACTATTCGGTGGCTATACACGCCATGCAACCGCTTTCAGCAGGCGCGGATTGCCCGGCCTTCTTGATGAGATTGAGCTAGATGTTGGCAGACTAGGAAAGAGGAACTTGGGCAGAGATGACCGCGTAATATCACACTGGGGAAGAGAAGTGCGTTTTCCATACCTGGATGAGTCACTTGTAAAATGGGCAGTTGAGAGGCCGATCTGGGAGAAATGCAGCTTCCATGAAGACATCACAAACGAGATACCTCAATTCGAACCTGGTAAAAGGGTTCTTCGTTTACTAGCTGATGAGCTTGGAATGCACAACGTCTCCAAGGAGAAGAAGCGGGCAGTGAGTAAACCGATTTTAGCAACATAAACTGAAGCTAACTTATCCTAGATCCAATTTGGGACAAGAACAGCAAAGATGGAAATAGGGAAAACAAAAGGGACCCATCTTATATCTTAAGAGATTTGTGTACGGGGCTATGATGATAGAAAGATACTGCTGAGTTGTTCCGTAAAACTTATCTGTGTGTTTCTACGGCGTAGTAACCTAGATAAGGACTATTTTCTAGCGAAAATATATTCAGACAACAGTGATGCAGCAAAGGCAAGTCTGAGCCAGTTGAAATCTACTATTTCGATGTATGCTTAATTCCAGCTAGCTACAACTAGCTACAATGAAGGTATGGGTTTAAGAAACCCTTCTTTCACGACAGAGTGTGCATTGGCGATGTCTTATAATGTCAATAGAAGATGGAAATATCTGTACGCAATACTTGGATACTTGTAAATACACGTGATATCGGCATGGTCTCGATGTTTGCAGATCGCAACCCCTCTCGAAGGTTATTATTATTCCCGCACCAATCATTCCTCTGGAGCTACCCCGGCAAGTCCAAGAAATCGACCAAGCTTCTCCACATTCTCCCCATTTCCCAACTTTATAACTGCGAAAGCGGGAAAATGGGGTCAAGTATCGCGAGATTCCCTTTGGTGGAAATTTTAATACCTAGATCATGCTGACAGGTAGGCGCATTTTTTCATTTTAAATCTCTCCGCCTCCGCAAACGCGGTAAGGGTTCTCTAGCAAGAATATATATATATCCGGAGCCCTCTTTCCGAACTCTAGAATATTGATTACACAATATTCCTCTTTAATGAATTCGCATTCCAGGGCGTGTACAGCATGCGTTTCTGTACTTTAATTTGCTGGGCTCTGCCATTTGTGGCAGCTGTGCCAACACAGTCGTCTAAGTATATAGCTACTAACATGTCAATCTGAGCCGCGCTAATGCACCTATAGCTTGCATCACCCAGCGCCATTCTTCTACAGAGGTCACGATTTGAGTTCCTTAAAACAAATGCAAGATGCCGGGTACATATATAAAGATACAGAGCGCCATAATGCAACGAGACCTGCAGAAGATATCCTCGGTGATGGAGGAATGAACACTGTACGGCTTCGAATATGGGTCAATCCGGAAGGAGGCATAAATGGACTCCCATATACCATTGACCTTGCTCGACAATTCCAAAGGAAGGGCTATAAGATATATCTGGATTTTCACTTTTCGTAAGCAATTGCTATTCACTGGAAGTACCTTCTCTAATCGAAGTTAGGGATTCATGGGCAGACCCTAACAAACAGCCGCCGCCAGCAGCATGGCCTACGACTTTAGGGCCACTGGCATCTACACTTCGAAAATACGTGAAAGACACCCTAGTCTCATTCAAAAAGGCCGGCATTGACCTCACACTGGTCGCTCTTGGAAACGAGATCCGTCATGGCCTACTTTGGCCCCTAGGATACACAGATGTAGACATTGAACCTTGGTCAGCTCTGGTAAAGAACTTTACAAACTTGGCTTTCTTGTGGAAGGCTGCCAGAGCCGGCGTTGACGATGCAATCCATGCTGGCGTTCCAAAACCGCAAGTCCTCATCCATATTGACGATGGCTGGAACCTGACCCTACAACAACGGTGGTTTGGTGCTTTGACGGAAAATGGTGTCCCTACCAGTGCTTGGGATGTATTTGGATTCAGCTTCTATCCATTCTACGGAACGGCTGCAACTTTCGCCAACCTTAGACAGACGGTGAATACCATCGCGGAGGAGTACCGTAAACCAATCCAGGTGGTAGAGACAGACTATCCTGCAATCTGTACTGGAAAGTACAACCCAATTCCACCATCCTCAGAGCCCGAAATTCCATATAGCATTGCTGGACAGACAGAATGGACAGACGATGTCATCTCGATTGTTAAACAGATCCCCTATGGACTCGGAAGGGGAGTGCACTACTGGGAGCCCGCGTGGTTGAATGCAACTAGTCTTGGGAGCGCATGTGAGGATGCCATATTGTTTTCTCCTGACTACACTAGTACAACAATTGTTGGATACTCCAGGAGTTCTGTAAATATATTTAAGTATAGAGGATAAGGAGGGAGCTGGATATCCAATTATCAGGTACTCCCCGCGAACACAACCTGACTACAAAGTTGTGCAGTCAGACTGATCGCGAGGATAAGGAGATTGTATATAGCTTCAACCGTTAAAGGGACATAATATACTTAGTATATTGATTGATAGATCCTCAATAAAGGATAGTAATGACTACTCCTTGCCTTTTTTGATGTTGGTGGTTGACATGTTACGAATTACCTTACTTTTCAGGGAGGTGATCGTCGCAGGAGCAGCTAGCGAAACAGAAGATTAGGCTGTCACGGCTGTGCATTACGCGACCACATACAGTAGCTCAAACATATAGTAAGACCAACTTCGCACTCTTCACGAAGCATCCTGAAGTTTTGTTAGCTTTTGACAGAGAAGTGTAATTCATCGATATTTCTAGAGGAAACCTCTTTTGGATTTCCCATGCCAGATTTCGTTCAGCCACCCGTGGACTAGCGTCTCTGCCAAGGTTACGGATTAGGCCAATCCAAGTGTAGATCATCATCGTGGGACGCATCCGGGAAACCAGTACTCACGTCATATATTTCCTGAGTGCCACCTTGCTTTTGTGTCCTTTGCCCTAGATTTCTTGAGCGATTAGCCAATATGGTGTTCGATCTTCAAAGGCGCCAGCTTGTGCGAGCAGTGAATACCAAATACATTTACGGCAGCATTGTAAGTGGCCCTCGACGTTGGAAGTCTATGACGCGCAAGGGCAGAGCCACCGAACGCAGCCCAGACCCAGTCTAGTGTTTGCACATTAAAACTTCCAAACGCTCTTGCTGATATCCAAATTCTGCCTAATAACAGCCTCTTTTACATGCTATTATTGCTCTCATAGAACTTGTCACTATGTCGAGGCTCGTAGCTAAGTTCAATAGCTACTATGCCGACCGCCCTCGTAAGATAGCTCTTATCTGATAACCAACACAATGCCTTCATAAACACTGACACGATTTCTAGTTCTCACTATGATGGTTTCCAATGCCATCTTGGCAGGCATTGCAGACACCGTAGCTCAGTCTATAACGGCCATCAGACAAAGGTCGCTGAGACAGAAGGCGTGGAGGGAAGACCCTGTCTCTATTGAAATACATGAGCTGGATAGGAAGAATCCCTTAACCGAACATGAACTCATCCCAGAATCAAAAGACCTGCCTCCGCCATTCAACTTTGAACGATTGACTCGATTCATGGCCTATGGCTTGGGTATGGCGCCGATTCAGTTCAAGTGGTTCCAGTTCCTATCTCGAGCTTTTCCTATTACAAAGACAGCTGGAGTTGTGCCAGCCATGAAGAGAGTTGCTTTTGATCAACTTATTTTCGCACCTTGTGGTAGGCATATATTACCACCCAGGAAACGTTTTAGTGTGCTAATGGCTCTTAGGAATTGCTTTCTTCTTTACCGTCATGACGGTCGCAGAAGGTGGTAACAGGCGAGCAGTTGCTCACAAGCTACGCGATATGTATATTCCAACACTTAAGGCCAATTACCTTCTCTGGCCGGCGGTGCAGATAATCAATTTCCGACTTATGCCTGTTCAGTTTCAGCTTGTGAGTTGATACGCTGCTAGGTACTGCTGATGAATATCTACTGATTTGAATATAGCCGTTTGTCTCGACTGTCGGTATTGCCTGGACAGCTTATCTCTCTCTCACGAATGCCGCTGAAGATGTCATGGATGCACGATCAGCTCCTCATACGCCGCGCATTCAATTAACATAACTCGGAAGAAATATTGATGCAACCATAAACGGACTGGATTGAATATGAATATTATTGTATGCAGTAACAGGCGTTTTGGATCACGGCAGGCGGGAGGAAACATTCATAAGTTGGTAACATCACTGTAACAGTAACGATAAGTAACGGGTGGTATCGTGTTGCACGGATTCTAGGTTAGATTTATTTTCTCGAAACATTCCATCCTGTGTTAAAATTTTTGATCTGGGTTAATTTCTCGTGCAATAGCACTCGCAATATACTGCTCAGGCTCTGCGGGCCGATTGGGTCATCGCTTTGGATATGGGCCAAATAGATGCAATCGCTCATATGATCTGGTTTGATCCATCATAGCCAATTCCTGCGCGGGATGGCCGTTTATAGTGGATTATACAAGCCTTCTAACAAGGTAGTGCTCTACATGTATACCAACAATGGCCATCTTTAAGCCCTTTGATTTGGTGTTATTGAATGCCTGTGATGTCCATTTGTATGCTACCAGCGAGAAGCCGCCCATTTGTGTATCCGAACTCCATTACTATTTCTATACATGTGTCCTTCAACGTTTCTTGCTAGCCTCGACCTTCTTCAGCTCTTCTCTGATGTAATTGTCAGCAACTTCTGATTCCAAGAGGATTCTTTGGACGTTCCGAGTAGTAAACATACTTTAGCTGTGCTGAAAACTCGTCGCTTGTATCATCATCGTCCCAGCTTTCCTCCCATAAATGTGTACTGTCACCAGGAACTTCGGTATCTTCTTGCGTCCAGTCTATGAATAACCAAACAGTCAGCAGGTATACCACACACTATTTCGCCACCAAACAAAACCAACTCTCAAAGGAGAACCTCTGTAATGATCCGGAATCACATACTTTCTACCGGGAAATCTTCAAATTCGTCATCTTCTTCTAGAGCAGCGGCTGGCTTGGGATCCTTGCTCGAATCGGCAGGTTTCTCTGATGTGGTTGCTTTTGCCGTGGATACGGCGCCAGAAGCTGGTGCTGCTGACATTGTGATAGTGTAGATATGTAGAGGGAGAAGTGGAGTGGGCGTCACGAATAGCTGCGGTGGGCGATGAACTCGAATGGGTGTTTAGTTGAGAATACAGTAGATTGAGTGTTTGGACACTTTGATGAGCAAGCTTCTAGCACTCGTTGTTGAAGCTCCGGGTGGGTGATGTCGCAAGCGACAAATCGGCCGAATGCTAGCCTTGTGGCTGAAAATAATAGCCGGACCTCGTTAGACTGGTACACGTATATGTAAGGACCACTACTTTTTCCCGTCATACTGAGCTTGCCAACCACCCCAGGGTGCCTGATTGCCAGTGTACTCCGGATTTGGTATTTTAAGAGGCTGAATAATGACGAAGTCGCATTAAGTCCGGGCTGAGTAAAGGAGGTAAGTGGCTTCGCCTCAAACACGTCTTCCACCTCTTTGTTAGCAGCAATTGCTTTTACTTCTCAGCTACCATGGAGACACACGACATCTCTCCTGTTTATTTACCTTGACTGAGAGGAATTCTACAGTTTTGGTCTCTTTTTGCCACTCTTCCCGGGCCGAGAGAGTCAGGTACGGGTCACAAGCCTGCTTCTTCTGGCTGCTCCATACCGGTATCTTATCCGCCAAATATCCCGCATAGTCGGAGTTCCGCTTCTATCTCCATATTTCAATCTTCTCTTCTTCTCCCTTAATTTACATTCTTTACTCTAATTCTGATACTACTTTTCGGTTTTACTGCCCCCGGAGCTGGATGTTTTGGTAGATGACGTTGCAATTGACGAAACTTCGTTTCCTAGTATCGTACACACGCAAAGATGAGCAGGTGGTTCAGGTCAGCAGCGAAGGTCGAAGTGCCAGCTCTAGTTGCTGTGGATGAGGAGAATAATCTGAAGGCCGTTGAGCAGGCCCTGTTGCTGCTTCTGAATGATGACGTCAAAGAAGCAAATAAGAGGCTGCTGGAGAAGGATTCGGCCTACCACCACCTAGGTCGCGGGATCTCCAGCTTTATGGCATCAATGCTCGGTGCCGAGAAAGAGCTGCTGAAAGACGCAGCCGCCAAACTACAGTTGGCCGAGACCAAGACGTGGGAGGATATGAAGAGGGCAGAGAAAGACCCGGCGGCATTCCGATCGAAGATCTATCCGCCAGGAACCGAATACTTGTTATGTTACTCAATTGCTCAATTAACAAGTGCTATCACGGCTGTGTTGAGTGGCAGCATATCAGAAGCTATCAAGGGTTTCTACAAGATGAGGAAAGCGTTTCTTACCCTGGATGGAATAATGCAAGTCGAGACGAGATATCTGAAACGGATGCAAAACGGAAGCCGGAGTACCCTTGTATCCCGTGATGGATCTGATGGCAATACACGGACTTCCAAATCCACTCCCCTGTCTACTAGAGAGAACAGTTCTAGCAAACTTTCGACACTAGCTAGCACTCTAAATCCCGAACTTGATTATGGATCTGACGCGGACTCCACTCGAAGCGCTCCGCCGGAGCTGGTCAATCCTGAAGGGAATCACACTTCTCATGGGATCACTGATAGTGAGCTGAGTCCTAGACTCGCCGCATTGGATATTAGTATCCCTCCAGAGCATGAGCAGGATGCGATACCAAACCTAATCATCCAAGAGCACAATACTATCGAGCCCGAGATGGCTGCTGAAATATTTACCCAGTACACGGATATATTCATATATTCAGGAACGCATCTCTGTTATGGTATCTTGTTGTTGGTTCTGTCCATGGTTGAGAACCCAGTCTTTAGCAAAATCCTCTATATTGTTGGATTCAAAGGAGACCGGCAACGTGGTGCCCAGCTCCTATGGCAAGCTACAAGCTTCACCAACTTCAATAGCGCCATCGCCGGTATCTCTCTTCTGGCATTCTACAACGGACTTATTGGAGCTTGTGATATCCTTCCAACTCATCCCGGTGCCGATGAAGATATATCAGGATATCCGAAAGCGAAGTGCCGCGAGCTTTTGATTCGGATGCGGAAACTACACCCTGACAACAAGTTTTGGAAGCTCGAGGAGGCTCGCATGCATTCATACAACCGTAACCTCCCCGCAGCTCTCGCCCTAATTAAGGAGAACTGTGAGAATGTTGAGAATGGCCTGAAACAGATGGCCATTATCAATATGTTTGAGAAATCCCTAGTAACAATGGCTACACATGGCTATCTTGAAACTGCAGAGTCTTGGCTCGCATGTTCGGATCTCAGTCAATGGAGTCCTGCACTGTATGCATACATGGTTGGAATTTCATATGTAGAATTATACCGCAATCATCGATTGACAGATGACGCTCTCGCGAAGAAGCACAAGGACAAAGCTACGGAGTATCTGAAGAAAGGCCCTCCCTTGGCTGGTAAACAGAAGGTTATGGGCAAGCAGCTTCCTTTTGATGTCTACGTGGTGAGGAAGATGCAGAAGTGGGAGGAGAGAGCTAAAGCATGGAACGTGGATCTCGTCGATGCCATAGGAGTGAGTCCATATACTGAAATGGTCTTCTTCTGGAACGGCATCCAGCGAAGTGCGACAGAACAGCTGGAAAAGTGTTTGGCTGCCTTGGAATGGGATCGCACAAGCCACCCTGAAAAGCACCAGGATAACCTAGATGAACGCGCCATCGCCATGGTGCTAACAGCGTCAGTCTACAGAAACATGGGTAAATATGAAGAAGCGAGGAAACTGGTTCAGGAGGAGATTTTAGTACATGATAAGTATGACAATTCGACCCTTCTAGATTAAGAATCTGCGAAACGTGTCTAACATGTCTAAAACCAGGACTAAATTCAAAGGCCCGCTCAAAGACGATTGGAGTCTTCCAAGCGCCTACTACGAAATGGCGTGTCTCGCATGGAGAGAGAAGGACCTGGATGGCGTAGATGAAAAGGCCAAGGTTCTCGAGTGCGAGGAGTGGTTGAAGAAGACGGAGAATGTCGATCCATACGTCCTCGAGACGAGGATGTCATTCAAGATCAAGACATCGCAGCTTACGCTGAGAAAACACAAGGCGTATCTGGGCATGTAAAAATAGCAACTGTAATCAAACAAGGCTAACACAAACAAAAAAGGCCTTATAGAGATGTATGTGTAATGATGGGAGTGAAGGGGAGTTGTTATAAGTGGAGTTTTTTTTTACGGGACATGGCATGAACGAAGACGTAACATAACATGGTTATGATATGACACTTTATATATATACATATAGAAACGGTATCATGGGAATTGAGATTTGTTTATTTGCTTCATTGAAATTATCATTACCTATTCTTGTTACCCTACGTTCTCTGGACACGCGTGCATGATGATGGGTGCATAATAGCCCCAAAAGATTCTAGATAACGGTACAGAAGAAAAAGAGAAAAAAGTGTGTGATTGTGTAATTGTGTGAAAAGGGGGTGGTGATGACATTATCCTACATTATTATCCCACCTTTTCCTTGCTACTTTGCGTAGGAACTAGGATTAAGATGAATGAATGGTGATTTCAAAGGGGTATCAAAGCTTCAAAGGGGGTAATGTGTGTGTATGTGTAGAGATCCAAGAAGACGACACAGACACAGAGCTACACGCACTACACATACAAGACAGCTACACACACACACACACACACACACACACACAAGCTACTACCGAATCCCAAAATGTACAAGATAGCGAACCATCACCATGCACCCCTTTTCATCGATTGATCTACACATCAAATCGACGAGAAGGTGATGGCGGTGAAAGTAGAATACCGTGGCAAGAACAAGCAATTCAAGAACCTTATTATTACCAGGTTGAAGAGAAAAAATTTCCTCCCGAAGAAAGAGTATATAAAAAGGTAAGTCCCATAAAGTTTCCCGTAAATTCCCTCCAGGAGTATCATCATAGCGCAAGGTAAAAGAGAAGAAGGAAAAAGGGAGCAGCGAATACTAAGCTAAGACCACGAGTCAAGCAACCACCACATGAAATGCCTAAAGAGAAGAAATCACAAAACACAAAAGCAGACGTATAAATTGGGGGAACAGAAAAGCAAATAAAGCAAATGCAAGCAACATGTTGTATTCCCATCCCAAACAGATTCAGCCTAAAAACCCGGAATGCCAGTTTGTGTGCAAGAAGGCAGCCTCTCCATGTATCATCCGTGTCTAAAGATGACACAAAAAAAAGCCCAACTCCCATCCCTGATAATAACACAGCAATGGAGTAGAAACCATACCGAATCCCCTCGAGAAGACCCCATCAAAAAACAAATCAAACAGGTCTCGAGCGGCGACCTCCGCCTGCATGCCCATAAAAATTCGTTCCGGTATCGTTTCCTGGCGGAGGGTAGAATTGAAAGGAAGAAAACGAACTGCGTCGTGAAAGAAAGGGTGTCAGGAGTGAATGAGAAGTAGAAGAAATCCGAATGTGCAGTCAGAAAACAGAAAGGTATATATGTTGACGGCCCCCAAATCGAAAAGCACAAAATGCCAGTCAATGAGCATACTGTACAAAGAAAATAAATAAGATATAGCGAAGGTATTGATAAGAAAGAGACCCAGGTTGCAGAGACGGGACGCCAACTCCTTCTACCTGGCCATATGCTACCAGATACCACCCAAAGCAACAAATTATCCACCTGTCAATCCTTGACTTTAGATCCCTAATGCAAGATCTAAAATCCGCCGTGACGTATATTATATGCAAAAGGCATGAATGAGTCAAGTAGTGTATTGCTCATTATCATTCCTTAAAACTTCGTGAGACATTCCATCATATTTTCGCCATCCTTTTTCATCATTGCTGTCCTCCTGTCCATCCCCAGTTGCCGGTAGATCCCTGTGTCTGTTGCGTTGCCCACTGAGCACCAGGCTGAGGGCCAGATGTGTTTGTTGGTAAGTACTGGTGCGAACTTTGATCCGCTTGGTACAGCCCTCGGCTGGGATTTTGGTAACTCTGACCTAGACCCTGCATGCCTTGGTATGGCAGAGGTGCTTGCATTTGTGGGTTACTCGCCGAAGGACGAAGCTGTGGAGGAGCCTGCTGAGTTACTTGTTGAAGATGTGGCGATTGCTGAGCCGCGTGAGGGCTGTATGAAGGGAAGCCACTGTGCTGAGGAGATGGCTGCGGCTGAGATGGAGCCCACATTTGGTTCTGAGGCGTGAAATTTCCATACTGACCTGAACCCTGGGCAAGATTAGTTGACCCCATGGCCAAACTGGGCGATCTCCCGTGCAACTGATCCGACCTCACGGTGCCCTGGGAAACACTACGCATAGGCGACTGAGGCACCGGATTCTGTTGATGCGGCGGTGGTTGGTACGGCTGTGGTGCAACCAAGGGCTGAGAGCTCGTGTGGGTGAGTGCGGGCTGCTGGAGACCCGTAGTAGAGTTGCGAGGAGACTGCAAGGCCGTAGTTGCCGGTAGACCATCGTTGGTAACTACCGGCGGGGGAGCCATGCTCGTCACTGGAATTTCGTGTGGTTGCCTCCAGCGTCGGTCGAGATATTCGTGACTCCGTTGCCTCTGAGAATTGATCTGCTTGCTGTAGTCTGCAGCACTGTGTGCTTGTGCCAACATATCCGTTGGTGGACTAACCTGGGTCCGATCCTGATATGCCGGTCCTGTGATCTCTTGTCTCGGTCGAGGAACACTGCTGTAGTCTCTCATCCTCATCTCGCCTTGATCCGGACCCAAAGTAATCATTGGAAGAGTTGTAGCACTGCCAGTTCCGCTAAACATCCCACCATGCAACGATTGTTGAGGATGAACGAAGTGGCCCGGCGTGTTGCTATAAACAACATCACCGTGATGCACTAACGACAACGATGCGTTGGCATTTGCTTCTGCAGCTGCAGCATCCCTTGCCTTCGCAGCGCCGGGTCTCTTTTCTCCCGCAAGATCCTCCTCCGTGAACCCTTGCTTCCGGGCTTTTGATTCCCAATAATCATCCCTTACACGCCTGCCGTTGACAATTACTCTGCTACCAAACTGCCGAAACATCGACTTGGCGGTCACGATCGCGATCTGGCGCGATCGGTACGAGAAAGGAAGGATCTCTTGATGGATCAGGTCCTCCTTCTCGGACTGCGATGCTATAATCTTGTACAACGATCTGTTCTTGTTAAACAATAAGTATGAATCGCGGTAGCCTAATACCCGGGCACACTCCGTCGCAAGCATGAAGAGCTTGTCTCCACGGTTAGGAACAAAAAAGGTCCGGCATCGGTACTCTCGGCCATCCAGGAGGTGTCCTGTCGGGGTAACTTTCTTCTCGCCAGCTTCGTCATACTCGCGGGGAATATATTCGTCTCCCTCCGGTCCAAGCTGGTCTGTCGTATGGTCCCTCACGGTCGGGAGTGCCTTGATGACGGATTTGGTCGGTGTCGGCTTTGGCGGGGAGACCTGGGTGGGTGTGATGTTGGTAAGCTGGGTAGGAAGAGGAGTATTTTGCGACTGTGGGGTATGTGGTGGTAGGTTCTGAGATGTCAAAGGCATTGTTGACTGGATAGGACTCTCCGGTATGGTCCCATGTCTTCCTCCTTTCATGGGTCGTCCTCGTTTTCTGGGTTTGTTATCTAGAGAAGAAAAAAGAAAGTTCGTATTAGCCCAAAAGTTCCGTGACGAAGGAAAATGCGCCACCGAGGAGGAATGCGATCGCAACAGCTTTACCCTGATGGTGCGAAGAGGACAACAATACTTGAAAGGAAATTTTACGTACCATCGTCTGCGCCTTGACCATCTCCGGAATGCAGCTCGGAGTAGTCATCTGGCGGCGAGCGACTACGTTTGAGGCCGCGAGGGGTCGTGTCGGGCGTGATGGTCGATGGAGGGTTCGGCAGAGCTGTACCTGTTTTCGCAATGTGGATGTCAGTCAAAGAAACGAGAGCTCGCACTCGCAAAATATTTATGTCAGATAATTTTGAAGATGGTTTAGATGGCGTCGCATAAGCATAATGAAAAAGTTTTCGGTGGACACGGATGCGTTGGAAGAGGCAGAGATGAAGCAGATCGTACCTGATGAGTTGAGAGCTGCAGGATTGATGGTTCCTGTACCATCCGTGAGGCCGGCGCTCAGTCCATTTGTCTGCGTCGAATACATGGTGGGTGAAGGGCGCGATGCGCGAAGCAGCGACGTGGTCACCGTCCAGAGATCTGGTTCTGGGATGAATGGATGGTTGGTCGTGGCTATCAACGCGTTTGCGCAACGAGGCAAGCTTGGAGGAAGCCGTTCCGCTGCATACGAACTCGTCCTGGAGGCTGCATTCAAGCGCGGTGGCGGGTGAATCGACGAGCTGGGGCCGAGACGACGCAACACCTTCGAGGAAGAGGGAGAAGCGTCACGATTGAGGAAAAAAATTGGAAGCTGCGACGATGCTCACGAGCTGGGTTGGGAGTTGCTGGAGCCAAAAAAGTTGTCGTGGTTGATGGAACTGCCCCGCTGGGTCGTTTGGTTGGATAGGTTCGGTTGCTTGCGTCGAGAGATAATCAGAGGTGATGGAAGCTTACCCGCTCTTGCGCTCGTCACGGATGCTCGTAAACCCTGCTGATTCCCGACCTCTGGTGCCAGACGCCAGGACGCAAGGACAGTCTTGCAGCGACGCAAGGACGACGGTCGACCCGTGGGACCTGTCCGGGGCAGGAAAGCAGCTAATGAGCTAATAGGTAATGGGCCACGGCCAAGACGCGCAGGCGCAGGCTCAGGCTTCAGGCTTAGGCAAAGTTTCTTCTCTGGCTTGAGAGGCGCGCAACTGACTGATTGACGGACGAGGCTACCGGCCGAAGAGGGAAAGGGCGATGATTAGTTACGAGATTGGTAGTAGTAGTAGTTGAAGGTGGGTGAAAAGCGCGACTTCCAAGAGAAGAAGACGACCAGAAGAGAAAAGAGGGAAGAGGGAGAAGCTCCAGTGCTCAACCTGAGGAATCCAACAACTGCAAGTGCCAACAGCTGAAGAGTCAAAACTAATAATAATAAAACAGCTTGCGACGGGGTTCGAGAAACCACACGTTTGTGACGAAAGCTCCGATGGAAGGTCCCAGGAAAAAGGTCCCTCGCGCACCCAGAAGAGGAGCCTTGCGCAGCACCGGAGGGAAACAAAAGACGAGTTTAACTCTATTAGATGCTACACCCGTCGCGCGCAGCAGTGGAGCAAAGCACCCAGTCAGAAAGAGGGAATGCGGGAGATCCAATCTTCGGACAAATATCCTCGGGCCTGGCTGCATAAGATTTGGACGCAGGTGAGTCGTGCAGGCTGAATTGTCGTCGTTGGCTGCAATTCCCGGGAAAGCAGCAGGAAAACCCAGCCACAGTAGTGTCGCGCTGCACGAGAGACCAGACCCGTACGGGCGCCTGCAAAGGGCAGCGATCAGCTTGCAGCCAGACGTGCAGCCAGAAGCAGCAGCAGCAGCAGCAGACGCAGACGCAGACTCAGAAACAGAAACAGATATCGACTGTGCGCGTGCGACGTGCGTTGCAGAGGTGTCGTTCTGGCGCAGAAACCCGCGACCGGGCAGCTGGAATGTCGTTGGATGAATATGCGATGTCGTTTGAAGAGACGCTGGAAGTGGAATAATTAATCGCAACGCACGTTACGACCACACGCAACACGGACTCGACACACGGACACAACACACGGCCCTTGGACGCTGGGGTGCTTTTCTTTTTCTGAGAGCAATACTGTGTAATGGTGATGGGTCCGTTAGGGAGGCATGCGATATGACGGAGAGGCTGGCGCGCCGCGTGCGAGCAGGGCCGGTCGGCTCGATAGGCTCGATACACAACAGCTAACGGAGGTATGATGCGAATCTTCTCTCTCGGATTGCTCGGCCGGGGCCACGCTCAACCCACAATAATACCGTGTACAGTAATCCTCTGATAAATGGAAAAGGGAAAACGCTTCACAGAGCTGCAGTCAGAGACACGATGATGCCGGTGCTGATGCTGATGCTGATGATTCTGGCGCGGCGTGATTGCTTGCTACTGGCGATTGCTGATGTGCTGACTACCCGTATTCGGGCTTCTTGGAGGGAGATGCACAGCCCGAAAGTCTCGAGTCCTTTTTGTTTCCTCACCACGGCACTCTCACTCTCACCTTCGGCGATGAGAATAATGGGGCCAGGCAAAGCAGAACAACGTTGATTTGATGGGCAAGGGAAAAAAATTTTTATCAACAGAGCATCGCAATTCGAAGACCGGATCGCTTAGATGCCAAATATAAAATCTCCAACGACAGGATAGAACCAAGCTTGCCCTGCGTGCATACGCCGACCGATGGTCTGCTGCTACTGCTGCTGCTGCTGCTGCTTCTCTTCTCGAAGGCACCCTAGTTACAAATTTTTTACCCACAAGTCAAGTCACTGCCCCGGGCTAGCACGGATAGCGGGACTTTTTTCGGTCTGGGTGAAAGCGTATACATCGCCCGATGGGGTAGCACTTATCCCCATGTCATCTGGGAATTATTCATCAAGAAAGTCATATTTCTTGGTCCGGCAGCAGCCAGGATTGGACCAGCGCGGCGCAGCCATTGGCGGAGGCCGAGGGGACAAGAGCTGCTAGAACAGTGCCAGAGAACGCGATATCACGCACCAGGTCACTTGCACCGATAGCAGCAGGCACTAGACCAGCATGCAGTCGAGGGGCACTTAGATAGCCGCTCAGAATATATTACCACGAAATGCAAGATTTCACAAGACTGCCCCGAGGCGCGTCAGTGTCAGTGTCAGTGCTAGTGTGTACGTGCGCAGACGGAGAAGAAGCTTCAGCATTAACATTGGCATCATCATCATCAACGGCGATCGATACAGAAGGGTACATGGGACATGGACAGAGATGGAGAGACATGGACCAGGACTCGGGCTGAGGCTGGAGCTGGAAGCTGGAGGACAAGGCTCCGTTTCCCAACCCTAGCGCAGCCAGTGGGAGCAAAGCTGTAGCTGTAGCTGGAGCGCGGCGCGCGTGGACAGAGGGACGATACGTACCCGCAGAATAAAACTCCGGAGACAAAGTACGATAATAATACAGCTTCCATATGGCAGAGAGGGATACGGATCTCATTGTGAGTGGACGTCGGCATGGTCTGTGTGGGTGAAACAGGCAGCCGTCCCGTACCGGAACCTCAGGTTGGAGGTGGAGGGGGAGACCACAGAAGGGAGCAGGTCGATTTCGGGTGCGCTGCCCTTCCTGGCGGGTCTCTGGCGCGTCTAGAATGCGTTGAAATGCGCAATGCAACAGAGGGGTTACCCCTCGATGGCCCTCCCTCACTCTCGCTCTCCACTACCACCCATCACCACCATCATCATCATCGACCACCACGGCCACTACCACGCGCACCCTTTTTTCCCAGACCCTAGCAACCCGCCGTTACCAACCGCACCACAGCCGTCTGAATGGCCATGCACATCCTCGTTCTCCTTCAGCAGCCCAGCGCCACAGCTGAAACCTGATTGAAGAGGCTTCCACAGCTTCCACCATCTGCCCCAAATCCCATCTGCGCGTCGCTCATTGGCCCCGAGTGCCTTGCGCGTCCAGTGGATCGCCCGTTGACGCACTCATCGCCATGATTCGAGGGAATGCGGAATGAGGGGCAGCAATCTGTCTCGACGTGCTTCGCTCGATACGAGACACCAGCAGCATCCCGGGCACATTACCAAAAGTTTATTGATGCCTCAGAGTCCTACAGCATGCTACTGTACGTACCTTCGCGTGCTTTGGTACCTTTTGGCAGTTGCTGTATTTGACACGAACACGACCGAAGGGGCAAAAATTAATCAATACTGGTAGCCAAGTTATAAAAAGAAACGACGCGCGACTGACGGCTTTAGCAAGTGGTAATCTGGCCTCGGTGCTTCTCATCTTCTCGTTTCCTCGTGTGGTTTTATTTTAGCTCCGTTCCATTTTCCATCCTAAAAGCAGCCTGCTGATGCAGAGTGGGTTGATTTAGAGAATGCTCCCAAACAAACTTCCTTTGCAGCAGTGCCCAATGATCGGGCAGCCTGCTTCGTGCTTGGCCATATACTACTCTGGCCCTTTGGCACTGGACTCGCTCTGCGGCAGATGCTCCAGTCGTCCTGGCCGCTTACTCGGCACATCCAACCAGCGTTGCCCTTTTGCTTCGGTCGGAGGCCAGCTCAACCGGAGGATCCTGGGTAGAGTACGGGTTACCAAGAATCATGAGCGAGCAAGGCCATGCAGGCGTCGAAAATATCTTTTAGGGTAGGATCCCGTATCAGCACCGTATTCCTCATGTTTTTACGTGCTCTAGACTGGATCTTCTCGGGCAGTGTGCCCCTCAGATTATTGCCATAGTCCTTGCTCGCCGATGCCGTCAGAATGGGGGATTACGTGAGTTGCGGATGTCTGTTCCTGCCTATGATATGAGTGAGAGACGGAGAGAGAGAGAGAAGGAAAAACGAAAGAAGGGAAATCCTTGCTGATGCTATGTATCTTTCACGTACGGATTACTGTACCGACAGATGTCTCTACTGGGGATAGGGCCAGTACGGTGGTACAACACAGGAAGCAGGCGTCGTACATGCTACATGCGACATCATACATCATACATCATCATATCATACAGCAAGAAGTCAAAACACGCCGCAGCAGCAGCAGCAACAACAACAGCACCAAACCGTAGAAGCTAAGCAGACGCCAGTTGGGTGCAGCGCAGCGCAGTGCAGGACCATCTGCAGCAGAATGCAGCCAAGTGCAGCAGTTGCCGAAGGGTACAGACGCAGCGCTGGCGAGAAAGGGCGATCGCTGGATTCCTATTGAGACGGGCAGAGCCGCACTTGCATAGTGAGATCATTGGGCCACATGACTTGTCTGTGAGAGTGAGACATGGCTGACATTTTTTGGAGATTTTGCTTTTTCCCTTCCACCTCTGCGCCTGGGCCTTTTGCATGGTTGATGCTGGACCAGTCGCCCGGTGTGGATGAGGGTTGAAGATCCCCCTCCATGCGAGCCATGCCACTCGACGATGCCCAGAGCGGCAGCGCCGTCGAAAAGGGAACAAGCCAAGCACCACGAGGGAGCGAGGGAAGGGAAGGGAGGGAAAGGAAAAGGCAAGTGGGTCAGACGGGCATCAAGCTCCAGTCCAGGGCGGGCGGGCCCATGGAGGAGAGCACGGCAAAGTACGCAAGAAGGGAGGAGTGTGACCCAGTGCAACCGCTGCCACCGCTGCCACTGCATGCATCCCCCTTCAACCCACGGCGCGCACAGAGGCCGCCAGCCCGCCGGGGGGGTGATGGATGGCCCGCAGCAAAGCAGCAACCAGCAGCCAGAGCAAGCCAAAAGCAGCAGAGACAGCAGCGGGACCCAGGTGCGGGCGCGCTCGTTGGTCACTTAGGGGGTTATGCACAACATCAGCCTGCGCAAGTCCGGGCGCCTTTCCCTCGCTACACCCACCAGCAAGCTGCCATGTTCCCCTCCATGTCCCCTCGGTCCCCGCGCCTGGCATCACAATCATCCATCTGCTGTACCAAACGAAACAATACGGTACGGTATTAAATACCATCCACATTCCATTCTGCAACATATCAGGCTGGCCATCCTAGGCTGGGCTGGGCTGGGCTGGGCTGCTCTCCCGTCGAGATGCCAGAAATCTGCATGGCCGCATGCTTCTCATACAGTCCAGTACTTTGGTGGTGGTGGTGGTGGTAGTGGTTCAGGGTACGGCACCACGGTACAGACTACTGTGTACACTACCCTACGCTACAGCACTGCACTGCACAGTACATCCGCACATCCACACCCCGCGGCACCGCAACACCTACAGTAGTACATCCAGTACATACACTCGATACAGCACAGTGGATTCTACAGGACTGTATATTCCACACACACACACTTAAAAGCTCCCACATGCAATATATTATGTACACACACATACACACACACATGCTTCCTGGCATACATGCCCCGCGGACAACCACCACCATCACCACAACCACCCAGCCCAACGCAATCTATTCCACTGCATTCGCAAACCTCCCTTGGAACCGGTTGTCCTTCAGCAAGAGACAGGCGAGCTGCAGGCGCGGCGGGAGATCTTCTCTTCACACCCACCACCCAAACACGCCCGCGACCAGCGCGGCAGCATGGCATATTCGGCTCGTGCAGCGCTCAAGCCCAAGCTGCTCCCGACCACCACTTGCTTTGTACCTTATCTCAACGTTGCCCAGATCTTCCCGGCAAAGCAGAGTGCATGCAATGTAAAAAAAAAATTTTTTGGCTCTTTGGTAAGAACAGGTCAACTCTTTGGAGAGTTGAGTCATTCGATTTCCCCAACAAAATAAGCTTTCTTTTTTTCCCCATCGTTGGGTTGTTTCGAAACGCTGCCGTCTTGAACCGCGTTGCACAGCACCGGAGCATTATACAGTACTTACTTGGACCCAAGCTCAGAACAGTAATGCGGTACAGTACAGTACAATAATACAACACAATACAATACAAAACAATACCAGTACCGTACCATACCTGGTCGGCCGTGGACTGGCAGCGAACTACCGAAGATGCGCGGGCAAGTGCTCAGTATGTACCGCGGAGGAAGACCTGGACCAGCCTGGGCCATACTGTAACTCACTGTACTGTGCGAAATTGAGAATAATGGGCCCAGCGATGACGAACTTGGTGTCTTCGAGGATCTCGGCGCGATGGCCATGACCTTCCACATGACCACCATTCGATAGTTGCAAGCCGGGCTTTAGCTTCTTGGTATGGCATACCCGCCATAGCGCTGCGTAGATCTGAAGCTATTTCGACCCACGGTCCGCATCAAGGCACGCAAGTCGGCGGGAGGGAAATAATGGGGTGTGTGTGGGTGTGTGTCTGGCATCTGCCACAGCGCCCCGTTCCCTCGTCCCCTCCAGACTTGCGCCCCGTCTCGCAGCGCTTCCCCTCCCCCTCCCTTTCCCCCTTTCCCTTCCTCCCTTCCTTTACATCCACTTCCTCACACCCTTATCCAGCCCTTATCCGTCCCTTATCGAGTAGCGCCCCGGCATCTTTCCTCTCTAAGAGACATCTGTGGCGCTTCGAGATCACGTGATCATGGTCCAGAATCGAGCACCTCATACCACTGTGTCGAATCAGACCGAGGCAAGACAAGGCTTGGTGGGCGTGGAAGGGGAAACAGGCTGAATACAAGCAGGCTGGTGAATTAACGTCTGTGTAACACAGAGAGAGCAAATCGCGATGGGACATTCATCCTGTGGTAGTAATCAACCAGCAGCCGAAACCCGACGAGTAAGACCCTGTTGCGCTGTGACAGACGGTCGCGGCGGTTATTTACTGTAATCAAATCACGATGTCAACCCCAGACACATGATTCACATGAGCTGCGGTGTTGATGCTGCTGTTGCTACTGCTGTGCACCTGTATCCGTGATGTGCCGTGCGCTCAGAGCACATCGGAAACGCAGTGTAGCAGCATGGATTGTATGGGACGTGTAACTGGTGGTTGGGTATTAGTTTGAATCTTGTATCTTGTATCCTGTATCTTCGGAAGCTTTGCACGCCGTGTTACTATGTGCATCATCTTTTTCTGTCGAGTCTGTGTATGAAATGAATTGGAATGAAAAGCTGCCGTGGACTTGTGGATGTTTGCTCCAAGCAAAGGTACAAAGGTACTTCTTACTAGTGACACAATACACTCCCAGAGCAAACTGCGTTGGATGGCTTGCCGCAGCCCGCCAACCCCACAGCGATTAGCTCTTCCCGCCAGCCGTTACGCGCATCTAAAACCTAAAATCTAAAAATTTCCCATGCCACGCCCCCCAAAAATAATCAACCACCAAAAAAACGTACAACACGGGCTAGCTAATCAGATGCTCCAAGATCAACCTCTGGGCGCTCTCCTCCGACAATCATGACCAGCCTCAAGAGATCTCTCACCTCCGACCCCTACGCCTCCAACATCTCCAGCAAGGTCTACGTCCGCTCCACGAAAAGCGGCAAGGCCCAGAAGATCGTGCGTGAGCTGTACCTGCGGCAGGATATCCCCTGCTCCTCCAGGTTCTGCACCATCTGTCTGGCCAATGCTCCTCGAGATGCCGGTGGTCACTGTGAGTTATACACACTTTCACCTTCCTTCTTCCATACTTCTTTTCTTCTTTTTCCTACCTCAAGGAAGACCCTTACAATTGCTCGTCCAATTGCTAACTTGATCACTCCCTCCCTGCTCTAGTGGCGCCTTTTGTCCTCTCAGAAAACCCGGCGGGAACAAAAAAGTATCCCCAGGGTCATTACATCATCCCCGATACCAACGCCCTACTAAATGCTCTCGACCTCTTCGAGCAGTCTTCCGCCTTTTACGATGTCATTATCCTACAGACCGTGCTGGAAGAGCTCCGCAATCGCTCATTGCCGCTCTACAACCGGCTCATTGGCCTGACCAAGAGCGAGGACAAGAGGTTCTACGTCTTCTTCAATGACTTCCGACTCGAGACGTACGTGGTTCGCGGCGTCGGCGAGAGCATCAATGATCGAAATGATAGGGCTGTCCGACGTGCTGTCAAGTGGTACGCCGAGCATCTCACACAGGCCGCAAAGACGGCGAAGCGGCCCGCGAACAAGATCCCTGCCGTGGTGATGCTTAGTGATGACAAGGAGAACCTGCGAAAGGCCAAGGAGGATGGGATCGAGGCGTCCTCTCTCCAGGAATACGTCAGCGGGTTGGAGAATGCGGAGCACCTGCTTGACATGTTGAACGTGGCAAAGGAAGGCAAGGAGTTGCGCGATGCTAAAACTGCTCCAGCGGAGAATATCTATGCAGAGTACTTCTCCATGTCGAAGATGATGACCGGCGTGAAGAACGGCACGCTGCACCAGGGGATCTTCAACGTCTCGCCGTATAATTTCCTAGAGGGCTCGATTCGTGTACCTGCGTTTGAGAAATCACTTCTGATTCTCGGGAGAGAGAATATCAATCGGGCCGTGCAGGATGATGTCGTTGTTATTGAGGTTCTCCCCAAGGACCAGTGGAAGGAACCGTCTACCAAGATTATTGAGGAGGAGACTATCAACCGGGATGAGAATGCGGATGTGGAAGAGGGAGAGGATGTCATTACAGAAAGAGAACGAAGGGCGCTACAGGAGGAGGTGAAAACGGTTCATCGGGCTGGGACGGAAGGTCGAGCACAACCTACTGCAAAGGTGGTCGGCGTAGTCAAGAGGAACTGGCGGCAGTATGTTGGTCATATTGACGAGTCCAGCGTCAGTCAATCGGCGAAGCAGAGCCGGAAGCAGCAGTCGGTCTTTCTCATACCTATGGACAAAAGGATACCCAAGATTCGTCTGAGGACTAGACAGGCTGGCGAAATCATGGGAAAGCGGATCCTGGTGACCATAGACTCCTGGGACCGGGACTCGAGGCATCCGGTTGGCCATTTTGTGAGATCTCTGGGAGATATGGAGACCAAGGGCGCAGAGACTGAGGCTCTTCTACTTGAGTACGATGTGCAGTACCGACCTTTTCCGAAGACGGTCTTGGATTGTCTACCTACGGAAGGGCATGACTGGAGGGTGCCTACCAGCTTGGATGATCCAGGCTGGATCAACCGTCGAGATTTGAGAGATCTCCAGATATGCAGTATTGACCCCCCTGGATGCCAAGATATCGATGATGCTCTACATGCGAGACCATTGCCAAATGGCAACTACGAAGTTGGCGTGCATATTGCTGATGTCTCTCACTTCGTCAAACCTAATAACGCCATGGACACGGAGGCAAGCATACGAGGCACGACAGTCTACCTGGTCGACAAACGTATCGACATGTTGCCAATGCTTCTGGGCACAGATCTTTGCTCCCTGAAACCTTACGTTGAGCGTTATGCGTTCTCTGTCATCTGGGAGCTCACTCCAGATGCAGACATTATCAACGCAACCTTTACAAAGTCTGTTATCAAGTCAAAGGAAGCATTCAGTTACGAGCAGGCTCAGATCCGAGTGGATGACTCTTCGCAGCAAGATGAATTGACTCTCGGTATGAGGTCACTACTTATGCTTTCTAAAAAGCTCAACAAGAAGCGTATGGATGCCGGTGCTCTGAGTTTGTCGTCTCCAGAAGTCAGGGTAGAGACGGACTCTGAGACATCTGATCCAATCGATATCAAGACCAAAAAGCATCTCGACACTATGTCTCTTGTGGAAGAATTCATGTTGCTCGCCAACACAAGTGTTGCTGCAAAGATCTACGAAGCTTTCCCTCAAACCGCTATACTCCGTCGTCATGCTGCGCCTCCAAAGACCAACTTCGAGGAACTAGCCAACCAACTCAAAGTCAAACGCGGCCTCGAGCTCCGTGTAGACTCCTCAAAAGCCCTTGCAGACTCACTCGACACCTGCGTCGACCCAGCCGAGCCCTTCTTCAATACCCTCGTCCGCATCATGGCCACCCGCTGCATGATGTCTGCTGAGTACTTCTGCTCCGGCACCCAAGCATACCCCGAATTTAGACATTACGGACTGGCATCCGAGATCTACACGCACTTCACATCTCCCATCCGTCGCTACGCCGACCTCGTCGCCCATCGCCAGCTTGCCGCAGCCATTGACTACGAACAACTCGACGCCAGCGTCCGCAGCAAGGGAAAACTCGAAGCCGTGTGCAAGAACATCAACGTCCGCCACCGAAACGCGCAGCATGCCGGACGCGCCAGCATCGAGTACTACGTGGGCCAGGCACTCAAGGGCCGCATCGTCGAGGAGGAAGGCTTCGTGATGAAGATCTTCTCGAACGGATTCGTAGTGTTCGTCCCGAAATTTGGGATCGAGAGCCTGATTCGGCTGCGGGATCTGGCTGATGTGGAGCCGGACTCGACGTTTGACGCGGAGAATTACGTGCTGAAGACGAGCGGGAGCAGAGAGGTTGCCGTGGAGCTGTTCCAGAAGGTTGTGGTGAGGATAAGTGATTTCCGAGAGGAGGGCACGGGGAAGAGGAAGGTCAAGTTTGAGTTGGTGCAGACTTTGTAGTTGTCCGTAGTTCATCCTGGCTTTTGGTTTATCTTTCTTATGAGAAAAGCACATTGAGTAGATATATGTGGCTGGTATATACTACTATGAATTGAGTCGGTGATATATATTAGGTAGAGGGCGGTATTCTAGATAGAGACTTGGTATTCTAATACGGATGAATTGGGAGCTCTGTGCTCCGCCCTACCCCTTATGGACTTATGATATTGATATTTGCATTTTTGGGGTTTTACGTGACGAGTTGAAATGTGATTTTATGAGATTCTAATTATTTTTGAAAGTTTTGCAGTCAAGATATATATCTACCCTTGTGAGGTTTCCTACTCCGGCACTCTCCTTTACGTTTTTGCACATCTATTCACGCCTCAAATCCTCAACGCTACAATTTCATCGTCACGACTAATTCTCGCCTGAGTAATAAATAATATTAGAACGAAATAACGACAGAGATACTGGGAAGAAATGATCAGAATTACATGAAAGGAAGCCAATCAACAAGAATAGTGATCAGTTTAAATATATAACTGCTGCTGGTATGGTATTGCTGCTACTACTATTATTCATCGATTTTTTATCTAGCAAAATTCATGAAATTATCAACTCTCACGCACACTCGTAAGAACAGCATCAATTATTACTAATATCTAGCTGCTACTCCAACCCCTTTTTTTATCTATCACAACTCGCATATTGTCGTAAAGAAAAAGGAGGTGTATGTTCCCTAAATGAAACTCCAAAACACCTGGGTAAGGAAAGGGAAGGAAAAAGTGCCCCCTGATTTTCCCCAAAATGACGGTACTTTTTATATATGTTGTTATGCTTCATGCTTCATGCTTCACATGCCATGCTTCTACTCCTCCATTGTCTCCTCCTTGCTCTCCCCATCGCCCCATAATCCCTCAATCTTGAACTCAGCCGCCCACTCCGTTACAATCTCCTTCTGATCTCCAACAACTCCAGCTCCAGCTCCAGCTCCAGCCCCAGCTGGCGCAGATGCAACGGCCAACTTCGGCGCATCCATCCATCCTTGGATCCTCCCATCTCTCCAATCCGTAATCACCGTCGTCGCAGCGCTGGCGATGTTAGGGACTCCACCCTCACCCAGCCTGCCCCTCTTCCTCGCGACCTGAACCAGGAAATCTGTCGTCAGGTCCCCATTCGAGAGCATCAGCGGCGGGAGATCGTACACTGCGAGAAGCTTGTTCATCATGTCTTCTGATGGGGAGAGGCGTTTCAGGAGGAGAGATACTGCTGGGATGGGATCCTCGATCTGCTTTGGCGGGATGGCGTTCAGCAGCACCAGTCGTGCTTGTTCCTCGATCTTGGATTGCCTGGAGTTACCTCCTCCTTCTGATGATGAGGACGCCGTGGGGAACACGATCCCTGGGGAGTCAAGGAGCTTGAGTTTACTATCGATCTTCACTTCCCGAATGGATGTCGTGACGCCTGCTTCGGCGCCCACAGGACACGCTGCAGAGCCGCCGCCAAGTCGGGACGTCAGGGCGTTGATGACGGAGGATTTCCCGACGTTGGGGTACCCAATTACACCTACGGAGATAGCGCGCTTGAGCTGCTTTGCTGCGGCATAGGACTTCAGGGCTTTGAAGAGCGTGGCCGAGGTGCTCTGCACCGTGAGTTGTTTGTGGTTGAAAGTGTGGGCGTTTGGTGCTGGTCCTGAGGCTCGGAGGGGCAAGGTAGGGAAGTAGCGGCGGAGATGGATGAGCCAGGCGTCAAGGACTGAGGGAGGAATCAAGTCAATCTTGTTGAGAATGAGGATCAATCGCTTGCCTCCACTGGCGGCGGCCATGACCATTCGTTCTACTTCTTTGGAACGGGTGCCTTCGGGGTCGCGTGCGTCGAGGACGTAGAGGACGACGTCGGCTTGGTCGACGACTTGTTTGAAAACCTTGTCGAATGCTTTCCGGGAGCCATCTTTGCGAAGGGCAATCTCTACTGCTCCTCGGCCTTCTTCATCTTCTGAATCATCGTCCTCGTCCTCGTCATCTTCGTCCATCTCATCTCCGCTTTCAAATTCGCCTTCATATTCTGCTGCTGCGGCTCTGGCGCTCGCAAGTAATGCCGCCATGGGATTCGCATCCTCATCGAAGTCTTCCTCCATCAGATCCTGGTCCAGATTTTCAATCTCATCTTCATCGACTCCTTCCATTCGAGCCTCCACTTCCCTCTCCACCTGCTCTCCCGTTTTGGCAGCTTTAGCTTGCTCCCTCCTCTGAGCAGCCTCTTCAGCTTTGCGCCTCCTCGTCTCCTCGATCTGTGCTAGGATCCTGTCCTTGTAGGGGAATAAATTAGGGATTCCAGGATCTTTCTTTAATCGGGATCGCCATTCTGGGTTCTGCTTTGCTAGCTTGCGAGCCTTTTTCTGCTTTGCGGCGGAAGCCTTTTGGATCTTGTGGCGCAGGCGCACTGGTGTGCGTTTGCTCTTTGGCTCTATTTGGATTGGTTAGCTTTTGAAGAATTGAACGGTTCAATTATAATTCTAGGGAATTTTATGTATACTTACTGCCTGGTTTCCCTGCCATTGCGCCTGGAGCTCTGTGCAAGGTTGTGTATTTTTGTTGCTTGAGATTTCTTATCGCTAGAAAATTATCTCAAGTGTATCGATGGGACTAGAGATTGTTACGGCGGACGATAGTGCAGTATGGGGCATTATCACAACGACTGCTCTCAACTACATGCAATGCTTCTAATGCCAGAAGTGGTATTCTATCTTATTAATAGCTAGTAGACAGTTATGGGGAATATAAAATCAACGGTAAAGTCTTATTTTGGAAACTGTACTATTCCACTAATTCGTTGAACTACCTCCGTAGCTAGCTAGGAAATGGATATCATCTTCATGAATCCTCTAAAATTAAATCAGAAAAGACAAATACCTCTTGAAATTTCAAAATCCTCTCAATCAATGCCGTATTCTCAAATATAAGAACTTTAAGCCTCCCAGAGCATATTTAACTAAAGCTTCACCCCTCGGCACACCTTCCCAAATCCCAAGCCACGAACTAAAAAGTCTGGTGCGGTCGGCCCGGCTTAGTTTCCAAGCCCCGTGGCGGCAAGGGGAACCAAAAACGAAATATCTCAAATCTATATCACTTCCCCAGGAAAGCCTAGAAGTAGAAAATTATCTGACAATCTTCAACCCAGTTTCCAAAATGGGCTCAGCTACGCCAACTTTCTCGGCTCCTCCGCTGAGGGTGCATTTTCACGGACTGTTGTTTGATATGGATGGGACAATTATTGACTCAACGGCGGCGGTGGAGAAGCACTGGCATACGTAAGATGAACCTTCTGGAGTGTATATCTATGTAACATATGGATCTGACTGGAAGATACTAGTATTGGGAATGAGCTGGGTTTGGATCCAGTGGTGATATTGCAGACGTCACATGGTAGACGCAGTATGGACGTGCTCAAGTTAATTAAACCTGAAAAGGCGAATTGGGAATGTAAGTCTTTCTATGTTGCTGGATCCTATGTTTCCGTTCCTCGTTCAATTGGTCTTTTATTTTCCTGTCCCGATCATCATTTGAGTATCCAAAAATACCCCTCGTGACCTGGAGCTAAACATATATCAGACATCTGTCAAATGGAAGGAATGCTACCAAAGCTCTACGGAGATGACGCTACTGAGATCCCCGGCGCAAGGAGATTACTGGACCAAGTTACTGAAGCCAAGGCTCCCTGGGCTATCGTCACATCCGGGACCCAACCACTGGTGACTGGATGGATCAATGTTCTCAAGCTTCCTTTTCCAGAACATCTCGTCACGGCAGAGCACGTGGAGAATGGCAAGCCTGATCCCACTTGCTACCTCATGGGAAAGGAGAAGATTGGCCTGAAGAGCGATCACGAAGTACTCGTTTTGGAAGACAGTCCTGCTGGTATCAAGGCCGGAAAGGCTGCTGGATGCAAGGTTTTGGGAGTGGTTACCTCGCATACGGTCGAAAATATCATCGCTGCCGAACCGGACTGGATTGTAAAGGACCTGGAGAGCGTTAGAGTTGTTGGGGTCTCTGAGGATGGTGTAGAACTGGAGTTTGTAAATGCCTTGGAGATGCATTGATGGATCTTGTTTGGAGCTGTTATTATGGTTGAAAATTTCGCATTTTCTAGGCAGTTCTCGGACCCTGGAATGTTTAGATTTAGAGGTGGGACGATACACGGAATGGAGCATTCGGATTATAGTACATGAAATATGAATCTAATTAGCACTGGTTACCGGGTAGAGCTGCAATATAGATACCCTTCATATCTAGTCGGTGCCACAATATGGTGTTTGTATATTATATACTCACTGCCGTGGGCAAGTTTATCAGATGCTCCTCTCTGTTTTGAGATTCATACAGCATCTACGAGTACTAATTTTACCATGTAAGACTTTTCCTTGTTAGCAGAAAAATAGCTCATTAGTAGCTAAAGGCTTACATGCACTCACATGCCCAAATATTTCCTGCAGGATTTCTCCCACTGGCTACAGCCATATTTCTAGTACAATATAGAACAGTGAAATTCATCTCTGGAATAAAGAGATCACTCCAAGCCACGATTTGAGAGGAATCTAGTGTAAATCTAAACTCTCTCCTCCAAATAAAGAGACAAAAGAAGGATACACATGCGAGGGAAAATGCAGCAGTAATTATGTGACAGTTTAAAACATAAACATGTGCTATTTCCAAACAAATCTCACGGCTAGAAGTTATTTGTGGCATATGCAGGTAGCCTCAACAGTGTACATATTTCCTTAGATAAACAGCAATATCTAAGGAGATGAACTGCAGATAACAGCGGATCCGAATTACCTAATGCTCTCTGTTCAACTATAATAAAAATATTACCAGGAGCTAGCTACCAAAAACCAAAGCCAGAGATGTCTTTATTGGAACAACTGTTCCAGCAACGCAGTTACATCATCTCCCATAAACTTTAGAACCTTGGTTTCTGGAAATTATCCTGCTGGATTTCTCCACAGCTCCACCCTCCTAGATGCCAATCAGAAACCTCAAATATAAACCGCAATAAAATCAAGGAAACAAGATATAAACGGTAGCTCTGCATCACTCGGCATCTCGTCACACCGATTCTCGGTCAACGACGTGACAACGTCTGCGAGGCTTGCAGAATCACTGCAAGCCAGTTCCTCAGTGCTCACCCGCGGACGGCAACTGGCGTCAACCAACAACGTATGATGGCAGTTTTGATGCATGGAACTGGAGTGGATACAACCTTAGAGCTCTAGCAGGTTGATTCTCTCCTGGTTTACAAGCCATGCGTCAATTTCTAAATTTCCAGGTTTGAAATAACAGCGTTGCATGCAGCCTTAGTCGGAAGAAATGGGAAATGATCACACAAAAGAAATGCCGTGGCTTACGCCAATAACGTACATTTACTTCTCTTCTTAGGAGATTAAAGTCTGACAACCGTTTCCCATCCGGCGTACCAGTGTCTCGGGATTCGGGGTCAAGCCCCTTGAGAAGCATTAAGCATGCCGTGAAACATGGACTGTAACACGATGCGAGAAGACACGACGCCAGTGTTGTAACCTGAGCAAAAGCACAGAGCAAATTGCCCAGCGCAGGAGTACAAGCACAACGATGGAAGTTACAAAAATCACGCCCCAAAACAAGCAAGTTCAACCACATTGCACGGCAAAACCCAGACAAGAAAGATCTACCAAGCCACCTCGTTTGGGATGTCCTAAACGGGGCTGCCCCCCTCCTCTTCGGTTCCCAAGCAGCTGGCAGAGCACGAACGGCAAATCCGCCCCGAGACCGACGATCCCAGCCGCGCTGATCGCCGTGATCGACTGCAAGGTCCTTCCCCAATCCGAGTGCTCTGCCACGTCTGCGTGGTCACTCTGTCCATCCTGTTGGTACCAACAAGGCAATGCCGTACGGCAAATCCGCAGATCAAAAGCAACGAGAACAACCCACTACCGTGCCAAATCACACCCAAGAGGCGGGACGGGAGAAGAAAAACGGGGATGAGAGACACTCTTGGGATGAAAAAGCATGGGCCATCACTTTTTGCACATCTGTTTATCTCTCCCAAAGGGGAAATGGCATGTTCTCGAAAATGAGGAAACTGATCAGCAAACACATCGGTTACATGGCAGAGGTTGTTGCCAAGAGGCTTTGCCCTGCTTGTACCCGAGTGTAGCTTTGGGGAAGTAGATGCAAAGTACAGGTTCGGTACGACTGTACTGTGCACAAATTCCCTCCCTCACTCAGAACGTGATGCCGTTTTGCACAGACGTAATTCTGAAATTTTTGAGAAATGAAGCACCATATCTTCACCAGTAACAGTGAAGCAACGCCGAAGAAGATTCATGCCCCGAAAAAAAAGGGGTGTGAAGATAAGCCTAGATTCACAAATAAGGAAAGGGCTGCAGAAAAAGGAGAGAAAAGTGGCATGCTGCAGTGGCGGACGCAGGGCGTCAACTAACTCATCACGCATTAAAATCATCAAACCCCCAGAAAAGTAAGGGGGAAAAGAAAATACCCACACATCCAAAAACGAACAGACAGACAGAAAGACAGATAACACACGACCCGTGCTGCCCTCTCCCCGCCGCAAAGCCAAGCTTAGCCCAGCCCAAGCCAAAGCCCCGAAAACAAATTCCTGGGAACCGTTTATCTAAAAAGAACCACTTAGTTTTCCACAATACCGTACAGTAGTATCGTAAGTCTACCTGGAGCAAAAGTACCGGTAAGTCTCAAAAAAACAAAAACAAAAAAAGGTTATTCCACTCCAACTGCCACCACGTGTCTTGGGGCTAAACACACCATAGCGGTACGTGCGGCGGCGGCGGCGGGCCAAAACCGCAAGTTAATGTGAGATAAGACAAATTAAACACGCAAAAAGGAAAAAAAACTCCGTAGTTGACTACTATACTATACTGTACTTTGCATTGTTGTGGTAGTTAAGTTAAGTTAGTGTTAAGCTGGATTTTTACCTCCGAACCTAACGAGTAAAGGAGGAGAAACAAAACGGTTTCCCGCGGCCGGGCTGGATGGGAAATCTGAAAATGTAAACAGGTCGAATCACGGTTGTTTGAATACGGGATTTGCCTTGCCTATGTGGAGATTTCTGCGTCCTTTTTTTTTTCAAGGCCACGGCACAAAACGTTATGGAAAAATAGCCGGAGAAGCTAAGGTCGAAAAGCCCCGACTAAGGTTTTTAGTCTCTTTGCTTTTCGGAGAAAATGAGATGCGTTTTGTGTAGTTTGTGATAAATGGTTTTATTCGTTTGAGATGGGGAAATACATGGCGTTGACCTGTGTGCCCCATAGCAATGTATGTCTAGTAAGCTATGAGGTTGGTCGGTACCCCTGTACCTTACATAAAAAGCTATTCAGCCAAAAGCAGGTCATCCATCACGTGATATTCATATCTCGTGAGATTATGCAGGAATCGGAATCGGAAGTCATCTCCTTGATAGTAGCATTATCCTCGGGCAATTTTATTTGTGCGTTCCTCATACAGGTTACACAGCAGCATTCCCCCTCATATCATACAATATCATACAGCAGGAATATATTTTTAGAACAAGAGAACAAAAAAAAAAGACTTAATCTGGAGAATGCCCACCTCATTGTAACAGTAGTAACGGTAACGGCAGCAATTACACCCCGAAATGTGAGGAATGGAGGGGAAAAAAGCAGGGCTAATTTATTGCTGTAACAAAGACGGAGCCTTATTTGACGAGGCTATGCTGCTGTGCACTCATGCAAGGCTTCGGAGATGAAACATTGATGAGGGAAAAATGTCTCTCTTAGTAACCGCCAGTCATGAATGTTAGTGGTGCCAGCTTGACAGCAACCACACACACACAAACTGAGCCACAAAGAGATAACAATAATCCAGGAAAGCAGGGCCCGAGAAACGGAGATACGATTTGGGAGACGGAGATTGGAAAGGATACGAAGAGAACAAGTGCAGTGAAAGTGGACAGACTTTGGAACCTCCGAAGAGCAGATAGGAGCTGAAAACCACAGGAGGGCGAGACGCTCTGTGTACATGTACTGTACACAAATACTTTCCGGTTTGGGCCATCAAGTTGCACTATTATTGTTGACGACGCTGTGATCACATATGAGCGGGCGGCTAGGGTAATGAGTCGAACATGCCCCAGACAAAACACGCCAGGAGCCGGAGGACCTCCTCTCAAGCACCTGTTTACACAATAAATCATCACCACTTATCTAAATTGCTGTTGACGTTGAGCGTGGCGGTGTTTTTGCGCTGGGCACAGATAGACGCTCAGATAGACTCGTCTGGATCTTTTGCAGGAGACCAGGGCTTGCTGCTGGACGGTACTGGCCGTGCTGGGCGCTGATGATGCACGCGCGCGAGAAAGGGTGACGCGAACAGGAGGTCAGAAACCTAAGCCGCTTCGGGGTCAAGGGCGAAGGGCGGGGAAATTACGCTTTCGGCACCCGCTTAGGAGACACAACCGCAGTGGCTCTTTCGCCTTTTTCGCACGGCATATCGGTGTGTTCAACGCATGGGTTTGCTTTTGCTTGGGACCAGACAATCGCTCTGTCTCCCCCGGAGACCGCCTGCTTGGGACACCAGAGCAGGGAGAAAGGGCTAGATGCTAGATTAGAAGCCAAAAAAGCCCTTGCTTCATCTTCTCTGTCGGGATCATGCCTGAACGCTTGATGCAATCCACTTCTACAGCTGTAGGGATAGCACTTGTAGTCGGGTACTTCGGTTTGTGGCAGACGTTGGGCGTTCTACGAGGTACACTGTACCTGCATGGTCTCCTATTCCCTTGCAGACTGGGATAACTGTCTGCACGTGGCCGCTCAGACGCTTTGTGACCTGTGTGTGGACGATGGCTGGGAGAGCCCGGTCTGAGTGAGCGTCTGGCGTCGCGCGGGTCTCCTACGAAACCCGAGCCTATCAGCGAGGGCATTGCGGACCAGAAATGAGGTGAGATGGGTGGCAGTTCCTCGAGATTATCAAAATGGCTCTTCATCTCTCTCTTGGCACTCTAGATGTGGGTTGCATGCACTACAGAACTTGTGTGTAGACCGCCGTGTACTGCTGACTCGTCCTGATCTGAGCAGCGCTTCTCCATCTCCGACGCCTAACACATGGGGCGGCGGAGCGGCGGACGGGCTAGACGGAGCAAGCGTGGAACTGGGGTACTTGGTGCAATGTACTGTCCTGTACATGCACAAAAGCTGTAGGCATGTATGTGTGTGTATGTGGAGTGGCTGGAGAGAGCTTTCTGGTCGCCGTGGTACAGCATACCGAGCATATCAGATTTGCATGAGGCCCTGGAGCTGGAACGCGCATGGTAACTCCGACGGTGACATTGAACATCTTCAGTCATCACTGTAATTTGCTTGTTCGTACAGTCTGCGCTCTCGTACACGCTGCCCTGGGATAGGCTGGCTTGGCCCTGGTCCTGGTAAGACTCCTCCAAACCCTCGGAAAACGAGGCTCACGATGGAGGGATGGTAGAGTTACACCGGGGTGGAGAAGCTGGACTGCCGTGCTGCTGGGTCTGGATCTGGAGGTCCAGGCCCAGATCCCCGTTGCCACGATGATTTTCCGAGCGGGAGTGCAATGATGCACCCGCTAGGTCGCATCTCTGGCAGCGAGGATGCAGGGGCCCCTCATCCGAACAAGTAAACGAGGAGACGAGTCGTGACCACCAGTGTGCGTGCGTTGTTGTATGCAAAAGACAGCGCCAGCCACGATATAGGGCTTTCTTTCGTACCTGGTCCAATGGTAGATGGAAGCTACTGCCAAGGGCCTACAAGACGTCTTTGGGTTGCGTTTGATCCTGGTCTCAGCGCCAGCCCGGTCACCTCTGGCGCAAGACACCCAGAGCGTACTGCCGTGTCGGGTCCGCACTAAGCTGGTTCCAGGTCTGGGGAACTGCCAGAATCGGATGTAGATGAAGTGACTGCCGCTGGATTGGGAAAGCAATTGCACCTTCTGATATTGCGGACATCTAGCACGATGCGGCACTTTGATGAAGGGGTCTGCTGCAGGTGGATAAAAATATCTCGGCCATGCGATCTGGAGACGTGACCCGGGAGTTCTCTGCGGGTGCAAAAAAATTTACCCCTCCTTGCGTCTTGCAATGCTGCGAACAGCTTCCTGGGACTGGAGTATCGTCGTTTATACGTCATAACTCTGCTGATACCACACGTTCGGTTTAACTCCACATGGTCTGGGACTACTGCGATAAGCTACGAGACTTGTGGTAACGTCCTCCGTTTGTGGGTTACGTTGTGGCCACTGATTCAAACAAGTGAGCTCTGATTTCCTGGTTCATGGAGAAGGTCTAGCTCCCTTAGTGAGTTGAGTGCAAAGTGAGAATGAAAGCGCTCTGAGCCGGCCCGGAGCATCTAGGCCAGCCCATCGTCAGTCTTTCCTCGGAGCTGGTGAGACAGGGCTTTGGGCTGAAGCAGATACGTTGGGGTCTTCACCGGTTGAGGTTGAAGTTTGGATCAACCTTGCAGTGGTATCAGAGCCCATTCATCGCCACACAAGCCATTCCCGATCGCGTTTCCATTGTGACGGGTGAGACCGCAATCGGCGAGATCTCCAGAGCGCTCTAGGCTTTCCTGTGGTCGTGGGCTACCGCTCCCATGCGTCCCTCATGTACCGGTACTGTGTTTGTAGTCCGCCCCCACGTTTCGAACCACGGATTGGGAAGATGCTACTAAACGTGCTAAGCAGCTAAGGTAACTACCGTGCGTCGCTATACAACTCCTCGACTGCGGCTAGAGCTGGCTCGCATGGTGACAGATTCGTACCGGAGTCATGGCCGTGGCCATGGGCGTTTCACGAATATAGCATTGTTTTGAGGGGTGAGACGGGGTCAGGACCTTCTTGCAAGAAAGCAACATCATAGCGTACCCGGAGATTTGGATGGCCGTGCTCTTGTCGACGCGTCATGCCTAATTACCGTGGTTTGATACAGTTACGGCAACTCTCGTATGTTGAGGCTCTGCGACACGAAGGAAATTACAGACAGGGAGAGTACGGGTTCCCGCGCAGGCCGTGCCGAGGTAGGATTGAATCCTTCTTCGAGCGCTGCAGCGCAAGATCTGTAATCAAGGCAGAATCGTACCAGTGGGGTTGCTCTCTCATCTCTGCATTCGGGGCCGAAATGGGTGAAGATTTTAAGCCGCAGACGGGCTTTTGGGCCGAGCTTTGGAGGACGCTAGAGTTCCGTTTTCCTCCCTGAAGGATTTTCTTAATTGCACATCTTATGCACATCCTTTCGATATGGGGCGTGCCGACGGACCAGTCGCAACTGGTGGTCTCCTGGCAGGGCCTGCTTAGGTGACGGACATCCCTGTGAGCGTCACCCTTTGCGCAGATTCGCCTGGGGCTTCGTTCCTTCGGCTGGGCCGGGGCTTGTGGCATCGCTTAGGGCATTCGCTTGACAACTCGACGTTTGCACCTCAAGGGCCCTTTTTGCTGGTGGGCTGGTGGGGTACCGAGCCTGTACTGTATCGCGGAGTGGCCAGTGCGCAGTGAGATGTACCGCCCAAGAGCGACGATACGTACCGTGTGCCGGTACCGCTGCTGACCTCTTGGCTGTACTGTACTGTACTGCACTGTGTACTGAGGTAGCCTGGTTTGGTGCTCCTACTGCCATTTACCCATTGCTTTTTCGCTATCATCCGTTGTCCAACGTCCATCTTCCACGAGATTCTCGAACAGGGTGACCTGCAGCACTCTAGAAGGTCCGAGAGGATGCAACTGTCAGAAAAGGAGAGAGCTGGATGCACGACGTGCAGCACACAACATGCCATTACCTTGTTCAGCTTCAAGTCGTAGCCATTTGGACAAAGTATACACCGTGAAAGGGCACAGGGTGGTACCGATGGCCCGTTCGATGCCAATGGACGGGATATGTCATGCGCTCAACAAACAAACCAGCATCATCTGCTCTCATCATCATGGTACCGTCCACTCCAGCCGCAGCCAGTGCAGCAGCCTTTTTGTTTCTCTGCCTTCTCTGTCTTCTCTGGGCCCGTCGCGGAGAGATTGGTCACGAGTAGAGTACCACCGTGGTGTTGATGTGATGGTGCTGGTGGTGCCGGAAAGGGTTGTGGTACTACGGGTGGTTGCCCTACGGTACCGCGAAAGGTGGATGTTGCTGGCTTGGTGCTGCGGGACACAGCAAGCGCAGATGCACGTCCCAGGGCAGTGGGCAAGGGGTCCGGGCCAGAAATAGAACACCGCGCCTCGAACGACCAGCCCCTCGCCAAATCTTCGCTACCGACGAGCCCAATTAACCTTCTCCATCAGTGTAGTTTATCTCGAGCCTCTCGATGAAGGTGGTGGGCTGCCAGACAGACCGGATGCAAGATGCGCGCTAGGGTGATGCCGACGACTTTCCTCGGACTTGGGAACCTCCTGCTCCCCTTCATCGAGGTCAGATTTTCTGGAGTATGGCGGTGCACGAGTCTGCATGCTCATTTACCCTTCGTATTCAACTCGAAACCACTGGACATGAGCGGATGGCAGCTGAATCTTCTGATGTTTGGAGACGCAGAGTCAGAGTGACAGGCAAAGGACACTATCGAAAAGGATCCGTATACTGGCCAATTACTCAGCTGCCAATCGCAACTGGATTGCACCCTTCTGCAGCGAGAGAAGGAGGAAAAAATTTTCGATAGCGAGACGCGAGGTCATGATCGCGGCAATACAAACGATGGTGGTGGTGGTTGGGATCGGAGTTTGGGGTTAGAGTTGTGAGTTGTGCGTGAAAACGTGATAGAGTGATGATATCGCAACCAGTGGAGTGAAGTAGCCCATGCGCCTTATTCGTCTGAACCGTCTCAAGGTTCTTCTTGGAGGTCGTCGATTGGGAGCTGCTGGGTTGGCTGCTGGGCTGGGAGAGGGCCCGCGGAGCCAACGCCAGCGCTTCCGCGAAGGGACAGCTGGCTCGCGCTCTCGCACGTTTTGGGACTGCTGGTGGACCAGAGACTCCGAGTAAGGCTCCTGTGAAGCTCCCCATTCGCCCCAGCGCACGTCGCACCGGTTCTGCCAAACCTGCCAGACTCCCAAAGAGGACGAGCGAGGCCCCAGGCTGGCGCCGAGGGACAGGCTGAAGGTTGGATGATGGTTCTCTTCGTCCTCTGCTCTCACTCACACTCACTCACTCACCTCACTCTCTGTGCTGTGAGCTCTCTGGCATCCCTGCGCGTACCTGAGCAGTGAGTGGCACCGCGCCCCGGTTTGCTGCAGCGCTGCTGTGGCTAATCACCGCCTCGTTCCCCGGCCACAGCAGAGGAGTGCAGCAACATGCCGCCATTGCTGTGGTCTACTGTCGACTACTCTACAGCTCTACAGCACTACTGTGCTGTCCTGTACCGTAGTGGGCGGCTGGTGCTTGCGCTGGCGCTGGCTCAACCTCTCTGACGGAACAAGCCCGCAGCGATCCAAGGCACTCTGGTACAGATCCAAGAGAACGGGCTCCTTGCCGCCTGGGGAGAAGAGGGTAGCACCGTCCCAGTTTGCAAGACCTGATCAGCCTGACCTGACCTGTACGGTACCGTAATGAGTCGACTGGCTGTCTCACACGATGCCTTCACAATTTGCAGCATGGGCGGCAGTGGCTCGGAGGGTTGGTGCGCTCGTCCTCTCGCAAGCAGATCCGACCAAACGAGACGCGGCTCGAGCCCCAGTCCAGGGAAGGGAGAAAGCAAAAGCACCGCGAGCCGGAGGAAGGCCCCAGGAGCAGCATCGGGTCGGCAACGACGTTCTCAACGATGCAGAGCTTGTACAGTACTGCCGCAGCAAAGAGATCCAGATCGAGACCGGCAGATAGCCCAAAGCGTGCAAACCATGGGCCGGGACAAGGTGGTATCTACCTGCGGGAGGACCGAGGAGCGGCCATTTCGCAATGGGCGAGCGACAGATCGGGAGGGAGAACAGCACAACAGCACTAATTCCTAATACAGTACAGTGCACGAGAGAGGAGGAGGCGAGGGCGGCGGCGAAAGGGAGATGTACACCAAGTACCTTCGCGCCCAGTCGCTGGACGGCGTGTACAAGGCCGGCGGGTACACGTACAGACCAGAGCAGCGGCTGGGTGTGACCTGTGCAGCGAGTGGACCAGGTTGGATCGGGCCACGGGCCAGGGCCAGGCGCCGGGGTAGCAAGCCTAAGGCCCCATGTGGCTAGACGACCACGCGATGCAGCTAGCTGTTGGCGATGGGGGCAGTAACTTCAGTGCTCCCCAGACCGGATCTAGGGTTTGCCGTGCGCTGCCAACAAAGCCCAAGGGTCGAGAGCAGGCCCGGCGGCGTGGAATACCCTGGTCCCCGCTCCCTTTCCCCTTCCTCCTTGCCCCTGGTCTGAGTGGTGCTCTTCTAGCTGCTGGTGGGCTTCTTGGGTCCTCTGGTCGTCTTTCCCATCTCTCAATCCCCAGGGGACCTTTTTCTTGCACTTTCCCTTCTCAAGCCACAACAAGTGCAGGAGGGCCAAGCGGCAGCAGCAGAAGCAAAAGAAGCAGACGTCGAAGCAGACATAGAAAAGCAAAAGCAGTGAGGGCGCGCGCCAGATTGCTCCCAGGACCGGTGGTCAGCGCAGAGACAGACGAGTCTGGCCCCTCTGCCCCAGGTGCCGCTGCTGACTTGCGGGCTTTGGCATGATTCCTTCACGGGCCAATTCGAACTGTAAGCACTGTGTACTGTACGTGCCAGACGGTGATACCTTAGACAGCCAGAGCACCCCCGCAGGCAGAGACAAGAGTTGCTCTGTCGCGAAAGCTCTCCCTCTCCGACTCACTCTCTCACGGACCGTACGCGTGAGTGGAATGAGTCCAGCGTACGGTACTTCTCAGGCTTCTGCTCTGCGCTGCGCGGGTCCCACCGATCCCCCTGTGCTGCCCTTGTTGCTCCCGGTGCTCCCAGCGAGGGGCTAGTGAGCTGCCGCAGCCCGTCCGTCAACCAACCCCCGGCACTCGTGCCCCGTGGAATTCGCATTCTCCCTCTCTCTGCCTCTGCCTCTTCTCTCTCTTGCGCTGTGCGGTGCTTTTTTGCTGAGCTGCAGCGACAACCGCCTGCTGGACCATGCCTTGTCTTGCCTAACCCTGCCTTACTGGGCCCTGTCTGCCATGCCTTGCCATGCTCCCTGGCTCCTTTGCTTTTGCTCTTGCTCTTGCTTCTTACCTTTGCCCTGGTCAATCCCTCAATCGCTCCTCCGCTCCCCTTTTGCCTCCCTCTCTGCAATCGACTTGTACCCCCCCGGGACGTCCTGGCCTGGACCTGCCTCGACCACGGCCCTTCAACCCCAATCAGCAGCAGCAGCAAGACATTGACAGGCAGCCAGCCCTTTGCTTCTGCTCTCCCACCCCCCTTTGCTGCTGGTGCGTGGATTACCCCAGTCAACCACGCTGCGGTGCTGCTCTGCTCTTGTTTTTTGTCTTTTCCCTCGCGCTCGCCTCACCCACCATCCACCTAGCTAGCAGACCCCCCGGCCTGGCTCGCTGGCACCCCCGTCCCGTCAAGCTCTTGCTCTTCGCTGTCCCTCGGATCCTATATTTGTCTGCTATCCCCACGATCTGGTTCAGTACCACTGAAGAATTCTCCTCGCTGCGCTGGTTGAACGTCAAAAGACTCGCTGCTCGGGTCCCTTGTGTTCTTGTGCCTCTGTGTGCCTCGTGTCCCCGAGTCCGTGTCTGGGGTTCTGGTACGGTGCGGAAAGCAAGAGACAAGTGAGTGAGAGCAACCGCCTGGGATCCAGCATCGCTTAAGCCGTGCCTGCTCCTCGCATCTGTATGTCCCGCGACTTCCTTATGTACTCCGCTCCGTCCTCTCTGCTTTGTTCCCCCTTTCGTTGTGCTATTTTACGACTGACCCTCAGACAGCATTTCCTGCATCTCTCTTCGAGCCTTCCTGGGAGTCGAGTCTGCTACGCTTTTTCAGCAACGCATCGTTCCCATCCGTGGTGAAGCAATTGCTCGTTGCTTTGCTCCCACGCTGTTTTTTTAAAGGGGTCTTTCCCAGCGCTCCCGAAATACGCGACCCTGCCAACCTTGTCCTCCATCCTGGACCGAACCTCGCATAACCCCTTCTCTTCCACCCTCTTACTCCCGAGAAAACAAAACGCTGCCGCCAATTCCTACCATCATTCCTACTCTTTGTCATTCTTTCAATACACCGACCGAGATCACATTCTTTCAAACTTGCACCATAATCGTTCCTTCGCTATCAATTTCTTTTCGAGCCGTCTTTTTGTACTCGTCTGTTTACATACATACATAACCATCGCTATCAGCCTCTGGAGTTACTAGCTCGACCCAGCCATCAGCGCTTGCGTTATTACAATCTACCAACCATCTCCAGATTCTTATCACAAAAAGATATTTATCCGATAGCTCGAGCAATTTGGATATTATTTCGCGTTGGATTAGCTTTTTAGCCGGATTTGTTGGGTAGTGACGATCCTTTTTTGTCGCCACCGTCCATCCATCCAGCTTCACCTCGCATCTGGTGACGCATCCCTAATATGGAATATCTTGAACAACGGCTTCAATATATGCCATATCCACAACATCCACAACATATTCCACAATCACATTCACCATATAACGAGCATCCTCAATCGTATCCCATCCACCAATTACCTCCACAAAGTTCCGCAGTCATGTCGATGCCTCCAAAGATTCACGATCCTAAGCCCAGGCTGGGAAAGGAAGAGGTCGAGATCCTGGAACGCGAATTCCAGAGGAATCCCAAGCCATCTACTCAGGTCAAGCGGCAATATGCTGAAGAAATGGCCGTTGACCTCCCAAGAATTAACGTAAGTAGACGAGTTTCTAAGTGCCAATTGGGCTAGTGCTAATGACTTGGTAGAACTGGTTCCAGAATAGACGAGCAAAGAGAAAGCAAGAGAGAAAGCAGGAAGAGGCCAGCCAAGCTCAGGCCCAAGCAGAAGCCCAAGAGGCTCATGGCTATTCCGAGCCCTCTTCGCCAGACCTCTTCAACCCTCAATCTATCTTTGATGGTAGCGCCCTCTCACCCCAACGCTCCATTGGCTCGTTCTCTACCATGAGCGGCCCTGCAGCCTCAGTAGTCTCCTTCGGTACACAATATACCGACCTAGGTATCGACTCGATACCTCAAAACACTTCTAATCACGAAGACTTTCACAATGCCTTCGAAGAACATCACGATGGTCTCTCGTCGATGGATGCATACGGTAACATCTCACATGCTCCTCACTTCAATGGGATCTCGGATTTTAGCTACGATGGGACCTTCATCAGCACTTCATACGATGGATCTGTACCCTCGGTCCACGCTACCGCTTATAACGACTTCCCCATCCCAAGTATCGAAGGTACTCAATCTGCAATGATGACTGCTTATCCTTCACAACTTTTACCTGGTCAAATGCAAGACCTATCCGAGAGCCATAGCTCGGAAAGCTCCGATGAAACTCCAGTAGCAGGTGGTTATAGCTACTCCACAACAGAATCCGAGGCGGCTCTTTCGCCTCCAGGACCCTCACAGCTATTTAAACCACCGCAACCCATGGATATTGCATCCCGTCGGAAGGTTCACAACAAGCCCGCTGCTTTGGGTACTGAGACCATTCGGAGTCGACCAGCAATTGGTCCTCGTACTGTTTCTCATGCAGATGGAATTCGTCGCCATACAGACAGTCCACACGGCTCGCCAATGCGTCGTATTAACTCTGCGGGAGGCAATTCTAGAAACGTCATCTCTGGACGCGTCAACAAATCTGGGGTCGAATCTTCTCAGAGATCACCAATCAACCTTGGAGGATTTGCATCCACCGAAGCATTCATCGAACACAACCAACATGGTATCCGCTATCCTCTTGCCATGACTGCTCCATCTGCTCCTGGCAGCAGCTTGGCGCCACCAACACCAATGTCTCCACATGGAGGATCTCATACTGTGGCTTCCACTTCCCCCTCTGACAGCGGCATGGGCTTTGTATATAACACTGCTGGCTGCTATAATACTGCAGAGGATCAAAACTTAGCATCTCCTCCTGAGACTCCACAAGCTCAGATGATAATGCATGCAGCTTCCAACGGATGGACTACTGCATCTGATATGCATGACCAACTGTGGGATATGGAAGTCCCAGACGAACCTATCTATACACCGGCACACGAGTCGTTCCTGGAGTTACAGATGCCCCAACCCATGTACTTGTCAAGCCTGAGCCAACCTGTAACTCCTGCATTTGGTCAGTTCAGTCCAAGCATTCTCTCGGTCCATGGGTCGCCTCAATATACGCAGATGCCTGGGCAAACCGAATATCCATTTGTCGAGCCCCAACATTATTCTACGGCAAATGAGCAGAATTCCTCCTCATCAACGGGGCAAAAGACATTCCATTTCTCCAACAGCACGCCTGCTGATTTTTCTGAGAAATGATGGCACCAATCTTATAGGTCTTCTTGGTCTATCTGAAGGCAGTGGTGCTTTTCATTGTTTTTGTGGTGACCGCCATCACCTCACCACGTGTAACAACATTTGCAAATATGACTACAAAACTGTTTCTTTTAGCGTTGAGCGTTCGTTTGCGGTTTCAAATCGCGTCAACATTTTCCTTAATGTAATATGGACGACACGGGAAGCTGTCGATCTGTTGATGTTTCACGACATATATAGCGAAGGAAAATATATACCCAAAAAAGAGCAACCGTCAGGATTGACAGTGGGACTGGGCAGGAATGTTTTTGGGAGGGCCTTGTACTTAGTAGCCCAGGCGTAATTGGTCATGTACGAAAGAAGGATATATATATCGAGTTTTTGGTATGTGCAGAGCTGAGCAATAGGGAATGCGTCCGTCGGGGGGTCAGGGGATCTGCTGTAACTACATGGGCTTTGTCTTTTGTATATAGTTTGATCTATAATCGAAGCCATCTTGAAGCCATACCACATATGCACTTTCGTTTTCTTGCCTTCTTTCATGATTGCTTAAACATCTAATCGGTTCCCATATTACAGAGCTCTTTTTCTTTTCATGATAGTGAAGTCGAAATATGGAGAACCGTCAGCATGGTTTTTACCAGTAATTAGTTCACTGGGTTCATTAACATACGTCAATTAACCATCTGATCTGTGTATTGATTAGGTCATCTGCAACAGCAGTACAAGTAGCCAGATACATGAAGGATAGCTACAGTAGCTCCTCCGACTCGGAGCAAGCTCTACCGATACTGGCCTTTGACAGGGGACCTCGGCGTCTACGTCATGATTGGTCCCAGGACGTAACCCCACCCCGCCTTAAAGCCGGCGCAAAGCGAACGCAATAATGGGATATGGATGGGGGAGAGCTTCAACAGTGGATGATAGTTTGCATGTGTGAGCTACAAAACATAAGGTCCATCTTTGGGATTTGAGATATCCATCTTTGCTTCGATTCAATTCAGTTCAACTCAATTCAGATTGATAATCTCTGCGACATTAGCATCAAGAAACGAGACTTGTGTGTTTGAAGGTGCACATCCTGGGAATCTTGGTATCTCTGACAACACGACACGGTAGCGATAATGGCGTCGAGGAGGGGCTTGGGACTCAGCTTGAGCTCGAGCTTGAGCAGGAGCTCGTTGCGGACAGCTGGGGTGAGCTCTCGATGTGCGCTGAGGATTCGGCATTCCCTCTCTTCTTCTCCTCGTGTGGCGGGCGTGTCGAGTTTGGCTGCGTTTAAGGTGCCTAAGATCTTGAATGAGCCGAATGTGAGTAGTTTTTCTTCAATTGATACCCTATTTTGCAATTGTTATGATATTTTGGCTTCTCTTTCTCTGTCTCTCTCTTTTTTAAAGAGAGGGCGTGTGTTGTTTCCCTTCGCAGTTTTATGGAAATCTGGGCTAATTGCTTTCTCTCTACTCTGCAAATAGCATCACTATGCAAAGGGATCCGCGCAGAGAGAAGGCCTTACGGCTGCGATTGATAAGCTACAAAACAAGCTTCCACTGGAGGTTCCTATAGTTGTGGGAGGAAAGGAGGTATGTCTTGTTCCCTTTTTTTGCTTACGCCCCTGAGGGCCTTTCACCTTTGATTGTGAAATGCTGAAAGGGTGGACCTGATTAGATCACGACTTCTTCATTGGGGAAGCAGTATAATCCAGCGAGCCATTCTACACCGGTGGCATCTTACTCCAAAGCTTCTACTTCTGATGTCTCGGCTGCTATCGAAGCTGCTCTGTCTGCGAAGTCGGAATGGGAATCCCTTCCGTTCGCTGATCGCGCGGCCGTCTTCCTCAAGGCTGCGGACCTGATCTCTGGGAAGTACAGGTACGATATTATGGCTGCGACGATGCTTGGTCAGGGCAAGAATGCCTGGCAAGCTGAGATTGATGCTGCGGCCGAATCGGCTGATTTCCTGAGATTCGGGGTCCAATATGCGGAAGAGCTGTATGCTGCCCAGCCAGTACACAACTCTGCCGGTGTGTGGAACCGGGTGGAGTATAGACCATTGGAGGGATTCGTCTATGCTATTACACCATTCAATTTCACTGCCATAGCTGGAAATTTGCCCGGTGCTCCAGCATTGATGGGTAATGTGGTGGTATGGAAGCCTTCCGACTCTGCAATTGCTTCGAACTGGCTCATGTACAACATTCTGCTCGAGGCAGGACTTCCCAAGAACGTCATCCAATTTGTGCCAGGTGACCCAGAGGAGATTACCAAGACCGTGCTTTCGCATAGGGAATTTGCTGCACTCCATTACACGGGAAGCACTGCTGTGTTCAGGAACCTATATGGAAAGATTTCAAATGGGGTGGCAGAGGGGAAATATAAATCTTACCCTCGCATTGTAGGCGAGACTGGAGGAAAGAACTTCCACCTCATTCACTCATCAGCCGATTTAGAAAATGCTGCCATTCAAACAGTTCGTGGAGCGTTCGAGTACCAAGGACAGAAGTGCAGTGCGACATCCAGAACTTATGTAGCCAAGTCTGTCTGGCCAGAGTTCAAGGAGCGACTAGTTGCTGCTACAAAGGCCCTCTCAATTGGCCCACAGGTAGATCACAAGAACTTTGTAGGCCCAGTTATCCATGACAGATCTTTCAACAAGTTGTCCGGAGTTATTGATGCAGCGAAAGAGGACAAAGAGTTAGAGTTGCTCGTTGGAGGCAAGTATGATGGTTCGACAGGCTACTACGTCCACCCAACCATCTACCAGACCACCAACCCAAATCATCATCTGCTTTCCACAGAGCTTTTCGGTCCTATCCTAGTTGTATATGTCTATGATGACACATCAGCACCCGCAGAAGCTTTCTCTGAAGTATGCAAGCTCATCGACACAACATCAGAATACGGTCTCACCGGCTCGGTCTTTGCAAATGACCGAGCTGTTATCCGAGTCGCTGAAGAGGCACTAAGGAACTCCGCTGGAAACTTCTACATCAACTGCAAGAGCACCGGAGCTGTAGTGGGACAACAGCCCTTCGGTGGTTCCAGGGCAAGTGGAACGAACGATAAAGCTGGTAGCATGAATCTTCTTACTCGGTTTGTCAGCATGAGGAGCATTAAAGAGGAGTTCAATTCCGTTACCAAGGTTGAGTATCCTAGTAATGAGGTCTAGTTTTGTATTACGGCGAGGTTTTATCACAGCATTGTTTCTTATACTTTGGGGGCATTCCCAGGCCTAAAAGGCGAAAAGTTCCTTTACATATTACTTATTTCATGACTTGATGAACTCAACAATGTTGAAAGAAAAAAATCAGCGTAAAACAACCAGTGCTAGTGATCTCTTGAAAGTAGCCTCGGCTTAGCGTATCTACTCTTCTATTGACCGCTGAGTGGTGGAACTACCAGCTGGTGTGAAGTTCCTGATTCGACAGAAGACTGTTCAAGATTACCAAGTGAACCAAACTCAAAGCAAAGATTATAGTAAACTCATGCGGGACAAATGTTTGACCGATCGAGAATTGGAAGATAATATTCATAACGTTGCTAATAGTTGCTTAGGTAAACTACTCGAATTGGCGCGGAGGACCTTCCGTCTCTATAACTTGATTCTTAAGCCGAATCACTGATATTCTCGTCGTATGTACGTAAAGGAAAGGTACTACTGTACACAGCTTGAGACAAACTTCAACTAATGCCATTTTGCTTACAAAGTAACTTCTTGTTCAATCTCGTAGCCAATAAGGCTCGAGGAACGGAAGGGCTACTCCCAGCATTGTGTTGCTTTGTAAGAAAGTTTAAAGTAAGAATTTAAAGTTTCCACCATCGGTCCGACCGTCCCTTTTCTAGAAAGAGGTGTTGCGATACCCTGGCTGTGTGGCCATATTCGCGCTAGTTCCTAGCTGTCATTGTCCTTTTACTTTTCTGCTATCTCCGTGGAGTTATCTACACTTCCTAGTTTTCCTTTGTAAGGAGGGCGGAAATACTTCGTTCTCCTGTACGGTATTATTCAATAATGATAGTTTCCAAGGAGGCCATTATGTGATACAGCGTGATGTCCTCTCTGTGATTATTCTAATGGTTGATAATCAGGGTCCTTTTGGGTTGGAGCGAGTCGGTGCTGAGATCATACACGCTCGAAGGACTTGGACCACTGAAGCTTAGAATTCAGGGGCGTATGCTTGTCCAGGGTTTCCTGCTTCGTGATGTATACTTTTACCCATAATTAAGGAATAATGTGTTATGAACTCTGGTCGACTAATCCATATGAGGATCGAATTATGATAGATTGTACTGTCCTGATGGGGTAAGTACATATGTCCACATATTCCGAATCTCTATGCACACTGGAATGTCTGGTGTTTTCATAGGAGACGTGGTGGATGCAGAAAAGTATAAGAACCTGGAGGCATCTCAATGAAAATGCTATCAAGCATACTGTCCAACACAAGCCTTTATACCAATCTAGCAACTCTCTTGCGACCTATCTAGCTTCAACTCCTCCGACACTAACAAAATGGATCTCCCAATGTACACCAAGACTATGCATAGCACACCTTACCCTGCAATAGATCCATCTCGTCCAGAGCTTTCTGCTGCGGGCAAAGTCATCCTCATCACCGGTGGTGGTGCAGGCTATGGCTCTAAGCTCGCAAGTACCTTTGCAAAAGCCGGAGCAACAAAAATTGCGATTCTTGGCCGCAGATCGGGGCCACTTGAGAGCACCAAGAAGGAGATCGAGTCAAGGTATCCAGGCACCAAAGTCCTGGCCTTTGTTGCTGATATTACAGATAAGGACTCGACGTTTAGAGCCTTCAGCGAAACCAAAGAGGCGTTTGGCCCCATTGATATCTTCGTCAGCAATGCAGCATATCTACCCGCACTGGAGAATATTAAGGATGCGAATATAGATGACTATTTCAAGGCAGCTGAGATCAACATCAAGGGAACATTGGTTGTCTCTCAGGCCTTCCTAGCTAATGCTGCGGAGAACGCAAACTATCTGGCGGTATCAACTGCTGGAATACATCTACCAGCGTTTCCCGGTGGGATATCGGCGTATAACACGACGAAATTAGCATCCGCAAAGATGGTGGAGTATGTTGCTATTGAGAATCCAAATATCAAAGTAAAGTGCTTCCATCCTGGAGTGATGGAAACAGATATGTATAGGAAGGTTTCCGAAAAAGGAGCAGCACTCCCGCTGGATGACAGTAAGTCACGGGGTCTGTATCTGCAATTAGGAGATGTAAATCGCTAATAATACGCGTAGTTGAGATGTCAACTAACTATGCCGTCTGGTTGGCCAGTCCTGAAGGAGACTTCTTGAGGAACAGGTTTTCTTGGTCAGCCTGGGATGTTGATGAGTTGAGAGCGAAGAAAGATGAATATGAGAAGAATCCGTTCCTTTTGGTCCTTGGTCTCAACGGATGGCCTGCATAAATATTGGTCCTAGCCACGATATGGTAGCGTAGAGAGTCAATATTGGTAATAATTCCCAACAGCGATGCAGATATTGTTGCAATTTTAGAAGGCCCATGAACTGCTTCTTACCTGTCACGCTTTAGCATGCAACATCACAATCCATAGTGGCACATATCCATTGTAGAATGAAAAATGGACATGTTGAATGTTCTGGTATCAATTGCTGCTATTATTCTTTTGAATCATGCTTTTGAATCACCCTTCCAATACTGACTGGGAACAAACGGCATCTTCGAAATTTGAGCCTTGCGTTTCTTGCCTCTTACTACAACCTCTACGGGTGTGCCTGCTTTATGGAAGCCATCTTTAATGTATGCCATGGCTATATTCTTTCCCAAAGCTGGGCTAGGACATCCACTCGTGATAACTCCGATCTTTTGGCCATTTTCGTCAACAATCTCACTGCCTTCTCTTGCTGGAGCTCCTTCAATAATTAAACCCACTCTTCGACGCTCCACCCCACTGCCACCCTTACTCTTTGGGACAAGCTGCTTCAGGATGACTTCATCACCATGGAATCCCCCGTCTTTTCTTCTCTCTTTCCCGATGACCCAGCTAAGTGCTGCTTCAACCGGGGTTGTAGTGTCATCAAGGTCATGACCGTAAAGGCACATACCCGCCTCTAGTCTCAAGCTATCTCTAGCACCAAGACCCGCAAGTTGAAGTCTCTCTGGAGTTGCAGTCTTCAGTAAAGCCTCTGTTACCGCTACCGTCTCTTCTGGGCTGATTGAAATCTCAAATCCATCCTCGCCCGTATAACCACCCCGGGTAACATGTAAGGGGCTAGAGAGCTTGCCGTCTGGGAGCTTGACAGTAATGTAGGCTGTTTGTCCAAAGAACAATTTCTTTAGATCCAATTTATTCGTGTCAGCCATGACAGACCTCAGAATTTCCTCGGATAAGGGTCCTTGTAGTGCGACCAACCCCTGGCCCTCAAGGATATTCCACTCTACTTTCTCTCCTCCTTGCTTCTCGAATTCCTTAAGCTGCTCCGTAAAGTACTGAAGATCCTTATCTCTACAGCCTGCATTCGTAACTACATAAAACAATTCAGGTCCGAGTCTAGTGATAATTGTGTCATCAACAATACCGCCAGTGCCGGGCCAGAGCAGTGTGCTTAGTGTGTTTTGATGAGCAGGCAGGCTCTTGAGTCCAGCTGGAGTGATTTTTTCAAGAAATGCAGTAGCCCCTGGCCCCGAAAAGTGATGCTGTACCATATGGCTCACATCAAATAAGGAGGCGTGGGTTCTTGTAAACCGGTGAGAGTCGCCGATGCTTAGGGAGGAGTATTGAACAGGCATATGATGGCCACCAAACGGGACCATTTTCCCGCCATTGGCTACATGGAGATCATAAAGGGCGGTTTTCCGAAGCGTCTCATCTGGTGTTGATGATGATGCGTATCGTACTTGGTGTAAGGTGGCTATTGGTGGGTTGCAATGGCGAAGGGCTAAGGTTGTATCCCGTGGTAAAGAGCATGCACAAGGGCTGCTAGAACCCCGAGAGACAGCTGCTGATAAATGCCGTGAAGCTCGTACAGCAGAGTTGCGAGCTAGAGCCGAGTCATAAATACTCGTTACAACCCGGAAACGCTTCATATTTGCGAATTGGAATTTGTATTTGATGGATTGAAGCTTGCTTGTGGAAATATGAGCCCGGATAGATATATCGCTCTGTAGATAAACGGGCGGTTGGCCTTGCATCCGAGGGAAAGCGGGGGTTCCTTACAGTAGCGGGGACGACTCTCGTGCGAGAACTGGAGAGCTACCCCTGCGTCATCCAACAGCACAAACGTAAAGCAGGTAAATCTGGAGTAAAGCATAATTGCCAGATTTTGATTTTCATATAAATTCACAAAGGTATCCATAAGATAATCGTCCCTTTGGTATTCATGTCATTCTTCCGACTCTATTTATAAGACCATGAGAGACGAGCGCTGTATATTACATACGTAAAACTAAAACGAAGCAAAACAAAAAATGCTGATCAAACAGCAATTTATTTTGTTTCAAAGCTGTATTTCAACCATCCTCCTAGAGCATTCAAGCTTTCCCACCTCACGGTTTCATCTGGCTCAGTCATCAATTCCATAACGCGCCTCTTCAAACCCAGCTTCTCCAGTTGATATCTCTTCTCCGGGACTTCTTTCACTAACCAGCCAATATCATTGCAGGCTATTGCTAAAACTTGCTTGTCGTTGTCCCATGGTTTGCTCATAATCTCTGCTAGCTTCCTTGGTAGCTCCCCATTCTCATGTTCAAGGATCCTTCGAGCATTCTCAGCCCAGAAAACTGGGCTTCGGTGGGGCGGAGACCAGCGTAGATGTCCGGAGTTGATTTCATTATAATATTCATCGAAATTAGTTTGCGTCTTAGTATACTCATCTAGCATCTCTGTGAGCTTCTGCACATCTTCTAATAGATCGGGATCTGTCAGATGACGGCCGTTGAGGTTCTGCAGTAGCGCCGGAAGTCGTGCAAGTGTAGCAGCAGGAAGCAAGGTCTTCTGATCGCTAGATAGTAGATTGTATAGGGTCGAAATAAGTAGACGAGTGGTCTTTTCCTTGGGTGACAGTTTAAGTAATTGAGTGTAAAGGAAAATAAACTCATACTCGCTGGGTAGTCATTAGCCTGGAAGCGCCACTTATATCACACAGCCAACATACCTTTCAAGTCCTTCTCCAATTGCCGCGCCTTCGAAGCTCAGTTGCCATATGACGAGGAGTACATGGTAAAGTAACTGAAGCCCAACACCTCCTCCTAAAGATCCCTCAGGACCACCTCGAGGCGTGGAGCTACCGCTAAAGAGCGTAGAGGATGAGGATGATGAGTCTCCATTCGTGTTGACACTTGATGCAGCTCGTAGGATATCGATCAACGGGCTCACAGTTTGCTTTCGTTGAGCCCAGAAAATCTCTCTGGACTCTTTCCCACGCAAAAGTGCGGAGTATTGCAGCACCGCAATATCTTGTAGACCTCCATCGGTACTCTTTGCCAATAGTGATAGGTAGGAGTAGAGCTTTGGTAGTGCCGTTTTATTCTGAACAGATGACGACGGCGATGCAGCTATAAGGGTGGTGAGAACCGTCGATGTCAAGAGAGGAATCGCTTCTTCTGGGCTAGATGGTTGCGCTAAAAGTGGAACAAAGGGTTTGTATGGATCTGGATGCTGAGACAGTGCTTTCGATAAATCGGGAATATCTGAGAGTTATGTTAGCTATACTTGAGGACTAATTTCAGTTTGAGGTTGACATACTATCTAGAAGGTCTCCCAGCAGCACTAGCAGGTACTGCACAACATCTGCCCTTCTTGATGCTGCTTCGAATACGCTTTGTTTACCGTCGCCTCCTAGAAACAGCGTGCGATATCCATTTAAATCTGATTCTATGGTTTGTTTCCGCTGTTCCTTCCTGACTTTGTCAACAGCTCTGATCTTGCTCAATTGGTCCTCAGAGATTGTGCCAGCTCGAACAGCGCCTTCCCATGGAATTGGTCGACCACGAATGTTATTTTGAAGCGAAAAGAGATAGGTAGGAGGATCTAGAGACATCGTAAAGGATTGCTCAGCTCCCTGGGTATAGGTCTTGTGGAGCGAGCTCTTGTAGCCGTGATGATGTTGTGGTTGGGGAGCTCTTATCGAAGGATGCCTTATTAGCTTGGCCGCGATTCAGCCGACCACACTAAAGCATAATGTCATCACGTTCTTTTCTAGCAAATCATTGCCAAACATAGCATCACAGCAATATTAAGCTTTAGCATATAATCAGTATTAATCGAGCTACGTTCATGATAATTGCTCTAGGTGGTATTCCATTTAGAATATATCTACAGATGTTCCATTAAATAATGGAACAGGACCCTAGGGATAATGCCGTAACAGCAAGCACTGTTAGTGTACCTCACAGCCATTCGTGTATAATCAACGCAGGCTCCTGAATCAAGAAACGTGGATAGTAAAAACCATACTCCAAACAACCAAAACAAATTCACACAGACGCCGGAGTGATGAACAGCAAGAGATAAAAAAATGTAGGACCACCGACTCCGCTCTAACCCAGGATAATAACCGGCACGATATCTGACCAAACTCAAGACAGTCAGACCAGGATTGAGAATTTTATGTTGCAAGTAATTTAAGTCCCCAAAAGTCGTCAATCCGTCATAAGGTAAGCCCCATTCGTGTCCCATCCAAACAATGCAAGAGTTTTCTAGTAGGTAGCAAAAAAAGCTATCTCGCGGCTAACGAGAAAGAGAGTAATGCTATTGATCTTATTGCGAGATCGCATCAAGGGGCTGAGAAACATCAATACCAAGAGCTGGTGCAGTTTCCTTGGCCCATTTTCTTGTAAGGATGGATGCTGAAATTTTTGTCAGCGCTATTTCTATAACTCCAGCAGAATGGACGTTTTACCTTTTAAGAACTTCTTGCTTGCATATTTCTTGAAGAACGCTTCATGGATAACTGGACGTGCCAGGTAATCCACCATTAACCTAAAGACAGGCTCGATTTCTTGCTCGGTATAACCGGCATAGTGAGCTAAGGTGGCATCCTAGTATCGGTTAGAGACAGTTGTAAGCAAGATAGGTAAGAAAAACATACCCATTCGCCTCTCTCAAGGATCATACGGGCGAGGTACATAGAGGCAGCAGCGATATGGCTAGGAAGATAGTGCATGAAGCGATTGTCGAGAAGGCTGATCTCCATAAGATATTTGCCCAGCGTTCGAGTCTGGATATCATAATTGTCTGCCTTGGAGATACGGCGGAGGAAATTCATGGGGTTTGGATAGCTCAAGTCATAGTTAAGAGCCTGCAAGACATAGCGCTCGGCACTGAGGATCTCCGCCTCAGTGAACCCATCGTCGGCGACGTGACGGAAGTTAGCAACGTGGGGAGAAAGAACTTCTTCATATTTTGACGCGATGAACATAGCGGTGACGCCAACTAGTTGGAGGCGGTCAAGCTGGACTACCTTGGCAGACAGGAAACGATCGATGATATTGACCGCGAGGAACAGGGTTTCCGGAAGCAAATGGAAACGCGTATGGACCTCAATGAGCCAGTCAACAAGAATGCCTCGCATCTTCCATTCTAACTCTTCCTGGTGGTCCATGTAATCGGGGTTTGGTCGCGTCTCGACTTCCAGCTTCTTCAGGTATTCAAAGATCTCGACGACGTATTCAGCAACCATAAGTGGATCATCCAAGTCTTCCAAATCGAGATTTTCGACACCTTCGGCAAGCTCGACCTTAACAGCTGCTTTTTCTTCAACATACTCCTCGATCACCTTCACATTCTCTATGTTCTCCTTTGCTGACTCAGTGATAACCTTCTCTGCTTCAATGTGAATCTTCTTTCTCGAAGGCTGTTCTTCTTCGGCTGGCGTGCTTTCCTTAACAGCTACTGTATTTGAAGAACTTGTCTTTCTCTTTCCAGCCAAGACACCGGATCCAGCCCGTTTCAACTCAGATGGTTTCTTGTTAGCATCCTTGGTGCCGAGGACCGACCTGGTGGATGTGGTCCGGGATACGTTCTTTTGAACACCGGTAGGTTGAGCTGCCTTGGATACAAGTCCACTCTTAGTTACATTCTTTTTAGTTTCGACTTGCTCTCCCTTGGTCACGTTGCTCACGTCACCTAGAGCCGCTCGTTTCCGGAGGGGTTGAGCAGCTACAGTGGACTTCTTTGATGGAAGCGCGACGTGCTCTTCGGTGCTGAAAGCAGCAGCTTTCGACCGTGTAACACGCGCTGCAATGGGGCCATTCTCATCGTTCTCGTTTGTGACAGCCCTCTGTCTTACGGCTCGACTCTGAGTATGTCATTAGCGGGGCTGACAAGCCAGGGGTGGAAGACTCTGAGAGGCACAGGGCACATGTCAACTATGGAATATTGACTTACAGGAGGCATCTTGTTATACGTTCGTATTAATGATTATGTGTTGGTATGTTAGAGACTGTTATACTGTTAGCGTGACGCGATATCAAAGTCTGGTCAATCGCGTTGACGTGCATGCCCATTGTGCATGTTATGACGCGATATGGACTACTGAAATGACTTCGAAAGGGGTAATACTCACTAAGGAGTTATTAGAGTGTTGAGAAATGTGAGTGTATGTGAACTATCGTTCTGTTGTGGTGTACATCCAAGATATCAACAGTGTTGACAAAAGCGGGACGCTTGGTCTGAAGGGGAATTTGAACGAACGCCAGAAAACTTCGAGTCGTCACCAGAAGGACTGAAGTTGAACTTCGATCGGAGAAGGTAAAGAGGTAAAGAGGTAAAGAGGAGGAGAGAATTGAGAAGATATAGGAGAGGTGTTGTGGTGGACGAAGGAGTTGGAAGGAAATGCGAAGCTTGATGAGAGAGAGTCGATCTTCAATGACCAGCCTTCGCTTGTTATGGCTGGCGTCTTAGCGCGATATGGGTCCTTAGGCGGTGCCACAGAAAAATGAAAACCGTGGCGCGAAACTTCCGTGCAAATGATGGATAATGAAGCTGGGTTGGATCTGAATATCTAGAAAGAATCTGTTTATTTATTCATTTCACCAAATATGAGAAGAAAGAGAGGTGTGGTGTGAATTGTTTGAACTCTTGCGTGGAAGAAACGCCGTCTTAAAGCGGGTTCGAAGTCAATATGGCGATTCGCTGACCGGGCAACCAATGATTCCATGCCTCAGGTTTCGGAACGCGTCAATTGCTCTCAGGCAACTGCAGCTTTATTAGTCCACACCAAACCCGGCTTAACCTAGTCTGGCCTAAAGAATTTCTGGATGCCAATGCCATATTCAACCTCATCGTCCGACCTACCCCAGCCCCTCTACTAATTGAAGAGGCACGGCGGCTGGTGCACCTACAAATTGATCTTGGTAGCAATGTTGCAACCAAGATTACTGCTCCGGCAGTCTCAATGGTCATCATACGGTAATCGTACCGTTCGACAATGTCTCCGGCAGAGCTATGCCACAGTATCAGAGGTGGCAGAAACTCAAACTCCTCCACCATTGATGGATGCAACTGGTTTTGCTCCTCCAGCAACCGAAGGTGTTAGCTCGACTTTTGCTATGCGAACGTACAAACCTCGAACACCTGGTGTACGACATCTCAAGCGGCCCATTAATGACCATTTGTGGAAGGGTAGGCCATTTCTTCCTCTAACATATACCAAGAAAGGACATGGGAAAGGAGGTAGGAACAACAGTGGTAGAGTCACAGTCAGACACCGTGGAGGCGGACATAAGAGGAGGATACGAACTATAGATTTCGAGCGGATGACACCCGGAAGACACACTGTTGAACGCATTGAACACGATCCCGGACGAAGTGCACATATTGCATTACTCAATGAGGAGGCCACAGGAAAAAAGAGCTATATTATTGCCGCTGAAGGAATGCGAGCTGGTGATGTAGTCCAGAGCTATCGAGCTGGTATCCCAAAAGACCTCTTGGATAGTATGGGAGGCGTTGTCGATCCTGGTGTATTGGCAGCTAAGACTGCCTGGCGGGGCAATTGTTTACCACTTCATATGATTCCAATTGGAACATTGATCTACAATGTTGGCTCATCCAAAAACCGTGGAGCTGTGTTCTGTCGAAGTGCCGGAACTTATGCTATTGTTGTTTCAAAGGGAGACGAGACAAAGCTAGGTGGAGATCGCTATGTAACCGTCAGGTTGCAGAGTGGTGAAGTCCGCAATGTTAGCAAAGATGCATGCGCCACTATTGGGATTGCAAGCAATCCTCATTACCAACACCGACAACTTGGTAAAGCTGGACGAAGCCGATGGCTTAACATTCGACCTACAGTTAGAGGTCTTGCAATGAACGCAGGTAAGTCCAACAAGTAATATTCCTACAATTGGTAGCTGCAATCTAACCTCTTTTAACAGCTGACCATCCTCATGGTGGTGGTCGAGGAAAGTCGAAGGGTAACGTTAACCCTGTCAGCCCGTGGGGCATGCCTGTATGTGAATCCTGGAGGCACTACTCGATCTATCTTTCCAAAAAGCTAACATTGTACATAGGCCAAAGGAGGCTACAAGACACGAAAGGTCAGAAAGCCCAATAAGTGGGTAGTGACACCACGTGAACGAAACCATGGCAAGCGGAGGGCGAAGTGAGACACATCCAGGACGAGAAACATGCCTCCTATTCCTTCTGTGTCTGCATGTATATTAACGCAGATTATGACACCAGCACAGCTACTAGATCTGTATTATCTGTAAACTAGGAAAAGACTCTTGGTTATGAAGGTCACAAGTATTGTATTAGATGAACCATGTGTGTAAGTGTGTATCACTACAATATCGAGAGTCACATAGTGTTACCTTTCCCTTACCACAAACCACAAGTTTTAAGTGTCTTTCGTTCTTAAAACCCGTACACCACACCTCCGATATACTGCATGCCCAGAACCGGAATGGCCGATATCTAAGTAAGTATATCTTATATCGGGCCTAATTTCTTATTGGCCTACGTACCGGGAAAAAAGCTAATGGTGGGGGATGACCAGAATCCTTCCAGCCACGATCTGTTGCCGGTGAGTCAAGCCTCGGTCTCTCCAGTCCATTCAGTTCTAGAAATTCAAAGTACAGATACGGGACAGATGAAGGAGAATTAAAATTAATAAGAGTGGGAATAGTTAATACAGAATTGCTTCCATCCCAAAAAAGCCGAATATCCTTTATGTCATGGGGGGATAGCCTGGTGATTGATAGAACACCGTGCCCCGAAAATGCCTTCCTTCCCACCGACCAATCTTAGGCCCCGAAAAACGCCAAAAGTCATCCTAGCCAGTTGGAGATTGAAATCCAACAGGTATCAAATACAGGCTGTATACCACAATAGACCACAGGTAAAAGAAAATTACAACTCAAGAGCTTCCCTCCCATCCGAGGTCCATAGGATCCATCCCACCCAAACCCATAAGATGTCTAAACACACCTTCGCCAACGGGAGTCAGGCCGGTTGTCTGGCTCATTTCCCAACCATTAGGGACCGCAAAATCCCTACCCGGTGTCTCTGGCATAGTAAATGTATTGTCAGGAGTTAGACCAGTCGAGGATACATTATTGTAATCCGTTTGTGTCCCAAAAAAGTTTGATATACTCCGTCCATCAGGTAATCGCGTTTGGTTTGGCATTGAAGGAGATGTTTCAAAAGAAGTATGGCCGGATGATGTTCCACGAGCCTGCAAACTAGGGTGTGTATCTGATGAGGTGGATGAATTCGGAGTAGGTCTATTTGAGGATGAATTGCCGGTGTCGGGTGATAAGCCTGCGTCAGGTGCGTTGCTGCTCTCACTAACATAGCTGCCACCGCTCAATCCTCCAGGTTTGTATGCAGAACTCATCATTTGGCCCAGAACAAGACCCTGCATTGTCCGTTGCACGTCTTGTTCAGATGCTAGCGTTTGCCTTTCCAATGGAACCCAATTTTGCGCATCCCCGTTGAAGCTTGTTTTCAGGGCAGAATCTTGGGACTGTTGGGATTCGCCGGAACGGGCAGCAGCATCAGCCGGGCTATCTGGGCCCATCGGTGCAGGAACCTCTTCCAATATCCTCAAGAAATTGCATTCATTCGACCACTGCTTGGGAAGTGCGTTAATGGGAGGCTCTCCAATCCGCTTGCCGTTTGCTGACGAAAGGCCCAGCTACTCCTGTCAGTTGATGATTCAGCCCATACATGAGCTGTGAAACTTACATTGTCTTCACTGTATGCAAAGATAGATTTATACTTTGGATGTCGTAACCCAAGACCCTCAAGGTCAACATCTAATTGGACCATGAAAGATTCCGTCAAGGGATTCTTCCTCTTAAGCGCATTCATAGCAGATAAGAGAAAGCGCAAGGAGTCGACAGTCTGTCCATCATCCGGTCTGCTTTTAAGATATTGAACATATACACGCGCAGCCACATATAAGCAGAAAGATATGAACGGATTCATCTGCATAAAATTCAGTAAAAGTTCGTTTAAGTGTAATAAGAATGGAGCAGACTTACAGATGAGAGATCTAAATGCGAAATCATGCGCATTATATTGCTGATCTCGTTGGCTGCAGTGATGCACCGTATTTTGCTCTCTGCGCTGACGGACACGGGGAGTTTGTTCTTTTCTGCCTTGTAGATTGCTGCTTGATGAAGGCAAATTGCGGACGTATGGATGTTCATGTTAGTAAATACAATATTCGGATTGCTTAATCCGTTGGGGAGTTTGAAATGTGAGGGCATTGACAGAGAGGTGTTTAGAAGAATATTGTCCATGTTCCGGTGCCGCTTCCAGAATTCTCCGTTTAGGTCGTCATCGCGATCATCAACATCAGGACGATGAAGGTGAACCAAATTCTTGCCAAATAGAGCCGCCATTAATATTATCCCTGCGAATGATGAGAGCTTTGAAGCTCCAGATGGACTGAGCGCATCGGCTAATGACAGCGTTTTCTCCGGTTTGCTCATCTCGAAAGCTTCTTCTGAGGCCGGGAGATCAGTCATAATATCTCTCTCATCGATAGTCATGGGCCAGCCTGTCCCAATGCTTGCATATCGGTCTTCAGCAAATGCCATCCAAAATGTCCTCCGCCTTTCCTCTCTTTCTGTCCAATCGCGTGGTGGCGGTATGCACTGCTTAACGTCTAAGCCAGCACCATCTAATCTATGCAGACCCATCCTGTAGAAGGTTAGCATTTAGCAACCATATTATGGCTTATAGTTCGCTCACATTTGAACCATACGAACTGCCGACCCGGTACTCATCCACGCTCTTGGAAAGTACATCATTTTAAATTCATACGAGGCCAAAAGGATGTGGGTCTGTGCGTGGGAGATTGATATCATATTCTCACCATGTCCCTTTAAGATATCTGCTTCCATGTACTTTCGCGCTCGAAGATAGAAGTGCTCCTTCAAATCCATGTACTTTTCAGTCACAGATGCTGCAAGTGTCCACATTGCATATCGTAGCGTAACTGGCGGTCGTTGATTTGGCGCTCTATACAAATGTTAATGTTTAATAGTTGGTAGAGTAACATGCCAGATGCTTACAAATTCATTGCAGCTAGATATCTATATTTATGTATGATGGGAAGGGATGGATGGATTTTGTCAAAGTAGACTTGGTGTCTGGAATAGAGGTCAGCAACTTTTACGGACTCCTTTCTGAGGACTTGCGTACAATGCATCAATTGTATCCTGTGGTGGCAGAGGTTCTTCTACGCCAAGGGAGATCATTTCCCACGTGAAGGAGTTATCCCCTAGTCCCATATCTAAGTTCATGTTTGCCCCAAAGGTGAGGTCATCCATTGGTTGCTGTGGGGAGTCACCGTGCAATCGCCATCGATCCGTGTTTAGATCATTTGGAAGATTGAGAGGGCTATTAGACATGTTGAAATCCGGGGCTGGTACAGAAGGCACGGTTAAGCCCGATGTGGAATTATTCGTGGCCGTAGCGGTGGTATCTTGAGCTTTCAACAGAGTTTCGACTTGTTCTGTGAACATTATATATCAGCATCTCCCTTCGTAAAATCAATTTACGTCTTGTATTGGAACAGATCTCCATCCTAGGTATAAAACTATTGGTGGGCTCACTAAGTCTCTCCTCCAACGCCTTCACGTATCCACGCTTCGGTCCTGATTTCCTCCTCACTTCATCGTAGGCGCAGTCATGGCCCAATCTGGTACATGTAGAACAACTGGGCTTCGATCCGTCGCATTTAAGCTTTCTTTTTCGACATATGATGCATGCTATCCTTTTTGGCTTTGGTACCGTTGAATCCGCGGTCGTCGTGGCTTCTCCTGAGGGGCGCTCCTCACCCCCTGGGCTCTTCCGATGATTTGCTTGACCATCGTTCCCCGTTGGCCGTGAGAGATCATTAAAGTAGTCATCCGGGGGAGTGTTCGATTCTGAAGACATTTTCCGGTTGGAGATTGCCACTACTGGTAAATACGTTTCTTCTCAAGGAAGTTGCTTCTTCACCAGCCTTGAGAAGATGGTTGCCAGGGCCAGATGCAAGTCGCAGCCCGAGGGGTAATCCGTTCGGTGGATCGGAATTCGAATCACAACTTGAGTTCACCGTCATCCAAGGCCGGTGTTCTCTGATAATAGATGTTATTCATCCAATTGTAGTTGTTACAAAAATGCAATCACATACTCCACAACCTTATCTGGGGCTTTTCGGAGGGGAGGAGGTCTACGGCGCAAAGGTAGCTGCTGCGCCGCTGACTCTCAAAATTAGCGGGTGTCAAGCCCAAAACGGTCGGCGGTCGCTTGGTCAATTCACCGCACACCACTGAGTTTTCGGTATTCGTCTACAGTAGCGGTAACCGCTCGTTCAAGCTTGAAGTCTGACAAGAATGATAACACAAGATTGCAAACAAAACAAGCAACACCTTCAGCTTCCAAACATAAAAATAAGCTTACATGGTGGGTTTTCTAGGGTGATGGCAAAAAAGGGATGCCGTCCCGCAGCGTGGCAGTGTTTGGGTTAACTCAGTCTTGAGCATGGCTTGCATGCGAATGCGAAAGAATGCGCACTCGGTTCCAATGGTTGACGGCGAGTGCCAGCCAGAGTATCAGGCAACAGGCAGCCATTTCGTAAGCTTTTCCATGCGCCCTTTGGTAGCACGGCAGGCCAAGGGGCGTATCCGGCGTTCAAGCTTGTGACAAAAACTGCAAACTTCGGTCCTCAGCCTTATGCTCGGTATTTCCTCCAATTACCGCCTTGCTGTAGCACCGAGCACGCACTGCATACCTATTCCAGGAGGCCGGCCTAATAATCAGGCCGACTTTAGTCAGCGGGATAGCCCTGCCGAATCTGGAGATGACGATTGCGAGAACGAGAATACTAATCAGGAACCAGTTGATGCAGCGATGCGAGTGGATTAATCAACCCCTAACGAGCACCGTCGACACGCCTTCAATCCCGTCTAATATCGACGTGTCCTTTCAGGTGAGTCCAGCTGCGCGTGGTGTGTCGTCATGCTGCCTTTCATTCGATGCTTGGCATCCAATCGTGCTATCAAGGGTAGGGAGAGCTTAAATGGACGCGTTGCCTGTCACCTGGTGTACCTTATTGATATCTGCTGTCACAAAAATGGCGTTGAATAGTAGCACGCCTGGATCTCCTTATTTCCTGTCATAGTCCACTCCCACAATCTTGAGGCTTCCCAGGTCTGTGTATGCAAGACAATAGCGACTGGGATGCCACGCAACCACCGGGCAAGGGCCTGCCGTCTTCACTGTGTGTACATATTCCCCGGTCTCGGTATGCGCAATCTCTAGTCCAGGACCTTCATCACTGCCTCCCACAATGAAACTGCCATCAAAGCTAAAGCTGATGCTTCTGACTGGTCCTACCATATCAATTAATGTCCGTTGGCAAATCCATTCTGTCGTATCCCATAGTGCTATGATTGAGTCCGAACCACCAGTAGCTAAAAATCGAGCTGTGGGCTGCATTTCAACCGAGAGACAAGAAGAGGTATGGCCATTGAGCGTAAAAGGAATAGAGGGGTCGTAGCTAGTCTGGAATACTGGCTCGAAGTCTGGATATGATAGTATTTTTACCCGCCCTTCTCCCGTAGTTAGGAATATCTTCTTGCCATTCCAGTCGAAGGCAACTTGGTTAGTCTGTACCGGTTGTTGATGGGAAGATATTGGCGTCGACTGGGTTGGTGATAACACAAAGAGATTATCCGTCTGTTGCATTCTTAGCAGAGTTCCAGGTAAAGCTTGAAGAGCTTACTTTGTTTCCAACTACGAGTGTCTCACCAGTAGGGCTCCATGCCAGAGTAAAAGAATCGCCTAGGCCTTTGATCTCATTAATGGGCGTCTTTGTTCTCACGTCCCAAAATTTGACCACGCCATCGTTACTGACGCTACATAGCTCAGCATCCTTCACCGGATTGAAAGCTACCTTTTCAATCCCGGCAGTATGCCCTTTGAGCTCCGTGGAGTATCTGACATTCGGTCTGTCCGGATTCCATACTCGAAGCGTTCTGTCGGCGGATCCTGTGGCTATCAAAGAGCCCGTTGGGTTCCATGCAACAGACCGTAATCTAGTGCACGTTAGCTATGTTGCTGATTGAATGGTTACAGGGGCAAAGGATAGGAGAGGACGTGAAGTAAACCGTAAATAAGGGAGAAAAATAATGTTGAGCTAGTGGCATAGGGATAGACCTACGAAAAGGAGCCAGCGCCTCTAGTGGAAGGATCGTGATAAGATTGTGTTTTAAGAGTGCTAAAATACGCTGAGAATTTTTCTTTGGAAATGCTCTGTCGTTGTCGTAACGGCGCCATGTTGAAAGGTGTAGGGATGTAGAACTTCTGGTGTCTTCAGAGCACGTGTTAGATGTAGCTCGATTATGTGTTGCCTAAAGCAGTAAAAAAGACATTCTTCCCAAAAGAAAAGCCACACACCGTGGAGAGTGAAAATAAACTAGCTAATCAAAAAGCGATTGGTTCTATACGCAAACCAATTACCTATGCAGCAGTGTATGAAAATGTTTTTCAACCTCTACAAATAAAGGCGTTTGACAATGCTGAAGGTTTGGTATGAGTAGTTCACTCTGAGTACGCAGATGTTGAGGTGAGCAGCCTGAAACGGGAGTTGCCGAGCCCCAGTCTGTATCAATACATAGCACGCCGATAAGCACGCACGGCTCCTACCTTAAATCATCATCATCCTAACATGACGACAACAATTACACAATATTCTTTGTGTCTGTGATACCCCGATGTGCCATCTGCCTGGCATGCGACATCACGAATGAAGCTTCCAGTAGCATTGGATAGCCATGTACTGGCCCATTGGAGCTCCTCGGATCTATGCAGCATGCAACAGCAAAGTACCTAAAGATCATGTACTCGAGCTCGACGACGATGCGGAATCACGCGAGACAACTGAAGGAAGTGGGTCATTGGTAGAGACGCCGACTTCTCTATCGAAAGGGAAAGAGAAGGCAGGGTATGACTGGCACCCAGGCCTTGAGGTTCCCGCAACGCCCGGAACGCCATTGACACCTGGAATCAATCCCGTCGAAGATGACCTTCGGCGTGCTGCTCAAGCTCCACCTTCAAAAGGTGGTAAAAACTTATTGAAATTTGTGCAGAAAGAGCCTCTTCTAGCCTTGGTACTATCCCGGACTGGTCATCTTTTTGCAGTGATTACCTCAACCTCTTTAACTATATGGCAGACCAAGGTATGGATTCCAGACCCTCAATTGAGTGTTTTCTCACCTTTTTCAAGCCCACAGCTGTCCTTGCTGTTGTAACGCGTTCTGAAAAGTCGTTGAATAATTATGGACCAAATGTGTCCTTATTGGTGCGGCCTGATTCAGGAATTTTTGTTGTGCAGACCACGAAAGGATTTCTTATCACATACACCTTGGCAACGGATGCGAATTCTCGTGTGTACAGACCTTTCTTTGACACAAGCCTTCAATCAAGAAAGCAAAGCAATTTTGCTGGTGGTCAAAGAGGGGATAGGATACTATGGGGAGCTGGAGAGGGGGGAGGTGTCCGTGAAGTTAGTATCCGATTTCGGATGGTGATAAAAGTTGATGCCGGTATTGTCAAGGCTTTAGCATTAGATGATGAGCTTGTCGTTGCCACAGAAAAACCGGCGGCGGTACAATGCATCAGATGGACTCCCGATAGTTCCGGTAACCAAACGAGTACACAGCTGCTGAGTAGAATGGAATGGATTGGGAAGAAAACAACCGTGACAGAAATGGTTCATGATAGACCAATGAATCTTTCCACATGGATAACTGCTGATGGAAGAGCGTATGCTGTGCAACGTCTGCCTCCGCCAAAAGACGGCGAACCTGCCCAGAAGTTGTTTCGCGGATACTGCTTTCATATCCCACAAAATCCCGACGAAGATGCGACTAAGGCTGCTATCAATGCTAGGTTCTCTCTAATTGCAGTCGGCTGTGTAGACGGGTCTATTCGAGTATACACTGCTAGAGATTATGTTGGCAATATTCCTCCTTCACATACCCACAGACTACCTGTGTCTAGAGCAACCTCAGGTGCTTTAACCTGCTTATCATATTCGCCGGATGGATACTGCCTATTTGCTGGATTTGAAAATGGCTGGGCGACATGGAGCGTTTTTGGTAAACCAGGATCTACCAGCTTTGGTATTGACAGAAGAATCGCCGATAATCATGATGAAGGGTGGCTCAACGGGGTTAGAGCGGCTGCATGGCTTGGAGGTGGCTCTGAGATCATGATGATCGGACAAGAGGATGACCGTGTATGGGTGATGGAAATGGGTCGCAGTGCTATCACAGGATGTTATACATCAGCCAATATCTCCAGAACTCTGCTGCAAACTACCTCAACTATAATGATTTATCGAGGCTATGATCTTCCAGATATGACAACTATATCAGCTGAAGCTTCACTGTGGCATATCTCACAAATACCGCCTAGCTACTTGGTCGACCAGTGGCCTATCCGCTGTTCTGTGATATCTCCAGATGGGAGATACGTTGCAGTCGCGGGACGACGAGGCCTTGCTCACTATAGCGTGAACAGTGGCAGGTGGAAAACTTTTGTTAGCGAGAATATGGAGAATGAATTTCAAGTTAGAGGTGGAATGTGTTGGTATCAACATGTTCTCGTCGCTGCAGTTGAGGCAGGCGACTCCTTTGAATTACGACTCTACTCCCGTGAAGCTGCGCTAGACAGTTCTCTAGTGCTTGACGTGCAATCATTGCCTGCCCCGGTTGTTCTCATTGCACCATCCGGAGATGATTCCCTACTTGTCTATACTTACGATAATCTTCTCTATCACTTCATATTTTCTGCAGCATCGGGAGTGGTACAATTGGTGCAAGTTGGCCAAATCGCTTTTCACGGAATAGTTCGATCGCCTGCTCGAGTGCGGGGCCTCAGTTGGATCCTCCCGGACGAACAATTACTTGAAGGAGATCCCTCCCAGGACGTCGCTTCGGCCACTGTACTTTTCCTCGTCGATGGAAAACTGGTATTACTACAACCATCGGTAAATGAAGAAGGGAAACTTAAATATGACATGCGAATAATCGCGCAGAATATCGAATATTACGTCCTGACAAGAGATCAGCCCGTATCTAGTCTGTTAAGGCTTCCGGGATCCCCAACTGATTTAACAGTTGAGGACCAAAACCAGGATGAAGGAAGCGGACTTCGAGATTCTTTGTGGATTTTCGAAGGAACTGATATGAAAGTCTGGCCTGATGTTCAAGACGTATTACGCTCCGCACCAGCAGACTTAGGCCAGGAATTACCTCCAATGGCTTCTATTTCTTTAGATTTTTATCCCCTGTCGGTGCTACTTGCAAAAGGCATTCTTTTAGGTCTCGAGCCAGACCTTGTTCAGCGCCGTGACGTCAATTTCTCCTTTTTCAGGCTCAATATAAGGGTATGCGAACTCTTATAAGGTACAAATTCATCCAACTAATTAGCATATAGACACAATTATTTATACCATCCATCCTACGCTTTCACCTGTCTCGATTCGATTCACCGGCAGCATTACATCTTGCTCATAGATATCGGCAGCTGGAATATTTCTCTCACTCTTTAGAAATACTTCTTCATAACGTCCTCGACGAGGAAGTTGACAATCCACCACCCCCCGACATGGCACTCTTACCAGTTGTCCTATCATTTCTGTCGTCCTTCCCGCAATACCTTGATATCATCGTCCAGTGCACCAGGAAGACAGAAGTCCGATCATGGCGCACATTATTTACTTACCTTCCGCCACCACAAGAGCTTTTCCAAGAATCATTAGATAGGGGATCACTGAAAACTGCTGGTGGATATCTTCTAATTCTACACGCATTCGAGGAGGTGAATACGAGTTCCGAACAACTAGTCCGATTATTTACCAAGGCGAAAAAAGAGGAGGATTGGGAACTCTGCAAAGAGTTAGCACGGTTCCTCACTGCCTTAGATGAGAGCGGGGAAACACTTCTAGAAGCCTTGGAGATGGTCAACCTTAAGCATTCTAAACACGAACGAACTGGTAGCAGTTTCCTATTCCAAGAGTCGCGGCTACAGGTTCCACAGCTAGATAGAGCAACTCATAGTTTGAACGGCGCATTAAGCAGTGATGAGGGAAGATCAAGCAGTGGCAGAAGCAGCCCCCAGACTGACTGAGTAGGAAACCCCGAGTCACACAGAACAGCTCTATTGCGCCTAGTAAAGTACTTTATATAGAGGGTTTACATGGTATAAGGGAGGCGTACAGGGTTATATAGATGTTTACTATTTAGGATACTATATAATCTAATAATTAACCCTCTCTTCATTTGGTGATTTTTGCGAATAACCGAAACCCAGACATTGAGCTTCCCAGGCTCTCTCCTATCTGATAAGGCGGCGTTAGTGCCAATTAAGCGGACACTAATTTTCCCCACCTCATACCGCAAGCACAATATCGCAGCCTTATTATTAGCATCAACAGCGACGACAAGTCTTCTTCAACCCGCAAGACGAAGCTGCCAATACCTTGGCAAGTGCTCTGAAGCACCTGCTAAAGGGCGATTTCCACCATGGAGGATTTCAACAGCGAGACAGACAGCGACTATACTAGCTACTGGCGAGACTGGGTAAGTATTCACGTTTTCTCTAAGCTCGTGCATTGCTGCGGTGGCGCCTGTAACAAGAAGGAGAGGTCGGAACCCGAATGAAGAATATGGAATTCCACTGCTCTAAACTCTCGAGGAGAGTGTGTGTATACTGTCAATTTCCTCCCGTTGCGAGTTTCGACCGCTTCTCTTGGGTGCGACAGGCTGGACTTCACCGACGTTGGGTTTAGGCTGCTTGAGCACTGCGACAAAGCTATAACGCGATAGGCTGTGTTCATAATGGAAAGATTTTAGTCCATAGTTTACATGCTTGCACTAGCCGCGCTGCCTTTGGAACGCGTAGGTGGTGGGACGAATACTTCTCAGGAGTACGTTACAGCGTGAAATCAGGATGTAATCTCCTTTTCAACACACCTTTTTAAAGCCCTGGGAAATTATAGAGGCGCCAAATCCAGAAATGTGTCCATCTCAAAGATCTGGATTCATAACGGATTCTTTACAGTCTATTATATGAACTTTCCTAATGAATCAGTAACTAATGTTGCTTTCTCCTATAGTTTATTTCTTCTCGAGGCAATGAGTATTTTTGCGAAATTGACGAAGAATATCTTACGGATCGGTTCAATCTTACCGGGCTCAATACCGAAGTTCAGTACTATCAATATGCGTTGGATCTAGTCACAGATGTCTTCGATCTAGACTGCGATGATGAAATGCGGGAAACTATTGAGAAGTCTGCAAGACATCTCTATGGTTTAGTACATGCTAGATACATTGTGACAACAAGAGGTCTGGCAAAAATGGTGTGTAATAAGAAGGCAGTTATGTTAAACATACTAACGTGATGTCATAGTTGGAGAAATACAAGAAGGCAGATTTTGGAAAGTGCCCTCGAGTTATGTGCAAATCGCACCCTCTGTTGCCAATGGGTCAATCAGATAATCCAAATGTCAAAGCAGTAAAGCTATATTGCGCTAAATGCGAAGATATATACAACCCTAAATCCTCTCGACACGCCTCCATAGACGGCGCCTATTTCGGAACCTCGTTTCACAATATAATCTTTCAGGTTTATCCTGCCCTAATACCAACGAAAAGCTACGATAGATATGTGCCAAGAATCTATGGGTTCAAAGTGCATGCTCCTGCTACTTTGATTCGTTGGCAACATGCAGAGAGAGACGAGATGCGGAGAAGACTGAGAAAACTTGAGATTGACAGTGGTTTCAAAGAAGATGAAGGAGAAATGGATGAAGTCGATTCAGAAGAGGAGGAGGAGGAAGATGTTGATATCGAGGAAGCTGGCATTAGGGGTATGGAGATCGGCCACTTGAACAACCATGGATAGGGAACAGGGCCGATGTTGGTGGCATTTTGATCTTTCTTCGTGTTATTTGCAATGGAAATTTCTTAGGGACGGTGACGGATTAGGTTATCTTATTGCACTGCAGGCGTTATTTCAAAGCGGACACCACGGTGCTCAAGTCGCCACCTTTCAGGATGTAGGGCTTTAGGCTGATCTTATTATGCTGAAATAGAAAGTACTGATTCGGATATTCCCCAATACTAAGTGGTGCTAAGCGGAGAGTTGGAGCAATGTAATTAACTAGACGAGACTTGAGCAATACTTTGTAAAAAAACTACTTCTTGGATCTCAATTCATATTATATCAGTATTTTAAGTGTTCTAAGTCTCAAGGTTCTCTGGGAAGTCTTCGAGATTAATACACAGTTCGAACAGTTTCAGCGATACGGCCATATGTGGTAACTATTACATTTATTATGCTATTATATTTGATAGCTACTACAATATTTCACAACTGAATTTATTTCTTCTTTCCATCCAGGTCAGTGAAGAAGTTATAACCGAAATCTTCGCTAGAATCGTTGAATCTCAGTTTCCTGTCCATTCCATTGATCTTCAACACATCCTGCTCGTCGAGTTTGAAGTCACCCTGGAGGTTGTCACGGATTCTTTCTGGTGTCTTGGACTTTGGAATAACAGAGTGACCATGTGCGATACCCCACGCCAAAGCTACTTGTGCAGGTGTTTTGCCGTATTTCTTTCCAATTTCAACAAGAACGGGATCCTCCTGAGCACACGCGTCAACAATCTCACTCATTTAGTGTATTCGATGAGGAAAATAACTTACAATCAACCGGCCAACTTCGCCTCCCTGCTCGTATATCGGGTTCTGATTACCGAAGGGGGAATATTGAATGATGTGAATGCCCTTCTCCTCATGATACTTGCAGAATTTACTTTGTTGTAGCCATGGGTGAAGCCTTCGCATAAGTTAGCAGACATATACCTTCTCCGTAATATCGTTGTGATACGTACTCAAGCTCGTGAGCAGCTGGCACAATCTTGCATTCCTTCAGGAGATGCTCAACCTCAGCCTGCGAGAAATTGGAGATGCCAATAGCCTTCGTCTTGCCCTTCTCAACCAACTTTTCCATCGCACGATATGTTTCAATAAAAGAGACGTCATCAGTTTGCATCTTGCCATTCGCCTTTGGCATCATCTCAGGTCCTGGCTTGAAGGCGGACGGCCAATGCATGAGGTACAAATCGACATAGTCCACGCCCAAATCTTTCAGAGAAGCATCTATGGCTGGCTCTACATCCTCCGGTCTATGGGCATTGTTCCAGAGTTTTGTGGTGATAAAGATCTCAGATCGGGGAATGCCACTCTTTTTAATAGCTGAACCAACATCTGCCTCGGTGCCGTAAACTATATCTCATTAGTAAACATTCAAGCATAACTTCTTAACATTGGGTAACTAACTTCGAGCAGTATCAATATGTCTATAGCCTGCTTTTAAGGCTTCTAATGTTGCCTTCTCCATAGCATCTTTATCCTGCCATCTAGCTCCGGGTTAGCATATGGAGCAAGAGTTGCATGGAACTATTTCATGGACTCACGTTCCAAAGCCAAGGGCAGGAATGGTTGCACCGGTATTCAACTTATGTATAGTTCCTGGAGCCATGTTGTGTTGTGATGGGTATCAAAAATTTGGTATTATACAGAGCTTTTAGGTCAGAAGGGGAGATATACGAAGACACAATAATATAGAAGACAGAAAGAAGAGACAGTGAGATTTTACATATATAATACTTAAACCTTAAGCACATGTATGCACATTAGACGTCATCACACCACAATGATGGCAAACAAATTCCTTATTCTAGCTGTCGTCATATACTCTCCGTCCCCTTACTCGTAGTTGTTACATGCAAGAGGTTAGTTTCCATGATTGGCAAGATCTTCAATTAATTGGAGCTGACGTGTGGCCAATGAGTAAGAACAATAAATAATTAGCCACACCGGTCCATAACGTTGTTTGCCGTCCAGTCGTCTTAGGCTTCAGTGCTTGCCTTTCAAGCCGTGTGGAGAAATATTTGTAGCCTCGTTCAACCTCTAACGTCACCTTTGTACCACTGTACTGGAGAATAGTTCTTACGCACCGAATACCTGTCACGTGGATAAATTCAATTCCGGTCCGTACACCCCCGCTGAGATATTACAGTGCTCGAAGGTATTTTTATTGCTTCCGAGGCTCTCCTACGGAATAACCCCAAGTCAGCTTCAAGTTCGTATCTGTTGCGGTTTGAAGGAAGTGGCAATTCCGATATTCGCCGGCTTGCACGAGACTTACGGCTACGGGAAATGAATCGAGGTTTGGACCAGTTCAGAGGCATGACGCCAAACGACCCCACCAGGAGGGGAAGCATTTCTACTTCCTTTCCTCCACAGCACTTCTTTCCTTTCTTCAATATTATACCCTTCACCGACTTTGAGATACGCATTAAGACCCGCAATTGTAAGTACATCCCTCAGTTCCATATCTTGGACCCTGTAAGCAGCACACTTCGCATACGTAACTAGATTGCATGTATGCAACCCCACCACTAGCGCGGGTAGAGCTGTTGGCCCCCCTACAAAACAAACTTCCCATCGATAACCTGGGCAAACTTTTTTCTTCTACAAAGGCAAGGCTGATAAAGATTTCAGAATTTATCCAACTTCATCCCAATCTATCATCAAATAACAAGTCAATATGGGTGTCAAAGACGTTCTCACTCGCAAGTCTGGTGTTATTGTTGGTGATGACGTCTTGAAGCTATTCAACTACGCACAGGAGCACAACTTTGCCATCCCAGCTATTGTAAGTCGATACCATCCATTTGGGGCCTAAGGGGCATTTTCCGAACTTTAGTTTTGGCATCTCATCACTTGCAAGCCATGTCCGAATTGGTTTCTCATCAATTCATCCCGACATCTTCCATCGGCCATGATAAGAAAATTCGGTCTCCGAAATAGGCCCTTCAGTAGACGCGAACTAACAACCGTCCATAGAACGTCACATCCTCATCAACTGCCGTAGCTGCCCTCGAGGCTGCTCGTGATAACAATGCTCCTATTATCCTCCAAATGTCGCAGGGTGGTGCGGCCTATTTCGCAGGAAAGGTACTATTAAATTTGACATAACTCGTCCAAGGACACTAGTTAACACAATACACAATAGGGAGTTGCAAATGGAAACCAGGAGGCATCAATTGCTGGTGGTATCGCTGGTGCTCACTACATTCGTGCTGTTGCTCCAGCCTACGGTATCCCAGTCGTCTTACACACCGACCACTGCGCCAAGAAGCTTCTTCCATGGTTAGATGGCCTCCTGGATGCTGATGAGAAGTATTTCAAGGAGCACGGAGAGCCACTTTTCTCCAGCCACATGATTGATCTCAGCGAGGAGGAAGTTGACTTCAATATTCAGACCACTGCTAAGTATCTTAAGCGTGCTGCACCTATGAAGCAGTGGCTAGAGATGGTATGAGCCTACCACTTGATGTAGTACTCAATTGCAATGATCATCTAACAATCGAGCCAGGAAATCGGCATCACTGGGGGAGAGGAAGACGGTGTTAACAACGAAGATGTTGACAACAACTCACTCTACACTCAGCCTGAGGATATCCTTGCCATCTATAAGGCTCTCTCTCCCATCTCGCCCTACTTCTCCATCGCCGCAGGATTCGGCAACGTACATGGTGTCTACAAGCCAGGCAACGTCAAGCTTCACCCTGAGCTCTTGGCCAAGCACCAAAAGTATGTCAAGGACGCCATCGGTGCCAAGGAGGACAAGCCAGTTTTCTTGGTCTTCCACGGAGGTTCCGGGTCCTCCAAGAAGGAGTACCAAGAAGCCATCAGCTACGGTGTTGTCAAAGTCAACTTGGACACAGATCTGCAGTGGGCATACCTCTCTGGTATCCGAGACTACGTTTTGAACAAGAAGGACTATTTGATGACCCAGGTTGGCAACCCCGATGGAGCCGACAAGCCAAATAAGAAGTACTATGACCCAAGAGGTGAGCGGTCCCCCTTCCCTTAAAATCAGTTGGAACGACTGCTAATGGTGATTTTTTTTCAGTCTGGGTGCGCGAGGGAGAGAAGACCATGTCGGCCCGAGTTGCTGAGGGTCTGAAGGATTTCAACACTGCCAATCAATTGTAAATAAGTTAAATTTTGCATAGGAAAAAGCCAAGAGAGATGACACGAAGAGATAATTTGCCTTCGTACTAGAACATTGCACAGAAACAGTAGAAAGGATGTAGTTGCCACCTACCCATGTTGACAACTCTTGGGAATAATGTCACTTGTTCTCTCTAAATGGTGTATCATAAGCGGAACAACCACCGATGTCACTTCGTAGATCGTGGATGATTTTGGTGGAGCGTAGACGAATAGCGGCTATGTGATGACATGCCGCCTGGCTCCGCTTTCGCGGCAAGCTGGAACACTTGACTCCTCGAGCCCTTGCATCAGCTGACCTCAGCCAATCGGCGGTGCGCGGACAGCACAGACGGACCGCCAGCCACGACGTTGCAGAACCGCTGCTTCCCTCATCAAAGCTTGTCCCCGTTGCCCTCCTCGTTCTAGACATTGCGCTTGTGTCGCACTGCCCCTTCTAGTACGCGCGTTGGGTCCCCTTGCTGGCACTGTCTCGCACCGTAGTATGAGGCAGCACAGATTGTTAAATATATACTTGGGTACAGTAGTACGGTAGTGCCTCTCAACTTTGCAACACATTTCTAGCTGTTTCTTTTTCCTATCTCACAAACTCTTTCCTCCCCCCAAAGCTCCTTGGGGGCGTCTCAGACCTATACTTGGGCTGTTTCCTTTGATATCTCTCTTCTGCATTCCTTTAACCATTTTCCATTCCCTTTTTCTCTGCGTGGATTTTAAGAGAATGGTTTCTTATTTCTGAGTGGATTTGCGTTTTACCACCACCATCAACCTCACAGCGGGCCACTGTTTGAAGACTTACTTTAGGACTAAAGTGCTGGGGGTTTACCAAAATATTAACCACCATGGCTAGAGTTTCTGCTCGGCTTTCAGTAGCGGTGGTGTTATCCTACGTCCTCGATTGGGCAGTCATCATAGTAGGGGGGGTGATAGGACTACTCTTTTCACGAGCCACACCTAACAAACGGCCATTCTCACTCGGAAATCCAGATATTAGCTTTCCTCATGTTCAGAAAGAAAAGGTTTCTTCTGCTCTTCTAATTGTGCTTGGCCTTGCAGTTCCAGCGGGTGTCATATTTCTGGTCTCCTTGCTCCTGGTCCCAGGGTCACCTTCGCCAAGAAATACCCCCAAGTCCATCGTATGGCGACGGAAGCTCTGGGAGTGGAACGCTGGCTGGCTGGGATTGGGGCTTTCTCTAGCTATATCATGGGTCGTTACAAGTGGAGTGAAGAACCTCATCGGCAAACCTCGACCGGATCTCCTCTCGCGGTGTAATCCGGATATCGCAGCTCTTGCTCAATTCACAATTGGTGGGTTTGAAAGCACTGGGTTTCTAGTAACACCAGGTATCTGCCAGAACCAGGACAAGTCGATCATGGATGACGGTTTCCGCAGCTTTCCTAGTGGACACTCGTCGTTCTCATCAGCCGGCTTGGTATACCTGAGTCTCTTCCTTGCCGCAAAACTCGGAGTCTGGACTCCTTATCTGGCGGCAAGTCTGCGTCCTAACTCAGCAGATCCTAGGTCCTTCTCCATCTTTACCTCCGAAGACTCGGAGCACAAAAGGACAGACCGCATTGTTCCAGTGCGCAGTCAGGGTGCCGCAGCTCCTCTCTATCTCTTCGCTATCTGCCTCACCCCGGCATGTGTAGCGATCTATGTGGCCTCAACACGGTTCTCGGACTTTCGACACCATGGGTTCGATATATTGTCTGGTTTTGTGTTGGGCACTACCACTGCCTTCTTTAGTTTTTATTACTATCAGGTTCCTCTCCGTCGAGGAGGAGGTTGGTCTTGGGGACCACGAAGTGCAAAGAGAGCGTTCTGGGCAGGAGTTGGGAAAGGAGGCTACGTTGTCGACGACGACCTGGATGAATATCGCTCGAGAAATCCGTCAAAGAATGTGGATAATATAGACACAGTTGAGACGTATAATATGGTGGATCTGGAGGCTGGAAGAAGACTCGAGGGCGAGCCAAGCTCAGCACATATGGGTGTAAGTCAAACCTAGATTTACCCCATATGATACGATACGACGGAGTATAATACGTAATGTGTTATTAACGGGAGTTATTTTAGGCGGAGGAGGAGGGTGCTGAGCTTCTTGCAAGGCGTGAAACTTGATTATCTTAGCTCTCGAAAGCGAAAGTCTGCTCTGGTATTTCACTGGAGAGCACCTGCCGGTACTCTCCTTGTAGGATTTGACGTTTCAAAAAGAGACTGGCATTGCATAGTGTGTACGATGTTTGTACGTGAACTTGGGCATTTTTTGTGGTATGGCATCTTTAGGGAGTGAGTTTGTATGGAATGATTGCATCGTATATTAGTTTAATAATTTTATCATACTTCGAGATATCCCGTAAGATCGTCATGGAAAACATTGTATCTATCTCCTAGTCTTCGATTGTTCGTTTAAGCATCCTAGATACCCTCCTATTTCCTTCTTCTACATATATGTCTCCTCCAAAATAACTAGCTCATGAGTGCGTACTATTTTTTGGCAGTCACTAATGTATTAATAGTGACTTCATTCTGTAGCTGGTTTTCTGTCAATGTACCATACAAAAAAAGTGACGAGACTCGAAGGGTGTAACATAAAATGTACTCAATTTATATCTCCGTAGAATGGCGACCTACGCCAAAGTTAATTACCTTGCTTTCTTCTTTCGCAACAAATACCAAGAAACTTAGAACCTCAAAGGAAAACAAACAAACAAATACAGGGTCTGAATAACAAAAGAGTTCAGGCCATACGGCTATCGCTCAGGTGTCCGCCTATTTGGGTTTATATAGAGAGGCAGTCACGTATGGGAGCGCTAGCATAGAGTTGACCGATTGTCTTCAATCCTCGTTCTAGCTGTAGACACCAGTAAATGGAGACGCCGTCTCTGGTTTACGGTCGAAGTACGGTACGTACATGAGATGAGTAGAATAATGGAGTTACCGTACCGGTGCTCTGCCGGAGCACAGATACGCCAAAACATAAGCATATTTGAGCTCCTTGTAACACGGGTTACCTTTCTGAGTTTAATCTTATCCATTACCTCCAGAAAGCTTGATTTTCCGGGTCTTTCTTGTAGGTAACCGCTGATTGCCTCACCATGTCACTGTGCCGCAACTTACAGTTTACTTAGGTAAATTGGGGGCGGTGAGGATTGGTTGGTAAGCTGGCCACGGGCTGATAAGCAAGCCGCAAGGAAGCTGTTTCAGGAGGCGGCAAACATGCTTTCAGGCCTCGCTGGATGTGTTGGCGGCTGGTGGCCAAAACCCCGTTAATTCTCCGAGTGGCTCTGCGTCCCTCCAGTTCATGCTGGCCATTGCGTAGGATCCCCACAGGAGCAGATGCGGCCTATGCGTTTAGAGGGGGTTCAGCCTTACGAGCCGTGTGCCTGTTGATCTACTCTTGCCTGTCATACAGTGGCAATTGTGCTATAAGATGATGGATATTTGGTATTTCAATGTAGAGCTGGCCTCTATGGATGACTTACGTAGGACATTCGGATGTTTGTTTGTTATATCTTTCGTTAGTTATCTGCACATTTAAGCCTGATACTCTACTACCGTGCTCACATGGATACAAGTTTGTTTTTGACTCGATATTTTTGCAAGTGTTTGCTAGAATTCTTTCAAGAAACATTTTTAATTCAAAGTCGCACTTCGCAGCACAGAGGAGATCTTGCCAGCAAGGAACAAATACTTGGCATAAACAAATAACAAACGGTCCAAGCCACCGAGAATAAATGGGCTACCAGTACGAAGACCGTCACCACATGTATTCTCCCCATACGCACGCATACACAGAAGCCCAGTTCATAACCCCCGCCCCAACGGCCCTAACCACCCGATAATAGCAAAGAGAAACCCGGCCGCGCAATTGAGAGATCAAGAAAACGAGAGCAAAGGTATTTTATTCTTTTGGTAGTATCTAGTGGAAAACTGTCTTGGCTTCCCGCGCGTAGCGTTCCTTGTCGGCAGCTGCTCTATCCTCGAAGACCTGTTTTATCATCGTTCCGTTAGTGACAAATCTTTTAATATCAAGGAGCTGGGCAAATAAGCACAAACCTTCTTCTCGCTCGCTGGTAGCTTCGTCCACTCCTCGTGTATCATTGACCCACTCTGTGGAATTGAGATGCCCTTCAGGTCACCAGAAGCCCATCTATCCGCAGCGAAGAGAAAGTAAGCATTGAGGGGCCTCTTTGGTGCACGCTCGTCCGCGATGCTTGGATACTTCTTCCCGGTTGTCTTCGTTAGTAGTTTCCTCGCGTTATTTGCAAGGCGAATCTGATCCGGCGTGTGGCTTGCTACCCACTTCTTGAAAGCAGTAGTGTTTGCAGCCTTATTTTGGTTTGCGCGGTGGTTGTATTGCTGTGACCTACGTGTCAGTCATACACTGCGGGGTCTAGGAGGGGTTTTGCGTACTTCTAATTCTTCAGGAGAAAGCGATTTGTACTTTGCTGCAGCTTCTTTTGTCTTCGTTCCACTAGTTTGATTGCCTTTTTCGGCATTTGCTTTCAAGTATTCGCTCAGTACGATCATCCAGGCTGTATCAGGAAGTCTATGTGGTCCTGGTAGAAGGGCAGTCTCCTTCAGCTTCCTGAGATGTTCTCTCTCTTTCTTAGCTTGCTTCTCCTCCTTCTGCTTCTCTGTCAATTGCTTCTTCGCGGGCTTTTTAGCCTTTGCAGTGGTCTTTTTGGCGGTCTTTCTTGTAGTCTTCCTAGTTGTCTTCTTGGCCGTAGCTGCCTTCTTTTTGGGCGCGGCCTTCGATGTCGTAGATTTGGCAGGAGATTTCTTGGAAGTTTTTTTTGTTTTGGTAGTAGTGGCTGCGGCAAACAAGCGCACCGATGAAGTAGTATAATGTGCGTATCCCAAAGGCACAGTGCAAGTTTTGAATATCGTAATGCGTGGAGTAGATTGGAGGCTCTGAACTAAACGATTGGCTGGTTGAGCTCCCAACCGTCTAATCGCAGCGCGTCCAATTGCTGAAAGCATTGTCGCGGTTCAGATCAATTCGTCAATTGAAGTTGAGGATCGGGTACGAGAGATTAGGTGTGGTTGATGTGTAGTTGATGATACGATGGTGGAGCTCTTGCCCTGGTAGCGACCGTTTCCCTGATCCCCAGCCTCCAGCCCTCCTCCTTAGCTTGGATCGCAGCGTAATTAAGATACTGACACGCGAGCTATGCTGTGGCACAGTTTTGTGGCGTCATGCACTACGGCGGTCGGTAAAGAACTTCGACGCTACAAACTCTCCACAGTCACGAGCCTCAGGGCCTGCAGCTACACACTTCAGCCATATAACTTTTTCTTAATACTCACTACCACCATCCATAGCCTGGGGAGGCTGCTCATAGTAAGAAGCAGTAGTTGCTGACAGTGCGACTTGGATTCCTCCAGAAAGTATTTCTGCCCACTGGGATACCAGTAACTGGGGCGACAATGGCCCGGCACAGGGACTCACGCTCACCATCGCCAACAGGAAGTCAACACTCTGCCAAACGAAGTAGAAGAGACGACGATGTCAGGCGAGATCGAGATCGTAGGGATGATGTTCGAGGCCCGAGGCGGCGCAGCCGCTCACGGAGCGTGGATGTAAGAAACGTTCAAAGTGAGGTAAATAGATATAGATTTACTGACCATCATTACCAGCGCCGAAACCGTGACCGCGATTTTCCCAGACGAAGGGAGCGATCGATAGGCCGTAGGGATGATGACTATTACAGGTCTGGCTGGAGAGATCGATCAAGAGATCGTAGGGATAGATATGATAGAGACCGGTCGCCAGATAGACGGCGATGGAGGAGTCGAGAACGCGATTACCGTGATAGGCGAGACGACTCTTATGAAAGGGCTCGAAGACGCCGCGAGGACTCTACTGACTCGTGGTCTCGTAGCAGAGGAGATGATAATCGAAGGAAGCCGTCGCCCAGACCTGAGAAAGACAAACCCAGTGATGTGAGTATCGATGACCTCAATTATACTACAATTAGAGCTCATCTATCCCGACAGGTCCCAAAGCCGGCTACTCCTGCGGCCCAGACCGATGCCGAGAAGAAGGCCGAGCGACTAGCGAAGCTCGAGGCCTGGAAGAAGAAGATGGCAGAAGATAAAGAACGTAAGGAGAAAGAGCTAGCTGCTGGGGGGACACGAAAGCTTCTTGATGAAATAGATCAAAAAGCAAATGCCTCACCATCACTTGCTTCTCCTGCCTCGCCGGTAACCCCTGTCAGCGTGGCATCACCGGCCCCATATGCGGGCAAATTTGACCCCAAAGCAATAGCAAAGAAGGCTGGGGCCAGCTCTCATTCTGCAAATACTTTAGATCAGGGTCTAGGTCTTCAAACTATCTCTAAATCGTCCGCTACCTTAACACCCGCGGTAAATGGATTTCAAGCTGACAAAAAGCCAACAGCCTTCAACAGTGCATCGAATGGTGAGTTCTTTTCTCAGATAATCCGTTCCAAAACCTCTGCTGATGAATGTTCTTCGACAGTATCTGCATTACCTAAATCGAGAGGAAACCTTAGTGCATTTGGTCTAGGTGCAAAATCTGCCAATGATATTGAGAAGACGTCCAAACGAGGTCTTGATTTCGGCGAGGATGAGGAGTCCAAGAAAAAACTGGAAAAGCTACCTACCCTCCCTTTGGAAAATGTTGAATATGATGATGCTATGCCCGCTAACGATGACGAGGGAGAAGATGACGATGTCGATATGGCGGATGCCGGAACTGAAGAAGAAGCGGCAGCAGCAGCCAGAGCGGCGGCAGAAAAACGTGAGGAGAGATTACAGGAGCAGGGATTATCATTACAAGATCCTGACGCTGTAAATGGCTCAACCGATGGTACTAACGGTGATATAAAGATGACTGAATCCGCGTCAGTACCGCCTGATGGAACTACTATGGATCAGGATGATGAGATTGACCCTCTGGATGCGTTTATGGATCAGATTGGAGATCCTTTTGCTTTGCCAAAAGCAAATGGTAACGCTTTCAAGAGTAAAAGCAAGCATGCGCAGCAAGAGCCAGAAGCACTATTCGGTGACGATGATGTCGATCTCAATGCGGTTGAGCCTGACCCAGACGACATCCTTGCGATGGCTAGTAAAGCGAGGAAAAAGAAAGATATCCCAACTATCAATTACGCTAAGTTAAATCTTGAACCGTTTCGCAAGAACTTTTATACCGAGCCTACTGAACTGGCAGAGATGACGGAGGCAGAGGTCGCGGATTTACGTTTGGAGCTCGACGGCATTAAGGTATCCGGAACAGATGTCCCTAAACCCGTTCAAAAATGGTCTCAGCTAGGCCTCAATGCCCAGTCCTTGGACGTGATCAAAAAGCTCGGGTATGAAAAGCCCACTGCTATCCAGTCTCAAGCCATCCCTGCGATTATGTCTGGTAGAGACGTCATTGGTGTTGCAAAGACAGGATCAGGAAAGACAATTGCGTTTCTCCTTCCTATGTTCCGGCATATTCGAGACCAGAAACCTCTGGAAAGCACCGACGGTCCAATTGGGTTAATTATGACGCCGACACGAGAGTTGGCAACTCAAATCCATAGAGAGTGCAAGCCATTCTTGAAGGTTATGGGGCTTCGGGCAGTCTGTGCCTACGGTGGGGCTCCGATCAAGGATCAAATTGCCGACCTGAAACGAGGAGCGGAGATAATTGTCTGTACTCCGGGACGCATGATAGATCTATTGGCAGCAAACTCTGGCAGAGTAACAAATCTTAAACGGGTTACTTATGTCGTCTTGGATGAAGCAGACCGTATGTTTGACATGGGCTTTGAACCTCAGGTCATGAAGATATTTGCAAATATACGCCCTAACAGACAAACCATTATGTTTTCAGCCACCATGCCTAGGATCATGGACGCACTAGCTAAAAAAACTCTACAATCGCCTGTGGAAATTACCGTTGGTGGCAGGAGTGTTGTTGCTCCAGATATTACTCAATTGGTCGAGGTTCGTGAGGAGAAGGATAAATTCCATCGCCTTCTGGAACTCCTAGGAGAACTATATGACAAGGATGAAGATGCTCGAACGTTGATATTCGTAGATCGTCAAGAAAAAGCCGACGACTTACTAAAGGACCTAATGCGCAAAGGCTATCCTTGCATGTCCATTCACGGAGGCAAAGACCAAATTGACCGTGACTCTACCATTGATGACTTTAAAGCTGGCGTAATACCTATCATGATTGCCACGTCCGTGGCAGCTCGAGGCTTAGACGTTAAACAACTGAAACTTGTCGTTAACTATGACGCTCCTAATCACTTGGAAGATTATGTTCATAGAGCAGGGCGTACTGGCAGAGCGGGCAATAAGGGTACTGCTGTCACATTTATCACTGAAGACCAAGAGCAATATGCAGTTGGCATAGCGAAAGCTCTTGAGCAATCCGGCCAGCCCGTTCCGGAACGTCTCGATGAGATGAGAAAGTCGTTCCGAGAGAAAGTAAAGGCGGGCAAGTCGAAGGATAGCTCTGGATTTGGTGGTAAAGGGCTTGAAAGGCTGGATGCTGAACGAGAAGCTGCAAGAAACCGTGAACGGAAGACTCACAAGACGGATGGTGATGAGGATGAAGAGAAAGACGAGAAAGGGGATGAAGATGTTGTTCTCAAGGCTGCGTCTACCGTTCAAGCGGCCACTGCGCCTCCCGCTTCTCAATTATCTGGTGTACCAAAAGGCATTGATCTTGATGGCAAGATTACAGTGCACCGAACTGAAACAGCTGCGGCCTCCTCTGGTAGCTCCAAGCTTGATAAGGTTACGTCTGCAATTGATGCTATTAATGCTAGGCTTAATAAAACCGGACAGCTACGTTCTGGTGTACCAATTGACAATAAAGGACCCGATGCGGGTGCCTTCCACGCCACATTGGAGATTAATGATTTCCCTCAAAAAGCGCGCTGGGCAGTCACCAACAGAACTAATGTTGCAAAAATCTTGGAGGCCACTGGTACATCAATTACAACAAAAGGAAGTTACTACCCTGCTGGAAAAGAAGTACAGCCTGGAGGAGACCCCAAGTTATACATCCTTGTGGAGGGCGATACGGAGCTTGTTGTAACCAATGCCATGAGAGAACTGATGAGACTTCTGAAGGAAGGTACAATGGCTGCAGCAGATGCAGAGGGTAGAGCACCCGCAAGTGGAAGATATAATGTGGTGTAACCAATATCTACAGCTAGATCAAAATATGTAACTACCGTTAAGCGTAATGCATATATGTCGTTGAACAGTGCGATGATGAACTCGTCAAATCGGGGAAGATCCTGGAAACTCCATCACTCCTAAATAACCACGTATATCTTGAATTAGATTAAACTTGCACCCACATCCCATCCAACTCGCTTTAGTTATATGCCCTCGCCTCAGCGGCGGCATCGGCGTCTCGTGTTCTCCTCTCGTCGTTACTCGCCTCTTTAAGTGTGTCGTTTCTAGTTTGCTTCTTCTGTTCTTCCAACTGACTCCCTAACTTGCCTTTCGGTTTAGCCGTCGTACCTCTAGCTCGTGCCTAAAAATATGTATGTCAGCTCTTCCCCGATTCAAAGTCACCCCTGCCAGAGACATCACAGCTTCCAATGAGTGGGAGCTGGTCCACAACACGCGACTTCCCACTAACCTCAGCAGCTGCAGCAGCTTTCTTCCTAGCCTCCTCTGCCGTATCGCCGGTTCCAGATGAAGCCGTACCACTTGAGCTACCTCCTAATGTTCGTGGAGGGCCGCCAACTTTCCGGGGCACTGAGGATGTTGGATTACTGCTGGGAGGAGGCGCCGAGCCGAGCGTGCGCCCCGGTTGCGCAAACGGATCGTCCGATTGCTTGCCGCAGAGATTACCCATTATAATGTAAGGCCAGATTCTGTGGAAGCTATATGGAGGGATATAAGCAAGAAAGGCACTATAGAGACGTTTGGGAGCCGGAGCTGCTATCGGCGCATTGTTGTGTCTGGCGGAGATGTCCTCGCAATCACCCATGTGCTGCCGTGCTCCCCATAGTGGCTTGGTACGTACCTGAACTGTGCCAGCCTGGGTGAGTGAAAGGTCACGTGAGAACTGGAAAGGCGCTCGACGAGGAGCCTAATTTACTCCATTTTACTCAATCTGGTAGGCCATCTCCTGCTTCATAGCTTAGTGGCATCCTGCCTCAGAATACTACTCTTCGAGACACGATTTGTAATCTTCTCTCCCACTTTGGAAGTCGAACTGCTTGCGGGATAAGTGTTATCGATAAGCAGTTCAGCTTACATACGCTGGTGTCCTCATTAGCTAGAACCGAGAGGGGTCTTCGGAAACAGGCTGACAGCAGGGGCAACCGGCGCTAAGGAACATAATTGTTCCTGACAGAAGTGCAGCAAACACCATCACCGTCACTTACAATATTCTCAGTCACTACATTTAGTATGCGGGCAAAATGAGGTGTTAGTCATGAAAATAATACTCATTACACTGGCTAGCAACTTTATATGGTGGGGACGCAGCTGGAGGAATGGATTCTGCAAATGCAAATGCGAGGCTACGCTTTTTTGATGTAATCCTCCCTGGTGAGTACCCTGATGGCTACCTCGTGCGCCCCGGTCGACCTCACTCATCGCAGCTATAGGGCCAAACCGCTCCGCACAATTCCACCGCTTGGCCGCTAGAGAAGCATAGATCTGTGGGTGAGGGCATACTCGAATTCATGGCCAGCTGCTCTCTTTCTTTTCTTTTTACTCGAAATATCCTTTTGTGGCATCCAACGAGGTAGCCGCGTCTCTGCAGGACCCTCTAGGGACAAAAACTCGAAGCGGCATCGACAGCTATATACCGACACAGCTCGTACTAGTGCTGGTGCTTGTCCCTGTTTCTTGGTACTTGTGCGTGTGTCCACCTGCTGCGAGTGGGTGCGTGGGTGCGCAAAGCCTGAAAAGTGCACCATGCTCGATATCCCTCAAGGTCCTCAACAAGGGTTCGAATGCCCTGACACCATTGCCCCCGAGCAGATCTGGGACCCTTCAATATGCGTCCCAGCCAACATGATCTCAGCTGCGCAGCCACAGCCGCCTTCACATTCATTTTTTGACAGCTACAAGGAAATGGCGGGTACCACCCGGCCAGCATCTGCTCCTGTCTTTCGCCACGCAGGGAACCACCACTCTCCCACGCCCACTTTCCTTTACGGTGGTGCTGGTATTGGTACTGGCGCTGTTGGTGCAACTGATTACCCACGGGGCAGCGACTTTCCCGGCCACCAGTTCGGTAGCCCGGTACCTACAACAAACCGGCGCAAGAGACCTTTTCAAGCTGTTGATAGTCAAACCTCGGATGGACATCAGCGGTCCAGCAATGACACCAGCGGTAATCACTTCCATATAGCCTCTGACTCAGTCACGACTTCCCACTACAGCACATGTTGTAGTAGCTGTTCCGAAGGCATTCCCTGCGCAGCTCCCGACTGTGAGAATCAGAGAGAGGTAGTCATCCAGTGTGACTTAGGCTCTTGTGACCAATCCATATGCTCTGGTGAATGCCTATCTGTCGGGCTCCAAGAACAACAAGAGGCTATGGAAGCGACTTCTGCCCCGGCCGACAGCGTATCTGATTGGGAGTATTCGGTCTGGAATCCAGAAGCTAGATCGCCGCAGCCCACAAACCACCCATCACAGAGTTCCTTGCTTGATCCTAATCTATCATTTGACAACTTTACTGGTATACACAACATTGTTCCCGATACAATGACATCGGGTACTCCTGCGACCACGTCGCCCTCAACAGCGCTTTACAACTCGACTTCTTTCTCCCAGGAGTCGTCATTACCACCTCAATACGGTGAACAAGCCTCGCCTTCAAGCCACATCGAAGATTTCGCAACGATGTTATCAGGAGCTGGTACCCGCTTCTCTGATACTATCCTTTCTGAATCGCAAGGTCACCTCTATGGACATCCTAGCCAGGCACATAATCAGACTATGAACTGTGCTTGGAATCACTGTGGCCAAGAGTTCAATAATGAATACGATTGGTATCGCCATTTTCATCAAAATCACATTGATCCGCAGATGACTTTTATCTGTCCTATCACAGGGCATTGCTCTGGCATTATTGGATCACATCCCGTTGACCATCTAGTTGAAGACCATGGTTGGGATCTTGACAGCTCTAGTTATCTTTGCCCTGACCCTGTATGCCTGGGAAGGAATGAAACATTCTGCAACCCAGACATGCTTCATAATCACTTCGATGAAAGTCATTCAAAGCCAGCTCAAGGCGAGCTACACTGCGAATGGGATACTTGCGGAGTCGCAGTATCAGATCCAATACAGTTGATTGCTCATCTCAATGAACAACACAAGGTCAATATACCAACCGTGATCGAGGAAGAAATCAATTTGTCAATGCCTCTGTTTGATTCACCTTCGAACGTATCGAACTCCTTATCCGAACTAAGTGTGCCAGAAACAAAGCCAAAATTGACCACAGTTTCACCAGATCCTGGCGAGGATGATGGAACTGTTCTCCGTTGTCAGTGGAAGATGAAGTCAGGTGACATTTGTGGAGAGCTTGCTGTCTCCGAAGCAGCGCTTCATAATCATGTGAAAATCCATCTAGCAGAATTATCCAAGCAGACGGGTTATATATGCCAGTGGAAGGGCTGCAGTCGTGATGAGAAACGTGGTGCTGAGCAAGGCTTTACCCAAAGGGGCAAGCTAGAAAGACATATGGCGACTCATACAGGATGTGAGTATTTACGATACACTACTAGCTACGTATCTAATCTAACTGATTCCAGTCAAATCGTGCCGTTGCGATGAGTGCGGCCAGCTTTTTTCTGCTCCACAAGCCTTAAAACAACACGTGTTGCTTCATACTGGGGAGAAGCCATGGGGATGTCGATTCTGCGACAAGAAGTTCCCACAGCAAAGCGCTGCTAGTAGGTTATCTCCGCGTATCACTCTGTATTCTAACTAATCGAATAAAAGCCATCCACGAACGCACTCACACAAAAGAAAAACCATTAGAATGTGAAACTTGTGGTCGACGATTCTCAGAATCGTCAAATTTGGCGAAGCATCGCAAGATTCATGGAGATAAGGGCCGCCATGTGTGTAGAGTGGAAGGTTGCAAAAAGGCATTTGTTCGCCTAGACCAACTTAAACGTCATGTGGCTAGCACTCACCCTGAAGTCGCGGCAAAGAATGCCGTAGAGCGTGCTAACGCATATAAGCAGCCTACGCTCTCTGAATCACCTTCAATCTAGGGTTTATATTCCATATACTCAATGCATCAAATGGTGGCATCATTTTTTGGAAAAACCGGCTAACTAAGGTCAGAATTGGCTGGCGGTTCGATCAAGGCGTTACTTTTAAAGGAGCATTGATATAAAAGTGGGTTCAAAAAGGGGGTTACAGGTGAATTGGTGTTTTGGGTAGGTTAATGGTCAGGGCTGGCTTAAAATTTTTTTGATTTTGGATTTGTTGAATGTTAAATATCGATATCCCTAAAACGCCTAGGTTTTATTATTATAGCTTAAATGCCGAGAGGATAATTTGAAGCTAAGGCTCGAGATATAGAAAGAAAGCAGATACCGGCAAATTCTCAACAGATATGTTGAGGTTTCTTCGTGATCATATAATAGCTTAACCCTCCAGTGTGTATCTGGCTCACTCCTTATACTCAAGAATGGCTCCAAATATTTGGACTTGATAGCTTATATTGAATTTTTAAGCTTATATAGAACACGTCAACTTGATGAATACTTGTCATAATACAGCTTCCAGCCAACACTACTGCTTACACTCTTGGACGCCCCTCATCAGTTACTTTTCATTATGTCACTAGTCCGACGGCTACTATTTCTGAAAGATATCCTTTTTCAATATTTGTGATCAACCCCCTTATTAGTACTGTTGTGACTCTCTACTAGGTTCTGTCGTACTTTCGGGCGCTATATAACCCTCAGCTGAGGTGCTATCCGGCACGGGGTCAGGTCTGTAATAGTCATCACCCTTAAAGGCCGAGCCGCCAGGACCGGGAGGATCCCTGCCAACATTGGCTTGCGAGGCCCTCTGGCCTTGAGTGGGGAGATCTTCGCTATTGGTAAAATCAATGCCCGAGTCTCGTGGCACACGCTCTCGTGCGATATCATTGTCATTACGTCCCTCTGGGTTGAACTTGTCACGGGGGCCTCCTTCGCCTTCAAAGTGCTCTCCTCGAGTTTGACTGTTAGTTTGTTAGACTTTGCTCTAAGTTGAAAGGTCTATTGAATGATGTCAAAATAAGTAATCAGCTTACCGGCCCCGATCATCGAGCTCACCACCCTCGCTGGGAGGAATGCGCTTGTTGTAACTCCGGTTGGTGCTCAATTCATCTCCTTCAAACACCTGGGCGCCTTCAAACTTCTTCTCTGCGTAGGTGTTGACGCCACTGTCAGTTAAACCCTCAGGACGAGCAGCACCGGTTTTGGATTGATAAGTATTCAAGTCGGCTTCAGCCTGCTTGGCAATTCGTTCGTAGTCCGACATGGTGATAGGGTATGTGTGATATATAGTGTGGTTAAATCAAAAATGGGAAGATGAGAGGTTTTTAGAATGCTTGAGAGATTACAGATAGTCTTAAAAAATGAAGAAGCTGGGAAGAACTGCTCTGTTGACAATCTTATATTGATTCTGTAACTCTGGTCGACGTCATTCGAGTGACTTCACCTCCCCGCCCTATGATTTCATCAGATTTATCTGGTGAAGGCAACATAATGCAGATCTCGAAATTAGATTCTGGACTTTTGGAAATTGGAGGACAAATCCTTCCTATATTTGGTTCGATTTTAGAATTCAATGGCAATAATTATGATGCACGAGCTCTAATACTAGACTTGGAATAAGTTTTTCGGCGTTAAGTATAGCCACGTGAGAACAGGAAAAGCGGGCTGTATCTTCGTATCAGGCCCCTAAAATTCCATCAATTCAATAAACATAGCAGAGATAGCAGTAATGGGACTTTCAAGAGGCAGTAATAAATTGCACTATATTGTTACGTAGTCACGCCTCAAATCTTGAAGTCCGTGCTCACTTTTCACAGCATTCACTCAACACTCAGTGCAGTCCAGAAATTTTTGCTCCAGTCGTGATTTTATTGAGGAGACATCATGCCAGCCATGATAATTTTCGATGATACACCGTGATGACCCAGTAGAAAATCAAGCCATCTGCAAAATAGCCAATGACATAAACCGATCCAAACCCAACGCCCCTTCTATTCGGCCTATTAAACAAAGTCGAGTTAGTAATTTGCATTACTAGCCAGAAAATTGTTCCTGAACATCACACATATGCTTCTGCCCCTCTGACTCCTTCCCTTTCTCGAAGATGAAAGGATTCATATGTGGAACGGATTCTTTAACATGCACGTACCTTGACAGCGAACTTGCGCTGAGGGAAATGCACCTCTCGCTTCTTCTGCTTTTCTAATTTTAAATCGCTCTCGTGCTTGGTCAACCGTCTTCGGATAGCGCGGGTCTGCTTTGGTCGGAGGTCGAGTGGGAGGTACTTCTTCTTTGCGTAGAAAAGACGGAGTTGAGAGCGCTGGTTGGCATTGATGATAGTGAGGACTCTGGCGATTGACTTTCGGATGTCGTGGCTGTTATAAGAAATCATGTCAGTATTTCATTCCGACTCTCTGTCTTCTGTCCTCCAACGCCTCTGTTTTCCCAGCTTTCAAAAATATCTCAAAGGGGTAATTCGATCGTGAAAATTTAACGCACATCTTGGTGAGCTTGGATGAGGATCCACCGGCAATCTTCTGGGTTCGAAGCTGGCCAAGCTCAGTCTTGAGCTCGACGAGTTGCTTCTTCAGGTCCTCCTTGTTCTTGGACCAGAGTTGGCCAGTCTTAACTTTTCCGGACGACTATCACAAAAGATTCGAATTAGCCTCCATGTTTCAAACCACCCCACGTCTTAATATTGCAAGCAGTATCCCATACCATTGTGGATTTGTGTCGTGAATAAAGTTGTCGGATTGATGCTGGTCGTCGGGAATGTCTGCGAAAATTGACGTTCAATTTCGCGATCTCGAATTTCTGTGTGCGATTTCCAACCCCATCAGGCGAGTGCGCTTAATCATATACAGTTAGCGTAGCTATCAGCCACAGTTATCATCACATGACCGCTCCATGACGACGCCTCAACTCTTCGATCGGAACTTCGATCGTTGGATGGCGTGGAATACTGAATGGCCAACCCAGGGAAGTCTGACAATAACTCCCTGAAATTATAATCATTTCGCGACCCTTAAAATCAAGATGTCTGCATCTACCGGAACGGGCTGGGCCCAGCTCCGACAGCAAGCGCGATCATTGGAAACACAAGTAAGGGATTCCTCAACAGAACCTAGACCTCGGAACTCACAATATATCAGACAGAGAGTTTATTCCATACATATTCGCAATTCGCCGCCGTCCCTAATATTCCCCCAAAACCAACAGACGATGAAAGAGAGACAGAGGCTAGGATACAAGAACTTCTGGAAAAAGTGAGAATATGATATTCGCCATAGTGTTTCAGTAGGGGGTGCTAACCATTTCGCAGAGAGAAAACCTCATAGCACAATTAGCACGATTATTGGACTCAGAAGCAACCCTGACACAATCAGCACTAAAGCAGAATAACCTCACCCGACATCGAGAAGTGCTCGCCGAGCACCGAAGGGAACTATCGAAATTGAAGTCGATGATACAGGATGTCAGAAACCGTGCGAACCTGCTCTCAAACGTGCGAAGCGATATCGATGCCTATAGATCCAGCAATCCTGAAGCTGCCGAGGCCGATTATATGCTCGAAGAGAGAGGAAGATTAGATAACAGTCATAACATGGCTGATAGTGTCTTGAGTCAGGCCTATGCAGTCAACGAGAGTTTCAATCTCCAAAGAGAGACGATGGCTAGCATTAATAGGAGAATTAAGGGGGCGGCTAGTCAGATTCCCGGGCTGAACAGTCTGATTGGGAAGATATCAGCAAAGAAGCGAAGAGACAGCATCATAATGGGGTCGTTCATTGCCTTCTGCTTCCTCATGTTCATGTACTTTTTGTAACGAAGTGACCGGTTACAGGTCGTGTTATTGTATTGGTATATCCATATTATTGGCGGGCGTTTCACAACGAATGGGAGCGGATTGATTAATGCTTGTACGGATATGGGGTATATTTGAGATAAGACCATAAATATTATTACACGCAGTGCGTTTTCCACACTACGGAGATTCCTGCAGCCTCCATTCGAGTTGCTTTGGCTGATCACACCCGCTTTTGCACTGTTGCCTTCTCCTGCTTTGCCTTGCTTCGATGTTCCTCAACTAATCTTCTCAGTCCTCTAACTAGACCTTCTTTTTCTTCCGGCTCAGCATTACCACTTCCTGCCCATCTAATCCTACAATCTCCGTCTATGAGATAGGTGTAGCCGACTTTGCTATTCAGCAGCCCGATTGCATCCTTATTCTCATCAGTCACGCCTTTTCGGACCACGAAATACCGCCCCCAGTTTTCCTTCCCCAATATGCGCCTCAGCCTCGGTCTGAATAGATTGATGATCCAGGATTTCAGAAGATTATCCTCCAAGTTAATCTGCACTCTCTGGGCGACATCCTTGTTAAACTCTAGTACCTGATTTAATTCCGGATTCTGCTTATCAGAAACGAATGTAGCCGCCTGATTCTCGGCCCACGCGCTACTAAAGACGCTCACTACAGAAACCTTGTCTTCTAGCACCGGGGTCGTATCTCTGAGCTGCTTGTCCTTTATCAAAGTCTGGCCATAGAAATTGGGAAAGTACAGGGCACGATCTGCTTTGAAGAGCTTTGGCGGGGCTACGAAGGATTTCCCTTTGTGATGGCGCATGTTGCTCCATTCGCGGTAGTACGGAGCAGCCATCTTTGCGGTCCTACAAGGAGCTGTTAAACACTTCCCCCTTACGGATTGGTATATACGTCGCAGATAAACTTACAATTGCTTCCGCTTGACAAGGTGCTTGTCATAATTGACAAAATCATCCCTCCTTTCCTTCCATGACCGGTGGTCTATCCCAGTATTCTCTCCCGGCCGCGGTGGTTTCGTAACTCCAATGGGTCGATCCAATGGCTTAGGCGTGAACTCACTCACAGCCTTGCCATAAGCTCGTGGGGCACCTTCTAGAGCCGATGGCGGCGATGGTACCGAAGGGGTTTCCGGAGCTGCTGCTGTTGCTGGAGTCTTCGTCTCCTTCGCATATCGATAATAAGAAGCGCTGAACGAGCGCCATTGACAACTCAAGCAAGCTCCAGAATCTAATCTAGAGCTCGCAGACCATCCCCATGGCCTCCGCGAGAGGATCATCGCCATTTCTACTGCCTGTCCGAACTCTTTCTTCTCTCTCTCTCCCCAAATAGGATTCAATTTCCCCAAGCCAAAATGTTCGCGAAATTCTTAACCAACCCGCGCTAAAAGAACCCCAAAGCTCGGACCACCCCGCCGATGACGGTGTTTATCCCCTCGTTCGCTTCGGCATTAGATAGTCTTGAGGTAAGATCTACACCCGCTGATAACCGTCGGTTGTGGAGTTCCCCAGACGGAGAGGGACAAGCAACCTCCTCATAATCACTTGTAACAATGGGGACGGGGGAAAACCGGACGGCACAACTTTCTCTTTTTCTTTCTCTTGTTTACATAAAACTATAGAATATAGATAATCGCATTGTGATACAGAATGCGTCTTCAGGTCTACTCTAGAATCACGGCGCGACAATGGCATGCGTACAAGAATCTCAGATTCCCTAGACAGCATTCCTACCGGCCCTTCCACGCCTCTGCCAACCACCAAGTCATTAAGCCGTTTCTGCTAGCAGATATTGGAGAAGGTCAGTGTCTTTCTCTCTTTGATTTCTAATATTCAATCCCTGAAGGGCTCTCCGACCACGCAATTGGAACTATTCTAACGCTGTGATCTCTTAGGAATTCGAGAATGTGAGATCATCCAATGGTTCGTCGAACCAGAAGCTCGCGTCGAGGAGTGGGATAAATTATGTGAGGTGCAGAGTGACAAAGCTTCCGTAGAGATAACAAGTCGTTTTGCTGGCGTAATAAAAAAGCTGCATTATGAAGCTGGGGAGATGGCCTTGGTGGGCAAGCCACTGGTGGACATTGATATCCAGGGTGAGATCAAAGAAGAGGACTTGGATGCCTTGACGGAGAAAGTGGAGGGAGCTGAGATACCGTCACCATCGCCTGCTCCTTCTCCTTCATCGACGCATGTGGAAGCAGCAGAAGTGCAGAGCCCAGAAGTCCAGACGCTTCCTTCTAGAGGAACACCAAGCCCATCGTCAGGGAAGCATGCAAACCTCGCTACTCCCGCCGTACGACACCTGATTAAGGAACTCAACGTGGAGATTACAGATATCCAAGGAACAGGAAAGGAAGGCCGGGTTACAAAAGAGGATGTCTACCAATTCGTGAAACAGAGAGATAGCCCTCCTGCAGCTGCAGCTGCAGCTCCAACACCGACATCTGCACCAGCAGCCACCACAGGTCCCCAGAAGGAGACCATGACCCAACTCACCCCAATCCAAATGCAGATGTTCAAAACCATGACCCGCTCGCTCACAATCCCGCATTTCCTCTATGCTGACGAGGTAGACTACACGAACCTCAGCAGTCTCCGCAAAAGAATGAACACCGCCCTCGCCAAACAGGCGTCTTCCTCCCCCGTCACGAAACTTTCCTATCTCCCCTTCGCCATCAAAGCCACCTCCCTCGCATTGAACAGCTATCCTGTCCTGAACGCCCGCGTGGACACCGACCCAGCCAGCCAAAAGCCCGTGCTAGTCATGCGAAGCCAGCACAACATTGGCGTGGCCATGGACACGCCTCAAGGACTCCTCGTTCCCGTCATCAAGAACGTGGCGTCTCTAAGCATCCTTGACATAGCAACCGAGCTGCAGCGTCTCCAGGGCCTAGCCGCGCTCGGGAAACTCAGTACCGCAGATCTCTCGGGAGGGACGATCACCCTCACCAACATCGGGTCGATAGGAGGTACCTACGTGGCGCCGGTGATTGTAGATAGAGAAGTCGCGATCATGGGCCTAGGCAAGGTGCGGGCCGTGCCGGCTTTTGACCAGGAAGGAAAGGTGGTGAGGAGGGATATGTGCGCTGTGAGCTGGAGCGCGGATCATAGGGTTATAGATGGGGCCACGATGGCGAGGGCCGCAGAAGTGGTCAAGGGTTTCTTGGAAGAGCCGGATCGGATGGTTCTGCATCTGCGGTGAGTAGAAGCAGGAGAGAGAAAGAGAGCATTTTAATGAGAACGAAATGGTAGGGAAGATGCTTTGTTTACCTTAGTACCACCACTGCCGCATCATGGGGCAATATCCTCCTGTCCCTGCGTATAATTGAATTGATTAATGACTCCATTGTATTGATGAGTTCATGTTAAGAGCTGAGGAGTGAGAATATAACTTGAAGGTGCAAGTTCTTCCCCTACATTGCACACACTCTCTCCCATCTCAAGTCATTTAAGAATAAGCACTCAAGGGAATAGGACGTTCTCCCCCACAGATTACTACATATGTAAACCGTAAAGATAATAGCAAGTATAAGAACAAAGCAGTGTAAAGAAAAGAAGAAGATGGAAAAGAAGAGGAGAAAGGGCCACACCTTTACTCCCCCATGAACCCATGAAAATACCCACCTCATTCTCCATTGGTAAGACGTGCTCTATACCTTACCTCGCATCATTATCACCCATCAAATCATGTCATACACACAATATGATATCGACAGGGCTGATAGGATTGCTCTTATCTCTCTCAATAATGTGTGCAAACCACTCACCATTCCAACCGTCCCATACGCACATACATGCATATGTATACATGCACTCCTTGAGAAAAGTGTTCTCTGCACACACCCCCTCCCCCTCCTTCCTTACATCCTCCATAAAGTAAATATTTGTCAGTGGCAGAACTACCGAATGGAAACTAATCCTCTACACATCAGTGCAGCAGGACAAGAACGGAATAACGGAATGAAGGAAGGAGAAGTAAAACATGGGGAAAAGGCTCAATGTAGATCGTTTTCTGATTGATGTGACGTTGCCTTGATGTATATTGCTACAATCAAGAAACTTTCGTGCTTGTTTTTTTGCTGGCGGGCCTTCTTGATGTCGTCTGCCATTGGGAACAAGTACGGAAGATCCTGCTTGCTTACAGGTCCATCATCGTCGGTATAGCACTGTAAACCAGTAACTTAACTGCGGTCTCCATTCCCCTTTGCGGCACCCGGGGAAACCTGGATAAGCAACCCGAAGGCTGAGCCCGACTGAGCGTTTGCTCCTTCTGGTCTTCTTTGTCGTTCCCTCTTCCCTGCTTTCGACTCAATACCGGGCCACTTATTGCAGAACCGGATGTCTTCCCGCATACCGGACATCGGGAACAGGGGGACCGGTGGTCATGATGTACTCCACACGGTGACACAGCACTATTCTGTCTGTCTGCTTTCCCGGTCCCGCTGGCCAGCTGCTCACAAAGCGGCCAGGGAAGCAAGGAGAAGAGCAAAGGGACAAAGGAGAAGTCCGTGTGACCATGAGGCTCAGCACCAGGAGTGTCCTGTGCTTCGCTCTCTTCAATGCCCTCCTGCTGTACAACTCATCATGCACCCCGCAATGTCAAGTAGAGGCACTGCTGAGTCCCGCCTTTGCTTGGTATAATCACTGATATGGACAAGTAGACAGTATCTACATGTCGCCGGAGAAAATAAGTGCGTAGATGTCTTCTGCAGAGTTGATGGGGAGCATGCAGTGCCGAACAACATGCATTGCGTCGTCTACTGCAAGAGTCATTGAGAGGCTGTACCACACAATGCTGTAGAACGCCAAAGGGCCACTGACGACCACCATATCATGCAGGTTAAGAAGAGAAAGGCCAAACGAGGTAAAAAAAAAGCAATGAGCTTAGAAGAGTCAACCCAGCCTAGTACAAACCAAGGTTAAAGGTCATTGGGTACCGTACAAGGATATGCATGTAATAATAAACTTTATCATTTTGGTATTATATCGGGGGTCTTGTGACAAACATCTTTGAAAGTCTCTTCTCTAAAAATTCAAAGGAAATTTTGGAAATAGATAAATCATGCAGACTCTATCTCTGCTTTCGCAAATAAATAGCAAATAGATAAAAGCCCAACATGAATGCAGCTGATTAATGAACTTTTGCAGCCCAAACACCTCCAGGAAAAGACATGGAGCCCAACGCCAAAAATAAAGAAACCAGCTATTCCAGACCGAGAATCCAATACCAGCCAAAATCCTCCAAAAGTTCCCATTTCCTCCATCAGCTTACACGTCGTAGTTTTATTTTTAGTCTTCTTTAGATACTGCCGTATGCTGTGCATCTCATAACCCCGTGGGGAAAACATGCGAGGGCGCCAATGCACACCTAGTCCGAATATAGTCCGCTGTATGCAACCAGTTCCAAATCCAGAAATAAGAAACAGTTTAGCATGATAAGCTGAGAGCGTGTTCCCTCAGAGCACAAACCAAACTTTCCACCAAAGATGATAGGGAAAATTTTTTACCCATCCGTAAGACGCCTGAGAAAGAGAGGGACCTGTCTATTAGGTTAAGCGGTCCATTTTGCCGACTCCGGGTGCTCGCAAGAGAATAGATATATGAAGCGAAGCCAAAAATAACGCAATAACTCCTTTTGCTTGTGGAAAGCCTGCATCCGAGATGCGGCAGCGCGGCGCGGTCCGATAATCAACAAGGAAGACTCCACCAGCCCGTGGTATCGCCCATTCTCATTCATTCCCCCCCATTGGCCGTCCACTTCGCCTGCATCAGTAGATAATAAAATCAAACGGAAAGTATTATAGAATGGTGCCTTTCCTGAGCAGCTTCCAATGATTGGGAGAGTTGCTCAGCAGCCAGGTTGGACGCAGGAAAGACCCCCACTCTCGTATCGTAGAGCAACAGTTGTTGTGAACACTATTGCTGGTCGTCCATTTTCATGACTGTCTGGACCTTCTCAAGAGCCTCTCGCTCGACTTCCTCTATCGAACCCGTAACATCTACAGTAACCACATCCGTCTCCTCCTCACCGGGCTCCTCAAGGGCATCAAACTGGCTGTGGACCATGTTGGCGCCCATGTAGTGTCCCTTGCGGGCGGCAACTCGTTCCAGGAGGACTTTCTCGGTAGCGTGGAGGTAGACAAAGTGCACACGAACGTTGTGTGAGTAGTAAGGAGCAACACGGATAACATCACGGTACTTGCGCTTCAGAGCCGAGCAGGTCAGCACAACACCTTGGGCACCGGACTGCAGACGACGAAGTGATTCTTGTCGTAGAGCCGTGAGCCAGTCCCAACGGTCTGCATCATTCAATGGAATACCCCGGGACATCTTGTCGATGTTTGCTGGGGGGTGGAACTGTGTGTACAATCAGTTTTTTTGTCCATAAATCGCTTTGTAATGCAACAAACAATGCATGCTGGAAAGATTGGCTGGGTAAAGGAATAGGGCAGGAAGCGAGGGACAAAGGAAAGGGGAGCATACCTCGTCTCCTTCAATGTAGGGCAGGTTCATAGCTTCCGAGATGAACTTGGCAACCGTGCTCTTCCCACAACCGGCTGGACCTGTGATCAGCCAGATGTGCTTGTGGCTACCTTCTGGGCGACGAGTGAGATGAGTGTTGGTGGCATTGTTAAAGGAGCCGTAAGTGGTAGCTGAGATAGGCATATGGTCGGCCATTGCAGATTTCGCTTGTCCCATAGTTGGTTGACGGTTCTCGTAGGATAACATCATCGCGAGATTGGCCTTCTTTATAGACGAGGATTATGTTTATTCAGGAGATGGAAGGAGCGGGATGGACCGAGACAAAAGAATGGGCGACCCTATGGATGGGCTGAGGAGACGGCACGCGACAGGAGATGATACTGTGGGAGACCCGGTTTACTACGTCACACAAAGAGGAAACTTGTGTAGTAACAATGTACACAAAAGATGTGTGTGATGTGTTTGTCTGTGGTTGTGTTGATGAGCCAAAGAGTTTGGACGTCTTCTTTGTGTGAAAGATATATGCGAGTACACTATGACGGGGAAGTGGATGTGTTTGGGTGAGGTATATATACGTAACCAGTCAATGAAGTCAGACAGACGGGGCACTAGGGGGATAATAAATAAAAAACGGATGAGCCTTGGATCTGACTGCCCACAGTTAAGGTTTGAGTGGGGGCGGTGGGGTCGGAGAAGAGCGTGGCAACAGAGGACTCGAGGGTTAGTCAAGGTCATGCGAGGAAAGGAAGAGAAGCATCCACGATGTAGGGGCACTGTAGGTCTTGCTGGAATGAACCATCACCCGGAGCAGCAGTGGAGGGGGTTCTTCAGATGAGCCCGGAGTCGTAGTGGAGAGCAGGGTGTGACAGGAAAAGGGGGGGCATTTAGACGGGGATGGCATTCTTTAAGTATTTGTCCTGTACTGAACTCAGGATCTTGTGCCTGGGTTGACCCAGGGGGGCATATGTTCCATGCCACGGTTTGTGAAACAAGGCAGATGGAATTTGATGAGGCACAAGAAAAGAAAAGGCACCCACTAAAACGAGGCAAACCCCGTCAGTTGAACCGTCGCAAAAGGTGCTGGGGCAAATGAGTACTCCGTACAGTAAGAAAGACTGATCCAGATTGACGGGAAGCGGATGGCGGATGGCGGAAGGCTGAGTACCGAACCAGCAGATTGGTTGAAAACACCCCTGCCACACGCACGTTCGCCTGGGGTGTTTGGCAACAAAAAAAGGTGTGTGCGTGACTGTCACCCAGAAGGGAAACTTACTAATTTTTGCTGGAAAGGGCCAGAATAGATCGGAGTGCAGTCAGACGTGGGCAGGTCAAGGTCCAGACAAGGCAGGCACCGGGCTCGATAGGGTAGCTTGGATGGCAATTCTTAGTCCAGGTACGGGGTACAGGGGGGCTAGAAGGGTATTTTAAGTCCTAGGTCTACTTACTCAATTGGGTACTGCCACAAAGCAAGCAGATATGCGTGGCTTCTCTGCTGGCAACTGTGCTGGACTTGCCTCGTACGGACCCAAAGCACAAAACCTGAGTGAAAGTGTGACGGGCGTTGCACGCAAGACCTCTTGCCCCACAATCCCGCACTAACCGGGATGGCTTGTTTGCCCCCTGTGATGCGCAGCACCCTGGTTCATCCGGAGGCTGGGCCTCATCAGCATCATCCGGGTCTTGCATTGTGCATTTGGCGGGGAGGGTTATTTGACTTCAATGCCCTGATGTTGCCTGGGTCATGGGAGCCGCTGTTGAGAGCCTGCGTTTCCCTCCGCCTCTTCCTGTGCAGAGGGACGATGACGATATGCTTCCTATACTGGGTGCTAATTGGGCCGTTTGACGCTAGTCATGTTTTGTGTTACCTACAAGTCATGCAGCATCCTGCCGTAATGCTGGAGAGTCCAGAAGAGATCAAACTACCCCCTTGGGATGAATCAGTAATAAGTGGCCAGTGAGAAACACCAGCATTTGGAGACGGAAAGCATTCCAGCCCAACTCAGGTGCGTACATGTATTTGGCTGCATGGAATGGGAAAAAAGGACAACGCAATTCCACACTAGGAATCAGAATGTCCTGCTTCACAAAAGCACCCTCTCCAATTTTGTTTGTTCTGTGCGGCCATAGCTGCTGAGGGATTTAATCCAACCACGCCGTCGGCTGCGTTGGGCGTTGATGTGTGCTGCGATACCGGTTGCAGCATCAGGTTGGTTGAGCATCAAGCCCCCTTCCCTCTCGTAACGACCTCGTAAAAATCAGCACAAGCCACGGGGGGGAAAAAAACGGGAAAATAATTTACCAGGAAATACGGTACCGTCAGACCCATCCAAGTTCCTGGACCGCCATATGGCAAGCTGCAGACGAGCGGGACCCTCTTTTTTCTGCTCTCTACAAGTAGGCGCGCGCCGGGGATCTTCGATGGACAAAACGTCGTGTGGAGAGCGTCACCCGTGACGAAAGGCGTGGCGAGCGTGGGATGTTGTTGTGGAAGTGGGATGAAAGGCTGCCGGCTTCAGTCTCTCGGCTTGGGGCTGGAAGGAAACTCTCGCCTGAGGGAATTGGAAGGGGAGGGTGTCAGATTATCAGGGGCTACCGTGCCGTGCTGAGAAGGGAAGTTTGGAGGTACACAGAAAACCGGTACCTCTCTGTTAAGCCATTGGACAGGAGTTCCTCGAGGTACGAAATCAGTCGCACGCGGCTTCTACTGTATTGAACGGATCCAATAGTCTGACGAACTTGACACCGTCCTTCTCACCAGTGCCTCACTTCTTCCTCCCATTCTCCTTTTCCTCGCCTCCTGCCCCGTTTGTGTCTCCTCCTCTTCCCATTACGGCACGGCCGGCCTACCTCCGCCATTGACTGTCGAAAACAGACACCTAGCTTTGTCGCTTCTCCTTTTTCTTTTCTTACTTTCTTTTTTTCCGATCACGAGAACGGCTCCTCTGGCTTCTCCAGCATGAAAAAGAAAGCATCTCACCGCTTTGTGAGCACGGTTATCCAGCTTCCCCGGGAAATGAATTGAGAAAAAGCACGTCCTGGTGGTAAGCTTTCCGTCCGACTCAACAGCCGCCCGTAACCCTCATTTCCAACAACGTGGAGTTGAAGGTCAGCAGATCGATCGCGCGGCGCCTTGTCAGATCGGGCCTGGCGCAGGGCCGGGAGTTTGCTCTGAGAGCCACGCTCTGGGGCTGGGGTGGCTTGCAGTGGCGCAGTGGCTTGGTTTGCGCCCCGCTGGCTCTCCAGCTCCACTGGTCGTGGGGGTTCGTGCTTGTCAGAACCGCAGTTGAAAAGGGTCAAGACGCACCCTCCTGCAGTGCGACTGCGACGGTACCGCGCTGTGAGTGCTTTCTGCGATGCGCGTATCAAGTACCAAGTACCAAGTACCGACGAACACCCGTCCAAGCTCCCTTCTTCTGCGCTGTAACACACGCAAAAGGGCCAATCCAGCCAATCCTTCTTCTTCCTCTGTAGATGCTGCATAGTCGCCCAACACCTAGAAGGCGGCTACCAATCCATCCGGTTCTTCCTTACTTGCAGCAATTCTGTGGTTGTCAGGCCACCCTTCCTCACCAACCAGAAAACGTCGTCGAACCACAACAGTAGCAGCCAGAGATAGATACATGAGCTCTTCCTGCGCCAATCCTTTGCATGTTTATCCTACATGAAAGATTGACCGCTCTGTGACACAACGGCGTTTCCGTCTCGTAACTGGTACGTCCACAGTGCCTCCAGAGTGCCCTGTCAGCATTAGAACAGCTGACCCAGGACAAGCCATGTTCCGAGGTCCAGGCTGTTCTTCGTGACGGAAGGCCGCTTTCTTCCACGAACAAGTCGGGTCTTCTTCCAGCCTGTCTTTGTACTGTAAGTGCTTCACCGGCGCCTAGGCATGCATTTGTAAACTGATGGAACCCGGCCGCCGCGCAACCACTTACCGGTACTTCGACTTTGACACACAGCTTTCTCCATTGTTCGTTACAGGGTGTCCCCGCTACTTGCGCTGCTCCAGGCTCAGCAACAGTGGGGTCCGGCGCCGTGGAAGCCCATCCTACAGGTCCGCGGACTGATCTTTCAGTGAGAAACACTCCTCCTTGGGCGCTAGCACAAGCATCCGGACTAATGCCAGGGCAAGGCCAGCTGATCTTCGAGCCTCAAACACATCCGCACGGCGTATCATGGTGTGCCTTCCGCCTGTTAGATGTACCCGGTGTTCTTTACCCCGTTTGGACTCCGAATCTCTTCCTGGAGTAAACCGGTGGACTGAGGGGTAGCGAGGAGGCCTGGCCTCATCGTCCCGGCAGTGGAAGTCCTGCAAAAGCAACCCGGCACACAGCAGCTGTCAAATACTGTCCAGGACAAGAGATATGATAAGTCCTTCCCGCCTGCCTGCATGCGGCGGTCATGCACAATCCCGACTTCGCGCATTGGGATGGAAGGCTGTCATCCCATTGCGCTTTGGGCATTTGGGTCCAAAGCGGAAGTGACACAAAAGTACCAGGCCAGATTGAATCCAAGAGTTCTCTGTCTTTATGCTTCAGCTACCGTAAGGAACAGATATACAACATAAGAAAACATGGCACACAGGGACTACTGTGTTGTGCGACAGATAAGGTGCTTATTGGTGTTGGGAGTATTGATTCTTTTCCTGTGGAAGCATTCTTGCGTAGGCGACATAGCCTCCAGCTTGCTATTGTTGATGGTTTCGCTGCTGTCCGAAAGTTTCACTCGCACCCTGGCCTTTTCACTGGATCCTGTCCCTGTAGCATGACTTTGCGGGGTCGGCAGTTGAGCGAAACACAAGAGACTCAGAAAGCTGATTAGCAGAGGAAATTCTGTGCGCGACGAGATCTAGACCCCCTGAAGAAAGGGAAGGCAAGCTCGGCGAGGAAACCCAATTCCCCAGGAAAGCCACCCATAAAATTTTCCAGAGGTCATTTGGCATTTTCTCTCCCACGGGTCTCCACTGGAAATCGATAAAGGAGATTAAAATGAGATTGTGGATTCTTATTTGTGTTCTAGTCTCTTCTAGAAGTTCATCTCCCTGGCGATTTACGCCCTATGATACAGTTACTCCGGTAATGTGGGTTCAGATTGTCAATGCCCCCAAATATTATGGGGACTGCTGGATTACTGTGTACTTACTGTCCTCGCGGTGCTGTTTGATTACAAGTACGGGGGTACCTGGTGGTCAGCGCGTCAAAACGTGCCCAAGGGTATTTCGGACACAGGCTGTGGCATCGTGGACTTGACTGAATTGGAAGGACGAGAGGTACAGTAAGAGTCACATCGAGTAACTCCAATTTTAGAATCTTTACAGCACCGTCAATCCCTCGGGGATCCAGTTATTCCTGCATGGGAAGTACACACCTCAACAAAAAGAAAAGAAATAATTGAATAAAAATATGGGGGAAAAGTAAAGAAAACGAAAATCCACGCGCAAGAAGTCTGATTTGTTGATCGCAGTGAGCGCGAAACTCCCGTCAGTTGCCGTAGAGGGCGTTGTGCCCCTTGCTCGGCAGGTACTCTCGGCCCGTCAGTCGCCGCGACCTTGTTCTCGGCTTTGGGTGTGCGACGAGTGCGGGAATAATGTACCGGATGACGGAGTGTGTTTGGGAAAGGCACAGGAACCCCCACCCCGAGCGTCCCTTGAGCGAGTGCGTCTTGTTTTCTCGTTGCGCGTTCTGTGAGATAATCGCCACTTCGATCGCCCAACATTTCCTTTTGTTAACCTGCAAGATCGGTACGGGTTGATGTGCTGTCATTGATGACTTTCATTTGGGAACTCCTGAAAATTTCTAGTTTTCCCTTCAGGATACCTGCAGCTCCAGGAGAATGGATTGGGTTTTGGTATATTCCTTGGGCACGTGTCAACTTGCCTTGATTCCCTGAGGTGCTCCAAGTCCGCGAGATTAAGTGCTACCGTCTCATCCGGCCTACAGACTGGTTCTCTTCTCGCGAGATACTAAAGCACAACAATCCTTTCCAAACAAATCATTCTGTCGAAATATAAAAGTATCGAGTACGACACTGCAGTACTGTAGCAATGTGAATCCTGTGTACTCGCATTTGTAACGACGTAGCAGCGAATGGGCCGGCATGTTCACCTGACTGCACGCTGCTGTAACCGTGATACGAGTCTACTACTCAGGGAAAATACTCAGCTGCCTTCCCAAAGAGAACTAGCAAAGAGCAGGGCATAGAAGATGTGCTCGCAGTTGATTGAAGAAAAAAGCAAACACACAGTGAAGATGGACTTACGAAAGTACCTCACCATCAATGTTCTGTGGATGTCGGTATCCGACTACTGTACCGGTACATCATGCAAGGCCATGTAGTCAACCGCGCGCATATTAAACTTAGCAGCCCTCAGGGCAATCTAGCGCACGCATAGTACAGTACCACATAATAGTACCATGCGTGTACAAATAGTCCTGCACCTGCTTTCCCACCGCCCGTCGTCGATGTTGCCATCCATCACGGCTGGAGGGGGGAGAGTGTTTTCCTTGCATAAATTGCGGGGTGGATAAAGGAGGGTATGCAAGGTTGTGCAACCTTCGTGGCATCCGTCACGTGTTGATAAGTGCAGAAAGGAGGGGCTGCCGCAAACCGATAGCGCAGCCCCTCATTTCCTGGGGAGAGTTATTTACTGTGTAATAAGTATTCAGTACCTGGGCGAGCTGGGCTGCTAAGGGAGAGAGAGGTGGGTGTGAAGTTGCTTTACAGGACCTGCGTGCACTTTGTACCTACATTGACACTGGGGAAGAAGCAAGTAGAGTTATGACCACCAAGTAATACATAGACCAGTATCACAGTGGGGAGCTATTCGATTTTACCTCGAGAACAAAACTACACAAGTCTACCATTTATCTAAAAATCATCACAAACTTTCCCAATAAACCCATAATCCCCTTCGTTCTCTTCTCATAGCACAAAAGGGTTCCAGGTTAAACACCCAATCTCCCCAAGGTTGGGAGTGGGATGACTCCGGTAGTGAACTAACAGTGGGGTAGAGGGGGGAGATGGCAGAGTGGGAAGAGGAAAAAAGAGGAGCAATCCGATGGCCGAAGCCGGGTTGATCCAAACAGCTTCTTAGGACAAAACAACTAAAAGACACTTGTTTTTCATCTCATATATATGAGCCATCATCATCGTCTCATATTAACTAGTGCTGCTGCCACTATTACCACTCCACTACGCATCAAACCCCACTCCTATTATCATCGCTTTATCTCTACCTTGGGAGGAGGAGCTCCACGTCTAGTATCATCAGCAGTATCTTTGTCTGTGTCAGGCCCGGTATCAGTGTATTCGCAGCAGCAACGTCTTCGACAACAGGTTCAGACTCGCAAAATGTCTGGTTCAACCTTGTCCACCATGCAGGCGGCCAACCGTCTCCAGAGGAATCTCAGGGAGGGCAAGGCCGCTAGCATGGGCGTCTGGCAGATGATTCCGGGCCACAATGTCGCCAGGACGTTGGCGCGGACGGGGGTCGATTGGGTGCTGGTTGATTGTGAGCATGGGAATATTGATGGTGAGATTTACAAGTATTTCTTTTTATCATCTCTGTTTTCGTAATTAGTTTCACTTTCTGGATGTCATTTTCTGGGGTTGTTCTGCTTTGTTGGGGCATTTAATTTGGGGTTTTTGGGATCTTTTGGCTTCAGGGGAGGGCACTGAGGTAACGGTGATGGGATGAATTGGTTGGACTTCTACTGCTTTTCACATGTCATTGATGTTCAGCTGGTTGGGGTTCTGGTGGCGTGCTGAGCTGCGTGTATCAATATGATGGGTGGTCATGCGTGTCATTTATTGATATACATGCTGGAAAACTGGATCCTTTTGCACATCCAACCTCATTGCCCACGCTAATAGTTACCAGATGCTGCCATGCACGAAGCTGTACCTGCGATAGCAGCTTGTGGTGTCAGTCCCATTGTCCGAATCCCAGACAACCAGGGATTCTTAGTCAAACGTGAGCAGCCAAACTACCTCTGGAAAGGGAGGTGAGCCTAACCAGTACAGGTGCACTTGATTCTGGCGCCCATGGAGTGCTTGTCCCCCTCATCTACACCCCCGAAGATGCAAAGGCCTTGGTTACTAGTGCCAAATTCCCTCCCCTTGGGAAGAGAGGCTTTGGGTCCCCTTTCCCAATGGAGAGGTTCCACCCTGACCTGGGATCCACTGATTACCTCCAACAAGCGAATGATGGCCTTCTAGTGATGGTCCAAATCGAGACCAAAGAGGCACTCGAAAGCGTCGACGCCATTGCTGCCATCCCTGGCATCGACGTGCTTTTCATAGGTAAGATAGCTCGATGCATCGTAGATATTTTTCCTGTCTATCCCCACATTGGGCACAATGTTGACGACGCTTCGTAGGCCCCTTTGATTTAGGCAATAATATTGGGCATCCCATCATTAATGGAGTGATGCACGAGAATCTCCATGCTGCAATCGCTAAGGTCCTCAAAGCGGCCAACGCTGCGGGCAAGAAGGCCGGGATCTTCTGCACAAGTGGTGAACAATCCAAGGAATATGCAGATCAAGGATTCCACATGATCAGTGTTGCTACTGATCAAATGGTTTTGCCAATGGCTGTGACAGATGCTGTGAATAAAGCGAAAGGATTGGGTCCAGGTTCCAAGCCGACAGGTCCTTACGGAAAATAGGGAAAGGTTCCGAAGCGACCACGGAGGACCCATGCCAAAGTCAAGAGAGTCCAAAAAAGGGTCGATTTATCGTTAGCTCCACCAAAAAAGTTTTGCGGGATTTTTACTGTAAAAGATGCAGGTCCATTTGATAGCATGACTGCTTTGGGATCGAAGTTTCGATCACCGACCCACATTAGATATGCAATCCTCCCACGAGAGAGCTAGGGTGCATGTGCTTGTCATAATTAGTTAGAACCCTTCCCTTCAATTGCATCCATTAATTCATGAACTTGGGCAGCACTGAATCTGTGCATGAGTTTCTTCGCCTTCGGAGCCATCTCAGGTTGCTCTGCCCCTCCATCAGCCCTGGTGACATGGATCTATGAGTGCAAATCAGCCTAAGCTCCTCTTGGCCAATCCTCAGCCCTTAATTGTCTTCCCTGGGTCGTGAATAATAAGAGAAATACAAAGGCCGAAAAATAAACATGAAAAAATAATACTCACGACAGGTGTATCGAATTCATAAATATCTCGCCAGCCCTTGGCTTCAGGACTCATGACGTCAATTTCGCTGTATGAGAATCGACGCGCATCCCAGACCGCTGACAGAGTGTGTTTTGCATTAGTGCACAGTGAGCAATTGGCTCGAGTGAAAAGCGTGATTTGACAAGCTTGTTGGAGCAATCGGATCGTTGGAAACATATCTGTATTTTGTCGAGTAATTAGATCTCCTGTTGCTCCGTAAGAGCTGGCGGAAAGTAGAAACACTAGAGATCCTGAAAATGAGATCTCAGGTCAAAAGACGGGACGTCGTACTTTTGGCGGTTACGGATCGGCCCATCTGATGATCCATGAGCCCCTCCACAGATAGCGTAGGCGGTGATTGATGGCAGTATTACTTGATAGAGACTAAACGCAAGTAGTAGGTTCTAGAAGTTATATGCTTCAAACAAGGCTGCTGTAGTTCAGTCTCCATCTTTTCAACAATAGACCTGGACCTCTACAACCTTCACTAGAAGATATAGCTTCACTATGGCTCAAGAACCTCAAAAATGCGTCCATCAATCCTGTGGCAAAACCTTCACAGACCCAGATGAGGAATGTGTTTATCATCCCGGCCCGCCTATTTTCCATGAAGGACAGAAAGGTAAGTTTGTACAGCATATAGCATATGTTAGCTCTAGATAATATACTTAAGAGTCTAACAATATCCAGGATGGAAATGTTGTAAGCCACGGGTCTTAACCTTTGACGAATTCCTTAGCATCCCTCCCTGTACTAAAGGAAAGCACTCTACTACCGAATTTCCTCCAAATGTCACAAAGGTTGAGCCACAAGAGCTTCCAATAGTGCAGCCATCTGAAAAACCTCAAGCTCCAGAACCCACTCGCGCGCCTATTAGCCAGCCAATTAACCCGGCTACACCTCCGCCCCCGCCTCCTGAGTCTGAAGACGATGATCCGAACTTGGAGATTCCCAAAGGAGCTACATGCAGAAGAAAAGGCTGTGGAGCGCAATACACTGGTGATAGAGAAGGAGAGAAGTGTGTTCATCATCCTGGAGCGCCTATTTTCCACGAAGGTAGCAAGGGTTACTCGTGCTGCAAGCGAAGGGTGCTAGAGTTTGACGAATTTATGAAGATCGAGGGATGCAAAACTAAAGACCGCCATTTGTTTGTTGGGAGTGGAGCAAAAGATAAGAAGGGGAACGGAGAAGGAGAAGAGATATTGGAGACAGTTAGGTACGATGTGCTCGGTAATTCAAATGAGAAGATTGCAAGAACTAACAAAACGCAATTAGACATGACTTCTATCAAACTCCATCATCCGTTATTGCATCATACTTCCTAAAGAAGATTAACAAGGATATATCAACAGTAGAGTTCACCACGCCTAAAACCGTTGGTCTGAATTTGATTACATCAGACAGTACTCCAAAACGGTATACAGATCTTGTGCCGTTATTTGGTCCAATCGATCGCGAAGCATCGAGCTTTAAGATCATGGGTACTAAGCTGGAACTGACCCTAGTCAAGGCTGATGGCGCTTCTTGGCCAACATTGAGAAGTGACGAAGCCAGAACCGGTGAGATTCTGCAGGTCGGAAAGGCTGGGAGAATTGTAAAATAGGAACAAAAAGAATTGCAATATTATAAGGTGTCAATGTCATTGTTTGCCGCTTTTGGAATCAAGTGTTGTTCCCACAGTGACTGATGTCTTGGCATTCCTTCCCTTCTAGGAAATCGCCAATATTACCTCTCGGACCCCTACTCCTCCATACAGAATTAATACAATTAAATACAACACTCAAATGAAGGAGAGAAATAAATATATCGATTAGGGCAATTCTTTTTTTAAAAAAATAAAAGGAGGGAAGTGAGTGAGTGACAAAAGAGTTCGCGCCCTATGTATGCACTAACATATATATGCCTACATCTCCCCTAACAGCTACACTTGTAGTGTTAGGCTTTGCTCCCCTTTTTTTCCTTCTTTTAATACAATTTGACCTGACCGTTTTACCATCACGGCGCCTGTTGTGTTGTGCATATCTTGCTTATTTAGGACTATATAGAAGCTCTAGGTTCACTAACAGGGACGAGGCTGCCTCGGGTTGTAGAGGCAACGACCAATAGGGATGAACCTGATTCACTATGACCAACCCTACAAATTCTCTGCGGTGTACTAGCTGAGCTATTTGATATTTTCAGGAGAAAAGAGTAGGGAGGCGAGCTATGTGGATTGCTGTTATTACGAAATGCAGTTCATTTCCCTCTACAGTACAGATTGGTGTAGCCTTGTTAGCTATTCCATAGACACTGTGCATGAGAGAAATATATGTACGCCGTTATGATCTGAAAGCAAGCAATTGGGAAATCTTGAATTTTTGATACACCTTTGTTTCATGATATCTACATCTCAAAAATGAGCTAGGGAATAGTGTTAATAAAGAGATACGATGCATCGAAGCCGTGCTTAATTCTAGATGTTACTGAAGAGGTAGGCCTTAGAACATCTAGAGCACACTTGGCCTGCCTGAACGGCCTTGATGATATCAGAGTCCGAAGCAGCCACAATCCGTCAAAATTTTGTTTTCACTTACTCGACAGAGCGGTAACTCCAGGGAGCTCCTTGCCTTCCAATAATTCAAGTGAAGCTCCACCGCCAGTAGATACGTGGCTAAGCTTGTCCTCAACACCATACTTAGCAGCTACGGTAGCGGTGTCTCCACCTCCGATAATGACGGTCTTTCCGTTCTGTGCTACGTTGACAGCAGTGTCAAGCATGGCTTTTGTTCCCTTTGCAAAAGCATCAAACTCGAAAACTCCTGGTGGACCGTTCCACAAGATAGTGTTAGCCTCGTTAATGGCGCCCTTGAAAAGCTCGATACTCTTTGGTCCAACATCAAGACCCATCCAGCCATCCTGAATTCCACTCTCATCAGTTGCTGATCCAACACTTGCATCAGCGGCAAACTTGTCTGCAGTAACATAGTCCACTGGAAGAATGACTTTGACATTGTTCTTCTTGGCTTTCTCAATGAGCTCTCCGACAATTTTGCTGCCTGGCTCATCAAACAAACTGTTGCCAATCTTCACATTATCTAAGGTCTTCTTGAAAGTGAAAGCCATGCCACCGCAGATTATCAAGCTGTTAACTTTACCCAACAAGTTGTCAATGAGTTGGATCTTGTCTGAGACCTTGGCTCCACCAAGAATGGCCAAGAAAGGTCGCTGTGGGTTCTCAAGCGCCTTTGCGAAGTAGTCGAGCTCCTTCTTGACAAGGAATCCGGAGGCCTTCTGTGGTAGATCGACGCCTACCATAGAGCTGTGTGCTCGGTGTGCAGTGCCAAATGCGTCATCTTGTAAAAATTAGCATGTGATCGCTGTCTCTGAAAGCCTAGAACGTGACTTACTGATATAGACATCTCCCAGAGCAGTCAAGCCCTTTCTGAATTCATCAACTTTAGCTTTGTCTGCCTTGACCTTCTTGCCCTCAGCATCCTTGGAGCTCCCTTCCTCTTCGGCGTGGAATCGCAAGTTCTCCAGTAAGATGACCTCACCACCACTGGCCTTGTTAACGATCTCTTCAACTTCCTTGCCGACGCAGTCTGGAGCAAATTCCACCTTTTTCCCGAGCAGCTTCTCCAGCTCTGGGACAACTGGCTTCAGGGAGTACTTGGGGTTGGCCTTGCCATCCGGACGTCCCAAGTGAGACATCAAGATAACGGCCTTGGCTCCGTGGTCAATGGCATATTTGATGGTTGGAATGGCACCAGCAATACGTTGATTGTTAGTGACATTCTTATTCGCATCTAGAGGGACGTTGAAATCCACCTGTGAGGAAGGGTGATGTCAGCGAGCTAGACCTTGCAACTTGTTGAGAACTTTATCCTGAAGGAAGAGACTGACTCTGATCAAGACACGCTTCCCATTGAGGTCGACGTCACTGATGGAAAGCTTGTTGGAAAGCGACATGATTTCAATTGCTCTACAAACCAGAAACCGGCGTAATTGTTTATGTAGGGAAAGAATGTTGAGAAGGAGCGTTGTTTGTCTAAATGTGAGTAGACAAGGGAGGAAGCGCGGGAATTATCTACCCCTCCATGAGGTCTGGTGGGGTGGTTTTGGAGCTCATGGCATCACATCACTCTCGGTAACCGACTAACGAGATCAAACCGGATCGTATGAGCGACCTGACCTGTTTGATAGGTCACCCTCTGTAAGAGGTGCTAGTTCTCGGACCCCGGTTGGAAGCTATCAATATTAGCATTTCAAAACAGCCCAGCATGGGCACTTGCACCTTGTTGGTTACGGTAGATAACCATCGCCGTCTCTGCGTACTACAGCTGCTGGGATTCCTGCTCAATTTGGAACTAAAAGATAATTAGCATATAGTACTACAAGTCACGTAGCGTTTATATTATTGGCATTAAATATAGATAGTATAGTATAGAGTCAGTACAAGCATTTATTTTCTAGTTAATGTAATACTATATAAGTAATCTTAATGTTTTCATTGTAATAATTAATATTGGGTTTTCATTGTATTATTATGTCATTCATACCAATCAAAACAAAGCCAAACTTGGTGTAGGAAAAAGGAGAGAAAGAGAGATGAACATAACCTTCCCTTTTATGTAAGACATCATAACATATTCAATATACCCATCCATCTACTTACTCACTCACACATCCATCCATGAAGAAGGGAGATGAGAATAGACCCACCTCTCCATTTATACCGTATTCACTTCTGAAAATTAAAAAAGAAAGGCACAGCACACTTTCCCATGCCCTCAACTCACCCATCTATAGGAATCTCAAAATTTCCCATAATGACTCATCATGCTAGCCCTGGAGGACCTGAGCAGCATATTGTAAGTGCTATTGCAACCTGTACCTTAATAGGATTGGATAGGTCACGAGGATTACAACGTCATAATGATACAGATGTGCCTTGCCATGAATATTCTGGAGTAGACTGGCGTGGACCGGGGTAGCTTCTCGGTCCAAATCGTAATCGTAGGGTGCTCTAGATGTTCCATACGCTGTAGATACCCTATAAGTAAGCAACAACTAGGCTACATGCACGCTATAATACACTATAATTATAGTGTCCTTCAGCGCTATGGTCGTGCTTTGTAGCGCTGCTCGAGACCTTGACTCAGAGAGCGAGGCTGCGATTTAGGACATAAAAAGCAATGCTCTTTTCCTCACTTCTACACCTCTCCACCCTTTGCACGATCTGTTCTTTTGACAACAAGCTATGATGAGATATTGTCTGCTACAAAATTGAATAAACCATTGGGAGAAATCCTGAGAGGTTTATCATAAAAATGAGTTTGACATGTAATCTGAGCTTCCACACACGATTCCAAAAAAAAGAGTATGACCCACAGTGGCATAGATACTGGGCTAGGAGGCTCCCCTCAGCTGTGGGATCCACAAACAAGCTAGAGTATCTGTTCTTTTCGCAATAAGCTATGATGAGATATGTCTGCTCCAAAACTGAAAACCATTGGGAGAAATCCTGAGAGGTTTGTCATAAAAGCGAGTATGATATTTAATCTGAGCTTATACTTACAATATCCCCCCTTTCCCTACTCCCCTCCCTCTAACATGTATGCAGTATTAACAGCGTCGAACCTGGGAACCCCTTTTTCATGTGCGACGAGCGCGCACTCACAGTTTTATGCCCAACCATCAGCTCATTGTTCGTGGGTCTATATAATCGGGTGGAGACCAGGCTAGCAGTACCTGTGGCCAAACAACATACGTCGTTCGGTAAGGAGAGGTAGTTATCTCAAACAAGAGTACAGCTGTTGCTAGCGAGGTGATCTTGCCAGTGCAAGATTGAGTCGATATGTCTATCAAATTGGTCAATTACGGGATTGGAGTTTAAATATGGCAGTACTGGTCATGCAGTTCTGGGTTGTCCTAGCCACATTTCCATCATTATCAGCGGAATCATCGCCTGTGCAACTGGTTTCCATAGAAAAGAGAGTAGCAGGGAGTGGGAATATATTCAAGGCTCCTAATTTTCTTGTGGGTTTGTCTTAGCTGAACCAAACTACCTCTATGGTCAAAAGTCAAATCGTACCTTAGGTTTAAGGAGGGGTGCATTGAAGTACTTTAAGCTCTATTCCATGCCTTCCATCAGCTCAACTCGGTCGAGAATCATTCCTCTTCTTCCAATCCAATCTCGTAGAGTCTCCCAATCTTCACCTTCCTCGTCTCCCCTCTTCCACTTCTCACGGAAGCCCCATGAAACGGCCACTTTATCTATTGCAGCTCGTTCTTCCTCTCTAATCCATCGCTCCCTCAGAGGTAGTCCCACAGCCCAAGTTACGCGATCCATTTGATCATTGGCAGTAGTAAGAGCAACCACTCCTATCGATGCCGTTAGGCCCACATAGGCCAATAGACCTGCAAAAGCAACGTTGGTAGCCATCGCAGGATCCATAGTGTCTTGGAAAAGGGCCATCTTGGTAGCAGCTTGATATGCAGCAAATGGAGCGAGCGACAAGGCGGCTGTTGGAACTAAAGCTGTTTTGATAAACTTTGCTCTTCGAAAAGCCTTTGCAGAATATGTGTTTTCTATAATATCTAGTGCAACTTCTAACTCTTTGGTGGTGATTGCTGCTTGCAGCGCACGATCTGCAACTTCCTTTGGGACGGCATTGGCTGGTTTGTTTGGGTTCGGTTGTGAATATTTTATGGGGGACGTATTTGGCTGGGGGATAGGTTTATGACCATAAAGATGAAAGACTTCGGGAAATGTCTCTGGCTTGCCAAGTGTGGACTGTATTGCAACATACTTCTCTAGGATAGAAGGAGCAATGAAAACTATAGGGTCCCTAGCAATAGAATATACAATCCCAGAGAGCTCGTTGATAAGGCGTTTCATTGCTCGATCATGCTTCTCTGGTTTAATTTCTTTCGTACTTGTTTCGTCTAGGGATAATAAGGCCGATGCCGCAGTGCTGTCAGTCGTTTCGACTTCGGGAACAGCTGGATCCAACACAAGCTCGCTGGCTAGAATCTCACATTGGTTCAGCAACTTGAGAATTTCTGCCTCGGATGGTGCCGTTTCTTTAGATAATAACTCCTCACAAGCTTTTTTGATCTCTTCTAGCTCTTTCCTCACTCTTAGAGAAACCGCATCACCAACAATGTATGACCGTGCATTACTTCTAGAAGTACGAATAGTTGACTGGATCGGTTTGGAGGATACTGGAGATGTTTGAGGCTTCGAGACATGCAATCTCCGGGAAGTTGCGAAATGCTTGACGGCAATGGTGGGTTGACGAGGGGTATATCGAGGTCTGGCTAGGTTTTGTTTAGCTAGAATGAAGTCGCAGAGCTGGCATATATCGCCTTGCGATCGCAAAATACGCCGTGACATTTTGGGAGTGGAATGGTGAGTCTCTCTGACCTAATTGCATTGCCAATGGACTTGTCGACGTCGAAGTAACCTCGAAGCATAAAATAGTGTGTCGACGGAGCTCCCCTCTGACCCCTGCATGCTGACTAACCGGGTCGTTGAGCCTTAAGTTGACTTCTTGCCCGCGCCACGAATCTGTGACGACGATCCTCCACTAACCACCCTCCGAGGGTTTCCAAGATTGCAGCTTCTCCAGGCACCGGCGATATCACATTTAAAAGGCGCAATTCTCCTCACGAGATGCGATTCAATCCGACATCTTTCCACTGAACCTAATGCCGCAGTACTATCTACCATCTATTGAAGTGATTGAACTACAAGTCTAAAACCTGGGGAACTTCCTGCGCGACCATGCCTCCTCCACCTCCACCACCTCCTCCGCCGCCTGGATTTGGAGGACCTCCTCCTCCGCCTCCTCCTCCTCCTGGAGGCATACCTAAACCACCATCTGGAAAAGGGAGGGTGAGCTTACTCTCTGCAGTGTCATTGACGTATCTAGTGCCGTGGACTTACTGACTGATTGCTTGTAGGGCGCTCTTCTTTCTGATATCCACAAAGGAGCTGCATTACGGAAAACAGTCACGAACGATCGATCGGCCCCTGTGATAGGAAAGGTAGCTGGTGGACCTGGACCGTCACCTTTAGGAGGAGCACCTCCTGTGCCTGGGCTAGCAAAACCGCCAGGAGGACTTGCGCCGCCAGTTCCAGGAAACAGAGCCAGAAGTGCTAGTGATGCTACAGCCCGTGACAGTGTTAGCTCAGCTGCAGTAGATGCACCTCCTCAATTAGCAGGGCTCTTTGCTGGAGGTATCCCAAAATTGAAGAAAAGGGGGGGCGGTATCGATACAGGCGGTGTGTTCTTGAAATCTCATTAAAGATTATAGCACTTTGCTAATTCCTGTCTAGCAACCCAAGATGCTCCTTATTCGTCTGATCCGGAGCCTCCTAGTATATCTGCCCCTCGACCTCCGACCTCAGCAGCACCGCCAGTGCCTCCTCCAGTACCACCCGTTGTCAAGTCAACGCCACCAACCCCATCGGCCACTCCTCCAGTGATTCCTTCAGTTGCTAATCTTCGAAAAACTCTTGGAGCTACAGGGCCAAGGCCTGCATCATCAACATCACTTCGTGGACCGCCTCCTCCCATTGGCAAGAAACCACCACCTCCACCTGGAGGGCGCAAACCATCATTAAGTCCTCATCAACCACCTCCAGTCCCTCCCTCGGCCGCTCCGGCACCTCCACCTCCGCCAGCTGTAGCTCCTCGACCTCCCGCTCCACCAGTATCAGCTCCGGTCCCACCGCCGCCTCCAGTATCTGCACCAAGACCTCCTCCTCCACCATCATCCGCTCCAGCTCCTCCTCCCCCTCCACCATCATCGGCGCCAGCTCCCCCACCTCCGCCTCCGCCGTCTGCAGCACCGGTTCCTCCATCTCCACCTCCTCCACCTCCTTCAGCGGCTCCTCGACCGCCATCAAGTGGGAGTTCTCGACCTCCAGCGCCACCTCCTCCTTCACCACCACCAACATCACCTCCAGTTACGAATGGCGCTGGGCAAAGTTTAGCGATGCAAGCAGCTATCCGTGCGGCATCAACGGCTACTGCTGCACATCACCCACCACCACCGCCGCCGCCAGCACCTGTAAATGGACGAAGCTCGGCTCCAACGCTGTCCCTTCCTCCACCCGCACCTCCTGCACCAGTATCGCGGCCTCGCTCACAGGCACCTGTGAGCACATCGCTGTTAGATGCAAGTTCTTATACGTTGTCATCTAATGGTAGTCTACCTAAGAGTCCAAGTCCGGATCGCGGGGGACGGATATTCATAACAGATAACCGATGGAAATTTCAAGACGACAGCATGCTCCCCAAGCCGAGGGAGTTCATAGGAGGACCCAAAAAATACCGTGCAGGGCGGGGCAGCAGTGTGCCGTTGGATTTGAGTTTGTTTGAATAAGAGTATTTTCTTTTAATTCTCGGATCCTTGACAATAACAGCATTAACCCCGGAGGCGTTACTTACAGCAAAGGGCACATCTCAGCGGGCGGGCCTTGGTTTTGGGAACGGAGTATCAGGCTGGAGGGGCATAAAGTAGTAGAGCTTTTGGCAGGGGCTTGAGTTGGAGTCCACGTGTATCATGTAGCTCGGATGGAGACCTGCAGAAAGCGAATCCGTTTCTTGACAAATCATCAGTTTGCCCTAATTAGACATCATTTTCCCCCTAATGACGTGCCGAAGCGCATCGATCCAGCTGTGATGTGTTACGACGTTCCGAATGATGAGCTGTTTGGTCTGCTGCATCCTGTATGTACTATGTATAGTGTGTGTAGTGTACTAATCGGGGTGAGGCGGTGCCAAATAAGAGTACACTGATTTTGGGGGCACGGCCACAACGAGTATCGTGGCGGGTGCAAAAACGCAGCGACTAAGGCACGTTACTGACCAAACTAAGCGCCCCTGACGCCTCGGGACTCCACCAGCCAGAAGCGCACGGGAAAGGTTTAAAAGGACACGGTAAGACTACGGTAGGCGAGCCCGCGGCATCCAGCCAGAACCTAGAGGGTGCGCAGAGTAAGCTGCAATCTTGACAACTCGCCTTTCAACTCAAAGCGCCTTCCTTCACTTCTCCCTCTCCTCTTCCAGCTCTAGTATCTTCTGCTTCCATTCTCTCACAACTGCTTCTGGGCGTGCCTGCGTGATTTGGTCAACTCTTATTCTCAGCAGGACTGCGACAATGGCTCAGATTCGAGGTACCGCGGGCTACAACCTGGGTAGCCAGAGTTCCTTTGGAGGACCAGCCTCGAGGAATCTAGGCACCGACCCAAGCCCGCTCGATGCGATCCGGGAACAGACAAGCAAGATCGAGGACCTCTTGGACACGTTCAGCGAACCGATCAAGCCGTACGTACATCTTTCTTTCTGCTTGCTTGCTTGTCAATCATTCTTGGTGGGCGATAACCCCGCCAAAGCTTACCTTCAATGACACCTGTTCATTATGCACCCATGATGCAGGTGGTGAGGATACACAAGAATCCCTATAGCTAACAGCATGCCAATTTTACAGATACCTACCAGCAATTGGCCGGTTCCTCATCGTTGTTACCTTTCTGGAGGATGCTCTTCGAATCTTCACGCAATGGAGCGATCAATTGACATACCTTAACCAGCACCGTCATAGTATGTCAATCACCCCATGCTGGCTACTTCCGCGATCAAGCGCAATCACTTTAACTGACATTTGACTACAGTTCCCAGTGGCATCACGCATCTCTTTCTGATCCTAAACGTTATTACGATGATCTCTTGCTCCGTGCTTATCATTGCTCGAAAATACTCCGACTTTGCCGTAGCTGGACTCATGGGTGTGGTGGTCACCCAGGCTTTGGGCTATGGTCTTATCTTTGAGCTTAGCTTCTTCCTCCGTAATCTTTCCGTCATTGGTGGTCTTTTGATGGTTCTCTCCGACTCATGGGTTCGAAAGACCAAGGCGTTTGCTGGTCTTCCCCAGCTTGAAGAGAAGGATCGTAAGATGTACTTCCAGCTGGCTGGCCGTGTCCTTTTAATATTCCTCTTTATTGGATTCGTCTTCAGTGGAACATGGAGCATCTGGAGAGTCATTGTGGCGCTCGTTGGTTTCGTAGCTTGTGTGATGGTCGTTGTGGGCTTCAAGGCTAAATTCAGCGCCATTATGCTCGTGGTCATCTTGAGCGTTTTCAACGTGTTGGTCAACAACTTCTGGACGGTAAGGACTCCTTTTCGTAACCAAATATATGACATGCTAAAAGAATTTGCAGCTGCATGACCGCCATCCACACAAGGATTTTGCGAAATACGATTTCTTCCAGATCCTCTCCATTGTTGGCGGTCTTCTACTCCTTGTAAACAGTGGACCCGGCAAGTACAGTATTGATGAGAAGAAGAAGGTCTATTAGTTGAGGAAGGATAACGTGAAAATACGAAAACTGAAAATGAGATACTGGAGTATGAAAACGGAAGAGTCCTGCATTAAGGTGGAGTTTTTTTTTTGGGCGCACGACGAGAGTATCTTCTGGTTAACATAAATACTTCTTTCTTTGGCTTTGACCCAGGAGTTAGGAGAGCATGGCTCGAAGCTTAGTCTCAAAATCGATAATGTCATATGCGTATGAATTTTTATTCTTAACCACTCATGACGCTCTCCCAGCTGCTTTAGATAGCTTTTCTAGATTCATGATGTCAAAGGAACGAAACTTCACACATTGGACGATATCACACAATCTTCAATTTCTATTGGGTAGCACAAAGAAGCAGAATAATAGATTCGCTCGTACAAACCTACGCCACATATCGGGCTATTAGTCTTCGGGAAATCTTTAAGGCGCCTTCCATGCATGCCACACTGCCACGTTTTTCAGCCTGTCGGATTGATCAGCGCCCGATCCAGTAGCGAAGCACACAAGATCTGATCTAATGCCAGAAGTCAGCAGTGGGCTTCTCTGTAAAATAATATATTTATAAACCTGGCCACTGCCAGCTGTATATCTGCAGTCTCACCGTCTCTCATTCAGCCGCAGTGTCCCAGCTTACGTGCGTTTGAATATAAGGGCTTATGAAAGTTTCTTTTCTATCTTCAGTTCTAGAACATAAGCATTACGAGCATTTTCTTCACCCTAGTCCTGTTTGATGTATGCACTCGGTAGAAACACCGCTGTTTTAAGATTCACGAGCAGACCCGGTGAAGCTACACCATGGCTGAGGTCCTTGGCACGGCGCTGAGCTTAGTTGGAGGGATTGGTGTACTGGGGCAAATATTCGATGGCTGTATCAAAGCCTACGCTTTCTTTACCACAGCCAGCAACCTCGGCCGGGACAGTGAGCGCTTACTGTGCAAGATCCGGATCGAGGAGATGCGATTGCATGTCTGGGGCCGAGAGTGGGGGGTTGTTGAAGGCCGCCTAGAAGCGCATCTACAGGCTGAGAAGAATGCTGGGAATGAGCGTATGAGAGCGCTGGCAACTCAGATTCTTACGGAGTTATACAAGACCATTACGGATTTCAATAAGCTCAAGGACAAGTACGGCTTAGGAGAGGAACCAACTAGTCCTGAGAATGAGAAAACTACTTCGAAGAGAGCGGGATCTGAGAGTGTGACTGGGAGGATAAAAAATGAGCTCCATCTACGAGCTAGATGGGTAATCACAGACAAGGAGAAGTTCACGGTTCTGTTAGGTGACTTAAAAGATTTCAATGATGGTTTAGAACAGTTATTTCCACCGGCTAGACTGGCAACATTACATCGGTCATGGACCAACGAGTTGTTGCAGAGTGCTGAACGAGATCTAGCCAAGCTGAATCTCCTAGAGGCAGCAGCAAGCGGTGTATATCCGCAGTTAAATGCCTCAGCAAGCCTGAAGCAACTTCGAATCAATCTTGATACTAAGCCCATAGAGAAGTTTAAACCAACATATGCATTAAAGATCAAGATGGATAATATCACATTATCTGATGGCGATCCCAGGCGAGGTCACGCCGCGTACCAGAACCCATCGACTAGCCAACTTGACACGGTATGCATCGAATGGATACCGTATGATAAGGAAGATCTTGACCAAAGGTTGAACCACATTCGGCGTATCGATGACCTTGCGCGTATGATCCACAGCGCATCCGATAGACATCCAGATCTTCATACTGTGGACTGCCTGGGCTATACTGACGACACAGTCAAAGGCCGATATGGTCTAGTATATAAAACCCCAGAAACGTCATCATCGACGCTTAATGCCTTAATTTCAAGCAAAGATCTAAGGACACCAGAGTTGGGCGACAGATTCAGACTTGCACATACACTAGCTGTAGCCCTGTGGTCGTTTCATTCACTTGACTGCCTCCATAAGTCGTTTTGCAGTTCCAATATTCTCTTCTTCCCCTCGGCCTTTTCAGCTGCTGCTACGCGCATGACTGCAACAGCTGCCAGTATTCCCGACATCTCTTCTCCATATGTGCTAGGCTTCGATGCCTCCCGGCCAGATTCTATCGATGAGTTTTCCGTGGCTTCTCAAAATCCAACTGCGTCAGATCTTCATCGACATCCAAATTCACTGAATGGTCTCTCGAGAAAGCCCTATTGCAAATCATATGACATATATAGTCTAGGACTGCTGCTCTTGGAAATTGGATTGTGGAAAGTCTTACAGGAATACTATCGTCCCCATTATTCAGCAACAAAGTTCAGAGACAAGGTCGTTATACAGAACTTAGTGCCCAATCTGAATAGCAAGACAGGACGAATATATAGAGAGGTAGTGGAGCGTTGCTTGTTAGCCAAAGAGGACCTGACCGGTGAAGAGGCAGGTCTACTGATGGAATATGTGGTAGGCACTCTGGAAAGCCTTCGAGTATAGACAAAGAAATAAACGTTATTGATGAAACAACATCCAGTCCTAAGGAATGACGAGATTGTCGATTGCTCTTTTCGCTATCTGAATAATCTGTAAACAGGTCCTAGGCTCTGAAGCGGACTGGCCACAGTAATGCTTTGCATCAACGAATCCGGCAGCAACCGTTGCATCTATACGGTTATGCCTGGTCTCTTGGCGAAGTTGAAGCTCTGATACCAGATCTCTTAATCCTTTTCGTTTGAATCCTTGTTGATCATAACCATAAATGTCCATTCTAAGCAAAGCGCGCACTGCATTTCTCCATTGTGAGGGTTGAAGTTCAACCCGATTGAAGAAAAGGGCGCTTTCTTTGCACGTGGAGTCATGTTCGACGGCATTTAACTTGCCACAAATTCCACCGTACTCTTGGAGACAGAAGGTTTTTGTTTGATCCGCTGCAATCGCTACATCTGTTTCCTCATCAATCATCTTAAGAAGCCGTACATAACCATCGGCAATAATGGGTAAAATGGTGCCCAGAAGCATCATGTTCTGAAAAGCAGCCATTGGAGGATCAAGTTCAGTGATAAGGACCATACCGCATTGTGGGCAATATAAAGCTCGTTCTGCTGTCACTGCCGCACTGCGGACAGTAAATAAGGCAGTCTTGATATCAGAAGGAAACTCTTGTAATGATGCCAAGGAGAGGTACATAGTGGCCAAACAACCACATGGGCCAGCCGTTGATGTCTTTTGGGAGTTTGTAGCATCATGAACAGTTGATTGCACTTCAGAGTTCATGACCTGGATGTTTTGATCGGAAGAAGAACTGTTGCCTAGTTCAAGGAGGAAATCGAAGTCTCCAAAGCTGTCTGGACCTTCCATCTCTCCTCTGGGACGGTAAGTCCAAATAGGTGAAAGGTCTCTTGGTGTGTTTTGATCTGCTGTGATCTCATTTGAATCTATTGGAATGTCCGTAAAATATGGGTCTGGTATTGAGATATCGTGGTAAGAATCCTGTATATCAGTAGCGATAGGCTGGAGTGTATGACCGGATTCTTGAACTTTATCATCTGGGAGGATAATGTCTTTGGACGTCTCAGTAGGTCTCTTTTTTCTAGGTCTACCCATAGGTTTCTGCTCGGAATAATGGCATGCTATGCCTTCTTTCCTACAGCGCTCACAGCCATCTGGCTCTTTTGAACAGGCAAGCTTTCGTGACCCTAGGCGGGTTAGTAATCAATAGACCCCCTGAGCTATTGTTTTCATACTGCATTCATCACAGGCTTTGTGTTTTATAGAATTCTTCGTATTTTGTAATGACGCCATTATGAAATATCACTACGAAAGTCCATAAACATTAATTATGAAGTTTTTCTTTGAAACTTGCTCAGCTGAGTGATGAGCTGGATTGATGACAGAGCTCGGGGGATTAATGCGGCCGCTCAGTGGGTGGTGAGTGGCTACGGGCGCCCTTTGGTACCCCTGCACAAGCTGCGGCCCAAGCACAATCCATTCTTGCGCTAAGATAAGATATCAACCTTGCGAAGGAAAAAAAATATCTACAACTCTAGAATCATAGTTTCTACACCATGGCGCCGTCAACGGTCCTCCGAAAGCGCAAAGCGGTCACCCGCGATGTTCCTGAGTTATCGGATGCCGAATCGGAGAACGAATTTGGGGACGGGCTATTGGAAGGAATCCTGTCGGAGAGTGAGGACTCAGAAGGCAGTGCTGCGGATAACAGCGAGACGGACGAAGACGAAGATGAGGACGAGGATGAGCTAGAGGAGCTCGATAGCGATGAATTACCATCGGAGGATGAAGAGGTCAATGCGGAGAGGGGTGCAAAATTAGACAAGAAAGCCAATGGCTCGAAAGATGGGGAATGGATAAACTCTCTTAAGACATCTCCACCAGAAGATGACGAGGATAAACCGAACTACATCGTTACTAAGGACGCCAATGGGGGAGAGCGATATGTATATGCTGAAATTGATCCTGTGTACGACTCAGATGATTCTGATGCGCTCGAAACGACAAATACGATTGGCAATATTCCCCTTTCGTTTTACGATGCCTACCCTCATATTGGTTATGATATCAATGGCAAGAAAATCATGCGCCCTGCAAAGGGCGAAGCATTAGATGCTTTACTAGATAGTATCGAGGTGCCCAAGGGATGGACAGGACTTACAGATCCAGCCACTGGAAAGCCACTCAGCTTGAGCCAGGAAGAACTAGAAATTTTGCGGAAAATACAAACAAACGAGGTCCCAGAGGAGGGATATGACCCTTATCCGGTATTGTATTTCCCATTGGACAAAGTAATATTCTTCACTGACACATGATAGGCGACTGTGGAGTATTTTACCGGAATTGAAGAGAAGATGCCTCTCAGTTCTGCTCCTGAGCCTAAACGACGTTTCCTCCCCTCGAAACACGAGGCAAAGAGAGTAATGAAAATAGTACGAGCTATTAGGGAAGGTAGGATATTACCATATCGACCACCAGAAGAGCGCCAGCAGGAGGAAGAGGAAGAGCATTATTATGATATCTGGCAAGACGAACAACCGCGACCAGATTACATTATGAACATTCCCGCTCCAAAATTACCTCCACCAGGCTACGATATGAGTTACAACCCACCTCCGGAGTACCTGCCATCTAAGAAGGAGAAAGAAGCCTGGGAGTCGATGGATCCAGAAGATCGAGAAAAGGAGTATCTTCCAACTGCTTATGATTCCCTACGGAAAGTCCCAGCTTATAATGAATTCATTAAAGAGCGCTTCGAACGATGTCTCGATCTCTATCTAGCACCAAGAGTCCGCAAAAATCGACTGAACATCGATCCTGAATCGCTATTACCAAAGCTACCTAGACCAGAAGAACTAAAACCATTCCCAACTGTATGTTCTACGCTATTCCAAGGCCATGAGGGACGTGTCCGTAGTTTGGCCATTGACCCGTCTGGAGTATGGCTCGCAAGCGGTGGTGACGATGGTACCGTCCGAGTTTGGGAGTTATTAACAGGCAGACAAGTTTGGAGCGCAAAGGTTGGAGACGAAGAAGCCGTGGACGTTGTAAGATGGCGGCCAGGACGAGATGCCACGATCCTCTCTGCAGCAGCCGGAGAAGATATCTACCTAATTGTTCCCCCTATCACCGACCCTGAGACTGAAGAAGCCAGCAGAGCACTTTTAGACGCAGGCTTTGGCTACGCCACCAACGCAAAACAGACTTTGACCGCACATGGCGAGAAGAAAGAACCAGTAGCATCATGGACACGCCCAGGCTCGCGTCTTGAAGACGAAGGCATCCTTCTTAAGATCACCCTCCGCTCAACCATCAAAGTAATAACATGGCATCGACGCGGAGACTTCTTCTCTACAGTATCCCCATCCGCCCAGAGGAGCGCTGTGGCAATCCATACTCTCTCCAAGCACCTGACTCAAATCCCCTTCCGTCGCCTCCCCGGCATTCCTCAAACAGTCCAATTCCATCCCTCGCGTCCCATTTTCTTCGTCGCCACCCAGCGCACGATCCGGAGCTACGACCTTCAGCGCCAAGAGCTGATCAAGATCCTGCAACCCGGCGCACGCTGGATCTCGTCCTTTGACGTGCACCCCGGAGGTGACAATCTCATCGTAGGTTCTTACGATCGACGATTGCTTTGGCATGATTTGGACCTGTCAACGCGACCTTATAAGACGATGCGGTTCCACCAGAAGGCTATTCGAGCGGTCAAGTTCCACAAGGGAGGATTCCCACTGTTTGCCGATGCTAGTGATGATGGGAGCCTGCAAATTTTCCATGGTAAGGTGGTTAGTGATATGATGGAGAATGCGACGATTGTTCCCGTGAAGGTGCTCAAGGGACATAAGGTGAAGAATGCGTTGGGGGTTATGGATGTTGATTGGCATCCTAGGGAGCCGTGGTTAGTAAGTGCTGGAGCAGATGGCACGTGTAGGCTATGGATGTAGTAAACCTTCGGCTTTTACAGCGAAAAAGTTGTCTGTACGGGGAATATTAATCATTTAAAAATGTGTTCTATGTCCATTTTCATACATAGCACAGGCGTTACAACCATTCTTTTGTAGAGAAATAAAGCTCGAATGTTATTAGAACTACAGATATGAGTATATTTCATACATAAAACTACTAGCGTCATGATATCATAAGTACTGTAACAACGTGTTTCTAGAATACAGCACGAAAATCTATGTCGTGAGTAAAACAGTATTGATAAAGAAGAAAGAATCCCTACCGAGCATAAAGAAGCAAACCAATCTCAAGAAGGTATAGGGGAAAGAGCAAGTTAGGAACGTCAAAACAATCATAGTACGCCTGCCGTAGGAACTAGAAACCAAAGAGCAAACACCAATCCATAATACAGGGTAAGAAAGCCGAACCCAAAAGCAAGTAGTTAATCCGAAACCAAAAAAAAGAGCCCCCCCGAACACAATAAACAATTATGCAAAAGATCCAATTTTATGCCAGGAAATCAGATTCAGGAGGACCAAAAATCACACTATCAGTCATACAAGGCGGATACTCTTCCTCACCAGTTGCCCAAGATCCAATGTGCAGAGTCATGTCATTTCCCAGGGCATGGAGACTCCCACTCATGTCACCTGGCCAGCTGCCATCACTATACTGGCTGGCCCTCGTACCTTTTGTCGCTTTGTTGGAGACCTGTGCCTCAATATAGACGCCCTGGGAGAGGAAGCTGGGTGGCGCTGTTACAAGAGACATATCAATGAAGCTGGGTGGCTGGTCTTTCATAAATCGGGTCATGGTGAGAGAGCTTCTGGAGACCAAAGAGCGGCAGTGTCGTTTCTCGTTGTGGCCGGGCCCGGGTGCCAGAAGAAGATATGCAGGCGGGCTATCATTACCAATGGGAACCTGCCTCTCTGGACCTTCGGGAGTCTTGACCGATTCATCGGAGATGCATGACTCGGGCTTGTTCAGGGACACATGAGCCATTTGAGCAATCGTCTGCTCCAAAGCAAGTATCTCCTTTCGTGCATCAGGGCCGAGCTCCTCGCAGCAACAATTGTCTTGATTAAACTCCGGAGGACGCGAGGGATCTATTGCCTTGAAACATCCTGGGCAATACCACTGATCAAGCGGACCGTACGGGAATTCGTTGTCTTCGAGTTCGTTGTGATGAGGGGCACCCATGTTGAAAGGGTTCCAAATGCGTAAAGGCAAGTGTAGGCTAATAGTTGCAGTCAGCAAGAGGTCACAAGCATGGTTACAGTATTATGGCAATGAACGAGGCAGCCTACTATCGGGGTAGCTGAGTAGGGATCAATTGAGAAATGATTAGGGCCGACAGTTTGACGGTATTTTCGGGTAGAATATCTGTGGCTGAATAAAATATTATTGTGAACCAGCCGGGTGCAACGGAGCGCGCGAGGCTGAAAGGTACGGAAGGCAGTTGAAAGGTAGCACTGCTGCACACGCTGCTGGACTGCTGACTGCGTGAACGGTGGACTCTGTTGCGGAAAAGGGAAAAGGCGGAAGAAAGGTGGCAAGGAAGGCGAGACTATATAGTTACAATAGAATAATGGTTTTGTAATTGATGAAGAGATGGTGACCCAATTGGAAGATTGAGGATCAGATGCAAGTAATATAAAGATGGGACCCAGGAGATTGTGAGAGCTCGTCGCAATGATACATTACCATCAGAAGCAGCAGCGTGACCAACACAGCCCAATGACGGATAGCGTCCATCTAACTAAGCAGGAGCGATCCAACAGCATCGAACAGTCAGCGCAAGAAGACGAACGTGAAAGCAACGGACTCCGGGACCGGAGCATTGTCAATCAAAGGGACTTCCCAGATCCATTCCAAGATGGTGCACTCGCTCTTCCTTCCAGGTTCCCCAGCGCCCCGTTTGTTTGTGAAGGGGGGTGTGAAGGATTGGGAGCTGCGAGCCCATTGCACTTCATTGCTTGCAGGTTACATCGCTACCAACTGGGCAGGCAGAGCCCACAGCAGCTCCAGCGCCAGCAAATTGTAGGGCGAATGGAGGCGTCATGGGCGTTTTGCGCTGTCTGCCTCGTCCTAGGCGACCCTTAAGACAGCAAATGTGAGCCGACAGTGACGCCTTTTAGCGTCTCCGAAGGCTTGCAGATGTGTTGTGAATCTGCAAAGAATCTGGGGGCCAGCTCCTGCAGCGGGTTGCATCGGTGGTGAACACAGGAGGAATTATACCGCTCTGCAGGCTCCAACGGCCGGGAACATGGAGGCTTCAGATCGATTCAAAGTGCCCCAGCAGTGTCAATGAATCAACATAGTGAGTTTCAGCGCTTGGTGTCTTGGCTGGATATGGATAAATGAAACAAATGCCCTTGGTGTTGCTGCTGCCATCATCCCGAGTACCGATGACGTCCAGAGCGACGAGAGCGATAACGATAAGACGGGTATCGCCTCGGTTCGCATGGCCCCGGCTTAATTACTTGTACTGGCCATTGACCATTGACAAACAACGACCACGCGCTGGGGTGCTCTCTCCTCCTGTCTGGTCAACTCCTCTTGCGCACATGGGAGAGAACCACCAAGTTTGGATAAAATTCAGTTATTTCTCGGAACCAGTTCCATCTCGGCCCGCCTTGATCGGCTTCAGCGTCGGGATGCTGCTGCTGCTTTCACGTGTAGCAAGTGTGGTGAATTGCTTCGTCGGCGCCCGCCGATGGATTCGACCGTCCACCTCGATGCTCTGGATGCCATGAATGCCAACGCATCGCCCAGCACACAAGCAGAGCCTCATGGCCGAAACCGGACAAAGTTTCCCTCTTTCCCTCTCTCCATCGACGGTGAGTGCGACAGGAGTTGCTGTGCTGTGCTTTTGCTGCACACCATCTTGCCTCGCACCCTGCAATGCTGCCCCATTATTCTTTCAGTATGCCCCTACAGCAACACGCCTGCCCCGAACCAAGCTTAAACTCAAGCTTCAACACACCCCCAGAACACTGGGCGCAAGGTGCCTGTCTCCCCGGCCAGCCCTAGAGACCTTCGCTGGCAGCCCTCTTGTCGGTTCCTTTCCCCCATGGTGGTGTGCTGTGGGCGCTGTGTTATTGCAGTGGCATTGAGGTGGTATTGCAGTGGCATTGCAGTGGTGTACTGTACCCCGCCTCCAGCCCCCAACCCGGACGGTTCCCCCCCAAGCGGCTGACACGCGTCACCATGGAACATTCCAAAGCTTCCATACCAGTGCGGCCTCCCACGTTGTCGCTTGATCGGCAACTTCTTTCTTAATTTGATATACAGTTACCGGCTGTCGCTGCCCCTGCGCCGTAATCCACCTGCCTTTTTCCTCCGGACAAACTGGTATCCTCGATCCAGCTCTGATTCAATGGCGCACCTGACTTTAAGCGCCCCTACTGCAGGCCATACGCTCTTTTCGCCCTTTAATATCCAATAGTCTAGATTTTGTTGCGTAGGATTCTCCAGGAGTCGCAGGAAGTCGCCAGCAGAAAGCTCGGGCACAAGCGTTACGGACGCGGCAGGAATGCGCTCATCAACCAGGAAGCGCCGGATGGACAAGGGCAGCAGTCCAAGACTGTCCAGTTGATGCAGCCGATGGTGAATCTCCAACGTCATGAACCTGATCAGACCTCCAGTCAACGATGTTCGGCCGCCACGTGTATAGAGCGGCGAAGGACCATGCATATCGCTTTGGAGGAACGGCACAAGATAGGGTCGCGCTTGGCTGACAATAAAATGATTGACATTAAATAGCTCACTGATCCGGGCCAACGGTGAATCTTTGTCTGAATACGAAGCATGTGTCCAGGGCCGGAAGGTAATATCGCTCGCAGCTGACCATGGGATGATTGCGCCGGATGCGTCTTTACACTTGAGCGTAATTGAACGACCATACAGCGTGGGCGAGGAAGCATTCGACGCTACAGCGGCAGACCAGATCAAAACGTTAGGTGCAGTAAGGTAGTTAAGCAGGCTGGGTACTCCTCCTCTGCCTGTCGTGGCCACTGTGATGTTGAGAATACGTTTCGTCCGGTTGTAAGCCTCCTCGAAGGTCAGGTCGCCGACATTTGCTCGGACACATTCCTCTAAGATGTTGATATCCAAGAAATATCCCTCTTTGAAGTATCTCTTGACTCTCCTCGTAAGGGTTTGTCTCCACCCCATCTTGGCACCATTGACTTGCTGGCCATTTGCAGATCCAGTGAACGCCGTAAGATCTATGCGCTCACCGCTGAGAAGCTTTGGTAATTCATCCTCTGTGTGTATCCCAACCAGAGCTGCAATCAATGCTCCTGTTGCTATACCGGTGATTATTCGTGGAAGTAATCCTCGAGCAAACATGGCTTTCACTACGCCTAAATGGCAAAGGCCAAAGATAGCACCTCCTTGGAGCACCAGTGTACTTCTCCCAAAAGCCTGTCTTGTATCGTGGAGTATGTCTAGTTTTGCCTGACTGCTTAAGCTAACGACCATTCCACTTTCATCTGCATTAGGAGATGTAGGCAATTGTGCAACATCAGTAATAGCCTGCGCTACCTGCGTGACATAATCTTCAATCAAGAGCTTAGTCCCAGCAAAAGCGCGGTTATAGAGACGTGGGGCCGAGATGTTGCCCAAGTTCCGCACGAGGCCAGACCGTAGAAGATTGATTATCTGCAAAACATCGCCGTCTTCACGTGCCAGAACAAGAGATTGAAGCCGTTCATGGATGAGTCGATAGTCATAGTATTTGGACGTCGGATTCTGGCGCCTGTAAAAATAACAAAAGTATTAGCAAAGAACAAAATCTCCGTATCCAATGGACGATATTGATGGGTAGAAGGGTGACGTATATATGCGCGTACCATAGGTCATTTCCGAGTAATACATCTAGCTGGAATGCTGCCTCTTCCCACTCTTCATAAGTCTTCGCGTCTCGAAGTATATCAAGCCAGACGCGAGCGGGCTTCTTACGACCCAGCCAACGAAGGAGCCTCTGTGAATAATGTTAGGAGTCTGCAAACAACCCTGACGCGCTCCCCAGTGTTGCTCATTGTCCGAAAAGTGACGGAATTCCACTCACCCTCTGCCAGAATATGAGGACGTCCAGCAACATCCATACTGCCATCACAATGCCCACCATCTTGAGGAGCTTCGGCGACTTTTAAACTTCCTGGTGTACAGAAGCAAGGGGGACTCTGAGGAACTTGCAAGAAGAAGAGTACAACAATTACGTCCGTCGTTTGTGACACCGCATATTCGATAAAGGGGTTGGATTACTCGAGGATCCAGAAAACGAGAGATGATGAGATGAGAGAGCGGTGACCCACTGAATGGGGCCGGAATCGTATGTGCGTATGCTGTTGTGGTGTTGCACAGGAGCCATGTCCCGTGGTCGCCGCTTGCTTTTGTTTTGGCTGACATGTGACGCTATGTAATCCCACAGAGCTTACCCCGGATTTCGATTTTGTTGGGGTGCTCCAGGTTCCTCACTTTCCCTGCATAAAAACCCGGACATCGGAACCATAGTTCTTCACCACTGTACGCAATATAAATTAATTACTCAATTAGGTGCTTAACTATGCCGTGACCATTCCGCTTTCAGAGCTCATACTTTTCCATTAATACAGTAGTTCTAAATAAAGCATCCCGAGTATATATGCCTCTTTGATTGCCCTCAGGTTTTGATGATTTTGTTCCTAGGCTTACATGTTTTTAATGCAATGTGCCCACATAATGCGCCAAATTATGAAAAAGCATAACCCAAGTACCAGTAGTAACAGAAGAGACCTAATAATTCCTTGAGACCGTTTATGGCCACGTCCTTCTTACTCGTCGTCATCGTCGTCTTCAATAATATTACGCTTTCTAGCCCGACCACCAGAGGTAGCTTCCGCAGCAGGTGCAGCAGGAGCGTCCTCATCATCAAGATCCGCATCAGCATCCGCGTCGCTTCCTTCATCGCGTCTTGAGGACTTGTGTTTCTTGGCCTTTGGTCGTTCCTCTTCGCTCTCATCATCCAGGATGTCTTCCTCTTCCTCATCGTCATCATCTCCTTCCTCAAGTTCCTCATCACTAGAAGCAAGGAAGTCATCTTCTTTGTCGTATTCATCTTCCCTGGTCCGACCTCTTGGCAGGTCATCATCAGAGTCGTACTCTGGTCTGCGTCTAGGACGTTTGCCTCCTGGCTTAGGTCTGCTCCTAGCACCTGGAATCCTTTTACCAGCACGACCTTCGAGATCATCGACCGTTAAACCACCTCCAAGACCCCGACTACGGCCAAATGGAATGCTAGCCTTCTCAGCGGCTGTCTCACGACGTCGTTGAGCCCTAAGGCGCTCCTTCTCAGCCAGCTCGGCCCTTTTCTTTTGCAGTTCTGGATCGACGGTGTTGCTAATCAACTCAGGACCGCTCTTATCTTCGCCCTTGAGACCGCCTCTCGCTGCTGCTGCCAGACTCCGTTGAAGCTTCTCCAGTGCATCATCTTCGATATCCTTATTCGGCCTAACCGTAAATTGGTTCGTCATGTGTCCAACGGTAACGACTAACTGGGAGGTGATTGATGGTGAAGCGAAATATACATGTGAATCCTGGACTTCTTGATAGGTCTTGTTATCCTTCGCCGGTGCAAGAGGCTTTGTCTGCAACTCAAAATGCTGGTCACCCACCGCAAGGGTAGTAGATCCGTCACTCCATCTGTAGATTACTGTATTGCTCTCCAGTTCTCCGGTGGTAGGATTCTTGCGGTAGCGCATGGTAGAAGCTGCCGTTGCTCTAGCAGAAAAATTTGCAGACTTTGTATTTGAATGATGATCATATGCTGGTGGTTCGAATGTTTCCGGTTCAAAGGGTCGCGGGTCAATTCCAAGGAACTTGGGTAAGCGCAGCACATTGAACTGCAGCCGTTAGTTTTGGTATCCCAATAGTTCCCTGGGGAACTTACTTCACCATCGGATGGTTTTGGCAGTGGATGTCTCCATAGGGTAGATTCCATAATACGCGCCTCTCTCAGAGATCCTTCATCTTGATCTCCATTTCTATCTGCCACTCTGTCGTACCTGCCTTCATCATCTCCAGAATCCAACTCCTGGTCACTCAATTCACGCGTCTTAGTTTGCTCTCCAGCATCATCATCATCTCCAAAAAGATCATCTTCAACTTCACTGGCCGAGTTCATCACATCATCTTCCGAGTCAGAAGCCATGTTGTTCACAAGTTTCGAGAACTGGAGAATGACAACTCAGACAATAAGGCGGAATATAATCTGAATGACCTTTCCAAAGAACGCAATCTCTGGAAAATTGTATATCAAAGCGCTATGAATATGGTCGATGGATATGCGAATGTAGATTGAGAGACCCTTGGTCCAAAGTGATGATCTTTCTAAAACTGAATATCAGCCTTGCGACTTTCCAATGGGCAAAGGTGAGAACTTACCAATGGCGGACCACCCTGACACGTCCAATCAAGCCGATCCAATAGTAGACAAGACCAACTCAACAACTTTGAGTTCTTTGGCTATCCGTTCAGCTTGGTTCTAACACCGATCCACAACCGCGACGAGAGGACGAGATTGAACAATTCGACAGCCTCAGGCGAAAAGAGCTGTTTTAGCCTTGGATGTAAGGCGGTGAAGCAGGAGAAGTAGGAGAAGTGCTGGCGGTAATGCCAAAGCGGACGCTAAAATAGACCGTTTGAATTCAACCCCAGTCGCTTGGGCCGACTCCTATTCAGACAACTATCAACCTTTGTTATTTCTCTTCCTCATCTTCGAATTTAAACGTACTTCGATAGCGACACGCATCCTCGGGAGACGACATTTACGCTGATCCTTGTGGCCAAGACTCAAATCGCTATCTGACCGGGTTTGCCTCAAGATGTCGAATCTATTCTCTGGAATGTAGGTGTACGAGTTCCACATGTCATGTGCGTTTGATTTTTAGTGGATTTTCCTCTGGTACTTGTGCACGCTGTTATTAGTGCCCTTGTGGCTGCAGCATGGAGATAGTATCTCCAAAGAAAATAAGCTTTAGATGCCGTTGCAGACCGTGGACTTTGTTTCCTCACCCTGAAAGGGCTAGAGATGATCACGTGACATTGACTTGTTGTCACATTTTCCACTCTTTAGTCGCTACTACGGCAGCTATTAGCAGATATGATCTTAAAAAAGTTTTGGAGGTATGCTCTTCGGTTGGCAAGTTGGCAATATTAAGATTTTGTGGCTATTAACACGTCACCGTGTGGTCGAGTTCTGAACATCAGCCGGTCTCCTTGCTCGTTACGGTGCCATTTTCTTGACTGAAGCCCGAATGTTGAAAATCCATTACTATATTTTGTTATCTGACCAAAAGAGCTATGCTGACCTAGATACTATATAGAAGTGGACGGTTTCGGGGCGGCGGTAAGAGCAGTGGAACTAAAAGCCCTGGGGTTCCAAACGGATCATCGCCAACGTCTCCTACAGGCAATATACAAGGCAGCCAGTCCTCCACAAACCTCGCTGCTCCACGAGTTCCACCACTCCCAAACTCTCCATCTCCCTCTCAGACAGCACCCGCTGAACCACCCGCGCCTCTCGACCCAAATGATCCCCTCTCCCCGTACAATCTTCCTCGACCAAAGCCTCTCTGGCTCAACAACGCCTACTCAAAGCACATCGTCAAGGGCAATTTCATGACATTGTCTGCTCGTCCTAAGACAGTAGAACAAGGCGAGTGGATTGCTCATCAAGGTAAGACCGCATCCCTACCACTGATAGGCACATTCGGAACTGAAACTTTTACAGTTGTGGAGCACTATCGAAATCTCTGGAACTTTGTTCGTGTCATCCACGCAAAAGATGAAGACGGGACATCCATTTGCAACCCCCAAACATGTCCTAAAATGTCGGCCGGCACGTAAGTCTATGCTTCGCATCGTGGTCATTACCGGAGGATATGCTCTAATCTTTCACTTTTAGGAATCATTCATTCACATGGTTGAATGCCCACTCACAACCTGTAGAGGTACCAGCTCATGAGTATATTTCTCTCATGCAGCGCTGGATCTCTGGCAAGATTGATAATACCACTCTCTTCCCCACTGATCCCGCAGGTGTCTCATATGCCCACAACATACCCGACTTTGCGGGTGGAGCGAACCCTACAGGACCATCAACCTCGCTATCACAGCTTGCTGGCAATGGTGATTGGATTGGCAAGGCCAGCGGTTTCCCGCCCGAGTTTGCAGAAGTTTGCCAATCACTCTTCCGTCAGATGTTCCGTGTCTACGCTCATCTTTATTGGGCTCACTTCATCGAACCATTCTACCACCTCAATCTCGACAAGCACCTAAACAGTTGTTTCAGTCATTTCATCTTAACCGCAATTGAGATTGATATGCTAAAGCCACATGAGTTAGAGCCCATGCAAGCTTTGATTGATCTCTGGGCTGCCAATGGAACCTTCCCGCCTGACTCCAGGGCCTACACTATCGCCAACCTGAAGGCTGGAGAGCGACTACTCCAGCTCAGTAATATGTCTTGAGTTTATCATATTACTGGTTTGGAAAGTTATAAATGGCCATGATAGACGCTTGGCCTTCAACATGGGAGATGGAAACGACAGCATTTGGTGACAAACCTAGGGAAAGCAAACGCATTCTTTGTGATTGGATTTCAATGATGATAGCATTGTTCAGCAAGGGTTATTTTAAGAAGGCGTTCATGACATGCAAGCGGTGTGATGCGATAGTACAGGTTTCCGCGATAGAAATTTTTTTTCATCACAACAAGACTTACATCGGGGAATGAATGGTAGCTGCGAAAATATGTTTTCAATTGCTTTGAATAAATGTTATTTCACAGAATTTCCTCCTTTTACCCTAGGCGCTTCATTCCAGATTGAGATTGAATCCCCCCCAGAATATACCCTCAAATCTCATGGCAAATTGCAATTTCCGAACATTAGGTTGACCTCAAGTTCATGGAACCACCTCGCTGACCTTGTACTCAACTGTAGTAGATCCACCTGTCCCAACAATAAAGCGGCCGCTGCCAACATAGATCTTTGATTCGATGTCTTTTAGAGCATCACTTCCAGTCTCCATAGATACATGGGAGGCTTTTGATTTTCACGTCGAATCTTAGCAAAAGACTTCTCCACTCCATCTACTTCCACTCTCCTAAAAAGGGGCTATACAAAGATACGGAAAGAAAATAGAGAAGATATTCAGAAAAAGTGGGGCTTACCAATGTTTCCAAACTCTGTAGTCTTCGCCTCAGGACTACCACCCAGCACAGCTAGAATCTCGGGGGTCAGCGTAATAGTGCCCGTGTACGAGTAACTAATTACGGCACCGCTCTTGTCATTCAAGGCGCTGTTGACGTTCAGGCGGAGATGTTTTCCCGAGGGATCAGCGCGAATGAAGTCGGAGCCTTGGGCAAAGACGGCATCGATTTGGATGGGATAGTTGGGTTCAGATTTCAGAGAGCCGGAATTGGGCTTGAAAGGGACGATGTTTAAAGAGGAACCATGACGGGAGACGGTGCCCGCCGCGAGGGGGGGGTCGATTTCAATCTAGATTGTTTATAAGGTGTTAACGTACAATGTTTAGATCCATAGGTTCGGGCTTTTTTCTTGTCCCTCTTATTTTGAATCCAATTGACTCTTTCATGATTGGATCTTGGCCGTCTTAATTTTGCTAGCTGAAGGACAGAGCTGGGGAATAAAAACAGGATAATACTTACCAAGGCAGTGAAGGCCGGGACGAGCTTGGGGAAGTTAGACATCTCTAGTATCCTGGTTAAAATGCAATGATGATAATTTGTAGTTGGTTGCGGCAGGAAGAGAATAATTTACACAAAAATAGAAACTCCCAAATGGATATCAGCTCAACATCTCCTCTTATATGGAGATAAATCGGAAGAAGTGCCCCGCTCCAAGTCCGGCTCATTACCCCGCCTTAGTTTCTAAGATTGCAACACAACGCGAATCCATTGCTCGATGTCAGCCCGGAAAGTCAGGAAGTTTGGTATTCTCTACGAATAACATCAGAGGTATTTCGACATCTGCGTCAGCCAGGTGCCTCCGTATGTCCGAAAGGAAATTCCCCAGTTTCTCAACAGCGAATATCCTACCAGGCCTATCTACGGAACAATCCCAATTGAATGGAATTGAATGAATAAATAAAGTGACTCCAGGTTTGGTCTATCTAAGTTCTGAAAAACTTGATGGGTAAAAGGGAGTTACAGGAGAGAACCCCCCATCTTATCCAGCCTTATTGGCGAGGCTGTGATGATTGAGTCAGTATCTACAAGAGAAGTTATTAAACTACGCACCTATATAATGCTAAATATACCTATCTCAATATTATGGCAGTATTTGAATTTATACAACAATGTGGTGTGGGAGGTAGCTGGGTCGGTCATCTACTACTAGCAGAAATGGCAGCAATGGACCGAAAGGAGATCCAGAGTTAGATTTGCTGGCAGGAATATAATCATCTTATAGCTTCAAGAATCTCAGATTATAGTGACTTGTAATAGTTTGGCCGTACTTATATTGATATGTTGATTTGCTTATATCCGGGTAGATTTCATAGCATAGGGCAGCTCGCACGTTATTGGAATAACGCAACATATTTCTCTATCTTTGCGTAGACATCTTCATCGAATGTCTATGAAGTCTTTGAAGTAGATGATATCTGAAATGCACCACATCAGCATTGTATTACTGCTGAAAGCATCCAGGTATTCTATATGTTAACCGCCACCCTTGCGGAGCCGTTCAGCTTCAGACCCTAACCCCTTTTCAACGTCACGTCGTAGGAGCCCACCTCAACAGTATTCTTTATCAATTCATGTCGCAGGTATTGTAGATATCTCCGTCTAGTATTGCATCAGCCAATGAAAATGAAGTCTTGCGGATACTCTGTTCATGGGATAATATCACCCCTTCCCAGATCACTCCCCCTATTCTCACTGGACACTCCGCCGATAACTCAAAACGCCATGTCCATACCCAGAATTTCCGGATCCTTCCGCAGATCACTCTCCTTTACCTTGCACTCCATGTCCGAAATCTTCACTCATAAATAACAGCATTCTATTCCCTGTAGTCCTCAACTAGCTGTGCGGCTTGCTTAGTCGTTCGTTCTCGGCGCCGAGTGGATAGCACCTCAGACATAAAAGCACACACTGCTTCCTTCTATTCTTTCTCCTCCTTCTTCTCTTCACGTTCTTTCACACCGTTCAGTATACAAGATTCAGCTTCAGCAACTTCTTCCTTCAACATTTGTTGAACAATTTAATATTCCATTGCTCACATTGAATCTGCAACCTCTATACTGTTAAACAGAGATTCTCTGGCGGTCTTGCTTGTCAGTCAGGTATGTTGCTCTTTAGTATCTGTCTTTCCGTCTTTTCTTCAATCTTTCTTGCTTTCTCCCATCACGCTTTGGTTCCGCATCCACCCTTTGATTACGGAGAGTGTTTGCCTTTCCAAGTATCTCGCGGTACGTGTATATGCACAAGACTCTTGAGCATATGCAACGGCTTTCGTTCATCTTCTCTTTCAATATATCCCTCATATCACCTTTCCACAACCGTTAAGTAGACTTAACGGCCGTTGTCCATGTCTTCTTTCAAGCTATCCTTCCTTTTCACATATACTGAACAGAACATTGCATACCATTCGAGTCTTCCAAAAGACACCACAAATATGCGTGTCCGTTTCTATATCTCTTTGTTTGTCTGATCCTCGTTGACTGTAATGTCAACAACTTCCATCCATCTCAACTGAATACAATCACACGTGCATCTTAACTTCCGCTCACTAACGACATAATCTTAGCTTAGTTAAGACGTGTGAAAGGCAAACTTGATTCATACCAACTCACTTTTCCAAAACAACTCCTTTATCAAGATGGAAGTAACGGTAAGTCCTATTTCATATGACGATGAGATACTCAAAGATGAAAGGCTAACCACCCATAGAAGATGGCTCAAGCATACGCCCCTCAGCAACAAAGTCCAGCTCAAAATATGAATCTGTGCTTCCGCTGCAGCACTAACGATCATGACTCCATCCATTGCCCTCTGATCTCTGATGATATCTACAATGACGACTCGCAGTTAAAGGATGTCATCATCAGAAAATTCGTCCACCCGCCTGCGCCCTCCTATACTCATCCAGTAGGCAATCTTCCAGCAAAAGACCAGTTTGATATCCTCCAGGACTATTGCAATTACGTCGACTCCTGGACAAACCAATTCCAAACCTACATCACTGAGATGCGTTACCTCATGGAGCACCATCCTGCCTCATGGTTTGGAATATCGCAACAAGGATATTATATGGTCACGGTCAAGGCTTTGGATGTTCCGTCGGAGCATGAGATGATGGCAAGTGCTACTGCCAAATATGACCCAGCCAAGTATCCTCACTTTCAATTTCAAGACGCCGAAGTTCCTCCCCCGTCCAGTTCAGGTAATGTGAACCAGCTTGATGCTTTGGCAAATATGAGCAAGCCAGGTGCATCAAAACCTGGACCAGAGCTGTCAATCCCGCATGCCTACCGACATCCAGAAAACTTGAAGGCCCCACAACCCATGAGAGCACGAGACGGAAGACACTTCCTGCACATGATCCAGAATAATCTGATCGGACGTGAAGGTGCCACAAATGAGGAGGCGGACACCATGGAGGCTCAAGCAAACCTCCAACATAATTTGTCTTCCACTAGCAGCACTACGCAGATCCACCCAGCCAGGGAACCTCCTTATATTGATCCTGCTACCGTTAGCCAACCTGCAGTAAGACACCAACCGCAACTACATACCTTCCCGACCGTCCCAAGAAGTTTTATGCCTCAAACAACCCCCGAGAGAGAGATCGTTCTTGGGGCGGGAGTTGGCGCCCCTTCGGCGATTTCGATTTCGTCGTCATCGTCCAGCTCCATTGGTGACGAGAGTGAAGGGACGCCAACTCCTGCCCCCAGAGGAACGAGAACCAGCACCAAGGCCAGAGGTAAAAGACCCCAGCGCGAAACCAGCACAGATCCAGTAGCAAAAAGGGCTCGGACTAGGAAGACGCAGACTCCAGGAGATGACGACGATACAGGATCATACGGATCCCTTGAACCCATTCCTGTGGGTTGGAGCCGAGAAAGCAGCGAATCTCCCACTCCAGCGCAGATACTTCGCAGTATGAGGCGGATGGCACCAAGTGGTGTTGACTCCGCTGAATATGACGACCCGAATCTTGAAGGCGAGTGGGGTGTCCTGAACAATGATGAGACTCAGATCCTTGAAGATGTGGCCTCTACAAACCTTCCCAGTGGAACCATAGCAAATAACCTAGGAGACAATGGGCCCATCTCCATGCCTTCTGATGACTATAGCTGGATGGAAGAATACCTCAACGAACTACCCGACCTACCCGAAGGAGGACAGTAAGGCTTGCAAATAAGGTTTCCATCTTCCTTGCCCAACTTCTTTGCAGAAGTTGGTTTTTCTTTCCTTGGACTGTGTTTCTCATTTGAGAAAATGAGAAGATGTTTTCTCTCTCTTCTATTTTCCAGAGAAGAGGAGGTTGCAGAAGTTACGCAACCATCTATGTTTTCACGGAAGCTCGAGAGCTCAGTATCTTGTGTGTTTGTGTTATGTTTCTGGGAGGAAAATGTTTGGAAGGTTGGGAGCATTTTATCTGTTTCTCGGAATCTCGAGATCTCGGTTACGGATTATTCACGCTTTTTATTCACGCTTTCTGTGTGCTTTCTTTTCACTACTGTACTTTGGCATTCACTTGATTTTCCCTAGCGTGAATGACGGATTCACGTTTGTAGTTAGTCTTTCATCAGCGTGAATTTTTAGAATTGGCATTCACGGTTGGTAGTCCATCAGCGTGAATCACATAGTCCATATTCACAATTAGGAGATCATCAGTGTGAATATCATGACATTACCATGCTTCTTATACCCAAATATTACATGACAAGTATCCACCATTAGAGACCCCTATAAACCCTTATATCCTGCAAAATTCCATACCCATAGATAAATCATATTACATACATCCTATATAGTCCATCAAAACATAAACGTCACTGGGTATCTTCATTACGGGATCTTTTCTTCTGTTGTGCCCATTTTTTGACACCCATACCTCCCTTCTTGACCCAGCTATCCATAGTCTCCGTAAACCACATTAATAATCTGCTGAAGAAGAATAGAAAGACAAAAGATATGCACATTACAACAGCAAATGAGTACCAATATGTTTTCGCCGTATATGCATTCGTTAGCTCTGGAATCTGAATGGAGAAGTAGCTGGTCATAAGGCTGACAGGAAGGAAAAGCACGCTGAGCTTGGCTAGAAGAGTAGCGGAGCGCGTGAGGCGGGCAGCAGATTCGGAGTCCTTTTGAGCGTTGATATTGAAGTACTACATAGAGATCAATTTCAAGGCACCATAAAATTAAGATGTTATAGATCTTACCGTCGAAATCAGAGCGTCTTTCTCCTCCAGCATTTCTTGAAAGCCACTCAATACAAGAGACTGGACTCGATCACGCAATCTTTGAAACCGCCTGGCAGCTGATTTGGAGATCGTAACACCCTGTGTTCCCTCAGATTGGTCGGTCGTGTCACTCTTGGTTTGTACATCGAGTATCCGATCTATGAGGTTTTTGTAACCTTCATACATGCGTTGTGATTGCCTTATCTCGTGACCCAGCTTATGGAGTGTTGGTATTATCTCGATGTTAGGGGATACATTTGATTTTCTCATCTATGACAACAATTAGCAATAGAGCTTTAAGCTTAGAGCACATCAGAATATACCATATCCTCATAAATTAAACGTTGCTATTGAATATTAGCATAATAGCCTAGCATTATTAGGATGCATTTCTTACTAAAGAATCAAGTGCCCTTTTATATGTCTCAATTGTGATATAGACAATACGCCAGTCATCGAACAAGTAGTAGAATAAATTACTTGCAGCTTCGATTCCAGTTTTCGATTTCCCATTTCCGTCAGGGTCGAGAGCAGGTCGCACAGACTGCATTGCTATTGGATCTGTGCTCACCCCGCACTGTGATAATTGTCTGAGAACGCTCAAGGTGTTGTGCCGAATAGCTTCTAATTCGCCATACTTATCCGGCCCTGGATCCTCCTGGAAAGTAATTACAGTACCTGCATCTCCGATTAGAAATGGTGACTTCGTTGAGAACGAAACGGGAACGAGAAAGGCAGCCATACAGTCATCGCAGAGGGCCAACCATGACCATAATCGGTCAAACCATCCTTCTCCCTTCTTCGTGCCCTCCTTTTTGGCTTTCTGGTGCATCCAGTTTGCGCCTATGCACAGAACTTTGAACCGTGATGTTAACACAATCTCTGGGACGTTTGATAACGGGAAACATACAACGAGGGCCAACATCTACCGAATGATAGTTTGTCATCTGACTGGCGATGCTGTAGTGACTCGGATGTATTTGACCACCCGATGAATTAGATGATTCGGTATCTCCATTAGCCAGCTCGATATCCTCCTCCTTGGTAGTATGTGCAGTCCTAGATCTGAAACCATGATGGTGGTGGTGGTCCTCATGTGTAGAAGCTTTCCGACGTAGAGGAGGTGTCTGGATTATAGCAAGGAGTCGCGGAGAAAACTTGTAATATTTCCCAATCAATTCTACAATAAGCCTTTGTTTGTTGGGAGCCCATATATTGCTGTTCGGGAGATAAGCATCAGTGAATTGATCTACGGATAGAGGTGGATAGGACGGAAAGTGCATACATCCATCTTGCCGGCCGAGATTCCGGCCTCTCGGAGTCTAGGAGCAGCTGGAATTGCGCAGCATCTAGATCGAATGAGATCTGGGCTTCATTCTTCCCAAACTCGACCACGAAGTTGTGCGTGGTCGGCTCTAGCGCACGAAGCTCGCTCTCCTGGTACACCGAGACGTCGTCGTAGTTTCTAAAAAGGCTTTCCTTGTCCATTATGAATACTGGTTTGATAGAGCTACATGGAAGAGGACGACACGCGATAATAATACTTATATTTGCAACTGTTGGCCACAGCAAGGCTGTGACTGCCTCGGGGCCCCTCAGACGACCTCAAGGTATTTTTAACTGGAGCTGCTGGGCGCAATCGTGTGGGGAGCGGAATCTAGGCTGCTTCAAGCATAGCCCCCAGCCTGTAGCCAGTCGGGGCGACCCTCTAGCCTCGACGGAAACACCAACATGTGAACTGGGTTTCAAGTTCCAACCAGCAGTCACGGGTTGGAATATCCACAAGAAGGCAGATATGGCCAATTAGACCTGAAGCGCTTATGCTCGAATGTTGGTGTTTGATAGTACGCCTACTGCTGCAACAAGATGTCTTGATTATGGAGAACAGAGGACGTTGTTCAGTAGTAGGCGTTTATGCAGGCTCTCCCATTGTTTCTTGGCAACTGTAACTGGCGCACAAAAATACATACAAGCACCTCTGTTCAACGTGTCTCTCCTAGCTGTAACCCGACCGCATTCCAAAATAAAAAACAAGAATTGCATTTGCCACCTCTTCTTTCCCAATTGCTTCTATGGATCACTTGCTTCCTGTGCGGCGGAGCCTCCTGCGTGTTCGCAGCTCACCTAACCGCCGGTGCTTAATTCACTTAGCCTATAGGTCATAAGAAGTATAACGCTAGGATCCGCGTCAGAGTGGACCTCTTCCCGGACGATCTTGAACCCGCATTTCTCATACAGAGTCTTCGCAGCTGTATTGGCAGACTTGACAGAAATGTTCACCGCAAATTCTTTCCCTAGACTGACTGCACGGGCCCTGGAGAAGGAGAAGGCCTCCTCTATGAGACGGCTCGCAAGTCCCTGGCCGCGAGCTTCCGGGTGTGTAAACATTCCATTGATTTGGAAGTAGAGGACTGGCCCCTGACTGGCTTGCTCAACAGCAACTGCCGTCCATGGGTTCCAGGATGGCGGAAGCTTACCTGGGTCTTCGTAAATAGGACCCAGTATAGTCAATGTGCTGGCGATGGCACCAGACTTCCGAGCAACGAATGTCGTTGCCAGTGGGTTAGAAAGGCGTTGAACCCAAATGTCGTCTGCGAAGGCAATCTCTCTCGCGTAAGTAGACCCAAATGCCTCCGGTGACTCCTGCAGAGAAAATAAACGGAAAGCTTTATATTTATCGACATGTGATTGAATTGCTTGGGGTTCATGCGGCAACTCAACAATTTCGTAGGTCATGGTAGCAGTCGTAGATAAGCTTGCCATAGATAATGCGAAGGTAAACAAGTATAATGATAGTCGACTCTATCCGCCCATTGAATGGTACTCTACAAAAATTACTCTCGTCTTGAGAATCCCTCTAGTCAATTGATCTAGCGGGTTTCATCACTTAAATATCTGGTCAATGAGGCGCCTATGACTCAAAGAGGGGCCATGATTCATAGCGAGTGTAAATGGAGAACTTGTATCCATAAAGAACATGTCCAGCAACTGCCGCTAGATTAGATCATCATCGTATACCCATCATGTAGAGAATGTGTAAAAACCTGCGTAGCACAACAATTGAAACAATTGCTTTTTTGTGTTGAGTGCTCATAAGCGGTCTCGCATTATGTTAGGAAAAAATGGTGCAAAAGCGGCGATAACAATTGACCGTGGGGGTACTTTTGAGATCAATCAGTGTAGGATTATCACAGTCCACTCGAACAATTAAGTAAAATCAGCCAGAAGAAAGTTGACAGTTATTTCAATACGAACAACTTATAATTATTGCATTTTTAGCTCGACAGAGCTTGAGATCAAGGTCTCGAGGTTTCGAGATTCATAATTTTCACGTGATAGGCATGTCTCGACGGGTAATGCCGGTGGTTCCTGGCTCGACCTCAGTGGTTCTTGCATGGGAAGTTGCGCACGAGACCACATGCGGTGTAGCATCATTGTAACTCAGGGTTCTCCTAACGAAATCAATTTGCACTTCTACGTGGGCTTTCTACCCGCTTCCTTCCCCAGCAAGTTGTCTTTCGAGGAGTATCACAAGGGAACACCTGCCAGTAATCGCATTTGACTTCAACGCTGTGTCTGTACGTTGTTGCAGAATCAAGGCAAACAAATCCGCTGCACCCGTTATTCACTACTTCTACTGCCAGCCCAATCTGTCTTGGTTGTACAAGTTGTCCTCCTACTTAGAACTCAGCACGCTGCCCTTCAATCAGATCTACAGTCTCTTCTACTGTCATTATCGCATAGCTTTATCGATATATATTCTGTGACGCCATCACCGCCATCTCGTTGCGAAGTGCTAAAAAGGGGTACCTGAAATAGACAAGTTGCCGGGGACTGCCCAACGACTTTGAAATATTAGGCTAGGTGGGCATTCCTGCAATAAGAAAGTTTGAAGCCTGGCTAACATGGAGCAGATCCTCAAATCGATTCAGACCGACCTCATTTTCATCCTCATCGATCGCAAGTACTCGATTTTCGACTTTTCACCATGGGTACAACGTCCGGCCCTGGCGTCCTCAAACCTGTGCGGTTTATACCTCTCACATATAATCAATCCGAGTCGCAGACCTCTGCGATTCGCCTAATATTGGCACTCAAACCAGAATGGGGGAATGCTGAAAGCAAGATCGAAATTACCCGTTTTACTGACGGAATTACGAACACTCTACTGAAACTTACAAACAGAAGGCCTGGGTTGTCGGAAGAAGAAATAGACAGCGAAGCGGTCCTCCTACGGGCTTATGGTCGGGGAACTGATGTGATCATCGATCGGGAGAGAGAGACCCAAAACCATGAGTTGCTGATGCAGTACCATCTTGCACCGGCACTTCTAGCTCGATTTCACAATGGAATGCTATACCGGTTTATCCGTGGGGTTGTAACATCTCCAGCAGATCTTAGAAAACAGAGTATATGGCGAGGAGTAGCCAGACGACTGGCAGAGTGGCATGCTATTGTGCCATGTCTGTCTACACCTCGGCGAGATCAAATCACGACCATACATTCTGATGTGCCGCACTCTACGCGCGATAAACATGATACAGACTTACAAGATGCCATTGATAATGCTGCTCCGGGAAAGCCAGCCCCGAATGTATGGTCCGTAATGCAGAAGTGGATATATGCTCTGCCAACTGGCACAGATGCACAAAAAGCCCGGCAAGCAGAATTGCAGAAGGAATTAACGAGACTGATTGAAGAATTAAGTAATCGTCCTGGCCTGGGTAAAAACAGCGTAAGTGTTTCCACATATATAACGATGGCCATCATGCCTTCTGGAGCACATCCCAAAAGCAGCTTTCCAAGTGGTTTTCTCAAGCATATTTGTGCCTCTTGCCCGTTACCTGTATTAGAGCTCAACTGACATGAAACTAGCTGGTATTTGCCCATTGCGACTTATTGAGCGGGAATGTGATCGTACAGCCGCGAGCAGCTGGCTCCGGCCCGGCTGAGGTAGAAACAGTCAACTTTATTGATTATGAATATGCCACGCCGTCACCTGCAGCATTCGACATCTCTAACCATTTTGCTGAATGGGGTGGATTCGACTGCGAGCACCAGTACCTGCCAACCAAGGCTGAAAGACTTGACTTCTTGCGAGAATATATCCACAGCTACTTCTCGCACTTGGGTGAGAAAAAGACCCACGAGGAGGAGGAGGCAGAAGTCAAGCGACTGTTTGCAGAAGTCGATGTCTTCCGGGGAGTACCTGGCTTCTACTGGGGAATCTGGGCCCTGATCCAAGCCCAGATTTCGCAGATCGACTTTGACTACGCCTCATATGCCGAGATCCGATTAGGAGAGTACCGAGCATGGAGAGAGGAGTGTGATGGAAGCAGGGCAGCTTCAGGGAAAGAGCTGCCGCTTCGAGAGAGACGGTGGGCGGAAGAGGCTTAGATATCTTGGATAAAAATAGAGTTTTACGCCTCCACGGCATCGGGAACCCACATTCCCATCATCTTGGGAAAGATAGAGGATGCCCCTGGGGTCTAGAAAGATAATGGCTGTTGTTGTGGAGTTCAATACGTGAAGGAACTGAGTATTAGCGTGGGGCTTTGATAATTCTTGTTTAACCCTAAGTATAGAAGGATCGAAAGCAAAGGATGTACACAGATGGGGACTAGGTTATAATTTAATGAGTAGTTAGTAATACAAAGTATATACACCGCATAGCTCGAGTTGCACTTTCCGGAGAATATAATTAAATAAAGTGCTGTGCTGTGCTATGCCGTGTTTTGTTGATTGTAATACAAGGGGTGATTCGGATGGGACAAAATATGCCTTGCTTTGCCGTTTCCAGTTTATCCAGTTTGAGATTTATAAATATCGATCTTTTGATATTGGCAAAATCCCTGGTTTCTTGTTTTGTTTGGCCAAGGAGGCTACTTTTAGCCCAGCCAGCGTGTTTCCAAACTGCGGATCATCATCTACCAGGTACCACCGCAACTTTTAAGTTTGTTACGTATGCTCGGTATGGAACCCTCCGTATGGAAAAGGAATTTATGGATTGTTGGATTATCCCTGTAATTAACTCTTCTTTTTTTTTCTATTGTACTGGTAGAGAGCAAGAGTTACCGATATTGAGATTGCTGTGCCTTTTTTGTGTAATAAGATCAGTGGGTTAGCTAGCCAGGTAGCTAGAGATTGTGGGTAGTAATAGCTGGGCGTCCATTGAAGAGATTTGATTATCCATGCATCCACTCCCCCCTCCTTTAATGATAGATTTTGCCCCTTTTCAAATTGAAGAGGCTAGAGAATGACAAATACTTATGCTGTACCATATGAAGTCCAGAGAGACAGAGACACAGACACAGGCACGAGACCGTCGTAATTTTGCACCACACATTGGAAAAGGTTAACGTTACTGTCAATCGGAGACTTTTCTCACACGGAAAACCGTGCTAAGTCATGACGGACTTCGTGATGTGGGCCAATGGGAGCGCTATACATCACGTGAGGGCCTAAACCAAGCTCAGCTCGCCGGATTGAACCATTGAATGCCCCAGCCTTTGATATCATAAGCGGAAGGGAACGAGGAGGGTCCTGTGGAGCCAGGGCGGGTAAAGGAAGGTACAGCCTGCTCCTTGCTGGGGAATCTGCCCATGTTGACGAATACGCGCAGCAGAAGGACCCAAACCCTCCGGCGCTGTAGAAAGACTAGTGCCACGACGAGAGATGCATGCTTGGGTCCCAGGGGAAAGGATGACTCTTTCGTATAATCGACTAGAAGTTGATTAGCGCTTCTCTGCAAACCTGAAGCGCGAGAAGAAGGATCAGAACGTGACCAGCGGTGATATGCTATTCTTGGAGGCTCTTCTCAATGGAGATTAACGGACCAAAACCGCGACCCCTCGGCCGAAGTAACAGGGCTACCGGTGCTTGATTCTCGCTGATGACTGAGCGGACTTTGTTATGGCCGCTTAATAATGCGACGTGCTTGGGGGTTGCGGACTGGAGAGGGCCGGCCTCGGCTCCGAGGACCGTCCTTGTACCTTTTCAGTGGTTTTGTACGCGTACCGGTACCAAAGTAAGCAGTAACAGGCGAGAAAAGACGACCGCTACTACTATAGAGATCGCATTTTAGCTCGGATCCGCTTTAGCGCCGATCATCCCTACAGCTACTAGTGCTCAAGCAAGCACCCTAAAAAGAACCATAACCGCAGCTGCAGTCAGTACGACCGTCATCAATTTAATTAGGGGAGGGTCGCTGCACGACTCGCCCCAGGTACATGTACCGCACTGTACAGTAATACCGTACTGTGCTCGTCGTACTTGGGACCACCAACCACGCTAGTTCAAGGTTTTGGTAAAACCCAAACAGAGCGTTGTCTGTTTCGGGATCACTATTGGGGCGCAGAGCAGCTCTGGTGCTGTACACAGTAATTGCTGCTCAATCATCTCGTTCATCTCATTCACTGGGCAATCTTCTTGTACGTGTGTCCCGTACCGTAATTTACCTGCCGTCTTCGAGCTCGCTCTCGCTCTGAAAATGTCCTGGGCGCGAGCTTTCATTGCTCGGCCCTTTACACCGCCAGCGCGAAGGTAGATCCTGCGGCACAGGTGCAGCGCCTTGGTTCCTTGCAACAGGTATTCAATGCGGATAGCATCAACTGGCTCGTTGTACGGTGCTAAGCTGCTAGGCCTGCTAGGCCCGCTAGGCGCTGTCCCTCCCAATCCGGTACGGAGTAGTGCACCCAAATCTCACCAGCAACAAATGCGCCTCACAGGAGTCGAGCGGCTGCGGAAACCGTCAACTACTCGATCCCAAAACGTGGCTCTGCTCTGCTCGGGGATTGTGATGGGCAATTGCTTGTTTTTTGGATATTGCGAGGTAGAGGCTGGATTGGGTATGTTTGCGAAATTCATCGCCTCTTCCTTCCTAGACCTGTTTGACGGCCGATGAGTGACAAGCGACTCATTGCGACTCATACACTGCTGGAACAAGGCACGAAGGGTTCCGAAACCAGGCAGAGAGAGAGAGGATACGGTAGTGGAATGGGGGTGTCTTCGGTAGTGCGGGAAGCCCGTCTTCCACCCGGCTTCTCTGGAATTTCCCTAACTGGCTCAGGCCACGAGGTGAGCGGCTTGCCCGAACCGTTTTGGCCGTTGAGGTTGGGGGAAGTGGTGGTGGAGCGTGGAGCTGCAGTGGTTTGTGTATGCGCTTTGAGACGTGCGAGAGCGAGAGCGAGAGCGCGGGACAGCTTTTGACATCAAACTAACCACTACTGTTACTTGTCGCGAATCGAGGTTCGAGATTCAGATCTCGCGGGAAATCTGGCTCTGATCTGAGGCAGTGGCAACATCAGCCGAGGGCTGAAAGTTACGAAAGACCTTCGTTGGGCTGACCCCAGATCTGACCTCTCCGCTCTCCGTTCGTTGTCAATCTCTTGTCTATCAATCAGCACACAAGGCTGAGAGGCTTCGACGCCGCAAAAACGGCTTTGTTTGTCATCCCGTTACGAGCCTGCCTCTCTCTGATACGTTCTTGCAACAGAGGCACGCAATCCTGCGAATCATACGCTGCTGCAATAGGAAGCAGCGGCGCCACGGTGCCTTCATGGCTCAGACAGCGTAGTTGAATATTCCGTCGCCCAGTGCTCGAACGGGACCGAGTCAATGAGCATCCTCGATCAGGCACAAGGCCTCAGCCTCCTTGTGCTGATTAGGGCCTGCCTCGTACGTGCGTACGAGGGCCTGGCTGTAGAATAAGCATTTTTCTTTGCCGCCTAGCACCGTTGTGTCGTTGCGTCGTTGCGTACATACGTATATCGGTGGTTTGCGTAGGCGTCTGTGGGTGCAATGAAGGTTAAACTTTAGAAACCTTCCTGGTGCTGGGGGGCTTCACTGGGCTTGTCGCCTGGGTCACCGAAGAGCTTGCCCCCACCAGGCAGGCACAGACAAACCCCCGGTCGCTGGGGGTTTGACGAGCAAACGAGTGAGAAACTACTGCCCCTCACTACCACAGTACTCTATTTTTGCGAGCCCAGAACGAGCTCTCAGCGTGGCATCCGGGTTGACGTGGACCTGTGGTGATGATGGTTGTAGTCCCAGCTCCCAGGGGTAAGGCCCGCGATAGGGACGCTGTAGGGATACTGTATGGATGTGGGACGAAGCTCAGTCTCTTGTCTACACAGTAACTCTCCGCAACACCGTCATCGGCGCTCTCTCTCCTCTGTGTCTTTCCAGCGATCGGCATCTTCCCAGTCCCATGTGGCCCTTCTCCGACTTATGTTCTGTTCCAGCAGAGGAGCTCCTGGTAGATAGCACTGCTCCTTACAGCAATGTAGCGAGTGTAGATACGAGATAGATCGATCTCTCCTGTGCAGCTGCTTCCCCTCAAATCCAAGGACCTGGAAGCCATGACGTCCCCCTCTCCAGCTTCCGGCAGCTTGCTACCACCGGCTTCGTCATGAGCTGGTGTCTCTCCGGCACCTTCAAAACGGTCTTCTGGAAAGATGATGGCGCCTTGTGACGTTAACAACCGCCCGTCGGCGTGAGGTTCATCCGCGCTTTGGTTCCTGGGTCACTGTGGCGCCGCCTCGGGCCTGGGCGAGTTGTCTGGTTGAGGTCCACTAGATGTCTGTCCATGGGGATGGACTTGTCGACCGTTATCCCCGCGGTGGTTGGCGGCCTCAGGAGTTGTTGACGGCCAAGGACTCTGCCACCAGGCGGCGGCCCTCAGAAGATGGCACAAGTCGGAGCAGCACGATCTGGAGGCATCAGCATAAATCCTGTGGTGACTTCCCAGGATTCCCAGAGCATCGGATTGGGATCGAATCAGTGGGCTCCATCAGCCCCCCTTAGTCGTCTGCAACCGTAGCTGGGGGATCGTTAGCGGGTCAGGGCTGAAGGAGCCTAGTACGCCCAGCCAACACCCCAGCAGATACAGCAGCAAGCCCCCCCGGTCGCCTCTCGCTGAGGGTCCCAGCATGGAGTAACCACAGCGAGCTTAGCAGAGGCTTCTGGCGGCATGGGGAAGGAAGCATGGGATATATCACTCTTACCATCGTCTTCTTCCCATGTGAAGGGTTTCTTTTATTAAGCTCATTTTGAATCTCCGTACCTTTTTTTGGTTACAACTTCTTCAATACAAAAGCCTCCAAACTACCCCTCGGATCGACTTTCTTCTGGCCGGTACAATGACCACTCAGACTATTCTATCCACTCCTCCTCCTTCTTCGCAGTATTTCCTTCGCAAACTCAAGAGCACCAACATGGACGAGAGAGCTGCCGAGAAGGAAGAGAGAAAGCGTGAAGTAAGTTGATTATGTTTCTTTTCTTCTTTAATACATAGTTTTGTTGTTCACGTCTTTGATTTAATGTTGCGGTATACTAATTGGCATTATAGTATAACCGTCTCGCTCAACGAGAGTTCCGTATGTTTAGGCTCAAGCCTGCTTGGTAATCCGTCTTTTAAAGCTTGCATAACTAATACATAAGCATTAGGTCGAAGAAGAAAGGAGCACCTTAAGAAGTTAGAACAAGCACAGCTAGAACAAAACTCAGAGCAGTCGGAAGAAATCGAGCGACTACGGTACCAGAACGAAGAGCTCAGGCGGGAGAATGAAGCTCTCCGATCACAACTATATGGAGCTCAACCTTCGTCGCACTTTTTAGGCACATCTTTTACTGCACCTGGTGACGGACGATCGTACTCACTATCTCCATCGATCTCGGGCGCTTCGCTCTCAGGAGCAGGCAGTCCAACTGCCCCACTCGTCGCCGATGCATTGCCCATCAACACCTTGCCCATCAACACCTTGAGCTTAACCACATCGATGATTCCTCCTCCTACCTACGCCTATTCAGACACCTCTTCGGTGTCCAACATATCTAATCTTCAACAGTCACAAGCCTACATGGTACATTCATCCGGGCTCCATCATAATACACAAAGCTCACCTGAGACATCAGACTTCCGAGGCACTCAACTTGCACTGGGATCCAGTTTTCAATCTCTGGACATCTCCCGTGTCGTTGAAGCCGAGCCGAGTCGAGCTGTCGGAACAACAGTAACTCCTCGAGCAAGGTAAGTCACAGCTTTAAAATTAGCTCGCATGAGAACATCTTATGGAATACTAAGCCTTGGAAGCTCCAGTTCGGTGCCCCTGGTGCAGTTCGACAAGAACAAGGCCAGAAGCGATTTGTTGAAGATCTTCCACCCCTACTTCAAAGACCAAGCCGTCGTTTCCAGCAGCAGCAAACACCTCGCCGCGCTTCGATCGTTGAAAGACACCCTTCCCGAGGTCCTGAAACCAAGCAGAGCACAGCTCGACACTCCTCACTACTACGAAATCGACCTGCTCCCTTCTCCATCCCTACGTGACCGCCTGATGGGTATCACGGAAGACGTGGCTCGAACCTTCATCTCGGAAGCCAGCGAAGCAGGGCAGATTACGATCTGGGGAGACGACGCTTTGAACGAGGTCTCGTGGGAGATGTCACAAGCCCTCCTGGAGCGCTGGGGCTGGCTGGTAGGAAGAGAGTGGATTGTGCGAGCGAACTACTGGCGACAACAACGGGGCGCACAACTGCTGGCCGAGTGGTGAAGGGTGTTCTAATGACGAATCATATATCTCGGGTACGGCATTTCTTCATGGTTTTGTTCAACAGCATTTTTTCCTATATCTTGCATTGTGGTGGTCCTGTCTCTTGCCCGGTTTTTTCTTTCTTCCTATTCCTCCGAGACAGGCCACACACGGATTTTGTTTTTGGCGGGTTCATGATACAAATGTACGTTTACGGGAACAATGAGTAACGAAAGGACAAAGGGAAGGGAAGGGACCGGGGCGTTTTGAATTGGTGGAAGCTACTGCATTGTCTTTGGTTTTTTGGGTACAGGTATACCTATATACACACAACACATCAGGGAGGCGTTTTTGGAAATCTGTATATCTATCTTTCGTTTTTGATGCTTTCGTGCTTCGTGCTTTTTGGTTCTTCAGCAACATAGTTTTCTTATTTTTCTTTTTTTACCTTTTGAAATTTCACTAGACCATTTATCATCAAGGGAGATATACACCCAAAAAAAAGTTTCCATAGAAATTGATCTACGCTCTTACCTTTTTACAAGTTCTGTTTTGCAACAAAGGTAGCTTACCTGGTAGAATCAACTTGGAAGAAATCGTATACAATGGCGATAATTCCGAATTGCTCTACGGCGCCAAAAGAATCGCCGTACGAGCCGCCAACACGCATACGCCAGTACATGCGCACACCACTTTCTCACTCACACGCACATACCACACATATGCCACGCCCTGTACAAGTGCCCAAAGCTGAGGGTTCAAGCAAGAAGGGGGAAAAGAAGGGGGAGGGGCCTCCATGTGACGTCAGCCCAAAGGGAAGGACATATGCCGTATCACTGCATTAACTCGGGGTTCCATTGTCCCCATTGTTTTTATTGCTTTCTGCACCGCTGCTGGATGGATGCGGGTCAAGTGATTGAATTGATTTACCCTTTGCCCATCTCACCCTTGTCCCTATCCTTGCTGCTGCTTGTTGCTGGTACCTTCCCACGCCGCCCCAATTACCCTCCACCCTTCGTCCCCAAAATATCAAATGGGATTTATGAGGGGAGGCTGATAACAAAAAGTATGCCTTTCCAAAAACGGGTGCGGGCGCTTAGCCTCGTTGGATTGAAAAATAGGCCATCTAAAATCTTCTTGTTGGAGGCAGGTCTTCCTTTCAAATTTCCCTCCTTCCTTTGTAGAAAAATTGGCGATTAATGATTTGACGGGTTTTTTTGCTGAAGAGAGCGCTGCGTTTTACCGGACTTGGGGTTTATCGGAGAGCCGGGGGCGGATTGGCCTGTTCGTTTTTTATTCCCCTCCTGTGCCGCAACTCACTGCCACACAACGCAACTCAACACACACGGCGAAAGGGCAAGCAGCAGCAGAGGTGAATGCTTATTTTTAGGCATGCTTTGCGGATTTGGGGGAATTTCCCCTGCGTTCCTTGTTATTGCGAGTTCTAGACGTACGGCACAATCGCTTTGTTGGGCTTGGCTCTGGGTTTACTGCGGATTTATCGTCCATCGGTACTGTGTTTTGTCACCTTTCCCGTCTACCACCGACCATCTCTCCACCGTGGATGACGGTTGACGGTTGACGGGCCCGTGGAATGATCCTCTTCTTGGAGGGCGCGAGGATAGGGAAACAAGGCGGTTTTTGGGCTTGCCTCTGTCTCAACCCGTTCCCCGATCGTTCCTTCTGGCTGGGCAGATTTTTCGCGAATTGAGACTGTGGTTCGGAGAGTTTTGGATCTCACACATGGTCCTACCTTGGATATGACACTGTGCCATACTGTCGGTTGTTTTGTGTTGGGGGTTCTCTGTTCACTACCTCGATCCAGGACGGGTATGACGACTGTTGATTCCGTTTCCTCGTGTACTTTTCAGGAACAGTGCTGAACAGTGCCGCAAAAAGCTTCATGTTTGGCCCCACTGCCCCATGCCAATCCCAGTGCCTCTTTTTTAACCTTTTTTTGGAATGTTTCAACACAGAGTGGCTTTCTGCCGATTCGAGAATAGGAAGGTGTTCTCCTTCTACCTGCCGGTTGGGTCGTTACACACGCGATGAATCAATGAAGCTATGGGCCCCAGATAATGTGTCGCATATTTGCTTTTTCTGCTCTCCGGGCTAGCTGGCCCCCTGTCCCTACCAAATAAGCAGGAAGATTTTATGGCGCGCTGCCGATAATAACCTTAAACTGCTTCCTGAGCTCGGGGCGCCTACAACGCGGACTCGGCTGTGACAGTTAGGGCAATAATGTGCTTAGTTTAGAACGATAGCACCGCAGTCACTGGTCTCTGTTCAACTCTCGAAGCTCACCCAGAAGAATTTCGAGCCTGTAACGTAGCGAGTGAGTCCAAAGCAGCGGTCAGCAACTCCCGGATGACTCTTGAGACAGGACGGGGTGGTGGAATCGGGATTGAGAGTGGATTTCTCCCATTTCCTTGGGGCAGGCAAAGCCGCAAGAACCCAGTCGGAGACTTTTGCACCGTGACTTGTACCTCTGTACCACCGTCAGCCTCGAAATAGCAGCCGGGGGCGTGGGAGAAGGTGCGGTAAGCGCACATCTCGCACGTTTCAATTCCAGATGACGGGTCGGTGGAGCACAGAAGGGGCGAGGGCCTTGGCTCCTTGGCAGGTGTAAGCCAGTCGCAGAGGGGTCCCTAACTATCGTACCGTACCTGGACTTGCAATTACTGTTACTCCGTGAGAACCCAACGGTGCACCATCCAGCACGACGATGATTGTTGCAGAATCAAAGATGCAGCCACCCGTTTCCTGTCACCATCAACGGCCAGATATATCGCAGCGCCTAAGAATATCGTTGAAGCTCCTCCATCGGATGAAATACAACCAGCCGTTCTTCACCGTGCTGTATCTGTGTCTGTGTCTGTATCGGCCCTTACAACGGTGTTCCAGAACAACAGCGTCGTGAGTTGTGCCACGGCGATGAGATAGTTGGATCGATGGGCATGGCTCGTATGCGGGCGAGTCGTTTCTCACATCTCACCTCGCGTTGCTGGCACTCTCCCTTAATTCATCTCAGAGTCCCTTACCCGTCGTCCACCCGCCGCCCCTGCCTGCCCAGACGTCGTCAGCACCATACCGACACAACAGCACTACACCACCGCGTCCACAGGGCTGACCTCTAAGGCCGCTCTACCCAACCGCCATATCCTGTCATATCGCACAGCTTCCCCCATCCAGCCCTACCGCGAATGGCCTCATTGATTGGACCGCCTGGTGAGAGTGAGAGAGAGAGAGTTGTGTGGTGCGTATGGTGTGCGAGTGTGTGCTCCACCAGAGCTTTTGTTCGCCCACGTCGCTCTCGAAGGAATGTACGACCATGGCCAAGTTGCGAGCTTGCGACGGTGCTGACGATGTTGCCCGTCATCTCGGGACCACACTTCGCCGCATGGTTTTTCCAACTGCCGGCTGGTCCGGAATGTCGTTACCGACTAGCTGTGTCAGATGCTCACTTCTTACTTCTTACTGTCGTACTTTGGCTCCCGGCTGCGTCAGATGTCTCCGTTGTCGTTGCTGCCTGTCAAGAGATGCGGATGCAACGATGGAGAACGGAGCAGGAGCAGAAAATCCGAGCAAAAGGGACCGAGGTGCAGACTGCAGCAGAGTGGGCCGTAGGGCTGTTGATGCCTGGGGCATTACTGCTGAGCTGAATGAGGCGCAAATGCATTTACGACTTTTACGACTTTACGAAATGCACGGTGTCTCTTTCTAGCAGGATCTCCGTTTGCACAAGAGCGGAGATCCGTGGATGCCTTGTCCGCCCAGCTCTCAACCTCAGTCGATTATGTCCGATGATGGGCTCAGGCTGCTCTCAGGCGTGTCAGGCTTTCTTCCCACTGCATCTCTGGGCTGAGATGAGAGTGAGATGTCAATTCGTTACAGTTACAAGTAAACCCCCCCTCAAGAAAACTGGTTGATGCAGGTGATAGCATTTACATCACATCTCATGCTTCTAGTTCTGCATCTGGCAAAGTCTCTTTCCCAAGACCCATTTTATTCAATTTACATGGCCGTATACAGCAGGTCTTTGACTCGAGACAGTCACAATTAACTGTGCCACAACCTGCGCCGCTCTATTGCTTATGCCTAGGTACCTCAGGCATTGTGTGCGGTGATTGGGGGTTTCACGGTGCCATGGCTTAGGCTAATAGCGGGGTAGCTCTACGCCGAATTTCCGATATCGATAGCATCGTCTTTGCAGCTCTCGGAAAAAGGACTTAACCCGTTTTCTCCATTGGATTCCTAATCAAGTAAAATAAGCTAGCAACTAAGATGGGGCAAGTGCTTCTGTGTAGACAGGCCTAAAAGCAACAAGAGTCAAGATCCTAGAGATAGCAGTAAGGGGGCTACGAAGTAGTTTCAGTAGCTTATCTGGAGCTTGTGTACGGAACATTTTTTTATCATTTCTTACTTTTTTATATTTCTATATCCCAGTATCCATCTCAACAATGAGGGTTTCGTAGAAAAGAAAAGAAAATGAATGAAGAATACAAAAGCAATTCTCCTCGGAAAAGAGGACCTGCTGAAAAAGCTCACTCTAGAACAAATAATAGCTGCTGTCCGCGCCGCTGAGGTACACTGCCTCAATGCCCTTCGACTGACATCATAGCGGACATGTCGTGCTACGAGAAGGAGGAAACCTGCAGCTCACGAGGGAGTTGATGCAGTACTGCCACAGGCAGGGGATCGCGATGGAGGCGCAGCTCGAGAGAAGGAGTCTCTGCAGCTGACTAGGTCGGTGGAGGACGGTGCCGAGGTCATTTAGAAAGCCGTGGAAAGGTTATGGATGAGTACGGGATAGGACCGTCTGTGTAATTAAGTTATAGAATACGTTATCGTAAAAGTAGTTGAAATGAATTAGCGCTGAGATTGATATAGGCAGTTTTATTTGCTAGCAAAAGCTAGTAATTAGACATGTTAAAGCACATTCTAGCCACCCTAAGCATAAAAAGTGTTCTCCAGCTACCCACCACACAATGACACGGTAAGCTATGTGTAGTATACAAGAGCAAATGCCATACATCTAGAATAAGCATTCACGAAGCTATTCTCCCTCGGGTGAATTGTTGGACAATGCAAGAATCTTCTGTAGCACTGCTTTAATATCACTTGCCGTATGGTGGCTTGTATCCGTATTCGAAAAGTCGTGTTCAAGGAACCTTCTTCCAATCATTTCCGCACTCTTTAACTCATCTACTTCTTCCTCTGAGACCTTAGCACAAGCAGCAACAAGGTCTTCGCCCCGAGCAGAAAGAAGAATTAGCTCTTCGGCCCTCTTCACAATTGCTGGATCAATACCATTCATACTAGCACAGCATGTGCCAAAGCTTGATGTACTCCTGCCTGAAACAAATCTGTACAGATAAGTGATTTGATCTTCCACTTCTTCTGCATCTGTGTTGACCAGAACTTCCATATGTCCGAATGATAATCTGGCCTCTTCTCTTAAAAATCCATTCTCGAAGATTTCATGAAAATGCGTCGCGCCGAGTACCTTCGGATTGTTATTTCCAAGATTGAGAAAGTGGCGGAAAATTCCGCAAGTTAGCCCGGCACCATCTGTACTGTTGGTGCCCTTCCCAAATTCATCAATGATGATCAAGCTTCGCCGAGTGGCCAGGTTTGCAGCCATAGCAATCTGCTGCAAGTCGATCATAAAAGCACTTTGATTCTTCGAAACGCTCTCCCTGGTTTTAATTCTAGTAAGGATCTTGTCAGTTATTCCGATGGTGGCTTTCTTAGCTGGAACAAAGCTTCCAATATGAGCCATATAGATAATAATGGCAATCTGTTTCAGATAAATGCTTTTGCCAGAATAGTTGGGACCTGTCATTATTAGCATACTAGGGCCTTTAGCCATACCACTTCTATTGGATAAGTTCTCAAAGGACCTTCCTGTATCATCCTCCTCATCCCCAGGTCCTCCCACAAGAGAGCAGTCGTTAGGAACATATGATGGCACAGTCAGTTCCTGAAGAAGATGTCTGCCTTCTTCGATACGTATTATATTTTCTGTAGTAATGTGTGGAGAAACGAGATTATATCGTTGTGCCCCTAGAGCTAAAGCCACAACATAGTCGAGGTCACCACAGAAATCGGAAGCGGCAATTAGCAGATCTTCATATTCTAAAACTTTAACTGCAAGTCCGTGTATAATCTCAATTTCTCGATCTGTGACATACTATTAGATCAGGATTTCATACTTCTCGTTCAACTTACCACATATCATCCCATATAAATCACCAAAATAGTCATCTAATTCTTTCATACGCCGGTTTTTATAATAGCACACATTTTCACTAACAAACATTTTCTCCCATATGTCGTCTATTGTCCCTTCACCTTCGTACTTCCCCTTTCCCGTTTCAGGATCGAGCGTGACGACAGTGAGGAATCCAAGTTGCGGAAAGAAGATACAGTTCTCGACATATTGCCGGGCCCATTCAGGCAAGCCAACAGAAAGTTGAGTCGCAATTTCCGTAAGTAGAGTATCCATTCCATCGTATGTTCTTTTGATAGCATCAAGCTCGGAATCTACTCCCGGTAGGACTGCAGTACGATGCTGTTCAACGGATCTCTGAAAGTCAATTGTCTCCGTAATAAGCTTGCCAATTCGATGAAGGCCCTGCGTGTCTATTTCTTGGATCATCTATATAAAATATAAGCCATTATCCCTAGCTTCAGTGCTTGGACTTTCACCTTGCTTCCAACTGTCAATGAGGGGACTTCGATCAACTCTCTTAGAGCCTCAATGATTTTTAGCACGTAGAAATTAAACTGCTGTATAAATTTCCAAATACGACTGTGAACAGTGGAACCACTACCACAAATACCACTGGAGCCTTTCTGTAACTGTACAATAATTGGTCGTATATCTTTTATTCTCCTCAGACTCCTTGAAATGTTCTCTAAGGCAACTGAGTTTTCGGGGTGCAGTAAGATACTGATATCACTTAGTCGTTGAGTGATTATTTTGAGGTCTATTGTAGGTCTGAGAAACACACGCCGAAGCTTTTGCTTTCCCTGTGGAGTACAGGCGAGATGATAGAATAAACCGTACACGGATAGCCCTTCTTTGTCCCCAGTTGTAAATTTATTAGGCCCCTGCATATGGGAATTTGGATGGCTTTCTGATTGTATTATTTGCAAAGCATCTAGAGTATCCGTATTAATGAACATGAGGTCTGATAGAGTGAATGGCTCAACGGTTCTGATGCTAAAAGGAAGTTGATTATCTTCATCATTAGGCAGAATTCCAATAGACCTTCGACGGGTAAGGTAACTAATAATAGCTCCAGCGCAACCTATCTGGAGACGTTAATGAAAGAGTATCTGAAATAGTGGTGTAGCGTACTGTAAGTCTCCATTCGAAGTCTATCCAACCTCCTAGCTTCATTTGCCGACCAACGGGTCCAGACTTCTCCCGATGTGCTGTGTCATGTACAATATCCGTGGTTAGATCCTCTCCAGGCACTGTAAAGATAAAAGTTGGTCCATTGGCTCTACTGAACTCAAGGTTGAGGAGCTTGCTTTTGGCAGCTTCGTAGTGGAACTCGGATGATGGCCGAGAGTCAATGACATAAGAGCCAAATATCTCGTCTATAGATTGATTAATTTGACTTTTATGCGTGTTATTGCAGATAAATACCTACTGGTGTCATGCCCTCGATCAATACCACGAGCATCTTTTCTCAACACTTCTTCTAGTACCTCATCAGACTTTGTGCTTACTAGCACTACTGTAGGCTGAGCATGGAGCTTAATCCTTTCCAGAATTTCGAGCCCACCAATTTTGACATCTTCCATCAAATAGAGTTTCTCCTCTCTCGTCACATAATACGCACATCCGATAGTACCTCCGCGGACTTTCATGTCTATTGCCATTATGATGTCGTTGAACGCATCAGGTTCTTCGACTTGTGAGCTAGAATCATGTATTTCTTCCCTATCATCTCCGTAGTTATCAGTGCCATGAGCTACTGAGGGCGTGAACAAGTGGTTGTTAGTTGATCCCAAACAACTCTTCTTTCGTTTTGGAAGTTGTGGAGAAGCAAACGCAGTTGATGACGATACAACACTACCTGGGGAAGTAGGGCAAGTTCGTAGGGCCAATGAGCAACCGGGAGTATTGGTTGATGGTGTTGCCGGGCTTTGAGAATCTCTCCGGCGACGTTTGTATGCCATGCTCAATAATTCATTGACTTGATCTAGATGTCGACTTGATGACGAAATAAGTGGGAAGGAAGGAGAGCTCGCGGCGGTAACACAAAAGGAACAAGTAAATCATACAATTGGGGGAAATTGTGTTAAAAGGTATCAATGCAAGGGGAATGTAAATTGCATAATAAAATGAGAAAAAGACTCGGAGAAAATGTTTATACATATTCAATGAAAATTGCACAGAAAATGGTATGATAAAGGATATATCATACAGCTTACCGCACCGAGACGCACTGCATATCACTAGAAACATATCTTTTAGGTCTACCTGAGCCAATAAGCTTTATCTTCTTTTGAAATCATAATCGTGTGTAACCTGACAACATCTGACCCATTTGGTAGTGTCTATCCTTCCGTAGTGGACTCTCCATCTCTTACCCATTGTGCGAACTCTTTCCTCTGCTTTCTTATGTCTATGAAGCCAGGTCTACTTTCCAACACCTTAAATGGATTGCCTTGATAATCCTTGGCCACTTGTCCGTTGCTTTGCATAAATCCTTTCTCTCCTTCTCGTTCAATCTTCCCCGCATAGACGCGCCATTGTATGGGTCGTAATTCGGAAGTGCCAAGGACCAAACCAAGGCAGACCACGAATATCGCAACAATTGTTTCTATTGAAATATCAAGTGGCAATGATGTAACCGCAGGTGTAGCTATGCTGTGCGAAGTGAGGGACGATAGTGCGGCTTTGCCTGTTGAATGAAGGGTTGAATGCTCATGAGCGGAATAACAGCTAGCACAAGGTAAGTAGGAAATTATAGTACAGAAAGCATCATCACTTACGCATGCACAAGAAGCAACAAACCAAAGCCAGTGATTGATTTAGTTACCAAAGTCATCTTGACCTGGTTTATAGTTCGATCACACAGGGTTACAAGTGTGTAAGAGGTTGGTCTCTCAGTATTACGAAATTGCATAAATTAAGCGTAAAACAGCCGCAACCTAGAAGCGGGACAAATCCCTGGCAAAGTTATTCCGATCCGAGACCGATAACTTTCCGCTACTTTGGGTATTCGAATATTCACGACGCAGCGAACACATTTCAAAGTAAAGACTCAAATTGGACATAAGGCAGCACCTGCCGCATTTTTGACTTATTTAATTTTTTCATTTCATTTCGGTTCATTCATCACTAATCATGATGATCGAGAGTCATCAAGGTATTTTATCTTCCTATCTGACAACACAAGCAAACCCAGCAAGGAATGTGTGACATCAAATCAAAATGCTGGATAATTTGAGAGTGAAGGTATCGCATAAAAATGGGCATCTATAGTTTTTGCATAGCAGCCTATTGGGTATATTAGAAATATGCTTAAACAAAAAACTCGGCAAGTACTTACGATATCTGTCGACTGGACGTAATCCTCAAAGCCAGAGATTTCCTCTTGCAAATCATCAAGACCAATCTTCTCATCTTCAACGACCAAGTTAATCTGGAGCTTCTTGATACCGTAACCAACGGGGATGAGCTTTGAAGCACCCCAGACGAGACCATCTTTCTCAATACCACGAACAGCAGCTTCCAAAGCAACCATATCTGTCTCATCATCTATGTCATACCGTTAGAACTGAGTGCATATCTATTCTAATGGAAACTTACCCCAAGGCTTAACGTCCATGGTGACGATAGACTTAGCTGCTGGCTTGGTCTTTCCTTCCTTCTTCTTCTTGTACTCAGCCAGACGCTCTTCTCTGATTCTAGCAGCCTCTGCATCTTCTTCTTCATCGTCGCTACCAAACAGATCAACTTCATCATCATCTTCCTCTGCGGCTGGGGCCTTCGCTGGGTTTAGAGTAACCTCTGCGACCTCTGGGCCATATGCGGAAACTGGTTTTGAAGCATCGCCAGGAAGGGTGGCGAAGTCCTCAGTCCAAGAAGATATGTGCTTGTACCATCTAGCGGCGTAGGGGTACTTGGAGGCATCTGGGGCGGAGGAAAGAGCCTTGAAGCTGACGACGTCGGCCTGGGATGGAGAGTAGCTGGTAGGAGTCAGTCATCTGCGTTTAGATATGTAGATAGGACGCAGATAGCAGATTGTAAATAAAGATTCAGAGATGCACTTGATTGCATTGGCGATCGTCATCTGACGGTTCTTGAGGCCGCTCGGTAACACGGACCAATGTTGCTCATCATTAAATAGAAAAAGTTGAGGTTATAGAAAGCAGATAGTAACCGAAGTCGCTACAAATAATGGAGGGACAACAATCACACGCTCTGCGTATAATAAAAGATATACATACCCAACGATGTATGATCGGGTTTGTAACCAGTTGTTAAGCACTAACTTTTGTTAACCTGCGCCCAAAACGGTACTGAATGCAGCTTTCGATTTAGGTGAATGCTTACTGGTCAGGCCAGCGTCGGTAACAAGATCTGCGAACCCCATTGTGACTGAAGAGTATCTTGGGTATAAGTGTGTTTGGAGTTGAAAAGAAAGTGAAGGGAAGAAATGAGTAAGGTGGGTTGGGTATGGTGGGGTTTTGTTCGATTTTTTTGGCAGGACGAAATGTGGTATGTACACTAGCGCGCAGGGCTAGTTATTGGCTAGATCTACATGCCACCTTCACATGCCTGAGGCCCGAAACAGCCTAGACTATCAGAGCTACCAGTTCGTTCGAGATCATTCGACGACTCTTTTGATATAGCTCTTAAGCTCGCCTGCGGGCCTGAAATGTCCCTTCATTGTAATTTTATTTTCTCTCAAAGACATACCTAATATTACTAACATGTTAGCAAGAAGAATCCGAATTCCTACCAGGCGTCTTCCTGCTACCTCGGTGGGTGCTGGACGAGCAACCGCCACACCACTTGCATCACTTGCCCTTCGTGCAAACCAGAATGCCAAACCATATGGTCTCCTCCCAGTCGTTGCTCTCCGAACATACGCAAATGGGAGACCTCATCCTCCTGGTGGAACGCATCGAATGGACATGAGTGGTGGAGAACAAAAGCCTGCACTCGAACAGTATGGCGTAGATTTGACAGCGAAGGCCAAAGCTGGGAAGCTTGATCCAGTAATTGGTAGAGACTCCGAAATACATCGAACTATTCAGGTTTTATCAAGGCGAACGAAAAACAATCCTGTCTTGATTGGAAGCGCCGGGACAGGAAAAACGGCCGTTCTGGAAGGACTAGCTCAACGAATCGTGAAAGGTGATGTTCCGGAAAGCATCAAGAACAAGAGAGTGATATCGCTCGATCTTGGGCAGCTTATTGCAGGGGCGAAGTTTAGGGGTGATTTTGAAGAACGGCTGAAGAGTGTTTTGAAAGAAGTTGAAGAGGCCCACGGAGGTGTTATTCTGTTCATCGATGAGCTTCACACCCTCCTAGGTCTTGGCAAAGCCGAAGGATCAATAGATGGTATGTGATGACCCAGATTTTTATACCTAGCATGGCATATACTAACTGCTTTATAGCATCTAACCTCCTGAAGCCCGCGCTATCACGGGGCGAACTCCAATGCTGCGGAGCTACTACCCTCAATGAATATAGGCAAATAGAAAAAGATGTAGCTCTAGCAAGGAGATTCCAGCCAATCATTGTGAGCGAACCATCGATCCAAGATACCATTAGTATTTTGCGAGGTATAAAGGAAAGATATGAAGTTCACCACGGAGTTCGAATAACAGATGGCGCACTGGTTGCGGCTGCGACATATAGCAATCGCTATATCACCGATCGGTTCCTGCCAGACAAAGCTATAGATCTGATGGATGAGGCCGCAAGCGCCTTAAGATTGCAGCAGGAGAGCAAGCCAGAAGACATCCTGCATCTGGACCAGAAAATCATGACCCTCCAAATAGAACTTGAAAGCCTACGGAAAGAAACGGACATTGCAAGCAAAGAACGACGTGAGAAGCTCGAAGCTGATCTCAAAAACTATCAAAATGAAGCTGCAATTCTGACAGAGAAGTGGGAGAAAGAAAAGAAAGAAATCGATGCAATCAAGCAAGTGAAAGCGGATCTGGAACAGGCCCGTTTCGAACTCGAGCAGGCGCAGCGTGAGAACAACTTTGCCCGAGCTGGAGAGTTACGATATTCTGTTATCCCTTCATTAGAAGCCAAATTGCCCAAAGATCCCGAAACAGGAGCTGAGACATCTCCAGCTGGGGAGGGAAGTCTCATTCACGATGCAGTCACGGCAGATGATATCGCCGCAGTTGTTTCGCGTATCACAGGCATTCCTACTACCAAGCTTACTTCCGGCCATGTTGAGAAATTAATACACATGGAAGACACGCTGCGAGAGTCGGTACGTGGTCAAGATGAAGCGTTGGAGGCCGTTTCCAATGCCGTGCGCATGCAAAGAGCAGGGTTAAATGGTGAGAATCGACCTCTGGCATCATTCTTCTTCCTAGGCCCTACTGGTGTAGGTAAAACAGAACTTTGCAAGAAGCTGGCAGGCTTTTTATTTTCAACGGAACAAGCCGTTGTACGGTTTGATATGAGCGAGTTCCAAGAAAAGCATACCATATCACGTCTCATCGGCAGTCCCGCTGGATATGTTGGCTACGAAGATGCTGGGCAACTTACTGAGGCTGTGAGAAGGAAGCCATACGCGGTACTCTTGTTCGATGAGTTTGAAAAAGCTCATAGGGATATCTCATCCTTACTGTTACAAGTTCTAGATGAGGGCTTCTTGACAGATAGCCAAGGCCATAAAGTAGACTTCCGGAATACTTTGATTGTCTTCACATCGAATCTCGGTGCCGACGTCCTTCTCGCGAATTCAGAGTCAGAAATCACTCCCGAGGTCCGCAATCGCGTTATGGAGGCCGTACAGATGGCTTATGCACCGGAGTTTCTTAACCGTATTGACGAATTCATCGTATTCAAGCGACTTTCCACTGAGGCCCTCCGAGACATTGTTGACATTCGTCTGAAGGAACTACAACAGAGATTGGATGACAGGAGAATAACACTTATCGTTGATGATCGCACCAGGGATTATCTAGCTCGACAAGGCTATGATCCAAGATACGGTGCAAGACCACTGAATCGTCTTATTTCTAAGGAGATTGGTAATAGACTGGCGGATAAGATCATTAGGGGCGAAATCAGGACTGGGGATAAGGCCGTGGTTAGGCTAAACGAAGCAGGCGATCATCTAGAAGTTAGCACCCAGGAATAGATTGGTGCTACAAAAAAGGGGCTAACGGCGGCGTAACTGAGCGGTGTATTAAAAGGGGGGTAATCTCTTTTCAATCTATGAATGATGATCTCGGCTCACGATGTATGAATAGCATGTTTATTATCATGTAAAGATAGTTGTACAGTAGTAAAGTTATATTACTTGTATCAAGTTTGTCTTTCTTTTGTATCATAAATTGTGAGTTTGACCTTGCCTACTATAATGATATCCAATGCAGTTCTGTGCACCAACTAAACATCAAAATGTCTATATCGAGACTTAAAAGACAGGGGAATCATCTAACGCCATCAAATATTTGCCCATCCTGAAAATTCTCCATAGTGAGAAGAGGTATATGTAAATAGATATGTTAAATTCTATGACTTGGAAGAACATAAGATATATGGAAGCAGCGCTTCTAAGCAGCCGCAGCCATCGAAATGTTCTTCCCCTTGATACTCTTCGGCTCGACTATGAACGCAACCAAAAATGCAATTCCACCAACAGCTATGCTGATGATGAAAGCCTCGTTCAGGGCAGCCATGTAGGCTTTTAGCACACCCGGCAGTTGAGCAGCACTAACAACAGTTCTTAGAGCTGTTGCTCCGGCACGGGAAATGAGCTCCTCTGACACGCCTGGCGCGTATTTAGGTAGATTCTTCACCAAACCGTTCGAGAAAATATTCTGTGCAATAGAGATTGAGATTGCTCCGCCCAAGGAGTTGAAAAATATGGCCATCGCGTTTCCGGTCGGCATATCATTATTATTGAGGACGGTTTGCACGGCTATGAATGGTAATTGTATACCGCCACCGGCGCCGAAACCAGCGAGGAGCTGGTAGCAGACCCATTTCGCAACATTCGAAGATACACGAAGAGTGTAGAGGAGTCCGGCGCTAACAGTGAAGATTGCAGCACCAATGATCATAAAAGGCTTGAACTGGCCAAAGGTGGTAACCAATGCGCCTGCAACAATGGAAGAGACAATTATCGTACCAAGATAAGGAATTGTGCGGATACCGGAACCTTCTGCCGTAGTCCCTTTAATTGCTTGAAAATAGATTGGCAAGTAGAATATATGACTGGATTTAGAGTCAATGAACGGCTCTTTGCTATTTATTGAATGAAGAACTTACACATAGAGACCCATGGAAAGAAAGCAAGTGTAGAGGCAAGAGGACATGACAGTTCTCTGAGCGAATATCCGTGGAGGAATAGTACCTCGATCGCCGCGACGGAATTGCTGGACTATAAAACAGATAATGATGAGACCGAAGCCGAGAAGGCATCCCCAGACCTTGGAGTCATGCCATGGGTAGGTACTACCGCCCCATTGTAGAGCAAGAAGCAGGCAGACAATAGCACAGATCAAGAACAAGGCTCCAAGAAGATCAATATTGAGGATCTTCTGTTTCAGGGAAAGATTGGTAGACTTCCTTTCAGGATTCTTGAAGAAGATGAAAACTGTCAAGAGAGCCAGACCGCCAAACGGCAAGTTGATCTAGGGAAGTTAGCCATCGACCGCACCAACACATAACTCAATGAGAGGAGACTGTAAATTACCCAAAAGCACCATCTCCATGTGGCTTTATCTGTTAATACACCCCCCAAGAGAGGACCAACAACTGAAGATATACCGAACATGCTAGACAGGGCAGCCATATACATGGGTCTTTTGATCAGAGGCACTGAGAATCCAATGATGGTCATACCACCAGAAAACAAAGCGGAAGCACCCGCACCTGCAACGGCCCGTCCGACGATCAGCATGACTGAGTTCCGTGCAGCAGCACAGATGATGGATCCAAGCTCGAAGAGACATAGCGCAAAAAGGTACGTGTACTTGACGTTGAAGTAGGTGTATATCCGGCCGAAAGAAGGCTGCAGAGCAGTGGTAGTTAAGAGGTATGAGGAGCCATACCAGCCAACATCATTGGTGGAATGAAATACGGTTGTGATCTTGGGAATGGCCGTGGCGATGATAGTGTTATCCAAGGCGACGACAAAGGTAGCCATGCAGAGACCAAAGGTCAGGACGCCCAGCGCGGGGCCGCTGGGATATATGATTTGATCTTCGTCCTCTTCTCCTTCTTTCTTCTCATCTCCTTCTTTTGCATCTCCTGATGGGCCATTTTCATTGGACTGCTCACCAGCAACACTATCATTCCTCACGGCGCTCGCCTCTGCTTGGGCGGAAGATCTATCCTTTTCTTCATTTTCAGCTGTCTCCTTCTCAGTGAGCGAGTCATTATAGACAGGTGTGCTAGTAGAAGTATAGCCCAACGCCGAGGGCGATTTCTCTTTGGCACCACCGCCTATGCTACTCTGGTCCTCACGTAAGGTTTCCCCATCGGTCGTCAGGATATGCTTTTCGTCCTTATCGTCGCTCGCGGCATCCTCCATGGGATGTGCAGGCGCCGGATTTGGCGGAGCGGCACTTGCCGTCTGGGACGCTGGAACTGCGGCCATGATTGGCGGAGGGGCGCGGTACAACGCGGCTGGTGTCTCGTTTCGCAGGGACACACACTTGATCAGGACCCGTGGGTCTGTTTAAGCGTATCACAGATATAAAAAAGGTCGTCCGAGGAATGCGATATTCGAGATCTTAATGCATTCTCGCTGAAAAGCTCTGGGGAAAAAAGAGGTCAACGGGCTGCCTCACTCCAGCCAGCGACCGCCTATGCATATAAGGGCCAGTCACTCCACGAACGACCGGAATGTTTCTGATCCGAGAGTTTAGAGCGGAAAGGTGCGACACCTGCCAATCACAACTGCGGTAATCCGAATCCGAATCTGAGTGCGAGCTCTAGAGGAGGAAAAGTGGAGATATTTCGTTTCCACTGCCCAATTGCATTGGAGAACGATACGAAACCGAACCGAACCCGAACTCGAGGTGTGCTCATCTCGGCTGCAGCTACATCGCAGAACTACCGCGGAAGCTTCTTTGCCAGGAGAGGATATTGTGGCCGATGAGATCCCGGCTGCTACTTGATCCAAGTCTAGATCCTTCGCTGCGAGTCCCAGGTGACCAATCGTGCTGCGAATCTAGAACGAAACACGTCTACCTCCATCCTTTGCGCGAGAGTTTTTCTAGAACTCTCTCACAGACGATACTAACCCCGCTCTCAAGTACATTCCAAGTATTGTCGTCTATCTCTAAAGAGTACAAGTATATACATTCAGAGACGACAATCCAAGGTATGATATTAGAAATAAATCCAGCTGCCTTTTCTTCAGGTGCTATATGTGCTGTGGAAGTGAATGCACTAGTCAACTAGTCGTGATAGCGACAGAGTATCAGGTGGGCTACTGTAGCGGTACTGATTTGACACGCAGGAGCAGCTTGTAATCTGTATCCTCATTTTTCTGGGATATGCAAAGACAAACTGAACGATCCTACTCTACTAGTGTGACTTGTCCCAGTAGGAAGATAAAAAGCACCGAAGCAGGATTGACTCCTCGAACTGAGTCTTGAATACTCCGTAGTTGGTAGTATTAGGATGCTGTATCCCGAGTACGAACGCAAAGCCCTACATTGTAACATTAGTGGATAGTGATTGCGACTTTGAAAAGACTCCTCTCTACGGATGTACGCCATACCGCAGTGATCGCCTAACCTGCCGAGCTTCTCTGTTACTCCGCATAGTGGAGATAGTTTTTCAGCAAAGCACGTCAGGGCCCAAGAAAGCTAAAATAACCTAGGAACTGCAGCCTTATAAGGGGGCTGCTTGTTTTTAGTCTAGAGCAACCTCCCCTCACGTGCATTTGGGGCCTCCTTTCAATACCTTTCGATGGAGTACCACTGTTCCCAAGATAAAATGCAATTTTGTGCTCTCCCGGTCAGACTCTCTCAAGAATCATATAGAGGTCATTTCAAGGAGATATAATGGTATTTATCTGCTCTAGTAACTAGTAAAATTATACTCAAAAGCCCTCGAGTTTATCCGCATGCCTTTGGTCATGTCATCCAGCCATTTCCCATAACGGAGCTCCAAACATGCTATTTTTGTACGCCAACAATACTTGTGATCGAACGAACGTAGACATTCGTGTTGCAATTATACAACCCGCTTGACCTGTTCACCAGAAGAGATGGATATTAGTGACAGGCTAAAATCCTCCAAATCGCCCAGAAGAACTCTTAGGGCCTACCTCAAAGAATCTCTTCAACCACCAGACCTGGAAGATACCCTCTCCAATTAGAACCCCCATTTGGAAGATACTCCACCATTTTACTCTTGAGTTTGTGCTTTCTGCTGTATTCCGGTGCGTTCGCTCACGAACAACAATGTAGGATTGTTCGTCCTTGACCTGATTAAGGAGTTCGGAAAGTTGTCGGACTACAAAGATAACATGTGAGTATGGTAATCTTTCAATTAAAGATAGCACGCAGAGAGCTTCTTACCCTCAACTTCTAATGGATCAGATGGCATTTCAGATTCTGGGACGTAAACTATGCCGTGCACATTGAATGAAACCTCCTTGGTCGTTGCGGACCAGTGCTCATTACTGAAGCAGTAAAGAAATTTTCCATCGTGCTTGGCCGTGAAGGAGAAGTCGCCATTTGAAAGAGATCTCTCGAAAGTCTCATAGCCCCCTGCTGGATTCGATATCTAATTAAGTTCAGTATAACGGATCAACAGACCAATGCTTTCCAAGATCAAAAATTACCCAAAAATCAATGTCTAGGTTTCCAGCATTTCCAAATTCTCTGTCCCCAACTTGGAATGTAACTGTCATCTTATCGTCCCTGTGCAGGGTCTCGTGGAAGCATTCCCGCCCATGTGCATTGAGCTGGATATTGTGTGCCAATGCATTGCCAAGCAAGGTACTTGCTGCAAGCAAAATGGACGGTGTCGAGAATCGCATCTTGCAGTTTTTCACTCCACGAGTTTTGGCGGTGGAGAGGTCTGTATCTTGAATTCGCGATTATGCCAGATCGTAAAAGGGACAACTTGAGCATGTGGCAAGTTGAGGCGCGGTCTCCAGATAGGCTTAGCGCGGTCGATCATCCTTGTCAGAAAGCGCACCCGGAGAACATCTCTGTCCTCACCTCAACGAACGTCTGACCGACTATCATTTATCCTCGCTAATATCTTCATTTCCATCCACTTGGTCATTCAGGACCTCACGGATTGTAAGTCAGCTTCCCTTTTCTAGGTCTCCTCTCGCTTTAGGCTTCAATGTGTCAGACGTCTAGCGAAAACAGGTGTCCCAATCCGCAAAAGTTCGTGATAGCGACTCCATTGTGGCAGCCTGTTTGGTCTCACTCTGCTATCCTGTTGCAATATGGAATCTGTCATTTACACATCTGGGGTCTCAAATTGTCTATAAATACCATCAACAGCCTCTGCTAACACTGATTCCGTCTACCAGATATTAGTTCGACTTTCAACGTCTAATACCCCTTTTTAATCAGACACGAATCAACGCGATCATGGGTCTCACATTTTCAAAGCTTTTTGATAAGCTATGGGGAAAGAAGGAGATGAGAATCTTGATGGTCGGTTTGGATGCTGCCGGAAAGACCACGATTCTCTACAAGCTCAAGCTTGGTGAAATCGTTACGACCATTCCTACCATCGGTATGCACGCGTCGATCTAGACTTCGGTCCATCTTTTCTCCAAGGCCATAAGCTGATTCCATTACTTTTTTCAGGTTTCAATGTCGAGACTGTTGAGTATAAGAACATCCAATTCACCGTGTGGGATGTAGGAGGACAGGACAAGATCCGACCTCTGTGGCGACATTACTTCCAGAACACCCAAGGTATCATCTTCGTGGTCGACAGCAATGATCGTGACCGTGTCATTGAGGCCCGTGAGGAACTGCAGCGCATGCTGAACGAGGATGAGCTCAGAGATGCCATTCTGTTGGTTTTCGCTAACAAGCAAGATTTGCCAGTATGTGTCGCAAGCTCAAGCTAAGCTGAAGCATTACTAATATCAATCCAGAACGCAATGAACGCCGCCGAGATCACAGACAAGCTTGGTCTTCACAGCTTGAGACAGCGTGCCTGGGTAAGTGGTGTGCCGAGGTCTCCATACGTGGCACGTGCTGATCATAATCTTTGCAGTATATCCAATCTACCTGTGCTACCTCCGGTGATGGTCTCTATGAAGGTTTGGAGTGGCTCGCAAGCTCCCTCCGAAAGGCAGGTCATCAGTAAATCATCGGTGTCGTTCAGAACGAGCAAATCGAAACTTCTCATAGCAAACCTCCTTGTCCCTCTATAATCGGTCATTGGTGCTCCATCGTTATCTCCTAAACGGTCCACTTCTACAAGAGGCGTAAGGGCGGTAACAAACTGTACGATGATTTCTGGTGATCACCCGTTTTCTGGCAGCTATTAGTATTATCTGTAGTTGTGCGTTTCCGTGGGGATTCTTTTCCTTTTTGTGCGTCTTTCGGCCTCTTTCACCTTTCCTACATTCGGCCTTGCCTTCTTGTGTTTAGCATGGTCTAAAGAGGGTGGTAGATGGATGTTCATGGTAGTCTAGTCTGGAAATTGATCTCACATTAGAAAACTTAAAATTGTAGACTATTCTGAATATGAGCACGTGAGAGTAAAAATTACACGCTATTTCAGCTCTCAAAGTGATCTTGAGTATTCATTTTATGAAGTACATAGCATTATTATGCCTCGATTAATCCGGAAATGAGATTCTAGTATCTTCCCCAATGCTAAGCGGATATGTCAATCTGATACAAATTCGGAGCTCTCCATAACATGGGGATTTACACCTTGTCGTTTAGAAACCCACAGAAGCCAATCACCAATAGCGGCACACAACGCATAAGAAGTAAACAAAGCTCTCACAGAAATATCTATCATATAGCAAAATTGGAAATATAAGGTATTTTGCACTGCAAAACTCTCTTTTTGGTTATGCCGGGACTGCGCGCTTTCGGGACTTATGCCCTGTATAAGGCAGGGCAGGATAAGTTCACAAACTGGTTAAAACAAACAGCAGACAAGTGCAAAGGAAACTCTGCTGATGGAGAGCGAACGAAGGCCAAAAGGAAACCCGGTATAATCGTGCATTACACAGAGTTAGAGACCCTGGCTCAAACCGTGGTCGCCGAGACTCCGGCCCAGGATATTCCAACTGGGATTGTCCAGACGCTCCGTGATGTTATCGCAAAGAGACGGCAATCATCAAGGTTCTTCTCTAAAAAATCAGAAAAGGATGGTGATGAGTCTCTTAAAAAGAGCAATGAAGGACATCAGCACATTATCAAGATCCTGGAGAATGTGCTCAAGCTTTTTGAAGATAAGCTAAAGTCCAAGAGTTCTACTGCTCCAAAGAAAGAAGATTCACGTGGTATGAGACATTTGGAGGCTCAAATGAGTAATATCTTCGATCTCCTTGAGATCAGTGATCCTGTGGCCCGAGATCCAACAGTTCAGGATGAGGAAGAGGAAGAGGAAGAGACAGATGCTGCATCAATCTCCTCAAAAGCCTCCACCTCGACCAGAAATCGTGGCAAGAAAGGAAAGAAGGCTAAGAGTAGGGCAAAGAAGGCACAAGCAACTAGGCGACCTGAGCCTGAGCTTGAGGATGCAGAGTACCACATGGAGTTCGATGAAGAGGATATCTATTTCCTGCTCTACTGCTTCTTCGAAGATTTCAATGAAATCCGAGACTTTCTCCTGGAACGTTGGTGCGATTACGCAGATGGCATTATTAGCCTGAGTACCGTGGCAGTTATTACCAATACAGCGTTTGACATGTTTCAGCACGAAGAGAAAGTATTACTTTCCACACTTCCAAAGAGTTTCAAACTCAGGGACTTCGGTAGTATAGCGCACATGCTATTCATAGAGTGCGGATTGCTCCACGTGGATTATAACAACACGCCTAGCGATAAAGAAGAGGCCAATAACTTCATGCAAGAGGAAGCCAACTGGGTATGCTTACCTATCTACTGGTTTTTGATAAACTGGTTAGAGCATGCACCTCCAGGGAAGATACCTGTGATACCTCCCGATATGCGTATTCCTTTAGATGCACCATATGGATTAACGCCCATTGAAATAGCCCGAAAGAAGGACGAAATACTCCGAGAATTCATTGCAGAAATGGCCGTTATAAAGGCTATGAAACGGAATCCTACTTTCATTATCCCTGCGGAAGACGAACTGACAAAAGGTATTGTAAAGTTCTTGCAGCAAAGAACGATATCCATCTGGTTTGTCTTGGCATGCCAGGTGTATGTAGACATACGTTATGTGCTGGAGGGAAAAGTCGCCAATGGTCTCACAGAGCTTCAAGCTACGGCTGAGAGAGTTAAAGGAGCTATTAATGGATATTTCGAGTTCTCTAAGGATTTCGAGCGGCCTTCCGGGGTGCTCAAGACCATAGTTGGCGAAATAGAATGCTGGGTTGATGAGGATTTTCCGCAAGAAGCTCGAATTGGGGTGCATATGCCACACGGCATCACTGAGGACGAACTCGAGGCATACTGTCTTCAGAAACGCCATCCTATACTTTGTGGTCTGATGACATTCCGTTACAATCTCACGATGGAAGAAGTTGGTCTAAAGGCAGCTAACAGCTGGGGTGGTATCATGGCAACAGCACACATCTACAACATGATTAGGCAGGAAATTCCGGAGAAAGGGTTGGTATGGGAAGACATGGACTCTCTCATTGCTATCCATACAGTCGAGAATATGTTCGTTGGCTACCTACCCAAAGAGCCAATGGCTTACCTTAAGCACTATGGCCTCGCAACGGGAGCTAAACCCGAGATGTTTGCAAGAGACTACCGCGGGCCACCATTACTGAACGGCAAATGTCGAGAGCTGGTATCGAGAGCTGAAGTCTCTAACATCTTCCACGACCGTATCTGCTTCAACATGGACACGAATATCCTCACTATGGCCAACATGGAGACAGTCCTCTCCCACGTTGATATGCCCCTACCCAATATAACCAGTCAAGCCGACCACTCTCGCTCAGCCTTCTTCTCCCAGATGGCAATAGCAGACCAAGTCCGGCGCACACAAACCATTATGCCGCTACAAATCTTGGACTCCCTTTGTCAGAGGATCCATGACGAGGCATTCCTTCTCTACTTCAATTACTTTTCTATGCACCAGCGGTGCATGAAGATCTTGCGTGCTCTCCGAGATCGACTGGATAGGGAAATCATCCCTGCATTCCCGAGGTTGGATATTGAAGAAGAGGATCTCGCCAATCTACCTACTTTGATATTCAGAAAGATGCTTGCGTATAGCGAGGAGAGAAAGGATTTGGCAGCGAAGATTGAAGCCGTTATGAGGGATGTTATTGGGGAGGAAGGAAGGCAGGAGATTACCTCACTAATGGGGATTTTGAGGGAGACTCAGGCCTATTAGAGGATGTGTGCGAGAATGAGAAGAGATCGGCAGATATCCAGGATTTAACAACACGAAACTTGGGAAAATGAGCTGGGGATCTTTTTTCTTTGATAATATAAGCAATATGTCTACAATCCCTACATAGTCATAGTTTTGAGCACCGAAGATATGAAAGACAGCCGAATTCACTATTCCTAGATACAGACTATAAAGCAACAGAACACATTAAGGAGCACAGATATATCAATCCTATCTGTAAGACCAACTATGCATATGGAATATCTCACTGAGCAATAACTTTAATATAACATATTTTGAATTTTTTTGGCCATGTTCATATTATTTTTATTAGTTCCAAGTATTTAGAAAGATTGAACTACCCAAAACTCCGACGCTTCCCGAAATAAACATTGAATCCATTTTTTTCAGCAACAACCCCCTTCAGAACCGAAATCAATGGAAATAAGTGTGATATGAATGTAGTAGAAGAAATATTTGTGTGTGTCATCATAAATCATCAAGAATATGCTCTGTAGTACCCCAAGATCCCATAATAATCATCATAAAACTTTTGTGCTTTACAGATCACTACCTTTTTAAGTTTTGTTAACACCGCCTACTCCCGATTTGAGATCTATTGGATAAAAAAGAATATAGATGGACAGATGAAAACGACTACCAGGAAATCTCTTAATCAAGCAGAGGTGGTTTCCATAGGACTCTCTTTGGAGTTGAAGAACTCGTCGCGGACCGATAGATTGATCTTCTCGCCACTGACCCAGTATCCAGCTGCTTCAATGACCCGACAGATAACTTCCATCTCTTCACGGTTTCGGGGAGCATAGATCATCATGAACTCCCTTGGCACATACTGCTTGAAAAAGCCACCCCGCGCTAGAGGGTGTCGTTCGCCCCAGCCTCTTTCGATGACGAGCTTGGCGTCATCTGGGTGCATGTTCATGTGCATGCTGCGGTCACTGTGGTGAACATGTACGATCTCGCCGTTGCAGGTGGCGTTGACTGGATTACGTGTGAAAAGTGACAGACCCTTCTTCTCGAAGCAGGAGATACCGGTGCATAGATTTTTTGGATTCTGGTCAGCAGTGGACTGGATGCTTGCTAGGAGAGCTTTGTAGACGACAGGACAACCTCGCTGGTTGATTTGCCTCTGGGGAGCGATACCAGCGATCTGAGGGCGAGGGCCGCGCCGTTGAGGGAGTGAATATGCTGAGTTTTGAAAGTAGCCTATTCTTGGGTAGATATCGCTAGAGCAAGTGAGGGGCTCATAGGGGTTTTTAAGAGCGAACATTCGAAGACAGACAATTTTGAGGTATCCGAGAAAAGTCGACGGCGTACCTCCGGGACCAAGCAGCAGAAAATTGTCATAGTCGTTGTAGATGATCCAACAAATTGAGGCGAGGGCGAGGAATGTGCATGTTAGAGATGGATGGAAAAGCTGGATGCTTAAAATTACTACAAGGAGCGTGCCAATTAGGGCCGGTCCTGTAAGAGTAATCTGGACGACATTATGCTGGGTAGGGCACATATGCAGATCCTGAGATTCCTGGCCATCCCCTCGTGTTGATGAGTGATCGAGGAAAAGCTGTGTGGTAGTAGTCGACTTGACTTCCATGATCTGCTATTCTGTTAGGAGCACGTTGTAATACGGCAAGGGGGGCTAAGGTCTGCATGGGACTGACTCGCTAGTTTTGGGTAACGACAATTCGGTTTAGTGTCCTGATGAACTCCTATTCCTATCTCTTTATTCAGCAGCTATATGCTGGAATTTAGATATGAAGCAATAGCTCAAGGAGCTGGTCAAGCAGTCACGTATGATGCAGTGCTAGCGCTCGAAGGTGGTTTCTCTTGTTTTAAAGAAGTACATGCACCTAAGGTACAAGATGCGGACAACGTCTGAGAAATGAGCAATTGTTCCAATCCACGAAAGTGAATAAAACAGTGTCTTTGTGGCTAGTCAGATACAGGTATGCCCCAATGACTCTCCTTTCCGACTTTAACGGATCAATTGCTTGATTCGGTCGACGGAATAACAGACCCTAAGAGCAACGCTGACAACGAGCTTATCCAACTTTGGAAAACCACAAAAGAGATCGTCTTCAAAGAGATACGGCAAGTACAAGAGGATATAGGATAACAAAGAGACACAGAGGAGTTCTGGGAGGTAATTGAGAGTTTATTAGGTTAAGAAGAAGCGGGTCCAATATCAGCACGTTCTGGATACTATGACTGGACGGGGAATGTGAATTGAGGTAAAGTTCGAAAGATACAGGCAGGAGGAAGAGAAGAAGATGCGGGCGAAGAGTGATGCTTTAATACACTGACTACGTAAGTCAACGGTGCTGGTTCCAGAGCCCCGGTTCTTGTGTGGAGCAGATCACAGGAGTAGGCGGTAGTGGCCAGAGAGGGGGAGCTGCAAGTAGAGAGGAGCAAAGAACGCCCAAACAACAGTCAAGCCTGATGCAGCGTGCGGTGAAAGTTCCATCGATGTCACTTTGGTGGCGCCTCCAGCAGCGACTGGCTGCAATTGGCCTTGAATGGTCACAAGCGGACATCGAGGTCACGTCCAAGTCAGATACTTGCCAGTTACTTCAGTGCCATTGGATCATCCTTGAGACCGTAACCCAGACCCGTCAGCTGATGAGGGAACTTGCGGCGGCCTGAGAATCCGTGGTGCGGTCAGCTCTGCACAGACGGGGAATTGAGAAACAGTCCAAGCCCGCAGAATGCATTTGGTCATGCTGTTGCAGGTGTTGCTCTGCTCTACTCAGCTGGATGCTGTTGTGCGCTGTATCTGTACCTGTCGCTCTCAACAACCACCCTGGGGTTGCTGCAATTCCTGTATCTAGCCCTAGATGTCATGGCTGATTATGGGCTTTCCTGCGTATGGTCTGATGATGTAAGAACTCTTCTTTGGGGTTGGTAGGGTCCGGCACAGTGGAAGAAGCGAGTCGAACGTCGCTGACGTCCTGCAGGCGTCATTCTGCCGCTCCTCGCCGCCAATTCTGAGTCGGCATCTGGCAGCATATTGCGACCAACCACCATCACTGTTTTCAAATCCTCACAGCCGTACAAACTGCACGCACCTCTTTTCCTGCACTGGCTCCTGCACCCGCCAGAAGAAGGATAATACACTCGATACAGGAGAGGTCGGGCCCCGAGAGGAACGGGGAGTGCCGCTGTAAGCTGAAGGAAGGACCTCCGGTTTATACTTGCCTTTCCCGTCTTACTGGCCGGCTGACATTCCGATTCGCTTTGAAGGCATCGTTTGTGTGCGCGGATAGCACACAGAGCTGTTGGATGTTCGACGTGTCTCGTGTGTCAGCTGTGTTGGCTGATGGCCTGATCCTTGGAATCCGACAGAAGAGCAGGACCTGCAGCAAACCTCCACGCCAGTTACGGTACTGGGACTGAGCCCTGCCATTTCCCCATTTCGATGGCTCGGATGGTAACGACATCTCCACACTCCTGCTAGAAGCGAACCCTAACCACGACACATCGTTTTGGGTGCCATGATGCTGTACTTTCCGGTTGGTCTGCTCTATTGCCTAACATCAGTTGGGCTTATAAACACCTGCAAAGCAGAGAGCCTCAAGCTACCTGAAGACAAGCTCGCTTTAGACCTCTATGCCACCACGGGACGGTTCTTTGTTCCCCACTCAGCGCTACTCACTGCGCTGTTGCACCCAGTGTCCCCTACAGAGAGCCCGGGAAGAATGCCACATTGCTCCAGTAATCCAAGGAGAATTCTGAACGTCAGGAGACACAAGAGGCGGTCAGGCTGAGGGCGTAAATGCGGCCTCAGCCCGCTGGACAGGTGCCGGCGACGTCGGAACAGTTGTACAACAGAGCCAGCAGAACACATAGTAAGGCCAGCGGGACATCAAGGACCGAGCAAATGGTAAATGGCTGGTCTGAGGAGTAAGTACAGTGGCCCCCACTCTTCCCTTGAGAAATCTGCCAGAGCGTGCATTATTACTCTTGTTGGAACTCTCTCATGAGCTAGTCTGCTGCAGCCTTGCCAGTGCCCGGAAATGCTGAAGAGACCGACATCTGCACTTTCCAGGCGTCCTAATCGTAACACGAGTCTTTTCGTATTTCCGGTAGGAGATTATGCATAATTCCGCGAAGCAGCACTGACAGTGCCTCGGAAGTGATTGATGGCGGTAAAGAAAATTATATGGCTATTCGAACCGATTTCTATTGATTTATGATGAGAAGAGCTACTGGTGGTAGCGTAAATACAGTAGAAGAAAAAGTAACTGACATCACCAGTCAAAGGCTCGGAGAGAAATACTGTAGCTATCGGCCTATCGATAACCTTATCTATTGGCCAATGCATTTTGCGGGTCTTTTACCCTGGTCTCGCATGACTTGCCCAAATAATGCGGCTGCTTGGTTGCATGGACGACCGTTGCTGGGGCAACGGAACGATCGCTGTCAATACGGCTTCGTTGCATCCATGCCTGGAGATATGAGCAACAATATGGAATATCTCTTTATTGCATTAAGAAGCACTATGAGCGAACTGGAAGAATAAAGATCTGATACTATATGAGCTAGGTAAACCAGATGACCATCCAAGCTTATGCAAGATGCTAATGGCGGTAGAACTCTTGTCTTCAGATCCACCATCGCTACGCGGAGTAGCACGCATTTCTGCGTCCCTCTTGCTGTAGCGTCCTGAATATTTGCTATAGCAATGGCGGCCTTCAGGGATCTTAATCCGCTGAAGGTAACGAAGCGGGCTTCTCGCTCGCAGTACTCGGATCTTCCTATACACGAGGCTCCAAGAAGGAGAGATATTGACGAAGAGAAATATGAATCTGAATATTCCGATGACGACAGCGAGTACTCGTCTTATCCCCCCTCTCCGGAAAGAACATCAAGGGATACTTCTGATTCGTACTCCCCGACCCGACCAATACTACATAAAAGGTCTGTTGCAGCATCGAAAAGATCTTCAAGATCTCCCGCCTACTACAGAATTCCCAACAGGATAATACGATGCCTATGTTTCTCTTTGATCTTGACTCTTATAGTTCTGATATTGAGTCTCATCCGTATGAGCATCGTTTCGTCCAGGAGGGTCGAAGTTGGGGATCTTGGAGAACGCCCACCCCCTCCACCGGCTCCGTGGGAATCCTTTAGATTCCTATCTAGATATTATGGTGGCATCCGCACCATTGTACCTCAGTCAGAAAACAGACCTGAGTATCCCTTACTCGAGGATGAGATTCTAGATTCCAATGGGACAGCCCCAGAGGAGACAATGCCGGCCATTCGTGATGCCCCCACCAGTTTACCATTTGAAGCGTACAATGGCGAGAACGCAGCAGACTACCTCCCTAGAAAGGAATGCTTCCTTGATGAAAGATCCACAATCCGTATCCCGCATCTTCAATACTATGCTGGTAGACCTCAAGGATTTCCAGACCATGTTATGGGCTCTTATGAGCTCCTTGGTATGTCAGAGAATATGTGCTTTGATAGATATGGTAGGCTGGGCCCATACGGCTATGGCTATAGCTTGAGGACAGGAGGCACCGGCACTGGCAACAGTGGGGATGCGAACGGCTCTGAAGCGGTTTGGAGATCTGAATCGGGAGAAAGCAACTGGAACAAGGTGGATTACAGAGCTGTGGATTGGGCAGCAGCTCAGCAAAGATGTTATCAAGCCAATTCTAGACGGTTTGGCTCCGTTGCGCAACTACAGAAACCAGTAAATACCTTCTCGGTCCTGGACGAAGCTGCTGAAGTGCAACGTCGAGACAGTACAGACTCGAATGAGACCGAAATCTCAACCGTGAAATACCTACCCCGAACTGCTGTTGTCATAAGAACCTGGGATGATTTTGATTATCAGGAAGAAGACATCATGCATCTCAGAGCTATGATTGCTGAGCTTTCTCTTGGCTCTGGCGGAGAATATGATGTGCATCTGCTAGTCCAAGTCAAGGACGAGGGAAAAAATCCCATTTGGGCAGATCAGGAGACTTACCAGAGACATTTGAATGAGAGTGTCCCAGAAGAATTCAGGGGTATCGCAACCTTCTGGAGCGTTACACAGATGCTTATGCTGTACCAAGGGATATTTGACAATTATGCACGTGGTCCTGAATTACCTGTTCATGGTTCCTACAGAGGACTGCAAATGGCTATGCAATGGTTTGCCCAAGAGCATCCAGAATATGACTTCTTCTGGCACTGGGAGGTTGATATTCGATACTCTGGTCATTATTATGACTTGTTCTCCAGAATTGATTCTTGGACAACGGAGCAACCTCGGAAGGGACTTTGGGAGCGTAATGCTCGGTTCTACGTCCCAGCTGTTCATGGCTCATGGGAGGATTTCAAACATATGGCACGAGTACAAACCGATATGGGTACTGATGGGCCTAGCAATATGTGGTCTGGCATAAGTGGCACCAAAGGTGTCCCAGAACGCCCGAAGGGTGACAAATCCATCTGGGGTCCAGAGCGTCCTCAAGATGAAAATGACTGGTTTGAGATTGAAAATGATCCAAAACCTCCTACATCCTATGACAAGGATAAGTATGTCTGGGGAGTTGGAGAAGCTGCTGACCTTATCACCTTTAATCCACTGTTTGATCCTGACGGAACCACCTGGCTTCTTGCCAATGATATCACCGGCTACAATGCATCTGAAGGTCTTCCACCTCGTCGAGCAGCAATTGTTTCATCAGCGAGGATGTCACGACAGCTTCTAAACACTATGCATCGTGAAACCACCTTCAAGAAACATCATGCTTTCTCGGAGATGTGGGCTCCCACCACTGCTCTACATCACGGTTATAAGGCAGTTTATGTCCCACATCCTATTTTCGTTGACAGGGAATGGCCTGTACAGTACTTGGCAGATATAATGAATGGCGGCAGGAATGGTGCCACGGGCGGATCAAGAACTAGTGTTTTTGGAGCAAGAGAGCACAACCTTTTGGGCATGACGTGGTATTATAATGCTGGGTTTGCACCAAATCTATGGAAGAGATGGCTAGGTCTCAAAGTTAATAATGACGGCGGCGAACAATTCGAATTAACAGTTGATGAGAGTAAGACGGGAGATGCAGTCAATCAGATGAAAGGTGGAGAAGGAAGGATGTGTCTGCCACCAATGCTTATTCACCCTGTTAAATCAATCGATTTACCTGTTGAGAGGACTGGAGAGGAAGAAGGAGCAGAGGAAGTAGTCGAAAGTGATCCTAATGCATGAAGGAGCTGGCAGAGGGTTGGTTTCTGTTATGAATTAAATTTGAATGGGGTATGAGGCGTTTTGAGCATTGGGCTGGATTTTCATGATAGAAGGCAACGAAATGTTGTTGGTGGGAGTTTTCCCAATTGTTATTTTTTAAGGCTGCTCTCTGTATCATGCGCTCATGTATTTTATGCGAAGAATATGAATACCATGAATTTTCAATTGAAGTACACAGTGTACTGCTTGGCCTGACTCTACTTGGATGCTGGTTTACATTATATGTATCCCCCTATCCACTCCATAACTAACTACATTCGAAATCCCCCCGTACAGCAATTTTGATTAGGTTTTGCCCTAGAGTAAAAGGCATGCTGAACCTGTCTTAAGAATTGCACAAGTGGAACATATTGAGCAAAATACGAAGCCTAGCAACACAGGACACTATAGCATCTACTAATCTAAACAGTCTTGTTTCCTCAATCCCACAAGCAGAGTTTTAGAATTACATATGTTGAGAAACAGGCATAAAGCGTTACCAGTTGCAAATATCGCCTCCTACCAGCATTGAAAGGGCCCAAGCCTAAATTATAACTTCCCATGATAGATAAATGAAATCTTTATGCAATTATTAATATCAATCGTGCTCGCCATCCTCGTCGTCCTCTTTCTTCTTCGATTTCTTGAAATGGTCCCTTCCTTCCGAGATATAGGCCTCGATCTTCTGACCACCGAAATTCCTGCCATGCATAATGCCAACGCACCGCCTGGCCGCTTCTGCTGTGATGAATCTTACACTGGCAACACCTTCCTCTTCTAGGTCATATAGGACCACGTTTGTCACATCTCCGATTTTCGAGCATTCTTCTCGGATGTCTTCTTTGATATCCAGCATGGCCGCCGGATCTTCCTCTAACTCCTGTAGTGTGAACATGTGTTTCAGGATAACAACCTTCTCCCACTTTGCATTGCGCTCCACGATAGTCGATGGATCATCATCATCCCAATCTGCTAACCTTGCGTCCAGCTTTTGTGTTCTCTTGATGATCTTCTGCTTGTCCTTCATGCTTGGCTTATGTTTCTGCTCCCCTTCTTCATTCCCTTCGGTATGCTGTACCTTCTTGTAACTCGAATCAGCGGCCTGTACTCTCATTTTCCCACTACCCTGACCGTCCTCTATCCTGAAAGGCGTATCATCCAATAACATTATGGCCATGTCCACTGATGGAGGTTTGAAGAACACAATCAATGCATCTCCCTTAAACCGGCCCTGCTCGTCCGTATATAATTTTATCCGCGGCCTTCCGCTATCAACTTCCTCTGCTATCACACCACATTTCCGGGAGAAGACCTCGTGAACTTCGTCGACGGTGACATCTAGCGGAAGACCGGTTACGTAAATTGCTGTATTTGCTCGTGGTGCTGGTGGCGCTTTGTTTTTCTTGGAGGCTTTAGGCGCGCGACCATTCTCCTGTGGCTCATTAGTATGTGTATCCAATGCGCCCTACTCTATACCACAGGCGTTCGAGGCCAATCCATATACACTGAGCCTAGCACTGTGAAGACAGAGTAGATGCAGATATTCCTAGGCTTCCAAATAGTATAACTGAATGCTAAAACTCACATCTTCCCCATTGACGTATTCCTTCTTTCTCTTCCTGTTTTTTGGTTCTACATTTTCATCTTCCACTCCATCCACCTTATATGCCTTCTGCTGCTCTTCTAACAACGCTTCGTCCAGTATTGGTACCCATCTTTTAAGCGCTGTGTCAAATTCAAACTCCGCTCCGTCATCTTGTACCAATATGAATTTATTATCAAGTTTCGCGAAAGATATTCTGTCATCCGAGTCGAATTCTTCAGGGTTCGTAGGGAACGGGATATGGGTAGCTTCGTCTTGTAGTTGTTCCATTATGAAGACTCAGGTGATATTTATGACGGCAAATAGTTCGGGAAGTCAACAGCGAAACATGATACTACTGATCGAGTAACAGCAGCTCTTTTCTTCAACAAGAAATTATGGTATGACAGGATGAATGACTTCCGATTCTAAATGGACGTCAGGTGCCCTGTTTACTACAGCGACGCTTATTTGCCTCAGGCACAAACGTATATCACCTCTTCGCTCCTCGATCTTTCTTCCTTCTCCTATATATCCACCGAAATTCGGGCGCTTTAGGCTATTCGATTGTGAAATGCAAACGAAGAAAAGTCCATCAAGTCTACATATATACAGCTAAGTGATCTTTCAACTCGTCTAGTCAATCAATATCGCGTCTCCTTTGTCTCCACCAACTCGAGATAAGATTCCTTTGATCTCGATGGCTTTCTTTATCTCTAGCTATTTTGGTAATTTGTACATGTATTTTGCTTCCCTTGAGTGTAAAGGTTATTCTTTTTTCTTCTTGAGATCTCTTTCTGGTCGAAATGTTCTCCTGGTCGAACTCCTAGGTTGAATCATTAGGATACAGGATGAGAGTGGCACGCCTCAGTCTACGCAGCTAAAATCCCCATATCTTACTCAAAGCTTTGTTATTTGCTTTAACTATAAATCAGAGCGCTTTGGAGGTCGCTATGGTCTATGCGATTAGGGACCCAATATAGGATTTTGTGCGATTTCTTATGTCACTACTGAGATTTTAGATTGCCATAATATCATTAGACCAAATTCTAAGGAGATCCGCTATAGTAGCGGTAATATGGTATTTGCCTCCTCTTGTCTAAACAAATATCTCTGCGCTCTACCAGCTCTCTTCTGCAAGCATGCAACATCTCATTACAAAGCTAAAAGAAAACCACCCGTCAAGGCGGAATCAGAAATGCCTGTTGCACCACAGCCAGAGCCATTATCCCTTCGAGATCTTATTGTCACTCATCAATCCAAGAGACTTTGGTGTGATCCAGATGTTTGGACGGACGAGCTCTTAGAACTGCTCCAATGCACAGTCCACTCTGATGAAGACCCAACTGTCGATGATGATGACCTTACATTCATGTTTGATTATAACGCTAGGAATTTAAAAGGACCAATCTGGCAAATATACGAGTGTAGCCTCTCTGAGAGAAGAAGAGATGCTGATATTAGTGAGTTGTTCCACTGTATTGTCATCGAGGTTGAGGCCAAGATAGACTCTGAGATTATATTCCGATAGTAAGTTGGTGCAAATTCAAGCCCCCTAACACATCATCAACTTGCTCACAAGCCTAACTATAAGTTTCGAAACCATTCCCCTATACTATGGTGGCAAAGCTGTGGCAGAAGTTGGTGTTCGATATTTCATTCAAGAGAAGGGAAGAGAGAACAACCTTTGTGCATACATAGATACCTCCTGGATGACCACTATTACCGGATTTCAGAACTTTGCCCGCCGAGCAAGCAAGCATAAACGCAAGTGCTCTATGTTCAACCCATGCGTCGGATGTCTTGTCGTCGAATACAGCATTGACCCATATTTTGTTGCCGTGTTGATTGCTATGGCTCAAAACTCGCCACGGCTTGCGAAAGGCGAAACCAGATCAGGCCCTACCATTGTAAGAGGACATTTCCTCTCTTCACATTTATTTTACATCAGTTGCTAATCATACCTGTAGGTTCACCTAGTCACGCCAAATAAGGCTCGTACCGCCTTTGACTGGTATACAGCTGCGATATCTCCTGCATTTCTATCTAAATTTGACCAACCATACAAGCATTTTGATGCACCTCTAGATGTTACGAAACAGACGATACCACTCACGTATGATAATATCTGTAGCCTCATTAGTGACCCAACTTGGCTGGGTAGAGAGAAAACCAAGCCCCCTCTAGGCAACTGTTTGCGGTACAAAGGCAAGGGGAAGGAAGAGCATGGGATGGACGACGGTTTGTCCAACATTATCTCACTCATTGCCAAAGTGTCTACGCCAATCCGACATTTCTGAACGGTCGCTCTTTTTCTTAGAACTACCAACCGAAGGGATGGGTTTGCCCCTATATTCATTTACTTCTTTGTTGAAAATTATTCTACCTTCACAAGTAGAATTAGGAAAACTATCATGAACGAAACAAAGTCTCCTCGCTACTTTTCTTTGCCTACTTTAGAGCTGGAATTCTTCCTGCTCGAACATCCTGCTTTTTATGCTTTTGACGCTTTTCTTAACACTGCGCCTATCACTAAATTGGTTTAGAAGTTTAGAGAATCTGACTAGTAGCAGGTAGGAGAAAAAGAATTCACTAACACTTCTATATATAGAGAATATTACATACAGCTCCAATTACTCATCTGGTGAATTGCGTTGTCTTTGGTCGTTTTACTCATCAAACTATTCATATTCTACATTGAATGTGTAAATGAGCATTATTCAATAATCCAAAAGATTCCTTTTTACTCGCTCTCTTGGGTATAAAAAGCCCCACCCCTTCCAAGCATCTTTCTGATTTTCTTTATCAATTCTGAATACAGCTATATCAGGCTCTACATGACAAAGATCGATGCCATTGCTGTGGATTCCAAAGGACCCCGAAATCTTTGAGTCCACAAACATATGTATCAGGCTCATCGAAGGAATCAAAGTAGGCAAGCGGAGAGTAGCAGCTGTAAATCGCATGGCACCAATCTGAACAATCGTTGTTGTCCAAACTCAAACAGAGATCGCAGGGCGCTTCTCTGGATCAAGTGAATAAGAGAGCTATGTTGATTTAGACTAGCCTTCCTGAGTGCCAATAATTCGCACAGTGCTCTTTCCTATATGGTATGCTTGCTGCTCCTTCCAGATTCAGAGGAGACACAGCAGAATATGTAAGTTTCTCGCTGAGTCCAGCATTTAAATTTCCAAAATAACAAATGGAACCCTCCAAAGAAGGTGCCATAAGTGTTCTCTCTGAGATCGGAGCGAATGCAGAGCGCAACACTCGTGCAGGCGACATTTAATGCATGCCACCGCGTAAGCGATGTTAAGCAAACCCGAGGCAGACTTTTCAGTCTTCACGGTGTACAATTCCACAGACAGGGTGTGCGGAAAGTTCAACGACAGAATAAAAACCCTAGAGGGGGCCATAAAGCCCATTGAAAGCCAAAGTGCAACCTTTGAGGAGAGAATTATGAAGCTGGAAGCCGACACGCACGACGTCGCCATGGACAGACTTGAGTTTGTGAGGTGGAACTATACAATCAACTTCATAAAGTGGCTGCTAAAGATCAAGCCGAGGGAATATGACGCGGCTACCTGGCCAGCAATGGCACAAACTATCACTGAGGAACAGTTAGAGAAAACGGGGTTGCCAGAGAGGTGAAGCAAAAGATTCTGGATCCTATCGAAAGTGTAAGTACATTTACTCTTATGCTGAACAGATGTTCTAACAAAATATCAGATCGGAGTGATGTAAAATAGAGCTCCACATCCGTCTGCTTTGCGGTTCGCGTATTTCTTGAAGAAGCATGGGACGATAGAGGACCAACTATTCTGGAACAAAGTATTCAAAGTGAAAGAGAAGATGCTATTAATACCACTGTCGCTAAGGTATGCAAGAGAAATTCAAGGACAATGAAATTCAGATGGTTTTATCTTTGTATGGTTGATACCGTTGGCACAGAAGTATACCAGGGAAGTTTTCAACTCAATGGGTTATTGATAACCATCTGCTTCACGCTTCGCATACCTCCTAAAGAAGTATGGGACAATAGAAGAGCAGCTTTTCTGGAACACGGTTTTCTGGGTCAAGGAACTTATGTTGTTGGTACCGTTGGCAGCGTTGGCAAATAAGTATGCGAAAGAAGTCTAGGACAACGAGTTATGTAGATAGTTTCATTTTCGTATAGTTGATACCGTTAACACAGAAGTATCCCAGGAAAACTTTAAATACAATGAATTATTCAGATAGTTTCATCTTTGTACATCAGCCTTCGAGTAGAAATTATTAGAATATACCTGAACGCCTTCCAACTTTCTTTTGGCAGCTGCATTTAAGACCCCGCCACCCAGCGCCAAGAACAATGTCTAATCTACAAAACTTGAAACAAATGAGCTTTCAGTTCTGAAATGTTAACATCAGCAACGTGAATATGACTACATTGACGATTCGAAACTTGACAACAACTCCTTTAGAGTTAAAGCTGGTGGAGCGGTTTGAGAGAGTTCAACCAGATAACAAGAACCCCCTCGCTGAGATCAACGATATCCCTGTTATCGGCAATTTCACCAAGTCCTTGAACAGCTTCATCACCAAAAACGTCACCTCTCCAACCTCTCCCCAACTGGCACAGAAGTCAGAGAGTTTCAGTCACCAGGATGTCTCAATTCTAATTAGTCCCTTTGAATCAAAATCCACAGATATCCAGCGGAAGCCCAATGAGGTGCTACGGCTGACGTTCGAGAATGAGGGGCAGAGATACCGCGTCGATACGCCCACTCCTTCAGAGAGATCTCTGGTTATGACCCCACTTGCTTCAAACCCTCGACATGAATACACGGCTGTCTATCTTCCCAATTCACCACACTTAGCTATTTTCTCTTCCGCAAAGCTTGAATCATGGATGAGCAAGCTGAAAGATGAAACCCCGCTTTCAGCCTTGAGCATCCCCGGAACCCATAACTCTCCAACCCACCACAAGGCTCTGCCCTCTGTACGCTGCCAAGCAGTCAGTGTAAAGGATCAACTCAATAATGGAGTTCGATTCCTCGACATCCGTGTCCAACCCGAATCTCCAGATGACGCTTCCAAAGATGGACTGATCCTCGTCCACAGTGCATTCCCCATCTCATTGACAGGCAACAAGTACTTCCGTTCTTTGGTCAATACAGTTTTCGAGTTTCTCGAAGCCAACCCTACCGAGACGGTCATTATGTCCTTAAAACGTGAAGGCGTTGGTAAGGCAACTGATCAGCAACTGAGCAAGATCCTCAGGAACCATTACGCAAATGACAACTCCAAATGGTTCACGGAGAATCGTATTCCAACACTGGGCGAAGCACGTAAAAGAATCGTCCTCATGCGTCGATTTGCCCTGGATGATTCCCTGAAGGGCGAATGGGGTGGTAAGGGTTGGTGCATGGACGCAGAAAGCTGGCCAGATAACTGCGCTGATGGGATGTGCACCAGCGGAGAGATCAGAGTGCAAGATTTCTACGAGGTCATGGAGACTGAGAACATTGATAAGAAGATTCAGCTCTGCCGTGACCAATTGAAGCGTTCTTCTGAGGTTACCTGGGCCCTTGGAGGTCCGGATCCCGTTGCCCAAGCGGCTAAGCAGCCTTTCTTCATGAACTTCTTGAGTGCTTCTAATTTTTGGAAAGCGGGCTGTTGGCCAGACAAGATTGCTGAGAAGGTTAATCCTGCGACTATAGATTTCCTATGTAGAGAGCACCACAATGCGGATGGAAGTGTGCTTAAAGGAGATGGTGGAACTGGTATAGTAGTTTGCGATTGGGTAGGGCATAATGGGGATTGGGATCTGATTAGATGCATTGTGGGTATGAATTCGAAACTAGAGATGCGAGAGAGGACATAATAAGGACATGGATTGTTCGATTCTCATACCCCTAAATATGTTACAGATAGAATACATTTTTAGTCTTCAAATAGTTAAGATCATTATTCTGCTTTAGGTTTCTGTTCGTCTTCCAACATCGTCCTTCTTCCCTCAACCGTGAAGTATAGACTCTTAGACGAACTCTCTAGAGTATTAGTGAGGCTAGCACTAGTACCTTGCAGCAGAGCCACAAGCTGAGCACGCAGGCCATCCAGACCACCTTCAATACCTCCCACCCATCTGGTACTATCGACATCGAACACTTTACCCTCTACTCGGGCTCCAAGCAATAATAACTTCTGCAAGCCTCCCTGAACGTTGGGCTCATGGTATCCTGGATTGGCTTTTCTAGTAGGAGCAGGGAATAGTGGAGCATTTGGCGAGAGAATTGATAATGCAGCTTTCAGGTGCTGGGGCGAAACATTCGGGAATGTAAGTACCGCAAGCGGTCCCGAAAGTAATGGTGCGAGCTCATGAGCAGTCCTCTTTTTGACAACGGCTTCATGTGCAGATTCAGATAGCGTATGCGATAGGACGCCAGATTGGCTCACATCTGGCTTGTAGAACTCCACAACTCGCAATGCGGCCGCAAAGATGCCCGTTTGAATAGTCTGCAACTTAATTCCTTCAGCAAGATTCTCATGCGGCGGCTGTCCTGCTGCAACTTGTGCTTCATCAACCTTCCGCAGCGCCCTGGCCAGTTCTCGTCGGACCCCAATCCATTCCGTGGAGGTCAAGTTGTTGTGTTGAAATAGGAGCATGAGTGGTGTGGAGCGTAGAAGAGAGGCATATTGCCGGAGGAGTTGTGATTTGCGGAATTCGGGGGGTTTATATGACGGTGGTTGAGTTTTGGGGTATAATGGCGTCGGGATCTGTAAGCCTGGGATTTGTCCAGCTGCTGTGTTTGGTGCGGCTGCTGATGCTGCTACGGTAGCATATTGTCGTGGTGGTCTTATGGCTCTTTTACATCGTAATATTGAGGCTACTGCCCTTGAGGGGGGCTGTATTCGTGGGGGCATCCTGTAATTGTATATTAATATGGGCTGAATCTATGCAATTGGCGAGCAATTTGGGCCTGCTAACCTTTGGAGTTGTTCCGTTAAGATAAGATGGATATCCCGAGCTGGATTTTGAGGAATATCAAAATTCTAGAAACGGATAAGCGCGCATAATTTCATTGTGGCCTGGAATAATGGGCAGTGAGAAGCTTGGTGACTAAGCTCATGCATTTTCCTAGTAACTATTCTCGAGAATTGGACATCTATATGATGGCCTAACGTGGATTAAGCTTATGGGATACGAATTATTATTCTGCATTTCTCGCTGTTGGATTCGTCGGTCTCAGAAATTTGCACCCGTTGATCGTGCTGTAGAAATAGCAAAGGAGACCCTGTGAGTGCCTGAAGTTACAGCGACTTCTCAGGCTTCTAGAACCCCGCATTACACTGTAACTGTAGTGCATACCAAGAGACTTTGCCATTGCGAAATATCCAATTCTATAATTAAACTACCATGATTCGTGTGATTTCCTGTTCTCCATGGAATTTTATACACAGCCATTATTGTGTGACATAGAAAGCTACGATCTTTTCGTAATTCTTGAAAGATTGTTGAAAGAATGCTTCTTCTTTTAAAGAACCGCTGGTTAAAGCGGCCTCGGCTCGCTCACTAAACCCAAGCCATATCTGGCGAGAACAGGGTTTTCATGGGGGAGTTAATAAATATAGACTGGACTATTATGAGTCAGTCTATGGTGACTTTCCCTTAAGAGAAAGTTACCTTTCACCAATTCGTTCAATTGATATCTAACTTTACCAGAAAAGATGGATCAGACTTTAGATCCAAGCGCTCCAGAGAAGCTGAGCATAACCCCTCTTCTCAAACGGCTGTGGCCATCGCCTGGTGATGCGAATGTAACAGCCGATGAGATTGCCGTGGCCATTTCTCATATTTTCACAGATCAGTTGTCGCCGGTTCAGACCGGTGCGCTTCTGACATGTTTACACTTCACGGGATGGGATACCAAGGCCGATGTCATTGCAAAATGCGCGGAAGCCATGAGAGCAGCCGCATCTCAGACTGACAAGCAAACACTGGACCAAGTAATCAAGACTCATGGGAAGCCAGAAGGAGACTATAAAGGTGGCCTTGTAAGCTGAATGTTTTTGCGCCTCATAACAAATCTACATGTCTCGCTGATAATTGGCAAAAGTGCGACATTGTTGGAACGGGAGGTGACTCACACCACACATTCAACATTTCCACCACCTCCTCCATTCTGGCCTCGTCTCTTCTCCTTATAGCCAAGCATGGCAATAAGGCCTCAACTTCAAAGTCGGGTTCGGCAGACTTGCTAAATTCCACATTACCCACTCCTCCAAACCTGTGGTCGGTTTCACCCAGTACTATTGCCAAGGTTTATGAAAACACAAACTATGCTTTCCTCTATGCCCCTGTCTTTCACCCGGGAATGAAATATGTTGCTACCGTCCGGAGAGAACTCGGATGGAGAACAATTTTCAACTTATTAGGGCCTCTCGCAAACCCTGTAGAGGACCGCATCGAAGCACGTCTAGTTGGCGTTGCGAGAAGAGACATTGGCCATACTTTTGCTGACGCCCTCAGAATGGGTGGTTCTAGAAAAGCAATGGTTGTCTGTGGAGAGGAAGAGCTAGATGAAATTAGCTGCGCAGGGAAGACTCTGTGTTGGAGATTGGTAGATCGATCAACCCACGAGCCTGGAAATCCCGATGATGTGGATATCGAGAGCTTCAGTATCTCGCCAGCGGACTTTGGACTGCCACCACATGCCCTGGCAGACGTTTCGCCTGGCAAAGAGCCTCATCAGAATGCAGAGATTCTTATGAAGTTAATTAGGAATGAACTTCCTAAAGATGATCCTATCTTGCATTTTGTATTGATGAATACCTCTGCTCTATTCGTGGTAGCAGGTATTTGTGAAGCAGATACAAGCAACATGGGTCCTGGTGACGATGGTAAGGTTATCACAGAGAGAGGACCAGGTGGAGGTAGATGGAAAGAAGGTGTTAGAAGGGCTAGATGGGCTATTGAAAGCGGTGAGGCTTTCAAACAATGGAATAAGTTTGTGGATATTAGCAATAGTATAGGTAAGGGCTAGACACCATTTCACGACGAAAAGAAAATTGTATATATTCACTTGGCGATGTGGATACGGTCTTGAATAATAGAATACCAGTGTGCATTTCCGGCATTCGTTCATTCGAGTCACTATTGGAATAGAGTTATAGTATATAACATTAGGGAGAAACATGATCTAGTGCTGTCAAATCTTTCGAGCACTCTTTAGATGAGAATAATGGTTGTCAGCATATTCATGCTTGACGTGGTATCACCCCAAAAAGCATTTCCCAAACGCCATGCGAGAAACAAAAGATCTGGACCCCGTGTCTGTCCTGCGTATAACGGACGGAAACCGAAATCAGGAACGCCATTGAGCATATCCCGTATATATACCCTTATCCAAATACAAGAGCATTAACAACATGGTCTTCGTTCCAGCCTTGGGCCAGAAGAGACTGGTTCTCTTTGAGGATTTTACCCATGTAGGCAATTTTTATACGCTTCGGGCCCGTTATCTATTGAACTGTTAGTGGTATTGAAAAAAGGGAGAAGTCGCGAAACAGCATACTCCGGCCTCTTCAAGGATCTTCCGACTTAGCAATCGCACCGAGTCGTTCTTCCCAATATTAACTATTACATCAGCCCCGTTACCTTCGCTCAACCGTGCTTTGACCTTGATGAGGTCTTTTGCGCTAATAACTGCTTTGCCTTTTTCTTCTCTGCGTTTCAATACTTCTTCCTCATCTAACTCATCATCATCCGCAGTCTTGCCACCTTCTCCACCCACGCTTGATTCTTCATCCTCTGCATCCTCTTGCATATTCGTAGGGTCAGAAACAATCCATTCAGGCAGGGAATAGAACGCCCCTAGAGCATCATATACTCCATTTGCTAGATCACCAGTGGGCACCGTGATTCCGGCTGCTTCAAAGATCTGTCCCGCCGTTGCCACTCCGCCATCATCATCGTCTATATCTCCGCCAGTCCACAGGATTTCCAGTGCAACTCGTATGGTCTGCCATATTTCTGGGCGGCCAGTGACACGAGTATCAAAGAAGTCTCTCCGTTCTTTGTCGAGCTGTGATCGAGTCCACACACGGTTACGACTCTTCCAGATATGCAGAATCAAAGGTCGGTTGATATGTGCATCGAGACGCTGTGTGTTTGCAGGCCGATTGCTATGGCTTGAGCCACGTGTTGAAGGGCGTGGTATAGCAGAGTGGGATTGTGCCTGAGAGGAAGTGATTGCTCGCGAGGACGAAGTGGGCTCCGCTGAAGTGGGGTATGGAGAAGAGGATACTGCTCTTGAACTACAACAGCCCTGCGATTCTGGCCATTAGAATTTGCGGCGAAGGATGCTAGATCGAATGATGCTACAGGATTAAGAACCACTTACCATGGCTTCTCACCATGTGTCGAGCAAAGTGGCCCGACACACACGCTTGAGAAAATATCAAATACAACAATCGAGAGAAGTAACTAACGAGCGATGTGTGCAGTTCATCTACCAGTACAAATATCGCCTGGCTGTCGCATGATACCCGCCACAGCTACTTATGCAGAGCAAAGTGAGAGGCAAGGATAAGGAAACAGACCAACAGATAGAGGAGAATGAAGACAATGTGTACTGCATGGAGATCTTATCAGAAGAGGATTAGGGAGTACATTTGGAGGTATGTACGTAGCCGTGGCAGAAAAAAAGAGAGAGAGGCAGTCAATAATATCAGTGAGGAGCGGTGGAAATGGGGTGGTGGAGTGAGGGAGGCAGGGTCGCCCAGCGCAGGGCCACGACGTTCGCAGCTGCTGGAGGCAGGGGGATTGAGTGGGTTGACAGAGCCCGCGAGGGTTGCAAGCTCGCTGCTTCTAGCCAGAACCCGCGCCGGCCTAGAAAGCTTGATGGCGCACCCGCCCAGCTATTTTTGGCCGTCACCTGACTGCGCCCAGCCTTGGAGTAAATAACACAGTGCAGATGGCGTGAGCTTGCACCTCTTGGCTCTCTCGCGATGTGGTCAAATACATCATCATCATCAGATATCTAGAAGTGGGGACCAGATCTAGATACTGTAAGAGAAAAGAAAACGGCAATTCCCGATCTTGGAGTGTTACTTGTATACCAAGACCTCGCCGGATCGTACCTCGTAACTGTGTTGCGTGTACACGAAGCGGGCGTGTGCATCCATCCGCTCACTTTGCTTCTTCCAAGCTAGAGCAGAAACGCATCACAGGAACTAACTACTAACTCCGCAATTTAGTAATACAGCCATGTAGTATTCTCACCACTCAGCTTAATTGGTATGGTTTAAGCTGTAAATATCGGTGTTTTCCTGTTGAAAGCGGAGAGTGAGTCAAGGGATATTAGTAAAGATACTTCGCTAGCCCATTTAGGCAAGGCTGAAAATGTACGCTTCTGCCATTTTTCACCGCCCTCAAAAAGTTCAAGGTCCAGAGCCTTGGCTGGTAATTATCAATCGAACATCATCCAAACACGCCTCGGTCAACTACAACTCCCACGCTCCGTGTCGCCCTTACCATCTGAGTTACAAGATAGCCAAACGAACCAACTGCAACCATGTCTCGTGAAGCTTACCAAGTTCCAACCTCTGCACCGGACCCAACTCGCGGCCAGAGCTCCCAGTTTGATCTCTCTGGAGGCCCCGCCATTAACTATCTGTGCGGCGACTGCAACTCGAAGGTGCCTCTAAAGCGTGGCGATCCAATTCGATGCAAGGAATGTGGTCATCGTGTTCTGTATAAAGAGCGGACTAAGAGGTAAGCGAGCTGTGATGGTGGCGTGGCGCTGGAGTTCCGTACTAATACTGCAATTCAGAATGGTTCAGTTTGAGGCAAGATGATACACGAGAGCTACAGAATAACAAACGCACTTCGATAAGGAAGCGGCTCTTGGCAGAGGAGTTCTAATTTTTGCTGAATTGGCATGGCACAGGGCGTATTGGGTTAAAGGCAAATACTTGGGGTTTGGAATGTCTCATGTCATACTATCAGAGAGGATATAATTTGACGCTTCTACGATATCCCTTCATTCAATCATCATCTTGATCATAAATGTCATTTTCTATTTCCCAAAAAGAAAGATACCTTGCGCCGCCCAGATGCTTTCCGCCGAACTCCTCTTGATCCCGATAAAGTGCCTGTGGTTTACTTTTTATCTCATTTGACTTGCCCGAAGATACCTTGTAAAGCTGTAATCATCTTCCTTTGAGTTGCCTCCTCCAGTCTCTTGAAGCGCCTGCTGGTATCTTTCTGTAAGCGCTGCATTGTCGTCAGGTTCTCCTTCGCTATCATCTGCCTCATCCTCCATATCACTTAGAGTTTCCATATCATCCGTATTTGCTACCTGTTTCTTCCTAGAGGAGGGCTCCCCTGAAACAGCCATGTCGTTCATGAGCTTGTCCAACTCTTTCTGCCTATTCGCTTCCTTCTGTTCTTCTCTTTCCTTCTTTCTTCGTTCCAACTCCGGCTTATAGTCACGGTTGAATTCCTCTCTCTTCTGCTCAACAGCTTCAAAGAACTCCTTGACTCCGGCTCCTGTCATCGAGCTGACACCAACAACACTGAGGTGACTGTAAAACTCCTCCAGCACCAGGCTCATGCTGTTCAACAAGGAGCCCATATAACCGCTTCCACCACCCAAGGTACCTTCGCCTCCTTCGATACCTCCAAAACTACCAGCCTCTTCCTCCTCCCTCAGCGCAGCTTGAAAGGCTTCAAAATCTGTCATCCAATCCTTAGCAAAATCCGCATCCTTTACATCAGTCTTGTTGAAAACCAGAATCATGGGTAGCTTGGTCTTGTACAAGATACTGCAAGCATAGAGCATATTGCTCATGAAAGTACTTGTAGAAGCTGTTCTCGGAGTATCGATGATATATGCGATCACTGTTGGGAAAGTCGATGCTAAGGAATCGAGTAAAATGCTTCCTGATGCACTCCATACAAAGACCTCGATCTGGCCCGGGGTATCAACCAATATGTTTTTAATGGGCTTGGCATCCGGCTTGGAAGGATCGGGTGTTGTTCTCTTATCAAGAAGATTTAGAATTTGGTCGATCTTGGTGGCGAAGAGATTCAAAGACGTTAAGATACCACCGTTTGGACCGAGATTGTAGCTTTTCATCACTTCTTTATAGTTGACGGAGTCGCGGATATCGATGTTGCTATCAAATGGAACATTTAGAACGGCAGGATCCAGATTTATAACATATGGTGGTTCTCTCTGCGCATGCAAATGCGCATTTATTCGTTGCATGAAAGTCGTCTTGCCAGAGCCTGGTGGACCCAAAAAGTTAGCTCAGTAAAGAGCAATATCCAGATTATATGTTCTCATACCTGCCATTCCCACGCATACAATAGCTACAGGCTGAGAAGCCTGATTACCTTGAGGGGCCGCCATATCTTCCTTCTCAGCGCCTCTCAATCTGGAGTTGTAAGGCTGTTGAGATTGCGGGGTGCGAGGTGGGATGTCTCGTCAAATTTAAATTCGGCCATCGGCTCCAAGCTCTAGAGTGCTTCGCTTCCTTGTTTCGACGTCACGACACGACATCCCTCAGACAAAATTTCCAATGGATGGCCTCGAAGAGTTTGAAAAGTCTCTGGCAGCCGAGAAGCAAGCTAGAGAAGAGGCCGAAAAAGAGAGGACCCGTGATAAGCATCACGACCGACGCAAACATCGACACCATCACCGCCACCACAGATCGAAAGATCACGACGATGAAGATGACCGAGACAGAGATGATCATAAGCACAAAAGATCAAGACGTTCCACTGACGAAGATGACCACCATCACAAACGCTCGAGGTCTTCAAAGGCTGAGGAGACCTTACCTGAATTACAAGAAGAAACCACTGAGCCAAAGCTTACCCGAGATGCCTGGATGACCGCGCCATCTGCTTTGGATATTGATTATATACACAAAATTTCGAAGAGTGATGAAAAACCGAAGGTTGAATCGAGGCCTGATTATGATTTAAAGATACATAAGAACGAGCTCAACACGCGTCTAAACGATCTCGCAAATGGTACGAACTTGGAAGATATTGGGAATGAGCCATCCCAGCATGAAGTATCATATACATTTGGAGACTCAGGAGCGCAATGGCGTATGACCAAGCTTAAGGCTGTGTATACTCAGGCAGAACAAACAGGCAGACCAATTGATGAAATCGCCATCGAGCGGTATGGCGACCTACGAGATTTTGATGACGCGAGAGAAGAACAAATTGAACTTGACAGACGCAAGCTCTACGGCGAAGGCTATGTGGGGAAAGAGAAGCCGAGTGGAGAGCTTTTCCAGGAAAGAAAGATGGATTTAGGTCTCAGATCGCGTGGACACGAGAAGCAGGAGCAAGAGAGTGAGCCCATAGATTTACGACAAGGAGCAGTATTGAAAAGGGAGCCACCAGTTCCTGATCAAACTACCCTTAATCGGCTCAAGGCTCAGCTTATGAAGGCTAAATTGAAAGGTTCCCCAGATGTTGCGCGTCTGCAAGCCGAGTTTGATGCTGCCATGGCTGTTCATACAAATGCGGAGCCTGAAGTTATAGTGTTAAGTAAAATGGAGAATCGCATGCTAGCAGGAACTCGGGGTGAGGTTAAAGCAATCAACACCAAGCGTGGTCAAGAACGCGGTTTAGTAGAGCAAAACGAAGACATGAGCATTGAAGATATGGTTCGGGAAGAGCGTCGAACAAGAGGCCAAGCTGGTGGAGAAGGTCGACTTGCAGCTGAACGGATTGCAAAGGATATGAAATTCGACAATGATCTTGATTATATGGACGATAATGCTAATACGCTTGCAAAACGAGTTCAAAAATCGGAGACCAACCTGAAGAATGCCGCTATTGGGGAGTTCCAGAAGATGAACCGGATACTGGACAATTGCCAACTATGTCACCACGAGGAGAAGAATCAACCCCCTATCGCGCCGATAGTTTCATTAGCAACCCGGGTTTACCTTACCCTACCTACTGAGCCGGAACTTAGTGACGGTGGTGCTGTGATTGTGCCAATTGAGCACAAAACAAATCTGCTAGAGTGTGATGACGATGAATGGGAAGAGATTCGCAACTTCATGAAGTGCCTAACTCGTATGTATCACGATCAAGGGCGCGCAGTTGTGTTTTACGAAAATGCTGCAGCTCCGCAGCGGAAGTTACATGCCGCCATGCAGGTCGTCCCACTACCGTATAGCCTGGGGGAAACAGCGCCAGCGTTCTTTAGAGAGGCCATCCTTTCGTCCGATGAAGAATGGACACAGCATAAGAAACTGATCGACACGGCAAAACGAGCGCGTGAAGGGCTCGGGAAACTCTCCTTTAGGCGATCAATCGCAAAAGAGATGCCATATTTCCACGCATGGTTCGAGATGGATGGGGGTCTTGGTCATATTGTTGAAGACTCAAACCGTTGGCCAAGAGGAGATCTGTTTGCGCGGGAGATTATAGGCGGTATGCTTGATGCCGAACCTGATGTGATCAAAAAGCAGGGGCGATGGCACCGAGGGGATAAGAGAGTCGAGGACTTCAGAAAGCGTTGGAGGAAGTTTGACTGGACCCGTGTTCTCACCGATGGTTAGGGGGTTACCGGTGGTAATGATAGCCTGAGTGAAAGATGTGGAAGGCTTAAAGCAGGCGGTGGTCCAACGGGCCGGTTGCCGGCTAAAGTCGTCGAAGACGGTTGATATTCCCAAACTGGCAATAAGAGTACACATCAACACAGATAATCACGATTCACCAACATTTTAGAGATGTGCACCGCTCTTAGCGGAGCGTGCCTACTGTAGTTCAGAAGAAGAACAGGTTGAGTTCCCTTTTTGGGCTCCTCCGGAGGCTACGGGAATTATTTGACGTGCAGCAATATGGAATCGGATCAACTATTAGACGAGATGCACACAAGCGACTCTCTTACGTACGGTAGCACAGCCTCGGGAGGAAATAAGGGTTATGATAGAGATCTGGCTAGATCGGTTCGATTGGTACTGTAGATCGAGGAGTGGTCTTGGGTGAACCGTACACTTCATTACCCACGTTACAAAGAGTAATTTAGAGTGGTGACAATTTGAATGATCGGAGGTATTGCGGCCCGTTTTAAATACTCTCAATTACAGGGGAATGCTAGTGAGGAAGTTCTGCACCTAGAGGCAGGCATCTTGGAATCTCTGAATCTCTTGAGCAAAGCAGATGCATATGCAGCTGCGACCGCGGGTCTGCTTACCTCAGGTACCGTGCCGGGAGATTCTCCGAAGCATAAAGAAGATCCGGCCGAGTGGAGTTGAAGGCGGCGTGGGAATGGCTTCCTGTTGGCGGATGCACATGTACGGTCGATCCTCGATACCAAATTTCTGAAAGGAAACGCAAATTAGATCTGCAACCCCAAGCGCGCAATACAAAGTACAGTCAGACGGCTGATGTCGGCGAGGCGTTCGGCGGATCCGGCAGAAGCCAGCATCCCGGCCAGCAAGCGACCCCGTCAATGCCTCACTTGTACAGTAGCTCGAGTAGCACCTGGCACTCTGGCACTCTTTGGCCGTGACATGTGCAGAGAGCTGGCCTCGACCGTTGCCAACGGTGCAATAATGCAACCGTAACGTTTAGAAGAAGTCCACAAGCTCTCGCGTTGTACTCTGTAATGAAGAACCCATCTTATTGGACACGGCCAACTCAGCAGAAGAGGAGAGTGGAACACCGAAGTGCTCCATCATTATTGGGGACCAACGTGACAGGTCAACCACCAAGTCTCAGCTCAGCTTATCACTCTTTCTACAACACGCTCTCCGCCTTCTCCTCCCTTTCTCAAGGCCCATCCACAAGATGAATCTGGACCAATTCAAAGCCCCCATTGGCTCGGATAATTCCTCCATTGGCAGGCCAATTCTTCGCATTTCTGGAACTTAGAAGCTCCACGGATGCTCAGTGGAGCTTCCTTGCGGAGTAGAGTAGCCGACCTTTCTTTACGACCGGCGACAACAACGAAAGAAAAGATACGAGGCGCATCTTAATGTGCTTTTTTGGGGCACACGCCGGTATTTCTTTTCTCAACTATTGCCCTTTGCGGACAGCTGGCAAGCATGCATCAACAGGATTAGTGCACACTTTATTGGCGCGCTCAGTCGCGTGCTACAGGAAGAGAGGCTCGAGGTAGCACAAAATGCAAAAAATCTATCCACATCCTTGAATGGTCTTTGAAACAGGATACATTACGTAGCGCGCACGTTCCGGCACAGCTGCAGGAAGAGGTTGCCTTAATAAATTGAAAAGAAACAGCATAAAGAGTCTAGGCCACTCAAGCAAATTATTATATAGGCGATCCTGACATATGATATGCCATCAGATCTCCAAAGAGTTAATCGTTAGCTATCTGTATTCGAGTACTCTGCACTGTGTACGTCCGTTGTCTTCTCAAGCCACAATACGGAAGTAATTTTTACAGGAAAAAAGAGCAACGTGTGTAGGGAGGTATCGTATTCTCAATCATCCTAGCAGCTGCTGTGTCGACATGTACTCCGTTCGCTAGACCCTGGGGTTGAAGTTCAATCCTGTTTCCTAAAGGAGCATCTGGCTGTTGGATTCCGAAGCTCAATCGCAACCAGCAACATGGTTCCTCATCCACCCGCTACGGTGTCTTTAACGGTTGCGAATCCTCGGCATGAAGAGGAGGTTTGAGGCAAAAAAGCCTCACAACCACTGCGCGCAGTATTGTAACAAAAGAGGGCTAACCGTAGCAGAAGCATGCCGGTACAACAATGTCTTGTGAATAACGGGCTGAGAGAAGCAGCTTCCATGCCTTCCATCGCTTGTGGCCCTCCTCGTGCCGTTGACGAGCCGCGCAGACGACCATGACAGGCCCTCGGTTTCGTTTCTTCTCGCCTCGCCCTCGCCTTTTTGCTCGTCTCCTGATTCAGCAGCTGCAGCGCCTCCTCAACAACACGCTGCGTACCTGTACGACCACAACAGGAAACTTCATTGTGGTGGCGTGGTTGTAGTTGTAGTGCAGTGCTACATACACCGTTAATTATTCTTTTTTTTGTTGCTGCAAAAGGCTTCAGTATTGTCGAATCGACGACGTGGTTCTCTCTGCATTTGGTTCTGGCTGTTCCTACTGTAAACTTTCCAACTATTGCCCTGATTGTTCTCGGCTCTGGTGTCAGTAAGTGTATACGAAACCTTCAGGTACGGAGGTACGTAAGAACAACCACTTTACCGAGTCAAGTTGCATGGGCCCGTTTATGACAGTCTGGCTTGTCCTAATTGAGCATTGTCAGTTAATTATGCCAGTGTCTCTTGTCTACCTGTAGATGAGCTACAGAGTACCATAGAGCACGTAGAGCAAGGCACACGATACTCTTAATCTGCAATTTTCCCTTTCACTCTCAACTCCCATGAGCTCTCAACTCTCAAACGCCCAGTCGAGTCCCGAGGCCTTGGAACCTGCGACCTTGGACGTGCGTGCCGGATTGGTGAAAGGACGGCTTTGAGATCCGCAACGGCCTTGGATGCGCGCTAGACCCGAAGCGGGATGGGCCCAGGCTGGCGCAGCGCAGAAACGCAACAAACAGGCGAACGTAGGCGAGCCAGCATTAAATTATTACAGCATTATTCACTCCAGCAGCATCTGGGCGTTGCAAAAGGGACATGCTGCGCCAGTTTGCCTAATTCGCGCGCGAAAGGGGGTTTGACGTTTAATTTATCATTACTGTGCTGCGCTCTCTGCTCCTGTTCCCCCTTTGCTTGCTTTTTACTACGCACTACTGTAATTAACCTCGATCTGGTTTGGGCAAGCGTCTCTTGTGTCTCTCACTCTACTCTCACTCTCACTTCGCTCTTCTCTTGCTCTACCACAAGGAGTCAAAGCAGACCAAGCCCAGCCCAGCCCAGACCAGACCGGAACTGGACGGACTGACTGAGTCCTGGCCTCACCATTATTCTGCCATCATATCCGCATCCGCCGCCTTCCAACCAAGCAGCGTCCCGCACTCAACACTCAAGACTTACGACTAATCCGCTAACACTGCACCCACGCCCTCTGGCACGCCGACCACACACCCCCAATTCTCAGGCTGCCACGGTCTTGCACCTGAGGTTCGATTCAGGCCATCACTTTTTACTGACCACTCTCTTTCCCGTCCTCTTCCTCACCTCGAAACCTTTTTTTCCCTTTCCTAAGCAAAGGAAGAAAAACCATAAAAAATTTAAAAGGCTGTTCAAACAGGCCACGCCGTGCAAGAGAAGCAGCCTCGCCCGACCGAGCATCTCCTCTCGGGTTTTCGTCTCTTCTCGTCTCTCCCTCGTCTCTCGTCGCTCGTCTCCCCGTCTGGCCTCGTCTCGCTCGCCTCCTTCGCGCTTCCTGCCTCCCAGCTGGGCCTACCGCAAATCTTCCTTAGACGTCGCTCGCGTCAACAAAGCTTCTCGGTAACCCGTCTCGCTTCGTCCGCCCTTTCTCTCGCAACCCGTCCCAGACCAGAGGCTCGCGGCAAAGACGCTCGTGGACCGTCGCCTGTGCTGGTCGCTTTTCCTGCCCCGGCCCAGCCAGTTTTAATATATCCAAACAGACGCTGCAGGGCGGCCAGGTCGAATCACCCAACGCCTGCTCTGCTCCCCTAGTTTCTTCCCTGGTTGCCAGAAGCAGCTGCACGAAAAGAAAGCTGCACCACGGCTCCTTCCCCTCCGAAGCTGGTTTTGTCGTCCTCGGGCCCCTCGAGATAACGGTCGAAGGAAGCCACCTTCACCAGATCGCGTTCCGGCGGAACATGGCGCAGCAGCACAACACCAGCAACAGAAACAGTCCACACCTCAATCATCTGCAGAACGGTTCGGCCCCGAATTCTCCATCGATGTCGACCTCGCAACAGCAAGGTGGCCAGTCGCGTCAGCCCGTCAGCTATCCAAGTCCAACCTCCTACCCATCGCCGTCTCTCCAGAACGCTCAGTACAACTATCCGCCTCCCAACAACCAGCAGGTCAGCGAGCCCTACCGTGCCAGTCCCACTGGTAGCAACGGCTCCATGTCGCTGCCCAGCATGCGTTCCCTCGATCCTCTCCAGCAGCAGCAGCAGGCTCAGCAGCATCATATGGGCTCCCCTCTGCCACCGCCGGTCGCCCAGATGGGTGGCCCATACTATACTCCCCAGGGCCAGCCAATTCCATATCCAAGCGTCACCTCTGATCCCACCGGGCAGATGCGGTATGCACTCCCCGTCACCGCAGACTCACGCGTCATGAGCGGTGGCAGACACAAGAAGGTATGACAGGCACGCTCCGAGAATCCGGACCCCACATTCACCATCCGTCATCGTCATCACCGTGGTGGAAGCATGGCTAACAAAAATCTTTCTGTGTGCAGGAAATCAAGCGACGAACCAAGACCGGATGCCTGACGTGCAGAAAGAGAAGAATAAAGGTGAGTTTTGGAATGATTTTTCAATCTCGTCGCATCGCAGCTTCCGAGAGAGAGTGTGTGTGGTTGGAGGGTTTTGCGATTCCTCGCGATCAACCTCTCGTCTACCAGCAAGCGAAATTCACCTAGTAGGCGAAAGCTTCAGATCACGGGCTTCCATCCGCCTCCGTTTGACGAGGGGCATCATCGAGTCGGGGTTGCCAATGTTACTTGGTGGTTCTCCGTTCACTCTGTACAGCGCTCCTCGTTTGCCCTCACAAAAGGATCAGGACCCGCGTTTCGGCGAGCAAAAGTCTTCTTTCACTTTTACTACATACTACACCGCCCTTAAGTTTTCTTCCTCTGCGACTCTCGACGGGCTTGCCCTTTTCCTCCATTTTCAAACTATATACTGACAAGTTGACTGCAGTGCGATGAACAGCACCCAGCGTGCCGCAACTGCCAGAAGTCGAAGCGTGAGTGCTTGGGATACGACCCCATCTTCAAGCCGCAGCCCGGCCCAGCAGCCATTCAGCCAGCACCAAGCTCTGCTCCTCCACAAGCACCTATCGTAGCCACTGCAAACCCCTATGGCAACCAACCGCAAATGCTGCAGAGCGGCTATGGTGCTCCAGTCACAAACATGGGCTATGTCGAGCCAGCACTCTCGGCAGGCGTGAGCTCCCCAGGCTCAGCAACTCAAGCATATGAGTTTGCATCTGCCATTGATCCTGCTCTAGAGGCTGCTGCTCCAGCGCCCACAACTGCCTCGAGCACGCCACTCCAAGCAGCTACTACACCAGGTATGCCAACCTTTCGCGAGGACCTCAAACGAGAAATGCAGAGTGCAAGCCCATTTTCTTCGGGTGCATCCGACACTCCGCATCTCAGAGGTGGCGCGTCCTCTTTTCTTCCCCCTTCAGCAACATCTTCAGGCGAAAACCTGGCTTACACGACTATTCCAGCAAAGCGGTCGATCACTGAACTCCTCGCCCTCGGAGGTCCTGCCCCTCCTCCCCTCCCCGCGAACAGCGATGTCACGCAATCACCTGCCACGATCGACGAAGCCAAACATCTCTTCTACAGTATCTATGCCCCGGGCCTTGAAAATTTCCTTGAGACGAAGTGGTTCCAGATTAAGGGTGTTAGTAAGCTTCTCAGTGATAAGAGTCTATTGGAACAGTTTGCACAGCTTTTGGAGCAGTTTGCCAAAACCCAGAATGTTGACCCAAGGCAAATCGACCCAAGACAGCTGGCGTACGCAGCCACCGTTGAAGCACGAGTTGTGTGGGCACTGGCCTGCATGGTTCGCCAGAGTGCCGCGGAAACCAATGGTGTAAAGGCGGAAGGCACGCCAGCTATTCCAGCAGCTGATGACGCCATTGAAGCCGGCCACCGTTTGACTGTTTTTGAGAATCTCCTGACCAACAGTGTAGCAGAGAGCAATCCGCTCACCAAACCTATTCCCAATGCCGAGTATCACAAATCACGTGAGTTAGAGTTCTGGTACACACTTGGAAACTTCGTTGCAATCAAAGAAGATGATCCCCAAGCCGCTAAGCAGATGGACGAGACCCTTGCAATTTTGCGTAACCTTCTGGATGGCAGAGAGAATAGGGATGTCCTATACTCCATTGCAGTTGTCCGCGCTATTGGTCCTCGAGTCACCGAATATGCACCAGGAGAGCAACCTGTTCACTTCGATGAGAGCGACAACCGCAGCAAAGTCATCGTTGCTAAGAAGTTTGTCCAAGATGAAGCTCAGGGCGCCGGCACAACGAACGTCATCCGAAGAATGTGTGAACTCGCAGCACGATCCTGGTTGCCTGCAGCCACATCTGCTCCAGTTCCACAAGCCAAATAAGTCTCGGTTTCTAAGTCTTTCTTGGGCGGTTGCAGGATAATCGGATTATTGGCGTTGCATTGATCACTTCTGCTATTTCTCCTTTGCGTCATCATACATCTCTGGCATGCGAAAATGGGAAAATTTCAGGGGTCTTACTTTCCTCCCCTTTTTACAGAAGTTTCTTTTTTCTATTGCAGTCTATTGGTTTGGTCGCACTCTCGAAGGTGTGTCTAAAAACGGATCTGGAAGATAAAAAATATACATGTGTCAATAGGCATGAGACTGGTTGGGAAAACAGCAGGAATGCTGGTCTATTTTCTCTGGATTTCTTTCCTCGAAATTACTAAAAAATGGCTACACTAGCGTGTTCACCACCAGAATGTAACCTTAGCAAGACCCCATCTTGGTGTATTCGTTTCTCTATCTCGTCATTTTCTCATTGCGATCATCAGACAGATTTGCTGTTTGTTTTGCTCAACGCTCCTATCTCCGGATCTCGGCTGGCGTATGATGCGGGTGTACTCGATCGTCAAAAATCGTTAAAGCAAGATTCCACTTCAAAGCATAAAGAAGAATTTCAAGAAACTAATCTCAGTTGGGCGCAATAAACAAAAAAAAAATCATATCGTGGAATGGCTCTTGTGAAAGGGAGGGCTTTTGGAGATTCTACCGGTGGTTAAAAATTGGCGGGCAAATAAAGTATGTGAGGGGGAAGGGGAAGGAAGGTTAGAGCCCGGGGTGCCCAAATTAGTTTCTCTGTATTGTAGCTCTAGTTCCTTTTTTGAATGCCATGAAAAAAATATCAACTTTTTTAGGCTTGGGATTTCAAGAAGCTTTAGTTTTTCCTTCTGTTCCTTTCTATGGAGTTGTTTTCTCGTGCTCTTCGCCTATTAGGCGCTGATAATCCTTTTCCTTTTGTCCTTGGGTGTATCTGTGTGGGTATAAAATCAGATACTAATATCTTCCCGTTCCTCTCTCTCCTCTGTTTACCATATTATACTATAATATCTAATCAAAGATAACGGCAAACCTCTCTCGTTTCCTTTTGCTATAATTTCCTCCCCTCTTAGATGTAGAGTAATACTATAGTTCTATTACAGGAATGGGGGAGGTTCTAGTGCAGTGGCATAGAGATGCATACTTAATTATAAGAACAAAATATTTCAGAGACTAAATCTAGCAACATCAGGAGCAAAGAGAGTTTTCGTGTTCAGCTCATTGAGTACTCTTAAGCTACTAATACGGAACAAATTGAAGCTTTTATGCTATTCTTGACCTTTACTTTCCTACTATAAGGTATCTTAGTTGATGGAGCTTGAATGGACCATTGCAAGATGGTTACAAGTAACACTTAGTTTTACTACTCCATTCAATGGGTTCTAACAACCCCACACATGAGCGGTGGACTGAGCGGTTTACTGAGATTGTCACTTTGGTGCACACTATGGTATGAATTCTGGGATGTTGTTTTTATTGTTTTCTTTCTATTTCTCTTCTATATCTATAACGCGGTTCTAGTTAAAAGGCATATATGACTGATTTAATTCCGCTGAATGGACTTGATCCAGTCAAAAGTTGGTGGGTGCGGCCGTCTCCCGCTTGTTGGCCCCTTATCCTCTTACCTCCACAGGAGTGCCTCGAAGAAGATTACTGAATCTTCCTCGTTCTAATATTAGAGGTATCTGTGGTTCCTTGGGAACCTGGAAAGGAAATTTTCAGCCGTTTGAACTAGCTTTTTTTTTTCAAACCAGAGAGTTCAGCGCATTACATGTCCTTCTGCTCTGCAACAGGACTCTTCAATTTCCCTGTCTCAATCGCAGCTCTCAGATTATCAATGCACCAAACCTCCATTTTTGTTTGTGTCTCGATTGTCCATGTTCCCATGTGAGGCACAAGCATCACATTCGGGTTAGCTATTAGGCCTGGATGAACCTTGGGCTCCTCTTCAAAGACATCGAGACCAGCCGACCAGACTTTACCTGAATCTAGGGCCTCGACGAGAGCGGCTTCATCCATTACTGCACCACGGGCAGTGTTGACAATTACAACACCAGTCTTCATCCTGTTGAACTCTGGAGTGGAGATTATATGGTGGGTGCTTTTCTAGGACTAAGTATCAGATCCTGCTAGTACCAAATATCCATCCAGGGGAAAGCAGAGAGGAAGTTTGACTTACATTCAGTGGTAAATTCAAAGATAGTACATCACTGGTTGCTAATAACTCGTCGAAGCTTACATACTTGACTCCGCCACTCAATTCATCAGATAACTTCGTTCTGTTGTAATACTGCGTGGTCATGCCGAATGCTGCTGCTTTCTTCATCAAGTTTCGCCCGATTCCACCCATGCCTAGGATACCTAGGACTTTGCCCTGAGGGTCATGGCCCAGTGGCGGTGGTGGAGAGCCTCGCCAGTGACCTGCACGGAGGGCTAACATAGCTATCGTAAAAGAGGAAGTCAGGGTCTTGTCCTAGATCTGCATACAGGTATGAATCAACTATCTACTCACAAGTATTAAATCCTCTCAATGCTCCCAAGATCAAAAACATGTTAACATCAGCTGTTGCATCATCTACAGCGGTTGGCACATTGGAGACACGGATATCTCGTGCTGTGCAGGCGTGTACGTCAATCTGATCGTATCCGGCGCCTAATTCAAGAGATATCTTGTTAGTCCATGGCTCTCTAGAAAGATGTGATTTATCCAACAATTGCACAGTGACTCTCTCCTGTGAGCTAAGAGCATGACGCAGGCTTATCCTTCATCTCTCCACAGAAGCCACTGCCAAAAAGGAGCCAGCAATAAGGAAACCCGGAATCCATACCATTGTGCGTAATGAACTTCAACGACTTGGGTAGGGCCTCTACAAGCTCCTGGTCAATGAAGCCGGTTATGTCAACGCTGGCAAAAGTACGGTAGGCAACGAGCACCTCATCGAAGGCACCGCTCTTGCATTCCTCAATGAACTCTGCGCGGTTGCGGGCCTTGGGGCTTATGACGGTTGCGATTTCGCTGACAGCTGCCCATTCCTTTTCAGCACTGTTTCATAGCATTGAGGAGTTAGCTTGTAATTTATTCCTATTTTATTTAGTTGGGTTGGATGCGATTGCAGTAGATATGTGATCCGTTTTACTTGTTTTCTTGAGTCATGAGTTTTTTGTTCTTTGGTCACCTCTTTTTTGAAGATACAGGGATAGTTAATAGTTCCAAGATAAAGCAAAATCGCACGTACTGGTCGATCTGTCCTAGGAGAAGAACGGCCGGCTTTGCCATTATAAAGATCTGATCTTTTACAATCCCTTAAACCAGTCAAGAAAGAGTAATGGGAATTGTGGGAAAGAGAATATGATTTTCGAATGCAGCGCAGCTGGAAAAAAGATGGTGGGGGATGGAGCTGCCCCGCGTTCGGCGTTTGATATTGAAGATTGGAAAGGGAGATAAGCTTCTTGGAAACCAGTGGATAATGTCTGGACAGAGATTTGTTTGACAGTCTCAGATGTACTACGGGAAATAGTATACAGAAGTAGAAAATTATGAGACGTGACAGAAGATCGTAAAGTGACGAGGAAGAGAAATGTTAAGATATGAGATATCGAAGGAGTCTACTGTACAGTGGGATATGCCCGTACCGACACAACATAAGCTGTAGCCCGTATTGGTACCACCAGCCACCAATGAGCATTCTGCTTCCATATTTTGCATTCTCCTATTTGGGCTCAGACAAACGGTCATATTCGAGGTCCCTTGGAGTGGCGCAGGATAGGGTCCCTCTTCAATGCTTTCGTGCGAGAAAGAAGGCGGCCGCACTGGAGGAAGATGTCGGCGTGCACTGTTACCTAACCTGCAGCTACATAGCCCAGACACTTCAGTACCTAACCGTCGGGCTTGGCCCGCATGCTGCACAATGAGACGCCTCATTGTGAATGGTGGGTTACCACTGCAAGTAATAAAACACGCACCGTGTTGGTCTCCGAGCTTGCTCTTACTGTGTTGGGCAGGCAGGAGAGTGATAGAGAGATAGAGGGCGACATCGGCGCAAGGTACAGGTCTTGCCGTTTCTTTCACTGCACGATGAGCAATATCAGGGTCCAGAACTGGTGGGGCCTCTCTGAATCCCTATCGTCAGTAAAGTACACACGCTCTAGGTGGGGTTTCCTCTACGGCCAAGTCCAACCATTATGGGCATTACTACTGTATCTCACAAAACCAACATTTGGATAAGTGGGAGAGCTAACAAGAGGTCAATTCCTATCTGAGTAATACTACCTAATCCCTCCAAAGAATCTTAGCGGCAAGCAAGTAATCTATCTATTGTCATTGACTAAACAGTTAGCCCAATCAGGTTCCCTAAGGCGCTTGAATGACCCAAAACAACAAATAAGGAAGGGATGGAACAGAGGTTTCAGTTCTCCAAGGTGAAATAGAGTTTTTCCGCAGGGTTTTTGTAAAACTCGGAAAGAACACAGCGAATCTTGGTATTCATCATAGTAGAGGGTTTGTGTGATATAGGACAATGAGTCAATTGAAAAGGGAGGAGCTGACTACTCACATAATATAAGAGTATGAACTAGCAATAGCTGCATTCTCCTATTGAATGCCATACAATTTGTACAGAGAAACCAGCATGTGCTAGGCTTGAGCTGCTGAAGGGTTGATATGGTGTACGATCAGTTCAGTTTGTATTCGTACAGACGTACACTTCCATGGCGGTGATTGTCTTCGTCATCACCACAATGGAGAAGGAAGAAGGGAAAGAGTCGATCTAAAATCTTGGGTGCAGATGGTCCTTAAATCTTTTTAAGATAAGGGGTGGGTCTGGCCAGGTGGGCCTCTGATTGGCCTGGATTGTTTAAAAGAGCAAGAATAATTGTTATGACCTGATGTAATCACAAATAAACATTTCATTAATGCATAAACAGGTGGATATATCTCCTACTCATAACTTTAGGACAAGATGCAAGCTTTGTTCTCAGATACAGTCAATTGAAGCAGTGACATATTCTCAATTATACTATCTACTCCTACAGATGACTTATCATATATAAACAATAATAGCATTCCGCAATGCAACCTCTCTGGATACATCAATTAATCTAATACTTTACCTTTGTGCAGAATGGTTTATCGGATTGGGCGTTCCAGCGCCGTATTTCCCTGCCGTACCTGGTTAGCACTTGTCTCCTAGCAAGACACACAGACATGTGTAGTATCTAGAGAACCAGAAGCAAAATGTCAGGCTATATCATTGTCAGCTAGGGCTCATGGTTGGCAGGTATGGTAGAGCAATTCCTTACCTCATTAAATCAGATTTTGTAAAATATGTTCATCAATGGACAAAAGCTCATTTCAAACAGTGTGAATAAACAGATCATCATATAATGCCATGGTCTTGTAACAACACATGAAGAAAGAAACTTGTCTAAATATACCTATTGAAGGATTGTTAGCACTCAGTTACTTGATAATACCTGAGAAAATATCGCTAGACAATTGAAAACGAGCCACAGATCAGCTGACGAGTTCTCAACAAGCACTTCCTTGACAGCCCATCCCCACGAGGTTTGTACGCCCCGCTTAACGGAAGATGAGAGCAGGAGTGCGCAGTCTGTCCGCCCGTTCGTTCAAAGTTCGTCATAGAGGCTCAGAGCTGGGGCGTTGGTCTAAAGGAGCGAAAAGAATATATATGTACCTAAGGGGCAATGATGAGTTAGCCATGAAACTAAGAAATTAATGCACTAGCAGATTGGTATTATCATTCGGAGGTCAGACAAGGCTGAAACTGAATAGACAGAATCGACATGATGTATTCGGAATGAGGAATTCCTATGGTTTGTCTCTTGTTCATCACACCAATGGTGGAGGTAGTTGATTCAATAAAAGGAAAATAGTACTACGAACCTTTTATTTACTTGTACAGGCAATTAAGGTCGCGAAAAGACCCATCGATGCATAAAAATTACTGGTTCGTGTTAGCTTGAGTTCTTCCTCAGGTACCTGTGATCAGAAACAACTATGCTGAGAGCTCAGAAACAGTATGCACAGATCCCCATCGTTGATGTAAGTGTTGGATTGTTCAATTTGTGTATTCCTCTCATCATTGAAGGCTGTACAAGAAGAAAAGAGAAAAGCTGGGTATCTTACCAAAACAAAAATAAAGATAAGTAGATCCCGCCTGAATGGTGGGCGGAAGAATATACATAACCTCTCACATTGAAGTGAAAGCAGTTTTCACTGAGGAGAAAGGATTGGATGCAAGAGCGTCAAGAAGTTCTTTGCGAAAAGATTATTATTTGCAGTGGATCTCTAGTGGTAATTTCTCGCACGCTAGTAGCCGAGTAGGTGCTATCACGTGATGAGCGCAAATGACTCGTTAATTCTTAACGCCGAAAGATACCTACTGCTTTGACAAGTCGTACTTGAAATTTAAGTTCAAAGCCTATCAGAATTTAAGATTTTAGCTTGCCATGATTGTGGATCTTGATAGGCAGAAGTATTGAAATCTCCTGCCTAAGAGCTTGGATATATACTCCGTATTTGTGCCGATATTGTAACCTATGACTATGGTCAATAAGATGGGTTATCACGACGAATCAAAGACGGGCTAAGCAAAACATGATTCTATGTATACGCTTTTACTATATACAACAGTTTAAGTTTAATTAGCTATTGTTGCTCTGTGCCTGTCATTTGAGGTTTGCAGCCATCTGATGCTGCATGCAAGTTGTACGCATGACGTGCTTAGAAGCTGAGACCCATCCCCAATGTATGCGTTCTTATCGAGTCCTCAGTCCAATAGGTAGCCGAAGATAAGAGTGTTCGAATGCCTTTTTGAAGGCCAGTTGTGCTTCGGGTCTCGCAGTTCACGTCAGGGCATATCGTAGAAGATGGAGCCGGAAATGAGGCGTCAGAGATGAAATCGGACAAGGGCAAAGAAGGAGTGGGGTCTTTATCTAATGATTGCTCTGAGGTATAGACCTGCTGTATAAACTGTTCCGCATTTCTGTTCAACCTCGGTATAGGGTAATCAATCGAACATTCCATATGAGAATCGGAAATCGCACCCGCTGCAGGAGTGTTTGGTTCAGAGTTCTCTATTCTTCTTGGTGCGTGTAATGAGCTGAAAGTGAGAGCTCTACTGTTGGTGTTAGAGAGAGGTTCCATATCAGGTGTCCTTATCGAGTCTTGTTGGTCCTCACTGAGCGTGAGGTTGAGGTCTTGGATGATGGTTTTCCAGTCTACCAACTGCATAGTCAGCTTAGGACAGCTATATTTAAGAACAATATTAGTCCAGCGCTGAAAGACACTATCCGATATGAATAGCTCAAACTTTACTGCCATAAGGAACGCCATCTCATTTCGGTTTACCTCCGCAGTATTTAGCCCGGAAATCTTGCCCCATGCACCAGCCGAGTAATTCCTATCTTGCAGATATTTTGTCGCCAGAATGAGCGCAGATAGAAACATACGTCGACCACACTGCAAAGCCCGGACTGAATCATCTTCCGATTGCTGTTCCATGGTAAAATCTCGTTCCGGCACGTGGGGCCTAATCAAGACCAGATAATACAGAGCGACCTGTAGGGTTGAGTAACTTGTCTTTGACCTGCGTAGCATCTCCCGAATGAATATTTTCAACGGTAAGACGTGCCCCTTGTCGCTAGGACAAACTACGGATGAAAGCGGCCATATAGCTTCTACTATCTGAGCAGCAGTGTCTAGGAAAGTGAAGGTTAGAAAATGAGACTATATTCGATATTCATGCTCTTAGCTTACCTATAAGGCTACTGACGAACTGTAGCTTTCGGTCTCGCTGTCGTGCTAGGGGAGGGGGGCACTTGAATCCTGCTGCAGGGTTGCTGGTCCTCCTGGGATGCCGCCGGACTTGGGAGGCTGGCCACGAGGGGTTTTGTTGTTTGAGCCAGGAGTTTGTAATTGATATAGCTTGCTTGCTGGCCCGGGAAGGATGTATAGAGGAGGTTCGATCGTCTATATCCGAGGTAACGGAAGCAGTTGTAACAGAAGAGTCGTCCGAAGATTGGGAGGCGGAGTCGGACCACACAGATGAGGAGGAAGGCGAGGTCGAGGATACCGTTGAAAGGGCACACGGACTATTGCTGCAGGGTGCTGGATATTGTGGCAGCCCATCTTCCATGTAGTTCATTTTCACAGACTTGCTAGTTCTTTAAAGTCTCCACAGCCCACAATAGGGTTTTCCTCACAACCGTCGACGTGATAAAGCTTGATTACACCGAGTCCGTAAGCGTGTAACTCCTAGGCGATCGTGGGGTACTGAGAAGCGGGCACGACTATATATAACCAAAATAAGATCTCAACAACCAGTTTAGGCATAAATGACTGATGGAAAGCTTGATCGTTCCTGCAGTAGGTTCACGCAGAGAAAGCATTATTGCGTCATGTTGCACCCGTGGAGAAAAATTGAGCAAGAAGGCGTGAGAGATACGATGCCAGGAAGGGTAGAAAGGAATGACTCTTCCAGTAGAAGTAGACAAGTAGTGTCTTAAAAGGAATGTATGACAGGGGAGGCAAACATAGGAAGAAGGAAACAAGTGACTGGATGAGGTTCCAGGCAGATAATAAAGCAGAGCAGAGAGAGATACCAAAGTGGTAGAGAAGTGAGATAGAGTTTGAGAGCAGTCGTCTCAGCCAGGGTGTCACCTGGTATAACTAATGAGGCCGGGTGTGACCCATCGACTCATAGTGAGGATCGAGGAACCATCAGGGCCGCAGGTACCTCGATGGTGGCCGAATGACCGTCAACCCAGTGGCAAAAGCGGAGCAGTCTCCAGCTCCGTTGCTGCTTCTTACCAACGCGCACGCGAACAGGCGCCAGCATGATTCCAACACGGTGCCATGTGCGAAAGTGGAAGCCCACGGTCGCCAGGCCTCGCCGTGTTCCTGAACAGCAGGCGGCTCGTCAGTGTGAGTAATTAACGTCCTGGGGCGGGGACGTGGTGCGTGTCCCCAAAGAGTCCGTGGCTCGCCTGCTCGCGTCTTCCACTCGCCAGGCTGAGCCAAGGCTGACGTATCAGGACCTTCCTGCCTAGCCGCACCCCAGCCCATGCCACTCCCGCCACGCCCGCGCTGGCCCCATGTGGCGGTGCACCACTGCGGAGTTATCTCGAGGCAGCAGTCGCCTCTTTGCCATCCTTTATTTTGCTAAACATCAATACGTCTTCTTCCTGCCTACAGCAATTTGCGTCGAGAACTCGTAGCCATGGCCTCCTCGCCTGGAATCTGGGCGCCGATAGCCGTGCGAGTCTTGAGGTGAGCATTCAGCATCCCCGTTTTTGAGAATACTGCCATTGATTGCCACAATCAATCGCTCCCGATGTGTTTGCAGTTCACCGCTAACAACATGGGCTTAGGCATGCTTTCAAGAAGACCTCGAAACTCATAAAAGCACGGATTTCCGAAGTTTCACGCCCTATAAACACCCAGTACCAACCAGTACTCGTTCGTGTCAATCCTCGCCAACCTGTCCACCCAGCGGCGCTTCTGCGTCAAGGCAAAGGCAGGTGGTATACAACTCACAGTACCATCAATGCATCTGTTCGCCGATTTCTCAGTTATACTCGTGGATCTGATACGGCCAGATATGCAAAATCAAGTTTCCCTCCATCTGCCACGGCATCTTCGGTGTCCCGGTTGACATCGCGAGCCCCGTTCGCCTCAACTCTACGACCAAACCTCACGGGCGGTGCCATCCCTCGTACAGCAGGTGGATATACGATCGGTGGAAGCCGGGCTGGTGGAGCGAGATACTTCTCTCATTCTCCAGCTCTACCAGCGGAGGTTGTCAACAATGTGTCCCAAGCCGTCCGAGCATTCTGGCTCTCGGGCCAAAGGGCTCAATTCGACGGTGTGAACACGAGAGGGGAGAAGCGCTACCGAAAGGTTACACAACTTCAACAGCAGACCGGACAAAAACTGCGATCAGTTCCAAGCACAATGCCTGGTTCATACATTGATTTCAGTATCAACCCCACAGTCACGGCTCTTTCTCCTCTTGCTGGTCTCACTTTCCCATTTGCCACCGCCAAGGTTGTTGATGAGACCAACTTGAACACTGAAGGTTTTCTTGATGTCCTCTCTATCGATTTTTCTCGCGCCCTGAAGGATCTCGCCGCAACGATGAATGACCTTAAGAAGCTAGCTGCACTGGGAGACCTGCCTGTGAGCCTGGAGCAGAAATCTCTGATACGAGTTCGCTTCCCCGGCTGCGATGCTGAAACAGTAGAGCGGCTATGTGATGAAGTTGGCGTTCAGAGAGGGATCATCCACGAAGACGTGGACTTTAATAAATGCTTCGGAGGAGCTATGGCACTCATGTTTCCTTACGCACCATCTTGCGGAGCTACACCCTCTTCACCGGGAGGATCAGTGCGTTCGGAAATGGAGCTTGGATTTGACCAGGTAGAAGATAATCCCTGGCTTGATGATATAGAGGGATATGAGAGTATGGAAGAGCTCAGCCCGGAAGGGTCGGCTTACTTTACCAGGTCTAGTCTGAAGTATAGTGCTTCTGACTACGAGGGTCTGGAAGGCATATATCGCTTCATTGAAGAGTGTGATAACGCTCGGCGTATGTGACCTGTTACAATCTTTACATCCTTTCATTTGTATGACAAAATCGGCACGGTAGTTTGAGCGTTAGGCTCTGATGGCTGCTTGAGACAGACATGCGACGGCAATTTTCTCCTGAAATTGATATACCCTAACGATTACACATTCGTTATACCTTTCTTATATATGAATCCATTTTCTTTACAATGTGTGCGCTCTACCTCTGTTTACATGTAACTGGTGATAAGTATGTTTGTGCTAACCTCGCTGGGAATAATTCTCGAGACATCGTTTCATTCTTTACCCAGAATTAAATATATGCACACTTTGAAAGCCAACGGGTCAGGAACATACGTATATCCGAATTTCTACTATGGATATTATTTTATGTCTTGCTTATTCCCTATTGTTCTATTGACGTAATTCCAACCTCTACTCATCATCACCAAAGAAAACCTTAACCGGCAACCAAGAGTCACCGCAGACCTTGAATCTTTCCGGCATAGAATCAATCTCCTTCATTTCCTCGGCCGTTAAATCCCAACCATCAACCTCAAAGTTCTTGTCGATACGTTCTGGGTTCACGGACTTGGGGATAACAGACCATTCGTGCTGCAGACCCCACATGAGTAGGACTTGCTGCACGGTCTTGCCCTTGTTCTTTGCGATGTTGAGGAGTTTATCATTCTTATAGAGCGGAGAGTTGGTGCTGCCCAAGCAGGAGTATCCAGTGCTGTGGATGCCCTTGGAGGTGTTGTAAGCGACAAGCTTTGGTGAGGGGTTATTTGGGTGAAGTTCGATTTGGTTAACAGCAGGGACAATCTGTGCGGTGATTAGTAACGAGATCTGGAACATATTACATTCTTTTACTGAAATAAATCTGACCTTGCAAGAGGGGTGATTAAGAAGCTTTTCTAGATTCTTAATTCCAAAATTGGATACGCCAATGTTTCTGACCTTGCCAGTAGCGGGGAGCTTCTGCATTTCCTCCCATGTCTTAATGAAGTCCCAGTCATCGTAATGCTTGCCCAAATCATCTGGATGAGTTGAGCTGGGCCAGTGGATCAGGTAAAGGTCGACATAGTCTGTGCCGAGGGATTTCAATGAGGAATCGATTCCCTCCTGCACGTTCTTATGCCAGGTGTTATCGAGCTTGGTTGTTAGCCAGATCTGATCCCGTGGTACGCCTGATTTTCTGATCCCTTCGCCAACCTCGGCCTCATTGCCATATGCAAGAGCTGTGTCAATATGGCGGTAACCAGTTCTCAAGGCATGCTCGACTGCTCTACCGACCTCTCCGGGGGCTGATTGCCAGGTACCAAGACCAATGGCTGGGATTTTGTCACCAGTATTGAGGGTGAAGGTTTTCCTGGTACGCATGTGTGAGCTGTATGATCGGGATGAAAATTGGGACGCAATGGATGCGAGTCTTCGCAGACTGCTACAGTGGGCATGAACCTAATATCCAAAGAAACCCCGGATTCTAACTTACGCGGTATTCTTAACTGAAGCCATTGTGCTCTCTCTGCTGAAGGACACTATACAAGACTACTGAGAGTGGCAGAAATGGGTTTTGGGAGATAAAAGTGAGAGATCTGCACCTATTTATGCTCTCAAGTTGAGAGGAATTACTTTAAAATAGACGCTCCAATGGAAGGGATGGGTTGGTGACAAATGACGGCGTTATGCTTTCTCTGGGTCCACTAGCACTACTCTTTGGGAACGGTCCACAGTCAGCCAGGCACGTAGTAGAAGTGTCCCTTAAGGGAAAGCGCAGGAAGGTGTAAGAAGGGCAAGCATGTGTGCTAAGCTTGCAGCGTCTGGGTGCGCGCACGAGGGCCCGCTCGAGGTGCGTCAGTGAGGGGCAACGGGAGGGGCACTCAGCGTGGTAGACCCCCGCCGGCGCAGTGCAGTATGCGCACCAATGTGCTTGGGCAAATTGATAACCCAGCCAGAATTGATAGGAATCCCAATCACGTGCTGTTGAGCTGAGAGCGCAGTTTCCATGTATGGCACGGACTGTCAACTTCATTGCTATACTATTGTGTCTGGTCTTGTGGAAGGGAGACGGCATCAACACTGAACCTCACGGGCAGCAAACTGGGCCAGTTTGATGCGGTACGGGTAATTCACGGGCAAAGGCCCAACCGCAGCTTCATCGGGCCGGAGCTTATCAGTGTGGCTGGCGCCCGGCCATACGTATTTCCGCATGCTCCACTCCCTAGCTCACCCGTGACAGCTTCATGCTGTTTGCGAAAACTAGACTACGCTCCTAAGACTTCATATTTGCAGTCATGTCTTCTGGTTTTGTTTCTGGTGGCACAAATGATGCTCCCATTGAGCGCAGTAATGAGTGGGTAGCGGCTCAGAAAGAAATTGATGCCCAGCATGCCCGTAAAGCTGCAGAGTCCCATCAGAACGACGGGAAGAGTCTCTATGATGTGCTCCAGGCCAACAAAGGTATTTAGAATAGCCCTGGGGCTTTGGTCTCAAAGCAGACCCCAATTTCCAAAGCCAATGCTGATCACGCAGATATGTGCTCAATTGAATAGCTGCGAAACAAGAAGCATTTGAAGAAGCAAACAGGCTAAAGAACCAATTTCGGGCCCTTGATGAAGACGAAGTGGACTTCCTTGATTCGGTTTTGGAAAGTACTCGCGCTGAAGAGGCAAGAATAAAGCGTGAAACTGCAGAAGGCCTGGAGCTTTTTAGGCGCCAGCAGGAAGAGGCCGACAAGAAGCTGCGAGCAGCTGGTTCAACACAGACATCAGACGAGACATCACCTACCAACGACGAGGAACAATGGGTCGCAGGCATGCGGAAGCGCAAAAGGGCGAAAGAAAAGGAGATACTGAAGGGAGTCAAAGTTCGTAGATCCTCTTCTACAACTGCGCCACCTAGCCAGGCTTCTCCAAGTTCCGCCAAGGAGTCACCAGCAGTATCCCCTTCGGAAGGCACAGCAGGCAAAAGTACCGGTATAAAGGCTAGCGAAGGGCGGGCCGGGGCTCCAAATACCGAATTGAAAAAGACTAGTCCTAATTTTACTCCTCAGAAGAAAGCCGAAACTCCCAAAGGTGGCCTAGGTGGATTAGTGGACTATGGTTCGGACACGGAAAGTCCATGAACGGCATCCGTATCTCTCATGGTATTCTCTGGCCGGAGTTTGGCAAATTTGGAAGGCGTAAACATAGGTTTCGTGCTCAGAGATCATAATTCATGTTATTGTATCACATTGGGGAATCAAACTATGATTTCTTGTAATATCATTTACTGCGAAAAGTCATATTTGTTGGTTGAATGCTCATGAAGATATTGTGCGTGGTCCAGGCAGACAAGGGTAAAGGATGAGGCGCGTCGTAGCTCAACTACCTCGGCTCGCTGGGATGCTGTTTCTAGATCGCCAGAACCAGGTCTTCCAACCTCAATCTCAAGCAAGTCCAATATGCATGTATGACAGAGGTTGTATCACAACCTTTCAGCCCTTGATATGCCATCTTCATGCCCGTTCTGCGCGATAGCAGCAAACTATCCTCCGTCACCATCTCCAAACCCTGATTCAGACCTGGTCTCTCCTTCCGCATTCGTCGTACTTAGCACTCCACTATGTATGGCATTTTTGGATATTATGCCTTTGTCGCATGGGCATCTGCTACTTACACCGAGAAAGCACCATGAGAAACTTTCCGATGTCTCAGAAGAGGAATCAAAGGAGCTAGGGAGGTTGTTACCTATCTTGTCCAGGGCACTGGCAAAGGTAACGGGCGTCTGGGATTGGAACGTTGTCCAGAACAATGGTACGTTCGTTCTAAAATATATACATTACTCTTTAGAATGACTGAATCATATCGCTAACTTGTCTCCCCCAGGTGCTGCAGCGGCGCAAGTTGTCCCGCACGTCCACTTTCATATTATACCACGACCAGCGTTAACAGCAGAGTTGCGAAACAAATCATTTACCATGTTTGGCCGAGGTCAAAGAAGCGAGCTAGATGATGACGAAGCTATAGAATTATCTAAACGACTTAGAGAAGAGCTAGATAGAGAATCAAACAGAGCTGGCGAAGCAAAGCTGTAGTCAATTATAGATCAAGATTTGACCCAATGGCTCTCTAGAAACATCTCGTACTCAGACACGATTTTAGACTCACAAGGTATAAGACATATAAGAGCAACATAGCTGTGAGATCTATATTTCTTATTGTGCCGCACTACTTCATGCAGTTGTATTGAAATCATCCGTTACCACGGGGCCATCCAAGCCTTCATCCAGTGTCAGCTAGGTCTGACCGGTTTAGAGATCTTTGAATAGTTGGAACCATCAACATTGTTCAGAATATGTTATCCTATCTTGTTTCTCATTTGAGTTATATAATACTAGTTCTTTATCAATGCTGTTACAATATGGAGTTGCTTTACTCTCCACATTCTCTATATATATGTACGTATGTATTCCTGGCCTCACAGTTGCTTTCCTATCAACTTCTGCAACATTATATTATAGTTGTGATCAGAGAAAAGCAGGCCTATCCTCAACTTATAGTGAAGACTGACCAGCACCTATCCTGCCTTTACTATGTCTGTATGTTACAGATCCAACCCGCTCAGGGCACCTTTATTGGAACCTGAGACAGATCCCAAGTCGAAGGTTGATGGCATACCTCAAAGTCTATCAGATCCATCCAAGAGTCAACTGGAGACCAAAAGCCACAACAAGCCTCGGCTCACTCACACTGAACCAATTTCATCGGATGGTTTTCTTAGAAAGATGGTGGAAATGGCAAAGGAAGCCGGAATCTCCTATAGTTGGGACCGTATACGAGAAATAAACGATAATGTTGGCAACTCCCCGACCCGAGTCTTCAAGGTCCCACTGCCTAATGGCACTAATCGTTCACACTTGGAGAGCTTTAAACAGAAAATTCTTGTTGAGGCTGAGATCCATGGCATATCTCTCATGATCCAAGAAGAAGGTGCTGGTCTTAGAGGTAGCTTAACTGGTTTTTGCGGCCCTAGACCAAAAGTTGCACATCAGATCATCTCTACTGCTGGGGCCGATTCAAACTTCGAGATTATTATGGATTCATTAAGTGGAGATACGCAGAGACTCAGCCTAGGGACAACATGGCAACAAAAACCGCGACATATTGCATTGCCTAAAGGCTATGAAATGAGAATGGGTGTTGATGCCAGTCAGCATTTCAATGATGCCGCTTCGATCATAGCCTATAATGCGTTTTGGGGCACCCTGCCAGGCGTGCAACCGGAGCATCTGAAATATGGATTTAATCCGCAAGAAGTTCTTCAAAGCTGCGCCCTTTGGGATCCTTCTCTGGTAATATGTTGCTCCCTAACTGGGGCCATACATCCAATATTCGCGAAGGCAAATTGGACCGATACTCCAGATCACATTTACAAGTTCATCCGGCCTGCACTTCTGCTTGCAAGCAAATTTCTGACAGTGCCAAATTGTATGGCACATTTTGCAACCGTAATGAAGGGTAAGCGACATAGGGACGGCTTCTGCTGGAGGATTGCGGAAGATATTCCACTGACTGCCCAGACTGCCCGGGAGGCCATCGAGCGCATATTAGCCCTGAAGCACTCAATCACGTTCCAGTTTAGTACCCCCGGTAAGTATGATGATCACTACGGTGATGCCCGCCTCCTTGATCTTGTCGACGCGCCCAGAAGAAATGGTCAGCACCTATGCCATGTGACTCTGCATCCAGATTACTTGACGGCGGCTCAAAAGTTTTCTTCCATGGCATACCCAGATTTCTCGCAGGTCCTGAGATACCAACTTATACTCAGTGTGTTATTAATGCACGAACTCGCACATGTCTTCGAGATGACGATGTCACCCGATGACTTTAGCGCACACGGGGAGGTCTATATGTACTCTTATAAACAGGCAGAAAGTGGTTTTGCTTGGGAAACGAAGACATTTGGCGGGCCTATATATCCAATTAATGATAGGATCGATGCAGCCTTCGGACTCTACGTCTGTAAATGGCCATTCCCAGATTGGAGACAACGAAAGAACATGTTCACGGTCTCGATGTCGTTCATCCAGAAGCTTTTTACAGAAGCCGAATGGGATTCTGTTCGGTCTAGACCCATGGGAGAGCAAAAAATCTGGCACGTTCCTAGCACGGGAGCTGCCACTGCTAATGAACTATCCACCATGACTACGGCGAGATGGAGTGACCATGCAGATTCCTTGATCGCATCACATCCCATTGCGTGGGTACCTATTGAGAATCTAGTAGAGCAGGAGAAGAGAGAGGAGGCGGATAGAGAGAAGTTGGATGAAGAGCAGTCGTCCAATAAGGCATAAATCCTATACGAACCGAATATCAGAGTCAACATAACTTTCTTGCAAGAATGATGTAGAGAAGGCTAGTCACAAAGCATGTCACATAGACTTATTAGAATAAACCTGTGTTTACTGTTGAAAACTTTTGTTCTATATGAGAACTAGGTATCTAACCGTCAGAAGTCTAAAGACCCGACTTCTACTTGACCAATTGTTGAAGAGCCAAGTAACGCCATTTCGCTGCAACCCATGAATATAACACCCTGTGGTTATAAATCCCTTTTTTACCCGAGACTCTATGCCGTTGAAGGATATATGCTTTTCCCAGATCATGCCGTCATTAATCGTGTTGAAAAATTTTGCACCTCACCAAATCTCTAACTCAAACAAATGGGAATCAAGCTGTATACGATGTTGAAAGAAACAGAAATAATTAAGATAGATGGAATTAGTATCGGTACCTGAGATACAGTTAGTCACATTATCATAGTATATAGGATCGTGTAAAACTTACAGTTCGCTCTTATATGGACCCTCAACCTCCAGACCAAGATATTCAGCTTGGACTGGGGTAAGTTTAGAGAGCTCAGCATTAACGTGGGCCAAGTGAAGCTTGGCGACAGTTTCGTCAAGAATCTTAGGGAGGACATAGACACCAACTGGAAGCTTTTGGGTCTTGCCAAATTCGACATACTTCTTGCCGAAGGCCTCGTCCTCGCACTTGTACAACATGATTTGTGCGAGAACTTGGTTGGTGAAGGAGCAGGACATGACGAAGGAAGAGTGGCCGGTAGCACAGCCCAAGTTGACGAGACGGCCTTCAGCGAGAAGGATGATGTGGCGGCCGTTCTTCATGAGGAATCGGTCAACTTGAGGCTTGATGTTCTGGACGCTCTGGGCGTTCTTTTTCAACCACGCAACATCGATCTCGATATCGAAGTGGCCAATGTTGCAAACAATAGCATCGTTAGGCATTTGCTCGAAGTGCTCTGCAACCAAGATATCACGGCAACCGGTAGTGGTGACGAAGATCTGACCGATGCTTGCGGCCTTCTCCATTGGCATGACTTGGTAACCAGAGACAGCAGCTTGGAGGGCATTGATTGGGTCAATCTCAGTGACAATGACACGAGCACCCATTCCATGAAGAGCCATAGCGCAGCCCTTTCCGACATCACCGTAACCAGCAACAACGGCGATCTTACCAGCAATCATCACATCGGTGGCACGTTTGATACCATCGATGAGAGATTCACGGCAACCATAAAGGTTATCGAACTTAGACTTGGTCACAGAGTCGTTGACGTTGATGGCAGGGACAAGGAGAGTCTTCTGCTTAAGCATCTTGTACAAGTGGTGGACACCAGTGGTAGTCTCCTCAGAGACACCATAGCAGTCCTTCAGCATCTCTGGGTACTTCTTGTGGACGAGAGCAGTAAGGTCGCCGCCATCATCAAGGATCAAGTTAAGCTTCTTGCCATCCTTGAAAGCAACAAGCTGTTGCTCGAGGCACCATTCATACTCTTCCTCGGTCTCTCCCTTCCATGCGAAAACAGGGATGCCTATCTATTTTTAGTACACAGTTAAGAAAAGGGAGACAGCAAGGTACTCACCAGCAGCAGCGATAGCAGCAGCGGCGTGGTCTTGGGTGGAGAAGATGTTGCAAGAGGACCAGGTAACCTCAGCTCCAAGAGAAACAAGTGTCTCAATGAGAACAGCAGTCTGGATGGTCATGTGAAGACATCCAGCAATACGCGCACCCTTCAAAGGCTGATCGTTAGCATACTTGGCTCTGGTTGCCATCAAACCAGGCATTTCATTCTACGAGAGATTAGCAAAGCTCGGAGAGCATGGATTTAGCAAGATACAAACCTCAGCGAGTTCGATCTCCTTGCGCCCAAAGGCAGCAAGACTGAGATCGGCAACCTTGAAGGTTGTAGCTGGTGCTTTGGCTGCCATTGTTACGGTGAAGGGGCGGGTATCACAAATTTAATGATAAGAGAACTAGAAACAGCATACAATATCAGTCCTCAGAGTTCTCAAATAATGTGGACGAGATACTCAAGAATCTGAGCAGCCTTGCTTAGGAGAGCAACTTACCTAGCCCAAGTTTTGTCTTGAGAATGTATGAAAAGGAGAAGAGATTGAGGTTGGGGGAAAAGAATTCGTAGTAAGATTCGACGGCGGGGTCTCGGAATCTGAGCTTACTATTTCGGGTAATTAATTAATTGGTGCTGAGTAGAGACTATGGTGCCCCATGTGGCGGGTGGATGTTAAAACCTCTTCTAGCCGTTCTGGTTGATAATATCCTGTCAATTTCAGTTTTGCTCTATTTGGATTGCGAAACTCAATCGGTCAAATCAATCGCCAACCAAGGGAAGCGTTACTACCCACTGTGCCTTAATTCGTTCCTAAAAAGAATCGATGCGTCCAATTTCGTCCAGGTTTGCTGAGCTGACAGATGCCTCCCACTTGGTGCTCCGGACGCCGAGTCTGGTGGGGTAAGGTGCGACAGTTTTTGCGAGACACGTAACAGTCAATGAGGGGCTCTCTGATAAGGCGGTCGGAAAAACAATTCGAAAGGTACAAACCAGGGGTAAGTGTAAAATTAGATGCGAGTTTAGAACTCATCAGAATTTAGAGATTGCTACTGCTCTAATCTAGTCTCTAGAGAGCTTTCCCCCATTTTGTAATATCCCTTACGATACCTCCTGTTACAAGACCCCGTAGAACGCCATCGGCTCATGCATACATAACCAGCCCTAGAAATATCTCATTATAACAACGTGTGAGACGGAAATACTCATGGGTAAAATTCCTTTGCCCAAGTCGTCACCATGAATTACCATTCTATTGTGATGATTCAGGAAGTAAATTACTCTTCACCGCAAACATCTTACTTGTGACGCTCGCAGTAAATCCATCGACTTGTCGGCCGTACTGAGTGATTTGAGCTGCATTGAGCATACCCTCCAATCTGCTTGGCTCGGTTGGGAGCTTGAATAATCTCTCCCATTCATCCTCAGGTAGGGGTGCCAGCTTTTGAGCAGCCCGAGTCGCATTCTCCGCCGATCTCTTCGCCTTCCATGCTGTGACCTTGGCTTGCTCGCGAGCGAGTTGTCTCTGGAAATACTGGAAGTTATTCAACTCTGTGTAATGTGTCTCAATGCTATCCAAAAGCATATCGCACGTCTTCTCAAGATAAGGATCGATAGAAAGATCTAGAACTTCCAGATTTGGGTAGAGTGGGATATCGGATTGGCGGGTGGTGATATCTGAGAGGCTAGCAGGGAACTCCAGCTCTTTCTCAGGGACTTCTGATGGTATTTGATGTAGGAATGAGGTCAAGAGGTGCGAGTTGTGGACAATGATGGGCAATTCGACCAGGACGTCTTTATACGTAAGTTTCGTCTTTTGCATGCTATCGATCTGTTAGCGTGTCTTAAATAACACAAGAGGCAAGACTTACTTCTCAGTTGTGAATTTGTTCTCCTTGTAAGCCGCCATGAAGCTTGGGGACAGGCGAAAAGCTCGAAGACTCAGCGCTCCTTGGGAGCTTCTGCTAACATCGTGAACCAAAGCAATTGTCCTCTCATTTGGTTCTTTTTGGTAGAAATACTGATTCTCGATCAAGTTGCTGTTGATAAAGTTGCCCATGTTGGCGCTTGTATACCATCCAACATTGTTTGCATCCACATTTACCTCCCGCAGGCACTTGATCATCTCATTCTGATACGCAGCGTTCGCCTTGGATCTTGGTGCTGCGGCTGCAATATTGGACGCCGCCATATGATCATTGGGATGAGAGTCGACAGCTGCAATATCCGCAGTAGGAAATGGAAAGGAGTTTGTCACTTCAAGAACGCCATTGTTATCCATGCCAACAAGAGACCCAGTGGCCGTCGTAGGAAAAGCCACGGCACAGGCCTTGACGATTTTCATCACCACCTATATGTAACTCAACAACGTGAACAGTAGATAGCGAACAATGTGCAACATACCAGCGCATCCACTTGCACCGAGGATAGTGGTGCTTCCTTTGCGTCAGCCATGTTGACCCGACTGTGCTGTTTATCTCAATATCAGAGAAAACAGGCGTAAGTGACGTGCGGGGTTGGAGATTTGAAAATGTGCAAAGTCTCCGTCGCAAATATGATTTGGAAGCGAAGTTTGTGTGCGCATTCGCTAGCGCCTGGAGCCCCCCACCTGTCCCCCACGAGGTGATGATAACCTCGAACATTCAAATTCTAACGTCAACCCATCAAAAAACTATAAATACTTGCAAATCTATCAATATAGCAGACGAGATTTTGCCCGATTTTTATTGTTATCAATAGTCGCTGTGGTGTGATAATCTTCGATATAATGGACTGCACAGAAATCGCGTTCTCTAGCATCACAGACGACGTCTATACCTTGCTGACGGGAGCCGACACTCGATGAATAATACACCTTTTATGAATTCAGCCTTTGAACCGTCATTATTTGATGGTATGAAAAAGATGATTTATTTATTAATATAGCAACGACTTTCTCTATCGCCCAGCCAAACCCACGCCAACGCTCTACCGTACGCCAGTACCCCCCGAACTCCAGAACACGCTTGCTAATTCTAATCAATCCATTTAGTTATACCCCACTCCCTTGCTCCATCTGTGATCGAAAGGCACAACCGTTCTATTGCCCACTCCGTATAGTTGGCTCTTGCTGCTCCGGCAGCAATTCTATGCGCAGGGCCAACACTTCCAACCCTGGCATCATATTGGCTACGCCAAACGCAGGTAGCCAGGTTTCTGCCTTCTTCGTTAGGAGTCCCAAACCAATACCTAACTCTTCAATCAACCTTTATTCTTGTTGTCACTAACTTTAGCTTTGAACTTACTTGAGAAATCCACCACTAGCCATAGCTTCGGCATGTGCGGCTTTATCAAGGACCCCAAGATCTGCGTAGACAGTCGTTGGTGGAACCTGAGATCTAAAGACAACAATATAGAACTTGCTGTCTTGCCATGTATAGTTGGATTGCGCAATAAGTTGCTGAACCGAGGTGATAACTTCTGACCAGTTGAATGTCTCGTTATACGGTGAAGTGGCATAGTCGTCCCTGAGGCATTTCAATCCCACAAGCGCTTTTGCTAGAAGCTGAGACTCCAGCTCGACCGTGTAGAGGTCCAAAAGGTGTGGCTCATCAATGTAAGGCGACACAATAAGTAGGTTCTTATTCTCAGTTGTGGTTTTCTCTTCTAGTGTTTCCTTGACCGTTATTTGACTTGCATCCTTTAATTGATCCAGAATGGTGTGAGAAGCCACTGGATGTGGGAGAGTGGAAGTGTGAAGTGACATTGCAGCGATGTTATAACTTCAATTTGCAATTGAGGGATTGATCGGTGCAGGAAGGACGGAAGAGAGGAATACTACGCCGTGTTCTCACAGGCGAAGCACCCAGTCTCTAGGCGTCCGATGAGTTGTTGAGCCTGCCTGGATTTTTACTCGAACACTGCGAAACCAATAGGGAGGTGTCGGCTGGTGTTCACTGGCCGCGCCGATCTATGGGTAGACTTCGGTGATTGACAATTGGGCAACGAAGTGAATTGATGTATCACTGAGCGATGAGAGAAGGTTGAAACTAAAACAGAACTGCTCATTATAACAACGAGCAGCTCTCTTTGTTTTTAGCAGGAAGGAGCCTGTGCTAGTGCCAGGCCTATGGCGCAAGAAATGTCGCAATCGCGAAATCGGCTACGGTCGATTGCGTCTTTAGATGAATGCTGTGTAGAGCCCCAAGCGGCCGTACCAGGTGAGACTGACTCGAATTCATATTGCTCACAACAACGCAGGAGTGTTGATCCTGGCTTCATTTCAAGAGTTTTCTCGGTGTCGAATCGCACCATCATGGCTCATAACCCTACCTACTGCAGGTGCGATCTTACCCGACTGGCTGACAGAGTGTGGATATTAGAAACATGAAAATTTTCGGGCGGTCTTCCGAATGCTGGCTTGACACGAGATCGGTGTTCTGCGTTGTTGCTGTGTTCTGCACTGTGCTTTTTTAATGGCGAGTTTTGCCTGCAAATCCTTTGTCTAACGGAGCCGCCCATCCGACTATGCCGTTTCGGCCCATGGACACCACTCACGCAAGATCCACTCGCGTGCCCATTACCAGAAAATTATTGTTTGTTGTTATATTATTGCTATTTTGTGAAACGTCTAACCAAATGCTATCACCGCTGCTGTACCCACAATATTTCCTTTGTCACGGGCAGATAAGATGTGATGTGGCATCTCCATTAGACGGATTCGCTTGTTATCTATTGGCGAAGTCTCGTACACTATTCGTGCCTATCTTTCATGCGAAAGCGAACTTTTGATATAAGATATACAGAAACAGAACTCACTTTGATGCAGCCTATCTAAACAGTGTAGAGTCCGAGATCGGCTGAAAAGGCAGGCATCTTTCAATATATAGGCGTCGTCGAGATGGTGGGTGACACCCAGAATCATATTGCGTGATATAGGAACACGTTCCGTATCTCCAGATCAGTCTTCAGGCTCAGGTATCACTCACGGACCCAGCGGTTCGCGTTGACTCCCAAGCCACGCCCGAGAACTCTCATAGACACCAAGATACAGGCCACTGCCCAGCGCTGTCCATGTTGCTCTTAATAGTCCTCCTCTAAATAGTCCTTTTATCCCATTCTCCCCTATCACCTCACGGGCTACCTCAAGCGCGTTCCTCTTGACGGCACCTTCCTTCATAGCCAGCGTGTGTAGGGACTCCCCTCTACTCCTTGCTTTTTTGACTTTCTCCAAAGCCGCACTCTCAGAACTTTCATTTGCTGCCGAGAGCATAATTCGAGTTTTGACAACGTCTATGGGAGTAGTAATTACGGCCGCGATCGAACCTGCAATAGCAGCACTTATGGCGGTTATGGTAGCAGTTTGTGCCAAGGAGCCGGTGTACGTGCCCCTTTTTTCTCTATATTGTCTAAATGCTACCTTCAAATGCTCAAACATAGGAAATTGAAGCGCGGTAAAAGGCAGGTTGCGAGCTGCGAGCGCTGTGTAGCCTCTCCATAGCTGAGACGGTTTCTTGAAGTGCTTCAGCACTTGGAGAGTAACAGATGGTTGAAAGATTGTCGATGGCTTCGATGCTGAAGATGGGGCCGGGCGTCGTATCATCTGAGCATTCTGTTTGAGGACTTCTGCAGGTGTAAGAATAAAACATGAAACAAGTTCTGCCGTGGCAGATGCTGCGCTGTGGATAAACGGCTGCGGTACTGAGCCCAGACCTGAGCTATTGAGAATAGGGTTTATCCGGTTAAGAATAGATTTCATCGCCTCGTATGTTGTAAAGAAGGCACCGGCTTTTGGAACTATTAGAATGAAGGAAATGACCTACTGGGGGCACTTACAAGAAGGTATGGTAATTAGGACGACACTACCCACCCCTTGGTACAAACCGCGAAATAATAAGTGTCTATTGATTGCGTGCTTCGATGCATCGTAGTATATCTTCTTATAGTCGGGGCTTTGAAAACGGGTCTTAATTGTATCCAATGGATATACGAGAAGGTCGACTGTGACCGCTGCAAAGGCTCCAGCCTATTCATATCAGCATAATAGATACTCCTCTGAAAGGACTTGTTATAATCAAAACAACACTTGAGAATATAATGATTAGATATATAACATCAATATATCTAATCTATGAGACTCATGATTCCGAAGTACTTGTCGTAATGCTTTCTCGAGATGACTCTAATGAGATTGGCACTTACCAGGAGCACATCTACATGGGGACTAGACATTAAAATATCATTATATCTAAATCAAATGAGAATCCAGGAGATGCGAGTGAGAAAAAGAGTTATGGTACTTAGAGTTGTGGTCACTACTACGTCATCACAAACAGATAGCTCTATCGGACATGGATCCCGAGCTATCAGCGACTGGGGCCTCGGTCATTCCACAAACTTCAGTCGACTCCCCCTCAAAGCCTTACAGTCTTTATAACAACAAATATTGGTCTCGGTAACTCAGTTAAGCTTTCACCCTGGCGACGCTTTTGTGGTCCAGTTCCTCGGAAGTGGAGGGAGGAAAGCGTAAAGCTCCTCCGATAGACATCATGACCCAGCCATCTTCTCTCCCTTCCCTAACTCCACAATTCTGTTTCTCCACTGTCGCTTTACGTGGTATGAACTCCTAATCTCCTTATACAATTATTTCATTAAACCTTTGATTCAGATTTTCTTCGAATCTCACGTTCGGCGATCGATGATAGTATAATCCAAAATCTCAATGCCCTGATGACCCCATCCCGCGGTGGTTTTGACCCAACGTCAACCTCAACTCGCAGTCCGAGATATCCGTCCTCCCAGAAGATACCAGAGGCATCTTGTGAGAACTTCAAAAACAATGTATTATTTCCATCATGGCAGACAAGATCGGACGTTTTGAACTACTGCGCTTCCGTCGCAACCAGCCCGGACCCGGATGATCCAGAGTCAGTTCTGAGGCAAGTAGAGAGTGAAAGGGAGAGGGAGAAAGTGGTAGATGAAAGATTAGATCCATACTCAGCAAGATATTTTCCGCGGGAAGCCAGGACGGAGACCCTTGCTGCGATTATCAGACAAGAAAGAGGAGTAGAAAATATCGTAAGAGCGAGGACTTGGAGCTTGGTTCTGGAGAAGTGCGGAGGAACAATAACGGATTTTGATGAAGCGTTAAATCAGTGGAGAAAGAGCAGGGAAACAAAGTAATAGAGCGTTGGAGGGATTTTGCTACCAAGGCTTACATTTGCCGCATTGCATGGCCTAGGGAGTTATGTGCTTATAAAATGAACTACTTATAGAGATACCAAATTCCCCTGCCACATCTGCTGGTTAGGGTTCGATGTAATATTAGTTAGGATGTACAAATTCTACTCTGACAAAATATATCTACCAGTCAGCAGGTTATGATTTTACATGTGAGGTGGGAAGGAAATTTTGGGGGTTAACCTAAGAGCGTATGATTTTTATTGATTCTTTAATCAATCCGGCCAGGACCACTCCATGTTCCCACATATCATCATGTTTACCAGTAGCTTTAAGGAAATGGAGTCCTCGTGTTCCACGGTCCTTCTTAATACGCTCCATCATATACTCTGTCTGCTCATGTTCAACCAGTTCATCTTGTTCTGATGTAGATAGAATCACAGTATCTACCCGTTCCCAAATAGCACCTGGAAGATGAGCTGAATAGGGAGCCACTTCCTCCCAGTTTACCAGTTTGGAAGGAAATGCGCCTTCCATCAGTAGACGATATAGTGGGACATCTTTGTGGTATTCCACAAAGGAATCAAACTTGTATATGCCAGCAACTCCTAGTATGCCGGCAGGTAGAGGTGGGGAAAGTTGCTCTGAAATATCATGCAGCTGGAAGACTATTGACGCGCCCGCACTATGGCCTCCTATAAGGTATCTGCCTCTAATTTTGAATTTCTCTTCTAAAAACAAGAGAGCATTCGTCACATCGATCAAGTGAGAAGGATGATGAACATTACGCGCTGGGTCGTCATGGGACTCTGGCTCTGACGCATGTGGTGAGAGACGATAATCGATGGATGCGAACCCTGCTATGTCCTCTAGTTCCAATGATTCTACAAGCACCTTCAAGACAGGTTCGAAACTCGTGGAGTCAACAGTTGGGTCACGCCATCCTCCACCATGACAATATCTGAACTGGAGTCAGGGCAGATCCTTTTAAACTTAGGGTTGACATACACAACCCATAATTGCCGGTTTTCGGAGCGGTTGTTGATAGATTCTGGAATCCAAACATCTATCTTATTAAGTCTCGTAGAGACTGACTCCGAAGAGTAAGTATATGTAGTATGCTTCAGTAACTCCATAGATGTCGAAATCTAGAATTGATGTTGAGGTGTCGGCAATTTCCGCGCTCGAGCTCCGAGATGATCAAATCGCATGCATTGTGCCTTTTACCCCAAAACCACCTTTTAAAGTTTGCGCACGCGATTCGGCTTGCAACCACCAAGCTTGAGGCGAGCTCGCTCCGGTCTGTCTTTGCTCAGATTGTACTTTTTTAGCACTTCAAAGTTGAAAGCTTTGGTCTGCTTTAGCGGGAAACGACAGATATAGATATATCAGTCTTCTGCTACAGTACTGTAAGCTTCTGCCCCGCAGCGTCGTGGCAGAGTCAAGTGTAGCCCTCAGGATATCATATGTTGCTACCATCCACAATTCCTTAACAAAGAAGACAAGACACCATGCCGCAACCATTAAGTTCTAAGGAGCAATCACTGTTCAAGACAGTCATTCGCAACTATGAGGATAAACAATATAAAAAGGGTAGGAAAGCCTGTTCTTTTTTACGACGCATATTCACCATTGTTAGGTCTCAAAGCTGCAGAGCAAATCTTGCGGAAGAACCCTAAACATGGAGACACGCTGGCCATGAAAGCGCTTATCTTGAACTCTCAAGGGAAGACAGAAGAAGCCTTTGCTTTGGGAAAGGTGGCTTTACAATGTGATATGAAGTCGCATGTGTGCTGGCATGTTTATGGTTTGCTATATCGTGCTGCTAAGAATTTCGAAGAGGCTATTAAAGCATACAAGTTTGCTTTGAAGCTCGAACCGGACTCTCAGCAGATCCAGCGTGACTTAGCTCTTCTGCAAGTCCAAATGCGGGATTACCAGGGTTATATTGCGAGCCGCCGAGCTATGCTACAATCTCGCCCTGGGCTACGACAAAGTTGGACAGCTTTAGCAGTAGCGCTACATTTGAATGGAGACCTGGCCGAAGCAGAAAATGCCTTGACGACTTATGAAGAGACATTAAAAACGCCTCCACCGAAAACCGACTTTGAGAATTCTGAAGCTGTTATGTATAAGAACACATTGATTGCCGAGCGTGGTGATATCCAGCGGGCATTAGATCACTTAGAGTCAGCAGGAAAGCATAATCTTGACCGATTGGCTGTGATGGAATTACGTGCAAAATATCTTGCACAACTGAACCGGAAAGATGAAGCAGCTAAGGAGTATAGAGCCCTCCTAGATCGCAATTCGGAGCACAAATTTTACTATGATGCTCTTGTAGAAAACTTGGCCATTGATCCAACTGACTACAAAGCTCGTAAAGCTATCTATGAAGAGTATGCAGAGAGATATCCTAAATGTGATGCTGCACGCCGGCTACCTTTGGACTTCTTAGAAGGTATGTGCTGTCCTAATTGTAGCACGCATAGACTAATGGCCTGGTAGGAGATGAGTTCAAGAATGCTGCCGAAAAGTACGTCAATTATATGTTGGATAAGGGTGTCCCTTCTACCTTTGCCAACCTCAAGCATCTCTACTCCAATGCTTCTAAGAAAGATACTCTTGCAAGCATTGCGCAACAGTATATTGATGGTAACAAGGCTGAGGTCTCCGATGAGTCGAAGCGCGATGGTGGTAAGGGAGTATCTGCAGCGTACTACTTCCTTGCCCAACATTACAATTACTACTTAAGTCGAGATTTAGATAAGGCCATCGAATTTATCGATAAAGCTATAGAATTGGAACCCAAGAGCGTTGATTTCCACATGACTAAAGCTCGGATCTGGAAGCACTATGGCAATGCGCAGAAGGCTGCCGAGATTATGGAACAAGCTAGAGCTCTTGATACCAAGGATCGCCACATCAACACAAAAGCCGCAAAGTATCAGCTTAGAAATAATGATAATGAGGCTGCTATCAAAACCATGGGCCTATTTACGAGAGCGGAGACTGTTGGAGGACCTCTAGCGGACCTTCATGATATGCAGTGCATGTGGTTCTTGACCGAGGACGGAGAAGCATACGCCCGCCAAGCAAAATACGGCCTCGCACTCAAACGGTTCACCTCCATATACAATATATTTGATGTATGGCAAGAGGACCAGTTTGACTTCCATAGCTTCTCCCTTCGCAAAGGCCAGATAAGAGCATATATAGATATGATAAGATGGGAGGATCATTTGCGAGATCATCCTTTCTACACGCGCGTTGCACTTGCAGCCCTTGACGTCTATCTCAAACTCTATGATAAGCCCTTGTCGAATGGAACAAATGGCAATGCGGAAGATGGGGAAGATGCTGCTGAGCGGAAGAAAGCCGCAAAAAAAGCAAGAAAAGAGGCACAGAAAGCTGAAAGGGAGGCAGCAATTAAGAAGAACGAACCAAATAAGCCTGTTAGGGAAGGTGATAACGACGCCAAAAAGAAGGATGACGACCCCAGCGGCCTTAAACTTGCTGCAACCTCGGAGCCATTAACTGATGCTATGAAATTCTTGACACCTCTTCTTCAATATAGCCCTGGAAATATTGAGGTACAGAATGCAGGATTTGAAGTGTTTATACGAAGGAGTAAGTGACTATGCTCATATCCTTGGTACCATAAGCTAACTCCTACAATAGAGAAGTATATTCTAGCACTCAAATGTCTTTTGGCAGCAGCAGCCCTTGATCCTGAGCATTCGAAGGTGCACCAAAATACCGTTCGATTATCACAGGCAATCGAAAATGATAAGGAATCAATTAACCCCAAATCCGCTGATGTCATTAAATCAGACTTTACGCTCCTACCTTCAGGAACATCTCTCACACAGTTCAATGATGACTATCTTGCGAAACATAAGAACTGCCCCCGCCGCGTCTTATCTGGTTTGCAAGTACGAAAGTCCTTGTCTCCTGACACATCGTCGAATTGCGAAAAAGGTGTCTTAGGGGTGCTAGATCTTCCAAATATCACTTTCGAAGAAGCAGTAGAGGCCCTGAAGATATTGCAGCTGTGGAATAGCAGCCAGGTGGATGCTTTCAAATCTAGTGCACAGTCTAAGTGGCCAAAAGCATTGATCTTCCAAAGTTAAAAAGGAGCCATGTTTTGAGGCTTTCGAGAAAATTGGCTTTCTCATACTACATCGATCTGTGCACTTCTTTTGTGCGAGGATTCTCTGTGGTATGTCTGGACTTCAATTCCCGGTAATTTTCCAAAAGAACATATTATGCCTTGATCATATATAGTACAAGAATGGAGCTGGGGTGTGGCTGGAGATAGCCTATGGTTCAGTAGCATGGATTTACGATCTTATGATGGGACAGGTAGACAAAATAGCATGGAATGGCATTGAGTCTTGAGCATTTAGGACGTCATGTAAAAAGAGCTAGAAATATTCGGTGTAGCGTAGGTCAATATGCCTCACACAAGCCAGCCTTTTCGTAATCTTCTTCTCATTTTCGATTCATGATACCCTTCTGAAGCGGAATCTAGTGCGTGGGTAACTGAATGTAAGTAAATTAGGAAGTAACAACCAGTTTGCGTGTCTTCTCCTTGCAGGTTACAAGTTACAAGTTGATATCGATTGCAAGGTGCTAGGCAGTGCTTTGGTGTAAAGAGACATGAGATAGATTCCTTTCGACAAACAGCTTTTACTTAGAGCAGGATAGGACAGTGATAAGACATATTATCACAAGGGTCCAGGACCTTTAGTAGTCCTCCTCGAAGCCCCATACAATAATCAACACAACAAGACACGTGTTCCAGGAGTCGTATTCATCAAGTTGACAGCCTCCGCTACTTAGATTCATGCTCTATTTTTACACTATAGTACAACATAGGCTCAATCCTATAAAGGCTTCTTGACCTGAAAGCTGTTATTCGCATCTCACTGCCTTTTACCCATAGCTCGTAATTTTACACAAGAGTTGTGATCATCGGTTATAATTCCTCATCCTTCTAGTACCTCCAATATCCGGAACAAGTATTAATTGTATGCTTCTTCATCTGCTTCAATAGGAGGGTTAACATCCTTCTTCTTGTAGCCTATTGTCTCTAGACCGTGTCTTATCATCTTGCGGATGGATCCTTTGATCCATCCTTCAATCTCCTCTTCTGACACTACGATTTCTCTGGACCTAGCTTCGTCTTCTGGGCTGAGTTCGAACCGGCGCATTCTCGACGAAATCCTGGGGTCTAACACAATAGGCTCTAGCCATGTCCTCTCAGGTTCACCATCCTTTCGCAAGCGAGTGGACTTGTGCCATTCTTTCTCCTCCTCCACAAGAGCCATTTGTTGCTCTGCTTCTTGGTTAACGCCTTCCTTTTGGGGCGAATTTGAATCAAATGAAGATGACGAATCTGCAATCGAATGGTAAGGGCGATAGCTAGCAAGGATTATAGCTGCCGTTTCACGTCCGATTGAATCTGCAAGCACTCTGCGATTCAGGAAACGGTATAGACGTCGGGGGGTGTTGAGGAACCCAAGGATATGTGGAAAGGAAATAGGAGTAGAAGGGTCGAATTCTGAGGGAATGTTATTTGGGAGAGAAGCTGAGCTATACTCTGCTGTTGAGATGAATGGAGCTGGTTTTGGAGGTTTCTTATTTTTGTCCTCGGCTGGCGGTGCCGGCTCTGGTGGTGTTTCTCCATCTTTCGGTGACGTTTCTGTTTGACTCTCATTTCCTTTGTCTTTATCCGTTTCCTGGAAAGGAAGTTCTTGTGGAGTCTGTTCTGGCTCAGTTAAAGGACCAAGCCAGCCTTCATGCAAGCCTCTGATATATTCTTTCCAGGTATGTCGCCCGATGACGATATCTCCCGCTGGTCCTTCAAAGTCCTTGATTCCGGCCTTTCTTCGCGCCTGCTTTATCGAATCTTCTTGGTTGCCTCTCTCTTCTGGAGGAGTACGCAAGGTACGTATCTTTGCTGCTAATTCCGCTCTAACATCGCCCTCATTTCTACCCTGAATAAACTCCCAGTCTAGCCCTGATGCGACTAAAACCGGTTTCACATACTCTTTGAAATGGTCCTGTGCTGCTCGAAGCGAATCAGATGGGGGAGACTCCAGAAATATGGTCAGTTTTCTGGGCATGGAACGTGGGTCGAGGGGCTCTTTAGCAACATGTTCAACAAGTTTGCACCATTTTCGTTGGACTCTCTTCTTCTCGCGCTTATCATATATGACTGCAGCCGTAAAGGAGCCGGTGATTGAGAGAAATATGAGCCAGTTTCGAGACGGTAATCTGGGTCTAAAATTCTCGCCTAACCCTAAGTATTTATAGATTGGGTTTGGCGCTCTAGGAGGCTTTGAAGGTTTCTCTGTTTTGATGTCCACCCTGGCAGTAGCGGCTTCTTTCTAGCAGCCAGTTAGCAGCGAAGTGGGTTATCTGAAGCTAGGGAAATATATACAGAAGCCTCCGTTGAGGGGTTCGAGTCTGCCATTTCCAGTCAATTGCGTCAGGTAGACTATATAAAACCTCCCTTCGCGGTTAGAATATTACTGGCACTGCCAGTCAGACTTTTCGGACCCTCTGAGCTTTGAGTGCGGGGCTTCTTTTTCGGCGTCCAAAATCCAGAGTGATATCAAACTTTTGGAAACTTAGGATTAAATATTTACCCGTTCCGTTCCGACGCACTACACTAACCAATCTCGGCACAATCCAGCCTCGCTCACTTTGACGGTTGCTCGAGATATACATCTTTCATCTTTCAATAGTAGTTAATCATCGCTGATGAAATTCGTTGTAGAATTATAGAGTAGGAGCCTATTATTCTTCAACCTTTCATCATTTATTTACTTCCTTTTGCAAGTGTTACACGGTGTATCTTTTGAACACTTCTATTTTCTTGGTTCCCAAGGGCCAAGACTCCTACAAAGTATGGCGAATTCGAATTCGGATTGCATACAATACGGCGTTCTATGATTACCTGGAATACTCTTCCCTGTGCCAATTAATCTTAGGAGAACTACCGACCTAGCTGTGGAGTTCGCCTCGTGCGATGAGAGCAGCATGCAAGCCAAATCGCGGTGGGTAGGGAGTTGACTGCAATGCTAACCACAGTCTTGCAGCTCCTACACCTTGTTGTAGAATGGTGGATTATGACCCCTGCGGTTATGCTATAAATCCGCAGAAGATATCGACCCGGAGCAAAAGGCATTGCTCACTTAAGGCCAAGCATATAGTTTGGTGCCCTAGTAGAGACATTCGACGGGTAGTGAGTATCAGCAAGCGATAAGGGGGAGTAGGGATAGATATAGAAAACAACTGCAGCTAGCAACCTCGGGAGCAGTCATTAGCCTGCCGTGGAGTTTGCACCTACATATGCAGTCTTGCAGGGAGTCATATGTATTTTATTTCCTAACCTTTCTGCTAGCAGTCCAGTATTCATGGGGAGATTTTTCTCCCTCCTCGTTGCTCGCCCCGCGTCCAGCAGATAAGGGTGAAGACTAGACCCCGACAAGCTCGTCCCCTACGGACGGAGCCCCGTAAACAGTCGGCGGCCAATGGCAACACAGGCTCGCTACGGCCACTGACAGCGGTCAACTCCACTGTTCCCACTAATATTCCATCCCTTTGCCCATGCGGTGTAGGGACTTTATTATGGAGGACACCCAAGCAACTAGCCTCCTCTAAACAAGAGCTCCTTCGAAGTGAAAATAGCCTCGAACTGAAGCATAGGCTGGATATCTTGTATCCTGGCTTGTCTGCATTTGACAAAAAAGCGTGTCTGGTAAAAACCCCAAACTCGTTACGCGCCAAGATATCAGGGGGGAACTACTTTGTTACTTTCACTTCAAGTCTTCCTTTCTTTTGCAAACGACATTTTGCGACAACGAGATAGTTGACAGATTATCTTGGTCCTAGTTATCAAAATGGACGGCAGTAATGGCAATAACAACAACCGTCTGCACCTAAACTTTGGAAATGAGAGGTTGCAGCAGCCCAACGATAGGACCTATCCCACTACACCTTCTACCTTCCCCAACCCCATCTATCCGTCTCAGGGGGGCACTCCTCAAGCACAAGGCCAAAATCCTCAATATTCAACCGGATTTGCGCCTCAGGGATACTTTGTGAACAATCAATACCCCGCAAACTATCCAGCACAACCCCCTGCTGGAAACTTTCAGCAAGGAGCCCAACAAGCTCAATACCAACAGCGTGCGCCTGTGCAAGCCGACGCCACTAATGGACTTGTTCATCAGTTCTCCCACCAAAATCTCGGCGGAGGGGGTCGATCATCTCCATATGGCAATAGACAGGGCTCGTCTGGCCAAAGGCCCCGAACCGCTGGAGGATCAGGACAACAGCCAGCCTATGGAAGCTATTTGAATGCACCAATGCCAAATCAGGGTATACCGCAACAGAATTGGCCTGAATTTCAGCCTGCCCCAGAACGGAATCCAGATAAATATGGCTCGTACACACAGAGCAACCAGAAAAGATGTGCACAGCTAGCCGCAGACTTCTTCAAGGATAGTGTCAAGCGAGCTCGAGACCGCAATGTGAGGTAAGTTGACCCTTAATATTCAAAATTATTAGAATTAGTGTTGAAGTAAGGCTAACCATTTTCGTTTCATAGACAAAGCGAAATGGAACAGCGTCTAGCGGACCCGAATCAATCACAATCAAGAAGGGAGCAAACATGGTCAAACGCTGGCAAGCAAGAAGGGAAATACCTGAGATTTTTGCGTACAAAGGACAGGCCGGAGAATTACAACACAATTAAGATTATCGGCAAAGGAGCATTTGGAGAAGTTAAATTGGTTCAGAAAAAGGCAGATGGCAAGGTGTATGCCATGAAATCCTTGATAAAAACAGAAATGTTCAAAAAGGATCAGCTGGCTCATGTACGAGCCGAAAGAGATATCCTGGCCGAGTCCGACAGTCCTTGGGTGGTGAAGTTGTATACCACATTCCAAGATCAGGATTTCTTGTACATGTTGATGGAATTCTTACCTGGTGGAGATCTTATGACTATGTTGATTAAGTATGAAATATTCTCGGAGGATATCACTCGATTCTACATTGCCGAGATTGTGTTGGCAATAGAAGCGGTTCATAAACTTGGGTTTATTCATCGGTAAGATTTTCCTTCGCGATGTCTTCTCTTCGATCACTTCTGAATACTGACCAAATACAGTGATATTAAGCCTGACAATATTTTACTTGACCGTGGAGGTCATGTTAAATTAACTGACTTTGGTTTGTCGACCGGGTTTCACAGACTCCATGACAACTCCTACTACCAGCAACTACTTCAAGGAAAATCGAGCAGGCCCCGAGATCGTAATTCAGTGAATCTCGATCAAATAAACCTTACTGTAAGCAATCGAAGTGTTATCAACGACTGGAGGAAGTCTCGAAGACTTATGGCATATTCTACTGTGGGAACACCGGATTATATCGCCCCTGAAATCTTCAGCGGCCATGGATATTCTTATGACTGTGATTGGTGGAGTTTGGGGACGATCATGTTTGAATGCCAAGTTGGCTGGCCACCGTTCTGTGCGGAAGATGCCCATGACACTTACCGTAAGATTGTCAACTGGAGGCAGTCGCTTTACTTCCCAGAAGATGTCCAGCTGAGTCCTGACGCGGAAAATCTCATTCGAAGGTATGTATATGCAACTAACTAGTTAATTACTGTGCTAACTATTTCAGTCTCGTTTGCAATTCGGAGAACCGTCTGGGAAGAGGTTCTGCTGATGAGATCAAGAACCACAAGTTCTTCCGAGGCGTAGATTTTGACAGTCTTCGTCGTATACGTGCACCTTTTGAGCCAAAACTCTCATCGAATGTAGATACTACATACTTCCCTACAGATGAGATCGATCAGACAGACAACGCTACACACTTGAAGGCTGCAGCCATGGCAAATGGCGGACAACCGCGCGAGGAAATTCCTGAAATGAGCTTGCCTTTCATTGGTTATACATTCAAGCGTTTCGAGTCAAACTTCCGATAAGCTGTCCTTGGCTGGGCATTCCAGCACCTGCCCACCGAGACCTAGGGTGCTTTGGCCATGAATAACACTAAAGGAGAATGCTTGGTCTAGGGCATCTTTTAAGGTAGTCCTCGGTTTTCGTTAGTCAATACGGATAATGCATCAGATGCTGCCACATTTTGGTACCATCTGATAATGGGACAAGGATAATACTGGATGTGAAATATGTGAACCTTTCTCACTCTTTTGGTTGAAGCTTGTTCGGACTAGAAGAGGGCCTTGTCATTTTCTCTGTACTTTCAGAATCAGCTAGGAAGAAGCGAAAGACTTGTTCTTTGTTAGGGGGCCATGGACAAGAAAGGTTGATATATTCCCAGGGCTAATAGAGTCTTGATACACGAATTATATAGTAAACCTAAGGTTCCTATTGTGAACATATTGTACCCTTAAACTCCTCTAACTCCATGTGATAATTGCCAAGTCATTATCTCCTTCCCGGTGCAGAAGGCGCCAAACCCGGGACACCGCTATATCTCTCCTCTCTTTCTGTCTTGAATAGCACCTGAACCCAAAACTCCTTCAAATCCGAGTCCCACCACGTCCAGAATCTATCATTTGTCCGATCCACTTCTCGGGCTTGTAATTTAAACCCACAAGTTTCGTACGGTTCCGCTGCCACCAACATATACTGGAAGTTCTTATCCGGATCTTCAATTTTTTGTTCATATGCACTCATGAACCGCACTTTTGGTTCCACATCAGGGGAAATTTCTGGATATTGTAACTGAAACAGTAGGCCCTGTTGTCGCGTGACTGGATCTCTGGTCTTTGTGATCTTGTAACCCGGTCGTCCAATCTTCACCACATTCTTGCGTACAGGAATTGAAGCTCCCACCATGCCAACTGGTAAACCAGTCACTGGATCTGTCTGCGCGCGACCTTCTTTCTGCTCTCGAGCTGCACGGCGCGCTAGGTTGGTTTGGTGCTTGCGACCCTGCGTATGCGCGAGATAGGATCCATCATTCTGGTGTACCGTAAGACATAATCGACATTCAAATGAGCCGACGTGATTTTTGAAAAAGTATGGGTCTTTGTCGAGGTCGATTGTCTCGAGAGCAAGCTTGCGCAGACGTTCTCGTCGGTCTGCATTTGTTGCTGAGGTCGAGGCCACGCCACCGCCGCCGAATTTTGATCCCGCACGGTTTTGATAATCCATCTTGATAATTCTATATTAGGCAATGATAGGGTTTCAGGCTATACAGTTTCGCCGAGCGATGCTGCTAATGTAGATGGTTTGTATGGGACGAGGCTTGACGAGGCGTTGAGCTTGGGAGTTGATAAAAATGTTGCCGAGAAACTAGCTTTGCCGTGGGCGGTCTTTCCTCAGCCTTCCCCTTCGGACGAGGCTACCACACGTGCTTAGTTTCGTCAACGAAAAATATAGTGAGATGACACGAAGCTATCATGTAGGTCAGCGCCTCTCCTTCGAGTCAGCGTTATGTACTGTTCGATATATCGGTCCAGTTGCTGGCACAGAGAAAGAATGGCTTGGGGTTGAGTGGGACGACCCTATGAGGGGCAAACACAATGGAGAGCATAAGGGTAAACGATATTTTAGCTGTAGGTTACTGCTCCCTTCTATTACCATGCATTACTGGTGTGTGGGAGTTTACTTTACTCTAGGTAGAAGTAGCTCCCCTACAGCAGCATCCTTCATTCGCCCCACACGTACAGCGGACCCTGAACAGAGTTTCGTGGAAGCTGTATATCAAAAATATACTATACAAATAACCACAGCACCCTCGGCCCCTGCTTATGTGGAGAAAGAAATTGAGATATCTGGAAAAGTCGTTGAAGAAGTTGGATTCGAAAAGATTAGTCAACAGTTGGCTCAGCTTAACGAACTCAAGATAGTCTTGGTTGATGGACTAAGAATTAATGTTGCTGAGGGGCCTGGAAAGTCCATTAGAGAAACATGCCCCAAGATCGTTGAACTAGATTTGAGTCGGAACCTGTTTGAAAGTTGCAAAGAAATCATACGCATCTGTGCTGCTCTGGATAACTTGCGTAGCCTGAGGCTGAAGTAAGCTCTTACACATACCTGGGTTCTCTCATCTTGCTAACTCGAAATGTTAGTACAAATCGATTGCAGATCTTGAAAGAAGAATTTCAAGAAATTGGAGATGCATTTCAGGGAATCAAAGAAGTTGAGATGGACGAAATGTTGCTTCCATGGGAAGATATCTGCCTGCTTGCAGAGCAATTTGCCTCCTTGACGAAGCTTGCCGCCTCATCGAATAGTTTAACTGCGCTCAATATGCCCATAAACTGTTCTGCACTTACATCCTTGACTTTAGAATACAATATGTTCGATAGTCTCTCCGACGTGTCTCCGCTTTGCTTGCTTCCTTCGTTAGAGACGCTTTATCTCAAAGGAAATCAAATATCGAGGACGAAATCTAACAGTTTTACTGGGGATCTTATATTTGGAACAAGTCTGCACTATGTGGATTTGTCTTACAATGCAGTGTCCAGATGGAGCTTTGTCGATGAAATAAGGGATGTTTTTCCTGGATTAACAGCTTTCCGCTTCTCACACAATCCAGTCTACGCAAGTTTATCCAAGGACATTAGCTCAGCTATGAGTGTGGAGGAAGGCTATATGCTTACTTTGGCACGACTTCCAAACCTCAAATCTTTGAACTTTAGCAATATATCGACGCAAGAACGAACAAATGCAGAGATGTTTTATCTCTCTCGGATTGCAAAGGCAATAGCAGAAGTACCAGAACCTCAAGAAGAAACGGTTACATCTCGACATAGGCGCTATAAAGAACTCTGTGATATTTACGGGCCTCCAACTGTTATTCGAAAGGGTGTAGAAACAATTAATCCTGACTTTCTCGAGGCTCGATTGATTAGGTTCACGTTCTATCTGCCTTCTCGGACAGAGGAGGGACAACATGAAGCAACTACCAAAGAACTTGAAATTCCAAAAGCTTTTGATATATATCGAGTGAAAGGCATAGTTGGAAGGGCGTTTAAGCTGCCACCTTTGAATATTCGATTGATCTGGGAAACCGGAGAATGGGATCCTGTTGCCGGGTATGAGGAATATGAACAGGATAGTGACTTTGATTACGATAACGAAGATGATGACAATGATGCTGATGATAAAAAGGGGGCTCTAGAAAATATAAGCGATGAAATAGAATCACACAGCAAGGGGCAATGGATCCAGAGAGAGGTTGAAATTGAAGATAGCACTAGACAGGTTGGGTTTTGTGTAGATGGCATGAAAGCTAAAGTCCGAATAGAACTAAGATAGATTAATCTACATTTGTTACTATATCTATTATTAAGAGGGCTTGAAAAAGTCATAGGTTTCTCATTACCGCTCTTTGGATACGTGGTGACTTTCACGGTCCTAAACACACTCACAATACCGAGCATATTTTGTCCAGCAAATCTCACCGTAGGGCTATGCACTCTAATAGATGAGTTGACGAAGTTTATCACAATGCCTGACTATACTCCCTTCTTCTCCTATGCTAATGTGTTTCAGCCTAAGAACTGCAAACATACAACATAAGCTAATAATAATACATTAAACAACACCCGTCGTTGCAAAATACTATGAAATAAATCAATCATTGTAAAATCTTCCTTTAAAGCCCTGTACTAAACTGAAGTAATAGCTTGAAGGCCCATCCAGTGCCTTGAACGCCAGACGCATCGATTTATGATGAACACCAACCCGAAATGCCTGAAAATTAATAAACCCGAAATATTCCTTGCATCCCAAAGAGAGCTTAAGATTGGTGCAGCGAGGCTAGAACAGCAGCAGCTTCTCTCTGATCCTCAACAGGCTGGCTCGCTGATGAGCTTTCTCCAAGAGCGGATGCAGCAGCTTTTATCTCTTCCGCAGGCGGGAAGTTAGCAACGCCGGCCAAGACTTCCTTTCTTCTTTCATGCCAGCTGATCTCGTTCTTGATGACTTGATCCAGCAGGATTTCTTTCTCCAGCCATTCTTGCTTCTGTAGTTCTTCTAAAACGGCGCATTCTTTTTTTAAGGTCTCTCCTTCTTCTTCGGCCCAATGTATCTGCCTTCTTAATAGGCGCCAAAGCTCTTTAGGTCCTCTTGCCTCTTCCTCCGCGGTAAATCCGAGTTCAGGGGGATATGAGGACTTGAATTCATTCGTAGGGGTTCCATTGCCTACACCGTTTGGCGAAGCGACTGAGCTCTCATGCTCTTGATCCGTGTTTACGTTTTTGAGTATGAGTTTTAGTTTCTTTGAGCTCGTCTGGAGAGATTTGGGAATGGGATCAGAGGGTCGAAGGGCCTCTGTTTCGTGAACTGTACGCATATGCTTCGCCAATGCATCGGAACGAGTGAAGGCGCGATCGCATTCTACATGAAATAATATTAGAGAATGCCAGACAAAATTGAATCTACTTTAACATACCAGGTAATGCGCAGTAGAATGGTTTCTCCCTCGTATGGCTTCTCATATGCGCCTTCAAAGCATATGCACTGGCATGCGGCATGCTCCTCCTCGAACAATCAGACCATTCGCATGTGTACTTCTTCTGGCGCGTTTCAATATGCTCATTATGGATATGTTCGACCAATTTGTCCATATTTCCTTGATCGCCTGCTTGACATCCAACCCATGAGCAGACCGTCACTTGTTCGTGGGTATCGTCTTCATCTGGTCGCATATTGGTAGGGGAGCTGGGGACTTCGCCCGAGGTGTCTGAAGATACATCATCATAGTCCAAAGGGACTGAGGCTTCTAAAAGAGCTGAATCGTTCATCTTTTGGCGCTTGGCTGGGGGCATAATGCCTTCTACAGCCATTTGGTCTTGTTCCTCGTCGCCGTCGAAAGCATCCGAGGAGAGAACAGAAAGCGGAGACCCAACGGGGGACTCCATTTCGAAGTATTATGGGCGATCGAGGTCAATAGAGAATCTATTTTAGAAAGCGCTAAAGTGAATTGAGTTGGTTGGATAATCTCATGCTGTACGGGCATTAGCATTCTAGAGTTGGTAGCGGTACCTGTCGAGTGCATGCGCCACAGGAGGCTTCGGTTCTCGCCGTCCGGGCCAGCAAAGCACCAGTACCTCCGTAAGCGCATATTACTGTATGCCTATCTACCTTGTTTCAACATAGGAAATCCGAACTTTCACAGAGTACGCATGAGGTACTACCAGAGCTTTGTTTATACTTTTGCCATCTTCTGAGAGCACGCAAGCGCTCACTCTATTTCGAGTTAGTATCTATTGACGGCCGTAACTATTTGCCCAAGGAATTTTATGGTGAGGAGTTTCTATTTCCTACAAAAGCTGTACCATCCATGATGATGAACATAGAGTTCTGCAATGCGGATGACTTCTTGACAAGTCAATGGCGATCTCTTATCACATTACCAATATCTGAGAGAGTAATGAATCACGCTATTACATATTATAGCTAAACGATTCTATGAACCGAGCTGACATCCTAGACTTCCATATAGGTGGCACCAATACCTCCATAACGGGCACCAACGGGTTCAAATTCGCTAAGGATCGAATCAATACTTGCTAGCTCCTCATCCGTCAGAGTAACCATAACTGAATTCTCGCGCGCGTGCTCTACAGATGACGCGCCTGGGATAGGGAAGATTTCGGGATTCTTGCCCTTCTTTGACAGGTGGAGGACCCAGCCAATAGCGAGTTGAGCAGGCGTGCACCCCTTCTTTTTAGCAATCTGCTCAACATCGCGGACAAGCTCTAAGTTATGCTCGAAAGCACCTGGCTGGAATCTTGGCAAACCTTTCCGGTATTCACCGTCAAGCATATCATCTGGACTCTTCAGCTTACCAGATAGGAAACCTCGGCCAATAGGTGAGTACCTAGTAATATTAGTTGATGATATGACTATGGAGCTATTGATCAGGTGATACGTACGCAACCACTGGAATATTAGCCTCCGCACAAGCTTCAGCAACACCATTCTTGAAGATGTCCAGCGCCCATAACGAGAGTTCTACCTCGCAAGCCACGATCTTGGTCGCTTTTGCTGCTTTCCGCACAGTGTTTGCGCTCACCTCTGACAATGATATTCCCCCGATCTTACCAGTATTGACATACTCCTCCTCAAGCACCTTCATCGTAACCTCAATGGGGGTTTTCTTATCGAACCTCGCACATTCGAAGATATCAAGTTTCTTCTTGCCATCGAGCAGTCTTAGGCAGTTGTCCACAGAACGGCGCACATTTTCTGGACTCGAGTCAGGTCCTTGAGCACCATATCCACCCTTGATGCTCAAAACGACCTTGTCAGCATCTTCGGGGTACTTGGTGAAGTATTTTGCCAACAAATGGAGTGAATTTGCATCCGGAGGCCCATAAATTTCTCCTCCATTCCAAAAGTTACAGCCAGCTTCCAGAGCGGCTTTCATGGCAGCAAAACTTTGTTCCTCAGAGGGTGGTTTTGGACTCCATGTTAGTCCTATAAGTGAAGTCAATTTCTGTTCCAATAAGCATTAAGTTGGTGCTGACCCATAAGACCATATCCTATGGGTCCAATTTCCTTCCCTAGTATAGTAGGCATAGTAGCTACAATTTCTGTTGTCTTAATATAAATGACCTGATACAGTGATTCCTGTGACCGTCTACTTTTATTTTACGGTGATGCCAGATTTTGGAGATATTCCTTATATGGTACTGAGACCAATAGCCGACTACTCTCGACCGTTACAAAGCACTGATTAAATCCGGGAGAAATATGACGAAGCAAGCAATACCACGGACGACAACTACGGTCCTAGATATCGCTAAATCCGCGCCCATGGTGGTGCTACCCCACCTCGCTCAATCGGGGCCGAACTCTTAAATTTTGCTACATCACTTGCGCTGCTTATTGGTGAGAAAGGATGAACAGCTTCCAAATCATTTCTATTACTACAATCTATTGTTGCAATTTATCTGGGGCCGCTGGCCTATCACGGCCGAAGATTCCAACTACATCCGCAGACTTAACGCAGCTATCACTCCTACTGCTTCGGATCTCAATTTCCCTGCAGCTCTACGACTCTTTGACGATTTTGACAGGAAAACTCCATTCGACTCCCTTGATTCGGTTTAGATACTATACAATGATATGCTCTGGACGCCTAGCGGGATCCTTTCCATCTTGTCAAAAGTTCAATGGCAACAACCTGGCGATATCTACATGCGCTTCTGGGCTTTCTTCTGTGCTGAGGCTGAAGCAGAGTTCTGAAATGGAAACCCACTTGTCCTCTTGTCAGCTCCAGTCTTCTTGCTAATCCTCCCACTGCTACCAGCGAATAGAAGACACCACAGTCCAAAGGCGGCCAAAGATCCAGAACCCAGTGTGCCCATCATTAGACCCCATCTCCCAGTGGAGTGGTGGCTCACGTAGCAGAGTATTGCTGAGGCAGCATGATAGATAGTCGCAATTGTCATTACAGCCGATGCGTATGGTGTTCTAGGATCCTGGGATGTGGACTCTACGCCTGCAGGGGCCCCTAAGAAGCGTATTAGACCAGCAGGATAGACTACAGCGGATATAAAGTTCGACCGAGCGGATAACTTACCAGCTGAAACTGATGACGTCAATGGGATAACCCCTGTGAGAACGATCACCAATATTCCTACAACCAACAAGTTCAAGCCGAGGCCGCGGGACAAGTACTCCTCGAGAGCTTGCGCGATGTTAGTTGACAACGGCTAGAACTTGGGAGCTGGATAATCTTACCAGATGCCTCTCGGATTTCAGGAGACAGCATCGCAATAATAACAGTCGGCATTGCTATAAGTGGAACGGATTGAAGCGCAAGCCATCCCCCGGTAGCCCATGCGTATGCATCGAAGACCTGAGATGAAACGTCAATTAAAATATTCTTTCAATTCTTTCTCCACTTAGTTTGCCAAACCTACATCCATACTGATCTTTTTGAAAGTAAAAAATTGCAATTGATATGTTGTGTTGAAGTTCTGAAGTTGAATTTGAGGTCAAACCTTCAAGAAGGCATGTTGATTTAATAGTTCACATACAGAAGCTCCCGCCTTGGTTCAGCTCTGGGCATCATACTGTCGTCATTTTAAGGCACACATATTATGTCCTGAGGCATTAATGCATTAGTGAGGGGCTCGATTTTGATATGGGGTGGCGTCTCCGAGCATCGGCAAGGGCTAGGATTTGACCCATCAACCTGCAAGCAATTGTCAGCAGGGAGTGGATTTTCCTAAACAACAGAACCAGTACTTTTAAATCGTCCCTTTGTACATATTTCTTCTGCTACTCAGCATTTTCTACATACCCATAACCGTCGAGTCGCATATCTGAAGTGAGTAGAGCCACGTTGCTATAAATCTCTGCAGAACTAGGAGGAGGTGGAAGTCGCTTTGTGAGTGGCGCTACGTGTGCGCGATCACGAATATGAGTGCCATCCTGTCAGCGGATGATCTAAACGACTTCATATCTCCTGGTGTAGCATGCATAAAGCCCATAGAGACATTACCTGCCGCCAAGCCAACCGGTGAATCCGTGAGTTCGCTCAACATGTTACCTTTTGTCCTCCAGAGCTAGTTTCTAACAGTTTGAAATGTACAGGAGGCTTTTGAAGTTAGCTTTAACAATGAACCAACAAATCCATCCAACCTTCCGCCCGCGCAAATATCTCTTACTGACTGTTTAGCCTGCTCGGGCTGCGTAACTTCCGCTGAGGCTGTGTTGGTATCTTTGCAGTCTCATACTGAGGTTTTGCAAGCACTCGACTCTGCGCCTGGCCTTCGCCTCCACCGAGATTCAGCTGGCGGAATAGGAGTGGAGGGCCTGGAGAGCGGTGGTCAGCTATTTGTTGCAAGTGTCAGTCCGCAGACACGTGCAAGCATTGCAGCGACGTTTGGTGTCTCCGAACTGGAGGCTGGATACATGATTGAGCAACTTCTCAATGGACCGAAGGGTATCAAATCGAGAGCGGTCTACAGAAACGGATTTCAATGGGTTGTTGACACAAATGTTGCGAGGGAAGCATGTTTAGTTTTGGGAGCGGAAGAGGTCATAGGATCCTTACAGAAGGAAAGCGATGGGGTAGAACCCAAGAAACCTATATTAACATCTTCATGTCCCGGTTGGATATGCTACGCAGAGAAGACGCATCCTTACGTCCTGCCGCATTTATCACGATTAAAATCACCACAGGCATTAATGGGAACAATTCTGAAAACAACTCTTAGCCGAAAGCTTGGAATTTCGCCGGATAGAATCTGGCATCTTGCTATAATGCCTTGCTTCGACAAAAAACTTGAGGCGAGCCGTGAAGAGCTCACTGACACTGCTTGGGATGGTAGTAATGGAAAGGGAGTCCGCGATGTTGACTGTGTCATCACCAGCAAAGAATTGCTGATGCTTGCGGATTCCAGAAGAGTGGATTTTCGCTCCTTACCTCGCTCGCCACTATCCCCAGCATACCAACTGCCCTTCCCTGACCAAAATTTACAATCATTTCTCTTCCCTGCTTTTCGGAGACGAGGAGGTAATTTCGAGCCAGCCGCAGGGACTTCTGGTGGTAACCTCTATTATATCCTAAAATATTTAGAGGCTCGATATCCAGGAGCGTCTATCCAATCAATTCGTGGTCGAAACGCTGATGTTCTAGAATATACTGTTACCTCAGCAGATGGAAATACCCTCTTTAAGGCTGCAAGGTACTATGGGTTCCGCAACATCCAAAATCTTGTTCGTCGATTAAAACCCAGCAAGCCGTCCCGTTTACCTGGTGCGAGACCAGTTGGGGGTGCTAAAAAAACAGGAGGCAAGACGTCCAGCCCCGAATTCTCCTATGTTGAAGTCATGGCTTGTCCAGGTGGTTGTACCAATGGTGGCGGACAAATAAAGGTTGATGATCCAATAATTACCGGCTCTGAGCCAACCGGGGAGAAACCGGGGCCTCAAGCCCAGAAGGATTGGTTAGCACAGGTAGATGAGGCTTACTTCTCGGGAGAAGAAACCAAAAATAGAGAAGAGGAAGATGCTATGGATGTAGACCAGCCAGATGATACTGTAAATGGTATATCGCCAAGTCAGGTTAAAAAAGCCATGGCGCATTGGGCCGATATTGTTGGCGTGGATCTGGACAGGTTGGTATATACAAGCTATCGAGAGGTAGTCAGCGATGTAGGGAAGAAGGCCAACGATACCGAAAGGGCGATTGAAATTGCTAGCAAGGCGGATGGCGGTTGGTAAATCTAGGGCAGAAATATCAACCACGCTTGCCGCCTCTATTGGCGAATCCAAAACCAGATCTCCCGCTTGCATCAGGCCCCTTCGGTGATCGAATAACCTGCTCTTCATCTCGTGGTGTCGATCGTCCAGAGCGTGTTGTCTCGTCATTGCGTTTCTGAATCGTGACCGATCCTGATCTAGGACTGTAGTTCGGATCAAACAATTCCTTGGAATCTGACCTTGTATCTTGCCGTCTACTGTCGCTCCTATCCCCTCTATCTCCTCTGCCCCTCCCTCTTCCTCTACCTCTACCCGATTTGCCTTCTTCACTTCCTCTAGGTGGGGTAGTGTTTCTAGGTGAAGAACTTCCAGATGGTGTACCTAAAATTCTTGCTCTGGCCTCGTCATACCTCCTCTGTTTCTCTTCGCGCTCACGCTGCGCCTTCAAGCGTAATTCCTCTGGTGTTGGTTGTGCTTGCTTTCCCTCATTGTCGTCATCCTCGTCTCCAGGGGCCTTATTTGCGGCAGGTTTCCGGCTAAGGACTTTAAGAGCTGGTTTAAACTCTGTCTTCAGAGGCACAGTGTCATGGGCTGCGAGGTAGTGAAATGTCTCCGGTTCTTCTCTACGTAGTACGGTTAGACTCAAACACTAGTATTCTAAACCATGGAATGGGCTCTTACGCAGATTCCCAGATCTTCTTGTTCAATTCTGCATGCTGCGCCAATCTCTCAGCTTTGGAAAGCTTTACCTGCCCACGGGGATTTGCAGCTTCTGCAGCGTCTGACTTGTCGGCTTGCGCTTCCCAGTCGTCGTCCCATGCATCTGGGACGGCTGGCTTCTTGCTCATTTTCCGCGCGCAATTGAGAAGAATACTGTATATAACAGGAAGTTATTTGTGGTTGTTGAAAGTCTAGGGTACCTGACTGTTACAGTATTATGATGTGTCGTTCGTACCCTGCAGTCAGAACTAGAAAGTGACCTCCTGTAACGGAATGTGGGGTCTAGTCCCCCACCCCACAACTTCGGATGCCTGCCTACCTTCGGCAACCTACTTTATTTCACCCAGAACACTCATCAGACTGGGCCAGTCATTCAACCTTAAAAGTATTTTATTTACTCTCATTTAAAGCGCAGCTATATCTCCTAATTTACAGCATTTCCAAACATGTCTGGTATGATGCTACCATATTCTTCTGAACAATCAAGCGCCCTAACAATAGTAGAGCAAGCTTCCAATCTACAAGATCCAGAAAACCAGGATCAAATAATGAGCGACGGTGGGGATTCACCACAAGAGACACAACAATCTCTCGGTGATCCTTCCCAGACTTGGTCTCCTTCCAGTCCTCAACATTCTGATGGGCAAGGCGGAGAGGCTGATGGCGGGGATGGAGACTTTGGAGCTCCAGGCTCATCGTGGAACACCACAAAATATCGAGAAGACTATGAACGAGCATATGTCACTCTTTTAGATCAAACCTGGGATCATAGTGAGTTAAGCTTAGCATTAGATTTTAATGAGACTACTAATAATCGTGGATCTAGGCAAATACGGAGATACAGCTGCAAACTAGAATCTAATTTTGTGATGGTAGCATAGGTACTGCTAGCTAGCATGGGAATACTTGGAGTTTAGGGAAGCATAGACTGGGCGTTGGCGGTAAATTCACTATTTGGGCATGGAGCTGGTAGCAACGAAATGGGAGAGAACGGATTCTCAATTATCGAGCTCATGAATACATTCTATTTATCATTTTGCAGATGATATAGGGATGATTTGCTGGCATTCACTCTGATATTGTACAGTACTCATTAACTTGAAACTAGCTAATACTTGCGTAAATCCTCGAGACTGTGGTAATATAAAATTGTCTGTTAGAGAATTGGGGAGGTTGAATAACTCCAACCCCAGCAATAAAAGTGGTTATCATTACATTTTGAGAGCCTAACAATATTACACACCTGAGATGCTATGAGTTATCCTCATCTTGACAAAACGCCTTTGACTGTGCCATCAATAATCGGCTGTCCCTCTACAAGCAAGTCATGTATTCCCGTGCCATCACCACTCCCAACTTCTAACCACCGTTTAAGAAGATCATTACTTTCTTTAGGTTTTATATCAGTTGAACTCGTTCCTACTGTTATATGTGCAACCTGGTTCACACACTCCCACTCCGCATCAATGAGCCGGGCAACTATGGCCATAATTCTGTTATCCCAGACAATCTACCACCGCCGGTCAGCTCATCTCAGTAATAATGGAAAGCAATAGCTTACCCTCTCAAGCTGAACTTGACAGCTACCTAGCTTATTCTCCGCAGACCCGGCTTCAGTCCATATATCAACATATTTCTGCCACAGCTCGGGATGCTGTGTGCTGGCAGCACGGTGAATGAGTGTGACATGGAATTCTGGTTGGACACGGCGTGTCTGTTGCAATTGCCGGAAGAATTTTGCTTTATTTGATGACACGTTTGCGAAGTTTGATTCCAAGGCGTTCAAGATATCCGTTTTAGGCAATGTAACTGACATGTATTCTAGATTGCGCTTCTTAGGGGCTTGAGGCTTCTCCTACAACAAAGTAGTCAATTTCTAGTCTCCTCAACAGTATTATGGTATTACTAACCTTCTTCGCATGTTCATTTTTTGTTCTTTCAGCCTTCGATCTGGGACCACGCTCAGCGATCACATGTTTGATGACTGGTTTATAGTCCGTCATAGCAAACTTGATCGCGTCGTCCAGTTCATTAGGACCTGGTCTTTCTGAAAACAATCTGGGATACAAGGAATCCAACTGGGAAATAACGGTCTCCAAGTTATGTCGAGAGTCCTTGGTAGGATCAAGGTCGATTATGGCGTCAAATAAATCATCGGGCGGTTCTTCAGCATTTACTGGCTGATAACGATTGATAAAGCCTTCCATAATGCCAACAACCTTCTTCTGATCTGACGATGCCTGAATGGTTTGATGGTTATCACCCCGGGAGAAAACACGCTCCTGAGTTACTCGGCGTATCTTCTCTAGGTTTGCGGGGTCATGGACGAAGTTCAAAGCAACAAGTCGCACATGGCTATGTGTGCTGTGGACATCGCTAAGAAGTTGTTGACGCTCACTCTTCATAGCGTTGTTTCGATCTGCAAACACAACGAGCTCCTCTTCAAGTTGTTTAAGTATCTCATTGGTAAACCGCGGTGGCCTATTCTTTCCGGTGATGTTGTCGTTCTGAACATGACCCCATCCAAAAAGATACTGCAGTGCTACAGCAATCGTAGTCTTTCCGCAACCAATTGTTGCGATGGGAACGAGGATAAGGTTCTTTGTTACCTCCTCTGCAGAACCTCCAATTTTTGCATACTCCTGACGAATGATATCAGAGCCTTTGATATTCTTCTCTTTAAGAAAATCGTCCCTCAGTTCAATAATGCCATGATTCTGGACATATGCTTTGCCCAAATCTGGGTCTTTGGCAAGCCGCTGTCGGACGTAGAGCAAATACTCCTCCGTGATCTCCACATGTTTCCTATATCTGGGGACCTTCTTGCCTATCATAGCCTTCGTACATTCTCGCCACTGTCGGTAAAGTAGGTATGGCTCTTCAAACTTGTATTTGAAAAACCAGTCCGTGTAAGGCCCAGATTGGTTCACACGGGCTTTGCACCGGATAACGAATCCCTCAACATCTCGCCCATTGTATGACCCTGTATCAGCAACTTCGTCCAGGAATGATTTGACGGAGTCAATGTCGTCCATGGTTAAAAAATCCGTCTTATGAAAGCCCCATTCATCCGCAAAGGCTTGGACTTGGACTCCTGGGTAAGTCATAAATTCAGAAAGGTTCACATTGATTCCATGAAGGTAAAGCCCTGCTTTTTCGCCTTTATAAGGGAGAATATGCTCCTCAAAATCGTCATCACACAGCTCTGCAACAGCAGTAACGTTTCTTCTCCTCAACTCCCGTGCAAGATCTTCACGTGTCCTGCCAACTGCCTCAAGCTGCCTATCGATCCATTTCTCACCCGTCATGGCGTGGCTAAGCTCAACGTCATTCCTTGGACCCGTTGAATGTTTGCTGCAGACCAATAAAGATCCATCGTGCAAGCCACTAATAAAGATGATGCAGCCGTTCTCCTTCAGACTTAACTCGTACGGTCCCTTGGTGTTTTGCTGAATATTTTGCCACTTTGTAGCAGCTACCTCTTCAGTATTGAAGAACTTGTCATATCCACGAACGCAAATCTCGGGTTGTCCCTTCTCATTTTTGCCCGTGAAAAGCCCTCGTGCATAGGTTGGAAGGTCGTTACGCTTATAATCCCAGTCCTGGAATCTCCAGGATTGAACAACCAGTCCTTTTTGGGAGCAATGAACTTTAAAATCAGACTTCTTGCATCTGAACCCCTTTCCACCTTGCTTGGAAGTGTTACCATTGAGGCCTCGAAGTAAGACAGCTACGTCTTCAACATCTTGGGGAAGATAAGGAACCTTGCTGGTAGCTGCCATGATAGCAAGGCTTCTAATTTAAAGCTAGGAAAACAGACTAAAATCAGTGAAAGAAACGGAAAAGGCTAATGAACAAGGCAAAAAACGTGATCCACGTGCTCAAGCACCAAGTAGAGATAGTTAGAAAAGATCTGGAGCTCCTTTCTTTTATAAAACAAGATGCAAACAACAGACAAATAAAAACAGCCAGGTACCTGGTCCTAAGGTGACTGTTCGCCGGAATAGTCAGAGTCGTATCAGGGTCTGAGAGGCCGTACGAGTCAAAGCTGAGTCGAAGCCTTGGGCCCTCCAATAAAACAAGTGCAAGCGCAGTTGCAGGCACCACAGCCCCTCTGAATTGCCCCGCTAGTGCCCGCAAACAATGTTTTTTCTTATTCTTTCAGCCTCGTCGCAAGAAAACAAACACACGAGCTACGCACAAGAACTACCAGAGAATTGTAGGGGGCCTCTCGTTGAGATTGTGCTTTTAGGTTTACTTATACGCTCAATTATCGTCATAATGGCGTCTGCTCAACCTAACCCGTTTCTACTGGCAGCAGACAACCCCTCCCAACTTTTACCCCTCCTTCGATCGAAGCCAGAGCTTGCAGCTTCCCAGGACGAGCACGGTTACTCCCTCATCCACGCAGCTACTTCCTACAACCACCTTGATTTACTTCGAGCACTCGTCAACGAATTTCACGTAGATGTCAATCTAAAAGACGAAGATGGTGAAACTGCTCTCTTCGTAGTAGAGACTATGGATTGCGCTAAAGTCCTAGTTGAGGAACTACATGCTAGCTTTACAGTGAGAGGTACAGATGGCAAGACGCCAAGAGAACGAATAGAGGAAGAGGGAGATTTCCCTGAAGTCGCAGTATATCTACGAATCAAAGAGCTCGAGTCCAGCAGTAGCCCTTCAAATGGCAATGCTCTTGCAACCGGGCCCGAGACCAATGGCATACACCCTCCTCCTCCATTACCTGAAGGTGTCTCTCTTAATATCGGCACGATGAATCCGCAGGAGGAGGTACCTGCGGAAGCAGACCCCGAATTTCGAAGAAGGATAGAAGAACTAGCGGCCCGACCAGATTTCCAGAGTGAAGCTGGGCAGCAAGAGCTCAGACAGCTGATAACAGAAGCTCTTGGGGCAGAATTCAACAATGAAAGAGACGTCCGGCAACGAACTAGTTGAATATATCCTTTCTCAACCTTCTGAGAGTTCCCAGAGTACATATTCATTTGGGATAGTGGGAAGCTTCACCACAGTGCATGCTTTCGTATTGCCTGACCTCTCCTCGCTGAAGCTACCTACGGTATAAGCGAACCACGCATCCCGTGGAATAGCTAGTAGTGTTTGAATGAGCATCTTGTGTGCCCAAGAAGAAGATAGAAATCCTTGCCATGTAACTTTGACAAGATTAGCTCTATTATCTGGTAAACCTGGCGAAACGTATCCAGAAAGGTAGTTATCGATATTGTCATCAGGATCAATTCTTGGGCTTCCCAGGGAAACTAAGGATAACCACTCATACATTTCACACGAAAAATCTTCGAAGTCCACGTTACACTCTGATCGTAGTTCTGACGGCGGTGTTAATGCTGGCAAATTGGTCCGAATATCCTGCACGATTACGGGTTGGCAGGTTATCTTAGTCGGAAAGTGCTGATCTAGTATGTTCTTCACTAAATAATACTATATCAGCTATCAAGCTTTCAAGCTTTCAAAGTAGCTTCATCCAGGATTGAGTAGAGACCTTACATGTTGAGTTCAAGTCGGTAAAAAGCCATGTGACCGGTTCAGTAAGGACATTCTTAAAGGCGTAAACGATCCTATCGAACCCCTTTTTGCCGTGAAGCATTGATGGCAGTCGGAGGTTTATATTAACCACTAAAAAATGTCAATATTTGATGGATCAGGTAGGATGTATTATCATACCCCAGCGCGGCTTGGAACCACGTCCCCCTTTAGTGCCTTCAGGCTTCCCGACAATGCCCGCCCTCTCATAGGACTCCTTATCCAAATGTAAGGTCAGGATACCTACAGTATAGGTAAGCATTGTACTTAGATCCAAAAGTCGGCCTCCGTACCATCCTTAAGTGAGTAGACATTGTCGATGCCAACCCGTCCTTCTGAGAGCATCAGTATATTTCCTGCCGGGATATTAGCTAAATGTCGTATGTCACATTAAGTAGAATAGTCATTATTACCCTTTTTTATATACTCATTGAAAAATTCTCCCTCCACTAGAGACCTCAGAGGCAAAATCACCCGGCTATATGTCGGATTGATCTCATCCTTCACCAAGTCTGTTTGAATAACTTCATAGATTTCTTTTAGAAGTATAAATTGTACCTAGTAGGATTAGGACTGCATGCATAACTTCACATAGATCTGAATACCTGGTGAACAAATCTTTGATTTAAGACAGCGGCATATGGGTTTCTTTTAACGGGAGGTTGTTTAGGATCGAGATGCCCCATCGTCCCGTATGAGACAACGCAGTTTGGTCCATGCTCGGGGCCGGCTGGGAACCCCAGCATAATTATGTTTGGATGATTTTGTTTAATTTATTGCTCAGAAAGGTAACTTAAGATCTCATATACAGTAACGTAATGAGGGAGTACAATTGAGTTTGTCAAGTAGGTGTGTGACGCTAATTAACGACTGCCGTGAACAAATTTGGCACTCACTTTTACACAACGAAAATCGGCTACCAAACCGATTCATAAAATCCGCACGTGAACAACCACCAACTCACACATGAGGTTGTGAATTTAAAGCAGACCTATGCAACTAAAACCATGGAGTATATGATCAGATTTACGCATGTTCATGAAGAATTTCGACTGGCCGAAGTTAAAGCTCTAGCTGTGTTAGAAGGGATAGACCTAGAAATTCTATCTTATAGTCAGGCAGTAAGCTAGCTGCTGCCGGAAGCGCTCTTGAATATATTTACTTACCAGATCCCAGTCACCAATATGTATTGTGAAACTTCCATCTGAAGAAGCTGCATCAAGGCTAGTAAGGAGGAGTATCCTCGTCAAAGCCATATATGAACTCTGGGGCATGGGCTCAACCTACCCAGAGCTTCATGCCAGTGTGCGGAAAACATCCCAGCACTTATGGCCTTCATACAAGAAATGTTCTTTCAAGTTCTCTGTTGATTCATTCCAAGCATCGAGGCCCATGAAGGAGCAACGGGAGCTCATAGAATCACTTTCCTTCCTACCTTTTGAAGGCCCAATCAAAATGAAGGATGCAGAGCAGGAGTTCTACATATCAGAAATATGGCCACAAGCGGCTCTAAAAAGAGGCATTAAAGATCCCGAATATATTTATTTTGGCAGATACATAGGCGGCGGCATTAGAGATGTCATAGCCAAATATGATCTCAAGAAGAGAAGATATATCAGCACAACATCCATGGATGCTGAATTAGCCCTCATCACTGCCAATATTACCCTGGCAGATACGGGAAAGCTTTTCTATGACCCATTTACTGGTACTGGTGGTTTTATGCTTGCAGCAGCTCATTTTGGCGCTGAAGCATTTGGAAGTGATATTGATGGGCGCAGCATCAGAGGCAAGGGCAAGGCTACGTTGCTAGCCAACTTCAAACAATATGCTCTGGTAAATCAATTTGGGGATACATTTGTTGCCGATATTACCAACACACCATTGAGAGCAGCAAGGCTCTTTGATGGGATCTTATGTGATCCACCATACGGTGTCCGTGAAGGATTGAAAGTTCTTGGAAGCAAATATCCTACAGCTCCGAAAGTACCAATTATCAAGGAGGGAGAGGATAAGCCACACCATTTGTAAGTCCTCTTTGTTTGAGTCTTTTCTTTCTCTACTTTAGAATCTAATTGTATACTAGACAAGATGATTACATCCCTCCCAAACGGCCTTACGGCTTCCTACAGATGCTGGATGATATCTTAGACTTTGCAGCTCTCTCTTTAGTTGATAATGGCCGACTTTCGTTCTGGATGCCAACGGCAAATGATGAGGATGTAGAACTATCTGTTCCACAGCACCCTTGGCTAGTGGTGACAAGCGTCTGTACACAGGCCTTTAATAAATGTAAGTTAAGTTTATGCCTTACCCTCAGAGTGGGATTACTGAAAGATTATTTCCCAGGGTCGAGACGACTTATAACCTATAGACGACTCCCAGATTCGGAGGTCGACAAGGACATTATCCGTGAGCGAAGAACAGAGGAATCGGGCGTCAGCGCGGATGATCTAAACCCGTTCAGAAAGAAGTATTTCAAAGGATTTAAACCAGAGGATCCACCAGTAGCTACAAAAGAAGTAAACATATCATGATCCCTATTACAATTACGGTTCCTAAGAAGCATGCTTTGCATACATGTTCTCATATCCAGCTAAAGATAACCCACTATCACACCACCGCCATGGACTTCTGTGTTTTCAGGTATATATTCCCAAGAATCGCGGAGCTACTGACTCATATTGTACATGTAAAAGTAAAAAAGTAAAAAAAAACCGATATGGTATCATTCTCCTCATAATACTTGCTTGATCATTACAAATGGAGGGCACGAATATGCCATAGTAGCCAAAAAGAGATACCCATTTTCCCGAAACACACCCAAAAATACCCGATGCACCTAAATCTATAATTACATCCCAATAACAGCTCCCAAAGTCCCACAACAAAACCTATTTCTTACTTTTCCCACTCTCAACAGTAAGGTCCAAAGACCATAGTGAATCCCATATCACCGACCTCTTGCTAGGACTCGTTCCCGTTTGTGTTGTGTTAGCGTTAGCGTTTGAGCTTGAGCTGGCGGCGTTCTACATCCTCTTATCAGTATTCGCTCAAGGTCCCATCAGATTATCAATAGTCTGGGTCTGCACCTCTGTCATTCGACTTTTGTCAGGAGCTCCAATAGTATCTTTGCTTGCTCTCCTGATCAGTTGTGCTTGTGCTGTCTCAGCTGTAGGAGTAGCGGGCGAGGCTGTCTTCTGAAACGCCGTGTCTGAACCAGGCTTAGCAATTTGAAGTACACCTGGAGCAGCCTTCTTAGAGTTGGTACTACTACGCCGACTATCCAAACTCTTACTTAAAGTCCTATTCAATCCTTCAACCCCACCATTTGAGGATTTCTTGCTTCGACGGATGCTTCCTGTGGCGTCGATGTTAGCACTGGCAACTGTGGTCTTCGCAAGTCCTGGTGTAGAAGGTGCGCCAGGCTTTTCCTCGGTGGCATCAATGAGATACCATCGTAATCCGTCTGACAGGTCGAAAGGATTATCGTCTTCGAATGAATCTCCGCCATTGCTTGTTTCTCCAACCGAGTGACGATCTGAGATATTGGGGCGATTTCCTACTAATGACTTTGAAAGATCTACAACACGATCCTCAATCTTCTGGATCCGGGCAAGAAGCCAATCCCGAGTCCGCAGTTTGTGAGAGTCTTGCTCTCGAAGGAAGTAATGAGGCGCACCAACGTTAAAAGCCGCCCATGCACCGGTGGCTTGGTTTCGCGTTGGGAGGAACAGAGCAAGATCTCCTTCCTTGAAGTTTTTGAAAGCAATCTTTTCGTGCGCCTCTTTCTGAGCTTTGTGAGACTTCTCTCGATACGCCTTCGCGTCCTTGGAATATTTCTTTGCTGTATACTCTATGTCCCTGATTCGCTTCGCTATGGTCTCGCAGAATGCCTCCATATCAAATCCACCTATGGTATTCAGGTATGCTTCATACTTTTCGGTCTCTTTTTCGGAATCGTCATCATGCATCCAATATAACAAATCGAGATCACCACTGTCCGTCATAGCTCGTTTGGCACCTGCGGCAGAGATACTGCGTCTAAGAGATGTTCCAGGGTCGGAGGAGTCATTAGTAGCAGAGCGTTCTGGTCTCGGTATCCTAGTTATAACCATTGAACTGCCCTCTCTAGTAACAGAATAACTTAGTCGTTCCAATAATCTGCACAATCTGTCATTCTGCGAGTAGATGCGCTGTGTGAGGTCCTTAGCTTTGGCTGTTCTGGATTCAAGACGGACATTGAGCTTATCTAGCTTGGCCTGGGTAGATTGGAGCTTGCTCTGGCTTGATCGTAATTCCTCCTCAAGGCTTCCAACATGAGATTGCCTTGAAGCAAGGTCTTTGGACATAGTTGTAACCTTCCGCTCCTCTTCTTCCAGCCTACATCGAAGGGTCTCTGAGCCCGTCTCACCATCCGCAACCTTTTCTCGCATCGTACTCAGCTGGTGTCTCTCGTCCGCCAACTCGGATTCCAAGGCCTTGTACTCATTACGTTCTTCATCTAGCGTTTCACGAAGTTGAGCAGATTCCTTTTCTTGAGCAGTTAACTTAGTTTTCAGATCAGTGATTTGTGCTCTAGCCTCTTCAGCTGCTTTTTGAGCGTCTTCCTTATCCGATACTGCTAGGGTAGCACAATGTTTCTGTGCTTCCAGTTCAGCCGCTACGTCTGCAGCAATATTTATAAGTGCTCCTGATAAAGCAGTTATATCATCCGGGAGCTTGGAATTATTTGAAATGCTCTGGTAGACCTTCTCTAGGGTCTGAATGTGCTCATCTTCAGCAATTTCAGCCTTCTCAGCACGAGCAAGGAGCTCTCTATTTTCTTCCCGAGCCTTCTGCAACTGTTGCTCTAGAGATTCATTGGCTTGTTGCTGTAGCCTTGACTCGTTACGAAGAAACTCGATTTGGCCTTGTGCCTTTTGGGCCTCAGCTATTGCTTCGTTCCGATACTCGTCAAACTCATCTTGAAGAGCACGTACTCGCTCATCCACACTCGACCTTGCATTCTCACGAGAGCCTAGGGCTCTGTCCAACTCATCCTCAACCTCTTCCAATCTGGCCTTCAATTTTCTAATCTCTGCCTCCAAAGACCTTCGTTCCTCAGAAAATTCGCGCTGTTGAGCATCGAAATTCTCCATAAGATCTTTGTTTATTGAACTTGCCTCTTCTACCTTGGCTTTAAGATTGTTAGCAGCATTTGTATGTGCAGCTACCTCTTTCTCCATGCCAGAGACTCGCTCGCGTTCTGCAATCAATTCTGCTTCTAGAGACAAAAGCTTTTGCTGGTTGGCTTTTTCTTCTGCACCTTGATTCGCTGAGAAGCGTCGAGAGGAGACTGAGGATCTCCTTGACATATCTTCATTAAGCCGCGGAGAACCGACAGGAAATGGCACAACTGGTGATTCTGGGCCGGCGTTTGAAGCTACTTGGAAGACATTTCCTGACGATGTCCGACCCACCTGGCTCTGACGATGGAGTAAATCTTCGAGCCTACGTACACGACTTTCAGCAGTCTTGAGCTTGCTTTCAGTCTTCTGCTTCTCTTCTTGTAAAGAACGTATCAGGTCATCATCTCCTCGGAGGAGAAGGGCACTTCGTCCAAGAGCTGCTTCATGAATGCTGCCATTCTTAAATGCTTTCACACGTTTACTTTGTTGTTTTGTTGGATTATCCAGTTCCGAAATGATTTTAGAGACATCGTTGATAATAGCCGGTTTTGCATCTTGGGCCTTCAGCGCATCCAAAAGATCGGTCAGATCCTGCCTTGTAACTTGAGGCCATTCTTCGTCCGATCCAAGCAGGTTTACCTCAAGACTGGCCACCTTGTTTTCCGCTCTGTCACCCCAAAGACTAGTACCTGTCGCCTTTTGCCATTTCCGTCTTCGCCTCAGCTCTTCATCTTGGAACATTGCCATCTCATTTGCCAGAGTCGAAGAGTCGGCTTTAACTTTCTCATTCCATTCTCGGCGCCGTATAGACTCGGCAAGAAAAGAAGCATATGCTACCGGTAATGTATTTACACTGCCAAGTAAATGAAACGCATCGACGCTCGCATTATCTAGCTCTATTGAAGCAAATTGGGCGTTGGCCTCCGAGACCATTGAAGTGAGGTTTGTTACCGTATGCATAAATCCCAGTGCTTCCACCGCAATAGCATTTCGAGTTTCAGTAGCCGTTCGTAGGAGTCCGTCCATCTCAAGAGCCCTCTTAGCAAGATTGGGTAGGAAGTTCTTTGTGTGCAATAGGGCCGATTTAGAAGCCTGGGAGACATTTTTGGGAGTGTTCGCATACCCCAGAATACTCTCATAGTCATTGTTGACCTTCTTTGCAATCGCCTCGATGTCCTGCATCAACTGCACAGACTCCGGCGTGCCTGCAAGGATCGATCGAGCAACGCTTTTCTCTACCTTATCGAATAGATCATCCGTTTGAGCCAAGATGGCATCAACTTTTGCCCCCAGCTCACTGCGATTTCGAGTAAGTTGTGTAGACATATTCCGTATCAGCTTGCCGGCCTTCTTTATCTCCTCGACATCCAAAAGATCGTCCAAACCCGGCTTACGTGGATTCTTTTTCACATCACGTCCTGTTATGAACCGGATAATCTGAGCAGACGTAGGTAACTGGCGATACTGGGCAAGTGAAGCCTCCCATTCGGAGCCCGCATTTCCTTGCTCGTTCTGTATATCCTGTGCCCATGCTTGCATATCCGCATTCTTCTGATCCACTCCTTTGACATGCTTTTCCAGATTCATAGCCGCCGCATCTACACATCGAGTAATAACATCCATCTCATCGTATCTCCGCTGGGTTTCTTCCGCCATGGCCCTGCAGTCATCCACAACTTTCAATGCCCATGACCGACGGGTCATGAAGAGGTCGCGCCATGCTTGCAGGTCGGTCTGATCTGATATCGTATCGGGAGGTTTTGCAACAATATACTTGGGAGGAGGTAGTACATCGGTGATGAGCGATTTGGCCTGTCCAGGAGAAGTCGGTTGGATGATCCTTCGGTCGTATATTAAGATCTCCTTCTGCTTTCTTATCAGCACGAGCTCTTATCACGATAGCTTTCTAGCTTTACCTCGGTGAGTAAAGATTGTACACGGACGACTTTGCCCTGGGCTGTGAGTGATATTTGATCTTGTGCAGCTATGGGGCTATGTTTCTCGACCCACGCCTTGAAGGCATCTAATCTGCGACGGGGTTCGTCAGCATTCCTCCCAAGTCCATCGCACACTTTCTCTCCCGGTGTAGTTTGAAACTCACGAAGCAAACGCTCCCGGGTCGGTCTGGAGTCGCTGACCCGTATGAGCTATGAAAATCTGAAGAGCCATCCCCGCACCTTCAAGACTGCAGCCGCTGCGCGCGCTGCAGCTTTCCTCGTCTTTCGCAAGATTAGCGTCAAGGAACTTCTAAGTGCATGAAGCGTTGGTGATCACAGGGTGTGCCTCGAACAAGGTATCCAGGCAGAGCTTGGGCCTCGCTCGCAATAAGCCACACTTAATATCAGCCACACTTGCATTCTACGCGGTTTATTCTTCTTTTTCTCTACCCACTCACCTTCTTGTTCCTCAACTTGTATATGTTTTTGGGGACAGGAAGAATTATCTGAATAGGAATTTATTAGAGAGCAAAGAAGTTTGGTTATCACAAAAAAATTATGGAGCCAGATCAAAGAGATGAGATGGAAGGGTTGGAGGTCACGAGTGCAGAGGCCAGCCGACCACCAGTACTCACAGATCAGGAGCGACGGATTCTGGAGATGTATGACCGCCTCGAAGAGCTCCAGTTGGAAATTGCACTGTTGAAGTCACAGGGAGTCTTATCACAAGGCATGTTTCCTTTTTCAGCCTGTATTTAAGAAAGTCATGTGTTTCTTACTTTGGGGTCTATAGATATACCAGAAGAGGTATCTGAGGAAGCGATTCAAAGTGCGCAGCAAGAACTCCTAGATGCCAAAGCGGCTTATACTTTGAGATCCAATGTCGTCGAGAGCACTATCGTCGCAGCGCCTATCTTGAAAGCAGTCCATGCTGGTACTAATGCCTCGGTCATTGAGCAGTGAGGAGCCCCCCACCTCACAATTTACTATATCATCCGCATGAAGAATACTAACAAGAGGTAACTAATCGTAGAGATCTACTTCCCCTGATCGAAAAACGAGACGAAGTCTCCTTAAAACTAACCAGACTCTCCACAGAGGTAAAGTCCGCGCAAGAGGAATTGATCAAGGTGCAGAGTCAGAACGTCCTAGCAGGTAAAAGAAATGTCGAGCTCTCTACGACCATGCTGGATCTGAGCGAGAAAGTCAAGTCGCAGAGCAAGGAGGACATCCAGGATCCCAAGATCCGCAGACAGCTGGACCAGCTGGAGGCCGCCATGAAGGAGAGCCGGCAGAAATGGCGGATCATGAAGGGCACGGCTGGGGCTACGATTGTTGGGAGTGGGATTAATTGGGCACAAGACCCTGAGCTGCTGGATATTGTACTTGATAATGATGCTACTGAGGACTAGACATGATAAATTTTCTTTTTGGCATTTTTTGATTATTCATGTGAAAAGTAAAAACTCGATATAACCCACATGTATGATTTTTAACGCCTGGGTGTGCAAGAAGCTGTGTGCAATTTTGTCAAAGAATGAGTTGTAGGCATATGGTATGCACGGTAAGTGAATGTTGAGTGTATGACATCTTGCTATCTTTACGCGGGTCTTGTTATCACGAGCCCCCATAGCAGGAGTCTAAGCTGCTGGGAGAAAAGATTCGAGCAATGCCCAAGAAGATCACCTCATAATGAATACAAGAGCACATATTACCATTTTATATCACAGAATAAAAATATTAACAAGAAATTTAAATAGCCCATATCTCCGCAAAGAGTAGGAAAAGATTGGTATCGATACGGACACCAACTACCACAATAAAGAGATAGCACAATAGAATACAAATTATCCCCATAGCCGTGGAGAAATACAGACTCATGATCCAAGAGGTCTAGATCCAAGACCATGAGCCATGGCGGTGTTTAGATGCTCGGGATATTTTTCTCCGAAAAGACCGAGGCGTGCCCCAGTTTCTCGCTTAACGGCAGCCTTATCACGTGATTATATCAGTTTCTAGAAGACCGGTCGCAAGCGTTAGCAAAGCTACTGTGCACAGTCAACCGCATGCAGATGAGCCACTTTGACATATTGGAAGGTAGATGGATTATTGTGCATGGCTACTACAACCCCGTGATGTAAACAAAACTGCACGGCAATTGCGTGGTGGCACTGTTGCCGATGTTTTGGGTAGCAAAAAGCCTCAAGCGGCGGAAGCAGCAGAGTGCCCCCCCAGCAAAAAGGAGCTGAGGGGTTCTGGTTGCAGAGCAGCAACCCACACAGCCTATACCGCCATCTGGGTGCGAACCGGGGCACGCCTTATCGCCAGGAACGGAATATTAATAGCACCGCAAAAATGCGGATTTGCAAGGACGTTTGGTATTTTTCGTACTGATGCCGCGGCCATTGGAAAAGGAGGAGAGACACCGCGGGAGAAAAGCAAGAAGGGCAGAAGCCGAAGGGCGCCAGATGATTGCTGGATGTTCCTCTCATGGCAATCAAACCTGGCTGACGGGCGTAGCAAAGCGGCAGGAGGTTCCCATCACACTACTCACCTCACATACCACATACAGCGCGCGCACACACGCACACCCACAGTTGGGAAATGACAGGCCCCATAACGCGGAAGGCGAGGAAGGCGAGAGCGATAATCGATCCGCCGGACAAGAAGAGTACCGTACGTATTAAAGCGGGCGGGCAGGGAGAGAGTGGCCAGCATAGTACTGCAGATCGGGGGAGAGGATATGAGATAATGGATCTCAGCAGTGGTGGTGCGTAACGTACGAGTACCCGCAGCCTAGTAAACGTACACAGTCGAGACAGTACAAGAGGCATTAGTCAGACAAGAGAGCGGCGAGCTGGAGTTAGAGCTGGAGCTGGAGCTGCGGAGCTGAAGACCGGAATTGTGAGAGAGCAGAGAGAGAGATTATGAGATAATGGAAAGAACTGAGGAGCAGACCTGGGTCCAGCTTGTCAGGCTTGCGTCTGGCTGGACTTTGCCGGATTGGTACCGTACGGTAATTACTCGTCTGGTACTGTGTACCTCCGTAGCTGGTAAAGCGCTGCTAGTGGTGGTTGCTCGCGCAAGAGTTTGAGTGAGCGAAGGGGGCGAGGCCATGTGCGGGTGCGTTGCGTTGCCTGGCGACTCGGACAAGCGCAGTAGCGTTTCGACGGCACGATGGGGTGGTTGGGCGGCTGGGTGGTACGGAGGACGTACGGGCGCTGGGACAAGCAGCTTGTGGCCCAGCCAAGTCTTTTTTGCTCCTCTTGCTCCTGCTGGTCTGTTGCTGCTGTTGCTGCTGCTATTGCCGGCCGCCTGCGTTTTTTTGCGTGCGGTGCTTCCTTCCCAGTCTGGCCGGCGCGCTGGGGCTGGTCCGATCGGGTCTGGTGTTGTCTGGTCAGGTCGAGGACTGGTCGTGCTCTGAGTGTGGTGTTTGGCTGGACGTAACCGTCGCAGTGACGGAGCTGTGGGAAGCGTCAAGCGTCCAAGAGTTCGACGTCTGGTCGGGCTGGGCTACCTTACCGTACGGCGGCGCGCTCGTGCTGCTTGCTCTGTGCTCCTCGCAGCCGGGCCAGGTCCCAGCAACGCACTTCGTGCAGCTAGGCGCGCCCCCGAGATTACTGACAAGAGGGAGAAGTGGGAAAAGGAGCCACGAGAGGAGCAGAGCAACGCAGCCAGACTTCGTACCGACCATTGGCCGTGTCTAGCAGTGCGGTACTTTTGGTGCGGCGGTGGCCAGGATGGAGTTTTTCTGGTTGAGCAGTAATTACACGTACTGTACAGTAGGAAAAATAAAGGAGCGTGATGGGTTGATGCTTGACGCTTGACGCTGGGTCGTCCGTTGCTGGGAGAGCTGGGAGAAAGCTGGGAAAAGGAAGAAGCTGGCCGGGTTGTGTGGTGTGGGCTGCGCGCTGGTGCTGCGGTCGCGGTCAGAGCAAAGCGGCGGCGATGGATTGCGCGAAGGGGGAAAGAAAGCGAGGGAAAAAGAGAGGAGAAGAGAGGAGAGGAGCAAAGCCATGGCCCATGGTTGCTCGCAGGTCCCATCAGAGTCAAGTCACAATACCGGTCGGTGGTAAGTCACGGTAGTCCACCCACCCCCCAATACTGCGCGCGGTAGTCCCAAACGCTCTTGCCCGCTCTCGCCTTTTCGCTGCTGCATAACACCTCGCCCTCACCCAAATTCCTCTCCTACTGCTCTTCACCACCAAAAACCTTCCACAGCAAAAAGGTCACTTTTCTACTGTACGTGCTTGCTCCCATACAAATCCCCAACGCCAGGTCGCTTGGCCCAGCGCTGCTCCCTCTGACCGCTCTGCCCATCTATTGGGCCGTCTACCCCAGCAGAACGCGTCCCATTGCCGCCTCCAGCGCTTCCACAGCTCGTCATTTGCCTGTGTTGCTGGACCTCGTCGGCGCGTCTGCTCTCGCGATTCCCTTCTGATTGTCTTCGTTGCTGCTCTTCTTTGCCGACCTCTGCTAATTCGAATCGCGCCCGTCCTAGGCCAAACCATCAGAACACCCAGACTTTTTGATTCCTTCAAAAACACCGGGCTCTTTTAGGTGAGTTTTCTCTCATTTTGCTAGTCATCTTCTTTTCTTCAATTTCGCGATCGCGATGTTGCTGCACTTTTGCGACCGGGCGCAACTGCCCCAACACCAAAGCTCTCTTATGACCAAGCTCCACCCACGACCAGAGCTACCCAGTCGCGCTTCCCACCGCGGTCAACTAGAGCTGGCGAACAACGCTCCTCCAGCAACACCACCCTCCACCACCGTCGCCGCTCCTGCTCATTGTGTCTTCGTGGTCGCGTCACTTGTTTGATTCGAATTTTACTGACAAGATCCATCTTTCGACACCAGACACCCTCATCTCCTACACACACACTTTCATCATGCCTAAGGAGAAGACCACCAAGCGCGCCACCAAGGGCCGCACCGAGAAGAAGAAGAAGGGTACGTGTTTGCTCATCTCATCAGGTCAATTGGCCTTGCTGCAGTCTGGCTGACCTCCATACCAGATCCCAACGCGCCCAAGCGTGGTCTTTCTGCCTACATGTTCTTCGCAAACGAGCAGCGCGACAACGTTCGTGACGAGAACCCCGGCATCAGCTTTGGTAAGCTTTCCCAGCGCGTCGTACGTCGTACTATTTGCGGGATTGAAGCTAACATGAGGGAAAAACAGGCCAGGTTGGCAAAGTCCTCGGTGAGAGATGGAAGGCTCTCAACGACAAGCAGCGTGCTCCATATGAGGCCAAGGCCGCCGCTGACAAGAAGCGCTACGAGACCGAGAAGGCTTCATACAATGTAAGAGCATCCTAGAACCCTATCACCGTTGTTTCAATGGCACTTTTCTGTATCCTTCACGATGATCTGTGGCTAATGCATGCTCGTTTTCCAGGCCGACGGCGAGGAGGAAGAGTCTTCTTGAAGGATTTTTGGCGTTTACTGCTATGGCTCACATTTAACTATACACGTTCTCGACACTAGTTAGTCCTCAGGCGGTCGCTAATGAATGGTGGGCTTCCATGAGACGTGCCGTCATGAGCGTATGGGGTATTTCTCTGAATTTCATGGGGCCCGGGGGGTGTTGCTTTGCGTTGGGATACGGGACAAATCGTTCTTGCTTTTTTCCCTTTGTTTTTGTTTTTGCTCTGGAGGATATAAACGTTGCTATGGCTATATCTGATGGGAAACCTCCTTGATCACCAGGGTTGATCAGACATCCTTCCCAAAGGATTTGCACGCTTTTTCCTCACCTGATATCTACTTGACGACCTGTCACGGGAATCACCAATGGCGTGTAAACGATAAATAATCCTCTCTGTATTCTAAAGCTCTTACCTGTGCTACCCACATCTTTCTCCCTGTGACCTTTAATGTAGCAAGTGAAAGAGCAAACCATGTGCTGAGAAATTCCACCTCTGCATTTTTCTACGATAGGTTAATCGGCTTATCGAGCATGGCCAAGATGGGCTGCCCTGCCGCTTAACAATCCATCCTCTTCCGACGCGTTTGCATGAAGCGCGTCAAGCTGGACCCCTCCACTCCCCCTTCACCATCAAGCGAAATTGAGATACTTTCTATAAAATACACAGTTTTATTTGACCATTTGAAAAATTTCCTTTTTATTTTCCTCTTCAAAAAGAAATACTAGTGCAGCCAGTATCTGCAACTGGTTTTTACAAGGGGGGAGATATTTCGCAGAGTACTGGTAGTACTGTACATACGCATAGCTTATCCAACGCCCGTTTCAGTAGGTAATGCCACTCTCTCTGGGAGATGGAAAATATGTCGTCATCGGGCCAAGCCAGTTCCGATGAGGATAACGATTCACTGAGCTGAGCTGAGCTGCAGTGCATTGCACACACAAAAATCTATGCCCCGAATTGGGTAAATTTTCTATCACATCTAACAAAGAACACAGACAGGATGAGATAGTTGGGATTTTGCTTTATCAGTTAAATGTACGGTATCACTCCAGTGGGGATGTATCTTTTTTTTACTGGTAGAAATATGTAGGTAAGAATACGTGAGGATGCCCAAAAAAAATTGCTTCGTCTGGTACGGAAGTGACATTTTGCTATTGGTTGCACATCTCTCCATTCCGTTTCCTTCTCTCCTGCTGGATTCAGCGCAAATCAGCAATCGACCCTATTATTTTCCTACCCGCGCTCCCCGTGAATTGCACTCTGCGTCTAGATAGGGAGAGGCCAGGTGCTACTGTGGTAATTTGGCAGCAACGCATATCACACACACTCCACCATAACCCACACACTCTTTTTCCCTCCTCTGCACTTCCTCTCCATTTGCTGATCCAATCCATCTGCACTTTCACACAGCAGCAAGTCACTCGCAGCTGGAGGTACAGTACGATTCGCGAGTTCGTGAAAGGTCTCTTTTGGATGCATGCCATTTATATGTCGGCATCGTGGCATGATCTGTCTCCACACGAATTGGGGCTCCCGCGGGGTGGTTCGTCTCTAGCCTGCACGACTTCGGTAGTTGCATGACAGAGGAGCTTCGCATTGGAAGTTCGGATTCTCTTGGGTGCAGTGAAGCTGGCGGCTTTTCTTTCTTAAGGGCGTGACACGTCAGTCTCTAGACGTTACCATCTCTCTCTGTTACAATTACGGAGAGAGGCCAATTTTTCTTTTATAGATTCTCAGTCGAGGAACTCAGTCTTGGTTGAAAGGAGATACACATCGTAACGTCTCTCTTGCCGAACCCTCGAGTTCATCGACTTGTCTTTCCTCCTTTTCTTTTTTGACCTCCCCCAGATGATATTTACTGTAGGCCCCTTGACCTGATGTCTGGATGGAGTCTGGGTGCTGGTTGGAGGCCCAACGAGCGGACTTGGTTGCTAGAAATATCAACCAGCTCCGCAATGCCCTGGATCTCGAGTTCTCCGAGCATACCACGGCGTTGCTGAGGCAGGTTGAGGCCACGAGCAGGTTCCTGCGAGACCTCTATGACCTGTTCCCCATCTACCATACCCGCGTGGCAATCCTCACGTACTATCTCCAGGTGCTGCTGCCATGTCTTCAGAAGACCCTGAGGGATATGAGAGTGTATGTCGACAACAAAGGCCTCCAACCGATACAGCAATGGAAACTCATGACCGAGCGGCTGGCAGAGCAGGGAGGAATGACAGTAATCCAGCGCTTCGTCTTGTACAATGAGTTCCTCGTCCAGCTCATACGGCTGTTGAGCAGGTATGTGTGTGCGTGGTGGCGGGGCCACCTCCCTGATTGGATGACATCTAACACCCCTCTTTCAGGTCGCCGTTATATGATCCAACGTCCTTAGAGCTGCTGCGCATCAGAGTCTTGCAGTTGCGGCAGCTGCGAGGCCTTCCAGGTATGCATCTCACTCCAGATCTGATAACTGCTCTCCGGGAGTTATATAAGATCCTCATTTATGACCCGCGAATGTCTCACTTACGCCTCCTCGATCTAGCACCCCCATTAGCCTTGCGCAGTCCCATCGCGGCGGTCCCGCAAGCGCCGCTGGACCCAGAGGTTGCAACCCCAGCCTTTCCCCTTGTCTGCTAGTGAATCTGACTTCTGACATTTTGAATCCAGCAACGTCATTGGGCAGAAAAGATCTTTGAGGACAACCCCAAGTCCGTCACTGGCCTTAGTCATCGACGAGAGTAAGTTCCGAAACTGCCTTGGCGTATTCCCCTGGCAGGAAAGCCTGAGAGACTCCCCTGGACCATAGTTAGGCCTATTTTGGTCACCGTGGGGATTTGTATGACAGCTACGCTGACTATGAACTTTCAGATCAAAATGCTTTGGTCCTCCGATGTCCGATGTGGTCCTAGGCCTTTCACCTCAATCTGTCGTGTTATTCAAACTGTAAGTTCTGACTGGCTTCATAGGTGCGCTCGATTCTTTACTAACTGAGCAGGCCGTTTGATAAGAACCACCTATCTATTACAGTATACCTACAGTCGGATACTCCTGATGTTACCAGAGTGCTTTGTCGCTGGATAGATTCGCAGCTGAATCCCAGGTATTCGTGCTACGGCATTAATGAGCTATGTATCAGAAGAAAGGGGTCATCTCTGCAGCTTAAGAGATGGTCTGAGTTCCATGAGCATCCTATGTGCTGGACTGCACTATTCTTCAAGACCTGGGAAAGTATGTAGCACCGTGAACGAGCTTCACAGCGAATTTTCAATGCCGATGTGACTAATGTACGTATTAGAAATGGTTCTATTCCATTGTGCGTTCGTGGCACTGAAAGCTCGGTGCCCATTAACTAAAGTTATGCATCCCGAGGATTTTGCGGTGGTAGGAGAGACTAGGCTATTCCAAGGGTAAACTATTGATATTGACTCTTTGTTTCGGGCTATGTATCCCAGTGCTGATGGAGTAAATAGGAGAATCATCGACGATGGCTACGAACATAGTCTAGCAGTATACCAGGACGAAAAGAGTGGTGGACTACGGCTTCATGCTGCTGCTTGGTCGGGCGAGCTAAAGAGATGCCCTGTTTGGACTGCTTTTGGTGAGTTCTGTTCTCGTTATGGCATATATATCATGTTTCGATGCCAGGACGTCATATTATCTATAATCTTTCATGATTTAGTTGACATGGGTTTTCACTTCATGTGTCCTTCAGCTTCTAATGATAGAATAGTCACTCATCAGTCGGCCTCATCACAATGGATGGTACGCCGCAGTAAACATCGTATATGGCTGAAGGAAATCTACCCCTTCGTATTTTGCAAGGACTACAAGAAAAGACACCAAGTTAAAAAGAATGGGGAGTTTGAGCTTTACTTCTGTGATGCCCATGGTACGTTTTCTCTCGCGGCTATGACCATATCGCACTTCTCTACTTTTTTTCCAGTCTTAGTCTTCCGGTATATTCTACGTTACATCACTTAAAGTACCGAGCTAACACATATCTCTGAAATAGCTGCTGATGCATTTGAGGATGTATTTGGCGATCCCTCAGAAAATGGAGATGTTATAGAAGTTAACGCAGTGACGAAATAATGTCATTGTTTTCACCACACTGGCTACAGGAATAGCCGGGCATATTCGCAAAAATCGAATGCCTATTGCCGGTTTCAAAAGGAGGCACTTGCTTATGTTCAATTTCTGGTTTCTTTTGTCATTTGATCTACGTCTTGCTTGCTTGTTGCCATTTAGCAGGGAGTTGGTGATTTAGTCTGGCTTGTCTATTGTTTATTTGTTTGTTCTATTCTACGCTATCATTGTGTTGCAAAAACAGGTTACAGGATGCTGCCTAGCAGATTATGATTTACGAGTTATGACTTACGAAGCAAAAATTATTGCTTGTATCTATCTCTACTCACAGATTGATGTTATACGAATATATGGCAGGCCATTTCACGGTTCTTCGAGTCTGAATTCTATGCTGTAGGATATTTTATTTTATTTCATTGTCAAGATTGCTTGGAGTAAAGTATAATCATCACTAATAAAACAGAACGCATGGTACTAACAACGATACTAACTAACAACGATACTAACTAACAACGATACTAACTAACAACGATACTAACTAACAACGATACTAACTAACAACGATACTAACTAACAAAGTAAACTAAAGCTAAGGAGCTCTTGACACATTCTTTTCCTTCGGATCATTCCCAGGAAACCACAACGCCGCAGGCTTATAATGTCTATACACACCCCTCTTCGCATAAAATCTAGCCGGTCCATAAAGCTCCAGATACCTCAATAGGTCCACAAGCGTAAATGCACCTTCAGCAAGCGGCACTCCATACTCAGCCACCTTATCAGCATCGTCCTTCTCGTCGTAGTCAAACTCATATTCCCCCTGTGTGTGATATAGATACCGTCCAGGCCCTCCCCTCTGCCACACCTCATACCTACACACCCCGACTAGCTCCCGTAAACTCTCAGGCGTGATCCTCTCCATGGCATCCACGATCCCCACGGCGGTCTTGATCCTATTGCGCACCTCCTCGACGTCGAACGAGGCGTCGTAGCCGCGGAATTCTATCGTCTGCTTCGCCTTGTCGGGCTCCATATCAGCGCCCCATCTCCAGTGCCCAGGCGTCCCTGGGATCTGGAGCTGGGCGAAGCTGAAGACCATATCGGCGTTGTCCCACCCAGTTAATAAGCTGGAGAGTTCGTGCCAGTCGGTCTGTTCCAGGATGACCTGGACTACTTGCCAGGGGTGGGGGCCGTACTTGGCGATGTAGAGAGGACTCTCTGAGGAAATTCTGTTAGGATTATTTCCATGGTCACTGCTCCAAGTAGTATGATCTGAAGATCCCGATACACTTCCCGATACACTCGAGCCTTCTTCTTTATCTGTAGATCCCGCTCCATTCGGGTCTTCTTCTTCTTTAGAGGAGGGAGTAGGAGAAGGGGAAGAGGAATTGGATTTATTACCTCCTGACGCCGCCGCCATTTGTTCGGAGACGGCGCAAAACTCCTTGATCACGCGTGCACAACGTCGAGGGGTCCTCGCGAACAGGATATCAACCCGATCCGGCGGATAGGCACTGAGCAACTGGGGCTCGAAAGCGAAGAAGAATGCCTGCAGGTTGCGAATGGTATTGGTACTGAACCCCTTCTTCTCGTTCCCGACGTGGATGTGCATGCCTGTGGTATTGTTAGTGCTGAGAAGATACGTGCTTGTCAGGAGGGCAAATACTCGCTCTACAGCCTGGATGGCCTGCGGGGTGAAGTAGTACGCCGGGGAGCGCAGTTCCCAGCTCATGTAGTGCCAAGGGGCGTACCTGTCGTTATAGTCCGGGTCGTCTGGGTGGGGACACATAATGGAGTAGTCCGTCGCGAGCGCCCAGATTCCATAGTCCTTCTCGCTCACCGCGCCAGGCTGCACGGGGAAGCCAGCTGAGATAAGTGTCTCGCCGATGTGCTTCGACATCACGTATCGAGTTCTACTTTCTGGCGTCTTCAGGCGGCTGAGATGGGGGTCGTCGTCGTCGGAGGGGAAAGGGAAGTGAACGATTCGGGTGTCATTAGGGTCCGGCATGGGCATGTCGACGGGGAGGTAGGCAAGAATGAATTCTATCTCCACGCCGAAAGTAAGGGGGTGCTCACGGGAGTGTGATCTTTCTTGACTGTCGGTACCCTCGGAGGCCTGCGTTGGGAGAGCATCTTCGTACTGAGTCTCCAGCTCTGAGCAGTCCGCATCGTACATTTCCTCCTGAGCATCTTCGTTCTGAGAATCTTCACCGCTCTGGGCATCTTCGTATTGAGTCTCCGGATCGGAGGTGTCCGCATCGTAAAGTTCATCTTGATAATTGTCCATCTTTATTAGCACAGATGATAACTTCAGGGAGTGATATGTAATTCCCTGAAACCCTGCAAATGAGGTTCCTGACCGGCAAACCTGGTCTGGTTAATATACACCTCCATCTGCTTTGTCCTGTAACAAAAAAAGGGGGTGGAGAGAGACAATGGTATTGTGACCTTTATTATGGTGTAATAATCAAGACATGAGTGAAAGGGTCGAACAAGGTGATTCTCCACTTCGTTGTGTAGAAACAAAGAAGATTAAGGAGAGCATTTGAACAGCGTAGTTCAAATTCCTTTTCCAGGCAATGTTGTAGAACTTCAATTGGGTGTTGTGGCTCGGGGCCCTTGTCAGATCAGAAATATTCGGATAGGAATAATGTTGATGTCTAAGACTTGAAAAGATTTCTTACTCCCTAATAAAGTTAGTTATGTCCTCTTTTCCTCTGGAACTGTGAGAGGGTAGAGCACATACGGTCCCTGGAACACGTTGTAGAGCCAGCCAAGCCTCATTGGCGTACTGTAAGCATAAATTCATCTGCACAAATTGAATCCAAGGAGAAGGGGGATAAAATATAATATGTCGGCATTCGCTATGCTAGGTACACTTCACCTCTCGTAAGAGTCAAGTTCAATTGGTATTCATCCCCATAAAAAGTCCTCCCCATTCACCGTGTCCTTCAATCATCAGTCATCCCCTTCATTAATTAGAGTATTCCCAAACGTCATTAAAAATAAGCCACCGTATCACTGGGCCTACTACCGCAACAGTATTAAACGGGCTGTAGGGACATCTCGATAATCCGAGTGAACGGAGAGGTCAAGAAAAACCGCAAGCCACAACACCAATGCTAAAGAGAAGAGAGCAGAAAACGTGCCGCAGTGACAACGGACACATGTAAGAGCAGTTTATTAGGAGCATGGAGTAGGCCACGTGATGAGAAAGTCCCATCGGACCGTGCAAAAGCAAACTGTGCTAACTTTTTTCTTCTTCTTTCGAGGAAGTTCCGGTGCAACAATCTACAACAGGAATCCAAAGGCAGCAGCCATGAGGCCGAAGAGGCTAGTGCCGCCAATAGCCAAGGAGGCAGCAGCGTTGTGCGAAGTAGAGGGAGATGGGGTGGAGGTACCAGATGGAGTAGTCGAGGCGGCACCGGCGCCCGAGCCACTGGCTGGGGAGGAGGATTGCGTAGCAGCCGGCGTAGAGGATGGTGCGGCGCTTGAGCTCGAAGAAGGAGTGAAGTTAGCTGGGTTCAAGTGACCGCAGTTTTGCTTCTCATTCTGGTTGCAAAGTTTCTGGGCAGCAGCATCGTTCTCGCCAGCAACAATACAGTTCTGGAAGATCTGCTCGCAAATGAAGGTGGGCATAGTCTCAGTGTAATACTGCAGGCCTGGCTGAGAGTTGTTGGCAGAGCAGGTACAGTTGAACTGTAAGGTGTTCTGCTCACAAGGTTAGCTTACGGAGCTTCTAAGCTGGTAACCGAGGCCATGCGCTGATGGCCTCTGCGAGAAGTCAAGAAATTGGCAATACTCACGGTGTTACAGTCATTGGAGCTAGTGGCACCACTGCAAAGAGTACCACAGGTGTTGATTTCACCGGCGCACCATGAAGCTAGAGGTTTGCAGTCAGCGCAATTGCTTCTCGCAACCTCGCGTTTTTGGAAGGAGCGAGCCATCACTAGGCGAACTTACCTCTGGTGTTGATGTCTACAGAGTTAGGATCAATGGTGATGTTGGACTGAGCAGCCGCGAGGCCAGCGAACAGCGCAACGGCGACAACAGACTTTGCGTACATGGCTGGTAGTAAGTATGTTGAGAGAGAGTACTGGAGAAAGGTGCGGTAGGACTGTGCAGAGATATGCGAGTCGGACGACTTTCTGTAAGAATGTACTCGCGAAACTCTGGGGTTTTCACACGTCAATGAAGATGTGAGCAGCGACAGAGGATCGGTTAGATGCCGAGTGAATAAGATGACAGTGGAGAGCAGGAGCAAAGCAGCTGCGAGGGATATGTATTATAATTGAGGAGGTTTGGAGAGGTTGGGGAGGAGAAGAGAGAGCGAGGGCGAGGAGGAAGAAAAAGAGCGAAGAGAGCTGCCACAACAACCAAGCTAGCTCCCAGTGGTACGGGGTGACTCTGGCTGAAGCTCTGCTGCGACTTCCCATCGTGAGCTTCTGCTCGGCGCCGGGTGTGGTCAGGTGGGCGGTGATTGGCGGGAAGCGAGGCCCATGGAGAGAGCGCTGTGCCACAAGGGGTCTAGCGCTGCTGCATTGACTAACATTAGGCCAATGCAGGCTTAGCGGGGGTTTTCTCCAGCCACAGACGACTGATACGGAGGCGACGATAGCTCCGATACCACAGTACGAGGCACGGTAGCACTGGACGGTACCAGTACTGTAGTATGCTTTGGCTCGAGGTCTCCAAGCAGGGAAGGAGAGGAGGAGAGAGGGGAAACATTGCAACCGTGCTGAGCCGAGAGGCATGGCGTCGTTCGTCCTTGCTCCATGGTCTTCTACAGTACGGGTACAGAGTGTCACTGCGAAAACCAAGCCGCCATAGCCCTCAGGCCAGGGAGCATAGCACCTTCCGCTACTACACGTACTGTAGTTGCTCCGTCCAGTACAGCGCTGCCACTGCCACCGGTGACCATATGAGCTGGAAACTCCATGCACAAATCACAGAGATCACACCGTATTAATTACCGGTACTGTATTGCGTACCTCGCTCACCCAGTAGTCCACGTCGGGTGAGGACAACGCTATCAACGCATCTGCTGCATGGGCCTAGCTGTGTCCCCGGCCACCCCTGGCTGCAGCCAGTCGTTGAGCTCCAATGCGGCGCGGGTCTAGCCGCAACCAGCACTAGCGGGACTTGGGCCAAGGGGACAAGGGGAGCAACTTTTTCAATTCAAAGAAGCCACGAGACGGCTAGACCACATACGGCAAGCGACCCAGCAAGCGAATCGCCAAGAGATTTCTGCTGCGGGAACACACAGGAACACGGCCGCCCTCCGTTACCTATCAACACGAGCGGGAAAACCAACACACCCACAACCACATCGCCTGTCGGATGCTGCGCCCGGGCGTGCTTGCTGGAGGGCATGCGTCATCAACCACGTATGGAGTGCGGATTCAATATGCAGTATTTGCTCTTATGGCATTCTTGTTTTCAGGAGTGGCATGGAAGGGTATTTTACCGCGTGTGCGTGTACTGTAATATATGGAGCATGTGCGAGTGCCCCTTTCAATTTTAAATTTAATTTCGAGCCCGCGAGAGGAGGGTGTGTCGGGCAGCGTGAGATTTATTTTACTTAGCGCTGCCCTTTTTCATGACGGTCCCCGATCCGGCTGTCGGGGGGGAAAAAAGCAGGACGGGGGCGAGGGTAGTTCAGTGACAGTCTTCTATGCTTACTTCAGCTCGCTGCAGCATGGCAAAGTAATAAAATGGTACAGAACTTGTAGAGAAGAAAAATCGAGCGTAAAACAGGAATTCGGCAAGTAATTGAGCTGGTAATTCCAGCTGCATACCAATACAGCTCAGATTATTTTCCCTGCGTGCTGTAGGCTGTTGATATGGACACGAGGTCTACCTACCCTATTAGGGGATCCATCATTAGGGCTACTGTAGGACGGGTTCGCTCGCTTCCTTTCTTATCGCTCCCTTGTCAAGCTGATCACTCACGAGCCACTCTCCGTTGCTGTGGTACAGTAGTGCCGGTACAGCATCGTGCTCCGTACTGTACTCAACGTTCGCAGCAGCTGCTATGCAACACTTGCTCTTTCTCTCTCTACGATGCTTGTGCTCTAGAACATCAGTACAGAGGCACTTGTATTGCGCAAGCTCCTCCTAGGCACGAGGGAGGCCCTGAGGTAGATGCCATCCTGCTGATATCTCAGTCTGGATCTTTAGGTGCTGTCACCATTTTGCTGCCCCGAGCCTTCGTTACCACCAAAACTTGGGAACTCGTATCTCAGCCTCAGACTCCTTGCTGTATGCTGCATCGCACCAGCCTCGTGATATCATCCTTCTCTCCGGCCTTCTCCTGCTTCTCCATCTTTTCCCTTGCCTCTTCTGCTGTGACTAATGGCGCTTGTGGCCGAGGTCTTGGCTTCAGCAATTGGAGCTCGTCCACCAATGGTCCTGCGCGACTAGGCGTATGATGTGCAGCAACAGTTGCAGGGCGCCTGTTTGTCCAGACAGGATCCTCACAAACCCTTCTTGTGCTCTACTCTGGCTCTTGCTTGTGCGATAGCTGCATGGAACAATAGTCCCAAGACCGTGTGCTGAGTGGAAGCGAGCTGTTCAGCAAGAAAGCCTTCCTTCTCTTCCTTCTCCTTCTCCTCTTCCCCTCCCCATTCCCTCTCTTCCCCCGCCAACACATTTTGGCCTTATCACAAGTCGGCAACAGCATACAGTGCTCGCCAGCAAAGCATCGCCTCTCACGTCTGCATTCTTCATGCACGTGATTTACTCGCGTGATCACGTGCTATCGCGTAGCGCCGTTCGAAATCCTCGTTCCTAAAGAAGCTTTCGCCGAGATGGTTTCGAGGAAGCTGTCGATAACGCCGAACGAATAAAAGACCAAGCAGAGTTCGCTCGATCACCGTCAATGGGTGATTAGACGAACATAATTTCTGAGTACAATACAAAAGATAATGAAAGGTACCAAAAGCTACAAATCATATCACAGTACAAGACTGATCAATGGCTTCCCAGAAGCTTTTTTACGAGGTTCTTGCGAGTGCGAGACCGCGGATGGCGCCGCAGGCCTCGGAAGAGTTGTGCCGGCCGCCGCTCTGTTGCTTCTCCACCCCGACCCCATCCACTTTCTCTCCACTCACGGCTGCTACGACCTGCAGAAAGTCGATCCTGTCTCGACCGCAGATGGATTCCTTATTTCCTGTCAACCATGGCGTTGGCATCTTCATCTCAATCTTCACTTCTCCCTTAATCTTTCACAATTTTGTATTTGGCCTCGAGTCTTTGTCTTTCCGTCTTCCCCTGTTACCGCGTCTCCACTTTCATCCGTAATCGAATGTCCCTGGTCTGGTATCACTGGTTATGCTGTCAATCCACCATCTGCTAAATAAACAAATTCATTGAATTGCAGTACCTTAATTGCTCCTTGCCTAAGTAGATAGGGACTACCTGGAATCTCCGATACAGAAGAAGGGCGAGATTGTCACAGAGGACGATGCAACATCCCTCCTCTGATGCAAATCCTGGCACCCTTCAACACAATCCAATGGAGCCAGCAAACCATGAGCAGCAGCAATTGTCGTCTCCCGTGGACAGAGAGGCAAAGGAAAAACGCTCAACGGATATTTTAGAGGATCTCACTCAACCCAGCGATGAATCCACCGCCACTACTCCAGAGATGAAGAGTTGGAATCGCCTAGGTGAGAGACCGCTTCTCCAGCGGTGTTGGCAAATGCTCACCTGGATGCCGCCATGGTGTCGCTGGGATCCCGAGAATCCTCCTAAATTCACCTTGGCCTTAAACCTCCTCTTTGGATTTGTAAGTTGTCGTTGCTTTCTTCCCGCCATGTTTGCGTGCTTTTTTGTGATTTATTCCCTGGCACTGCTTTATACTGGTTCATTTTAAGATGACGTCTTGGGAAATTTTTCAAAGACGTAGATATAAATCCATATATATCCAAATCTGGGTCTCACGTGATATTTACTGATTCCTTTTCAAGGCTGCCTGTTTTACTGTGGCCGTTCTGTACCTGAGCCATCCCATTCTCAATATCCTGGCCGACGAATTCAATGTCAGTTACGAGCGTGCTTCCAATATTCCGACTGTCATGCAAGCTGGCTATGCCGCCGGGCTACTCTTCTTGTGTCCCTTAGGCGACATCTTTCGGCGCCGACACTTCGTGCTTCTTTTGATTTTTGTTACAGCTAATGTGGTACGTGCTCTCCCTAATCACTGTGTGAGGACTCCTAGCAGCCGTCGAACAAACCATGGAGTTATTATCGGGATGTTACTGACATCCCTTTAGTGGCTCGGACTCTGTATTACAAACTCCTTTTCGGTCTTCCTGGCGCTTTCCTTCATAGCAGCTGCAACCACAGTAACACCTCAACTGATGCTCCCTCTGGTTGGTGACCTGGCACCTCTTCATCGCCGGGCCCAGGCCCTCTCCATTGTGGTCTCGGGCCTTCTCATGGGACTGCTCGTTGCTCGTCTCCTATCAGGCATTATCACCCAGTATACGGGCTGGCGGACAGTCTATTTCATCTGGTTCGGATTGCAGTATCTCATTCTTATCCTCCTCTGGCTCTCCATGCCTGACTATCCCTCTACCAACAAAGGGTTAAGCTACTACCACATCCTCTGGAGTATGGTCTGCATGGCGGTCAAATACCCTACTCTTATCCAGGCATGCCTTGTGGGCTTTTTCGCTGCCTCAACCTTCACGAGCTTCTGGACTACTTTGACTTTTTTACTCGCCTCTCCTCCTTACTCCTATGATTCACTTACCATCGGCCTATTTGCCCTCATCGGGATTGGTGCAATGCTTTTTGGGCCCATATACTCCCGCCTCGTTATCGACCGTTTTGTACCGCTCTTCGCTGTCGTTCTTGGTATCTGCTACGTCCTCATCGGTATTTGCGTAGGCACATATACCGGGAAACACACTGTTGCGGGGCCCGTTATTCAGGCTCTCCTGATCGATCTTGGCCAGCAAACCGCACAGATCGCTAACCGATCGGCTATTTATTCAATTGATCCAAAAGCCAGGAACCGTGTTAACACGGTGTATATGGTAGCGATGTTCTGTGGGCAATTGATGGGTACCGCTGCCGGGAACAGGCTTTATGCACAAGGAGGTTGGATCAAAAGTGGCAGTGCTAGTGTAGGGTTCGCGGGTGCCTCCCTGGTCTTTGCCCTTATAAGAGGACCGTGGGAAGAGGGTTGGATTGGGTGGAGAGGCGGATGGGGGATCAGGAGGAGGGATCTAGGTCCTTCAGCTGGACAACCGCCAGTTACGACGGAGGCTCAGGAAGAGAGAGCCGCCGAGGAAGGAAGAGCTTCAGGAGCAGAAAGGAATAATGAAGACAATAATATTGAGCAAAAGGCGCGAATGGAGACAGGAGATGAAAAATATATCAGAGTAGACGCCGCGGGAAGAGCAGAAGTGATTGAGGAGCGCAGAGCTGAGGGAATAATTGAGCATGACAAAGAAGTCGTCTAAGGCTCCCTTTACGATATACACCTATATGCGAAGAAAATACCCCCCTTATAATGCGGTGGTTGATGAACGCAACTGATATTCACGCCTCATATATGGTGTTACGCTTCTAAAATGCATGAGATACGCAGCATGAGACACGATTCTTTTTGGATATTTCATATCTGGGGGCCATTAGGTCGGGAACAAAAGGTAGAATGAAAAGGAGCCCATTTTATTTCTTGTATGAAAACCTACAATTACATTGAAAAAGGAAATGATTAAGACCTCAAGCAAAGGGCAAACTTCATGTCTAAAATCGACCCATTTCTGCTGCTTTTGGTTGTCCCGCTGGTACGGGACTAGCAATTTACCCTCCGTTCAACTTACACTCCGTTACTCCATGGAGATTCATTGATCCGCACACCGCACACACCTGCTGTCAACTTTTTCAGAGTTCCTGTCTCACGTCGTTCTCAACTTTTCGGGCGGCTTCACTGGCACGTGCAGTAGCATCGGCCGCATTACCCTTGATAGTGTTGGAGACCTTCTCTCCTGTAACCTCAGCCTGGTGCCATGCAGCGGCAGCTCCTTGGTTGACTTTGTCTAAAACCCATTGAGCGTTTTCTTGCCTTTTTGAGTGGGGTCATAGTTAGTCGATGTTATGCATAGATTGGGATGAAAACTTACAACTTGGCCCACAATGTTCCTTGTGGAGTAGTAGTTCCATAGCGGAAATAGTTGGCTTGGTTTCTAGCCCATGCGCGGAGTTCATTTCTAAGTAATAGGTTAATATAAGAACTTAATGTTACACAGATTCTATTTGAAAAGCCTACCTGGCAGTTCCTTGATATGTTGAAACACCATAGGTGTCTAGGTAAGCCTTGAGCTCTAGGAGGGGTCGTCAGTGGTGATACTATGAAAGGCTTTTTGAGATAGATAGAATGCTTACCAGAGTCGCTCCAGTTATCAAATACAGTATCCTTTACAGCATCGGTTTGCTTAGCAAGGTAAGACGTGACACTAGCATATGTATCGCCCCCAGTTTTAGAGGCTGAGGCATAAGCTTCTTGTGCTGCACGGACGAGATCTTCGCGAGTAGCATCTGCTCTCTGTGACGCCTTCTCAGCCGCTTTATTTCCGGATGATGCGAGATAGTCCCTTCGCTAGGATCAGCATATAAGCTCATGTTTGTATCAAGTTTGGGGCTTACTTCAGGTTATCATAAGTCCATGTGTCGAAAGTCCAAGCAGACCAGCCGGTAGCAGCTTTGTGCTTGTGTAGCCTAACTTTAGCCAGCAGTTCATCCCGTTTACCAGATTGGGGGACAGGAACACCGCGAGCGTCGAGGTATGCTTTGAGACGAGACTTTCAATGTCGAATATCAGCTTCCATTACTCAAGATAAGGAAGTAGTAGTATACTTACGTCGCTCCAATATTCAACAGCAGCGTTAAAAGCGTCATCGGCTTTCAACTTGGCATCCTCAGTAGCTTTGGCAGCTTGGTTACCTGCCTTGCTTGTCGCAGCTCCAAAGGCCGATGCGGCAGTAGAGCTTGCTTGATCACTTAGACTGCTTGCAGAAGATACAACATTTTTGTCGCCTGTAAGTTTAGATCTGTGCCTACGTACAATGGCGAGAAGTTCGTTGCGTTTTGAACCTTGTGGGACCTGGACGTTGCGTGTTAGATCGTATCATTTTATCCACATACAAGCGAGATAATACTTACGTTTATACCGTTCTTGTCTGCCCATTCCTTGAGCTCTGGAAGTCTAGTTAGTGATATATCCTAGCCTCATTACAAATGAAAGGTATACATACGAGAATCAGACCAAGAATCAAATAGTGCGTCACTGACGGTATCATAAGCCGCGGCAGCTGATTTAGAAGCAGATGCCTGGGCATCAGCCATCTTTAGGCTAGCAAGTCGAGAGTTTCGACGAACGCTTGCGATTAGCTTGTCTCGAGTAGTAGGCTGTGGTGCCGGAAAGCCATTAGTATCGAGCCACTCCTTTAGATCTAAATTTGGTCAGCCTGTAGTTGATTATATTCCACAGTGGAAAGCTTACCAGATTCAGACCAGGTCTCATAGAGCCAGTCACCGGGATACGAGGCAGTTTCACCAACTTTCTTTGCGACAGTTTCATAGTTTGATCGAACTTTCTGTAGTACAGTGTCACGGGTTCGAGGTTGAGGGACGGGGATTCCGTGACGGTCAGCGAAAGCTTTTATTTGCGAGTCTAGGTGTATGTTAGCAGAGTACAGGAGTGATATCCATCTCGACGAGGACATACCAGTCCAGCTATAAAACAGTTAGTATATCTTCCAATTCATGAGGAGCACAGATGTGGTTGGCTTACCTATCAAAGATCCAGTCTTTAACATTTGTCCAGGCATCCTCAGCTTTCTCCTCGGTTTCGTACCAATAGTTCTTGACTTGGTTAATTAAGCTGTCTTTATTTGCGGCAGCGGTGTTGCTGGTCTCAGCACCCTTTTGCTTTAGGAAAGCGGTAATCTGGTTAGTGTCCCAGTCATTATAGGGAGCTGCAACTTTCGACTGCCAATTGTCTTTAACAAGATTCTCGAGATCTCGTCGATCAGCTGGAGTTGGGTATGGGATGTTGTGATCCGAGAGCCATCTCTCGAGCTCAGTTTCATGCCATCTGTTGTAGGCTATAGGAGATTTATGTTAGCTGAGAATTCTAGAAGGCATCATACCATACTGTGGTATACTTCAAAGGAAAGACAGCACAGGGGAAGTATGATATCATTGGGTGGAACATTGGGTGAGCTACAAGGCAGCAGGTACCAGAGTAACTGAGCATTTCGTATATGCACTGATCCATGACCAGATGGTGCTTCAACTGAGAGAATGAAAGGAGATAGTACGACTTACCAGCTTTGCTGAACCAACTACTGGCTGTAGCCTCAGCAGCGAGAGCGAGAAGAAGAACTCGCGAGAGCTTCATGGTGTGCAGATATCACGCCTTCACCTGCGTCACCTTAAAAAAAGCTATACGTGATTCTGCCTATGGCGAGGTGAGGTTGATGGGATGAAGTGATGTAGATAATGGAGTAGTTTTGCAAAGCTGAAGAGATGGATGGAAGTTTTAATAAAGTACGGGAGGGATGATGTAGAATGGTTATGATGTTTTCTACCGCAAACATTACGGCTGAAGGCCAATCAACCCTTTTAAACCAAGATTTAACAACCACAGGCACCAGTGACGTAGAACGCTCTGAGGCCTTCCACAACGCTACAAAACACCGCCAAACAAAGGAAGACCCGCGCTTCCTGCCACTAGCCACGATCTTCAGCAATTGGATTCGCCCTCATGTTCGCCACGACTGGATCTATCTGAAGAGGATGCCAATTGTTGACGTTTGCCATGCAATTGCGCACCACAGCATGGGAAATGCGTGTGCTTCATCAATCTTGCTTCACTGGCCACAGCTCTTCATGGTGATGTCATCACGATCAAGCCACAGCACAGGCCAACCACTCTGCATCATGAAACACCACTGCGGGGTAGCTCCAGCACGCCCGAGGGAGTCATTCAATCACAAGCTCACCAGTCTAGACCTTTGGAGCGTGGGTATCTTGGGCGTAGATCCAACGGTGCAATATATATATTTCATGAGATCTAGCATAATAATTTCTTGGCTCCGATTTGTGTGCCACATTCCAGGACCCCACGCCATGTTCATGTCTAGACTCGAATAGCCAACAAACCTTCTGCTTCACTAAACGGGGTGACTTTTCTTAGGTATCTACAGCTCACACCAGAAACTCTTTAATGTGCTTTAGCACTGCCTCAGGTGCTTCTTCAGGGACAAAATGTCCACTGTCAACACTCTCTCCATCAACAGAGCTGTTCGATACGTTCTTCCATTCCTTCAACGGATCAAAGAACTTCGCAACCACTCCTTGTTTCCCCCACAGAACCCTTAGTGGACACTGAATCTGCCTTCCATTCTTGATATCCTCTTTAGCTTCTTCCAGATCAATCGTCGCTGCGGCTCTGTAATCCTCGCACATGCCGTGTACCGTCTCTGCATCTCCAAACTGCGCAGCGTAAATCTTCATTGTGGCCTCATCATGGCTCTTACTCAATAGCTTCCCCTTCATTAAATCCTGGTTCTGCAAGAGCGTGTTCTCCGGAAGTGGCTCTGGCTGAACAAAATAAAACCAATGCCAATAAGCAATAGCAAAGCCCATGGATGTCTGCTCGTACATGGCAAGGGTAGGGCAGATATCCAGCACGATTACCTTGCGAACCTTCTCGGGGTGATCAACACATAATTTATGTGCAACTCGTCCTCCGCGATCGTGGCCTACTACGTAAAACTTGTGAAGCCCGAGAGAGGTCATGACAGCGACGCAATCCCGGGCCATGGTACTCTTTGCGTAAGCAACATGCTTGGATGCAGCTCCTGATGGCGGCTTGCTAGATGCCCCGTATCCACGAAGATCGATAGCAACTATTGTGTATTCTGAGATAAGTTGAGGCGTGATCCGATGCCAGATGTGGTGTGTTTGTGGGCAACCATGGAGAAGGAGAAGAGCCGGCTTTCCCGATGATTTATCCCCAGACACAATGCCATGAATTGTGACGGAGGAGTCGACAGAGATGTTGAAATCAGAAAACCCGGGAAACATTATATAGATTTCAGAATGAATTCGTAATAATAAATTGCAGAGCGATCAAAATTTACAATTACAACCCTTTCGTTGAGCAATGTTGGAGATATAATGAGGGGAAGTGAAAGGTTGTATAAAACCCCCTTTGGTACGCGCGTAATGTACTGTGTACTCGAATCAAACGTCTGAGCTACTGCAAACATGATTCATTCGGGCCGGGTCTTAATAGTCCACGCTCACATATCATCCAGCAGACAAAAATCACTAGCTATACGAAAGATCCTGATACTAATAGAAAGAGTGACGCAGCCATTCGTCGCAAGAAGAGTAATTATCACCTTAACGCATCTTAGATAAATTTTCAGGTAATTATGAGTCGGCTCCCCAGAATAGGAAAGCAAGTATATTGGCAGTAAGCAGAAATCTATTAATACGCCTCTCACGGGCAAACCCCAATTTTACGATATTATCTCCAACAACATAGCAGAGCCCTTGTTTCCAGCTTTCTTCTCCTGGGCCAGCGCCTTTAAACTTTTCCTTTTCCTTGCCGACGAGGATGCCTCGTCGGTATCTCTTGCAATATGTCCTCCTTTTTGTTTAGCAGTCTCCCCTTTGGCTGCGGCTTGAAGTTCCGACTTGTTCTTCTTGAGTATGCTGATCAACTCGTCTCTCTTTGAGAATGAGTCACATTCAAGCATAGACAAAACGACAAAGGAACTCGACCCAGTTGCCCATTCTATGATATGATCTTTGATTCGTGGATACAATATATCAGCAAAGTTAAGAGGAGGCTCAACCGGGACGACTTTCTTGGCCTTTGCATCGAAGCGTCCTCCAGCAACAAGGGCTTTAAGCATTCTGCCTCCGTGCGGGTTGTTTGCTATGTGAGATAGCGTCGGGATCTCCTCTGCTTCCGCATCACCTTCATATGCGTTATCTTCGGTCGCTGGGTTGTCGTTAGGATCCCCTGCTGCAACCTCGGCAATTGCGTTTAGAGCCGCTGATTTGTCACCCTCGGCATGAAAGAGAACTTCAGCAATGAACTTGCAGCCAAGAGACGTTGTTATTAGCTGTGTGGCGCCAGAAGCAATTGCCTTAAGAAGATATGGAGATAATGCATTTGCAAGCTCCTGTCGCCGTAACTCTGGGTCCTTCTTACTCGTTGTGGTTCGAATAGTGTCAATCTCAGCAAGGAGTTCTAGATCAGAAGAGATCTGTGCGGGAAAGAGAGATTTGGAACGGCCTGAGAAAAGATATAGTAGAGTCGTACGAGCAACGAGATCATTTGCGTAAACGGCAATGTTCTCAACTTGTTTTCCTTCATTTTTACTCAACAATTCCGGGAAAATTGACTTTGCTGTCAAGACCGTATCATCAATAACCTCGTATGCTGTAAGGATGACAGTATGCGCTTTTGGATCGGATACCATCAGCTGCAAAGTATCTTTATATGCCTTTAGAAGGTATTTTCGGTCTTTTGCAGTGCCATTTGCCAAGGCCAGGCACACCAGGCGAGAGCCAGACTTGGTAAAAGCCATATTTTTGAGTAAATCGCCCTCCTCATCCCCCTTGATTATCTCCAAGAATTCGGTGGCTTCCTCGGATCCTGGTTTCGTATTTAGGTAGTACTGGAGCATAGCATCATGAAGAAGTGTGAATCCAGTAGTTCGCTTCTGAATTAAGTGATTTATAAGTTCGCGAAGAGGCTGCATTATGGTATTTCGTTTGCTAGCATCTTCTTTCAAAATCTCTGATAAATCTGAAGTAACATTCTCCTTGCCATCCTTCTGGAAGAGAGAAAATTCCGGCCCATACCATTCCCGAAGAATAATACTCTTCTGCTGCTTGGTTGCGACACCGCGGTATATATCATCTAAGATCCAAGAGGCCTCAGGGTGTTTTATTAGCCGCCTAACATGACCATAGAATTCTGGTATGATCAGATCCCGAATTTCTGTGTCTCCTAAAACCAGAAGCTTTCCAATGAGGAATTTTGCATATTTGCTTTCAGCTAGTTGACGGTATGTTCCTGACAATTCCCTGGCAATGATTCGTCTCTGTTCCTTGTTTCCGTACTTAATGGCCGTCTGGATCACCCGCACAGAGTCATGCTTCAGCACAAAGTCTTTGATGCGTCCAGTAATGATTCCGAAGAGTTCCTCAATCAATTGCTTCCTCTCTTCGATAGGAATATTGGTCCTTAATCGGAGACGCTCCCATATCCTTTTCGTTTGTATCAATGAGTCTGCTAACGGCTTCGCAGCTTTGCGCTCCTGAGCCAATTGCTTCTGTTTTGCATGCGCTTCTCTAGATGACTGACCTGAAAGGTGTGAGATGGATATATAACGTGAACAAGAAACACATACTGTTATTCGCGACCGCTTTCAATCGGTCCGGATGAACGCCTTTCGAATTTTGCGGAGGTTCCTCAGAATCGCTCTCATCATTTTCTAATAGCACTCCTCCATCAGAATCTGATTCAGGCTCAGGTGCCTCTGCGGATAGCTTTGCAGCCTTGGTTTGGCTCTTGGTTTGGCTCTTGGTTTGTCTCGTTTTGAAAGGCTTGCTTCTTTGGCTCCTAGCGGATGGCTGTTTGCTAGTTTTCTCAAATTTAGGCTTTTTACTTCCAACATTCTGAGATACCTTAGTCGGGGCAGATTTCCGTTTAGTCCCAACAACTGCGGCTTTTGTTGCTGTCGTAGTAGACATCTTTGTTGTTATCACCAGCAAATCAAATGGTGATAACAATATTTTTGACAAGGCTTCGAAGTTTTCTGCTTTCTGCGGAGCGATACCGAATTGGCGCTAGACCTATTTCGTAACCCCAAATTCTACGATAGTTAACCCCTCCACAATTTCACTAGATATTGAGGGGTACCATCCCGTCACAATGGGGAGAGAGGAACAAATTGAGGAACGGGAGGTGCTTGACAGTATCTTCCCGGAAGAAATACAAGGTTAGTTACGTATCCAGGCACACCAGAACTGTTGTATTTCACATAGATCTAACAACTTTTGTAGACATATCAGATGTAGAATTTAGAGTATCAGTCCTCCTGGACGTTACGAACGATGACGGCGATGAATCAGAGCCTCCAACAATTCTCCTACAAGTCAGATATCCCGAGGCATATCCAGAAGAAGCACCCATTCTAGATATACTTGCGCCTCCAAATGCACCATCACATCCTTATTTTAGTGTGTCTGCGGACAAAACATTACTACTAGATGGCCTCACTGCTACAATAGAAGAAAATATTGGAATGGCTATGGTATTTACGATCGTCTCTACGCTAAAAGAGAATGCCGAACAGCTTATTAGCGAACGACAACAAGCTGCAAGGGAAAGGCATGAACAAGAAATATTGGCAGCGGAAAGAGAGGAGAATAAGAAATTCCATGGAACTCCAGTTACCCCAGAAACATTCAAAGCCTGGAGAGAGCAGTTCCTGAAAGAGATGGAAGAGTTACGACTCAGGGAGGAGGCTGAAGAAGAAGCCGCGGAGAGGAAAAGGAACAGAGGAAAGGAGGCTGTTGTTCAATTGACCGGAAAACAACTTTGGGAGAGAGGACTTGTTGGTAAGGTTGATGAAGATGAAGAGGACTATGAAGAAGAACCGCTTCCAGAAGTCGCGAAACTGAAAGTGGAGTCTTAAAATATCGTATTTGCGTTCCAGTGGTATGGGCCGCAGTCTGCACTATTCCGATATGCTTGGCTGTGTGATAAACAAAACAAGTATTTTAAGGATATGAAAGAGAGGTAGACATGAAAGCGTTGAGGGCATCTAATGGAGACCCCGATTTATAGAAATTATTATAATTCATCATACTCTATATAGAGTATGTAAGCTGCCAAATCAGTCCTACTAAAGGAAATATTTTTGATACCAATATACCAAGATTCTATTTTCCCGAAAACATTGAAATTAAGATTTAAATCTCCTGCATTCCAGCCTGCTGACTACAACGCCTTATATGCCAATACCTTGATCCCGGGTGACCACATCATGCTTCAGCCATAACCTCATCCTCATTTCCGTTACTATCTTCATCCTCCCAGGCATCCTCGTCGTCTTCCTCGGCAGATCCCATCTCTCCTAGTTCTTTGTTTAATGTTGACAATAGCTCTCTAGCATGCTCCCCGAGTCTCTCATCTTCGTAATCCTGAAGTTCAAATAGCCGTAAACTCTGACTAAGCCATTGTCGGCTTGATATCCATGATACTTTCCAATTTTCTCCGTCCGTTTCAGTATTTTCAGGGTGCTTCCCGTTCTTTAGCTTCTCTCCCATTATATACAGACCCCATCCGCCCAGATACCAAACCTCAACACTGCTATCATCTTCGCCTACTAATCTTTCCAATACTTCTATTGCCTCTGTATCCATTTCGGCCTCCAGCAGGAGCCTGGCTAGGGAGACTCGTGTGGGAAAATCCGGCACTAATGGGTTCTCAGTCGGGAGGCCTTTCCATATATCGAGGCTCCGATGCAAGGCAGCCGTCGCATCTTCTAGTCGCTCTTGTGATATCCTGACGTTCGCAAGTGTTTGCCAAGGTTCTGGATATCCTGGAGCAACCATAGTTGCTTCTGTAACAAGCGCTTCGCATCTCTGTTCTGCATCCTCTTCCCATGACAAGTCTGTCATATAAACCTCAGCTACACTGCAGAGAGCGAGAGCCAATTTCCTCCTCTTCTCTTCCAATGCAGCCTCTGCCTCCTCATCCAATTTGCCTGCGTCTAGAAGAGATTGAATCTGTATCCTTAAACTTTTCGCACCTTTTTCAAACCAGTGCACGCTATCCTCTCTTCCCTCTTCACTTAATTGGGCCAGCCAAAGGAATTTTTCAGGCCCACCTCCCACATCTTCTGCGATTGTCCCATCTTCATCAATAGACGCGGCCCGGAAAAAATATTCCCTTGCGGTATCAATCTCTCCAAGTTCAACATGGATCTCCCCTAGTAGATTAAGCGCAGGTAAGGCATCTATCGAATTTGGGTCAACCGCATCTAAAGCGCGCTTTGCGAATGGCACTGAACTCTCAATATCGCCTTGCTGCAATGCAACAGTTGCTTTAGCAAGCAATTGCGCGGGCGAGATTGTGGGCGGTGAGGAGGGGTTGGAGAGGTTTGCTGCGACACGATTGAGAGTTGACTTCTCACGGGTCCTTGACTTCTTTTTGGTTGGTTTTGTCTTTGCCATTGTGAAATCTCGTGGTGATCTAGAAGGAATATGTTAGGTGTTAAGCTGTCATGTTGAATTTGGGCGCTGAAATTTAAACCCGGCAGAATTTCACTTTTTTTTGTCTAGTTATCGATTGGCGATAAGCGCAATCGCGGGGGTTGAGGGGCTCAAGGGGCAGAGGTGGTATGGCAGTACCTCTTCACGCCGGCCAATGTGATGGGAATCTCCGATGAATTCCAAAGAAAGTGTTGGATAAATATAAAACTTGTGCGATATATCCCTCTGCTTAGACATTAATTTTGTGACAGATCTGATCCTTGGCCTGTGTGGTGGTCTAGTCTAGGCCATGAACTAAATCATTACCCGGCTCAAGGCGCCTCTAACTGATTAAAGCAATAGAAGCAGCATTCTAAGTGTGTATCAAAATAATATCTTCAGTAATTATATGTCAGCGTCATCATGACATGATTACCCAACTCCAGCCCTATATAGACAGTAATATATGTGAAAGTATTATATATGCTTAATGAGCGCCTTCAACTTCAGCAGATTTTCCAGAGACAGCGAGAGACTGAGTGTTCCCTAGCTCTTCTCCTGCTCCACTCTGACCTCTCTTCCTTCCAGGGATGTGGAAACCGCTCGAGGATGGTATAACCCCGAGCTCTTCCCCAGTTCCGCTTTGGCCTCTTTTCCTACCTGTGATATGAAATCTGGATCCGGAACTGGGCTGAGAATTCGAATCCGAGCTGTCCCCAAATTTAGAGAAGAAGCCCTTCTTTTTCGGGTGCTTGCTCTGGTCATCATTCAAGCCAACGTCCTCGAACCCTTCTTCCGCGGTTGGTGGCTGCTTGTCAAATCGCCGCTCCCCTATTGCCGAACGTGGAAGCCTGGCCATTCGAGCAGAATCCAGACTTTGACGGCCAATCTCGTAAGACAATACAGGCGATTTTGCTGAAATATCCTAGAGTGCATAAGATATAGTGCTAAGGGGGAGAACAGCACGAGGAATCTCACAAATGATCTTCTATATGAGTCAAACGACTCTCTAGATATCGAGAACGGTTCAATCTCCTTCTCGTTATCGTAAGAGTTTGTTGAGCCGCTAGGATTTGATTTGCGGGACCAAAAACCCTTCTTCTCCGGTGGTGAAGGCTAGAACGCCAGTTAGCCTCGATTTGGCAATAAGAATGAAGAACTCACAGGCAAATATACTCCACTATCGTTGACGACTGTTTCCTCGGTTTCATCAGTAAATGTTCTCATGTTCCGAAACTTCCGCATTTATATGGCTGTCTCAAAACACTTGTACATTGGAGCCATACCACTCATCTTGTACTCCATCGGCTCGCTCCTTTCACTTCGAAAGCTCCTTGCAGATGATTTAGAACCAACCGTATCGACCTTCTCGAACGATGGGCGAGGCTGGGCTTGCGCTGGTTCGCGAAGACCATCCTCCGCTGCATCTGGGCCGGTTTTCTTTGCGAATGGGTTGCGAATAGGCATGGCGAGATTGTGCCGATTGTACCTACAACAGTAGATGGCAAAGGGTGGGGGAAGGCGGGACTTATGAAGAAGGAAAGGTTGATATATGATTATCTACCGTTCCCGCATCTGATGCGGAGTTAGATCAAGCAATGATTTCACGCCGTTGCTGACAGGCGCATTCTGTGACGTCTTGGAATAGGTCGGCTAAGAGAGTCTTTGGCTGGGATAAAATCAATGTGCAGGAATTAATTAGTGCTCTCGTGCTTTGATGTCAACGGAGCCCAAATTCCCCGAGGCGGTGATGCTACATCCACACCTGCTTGTACCTCCGTACTAATCGCTGTGCTGCGGGTGGCCGTGTGGTACCTGTACCTTGCGGGGAGGGGCTTGGGCGCCCGCCGTGGCAAGTATATGTCATCATCCTGCACTGTACCTGGACCCTCGGAAATGCCGATGGGTCGAACAATACTTCAATGCCATCGAAGCCAGAGAATATGGAGTAATCTACAAAGAGGTTTTGCTTGTCTGTAGGGTCTGGTGTAGCCTGACTTCATAAAGCTTCTGACTGTCATTCAATGAAGTTGTAGAAGTAGATGCATGCGGGGCAGTAGGGTTATTCACATATACATCAAGAGGAAGAGGCGCACAGGAAGACCGCTAGACACAAATCAATAGGAACTAATGTAGAGGTTGCAATGATGTATTGAGCTAACAAACGTCTTTCTTTGTTCTCATTGCGCGCACCTTAGCTTTCGCTATTTGCCTTGCCAGAGTATCGCCAGGTTACGCAAAGTACATTTTGAAGCACCTTCCTCAACCGTTTGAGCAAACAGAAAATACTGTGGTCTCCAGAGCTCTTAAAACTGTGTCTGCAACTTTCCAGTGGCTCTACTTTCTCATTGAACCGCAGATATCTAGTTAGTTGTCTTCTATTTCAAACTTAAAGAGGATGGGCCTGCTATTCTTCAACTCGTGGGCTCTCTGGGAGAAGATGACCTTTGTTAGTGTGAATATTTCTCTCCCTTTTGCGTACGGAATCCTGATACGTTGATGTGTAGGTTCTGGCCATCGCAATTCTCCTAGTATTCCTTGCAGGGTTTGTGAAGTTGGGATGGCAGAATAGACTCTTGAAAAAGAAGCAAAAAGAAGCAGAAGAAAAAAGAACGAAAATCGAAAGTATGAGAAGAAAGGGACGTTTCATCAGTAAACAGAAGAACCATGGCATTCCATTTGGCGTAAGAGCACTCCAGAAAGGCATATTTGTCGAAGGAATATGGGCGCCAATGGAGGCCGATCTCAAGCGGAGCTCTCTCGAGTATGGTCGTCACCAAAGCCTCGTGGAGCCGTCTCGCAGCTCTAAAGGAGTGAACGTAGGCGACGCAGCAATTGCTCCTGTCCAACACATGCAAAGGAATTCAAGAAGCTCGTGGTCGGACGAGGTTGATGTTACCGAGCTCTCAAATAGAGAATATCCATTTTCACATCCAAGGAGTCAACGCTTTCACGGATCAAGCTTGCCTCCGAGTTTCTTTCCTACTCGAGCATGAGCGATACCGATTTTGATTATACATGAGAAAATTTGCCAGATATTTGTCTATTATCCAAGCTACTTCTGCGATTGGACAAGCAGGTCGTCTCAATTGACCTGGTAAAGAGATAGATTTACTGGAAACTAAGCTGACTCGAGTTTGACCTAATAAACAATGCCTTTAGTCATTAGTTAACTAAGTTTGTACCCTTTGGACAACAATCAACTAGTGATGCTTGGTCCAATTATCCCCTTGTCTGGTGTAAATTCTAGATCGTTGTAGCCTAGGTAGACAAAGGCGATCTGATTAATAAATTAGGCACGTGGTCATGTGATAGCGCGAACCTCCCTAAAAACACGCGTCGTAGAACAGTCAAACAAGCTGAATAACAATATTATATTTCTCATCCAATCTGTCATTATCCCGTGTCTATCTGTGACACACCAACAACTGCAATATGGCGATTGAAGAGATCAATCCGTCTCAAGTTGAGGATGAAGGTCCAGCCGGTGGGCCAGGTGCGCCTACCTCGTTATTCGCGTTGGAGGTACGTGGCGAAGATCAGAACCTCGAGACTTAGAAGTAATATTTACGTTTATTTGTAGGGTGTTGCAGGACTCACGAAGAGAGACATCCAGTTAATAGTTGATGGCGGCTTTAATACAGTCGAATCAGTGGCGTATACGCCACGGAGGGTTCTGGAGCAAATCAAGGGCATATCGGAGCAGAAAGCTACGAAGATATTGACAGAAGGTATTTTGGCTATATATCTAATTGTCGAGTAGTATTACTTACAATTCAAACAGCATCCAAACTCGTCCCCATGGGCTTTACAACCGCTACGGAAATGCACCAACGAAGAAGCGAGCTGATATCCATTACTACCGGCTCCAAGCAGCTTGACACGTTATTAGCAGGTGGCATTGAGACTGGATCTGTCACAGAAATCTTTGGAGAATTTAGAACTGGGAAGAGTCAAATCTGCCACACTTTAGCCGTTACATGCCAATTGCCTTTTGACATGGGTGGTGGCGAAGGCAAGTGCCTATACATTGATACCGAAGGCACTTTCCGACCAGTGCGATTGTTGGCTGTAGCTCAAAGGTACGGTCTCTCTGGTGAAGAGGTGCTGGACAATGTTGCATATGCACGTGCCTATAATTCGGATCATCAGTTACAGCTACTCAACCAAGCATCTGCAATGATGTGTGAAACGCGCTTCTCACTCCTCATCGTCGATAGCGCTACGTCGTTATACCGAACGGACTTTGTCGGCCGTGGAGAGCTTTCCTCAAGACAAACCCACTTGGCAAAATTCATGCGAACGCTTCAGCGTCTTGCAGATGAGTTTGGAATTGCAGTTGTGATCACGAATCAAGTTGTAGCCCAGGTTGATGGGGGCCCAAGTGCAATGTTCAATCCGGATCCGAAAAAACCAATCGGAGGTAACATCATCGCACATGCAAGCACAACGAGGCTTAGTCTTAAGAAGGGCCGTGGGGAGACCAGAATCTGCAAAATCTATGATAGTCCTTGCTTGCCAGAAAGTGATTGTCTCTTTGCCATCAAGGCTGACGGCATTGGTGATCCAGATCCTAAAGACTTAGACAAAGAATGAGCTGCATCGATACATTAGATAGGGACTGATATGGCTGTATTTCCTTATTTCCTTGCATTGCATAGCTCTCAGTGGTAAGATATGTAGGGGTGTATGGGTATGGGTTTCTTTTGGATGGGCGTTATCCTTGATGTGTTTATACAAAGAGCTTCTAAACATGGTGCATTGGTGAGCTGAAGGATGAAGAATTATATGGAATGATGTCTTAATGATACCAGTCATTTCACTTATTGGCGAATTTCGTGATACAAGTTATTTATTGGCCTAATTTGTAGCGAAATCATAGGTGGCTGTGCGTTACACCAGCCACAAGCCAAAGCTTTCGCTAGTACTGGGAAATAAACTATCGCGTTGAGAGCTCTCCGCGTTAAGGCTCTGGATAATTAGCACGCGCCAGTCACAACTGTCATTTATGAGCACAACAATCCCAGGTTGATGGAGGCAAGATGGTTCCCTCGCCCCCATTATACACTTATAAAGAGACACGAGTGAATCTTGATTGTGCGACTTCGGGCTCCGCCATCCTCATTCGAATACCTCCATACGGATCGATTACATCGAGAATACCTCAAAAACGCTCTCAATTGGCGGATTCAGCTACTGCTGAGGACGAGACTGCTTTCAGACAGAAGTTTTTAGCTACTGCGGCATCTATATATCACCGACGGTACCACAAATATCCTGGAAGCTTTTTATGGAGGATTCTGGAGGATGATAAGCTACTGTCAATACGTGTGGTCGACGTCTCCAAACAGAGAGGAGCCGGTGATGCGAATCTTACCCTCCGTTTAGCATTTCCAAGCTCTATAAAACCGGGATGTGTTGCACTATCTGACTCGAACGAGCATGATATTCTTAGTGTTTTTGTCCTGACCGAATCTAATCATCTTTATTCATTGAGCTTGCGACCAGACTTTTTTTTGCGTCATAACAGCACGGAAAATGCTGTCGCAGATTGGTGTAAATCGTATTCCTCCTCTGCGTTTAGCTTCAAGACTCCCCTTCGACTAGTTGCATTATCTGGAGATCAGTTACTTTTCTCATTACATGATGGCGGACTTCTCAAATTAGATAGAAGACCAGGAGCAGACGGTAACCAAACTCCGCCAAAAATATCATTGACAATATACTTATATGTGACAGGATCTGAATGGAAAGAGACTCACTATAATGAAGGAGGATGGGGCCATGGCCTCAGGAGTTTGATTCCGTTCCAGGGTAGTAGTACCGTTCGTTATGGCAAACTCAACCTTGAATTGGCAGCCGTCATATCGATAGCTTCGCCATTAGCGGATATTGATGGCACCCCATATGCATTTACAGTAACAGTTGATCACCGATTGCGCGTATGGAACTTGTCTACCGGTCGAATTGCTTACAGTGGTGATTTACTTGGTCAAGAGATAGATCCGAATGAAACAGCGAAGCAATTGATTGACCCAGCCCAATGGAGATTGGTTAAGGTTTACAGCCACACCGAAGAAAGATCCTTGTGCGTGACATATTCACCTCTCGGAACTGGGTTGTTCAAGTTCTGGGATGTGACTCCTGCAGAAGGGGGCAAACTGGATGTGGTGGATATATTTCCTGAAAATATCCTAGAACCTAAAGCGCCTACTTCTGATCTATGGAACCTTGCCGATTTTGAGGTTGTTATGGATCCCACAAAAAGGAACTCTTTCAGTATATGGATCTTATGGAAAATCAATACAACTTATGCAGTCCAGAATCTTGAGTTCCAGGATGGCTCAATCTCTCGGGTACGGGATGCTTGGAACCAAGGATGGATGACAATGGCAAACGAAACTCTCACAGACGTGCCACTTCCAACTATTTTTCAAGGCGACCCATCCGATGTTACAGATAAGTGGCTGGAGTTCATCATGTTTCCTGGAAGGTTCACCACTGCCACTATTGAGACGGGCCTAGCAATCTATGAACGAGGTCTCGGGGGATCGTGGGATGCTCGGGTACCAATGTCTGGTCATCCTGCAGAGAGAATGAGTTCCTTAATAGCATCGACCGCAACTTTAGGGCGAGCTTCAGATGGAAGCATGGACTATGAACAGTTCCGAATCGCGACGGATATCCAATGGCGGCGGTTCTACCGACTACTTGTAGAGCTAGACAAACAACGAGGGGAGGCGTTCTCTCTGGTTGTGGACCCATCGAGTGGAATGCCGTGGGTTGTATCGGCGGATGGAGTATCGTCTGTCAGAAGCTGCAGTAGCTTAGAGCGGATGTGGCATAATCCAGCAGTTCCCGCTCCCGATACAGAACATGTAGCTACTCTTATTTCAGCTGCAGCTTCATTCCGTGATGGCTTTTCGAACCAACTTCTTTATAATAGTAATTCCAGATTACTGGAAGAGCTTTTCGAAGAGCCATCAGACATTATACCTATGCGAATGAGGTCATATTACGATGCGTGCGACTTTACACGCCAAATTAGTGACGATGATTACGCACAATTAGTGTCGAATTTGGGAGGTAGTTTCAGAAATGTCACACCTCAAGTCTACGAAGCTTTACTGGATGTCATGGGTACGACTGTTGACGAAGAACGGCCATCGAGCGAACATCCGCTCTCGGAGTTTGGCAACAAACTAGTAGTCCGAGGAGTACAGGAGGTTGTCGAGCTGCATAGAAGCATCTGCTTAGACCAATTAATGCTATTAGTTTTCATGGAAGCGGAGATCAATAATCAAGAAGACGGGATTGCTTTCGACACAGCGCCTATATTCCATCAGTTGTTGATTATGTTGAAAAGGCTTGAACTCATTGGTCTTCTTGCCAAGAGACAGATCTCCCTTCCTTTGACAAGAGCTGATCGTCTTTCTTCAAAAGACAAAGCTGTGGGGAAGAAATATGCCCACGATGCTGAAACTATTACAGTTTTAGAGGGGGTTCTTAGGCATCTCCTAGGGCTTGATATTCACAAGGGCAAGTCCATGTCCGCCATATTAACTGATACTATCATCCGAATTTCTGCTCCAGATAGCGAGTACGAGGTTCCCCCAACCATTATCCAATGCTTCCTCCTTAAACATGACCGGCCAGACTTAGCGATGGAGTTTACAAGATTTGCCGGTCAAGATCCATTCTCTACTTATATTCAAGGCAGAACGTACCTTGCTTATGGCGATGTTTACAAGGCATCCGTCCTTTTCAAGAAGGCTGCATACGGCATGGGTATGAGATCACAACCTATCATTTGTTATGACGAGACTAACTTAATCGCAGCGCATCTGGATCCCAAAGGCCATGCTAACTATAGGAGTGCCGGTTATTTGGACGAAACAGAGAAGCTGCTTCTGAATTCTGGGCTTTCGAAATACTACTCTCACATTGTTGCCCTCTACGAGAGAGAGAGACACTACTCCTATGTCATTGATTTTGCCAGATTAGCCCTTCAATTTGTATTGCATGGACAAACCGATCACAGCGCCGCTGAATTACGAAGCGAAATGCATAGTCGTCTCTTCAATGCAGCCGTCCATACTTGTCGCTATGAGCTCGCTCATTCCACCTTACTTCTTTTCACCGATACAGCGCTGCAACATTCATCGTTACGAACTCTATTGACAAAGATGTGCGAGACCTCTTGTACAGCGCAGCTTGTCGAACTCCCATTTATTGGACTCCAAGATGCTGTGGATGAAATACTATCACAGAAATGCCAGAGCATTGTGGATGTTACAGTCGGGATACCTTATCATAATATTCTATACGCTTGGCGTATCAATCGGAACGACTTCCGCGGTGCCGCTGCCATTTCACTAGAACGGTTACACCGGTTACAACAGTCTAGCAATGAAGATAAAATCCTGATATCCGAAGAACTTGAAACTCCGATTACGAAAGAATATTTAGCACTTATCAATGCACTAAGCTGTGTTGATCCAAAACAAGCATGGATTGTCTATGAAAGCTTGCCATCTAAATCTAGTACCGGTCAGAAAGCGCCAGGAAAGCGATCTTTGATTACGCTTGAGGACATCAGAAAAGGATACCAAGAGGAATTGGATAGGATTGCGGCGATTGAAAACAATCAATTTACACTAGTGGGAGGGGATGAAATGGATATTTTATGATCAGCAACTGAGATTCTGGTGATTGGCGTAATTCGGTGGTCAATAATAATAGGGTGTATTATAAAAAGCTTGCCACAAAGGAGTATTAGTGCGGAGAATTTCTCCAGTATTCACAATATGTGAATAAATATTAACACTGCATGTCACTGCCAAATCCCCACTTTTGCTAATGTACATCGATGCATAGTGATTAAGGTCATGCCTGCGGTGCTACCTCAGGAGGCGGAGCGCTTGTGATTTGCGACTGTTGAGGTGCCGTGATTTGGGTCTGTTGAACTGGAGGTGCAGCTGTAATTTCTGGTTGCTGACGATATAGGATGATTTCGGACTGCTTGAAGTATCTCCGCGCATCTATCCCAAACATTAGCGGATTTAAAAATAAGATTCCTCAACGTCTAGAGCACGAAAGGAAGTCAAGATTTCTTACCTTCGTCAATAAGGACAAGACTAAGGTAGTATCTAGTTGAGAACTTCTTGTTGACCTCGCGGAATGTTGGTGTCAAGTCGAAACCACCGAGGAACAGCCGGATTGGTATGGTCTCTCCTATAGCAATTCTTAGCTTCAATATTACATTTACGCTCAGTTGGAAGGCAGAACTTTACCTCTCGAGGGAGAACCATCCATGATCTGTGGATTGTCAGCGAATTTGTACGGAAAGTTTGATTAAGATTGCTCACCTCAAATCGGACAAGTGTTTCACTTTCATTGTATTGATTTGGCGCAGCGCCAGTTGTCTCTCGCCGTATGATTGAGAGTTCCATATGCTTAATCTTCAGTCTGACAAGGAGGAAGTAGATGCGTCCTACGATGACATCTTTGAGGTGGTATCGTGACTTCGAATACTCGAATTCAATATGTAGACAATCTTCAATTCCTACATCCATCTTTATAGAACTGTTCATCTCGGGTGGTATGCGATATGAATAAACCCATATATCCTTCTCTCTGATCACATCTGCCATTCGTCGCGAAACCGTAACCCGTACAAAATATCGCAGCTTCACGTTGATGCCATTGTAGGACTCGTATTGCTTCTCGATATTCTTGAAATTGAAGTCGAAAGTCTGTGGATGCTGCAGCTCACCGGGAGCAGCAAGCTCCTGTCCTAAGGATAGAAATTCATAGTGGTTACCGCGATCGAAAAACATCTCTGGGAGGGTATGTAAGCTCTAGGTATGCCAGGTGACGCTCAATTGCGACTTGTTTGTTCTGTCTGCGGTATGATCTTACCTATAGTCCCTATGAACTGAACCTTAATTCCAGTATGCTCTAATCTCTTTCCATCTTTTGGCCGGATGGTGACTGCGCCTTTGACAGATTCTCCATCCTTGTAGAGTGGCGCCTTCTCCCTTCTATTCTTATCTAGCTTCACATCCACCATAGCTCTGTCGTCTCCATCGTCTAGAACAATGTCGATATCGACCGGTGTAGAGAAGAAGTACGACATCATTCACAACTATATTGACAACATGCGACAATGCGGTAATCACACACAACTGTTGACAAAGAAAGCGTGAGGGAATTGGAGATAGATGCGGTTTGGAACTTGCGGCTTAGAGACGATGTTTACAGTCGACGTTAGCGACGTTACGGCAGGCAAGGCTTCAGCCTCCTCAGAGCGCACGGGCCATATTGGAGCAGTGCATATTTATTGGGTACAAGCTAAATCTGCCCGCTTCCACATACTGATAGCTCTACTACAACGAGATTTTGAGGCGGAAGCTTTGGTGATTTATATAACCAGAGCAGTTAAAATAAGCCTAGTCCTGGACTTGAGTAGTATCTCCTATTGCATACTGGCGCACTTTCAGTCACTTTTTCATTGCACCAGTACGGTGTGTGGGGTCCAACATGTCTCTTCAAAGCTATGTTAATAGTAAGTATCCTTTTCTCGCCCTCTTTTAAGGTTGTTGGTTGATATCGCTTACAACATTCTGACAGATGGGTAGAAAAAGTACTGGTTTTGACTAGTGATTCAAGAACTCTTGTTGGTACCCTACTCTCTTGTGACCAAATGACCAATTTAGTGAGTTTTTCCCCTCCAACTCAGAACTATTAGCTACCTCGTCACGATCTAACACATATACAGGTCCTCTCAGATACGCATGAACGCATTATCCGCCCTCCAGAGGATCCAGAACCTTCCAGCGAAATTTCACATGGCTTGTACTTGATTAGAGGCGACAATGTAGTTGTGGTGGGACTGGTGGATGAGCAGCTTGATGAGAGTATCAATTGGTCGGAAGTTAGAGGTTCGGTTATTGGAGGAGTGAAGCATTCATCGTAATGATATCCGGGCAGAAGTTGCGGCAACAGGAGAACAGGGACCAGTCATCTCATTGCCATTCCAGAAAGCATCAAACACAACGCCTCGCTGGAGCCAGACTTTTTTGGGAGGACTGTTGGAGTTACAGATACGTCGTGGAAGGGAACGCAAGGCGACTCCTCACATAAATAATTTCACGTCATGGACACTTTTAAAGGACTATTGTCAGAATAGAGCTGAGGAGTCCATATTCTATGGATATTGCGGCTTGTAGCTGATCATGATATTATCAACGACATCTAACTTTGTTTCATTATCCGTAGTGGCTAAATAATATAACCCCTTATTACATAGCAGGGGACAACATGATTCGAATTTTACCAGTTCGCATTTCTTCCTAACCAAAAACACGCTTCAGCAAATATGGTGCGAAGGCATCTTCACCGGGCGTACTAATAACCCTGTTGATCCTGTTTCCATTGTTGACATGAAGCCAGCCGCCATGGTCGCTCGTAGGACCAGTGGACTGATCGGGATCAGGGATAGAGCTAGTGAGATGGATTGAATCCATAGGATTAGAGATATCAATAGCACCCGGGCTCTTGACTTGAATCAACTCAGTAGCTCCTATTTTCCTTCTATTTCGTCTATCTACCACATGCATACCTCGGGTCCATTGACCAGAAGTCTCAACTCGGATATCTTCAGGTGCTTTAGGTGCGAGCATCCATGATGGTTCTCTGCGTGTCAAGATATACCAAATGCAAAGAGGGTCATGTAGTTCCATTCCAGGATCTGCCTGTTTTGATGTGAGGGATTCAATCTTCTGCAGAGTCTTTTCAACAAAAGCGGATGCCCATTCAGCAAGTGGACTACCATCCTTTATTAGTGGATCCACCACGCCTCGTAGGACAGATCTTCGCAATAAATGCGGGGAAGTAACATCAAGTGGAAACAGGGTGAGATTCAATTTTCGCGAGAGCTTTGGAGGATATGCATCGAGAGTTGCTAACTTTCCAGGTATCGGCGGCATGGTAGAGGTCGGGTTTGGAGAGGTTAAAGCAAACACTCTAGCTGTTGCTACAGCATCTGCGTAAGTATTGAATTCGGCCACAGGGGTGACGTTTCCTTCAACTTCTATCGCACCACCCATGACAACTACCTCTTTTACTCTTAGGAAGGTCTCCGGATCTTCCGCCGCAGCAAGTGCCAAATTGGTCAGCGGCCCTACTGCGACAATTGTGATACTGTCTGGGGGACTCTCTCGAAGCAGGCGCAGGATTTCCTTATGAGCAGGCGCTCGAGAAGGTGTGAATAATAAAGATTTAGAGTCATCTGTCAACGCCTGCGACACTTCTTGCGCGCTAGCATCATCAGCAGGAGATGGATGAAATAGAGCTTTCCACGTATCAGAAGGGGAAAGATGGGGATGCTGCTTTTGTCAGCCAGGTTTGATTTTTCAGTTGCACAGTTAACTGATAACATACAGTTGTGTGGACACCAGCAAGCCCATCTATTCCGTCTATAATGACAATTAGAAATTTTCACCTTGAATATGGATATGATGGCTTACGGAAATAATCTGCCATGAGCAACTCATCTTCCAAAGGATGGTCGGCGCCGACGGCAACAAGTGGCTTCGAAGATTTTGCGGCATCGAATCCTTCTGGAAGCCCTTTGCTTTTTCGCCATTCTAGCTCTTTTTGAATGACGTGGAAGAGCGCAACAACATTTCTCAGGCAGCTTTGGTATCATAATATTAGAAAAGGTTCAGACTTCATCTAGATTTATCAAGCATTTTAGACAAACCTTTGCACTTCCACATTTCCGTAAGTCACGGAGATTAACAGAATCTCGACTTCCTCGGGTCTTGCTGCCAACAGAAGCAACAGCGCCAATGTATCATCGACACCTAAGAGCAATCGTCAGTTCTCTATTCCCATGGCGATGAAGAGGCGCTCATAGTGGGGTTAATACCAGGATCAGTATCAATTATGACACGGCCTAAAGGTGCCGCCATCTTTCTCGTACAGATGGGAGGGAATGCGGTGATAAATCGAGTTGCTGCGCTGTGCAAGCGTTTTTACAGTTTGGCAAGCACTTCGTAAAACCGGTGTTCTGCACTGGAATTCTGTAGTTGCTCCTGAGTAAGCTTTAAATTTATTTGCTAGTTCTACTCCTGCATCTATGATAAGCTACTCCACCAAGGTCCCCCGCCAAAGCACACGATCAGCACGTTCTGGATGTCGAATTTATGCGGGCGGGGCTTTGACAAGCCACAGGATGCAATTGGAACATTTGCCACTATTCCGCATTCAACTGGGACTGCCTGTTGGGGAATAGTACCGTTTTGGCTGCTGCTGATTGGATGACCCTTGAGGCCATCTGTACCGATTGACCAGAGCTCTATTATCGGTTGAGGTAACTCCGTACATCCACCTCATGAACGAGACACGTCTCCTCGCCACACTTTTGATCACCTAGGTGCATCTGTTCTCTTGTCAAGAGTGTCTTCCTTCACAGCCAATCCGCAATATCCTGCCTTGGTTGTTGGGAGGGGATTTGCTGGCATTGGAGTCCCTCCGCTCTACGGGTGCTGCCCCTGGCTGTGTCTTTCGATAATTCGTCTCCCCTTTCTCTCGCCTCTCCTACCTCACCACAATCATGACGACTCTCACAACAGTAGGCGGCTGGGTTGTAGTGTTAGGGCTTGGTGCCCTGTACTTCTACATTACCAACATAAAAGATGCAAACAAAAGTCGACGGCCTGTAGGCATAAAGCAGGTAAGATCTACAGAAGCTCGCAAGGATGCCAAGCCGAGAAAAGCTGTGAAGGATGTGGGAAGCGACAGTGGGGATCAAAGCGGTAGAGCAAGTGAGAAAGCTCAGAAGAAAAAGACACCACAAGTTGCGAAGTCGGATGTGGAGAAGGAGCCTTTGACGGGCCCGCGAACTGGCGGAAAGCCTGAACGGGATGAGGAGATTGACAATAAGGAGTTTGCGCGTCAACTCTCTAGCGCCAAGGCAGGCACTTTACTTGCCCCGAAGCCCCAGAATGCAACCCGCCAGAAATCAGTCAAGCAATCTCGAGCTCAGGAGAAGAAAGTGCCTGTAGAGACCAGCTCGGACAATGCGACTGCTCCATCATCTGCTACTGGAGGTGATGCTGATGACGACCAATCCTCTCTCAACTCACCAGAACTGGGTGCAACCTCTGCTGCATCACCTGTGAGCGGAGATGTCTCTGATATGCTTGAAGCACCTGGTCAAGGTCCTTCGGTCTTGAGAGTTACCGAACCAACTGGCCCAGCTCGGCCAAAGAAGGAGAAGACCCGGGCAGCATTCGAACAAGTAGAGACGAAGAAGCAGAGACAGAACCGCAAGAAAGCCGAACTTAAAAAGCAGATCCGCGAAGAGGAGGAGAAAGAGCGCAAGGTCCTGATGGAAAAGCAACGACGGACTGCTAGGGAGGCCGAGGGCAGACCCGCAAAAGATGGAAGCGCTTTTCTGGCATCACATCCTCCATCCACATCTGCCTGGGCAGCAGGCTCTGGTGCCGCTAAGACATCCGAGCCAAAGCATGTCGAACTGTTGGACACCTATGAGCCATCCACCAAGCAGGCCCCAGAAACAATATACTCCGAAAGTGAGCTGGCCGGTAGTGATTGGCAGAAGTCACTGCCATCAGAGGAGGAGCAGATGAGGATTGCCGTTGAAGATTCAAACTGGAGCGTTGTCAAGGGAAAGGAACGGGGGAAGAAAAAGAAGACTGTAGACCAGGACTCCGATGAGAAGCCCAGTGCTGCTGGAGGGCAAGAGAGTGCCCCAGCGGCCCCTGTTGCTGGGCAAAGCGCTCCTAAGCAAAAGTGGACAACCACGCTGGTGAATGTTGAGTCGAACGGAGAAGTAGTGGAGTCTGAAAAGGATCTACAAGACTCAGAGTGGGAAGTTGCGTAATCGATCCTAGGAACGGTTGATACCAACAACTTGTCTTGATCTACGGTGTAAAAAAAGCATTTCTCTCGGTGCGTTAGCGATTGTGCCAGAAGGGGGATGCTTAGATTAGCAGCTGTTTCCTCTTTCGGAGCCTTCCAGGGATGGATAGCTCCTGGAAACTGCCTGCGGTCTTCTCTCTGCCTGTTCTCCAAATGGTTTCTCCAGGATATTTGCGCATGTTTCGTTAATTTTTATTATTATTTGGCTCTGTATATTTGCACAGTGGGATGGAGTACATATCACATGCAATCTTCTTTATTTATGCTACTTGAATTTTCTCCTTTCCGTGTTTTTTCTCCTTAAGGCTCTAAAAGAACTGCTATTAAGATAGGTTTCCTTGCTTGGGAGATGGCCATCTCCGGCGGATTCGATATCTCTGATGTACTACCTAGAACCACTGCTGCTCAGCATTGCCAAAATTCTCGCACCCCCAAAAGTAGAAGAATGCAAGATTTCAATTCAATTGCTCCAGAATGGACGCCAATACTAGGCACATGGAGATGAATGTGATGACTATAATGAATGCAATATCATTTGACAACTTTGTGACCAAGTCACACGAGCAAATGCAGAAGCAGACAGACACGTCTAATCCGACAAAGAAAGCTTCACGATGGAAGGTTTAGCACAAGATGACTACACCGTGCTGTACTGTGCACTGTACGCCGCCTCCTCCTACACCGAGCTGTGGGACCAGTGATTTGGCGGTGCGGGCGGTCGTGTACAGTTTGATTCGCCGGGAAGGGGCCGAACAGGCGAAAGCCCAGTGACGCAGCACAGGGACAGATCTCTCTCTGCGCTTTCTTGCTCTGCTTTCTCTCTAGCCTTCTCTAAATACTGTCCTGTGTACGTGTGTCTTCTGCACCAGATGGCTGCAGGCCGTGCCAGCCTCTGCTGGGCACCTCTACAACGGGAGAGAACACGATAACGATCGCCAGCGCAATGTGAAGAGAAGACGACATGTGGTTGGGCATCATAGCCGTCACGGGCATCTGGCTGCTGTGTTGCGTATCGAGCGCAAGCCTCACTGTACTGTGCTGTAATGGTTCCCACCGCCAAAGCAGAGCTGCGCCTGGGTGAACGTGTCAGGGCGCCGCCTGTTGAACGCGCCACATGGTGGGATTCCTAATGGACTAGCAACCCGAGATGGATCTCGGCTGGGCCTCCACCTTGACTCCATGCCGAAGTAGATATAGTAGAAGGTAGGAAGCAGAAAAGTAGGAAGTAGGCTGAATTCACCTCCGTATCCGCTTCATGCGATCTTTTCTCTCCCCATTATTGTTGCTGTTCGACACCGCATCTGAGCGCCGTAAGCTGCAACAATTACCTGTGTGAAGAACCAACAAATCTTTCCCGCTTTCCAAGCCGACGGGTACTGCGGCAGTGCGGTTCACCCCCAGCACGCCCAGGTCGAAGCTTAAATCCAATCCCCCAAGCAAGGCGACAAACCTGGTGGGTAGCGTAGCATCTCGCTCAATCGTTAATCCGGACGCGCCCCGCGTCCCCAGTCCGCGGTTCTGTCTTGCACCCTGCGCAGCCTGCCACGCCTGTGTGTTACGGGTCGCTTTGCCCCCAGCATCGCCTAGCTGGTTAGGTCCACCTGAGCCACCCAAACCCCCTTACCGATATCGATCTTGAATTCCCGTCCAGCCATTCTCATCCTCCCCAAGGCGCCGTTTCTTACGTGCTCCTGCCTCTCTACTGCAGCAATTGTCGGTCACTGGGGTACTCTCTTCATCAGCATTGCCTATTCTATTCTACTCGGTGGCGCAGGTTCCATTGGACCACTTCCTATCACTAGCCACGTCCCCCTTTTCCTGCACTCCACGTCCTACACGTACGCCAGCGCCGGTTCGCCAGCTTCTCTCTCTCCAACAATTGCTCATCTACTCGCAGACTCGAGGCGCCTCTAACTAAGCTGTGCTAGATCCTGGTGATTTTGGTACGTGTTGATTCCTTCATTTGGTGAGGCGCGGTAGTTCTGTCGCTAGTTGAAGTCAACAATCCGTGCAGTGAGCGGGTCTCTCTGGCCCTGAAACATGCCGTGACACATATGCCACGGATTCAAATCCCTACATCATGTCTCCTTCTCAAACACCTCTCTGTTAGACATTACTAACTGATATTTAATTCGCGAATAGCATCTACGGCGCTTAAATCGATCCTTCTCGCCTCCTAAAACATATCTGCCCGCGGCAACTCATTCTTGGCCTGGCATTATTACGATCATCATAGCAATCACCTCATGTATCTGTAAAAAACGAAACCGTTTTCTCTCGATACGCTCATCTACCCTTCCTTCAATTCATTACTTCATACGATTCCTCAATGTCTCTGGACGTCGCTCTCCAATCCGTCGCCTTCTATGTGTTATCATGCAGTACGTGCGCCAAGATCAACCATCGGCGGAAGGCAAAGACTCAGGCCAAGCGTGAGCGAGAAGAGAAGATGAAGTTAGAAACCGAACAGCCTGGCCTTTACCGCCATCCCTCGCCCTTCTCAACAAACCCCTACTGGGCAGAGGATATCATGATGGGTCCGGGATTGGCAAAACAGAAAAACGACAAATCTGGGAGCAAGAATACTAGTCAGAAGGCGTTAAATGTTGCACGTCCAGGCAGTAGCTACGCCAGCAGCGGCGCCATAAGTACTGACCCAGGCAGCAGTCCTACCATGGTTGCTGAGGATGCCCGCTTCTCCGGAGATGACTGGAATCGTAAGAGATATCAGCGTGAGGACGAGGATCTTTGGGGCCATGATGTGCCCGGACCAGGACAGAGAATAATTGATGCTATTGCAAAGGCAGGGTCATCTGCGGGGAGGTTACTGGAAAGCAGATTAAGTAAGGGCGAGTCTGAAAGATCCGAGACAAACTCTATATCATATTTCTCAGCGAGAAATCCTCCGGTGAACGACTTACATCCTCCGGTGGTGAGCACAGCGCCTTCAAGTCGGGACGAGACAAGATGGATGCTACAACCGCCACCGCCTGCAAAGGTTATGGAAGGCAAAGAAAGAGTGGTTAGAGGTCGAAGCTCTAGCAATAGCAGCAGTCGAAGAGGACCTGATGGAGCTAGTTTAAGCCGGCAGGTGACGGAAAGATTACTGGAAGCAAAACTGCAGCGTGGTCAGACGTACCCGCTAGATTCCCTAACTCCCTCTCGAGCAGAATCAATTGCCAAATCGGTAGCTCGAAAAGGCCACTACGGTGAGAGAAGCAGAAGCGGGTCCATGTCATCCGAATCTTCTGAAGGTGGAATGAAAAGACCTCGAAAACCTCAGCCGATATCGATTTACGGCACCGGTATGAGCTCGCGAAGCACAATTGAACATATTCCGATCCCTGCGGATGCTCTCATGCCAGAAGGTGCAGCCAGACCTATGTCTTCACCGACGACTGCTTCTTCAAACGCTATCCCTCAAGCTATAAGAAGCGGCAGTACATCCGATCTACCCCTTCGAGAACTCTCCAATCCCAGATCTAACAACACGTTAAACTCTAGAGGTCCTGCACTTGAATCCATTCAACCCACCACCACTCCATTGAGTTCTAAAGCGGAAAATACCCTCCTACATCCTCAAGGTGCCCAACACGATGAATCGAAAGGAGAAAACCTGGAACCCAAAACAGTTCTAGTGAATGAAACCTAGTTGATCGCTGATTACAATGATATTTCCTTTGTTTTGCTTCTTATGACTTCGTTAACAACATTCTTTATCATCTTATTCTATTTTCTTCTATCATACTTTATTTAAATAGCGGGTAACAACAGCATCAGAAAAGGCGTTTGCGGATCAGTCGAAGGAGACTATTCGGAGGATTGGCGTTGGTGGATAAAATGCATGATTTGGTTCATCCCATAGGGTTCCAGATTCTGGATAGCAAAATGACAAATTTCCTTCTTACGAAAATTGCTCCTTAGGGTTTCGCATATATTCTTTTTTTTATTCTTCTTGAAGTAATTAGCAGCAGACTGCATTTAGCTTTCCATGATAGTTGCAGGATAACTATATACATCACTATTTGTCTCTGCATCCCTTCAAGTAGTGGCTGTGCTTCTTGTACATATGTGCTTCTGTTACACTCCGTTGCCGGTACATTCTGTCCGATTGCAATTAATTGGAGGATAGCCACAAGAAAGAAGCTCAGGGTGAGAGGCCTGGTGAGATATTTGACTGCATCCTTTGAGCCATGAAAATCTCCACAATTCAATCTCTCTCCCTCGGACACCTTCACTAGGTTTTCGACGAGACCTACGCCAGATTACCCACACCCAGGACACGTCCTAATCATAGATGCATCCCTTCGTCTCCTTCTTCCCCAGACAGGGCCCTTATACGCTCTTCAATCTGTCTTCTAAGTTCATCATCACTGACTCTACCCCCCGTACCATTCGCCTGAGATGCACCATTCAGCCTAACTTCCCCATTCGAGATTGTCCCCGTCTGAAACGTGCCATCCCTCCAAGCCTCGTGTTCTTCTTGGTTTCCAGGATGCGCCGCATCGTCATTTACGTCCTCGCCAGGAGTTTCCGCATCCGCTATCCCATTCCCAGCTACCTCTTCAGCGCTCAAAAACTCTGTCCAGCTCCCTCCTCGATTTTCGACCTCGGCCTTCAATAGCTCTATCCGCTCTTGCATCCTTGCAATCACAACCTCGTTTTCCTTAATCGCATCAATGCAATCCTGGTCTGGCACGCCTTCCGCACTCCCTGGCGCGGCGGCTGTTCCCTCGGCGAATGGCTTCAGCTGCTCGTTTGAGTAGTCGAGGTGCGCAATGGAATTTCGAAGCTCGGCTGCTTTCAGATGAAGGCTGCTGATGGATAGATCCTTGATAGCTTGAGCGAAACGCTCGGGAGATATGGGTAAACTCTCGTGGGACATGGTTATTGTATTTGATTTTACTGGTTATTTTATTACCGCAATGGTACAGTGAATGTAAAAAGCTGCAGGAAAATTATATTAGACTTCAGTCGCATTGCTGCAAGGCAGCCCCATCATGACGAGGCTGGAGGTTGAATAAGAATTGGTCCGTGCACACCCTTGCTGAAATCGATAGGTTTTATCAAAATCCGTTTATCGGAACTTACGATCTCCGTCTTGGAAGCAGTCGATTTTTCTTTTCTTTTGCTGTTTGCTCGGCTTGGTTCACTTCCTGCGCTCTCTATATTTACTTGGATCCCCAACATGAGCAGGTTGTAGGTAGAAAATATGAATGGCCCTTGGCTAGCAAGTTCAAGGATTTCTTGCTTCCGCCCACGAGCGGTTGCTCGAACATGGCATGTTTTTGATAATAGTCCTGCATCCAAGCTAGCCCGAAGGCCTCTGCATTCATTTTCGACATGTGCTCCTCGCCTTGGGAGAGATTTGGGGTGGATAAGCCATCAATTTCCAGGCATTTCAAGGAATGCGCCATGTAGGACTCCCCTTCAAACCACGATTCGGACCTTAGCCACCCAGCGGGTCATTTTAAGCTTTGATCAGCTGCCACCTGATTACAAGGATGAGGATGGTCTCGCGTTCAGAGCGACGCCATTATCAAAAAACGAAGTTGTGACCATATTCGGGAAGGGAGTTGATCCAAATGCAGCCAATAAGACTCTCCGGATCTTGCACGGTCGTCGAGTTGCTGGTAGTCTATCAGATCCAGAGTTATCGCATCCTAGAGCGCCAGAAGAATTGCGATTTGAGAAAATTGCTCTTTCGTGGCTGAGAAAGAATGCGCCAGTGAATGAGAAGGAGTCCGCACAACGGCTAGCGGAGAGGCAGATAGAACGGCTTGAGGCCGAGCTTCGAGAAGCAGACGAACCTGGACCATATAGACCAAACTCTCGCGATATTGCCGCTCGCGATGGCAGCGTATATGGCACAAGTGGGCTGGATGCTATTAGGGAAGCGAATGAGAGGAAGTTAGATGAAGCGGAAGAGCGCAGAGCTCGGACTGATCAAACTCAAGATGTCCAATACAATACAGGCACCCCGGATGTGATGAGGTCAAGAGCCGAGCTTAGACGTGCAGAGGAAAATCCAAAGTTTCGGTACTATCTGGAACGGTCAAAGATACTACCGGATGTACCGCCAGAGATGAGTACGTGGCGGAGATTATGGCCATCCGCCCTCGTCGTCCTGTTTACCATTGGAGCTTCAATTACATTTGCTCAAATCTATATACCTCCAGCTCGTTCAGCTAGGCTGTGGCCGGATATACCACCTGCAGCAGCGACTATAATCCCCTTAATCGCAGCCAATACACTGGTCTTCATTGCGTGGAGGGTGCCGCCTGCTTGGAGAATGCTGAACAAATATTTTGTCTTGGTTCCAGGATATCCATTTGCGCTCAGTACCTTGGGCAATGTGTTTTCTCACACACAGGCATATCATTATTTTGTCAACATGGCGGTTCTCTGGTTCGTTGGCACCCGGCTTCATGATCAGATAGGCCGCGCAGATTTCCTTGCCATCTACATCTCTGCTGGGTTATTCGGAAGCTTTGCGTCTTTGGCTCTCCGTGTCATACAGAGGAGTTTTGCTACTTCATCCCTAGGTGCATCTGGGGCCATCTGGGGTATAGTAACGGCATACCTCTGGTTAAATAGTGAACAGTCCTTCAAATTCTTAGGGCTTCCTCCAGATCCATACCCCGGAGTTCCAGCATTTGTTCTGTTGGCTATTCTTGGCGGTTTGGAAGTTGCTTCTGTTCTAGGCAAAGGAGTGAGGTTCAGGGGTTCTGAGGTAGATCACTATGCACACCTAGGAGGATTTGTTACGGGGCTTGGGGCAGCGCAGATGCTCAAAATTCGAAGAGAACAACGCCAAAAGATGGAGAGGGAACGACGGAAGCACATGACAGTTCTGGATAAGCTCAAAGAGCGTCCGTGGAGCAAATGAGAGAAATTCAGTTGACATCTACATTTAACATATGTATTAGTACACGCGTGTATCATATGGTCATATAGGCGGCAGGTTAGCGATATCATATTACTTCGATTTGCGATGGAGGTAGAGTAAAAGGTATTCAGCCCATAGACGGGAAGTTACGACTGCAAATCATCACTTTGCTTCGGTATACATATTATATAGAAAGAGAGACAAAGAGGCAGAATCAGGAAGTCCACTCAAAATGAAGAAAAGTTTGGAATAGGAGAGACGCTGTTACAATGAAGGAGCGTTGATTGGACGAATATTAAGGCTTCTAGAAAGATATGATAGGGGAATAGAGGAGTAAGATTCTCCAAAAATTTGTTTCACCATGGTAGAATGCAACCTGGAGATCTACCAGGGCAAGCAGGGGCAATTAAGCACAGCGATGTATCAGAGCTTACCATTATTACGCGAAAGAAAAACCGTACCGAGTAGTGGATGAACTGTTGAGCAGTCACTTCCTTGCCCGATTGGACTAATAGCTGGATTGTGTGATACAAACCTGATACTCCGTCTTTCGAGCATCTTTCTGAGCACGATAATGTACAAGCACTGTACGGGGCATTGCAGGGCGAGAACTGACTGTGCTGTACGGTAATGCGCGTGCATTCATATGCTGCAGCAGAAACTGACCTCGTCGGCGAAAACAAGACGAAGCAAAACAGTTACTGTATTACTGATTGCATGAAGTTGGTTTATTGTCCGGCAATCCGAAGCAATTAATTACAGTGAACGTGAACTGTAGTTGTTGTCGATTGAACTGTGGCCACTGGTGGTAACCGAAACGGCAGGCGCGTGGCAGCTCCACCAGGTCTCCAGTGCGATGCATCCCATCAGCCCTCTCTGATTGTCTTGGCGCCTTGTTGCAGTGGCGCGAGTGGTCCAAGCCGCGCTTCTCCCTCGAGCTCTCAGGCCACAGCTGCGGCGGTGCACCAGCGATCTCAGCCCACAGCCCCACGAGCCCGCAGCTCAAGCTCTCCGCAGCTCACGGACGCGAGACAAATCCTAAAGCGATGAACCATTCGGACTGTCAGATAACACAGCAGCTGGATCACGGGGGAGATGGTGGTAATGGACCTGCCTGATGACACTCCTGGATCCATCCGTTTCATTTATCTAGTTGATCAATTGATCCATCAATTTGGGCGCCGCGCTGTGGTGCGACAGTGCAAATTAGCAACTCATCCGATAAAGAATTTCATATTGGCATGTGTACGGAGGAACGGTACTCTACGGTACCGATACTCCCAAGGAGACACTACTCGGGTAGAGTACGGGCAGGATGCGCGACGGTACAGGAAGACCAGGGCCGCAGTGCGATCGCCGGCGCCGCCTATTACGTCGTTTGCAGCCCATGCCGGTTACTGCTAGGCTTGGCGCAATTCGAGGTCCCCTGAAAGTGCTTCTGCTTCCCCCCCGGTGTTTACCTTTTTTTTGGTTTCAACTTCATAAATAATCCGCAGTATCGCTCTCTGGCGCGCGTCCTGCGTCCTGCTGCTCTGCTGTTCTCTGCAGCTGTCTCGTGAAGCTTTGCATAGCTCAGATGTGCGGCTGTGAAAGCATTGCGCTCTTACACAATATTTATATCTGACCACAATTCCTCTTTCAGCGCGGCTGACCCAAACTTCTGCCCTCGAGGACCCGGCCCGCCCTCTCCCTCCCTCTTCCTCTCCAAACTAGCACCCCTTCGCGCACCCAGAACTCCGTGAACCATGGCGTCGCATTTCAAGGATAACCTTCTTCATGGGCGCGACCACGCGGACACCCACGCCTCGGACAATCGCTGGCGGCATCAGGAGTCCTCGTCCTTTGCGCGCCATGCTGCTGCCTCTCCTCGCCAGGCCGACGTGCGAGATAACAGTAAAGACCTCGCCAACTTCCTCAACAGCTCGCGAATTGATCCTCCTGAATCTGCTGCCTCAAGCACCCACGGTAGACACCAGCCCATCGTCGTTCCAGGAACCTCCCCCGTTGAGATGTCGAACCACAACGGCGCAGCAGCCATGGACTACCAAGAGGTCAAATGTGGGCCGCTGCTCAATTTTCGGCGCATGGAAGACAACATCTGGTATGGCAGCGTTCTGGTCGTCACCGTGACCCATGACATTGATGGTAGCAAAGCTCCAGAGCTGTCTCTCAAAGCGGCTCCCATCTCGCAGCAGTTGGAATATGGTCAGGAGCATGAGCTGTCCGGAGGTAATGCGGAAACGGCGAGAGCCAATGGTACGCTTAACGGCCATGGAGCCTGGGAAACTCGTGTGAGAGGAGTGAAGTTGTATGCGGATCACGCGAATACTTTCTGGAGGTTTGTCCTGGAGATACCCATACACGAGGAGGAGTTGGAGGTTTCCTATTCCATTGCGGGCCTTAGGTTCGTGAATAGCAAGAAAACAGACAGGAATAGCTTTTACATCCCCGCAATCTCGGAATCTATGCGGATCATGTTCCATTCTTGCAATGGATTCAGCGTAGGGACGGATGAGGAAGCTTGGAGCGGTCCAGCGCTATGGAACGATGTGCTCCGCGTTCACAGAGAGAGACGCCTCCATGTCATGTAATATACCTCCTTCCTGAAATTTGATATGTTGGTACTCTTACTAATTATCTGCAGGATTGGCGGAGGAGACCAAATTTACAATGATGGGATTAGGGTCCATGGCCCTTTGCGGCCGTGGACTAATATTGCAAATCCAAAGAAGAGAAGGGAATATGCATTCACAGAGAAGTTGAGGAAGGAGTGCGATGACTATTATGTTGCCAACTATCTTCGATGGTGCGTTGCTTTATACAGTGACCATGATTTTCTTTGGGAGCTTCACACATTTCGGTTGGCTAACTTGATATACTTGCAGGTATTCTACAGAACCCTTTGCTAGTGCCAATGGGCAGATTCCTCAGATTAATATCTGGGATGATCATGATGTCTGTCCCCCCCTCTCCATACTTTTTAGCCTCTGCGCTCCAGCTCTACTTTTTCCAAAACATGCTAACCCATAACTCAGATTATTGATGGTTTTGGTTCTTATGTCAATGAGTTTATGCAATGTTCTGTGTTTCGAGGTATTGGAGGCGTTGCACACAAGTATTATCTTCTGTTCCAGCATCATCTTGCGCCGCCGCTATCAACTTTCACTACAGGTACAGTACCTCGCATCGAATTTTCTATCAGAAGCTAAACTTCCGTAAAGATGTACCTCCAAGCAGAGCTTCTGCCGATGCTTACCAGATGGACCGAACGTACGTGTTCCAGGACGATATGGGTGATCCAAGCTACATTATTGGTTCCAAGCCCGGTGTAAGTATAAAATCAAACAACATTCTTTCGCTGTAGCTAACCATTATCAGCCGTATGTTGAAGAACATTCGCGTAGTATTTATGCCAGACTTGGCGCTAGGATAGCGTTTTTTGGAATCGATGCACGAATTGAAGTCAGTCCAGCCATACCTGGTAGTTGCGGTTATACATTGTACTGATTTCATCTATATAGCGTACTCGACATCAAGTCAACTACCCTGAAACGTATAACATCATATTTGATCGATTAAGGAGAGAATTAAGTGCTGCTGCCGCTTCGCCATCGCCCATACGGCATCTGGTTGTCCTCTTAGGTATTCCTATCGCTTATCCTGTAAGTCTTCCCCCTGGAACCTTGGTACGGCTCTAACCTTTCGCAGCGACTAACCTGGCTGGAAAATATATTTTCAAGTCCAGTCATGGGCCCCATTAAGTTTTTGAATAAGAGATTCGGTCTTGGTAAGTAGCCATAGAACGGATACGCAAACAAAATACGTCTGACTATTTTGACAGCTGGTGGCCTGTTCAACAACTTTGACGGCAGTGTCGATTTATTAGATGATCTTGACGATCACTACACGGCCCGCACACACAAGAAAGAGCGTCGCTATCTGGTTGAACAACTGCAATTGCTCGCGCAGGAGTTTTCAGTCCGAATTAGCATTCTGGGAGGCGATGTACATCTCGCAGCCGTTGGGCGGTTCTACTCTAAGCCCTCGTTGAACATCCCAGTTGCAGAGGATCACCGCTATATGGCAAATATTATCTCATCCGCCATCGTCAATAAGCCACCTCCTCAGGCTGTTGCTAATCTACTAGCAAGACGGAACAAGATCCACCATCTGGATCATGAAACAGATGAAACGCTCATGAACTTTTTCGATATGGACCCTGGCCAGGTAAACAAGTCCACTAGCTGGAATCATGTAACCATGCCTAGTCGGAATTGGGCAATAATCACAGAGAATCACTCCGAGAGCGGTGCTCTGGACTCGACTGGTCATACAAACCTTGCAGTAGGGCATGAAGTCAATGGCAACGCCGGAACATCTGATCGGCCCTCTACAGCCAAGCCAAAAATCAAGGATGGTCACTCATGGCTTCATGAAGGTGAGATTGATGCTGGTTCTACACACAAAGCCGCAGACATGGAGAGACATGGCAAAGGTTCAGATGGCAGTCTTGATGTTTGCATTAGGGTGGAGATGGATCAGCATGACAAGGAAGGGCGCACCAGAGGGTACGGAATGACCATTCCACTACTCACGGCTATGCCTAGAGGAGATAATGTGACAGCCGGCAGCTCTGCGATGCCAGGTAGCTCTGGCAGTTCGTCTGTAGCACCAGAGAGGTAGATTTTCGAGTTGAGCTTGTAAAAGTATTGTACTACTACTGCCGCGGGTTTAACTATCTAGAATATCAATAGTTCCATAATATTATTCTTAAAAAGCCAGTCTGGAATTTATTATTGGAGGAGAGTGTATGTATTGGAAAGACTAATCAAGGCGAGAAAGGGGGAGAGAGGACGCTAAGACTCTCCTTTACACCATGCTAACACAAAGGTAACTATATAACCCAAAATAAGACAGTTGCAAATAACGACCCCTGAGAGCGCCGTAATGGTAACACGTCAGGTCAACTCGGGTCAGGTCTGGGGCAAGGAAAGGGTTTATGGCCTAGTAATGGTGGGTTTCATGCCACTGCATTACTGGGAGAGATGTAGAGCCGAGCCGAAAGGCTGTGTAGCACGAACTCTTTTGACATTTGATACTCTTGTGTTTTCCTTTTTTTGAAAAAGGAAAGGGGAATAATTTTGTTGTATCATAAGTTTTAATATGCATCTTTTTGGTGAGAAAGAGGTTGACGCTTTTACTACTGGCATCGTGTGCATGGAGATGAGCTATGAAGTCACTGCTCTCAGTGTTGTGTTTGTGGCCTAAGGCCTCAATTTCCACACCTCAGGCAGCGATACACCTCCCCTCGCTCCTACAATCCAACGTCCCGAATCATAAAGGCGGCGACATGCAAACGGCGATTCGAATAGCTCCGTGGGTTGCGAAATGGAAACAGAATCGGCTCTTCACCAGCAGCTCCCCACTGCATACCGCACCCTACAGCCGCAAGCTGCTCAGGCAATTCCCCATGGCCAACCACACCTTCCTCACCATACACTCGCGTCACAACCAGGTCTCGACCTGAGCGGCCTCGATGATAACGATCCAGTCTTCCATCAGGACCTCCGACTTCAAGATTCCAATGGCCACGCCTTCCACTCCCCAAGTGCCTTCGACCGGAGCCATGCGCACCGTGCCATGCATGTGCACAATAATGGGAGTCCTCATACTCCCCAACAGTCTGGAAACGCAGGACAATTCGGTATCCTGACGCCGGCGCCAATCCAGATCAGTCGACTGCAGCATGATGATGACATATTTGGGTCTCCAGAGATTGACCAAAAGAGTAACGGCCACCTGCCTACGAAGATTGTGGTAGACCCTCCCAATCTGGCAGAATGGCGCCAGAGGCTGTTCAACGTAGATGAAACTATTACTCTATCTCAGGAAGAGTAAGCTATCCTTCCCCTTACCGTAGGTTACTAGCATTGACATTCACACTCATAGATTCGAGACTTACTTCCCACACGTAGACAACGTCTACTCTCATCGTTCAACGCAACGCTACAAACGGAAGCCCTTCATCTCTCATTACTGGGATTGTCGACTCAAAGGTCGTCCACCAGGAACTCCCAAGTCCGATGATCCCAATAAGAAGAAACGCAAACGGACAGCCCGTGAACGCGACCTTTGCGATGTTAAGATCAAGATCACTGAATACTTTCCTGGGGCTATGCTGCGTGCCGATTTTACCCCTGACGGACCTCAAGACTCAATGCATGACAATAACTTCTTTTCTCCACGGCAAAATGGCAACCAACATGGATTTGGAATATCGATAGTCAACCCAGCCATTCCCCCTGGCCATCCAGGAGCTTCGGGTCAACGTTACTATACGATTCAGCGAGTTAATGGTAATGGTGGTAATGGAAAGGGGGACGGCGTTGCAGGCCCTCATAAACATGGCCTGGAAGAGAGCGATAGGGTAAAGAAGAATAGCGTACAACGCTACCTAATGAAAAGAGAAAAGGAAGAGAAGAAAACTCAGGTAAGCTGACTTGATGAGGAGTTGTGCTGGATTTATTAACGCCACCTTCCCTCTCCATAACCCCATCGCTATGTTGTTTCTCATTCACCATATATAAGGAACCTTTAACTAACCACCCGATGAAGGCGAAGACCTATCACAAGAAGGCCAGTGGTAATGCCTTGGTAACCGTTAGAAAACATTCAAAGGAAAATGACTTGAAGCTCTATGGAAGCTGTTTTTGGTGAGGAACTCCCAGTAACAAAATATATAGACCGACATATACTATGAAAGTATCACTAACCAACTTCTTTGACACAGTCCATTCGTTCAGAGAGTCTGGATCGCTCTAGAAGCTAAGGGAATGCAATATCAGTACGTCGAAGTCGATCCTTACAAAAAGACTCAGGCCCTCCTTGAAGTGAACCCACGAGGGCTGGTTCCTGCACTTCGCCATGGGAACTGGGTATGTGGCGAGAGTACGGTATTGCTCGAATATGTAAGTTGGTCTTCGATAATTATCTCTCTAGGTGATGGCTCTGCTAACTGAGGCAACAGTTAGAAGAAATTGGTAGTCGACCACATCTCCCTCAAAATAATGCATGTCTCAGGGCAACCTGTAGATTCTGGGCTGATCATGTAAGTCATATTGTCGCGAATTATATACAAGTCCTAAGTCTAATCCCTATTAGATCAATCGTAAAATTGTCCCTGCTTTCTACAATCTACTCCAAGCGCAGGATTTCAATAAGCAAGTAGAGAACACCAAGGCTCTTCAAGACGAAATAGCAAAGATAGTCCAAGCTTGTGATGATCAAGGGCCTTTCTTTTTAGGTCCAGATCTATCATATGTTGATATACAGATTGCCCCTTGGATGATTCGCTTCTCCAAAGTCCTAAAGCACTATCGAGGCTGGCCAGATCCTAGCCCGGGTACAAGGTGGGCACTATGGATGGAAGCTGTTGAGAATAATGAGCACGTCAAGAACACTACAAGTTTGGATGATTTGTATATTGATAGTTATGAGCGGTACGCTCAGAATCGTCCAAACACCTCCGAGCTTGCGGATGCGATCAATGGCGGATACAGTCTCCCCTGAAGTTAGGGGGTTGATATGTACGATATGATAATCATGTAACCGCACGGAGTTGGGCCGGCAATTTAACCTTGCTTGTATAAGGAGTTGGGGTTGGACTGGGGTTTCAATTATAGCTCAAATTAATATTAATAATCTGTCGACAACTCAATTGTTATCCGCGTTATCGTGATGATACATAAGAGCGCATTCGCTACGCTATGCTAATGTTCACTGATGTTTGCCCCTTTTTACACTTTGATAACTCTCTTCTGAAGGCTACTACAACGTTTGAACAATCCATCTTGACAGCCTATCCTGTACATGCAATTTATACAATTTACCCAAAATAGGTAATATAAGAAAACTCTCAGTCGTCGTTCGTTGCGTCTCCTGAAATTGTCCCGCCAGATTGCTTCCAAGACTGAGCAAGCGCAAGGAAATTGGAGAGCTTCTCCGTCTGTCTGTCATCTGCCGGGAAGACGTAATCGATGTATTCCTCATAGCTGTCATCATCCAACTTGCGTCTTCGCTTCGTCTTGCGTGGCATCTGCTTCTGAACTGCCTCGATATCCTGCTCTGATCCGTGCGTCTTCTCAAACGATAGCCATGCATTGAGAAGAGAGACTCTCTGTTCACTAGTTAGACAACACGATCTCGCATTCAACGACATGTTGTTACATACCTCTTCTTTAAGATCCTTGTCTTTCATGCTCTTCAATGCTCTTTCAAATACCTTCCTTGCACGCTCTTTGGCTGCTTCGCTGATGGGCATCTCTTCCCCTTCGGCCTCAACTTCTTCCTCATCCGGGACATTAATCTCAAAATGTGCGTAGCTGATCCAGACCTTAACATGGTCTGTCTTCTCGAGCAACCTCTCGTAAAGATCACGAGTCCGTTCATACTCTCCTTCTTCCTCCTCAAAGTCGATGTAGGCTTTCCATAGCAATTCCGGCATATCAAGCACCGGTTGACTTGTCGCCAGCTCAAAGATAGCTCGCGCGCGTTCGAGATCATCAAGACCACGCTCTAACTCGGCAAACTTTATCCAAGCTTGACAGTTCGCAGAATTCCACTCAATATGTTTCTCATATAACGTGCGACATCTCATAAACTCAAATAACTTTAACTCAAGCTCAATATATCCCTTGAATAATTTGTCTTTAGGACACATCCCAATGGCCTGTCCGAGGGTTTTTCTCGCCGCGGAGAGTTGTTGCTGTCGAATATCAAATTGGGCCTTCAACAGCCATATCTTTGCAAAGGTAAACTTCTTGTGTGGTATCAACTTTAGACATTCCTGGTAGATCTGTCTCGCACGATCAATATCCTTTGCTTCCATCTCTTCCCAGAGAGCACAGAAGATCCAAAGATAGATATACCGCCTCCAGTGTCTCTTTTCTTGCGTTGGCGGTATCTGCGCAATGGCCCTTTCGTAGACATCACGCACCCTATCAACATCACCAGATGTCTCTTCCAGCCTTGCATAATCAAACCATACATCATAATTCTTAGGGTTCTCTTTGATTTGCTCTTCATACTGGACACGGCGCTTTGAAAGGATGACATCTTCTACTCCTTCTCTGTCGCCAAACTGCTTTTCAAACGTCGTATATGCTTTATGCAAAGCAATTGATTTTGACCGTGGAAGACGATCCAGAGCATATTTGTATATCGCCCTAGCACGTTCATATTCTTTCAGTTTTGCTTCATATCGCGCATAGCTAATGAAAAGCCTCTCGTCCATAAATTCATCACCTAGAGTTTCAATAGCCGCGCCAAACACTTCCCGCACAAGATCACTTGTTCCAAACTCTTCCTCAAACCTCGCCCACTTTATCCAATTCCGAGGTTCTGGATGTACCACGGTAAACCTCTGAAAAATCTCACGGGCTCTGTCAAACTCGCCATATCTCTTTTCAAGCTTAATATAACTGCTCCAAGCGGCCTCATCGGGTTCCCAGGACATCCAACGTTCGAAAACCTGTCTTGTCCCGGGAATATTCCCTAGCATCTCTTCCATATACACATATTTGTACCAAAGCTTATCCACTCTAGGCAGAATAGTGACCGCTCTATCAAGCAAGTTCCGAGCATGGTTGATGTTCCTTGTTTTCATCTCTGCCTCAATATAACGGATCCATAAGGTGACAGATGTAGGGTCGACATCAAGTGCACGCTCAAAGATAGACCGAGCTCGTTTGAATTCCTTCTGTTCCAATTCCCATTGAGCATACCTCATCCAGTTGTTCATATTAATCCTATTCCTCCTAACATAGTCCTCGAACTCCTTCCGTTTCCTGCCCTGAAACTCATGGAGCTCTTCAAGGTCAGCAAATCGCTGGGTCGGGGCTTGAAGAGCTGGTTCCTGGCGGTCGACGGCTTCTCTAAGAAGTTGTTCTGCAGATATCTGGATCGCACTGGGCGCCTTGTTCTTCACCCTAGGCGGGCCGCGAGTGGACTCCATCTTGCACGAAGTGTAGGAAGAAGCTTCGTGTGAATTGCTTTATTTATGATTTAGTAGAAGGGTATGAGTACCTCCGTATCTGTGCCAATACAAAATATGTAACCGCGATCTAGAGTCAGGCTGTCCTGAGCCGGACGTGTGCGAAGGAGGTCAAAAACGACGCGCTGGGAAATTGTTAGTTGACCGTGAAAAAGATAAGAGAGGTTCAGAGGACTCCCCAGCTGCACGGATCGCGCTAGCGGCCGCCTAGAGATATCGACGGCAAACTTCTTGAAGATGAATAACTCGCGCCTGCAACAAAATCCCAACAAACAAGATGTCGACTCTGGCTGATGAGCTTCTTCAAGACTTTGAAGATTCAGGGTCTGAAGGTGAAGAAACTCAAGATGGAGGCCTATTTCCGGATGGCGGGGAAGCAGGTGCAGGACCGCAAGGCTACGGAGAAGCGCGCCTCGTCGCAAATGGCGACATGGAGTTGGACGGTGATGAGGAAGAGGTAGAAGATGATGAAATGGGTGGTGTCGATCTTGATGCCAATGAAGACGAAGATGCGACCAGGGCCAAGGTGGAGAGAATGCAGCTGCGAGGCGTCGACGATGTGAGGAGTGTTGCCAGTCTGATGAAGACACTAGAACCAGTATTAGAGGTCAGTACATCTCCCCATCTCCTCCCAATTTACCATATAAGGCGTTTACATTCATATCTCTGAATAATAGATCTGACAGCCCTTTGGCGCGTATAGAAAATCGCATACTTCCAGTCGTTGCCTCCGGAGAAGCAAACCACCTTTGTTGGTTCAGTCGAAGACAACCCCGAATACCATCTATTAACTCAGTCAAATACCCTTTCAACATCTATCGATACTGAAATTATGATCGTGCATAAGTACATTCGAGACCATTACTCCATCCGCTTTCCAGAATTAGAGACCCTGGTCACCAATCCTTTGGACTACGCCAAAGTTGTTACTATCATTGGAAATGGCCCTATGGACAGTGAAAGTATACGAGCGCTTCAAAGTTCAAAGGACAATAGACTAGGAGCATCCTTGAGATCGGTCTTAGATGGTCCTTCCGTGATGATTGTCACTGTAGAGGCAACCACCTCTAAGGGTCGAGAAATGACGCCAGCAGAGTTGGAAAGGGTCATGCGAGCATGTGATATGACTCTAGCCTTAGATAAGGCAAAGAAGACTTTAACGGATTATGTTCAGTCACGAATGAATCTCTTCGCGCCAAATCTTACAGCTCTCATCGGATCTCTTACAGCGGCACAATTACTGAATTTCGCCGGCGGTCTTACGGGGCTCGCAAAGACTCCTGCTTGCAATCTTCCGCCCCTTGGATCAAAAAAGCAATCAGGAACAGGGTTCGCAACCAATGTAGGAGTTAGGCAACAAGGGTTCCTTTACCATTCTCCCATCATTCGCGGCATTCCAAATGATCTAAAAAGGCAGGCAATGCGAATAGTCTCGGCAAAGGTTGTACTTGCAGCCAGAGTTGATAGAGTACATCAGAGCCCTGATGGTTCTACTGGGGAGGAACTGAAAGCTTCCTGCTTGGAGCGTCTGGAGAAGTTGACCGAGCCCCCTCCGAACAAAGGACAACGTGCCCTTCCAGTCCCAGATGACAAGCCTGCGCGCAAACGAGGAGGTCGACGAGCTAGAAAGGCAAAGGAAGCAACTGCGATGACAGAGCTTCGAAAGGCCCAGAACAGAATGGCATTCGGAAAGGAAGAGAAGGAAGTTGGCTATGGAACCGGTGAAGAGACGCAGGGTCTTGGTATGATAGGACAAGCAAATGAAGGCAGGATCCGAAGCATCCAAATCGACCAACGGACGAAGGCAAAGCTCAGTGCGAAGAACAAGGGATGGGGCACTGCAACTCCGCTCAGCGGGTCTGCATCTTCGCTTCGTGGATTTGGGCAAGGAGCTACTTCAAATATAGATCTCAGAGGAAAGGGACTCCGATCAGCCGGAGTGGGGACTACTGGTGCAGGGGCTGGTACTGCTTCTTCCCTGGCATTTACACCAGTCCAAGGACTTGAACTGGTTGATCCGAAGGTACAAGCTGAGATGAACCGCAAGAGGAAAGCAGAAGAGGATCGGTGGTTTAAAGGAGGCACATTTACGCAAGTTGGCGGTTCTGGTAGCAATGGTGCTATGGGCCCTCCACCTGTGCCTCCCAACAAAAAGGTTGATACCGGAGCTGGGAAGATGGGGCCACCTGCTTTGCCAAAGAAGTCATAAGGGGGCGATTTCCTTGCGATTTCAAGCCCATCTTTGTTGTGATCATATTAGTTTTTGCTGGAGTTAGGGGCATATACAATGGGAGCAAAAAGAATAGCGATGTTTGCAAAAAGTGAAAAACAGCAACTTCTTTGGTGACGGCTATGGCTTTCGCGTCGGTCCCCCTTTTTCAGAGAGGGGGATTCGCTACTATGTAAGATATTTTAGGACAAATACAATTGCAACTTTGGAGCAAACTCTGATTTAGCTTCGAAAAATTATCGTTTGTTTCATTATTTTAAGAAGGCCCGTAAATATATATATGTATGTATACACTGGTGTTTCGTTAGACTAGACAATTCGCATTGTCTTAGCAACGTTTAACAGATATTCCCCCGTCTCTAGACGTCAAGCGCATAATGTTGTTCTATGCTCCAGAAAATAAAAAGCTTAGCAGAGAATCTCGCAAGAGCCGAAAAAAAACCAAAATACCATTGCTCGCCGGCAAGTTTTTGCGCCGTAACCCATTTCCGTGTATCTAGATCGTCGACCACTCTTCCGACCGTTAAAAACCGTTGCCTTCCACCGTCTTCATCAGTTTCCCATCCTTGAAACGCCAAAACCAAACGAACTATCTGCAAAGACCCCCCATAACATATGCCACCCAAGTTGAAATCATGCTCCCTCCCAGATCCCAACAACGCAGAGTCATGCTTGAGTAGATGACTAGCTTTATCAGAATGGAGACTTTTTACAACAAGAATGTGAATAGATATTGCATATCGAATCAGACGCCGCCCCGTCTCTATATTAGATCATTCACTCAACCCAATATTCAGAAAGCATTTATAATACTCGATGCTCTTGTGTAACAAAAAACAGCAAAAGACACAGAAGGTTGTCAATTTAAGTCCTAGACTGGCAGGCGACAGCCAAAGCCAGGACATCCAATCCTGCACTCGCTTTCTCAGACCCCAGCGACACCTGGTGGGACATGAGGGCATGCTGGATTCTTGTCATATCCATCGATGAGTATGGAGACACGGGGGTGGTGCTCCCAGAATGCGATGCTTGGATGACAATGGGGCAAGAGTCCGAGGCATACTGTGATTGCACTCGCGAATCAATCTTGAGATTTTCTGGCTTGCCAATTCGACTGGGTGATCGACTTAATCGGTCTGATGCAGTAGATTTCTTGACGCCGGCTGCAACAGTCAATGCTGACTTGGAAGACGAATTCTGAGAAGAGGAAGAGCGCGAGCGACCTTTGTAGTGTGTCTCTAGGTGCTGCTTCATATTATCGGCACGCGTGAACTTCTTGTGGCAGCCAGCAAAGGAGCAGTGGACGGCCTTTTCAGCCGTATGGATCTTGGAGTGACGCGAGGCATGTCCAGATGTAGTGAAAGTCTTCTCACAGCCGTGACTCTCGCGGAAACGACATGGATAGCGCTTGCTGCCCTTCTCGACAGGGCCGCTACTGCTACCACTGGCGGTGGAAGCATCGTCGTACGGTCGAGAATCAGAATAGCGTGGTCGAGTGGCAGTTACGGGGCGCTGAAGAGCCGGTATATCATTACTATATGATGATTTTTCCAGGTGCTCATAACCTGGAGCAAAGTGATTAGTGGTAGGTGGTATATATGGAAGCCGCGCAAACTCGAAAACTGAGGTGGGCGTGAGGGGGGAAAGTGGGTCCTGGGTCGCCTGAGAATCGTAGGATTGGGAACGGAGCAGATCCGGTGTCGTAGGCGATGGAGGACCGCTCTGAGAGGGTGTGTATGAATTGGAACGGCTCTGCTTCACAAACTCGAAGCCAGTTGTGTGAGGAGAACGCTGGATGAATATTGGACTCCTGGAAGGAGGAGAGGGGGCCGGGAAGTCATCGTTGAGTAACGAGACTTGTCTCCCCGAGGAGTCCCTAGCCTGGATACTCGGTCGAGAATTAGGCATGATTTGATATCTCAAGGTAGCAGCGCTTTATAGAACTTTACGCTCTTGACAAGCTGCTGTAGTATTTCAGGGTCGAAGCACCCTCGTATTGACAAAGGTAGGAAGGAAGAGGGTATATGAAGTCCACTTGTTTTCTTCTTTCCTTTTTCCCTGCGTTCTTGATTTGTTTTCTAAGCTGCGCTCTGGGGGAGAATGCACGAGGATTCCAGTGGCAGGCTCTTGTGGCGTGATAAGGAGAAAAGAAATAGGATTGGAGAGAGGAAGTATCGAGCAACGTCGTTCAACGGCGGACTCGCAGCTATGTATCGTTGGCGGATTCGGCCCGCAATTCAGGAGTGCAGCAGAGATCCAAACGTCCAACGTCCAGTGTACAGCGTAAAATGAGGAGAAGAGGTTGGTGGAGCCCTGAGAGCAAGGGTATTGACCGAAACCTGTGTTCACAAGAAGATGTACGAATGGTGTGAAGTGCGAAGGCGTCTGAAAGTGACGTAGCGCGATTGTGGGTACGAGAAGTTCTGGAAAAGCCCAGCGATGCGAGTTGGAAGGAACTCAGAATGTTCGTGCGTGAACAAAAAGAGTGTGTATGCGGTCGTATGTGTGGAAATGTGTAAGAAGCGTGTGTTGAGTGGACGTGTATGTGCGTGTGGGTTGTACACTGTATTCGAGGGCCAAGAGCTCAGCTGTAGCTGTCTGACTACACGCAGATGCTTTTTCGGGTAGATCGAGGGCAGCGCGAACCAAAGGATGGATCCCCAAGCAGCCGCAGAGCCAAATGAAGCAGGCGAGACAGGGCAGGAATACACGAATATGCTGTGAGAGGATCAATTCAGCGGGCAGCTGTTCGCATGGATATTTCGACCTCCACTCTCAAAGCGCGCGCAGCACAGGGAAAGTCCTTGGGAAGATCTGCTGCTGAGAGATGTGAAGCTGGCGAGATACGACGATCGAGGGTAGAAGAAGGGAAGATGAAATCGAGCACAGACAGGATTGGCTGAGCCGCAACCAAATCGAGGATCGCAGACAATGTGAGATGCGATTGCTCGTGATGTGGAGAGCAATCAGGACGAGGAGCAAAAGCGTGGTGAAGGAGGAGGAGCAATAGCAGCGGCAGCAGGAGGAGGATATTAAAACGGTAATCCTCGCGGCAAGGCAAGAGTGAACTGGTAAGATATAATAAGAAGGATGCAAAGCGGAGACCAGCAAAAAAGTGGACTGAGGGGAAAAGCAGCAGGGGACCACGACGGGATTCGCTGCTTGGGAAAGGGCAAAGTCAAGAATTCATGGCAATCACAGATCAGGACACCAGACACCACAGCCCGTGGCGCCCAGCTCGCAAGCCAGAAGTACAAAAAGGTACCTCCACCGCAGCGTGCCCACCCCTGGTCGAAGCCAGGACCAGGGCACCAGGGGGAGCAGAACCCTTGGACATGGGAGATCCAAAGAATCCGGTTGCAGCCCAGCTCCAATTCCCCATACCAGGCCGCCATCTCGCATTTGGTGGCCCTGGCGCCTCTCGCTTCGAGCGCTTGGCTGGCCGGTGGCTGCTGGCGTCTGCGGGGAGGGACAGCGACACAGGGCAGGCGTGCGCTAGTCCAGAACCAGCAAGGCCCCGGTGGGTGCCCGCAAAACTGCGCAGGAGGACGCGCAGAAAGAATTGTCTAGAATGCTGGTAGATGCTGCTGTGTAAAAAGTACCCGATACTTGGTCCTGCTTCTTGACGGCTCCTTTCCTCCCTTCTCCACCAACCAATCCACTCGCCGCGGCTGCACCTAGGCTAGGCCAACCTTTTCGACAGCCCGCAAGTCCCCTTCTTTCTATCCATGACCCCGATGCAAGCTCTCGCACCACGCTACTGTACTGTACAGGACTCTGGAGGTGTTCTGGCTCTACAGAGTAGACGTCCTGCGCAGGAATCAACTTCTAGCTGTTTCTCTCGCATCAGTTTGGCCCTCGCAGTGCAGCATACCAAGCAACTTTTCGTACTCCGCCTGTCTGTCGGTATTATTACTGTCGCAGCTACTGTGCCTTACCACAACTAAGCAGCAGCTGTGTGTGCCTGGAGCGAAACGCAACCCTCGAACCTCTTCTTGCGCTGTGCTGGACAGCCTCGTCTACCTCTCTACCCGCTGGGCTCGCTGTCATCCGGCGATCCGTGCTACAAACAGCGCCCGGGTGGTTAAGCTTTTTTACCTTCGGCCGTGTCAAGCACAGCTGGCCCTTTCGACTTCTCTCTGCAGCGCAGCGCAGTACGGTGCGGTTGCAGTCCTAGAGTGTACCGCATCTCTCGAGATGTTTATCCGGATTTTCTGCTGTGCGCGTTCTGCAGTGCTGCACAGCTTGGACACCTTCATGCTGGTAAGATCTCACCTCATACCGTGCTTGACTGTACAGTAAAACTGGCACCGGACACTTGGAGAAAAGGCCTAGGGCACACCGACAGCTACGGGCAAGTAGAAACCAAGGGCACAAAGCAGAGAGAAGAAAGAAGAAAACATACCATGACCTGAGCCTGAGAGCTGCTCCCGAAGAGGGAGGGGCGACCCACACAAGCCACACCTCCAACCTGCAACAGATCTCTTCTCTCCCCCCGGTCGCTGGGGCGCGATTCCAACCAATGAGTAATGGCGATACGAAAAACAGACAGCAAATGGGGCCCTCAACTTGGCAGTGACCTCACTGCAGATGTCGCCCTCCATCGCTCTCTCCATATCGCTCCCTGCACTCCATCCCAGGGCTGTCTTTTCTGACATGTCATCCCTCGTCCAGCAGGACCTTTAGGCCCGGTCTGCCCCAGTCCCGCTGCTGGGCCGAATCCTTATCTGGTGCTCTGCGACTCGGCTGCGACGGGAACGGAAACTCTCTTTTTTTTCTTTCTGCTTCGGCAGCCGCACCAAACCTGCGCAACCTGTCGCCATTCCTACAGTGCAACGCCCCGCGGTGCCGTATTATCCAAGTTCCGTTGATCGGTGACTTTTTTTTTCTGATCTCGAGGGTCATGGGCCTCTATACGAACTTTACGAAGTACACGGGCACTGCACATCAGTATGGTACTCAACGATCAGGATGTTTCTAGCATTAGACCTCTTGGCAAGCCGGTCAACCCTTCCTAGACCTTCCATCTCTGCTCTTGCTCTCACTCCTAGGTTTTTCCTGAGATCTCAATTTCCCCCTCCTGCTGCACGCCCGTTACTGTGCGAGCAGGCAAGCGACCTCGCGCAACCCAGCTCCTCAAAAGGGTTTGTCATTGCAGCAGCACCGCAGGCTGAAGCTGCAAACTGTGCCACGTGCAGTGGGCGCGACAAGATCAGCGCGGTTTCTACTTTGTATCTGGCACGTCTTTGCCTCCTCCAGAGAGCCCTTTCTTGGGCTTTTTCGACAGCAACAGCACTTACAAAGCTTACAAGACGCGGGTGCATGGCCGTGCGGTTCTGCGTGCCTTGTGGTCGGCACCGCAAATCTCTACGGAAGTATCTCCTAACCCTCTCACGCGTCGCAAACGGACGGATGCCGTTAATCATGACCGATGGAAGGGGACCATGCCCGGATGCCTGCCTGCCATCCCGTCCCTCGCCATCCACTCGTCATGATTCCTCCTCGTCGCGCATCAGGGACCAGCTGGAGCTTGTGTGGAGAGGCGCCAGATGTTCAGCACGGAGCAAACCCCCCGAACGCTAGCCCAAACAGGCACTAGGCCCCTCGCTTGCCCCCTCTCGAGTAATTCGCGTGCAGGCTCGACAGGTACGAAAGGATACGGGCGCGACAGGTCCCAGGGTCATCGATCTGTCCTGAGCATCGGATGGCTGGAGGCGCCGGCACACAGGGGCTTGGCATGTCATGACCAGACCAAAAGGTTGGGCAGCCGCTATCAGGCTGGTGGGCCGGGGACCCTGAGAGGGAGGTACCAAACACTGTACCAAGTACCTCGACTGCTGTGCGGTACCGGTGTACACAGCACCTGTGCAATCCTGCACTGCTACTGGAGAGCCGAGAGAGCTCTCCCCTCCATCAGAACAATGCGACGTGTGAAACCCAGGGAAGACATGCATCCTCATCAGAACTCGGGGTCCAAGAACCAAGAAGGTGTCCCGGTGTGTACTGTACCATACGGTCGAGATACGGTACGGTAGCACAGTCCCCTAACGTTGGCCTCTTCTTCCAGAGTCCTCTGTATACTTTCTTATTTCCCTTTTATTTCCCTCCTCATTTCGTCCTGCTTGTTTGATTATGCTCTCACTTTGAAAGCAACACCGCACTAGCACAACACCATTCCCACTATGCTGCACTGTCCTGATACCACCCATAAGCAACTGTTCCAGACCTCGGTCAGCGCGATGCTATACAATGCTATGTACTTCCATGAGAAAAGTCATGCGATGCCTAGCCTCGGCCCCCCTGGAGCGTCTTGTTTTGGCTAGAGTGCAAACAGAACAGGCACAGTAGTAGGTACAGTAGTCTATAGGTGACTGGTGGTTAAGTAAGAAATTACCCAAATACACACACAAAAAAGTACAGTACGGAAAGCACACAAGCACACAGCAACCCCCCGGAAGAAGAAGTGGGCTGTATCCGATCCGCAGGGTGGTGCTGCAAACGATCCGGCCTTGGTTTGCTGGGCTGTCAGGACAAAGTCTGGCGAGTCTGGACCCAAATCGACCTGCCAGATTGTGTGACGTCACATTATCATCATGACGCTCGCTGTTTGCCATAATCCCTGCGCTGCTTGCTCCCTGGCCGATCGGCACGCCCTAGGCCCCGACTGGAAGTGGTCTGACCCTTGCCGGCCTGCACAACCCTTGCGTGCCTTGGGGATGCAACTGTGGGCTGTGTGCCGCCGAGGTCCTGTTAGCGCGTATGCAGAACCGTGACGACGTAATTAGATTCCATCAGACGGGCAATGCGAAACTCAGGGTCCACGGGCGTCCCACCAACTGCTTGCAAGCTACCTCGATCCTACAGATCCCGTAGACAAGAGCTGGAAAAAAAATATCAAAGCAAAAAAATTTACTGTGATGGGATATATCGGGTAAACCTCGCATCGACTACAAGTAATTATGGAGCCATTGCAGCTGGGAGGAATAAAGAAAGAAAAAAGCAAAAAACTGACTCGAGGTCCTCTTTGCAGCCCACGCTTCCCCCAGTACGGGTTCTTCGGTCTCTGCGTCTCGCTGATGTCAGGGCAGCACATAATATACACAAAGTACAGTACATGGTTTGATTGTACTGTACTCTGCCTGTACAACTCGCAATCAAACATGCAGGGCAAAGCACCCCCCACAGCCAATGTCAAATCTGCTGATAAAGGGTTTTGTAAGCCTCTTTGATACACATTACTTTCCGGCTCTGCGTGCAACTACACAATTATAGTAGCTAGACATTTCATTTTCTGTCTAACAAAAACGGTACAGTAAATAATTCTCATTATTTGACTAATTACAGGCCCCATCTCAAATTATGGATACTTCCAGACTCCTTCCATTGCAGGTTCAACTGCATTAGTAGGTTATGTACTTTTCTGTCTCGTACGCTTGGTACTTCTGTACCTCCTTTTTTTGGTCCAGGTTCCTAATTTCTCGATGAGGACTATCTGTACCAATATGCATATTCCATATCTGGCTCAAAGGCATGCAGAAGTAATTAATCTCGTGCGCTAGCTACTCTTGAATCCATTTCTAGTCTAAGTTCTTGCTCTGATTCTTCTAGAATACTAGACTTTGATTTGATTTGATTTGATTTGATTTGATTTGATTTGATTTGATTTGATTTGATCTGATTGACAGTCAATATTAAGGCTAGTAAGCCATGTCCTCTCTAGAGGATTTTTTGAGAATAACTGTCAGCTAGAATGCATTATGCGTTCTCCACTGGTGGGCACTTGGATGGTTTTCCCGTTGCTATATTCTTTCGAACACCGACTGCCCTGGATCAGATATACGGGCACAGCTGTTTATTAGAACCCATATATTTGAAAGAAAGTATGGTCAATCAAGTGATTGTCAAGCAAGGCCCCTCTAGTTTTGCTCCTGCTGATGGATTAAAGAGGCCAAGATCCAAAACAATCAGTGCAAACAATCGCATATTTTGCTACGATTGAGGGAGATGGGCTGTATACCTCTTACTATCCGGGGGCAACTTCATACATCCGTATTAGAAAGGATAGTCTGCAACTCCTTTTTTCCTTTCAGATATATGGTACCTTCTCAATCATCTTCAGTACATTGATAGAGGCTATCGTGATAAACATGATGATTATAGCTTCTTCATGTGTATATTTCTCTACTTATACTCTCGTGGAGGAGGCAGTTTACCGTAAGGTAACATCTGTTCTTCAGTATTTATAGGGGCTATACTTGGTGGGAATGCATGTATGTATGTATGTATGTATGAAAGCTCGTTGTTTCTTTTTCTAGAGCTCAGAGTTTAACGTCTGTTGGATTAAGACTGTCTTGCTTAGAGCCTCTTCTACTGTCAGAGTTGTTATCCATCTTTAGGTCCTTCTCGGTACGCTCATCGTCGCTCCAGTTTTTCTTCTCCCCTTCATAAATAGATGGATTGATTCTGTGGTCGAGACAGTCGTTTGCCTCTCCACGATATACGTGACGAAGCTATCTTCAACCTTTAACCTACATACGACTCCAGTTGCAAGATCAGCTGGCCGGGTGGAATAGTCGAGAAGAACTCCAAGTACCAACATATTACTCCGTTCACATTCCATAGAGCAGAACCAAAAGAAAGGTAAAGATTCAACCCGAGGAAAAAACAATTCAACAGCCAGAAATATAAAAAAAGGAACATCTGAGTGACAAAAGAGTTCGGACTTCCGCAGCCGATCCGCCGGGCTGCCGCCTACATCTCTGCTAAATGTCAGTATTCACTTCACCCATTAGACTTATTCTTTCCCTCCCGCGAACACGAGCTTGTCCTGACCGTTATCATTATACCATAACGGCGCCGCTCTGTGTTGCAAGATGCTTTCTTATTTGGGCCTATATATGAACTAGCTGTCTGGGAAAGTGGAAGGTCGCTAGCTAGGTCGAGTACAAGGCCAGAGTCCTTCTACTGAGATTCGAGGAGATACTTTTGGGCCACGCCTTATTGATCTTTAGCTGTTGCACAAAGGGTTTAGTGGCCCATTTTACATCAAGATTATCCTCTGCTTAGGGAATGGTACCGATTCCTCCATAGTATGATTTAACAGATCAGCCATGTGTTGCTTGTGACACAAATTCTTTACCATCATTATCTTAGAAAATATACAATCAAGAATCCAGCAAGATGGTGTCTAAACATTACCTCTACCCTTGTTCTTAATCAGAATTCAATTCGACCTCGTCTAATCGCCTGAGAATGAAAAGGGCCTTCAATCCTGCTGTTCAAGAACGCATTTTTCGAGGTTCAGTAGTATCACAATCCAAATCGACCTAAGCCCAGAATTTCTGCTATAGTTGTCTAGCCAAAAAGGACAGCATATATGAGACTATATTGAACTACTTCAAAATGCCCAATCATAGGCAACAGCTTGATGCCACTTTGGAGCATACCTTTGCCTCATCAGGAGCATAGCTACTTGCATCGTCATGTACCGCAGGAACCTAATTCCTAAACTTGCTACCTTCTCGAAAGTTTGTTCTCTTACTCAGATCATGCAAAGCCGAGATTAAAGAATCTGTAGATACATCATAACCCAAAAAAATTGGAACGGTCTATTTACTATGTTGAGATCTAACTTGATCTTATGTACTCTACAAGAAGTATAGGACCTGATAGGACAGTGTTTATGTTTTGTCGTTACTCCCGAAGTAATGGATTCTAAACATTGGACCGCTTGCCAATCCATTTCATTTCACTGTATATTGTACGGAAGTAAGTTAATAGCTCTCGAATACAATGTTCTATCTCGACCATAGAGTACAGCCTGTGATGATAAATGCCCCTTGATCACCATGCTTCGAAGTGACGCTAAGGATAGTTAATAGGCTTTCTATTAATGATTAGCCGGTGACTAGTAGAGTACAAGTGACGTTCAAGATATCAAATAAGTGATGTAGCGAAACAAAAAGAACCATAGAACTTAGGGATGAATCAGAAGAGAATGACCCTTGTGAAGAGTCTCGGGTAGTTTGATACCGAACTGGCAGCCCAGTGCCTATCGTGCACGGGCCACGGCATCACTCAAGCTGAAGCTGCAGCTCCATTCACATCCATTACCACACCTTAAGAGAACCGTCCTCCGTGACAATGTCCGCAACCACAAAATATATCATTGTATCTCTGCCCACATCTATTGTCCCATCAGATGATAATGAGGAAGCTCTCAACTCATTGCGGGCCACCGTGTCTAACGATGGAACGTCGCTCACCCCTCTAAACATACCTGATTTCAAGATTGGCACATTGGATGCATTAGTCCAGCAAGCCGACGACTTGGCCAAACTAGAGACGACTTGCCATAATACGATTGCGAAGATAGGAGACTCCCTCAAATCCTTACTAGATGGGAACGAGGAAAAGATAGCACAGCAGAAGACTGTTAATGATAGTAGGTTCTGCCAAAGCGTCATTGGTACATAATCTAAATAACCATACAGAACCTGCTGATCACTATTTACGGACATTCAACTGGAATAAAGTCAAGTATCGTGCTGACAAGTCTATTGGAGAATTGATTGACTCGTTGCAAAAGGTGGATCTAAGTATAATTATATTTACTTACTGCAATTACCTAACATGCACTGGCAGGAAATTGTCGCCCTGGACTCCGATGTGAGAAATAAGATAAGCCAATACAATCAGGTTAAAGCAACTTATACAGCCTTACAAAGGAAACAAACGCAGGTTCGCCCAGTCTTTGTACCAGAAGAATAGCTATTAACTAAGAAGTAGTGGAAACCTCTCAACTAAATCACTTACGCCAGTCGTCGACCCCTCCATCTTAGTCAGAGACTCCGAATATCTCGAAACAGTACTTGTAGTGGTACCAACAAATGTCAAGAAAGAATTTATTAAGAGCTACGAGACAATATCCCCCATGGTGGTACCGCGGTCCTCAGTAGAAATCGCAGAAGATAAAGAAGGATTCACACTTTTTGCTGTGACAGTTTTCCGCAAACATGTCCAAGAATTCCTTCACAAGTGTCGAGAAATGAAATGGACACCTCGAGACTATAAATATGTCGAGGGTGGTGAGGAGGAAGAGCGCAAGGAATTAGAACGTGTAGGTAGAGACGAAAGAAAGGTATGGGGAGAGGCCCTAAGACTTGGGCGAACTGGTTGGAGTGAGAGCGTGATGATTTATGTTCACGTGCTCGTACTGAGATCATACGTCGAGACGGTTTTGCGGTATGGATTACCATTGAATTTCGTCTGTGGTCTAATTAAGGTGAGCATTCATGAGGCCTGGGGAAAGGCAAGGCGCAAGACTCTCATATCAAATTCTAATGATTCGCAGACATCTCCTAAACTTGTCAAAAAGACGAAAACTTCGTTAGACTCGGCGTACTCCTATCTCGGAGGAAACGCATTCGGTCGAGACAAAAATGGTAAAGTATCCAAGGACGATTCTGCCTTTTCTTCCGAGATGGCAGCTGCAGGTGTTGCGGAGGGTTACACCGCCTATGTCTATTTCGAGTTCGAGATTATATAGGCTTCAATGGCAATGATGATTTTGGCCATAGTACGGAGCCGGCGATTCAACTATATCGGCGGTCATCAAGAGTCATACAATGATACCACATAGCGATACGGACACTGATAGTGATTGGACAGTAATTTCTTTCTTAGTTCTATTTGCCGAGTTCGGAGGAGATAAGCTTCTCTGATTGAAGATATTCTACAATCTTGGCCACAGACTCCTCTACAGTGAGTTTATCAGCTTTTAAATGAATCTCTGGATTCTCTGGCTCTTCATATGGCGCTGAAATCCCAGTGAACTCCTTTATCTCTCCTGCGCGAGCCTTCTTGTACAATCCCTTTGGATCACGCTCCTCAGCGACCTTAATTGGCACATCAACGAAAACTTCTATGAATGGTATTGGATCGTCACCGCTCTGACTAGCGCTTGCATGCAACTCCCGAGCGATCTTTCTATCTGCTCGATATGGTGAGATGAAGGAGGTAATGGCAATAGTTGTTGAATCGGCGAATAATTTTGCAACCTAATACAGTTAGGCCAGGATATATGGTAACACGGTTTCAAAGCCATTCACCTCTGCTATTCTTCTAATATTTTCGTTTCGATCTTTCTCGGAGAAGCCAAGATCCTTGTTCAGGCCAAACCGCACATTGTCACCGTCCAAACGATAGGCTGCAAGCCCAAGGTGAAGGAGATGCTGTTCGAGCGCGGTTGCAATTGTTGACTTTCCGGAAGCTGATAATCCCGTAAACCATATTGTAATTCCACGCTGTCGTCTCAATTCATTGCGTTCGTGTCGTGATAGCGACGGGTGCCAAGTGATATTGCTAAAACAGCCATCTGTAAGTCGTAGTTATGCTGAGCGGGGTACGTGGGGTCCTCTACGTAGCCATTGCTCCAAAGGAGAAAGATAACAACTAAAGACTGGAAATAGTTGGAGTTTTCAATCGGATCTATTCTGCTAGAATGAAAGTATTTGCTTATTCTCTCAAGAGTCCTCGATAGAGGAGCAAATTCTGAAGAAACTTGGACAACCAAAAGTTAAAGATCCCGATTATCGCTACAGATTTTAAGCTATGTGCCCACTAGCCACCGCGGGGCTAAGCACGTCAAAAGCATGCAATTCTATTGGCTAACGCCTCTTGTACCTGTATTCTAACCAAATCAAACAAATATTCTACTTGCTACGAACACCGAGTCGCCTTCCCATAATGGGTCCGGATAAGCGTTTTCTCCTCTAAAACATGATAACACATGCCAATTCAAAAACTGAACTGGTGGAGACAATAGGTTGTCTAAGATTTCACTACACAGGGTAGATTCGTGCCATATTCTATGACCTGATTAGTTTGCGAACCGGGATATAGCAGAGTAATTTGAACCCACCGCTGCCTGCTTCGGCTCGATGAACAGCGCTGTTGCTTCAACTAGAACAACAGGCTGCTCTCCGTCTTTTGGGAGAGTCTCTATTCGGCCTTCAACCCATGCTTTCCGACCCTCTACCTTTGTTGTCTTGGCCCGCAAGACTACATAAGTCTCCGCTGGAGCAGGATTGCGATAATTAATATTGAGGTTAGCTGTAAGGCCAATTTTATTCGGCAGTGCACCAAAACAGCACCAAGCAAGACCTTCATCCATCAAAGTGGCGAGAAGACCTCCGTGGACAATTCCAGGATGTCCACAGAGATCAGGTCCCAAGTATGAAATACTGACCAAGGATTTGCCTCCACGTTCGATCCAGGAAATCGGAGGGACTACAATTTTGCCGGGACCAATGAGGCTACCGATAGTAAGAGAGTGCTTTTGATGTGACGGTGGAGTCTTCAAGTGTGGCCTAGCCTCGATCAATTCCGGGTTTGACCTCATCTCAGCTGTCAATGGGTGCCCTTGGAGGAACCGCTCGACTTCACGGGCGGTCTCATCCTCAGGGGAGAACATCAATAGCGTCTCTGCATCGGTGGGACGTTTGAGAAAGGCACTCGCTGCTTGCAAAGCTGGAATGGCGGCTATAGTAAAGCCAGCTCCAGAAAAAAGGATTGCCACTGCAAAGAATGAGAGGGCATTTCTAAGACGAGAGTTTTGTTGAGGTTCGACAGCGGGAGCTCCTACATCACACAATTAGAGGAGAACATGACGGATTGTCTGGGGAGAGCTCTACCTAGCGAACTCCTAAGAGGGCTGTGAGTTGTAAACGACCGATTCCGAGAAGGAAAGGAACAACTCTTCAAAGCGGAGGGAGCCTTTGTGCCTTGTGACACTATTCTCGTGCTAATCCGCCTTGCACTTGGCTGCAAAAGGCTCCTTGCCAAAGGTGTCATGCTTACTATTGTATAACTATCTGTCTGCTGTACTGATTACAAGAGCCATATCAAAATATAAGGCACGTGAAAGAGGTAGGACCAAATTCTCCACTGCGTTCCTTTACAAAGCGCTAGGAACGCAGCCTGCCGAGGATGTTCGGATACTAGCGGCCTAACCTAATTAGGCATTTCCAATCTTATCTGATTCACGATAGCATCTAGGTCACGTGGTAAGAATACCCCAGATCTGCCCAGGGGCCAGGGGTTGTGTATGGGGTGACTCCCTGTTTTAAGCAATATCGACCATATTAACAGGTAATTGGTTTGTATTGAATTTTGCCGATTCTTCGGTGGGCTAAGATTTTCTGCGCCGTAACCTCGCATGGTCGTTATTGCCTAAGAAGAGATCAGATGGCAGTTGGCCATATTGCCATATTTCCGTACCCTCGTCCTATGGGCTGATCCCCACTGACGTCTTGCCCTCACTGCTTCGTGACTTACACTGGCTGCTATTCAGTGGCGTGCTATGTTGGGAAGACAAAGGTATAAATATCTGGCCCCAATATCATTACAGCTGTTCACGGAAAGTTCTGCAATTACGTCTATTCCCTGACCAGACGATCATCACACATACAGCACTAGAGGATACGAAAGTACAATGGCAACCGCTGAGACTGTTGACCTCTCACCTCCTCACCCTCCCAGGGAAGAATCAATTACTACCTTCATTGAACTAATGCCAGAGATTAAAAAAGCACTCGTTCATCTTCGCCATAGTACAACAAGTATAAGCTCACTGCTAGTGTTAGTTCCAGGTAATATATACAAAGCTAAGAATATATAGAGCACGATCCATCGTATTTCGCGGCTGTGGGTAACTTGTCGAATAGCCAGCTGACCAATTTCTCCGGTAATAATTCTTCGGTCCGTTATGATCCTCCCGAACTGACTTATATGATATTAGAAGACAACTTGTTGGAAGTTCGTACTGCTAATACTGCATATGGAATGCACCTCTTCGGCAAGGTGCTCATTCCTGACAGCCATCTGCATTCGGCCTATTTCATGTTTAGAGCCTTTATTAGCGGGGAGGCTCCAAAGTTACATAGCATCCGCATGGATGAGATAGAGGAGCCTGACGGAGGGAAGTCCTTTAAAGCAATTTTTTCTGCTCAAGATCCCCTGGAGTGGTTTGATACGTAGTTAAACAGGCTTGAAAAATCTCAAAGATTCGAGATGACTGGGCTTGAAATTGAGTAAAAACACAATATCCAGGTCTGTGTATTTATAAGCTAATATACATTTATCTACCATATGACAAGCATTGGGCCATTAATGTAGGTTAGAAGTCCTCATCTGCATCATTATCAAGCATTGCCTCGTAATCTTCAGCAGAGGCAAAAGTAGGCAGGCTTCTCAGCATCTTTCTCCTCTCTTTGCTTCCAGTATTCTTTTCCTCTGCTGTTTCCGACTCCCTGGCCCCTGACTCTTTCTCAAACAACTCATTCTCGGATTCCTCACTGCCGTCATCAATGAACGGCACTTCATCTTCGTCTGATCCCGGTTCTAGTTCAGAGTCACCAGCCATGCTCTCTAAATCACTGATGTCGGAGTCCTCCAGATCAAGCATTTCCATATCAGACCCGTCTTCACTGTCGCCTTCGATTTCTGGCCTTGACTCAACGAGTGCTTGCCAGATCTCATCCTCATCCTCATCATCTTCTCCTGATTCAAGCTCCTTACCATCCCGCTTGGCGGTCTTCTTACCGCTCGTGGCTTCCTTTGCTTTACCGATTTGGGTGAAATATTTGTGGAAGAAAACATCCTCGACAGAGACATCTTCGACATTCTTGCGCCAAAAAGATGTTGAATTAAGTGGTTGCTGACTAGTTGTTGGAGTTCTGCTCGACAGCAGCACACCACTATTGTCTCCACCAGCAAGTGGCTGCATGATCGATGTACCACGGGGAGCCGCAGCTGAAGTCTTTGCGTTGCGATAGACAAATTTATCCAAGAAGTGTGAAAGAGTATGTGATGCCAAGTCCGGCTTCGGTGGTGCCTTGTCATTGCTCAGAAGATTGGATGCGAATAGCGAGACCGACGGATGAAAGTGAACTGAGAATGGGAGCTTCATTTCAATTAGCTGGGGCCTATTTTATGGGCATGAAATACTTACAGATTCCCACAGACAGCTTTGGTCAGCGTTGCTATGTTCGGGGTCTCGCTTTCTCCCATCGTAAATATGGGAAGGTTTTGTAGACTGTTTGGGATTGGAATCGGGAGCATCGATGGAAGTTTCTACCACATCCTCAGGGACATCGCGGAAAACTTCCTCGTCAATATCATACTCCTCCGGATCTGTTATAAGCGCTCTTAGCCCAGGAAATACTGTCTCTAACTCTTTTAGCATATAAAGCACACCACAGATAAACGGGGGCTGGTGTAGTGTAGCGACTTGGAGTATTCGTTTAACAAAGGCCTTCACTCTCTTTACATTTAGGTCAGACCTTAACGCCTTAAACAGTAGGTTTAGATATAACGTATGTTTTGACGAAGTCACGAGGCGTGGGTCTAGGAGAGATTCATAAAGAGTCCTGTAGAAACGATCGACTGCTATATGTTTTGAGGTTGCCAACTGCTCGATAAGGATGAGGGCCTGGACGCTAGTATTGAAATTTGAGGAGTGGGTAATTTTGAACAGTGTATCCATATGTTTTTCCAAACTGTACTAATCATCAGCAGTAGATATACATAAAAGATAATGTGGACTTACGTAAACTCGTCAGATTTAGAGAAAGGGAATGCACGGTTCACGCCGGTAAGAACTGCAGATATCAACTTCTCTGTTGATTCCTCGCTAGCCTTCTTTGCTTCCTCCTCTTTGGCTTTCTTAGCGTTTGCTTTCTTCCCAGTTGTTCCACCTCCACCCTGTATTTGCCCCTTTCGGTTGAGGACTGGTGCATCTGGTTTTATGTTATCGGACTTCAACAGGGACACAAAGAGGTCGAAATAAATGCTGAGAAGTTTTTGTGCTACAGGTTCCTCCCGCCCACTCAGAATCGTTTGATTGAGGGTATTGATAGCATAGTACTTAGCATGTGTGCTTTGGCCAGGACGCAAAAGTATCTCGGTTTCAATGGACCGTATAATAATAGGCTTCATCAGAGGATGCGAAATTTGTAGTTGGAGTAACAAGTAGGATGTTCGAGACGCAATCTTCTTGTCTGGGTCTCCAAGTTTGTTGACGAGAAGTCTAAGAAGATTGGCTTCCTGTTCAGGTTTCTCCTTCAGAAGCTCATACACATAATTCACAGCCCGAGAACGAGCGTATTCTACTTCATCGTTGCACCAGCCCTCTAGTATCTTCAACATCCTGAAATAAGCCTCTTTCAGCCAGTCTTCAAATGCCCATGAAATGAGGTGTGCTTCAGTAATTCCTCCAGGGAGCTTCTGACCTCTCTTCCAGCTACGAATCGAGTTATTCTGTAATGCTCCTATAAGGCCTGGTTGGTTTGCAAAGTGTCTCAAGCGTCTATCAGCCGGTAAAACAACACCAGCACCTAGCAAATCTTTAAGCGCTCCCAAGGCGGTTACAGCCTGGCCACGACTTCGTTTCTGTGCGAGCCCCAAGAGATTATCAAAAGAGATCATAGTGTGAACTGGTGATTCTTGTACAACTAGAGTCAATGCTGAAATTTTATCGGATAAAGTACCCGAAGCCATAATTGTAGAAAGAAATCGATGTGATGAGGAGGATGAAAGATGCTTGGAGGCATAAAGAGCTGTATCAGCTTCAAGGAGGCTCTTTGCATAATCTTGGAGATTAGCAATGATACCCTGATATGCTGTGAGGTCGTTTGACTTAGACTCGGGAAGTTGTGGGAGTTCGGCGGCATGCCAGTCTGGTCGTGCTTCAAATAACTATAAAGAGTCAGTTGTGTCAGTACAAAGGCTAGCAGAGCACTAACAAGACGATTCATACCCTTCTGGGGGTTGTCATTCGAACTATATGTCGTTCGGCTTTCCTCAATTTTGCTTGTTTTGTCGCCTTTTCCTTTTTCTTTTTGTAGTGCATTAACCTTTGAGGGTGGATCTGTGGTTAACTCCTTTACCTCATCCTCCTCATCTTCTTCCACTTCTTCCTCAGTGTTCTCCTCACTAGCATCATCCAGCCCATTACTCTCAATGCCAAGACCAGCTACGAAACTTGCAATCTCTTTGCGAAGAGCTCTGTCAGCAGCCTTCGCACTATGATTCGCATCTAGGCTCTTGTCATCATCATTGTCGGATATGGCTCCGGCAACAAGTTCCAAATCTTCTTCGGTGCCCCCCAGAGCTAGTATTTCTTGAAGAAGCATCGCGTCATCTTCTTTTCCTCTCTTCTGAGAACCAATTGCAGTTCTACTTTTTTTAGGATTTGGTGAGGATTTCTCAGTCCCTTCGGCGTCCCTCTTAGTACCTCTGGCATTTTTAGATGCTTTGTTCTTGATTTTATCATCAGCAGTAAGACCTTGTGTCGTAGACTTTCCCCGCCGTGAAGATTGATTCTTGGGCCCATCTGTCGGCTTGGATTCGCGCCGTAGTCCTTGTTCAATTTTGGCAGTCAATGATGCTAGAGCACTTTCATCAAAAGACGGCAAGGCATCTTTTCCTTCCCCCTTTGCCAACTCCCTGGACTTTGGGGTCGCTTTGGTCTGTCCAGCCATTGTGAATGCTATATCCACTCTGTGGAGGGAAATCGCGAAGAATAATTTTCTTGAGCGATAAGATAAGCAGGAGCTCTATCAACTCAAGGAAAATTTACGCGAAGAGCTCACAGCAAATTTCCACCTTAGGCGACTGCCTCTCTTTGGTCGCTATACGTCCAATTGGATAGTTTAGGTTCCGGACTTGCTACTCCTTACTTCATTCCGTATGTTTAAAATTATGTTATAACATAGAACAGTGAGAGAATATCCAACCATATCATATTCTGCTCATTCTACTCCATGTAGAATGAACACAGTTCCCTAGCCTGCATTTTACTCACGTGATATACCACACCCACAGTACTCGTGGTGCTTTAACAGCAGAATGCTATCTATTCGTATATATCGTCCTCGAATTCATTCCTCGCTGGTTACAGGTACTAGACGTTGGCAGTTACAGTGTTCCACAGAATTGAATGTTGGTTGTTTCAGCTACCGTTATACCACCTCAGCCCTCCATACTGATGATGCTTTGAAACCTCATCCAATTGTAAGTTGAGAGGCATAAATAACTACCGTGTAATGAAATTAGATGCTAACAATATTAGTCTGACAATAGAGCGCGACTGTCGGGCACATGGATTCCAACTGGTGGTATTGCAGCAACTCAAAACGAAGGTAGGAAACCAATATGTTCAAGGCTATGAGTTGCTAACTTTATAAGATGCTCATTCCAAACTTATCCGGGCTGGATTTCTGCGCCAGGTTCTCTTTCACTTATCATGTAGTCCAGTCGCTGGATTCTGACTGAATTACTAGGCCCATTCAGGGATATTCCACCTCTTGCCTCTGGGGTTACGGGTACAGGACAAACTGGAAACACTAATAGACAAACATATGGCTAAATTAGGTGATTATATTTCATTAAATACTCTACGTAGCTTAGTTACCTAACTGATGGCTCAGGTGCCTCAAAATTATCCATGTCCTCTATATCTTCTGAGGAAATATGGACAAGAAGTGGCAGGTTAAAGCCCGGAAGTGTAGAGGTACGTTTACTCTCATTCTGTTATCATGCAAATCACTCTAACCTCCTTTACTTAGCTCTTCCGGTTTCAAGACAGAAAAGGAACAAAATATCTTCTTTCTCCAACTCATGAAGAGGAAATTACAGCTCTAGTATCAAGTGTGGTAAAGTCATACAAGGAACTTCCTGTGCGCGTATACCAAATATGTAAGCTATTAATCTAATATGTGCTGCCATGCACTGGTATGTTGACTCATGGCATGCTAGCCCGCAAGTATCGTGATGAGTTAAGACCTCGGCATGGTCTGCTGCGTTCGAGAGAATTTCTCATGAAAGATCTATACTTTTGATTACAACTCATCACTAGCATTGGCTACTTATAATGAGGTTCGAAAAGCCTATGCGGAATTATTTAATGAACTCAAAATGCCGTATCTCGTGGCGGAAGCTGATTCTGGTGATATTGGCGGGAACTTGAGTCATGAATTTCACTTTCCAACATCCAAAGGCGAAGATCACATTGTCAGCTGCTCAACTTGTGACTACGTTGCGAACGAAGAGCTAGCAGAAAGTAGTCTCCCAACAGGGACTGGCGAAACTGGAGGCGCGAGCCCGGCCATACAGCCACAACTTCGAGTATGGAGAGGAATCTCCCAAGATAGGCTTACTATGATCAATGTTTGGTACCCAGCACATGCTTCACAAGGATTGGAATATGATCGAGGAATAAATATTTATGCAATAAAATCCGTTTTCCCAGAGCTAGACGCCTCAGTTGAAGACCCTCTGCCAATTTGGGCAGGATATCAGTCCCTGGAAAGTCGTGCCGGGGAAAACCCTTCAGTTACAGAATCTCGTGGTTTACGCCTTCTTAACATCGTCGATGGTCGCCTCCCAGAATATGCGCGAACCGCCATTGAGTCGATAGATTCCCAGCTTCCATTCTGGCCAATTTCGTCGAAATCAATACCCTCTGGTATCTCTACACACTATATTTCGAGTCACCCACTAACTGGACAGTCTCTGAATCTTCTTCGAATCAAAGACGGGGATACATGCCCCCGGTGTTCTCACTCAACCCTGAGTGTACAGAAGGCTATTGAACTAGGCCATACATTTCATTTAGGCACCCGCTATAGCGAGCCCATGAAGGCAATGGTCACAGTCCCAAGCAAGTACGTCGATCAGGAAATACAGAATCAAAATACCGCCCAAAAGAACCGGCCTGAGTCCACTGTTGAAGTTCCAATGCAGATGGGTTGTCATGGCATCGGTATATCACGAATGATTAGTGCAGTAGCTGAGAATCTGGCAGATGAGAGAGGACTCAATTGGCCTCGTGTCATGGCACCATACGAGGTAGTTATTGTACCAGCCAACGGACTCGAGGATGCTGCTGTGCAGGTTTACGATACGTTGCAAGAGGGTCACATATCTGACTTAGATGTTGTGCTCGATGATCGGCAGCATCCTTTCCCTTGGAAGATGGGTGATGCGGATTTGATAGGCTACCCCGTTATTATTGTGGTTGGCAAGCAATGGAGAACAGAGCAGCTTTGCGAGGTGCAGTGCAGAAGACTGCAGGTCAAAGACCACGTGCGCATTGATCAGTTATCATCTTTTGTTGGATCACTGCTCGACCAGCTATAAGACTGTCATGATTTCTGAAGATTGGTTAGTTGGCACGGTCATCATGAGCGAGATGTGCGGATGCTTGTTAAAATGTACTTGTATCATGATAATGGAACTCTCCTGGCTAGGTTGTTTGCTTGTTTCCAAGAACGGCCGATGATATTTTCCAAACTTGCCGGAATGAGGCGGCTGTCTACAAATTCTGTATCATAGAATACAGCTATCTCTTCGACCTGGCCTCCTGTCAACTGTCACTATACTAAGCAGGCTGCAGGACTGCTGCAGGGTCGCAGGAATTACGCGGGGAAGAGACGAAGTCAAACCCCAATTGCAATAGCTTTCTTTTAACCATTTAAAAAATTGGTCCTACCAAGTAATAGCGGCATCCAGGATGAACTTAGCAACACTTTATATTCTATCTACAAATCGCAGCTAAATGCAATGCCAATGAGTTGAAGTGTCAATAAGGTAGCCAAGAACCACCCCCGTCGCGGGACCCTAATCCCTTGATCTAGATCCCTTTTATCTTGGCAAATGAGGCAAAGCGCATCACTAATACATAAGTAGAGGTTCGACTTGAACATCTCACTCCGTTTATAGAAACCATCCCTAGCACCACAGAGAAGAAAATGATATACTGAATGGGTTCCTACCTACTTGAAAGATGATGAATCAACTCGCATTACGAGGAGATTGAGCGGTGGGGGAAGCCACGCAATCCCATCCTGTCCAATGGGCTTCTACTAGAACCCAACAGCCAAAAACCCTGTTTATCTCGCCGAATGAGTTCTGGAATTGCGGGAACTGTGCGGATGACGGCATTGGAGGGGGAACATAATTAATAATTACAGTAAAAACTGTTGCAACCTACGAAAAAAAAGCAACTCAAAGGAATGTGCCACGTGGTTGCGAGTACCAAAAAGAGCAAATACATGTAATCTATTCGCAACGACTGGTTCAATTTTCTAGCGCACTAACAGAAAAAAACAGGTCTGCCCTTCCGGAGTAGAATCTCCCATCTGTAAAATATCGTCATAAATCATGCAAATCATTAATCCCTGCCCGCATGCCAGCGCGGGAAACCTGAGACAAACAAGCAAACACGCCCGACAGCAATCTAGCCTCCGAATTACCCGTGCTACTGCCCCTAACCTAATAAGACCCTACCTGCTTGATACCCTCCGCAGTTTTGTCGCTCTCGATCTTCCGACTGGATGCTTACCCTCTCCGACACGGGGTTTGTATCGAAGCGGGTCACTTGCATTGTTTAATGACGGTGAGCTGCCACAGCAAAATAATATTAGTTATGGATTCTCTATACAGCGTGTATGTGTTGTCTCATTTATCTGCAAAAGCACAAATGAAAGGGAAGATGGATGAGGATAAAAAACAAAAACAAAAGGAGGCTTGAAAGAAAGATGGTCAGGCAGCAGGTAATGGAGGTGCATTTTCCTAAACCCAATCATGTGATTTCATGAAACTTCGTGAATAATCCCACCAGACCGTACATCCTGGACGTATGCCAGCAAGAAGAGAAGACATCCTGAGGGTCAAGAGCTGCTCAGAGGAAGTCAAGCAGAGAAAGCCGAGGCTGATAGAGCGACTCAGTTACGATCATAGCCAACGGGGGGCGCCGGTAGATGAGTAGAGTACGGATTAGCATCGATATAGCGTGGTCCGTAGTCTTGTCCACCTCTATTAGAACCGTTATTCTTGCTCTTCTGTTGTCGCTCAAGCCGTTTCTTGTGACGCTCCTCTTTCTTCTCCCGGAACTCCCTGCACTCGCGTCGTATTTCATTTGCCTCCTTGATCTCTGAAATAGCGCCCTTGATTCCAAGCGCAGCAATTCCGATAGATGCTGCATCTTGCAGCGTAGCCTTTGCTTTGAGCTTCTTGGCTTCCTCAGGTGTCATCTCTCCTTCCTGCACAGCCTTTCGCCTTGCGGCACGTTTCTCCATGCTTTGATAGACATTGTGTGCAGCGTGAATGGTTGCGACGGTGGCCAAGCCAGCCGTGAGAAGTTGCTTACCTTTCATCTTCTTGATGCGCTTCTCGTCACCCGAAGAGGATCCTAAACTACTCTCTGAATCCGACGGACTCTCCCGTCCCTCCGCAATCCTTCTGTTCCTGCCTCCATCACGTTGTCGGGCGCTTCGGCGCGAGGAGCGTGAATCGTCATAGCTACGATCATCATAGTTATCGCTCCTGCCTGATCCATGGTGCCGAGATCGTCTTGATGAATAGCCGTCGTCAGAATCACTATGTCGTGATCGATCATCTCGTCGATGCTTGTCACTCTCGTGCGCAGCAGCTTCACCGATTCCTAGGGCTGCAAGCCCCTTTCTGGCATAATCGGTGACACTCCTGCTTCTCCGGCGGCGATCCCCACGTGGGGATGGGCTCCTGCTGTCGTATGAATCTCGGCTGTGTCTCCGGCCATGTTCACTCCCACCGCGCGAGCGAGATCGAGAACGATCAAGGAGCTTCTTGCCAGCCAGAGCGCCTATACCTGCAGTTGCGAGAGCGGCGAGGCCGCCGCCACCACCGCCTGGGCCTCTGGATCTTGACCTGGATCGACTTCTGCCGGATCGACCACCTTCTGATACATTGCTTCTCGAACCATTGATCAGACGATTTCCAGCAAGTCCACCCACTACAGCCTCAAGAATATGACGCTTGCTCTTGTGGTCTGGATCCCGATCTGCTGCAGCGTCAATGCCGCCTGCTCCAATAGCCGCAGTGAGGATACGTTTTCCCTTTTGTCCTCCCCAACCGCCAGGCTCGTTGCGGACTCGGAAGGCTTCCGTAGCACCAGCCAGTAATGCTGCCTTCGCTGCTTGCTGGAACTTTTTGGCACCCTGCGGGCTCTCATCACGACCTCGAGAACGATGTCTGGACTCGCCGCTATCACTACCCCGTCGACTTCGACCACTACCAGATGCTTTGGCAGCAGCACCTAAGCCCGCAAGTCCTAAAGCACCCTCGACAAGAGACTTGCGACGGCTCTTTGAGCGCTTGGGCTTGACGTCTTCCTCCTCCGAGGAGTAGTATTCATCGATCTCGCCATCACGCCCTCGGTGTGCTACGTAGGTTTTCTTTTTTTCCTTTTCCTCACCCTTCTTAGCATGTTTGGCGTAAAATTCAGCACCCTCATAGGCGGCAAATGCACCAGCAGCCCCGGCGGCAGCAGACCCAAGTACGTTACGTTGAACTGGACCGCCATGCGCCTCTCTACGATCCCATAACTCTTTGGCTCCAACGGCAAGTGCAGCTCCTCCAGCGGCCGCCAGGATCTTTTGATTGCGTGAAAGAGAACGGCGACGTGGCTTGACGACCTCTTCATCGATCACCTCTTTTCGACGGGGTCCTAGATCATTGTAAGAGCGTCGCGGGTCTCCAAGGTACGCCCCGCGTTCGGCGGACCTGGAGCGGTACGAGCCGTCGTACCGATCAGACCGGCGCTGGACGTAACCAGCGGCTCCAGGTGGAGGGAATTCCCGTCTGATTTCTTCGACGGAAAGATCACTATCTTCACGTCCTGGGCGACGGACTATATCGCGGGAGTAGTATGTATCCTGTGTGTCTACATATCGAGGCTCGCGATCGTCCCTCTGCTCGCGGTGACGGTGCGACCGATGACGTCGTGGCTCGTCCACAACATCGTAGGAATCAATTGTTGACATGGTGAGCGAGTGTAGACTCTGGAGCCTACGAATCTAAGTGCTATACCGTGTAAAGCTCAGATGTGATACTTAGAGAAGTATTGATCGATGTGGATATGTGTAATGATAGATGCGAAGGTGACAGCGATGAAGAAGATGGACTGAATCGCTCGGCTGGTGGCGGGGTACGACCAAGTTATACCTCGCGCTTCTGTGGGTGTAGGAGAAAGCAAAACGACACCGGGAAATATTTCGAGGAGATATAGATTGATGTAAGGCTCCTAGTTGCACTTGAAAGTACAAATGCGGTGAAAAGCGATGGCTGCCGTCGCGTTGGGATGAGTGAATAAAAATGCAAGTCTGGAGTTTCGGGGTACTGCTGTATGATGTAGTGGGCAGAGGGGCAGCGTGTCAGGTTTTGGGATACAGTTTCCCCCCATCGCGATCAGTCCACACCCTTCCGTGCTTTCCCAGCCAGCCAGCAACACCCAAGGCAGCGAAACAGCCAGGCGACGGGGATCATATTCACCCCCAAAGTCGCATGCATCAGTAGAACCCACGAGGGATACTGCAGCACAGCATGAACTGGCAGGACATCCGCCCTCGGGACCTCCGACTGATCAATCCGAGATTTTAGACCTCAGCGCCATCCAGTCAAGTTGGGTTAAGTTGGGTTGCGTTGGGTCGAGTTGAAGTGATTTGTCTGGTGATCACTGCATTGTGCCTCGCGGTGCCTTCCCACGAATCCCAGGCCTTCTTGTGGCTGGAGACGCCTGTGCCTCGCGGCCAAAGCTGAGCATAGCCCCATCGCCTGCCATGCGCCACGCGCTCTTTCTCTCTCCCACCTTCTCAGTGGGTTACTCTATCTCTCGCCTGTCGGTTTGTGTTCAGTACATCCAATATGGTCACTCACCCATCTATCCTTCTCCAGTCCGGAGGCATTGAAAACACGTGAATGGTTTTATTGTGTTGTTGTAGCTGGTCCTAATTGGGACTCTTAAGTTCTTGCACGTAGCTCGTAACTCGCAGCTTTACAGTATACAAATTATGGACAGCAAACCAGAAGAGACACAGTTTTGAGTTTGAGCTACACGATAAAGTCACAAAATTATAAAAATGGAGAGCTGAATCTATAAAATACCTCCCATATAAATTAAATTATTTGCCTTAGTAACGGAAGACAACCCATTAACTAACATCTATTGTTTTTGCTTCTATCGCTGCAGACGGCTCCTAAAAGAAAATCAACCTTTGACAGCGGGAAAAAATTCCGATGAAATAAAATAGGACAAGAGACCATGAAATGCTTATTCGGGAAGCAGAAGATGCATTGCAATCTTATTACTCTGGCTTACCCAAGTAATGACTGGTCCATCGAGCAGAGCCTTGCCATTTCAAACTGCTCATCGGTCATGCATACCAGGGTGCGAGACTTCGCGCCTTCTTTCCCTACATCCTGCACAGTATGGCTGATCTCTTTTTCATTCAGATTCTCGTCAATTTCAAATCCAAGGCAGGCAAGGTCGTCCGTTACTCTTTTTCTTAAGATGGCACTTTTCTCCCCTATGCCACCAGCAAAGACCAGGGCATCCACTTGTCCCTTAAGGGCGACATAGTAGCCCCCAATGTAATGAGTGATCCGGTTCACGAATATATCAAAGGCAAGTTTGCACTTGGGGTCATCGGAAGATGCTATGATTCCGAAGTTCGTCGTTCCAGCTATGGACTTCCATCCACTCTCCTTATTGAGTATTTCCTCTGCCCGGGAGATATGCAGAGACTCTGTTGATGATGGGGACAGTTTACCCACATCAGAGGCATAGTGGAAGACGAGACTAGGTTTCTTTATTAGCTCTATTGGCGGCCATGACAACCCAGGTGTGATTGATCTCGAGAACTAAAGAGTTAATACCTACCTGGGATCTACATTACCACTCCTAGTTGCGCCAGGTAAACCTGCCAAAGGAGTCAAGCCCATTGAAGTATCCAGACTTTTGCCATTTTTAACAGCACAGGCACTCGCGCCGGACCCAAGATGCAGTATGAGTAGATTTGTCTGCGCCTGGTCCTTACCAAGATACTCCGCCACGGAGCGTGTAATGAAGGAGTAACTTATCCCGTGGAATCCATACTTCCGTAGCATATTCTTTTTAGCGATATCTTGATTTATTGCGTAAGTTCTCGCGTGAACGGGAATTGTTTGGTGGAATTGACTGTCGAATACTGCAACATTCCTGGTCGCTGACAAGTCTTTGAGACAGAACTTTACGATTGCAAGGGATGGAGCATTGTGAAGGGGCGCAAGATCCGCGAGGTGCTCCAAATAATGATATGTTTGATCATTAATGAACTTAGCCTCTGAATAATCCCCTCCATGGACAACACGATGGCATGCAAGAGCAATATCTTCCTTTTTGGAGATTGCGCCCAACTCCTTGTCTCCTATCAGCTCGTTTAAGACGAATTGGAAGGCCTCGACCTGCGTTTTGATCTCCTGGTTGATCTCCTTGTTCTTGCAAACGATCTGGGATCTTCTGCTGTACTTGAGTTGCACCGGGGGAGCTGTCAGGCCATCGAGTTGGATTTCGGCAAGTTCTTCTGGAGGGTGACCTGGTTGCGCACTGTAGATGGAGACTTTGACCGAGCTAGATCCAGCATTGATGGATAAAATAATCTTACCCATGTTTGTTGTCCGCAAGATGGGCTGGTTTGTTGACGCCTCGGTGCAGCAGCTATGGATGTTTGCTCTAAAGAAGAGGGCACAGAAAGTGGTACAAAGATGACGTCTTCACACCAACAACTCGTGCAGCTGTGTTATTATAATGTATATAATCAGAAGAAATGTTCGAGGTACGAATGTATACAAAGGAATTCTACTTATAAAGGGAATCAAAACGTACAAGCCAGCAACTTTGTCAGGCCATAAACTTAACGGGCCCGAAGCTCGTGGTAGATGACGTGGTATGGCGACCACCTCCTGCTATCGATTGGCCAATGTGGTGCTACACAGTCCAAAACAGGAAATCGTCACCCCAGACCTTGGGCCGATTGAGCTATGCTTTGCTAGTCCAATGTCTACAGTGGTCCACAGAGGTCCTTTGAATAACATCAAATCTCCTCAAATATCATACCTACATAAATTCACGACCTGCTAGCTTATGGAATGAGGAGGAATGAGGAGATGGTATATCGAGTGGCATGCTCAGGTTACGTCAATTCACTTATCGCCTATCATAGGCTAGCTACAAATAGAGCGAAATTGTGTGCACTCTGGTAGGAAGTATATTTTTTAGCAGTGCATAACAAGTGTGATCAATTTACTTGTTGACAGGCTTGGTATGTATTAACTGCCTATATTTTGCGGCTATGGTAACCAGACTCCTCTGGATTTTACAGAACACACTCTACCGTTAGCTAGCACCCTAAGGGCAGCAATCCCCTTAGGTATAAAAATAATGACGGCTTAGCTGTGCCCAAGAACCATCTTTTTAGATGACCTAGTTCATGTATCTTTGGACTCCTTAGGTCTACTCCGTTCTCTGAGGTAGACTGGCTTGAGTGCAGTGCCATCTTGACTCTGCAACATAAAATTAATTGAAACAAAACACACATCACTCTTTCAATGCATTGCAGTAGTCACTGCTCATCTCACCAAATACCAAGTTTTTATCTCACCTCATAATAGCAAATGGGCACCCTGCTGGTCTCTCCATTCTTATCTTCTCTTCGAACGCTTCAGTCTCTTTCGTGCCTTTATTTTTCAAGAATTCAGGCCCAACTTCCTCGAACTTGTAACCTTGAGGAATATAGAGATCACCTTTTGAACCAGGAAGATCCCCACCGAGCATCCATTTGAGCCATGCATCTGGGCCCCAACGATTCCAGAAGCCCGGCTTATTATAAAACGGGTGTGCCTGATAATCCTTGAAATAGAAGCGGCCGGTCTGTGGATCTGGCTCATCATCTACGCTGCGTACCCTCATAAAGCTCGGTCTAGGAGGTGATAAGTATCGGAGAAAGAAACGTCGTGCCGCAAATATGGCTTCAGTAAATTGGAAGTAGCCCGGAGATGGAGTGGGATATCTATATCCGGTTAATATAGTTAATAATTCAAGAGCGAAACAAGAGAAACAAACATCATGGCCTTTCTTAGGTGATCACCCATGAGTACGCCAACAATACGAGCTAGAGAGGCCTGTAGAACTTGAGGGACATAGAATAACAGTAGAGGGACAAGCTCATCAGCCGTCTTCTTGTTTGGTGCAGCAGGTACCATATACTTTTCCTCATAAGCCTTAGCCCAAGCTCTGATATCTTCGTAGAACTCTATGCCATCTCTCCATGCGTTATTCTTGAGGTCCTTGTAGTCAATACCCATGGAATCACCTATGCTTTTCCAAAAAGTGCCGAAAGCGCAAATCTCCATGTCGTTCATGGGTCGCCACTCATATCTTTCGACCCATGAAATGGGTTCGGTGATGAATACACTCAAAGTATATAAAAGGTCATCATTCGATATCTTTCCTGCTTTTTGATAATGTTTATGTATGTAGTTCATTCGGGCAATGGCCTTGATGGCTCGTTCTGATCGAGGGTGGTGAGAGTAGAACCTGATTTCAAGATTAGGTCATGTCCGCTCTAGGAGACACTGGATATTGCGTACTCGCCGATTAGAACCGTAGTATCGGCAAACCTATAGCTTATTAGGTCTCTTATCATAGAGGGTTGGCGTCTTCTATATCCTCACCGCTTTGACGACCTTTCCGGCGTTGAGAATTCTTTTGTGGCTACCAGAAGCCGTGAAATAGTTGGGATTCCATACGTCTGTCCCAACTAGTTAGCATTTAATTACTTATGACTCTTCAACTAGAAAAGCAAAAGTGCTGGAATTGTATCATATAAAGAAGCTGTGCATAATATGACCAAGGACGGCTAGGCATTACTTTAAACAGTGCAAATTGCAGAGACATGTTCACAAGAGCTGGGAATTCCAATTCAGTGACATAACGCATAATAGCTTGGGCGTCTGCATTGGTCATCCTAGAGAAAGAAGTCCTATCAACATAGTTGTACTTCCTGAGCATGGAATCTCGGCGGCGAAAACGAAGGAACGAGCAGAGGATGGGATAGAGAAAGAACAACGCAAGTAGAATGGCAAGCCATGAAGGCCTACCAAACTCCATCAAAAATGCATCTGGAGGGGAAGAGGAAGGGTCGGCCATATTGGGACAACCGGACTAAACTACAACAACGAGGAGAGGTGGGGACTCGTGAAGTGGAAGCCCAGGGAGTTTTGTCTTATACTTGCACCCTCGCAGTGGCACAGGAGTGTTAGCCGATCCATAGACGGTGTCAAATCTAAAATTGCTTCTGGAACCAATGAATCTTGCTGAGCAATGGCTGGTTTCTCTGCCGGTGAAACCATGGTTCAGGTAGAGGCCATTATTGGAGTGACATGTGCTACCACCCAGCCATATCCGGTGGTCTATATCCTGTGGCCCTGCACTCAGATATCTACGCTGTACGCGTAGCGGTGGGGGAAAGCTTGATGACAATCTTTGAGTATGATTCCAAATATTCTGTCGAATAGGGGTTCTTTGTTTCGGATCACAACCTCCCGAGCCTCGCATAATTGCTTTGATGGGAATTAGTCGCGATCCTCGTGTCCTCGTTTTCGGCCACCACGGATTATCGCTGTCACATCCTGTCTCCTAAAGATGAAGCTACAGAAGCTATCAATCCTGATTTCACCTGAGTCGGGCTAGATTTAAATCTAAAAAATGCCCAGCTTTCGTATTTTCTGCCTCTTTTCTTACCTGAAACAGCTGAATAGTTTTTGCGGCTGTAGCCAATGTGAATATAATAACTGATAGGATAGCTAATATGGAGCAGATGCTTTTTATCGCGAACCGACTGAGACAACTACCTGATAAAGCACAACTGGTGAGCAATGGAGAACTTACACAAAGGAGCCTCAGAGTATGTCAACTCTGAAAAGGGTGCCCGAGTGTTGAACTCACCAGGGAAATGTGAGCTGTATACTGTGATCTTCGTGCTACTTACTGGTGCAGATACGACACAAGAAGCCGCAGTCTGAACGTCAGCCAGTGGCAGTAAACATCGCATAGATCGATTATGTAGCATAAGATTTAGATATTGCGTACTGGAGAATATATGCTGGCCAAAAAAAGCTGCTAGAGAATACACACTCTCTGATTATACTTCCCCATGCTCAGGGGATATTATAACGCTGTAATTTAGAAAGGTAATGGCTCGACAAAGGCAAATATCGTAAGAATCAATCATTTTCTGCGAGTGATAAGAGTGTGATAACGGTCTATCAGAGGATTTAGCTAGATAACTTTTGAACCCCGGCTCCACGGGGTGCATATAGGGGGGTGAGTCAGCCCTACCAGATCACGTGGGCTCTTACTACAGTCTTATCTACAGCCATGACAGTGAATGTTCAAAAAAGGATGTGCTACATGCCCACAAAAGAGAATCATTTTGTTTGAGGATGGCACAGAAAACCTTCTACACATCATTGTGCATCGCCGAAGGACATACTTCTTCCCTTGCAGTCTGTGATTGGATCACCAACTCAAGCTCTTAATTCGCCAGCAGAACAAACCTGCCCTTTAGGTTGAGTCCCGGACGTTACAGCACAGAATACGCATTCAACCAAGGTAAAACTATATCTTCCAACAGGGTATAGAGCGAGCGTAATTTAGTCTACCTCCCAATGCATAAAAGATAATCATTACTCGACAAAAAAAGCAGTTCCGGTTCTAACCCCAACTCCGGCATCATGAAAGCATCACGGCGTACCAACATATAAACGTACCTATCGTCCCCCCTTCAACCAGGGCGCTGTATCCTTTGCCGTGAAGCTGAATGGACTCTTTGCCATGTCGGGACTCCGAGGGCTCAATCTCACGGCGAATAACTCATCCTCCGTCTCGTCGTCGACCCGAGGTGCAATGTTGCCACTTGCAACTTCATCCAGGGAGCCAATGCGACCCGGGACTAGAGATTCCGCCTGCCTGCCCAGAATATAATCTGGTGGGTCTTGCGCAACCGCCTTGACTGAAGCGCGAGGTGCGGCTGCGCTATGGAAGAGTGAGAAGGAGGACACAGCGACGTCGCCCATATCAGGTGATAGGGGGTGACTATCGCGAAAGTTGGGCTCATTTTCTTGGTCTAATACTCAGTCACAGGTCTACAATCACAAGGAACGAAAAGACAAAAAAAAAGTTACACCAACCAGATGAGCTTTTGGCCAGTTCGGACGCACTCGTTCCAAGCTTTAAGCCTTTGAGCCTTTCCGTTAATCTGCCGCTGGATTGCGTCTTTGGACTAACGGGGGACATCGAGTGTTGTGGTTCCGGAGTGACCTTTGCACCTATACCAAAGTGCTCTTCAATCCATTGTTTTTCCTGCAAGGCCATTTCTAGCCCAATTCCTTCTCCGTTGACTTTCATCTCTGCGTCTATCTCCTGCTGCAACACAGATAGTCTTTTCTTGGCCCAGATTGTATGCAGCACGCCCTTCTTTCCGGCGGTCCTTGCAGTGAGGCCCAACTCTGCTGGGAATATCGCGGGCAGCGGGGTCGTGTGTATTATTTTCCCGCCCTGTTGAGCGAGTGTAACCACTCTTGGGATACTAGTGCCCGGTGGCAGGAGGAAATAGAGACGATGAAGCTTTTCCTCAGCTCCGTCACGCGCCGAAAGCAGTGTAGATTTGCCTTCCCAGGACACTTCCCAGTCGCCCACATTCTGCGTCTGGCTATCATCTTCCCACTCCACCATCAGGATTTTCGTTCCCTCATTTCCTCTGCCAGACTCGAATTCGAAGCGTGCGAGTGCAGTTGTCGGCAATTGGCCTTGAACTGCGTCTGCTGTGTCGCTTGGAGGAGCAGGTACCCCGTCTGGTTCAAAGTCCTGTCGTCGAGGCGAGGCGGATTCCATGATTATGGTGATATCTAAACAGTATGGATCGTTTCTAGGGCCTTTTCACCCCATGCGGCGAATCCGAGGGATGTTATGAGGGTCTGCGTCCGGGCGTATCTCGTTGATCGGCCGAGTAAGCCGTGCCGATGCGCTTTGGAGAGCGGTTGTCACAGCGGGAAGGATTTCTGGGTTGGCTGCGCGTCTTACCAGGGAAACGGGTCCTATGTGTGTCGCGCAGGTGGAAAACGTAGACTATCAGCGGTGTTGAAATCTCTAATAAGGAGGGTAAGTTACTCTGTCCAATAAAGACACGAGGTGGGCGATTTGAGCATTTCTGGGGCAATGGAACGAGGCGCAATCTAAATTTAGAACGTCGGCCTTTTGGATGAGGCACTCGGGATTGCGCTTAGCCGTTCAAGGAAGGAATTGGGAGGTGCCCCGCCTTAAGGTCCCGCTAGTGATACGTCAATTTCGAACAATAGGAACTGTTCGCGAACCAACTCGCTGTGGCTTGCATTATGTAATGCGATCGTTGTTGATGGCTTCAATGACATCGATATCGGACTTAAAATAAATAACTCAAATGAAGACCTGCTGATATTCAAACTGTTTATTATTTTAATGATCAGGAGCGAGTAGGAATAACTACCTATCTGTACTGCGCGAACGGTCAATTGACGCCGCCCTAGAAAGGTCAGGACTGGGAATTGGAAGTTGAAAGAAAACAGCTGCATTGGCGTATGAGCTAAAAGAATGGTCAGGATTCGAGTTTCTCGATGAGTTGACAAAGAACTGGGGTATTATTGGGCAGAAATACCTTCCTCAGAGAGCATAAATATCATATCGACTCAAACTGATACCGAGAGGGAGACTCGATGAAAGAAGACCGACTATTGGAAAACACTCGGACCAATATAAAGTCGTTCGAATATAGCTTGGTGGTATCGAACCTTCTCAAACCGTGCTATTCCAAACAATTTGCTCCAATGTAGGAAACTTATGAAAGATACCAAGATAGAAAATGCTGCTACCATGACACAACTTAATGATAAAACAGAGTATCGAGCTCACATCCTTGGTTACCGAACTACGATACTCAAAAACATGCCACTAGAGAGAAGATTGTACATTGCTGTGACAAGCATATCGCAGAACATGAAGAGAAAGGAAGGCAGGGAGGAGACTAGAAATAAGACAAAGAAATTTGCGCTTAGTGATAATATTGGTATTTCTTTGGAAACACCGATCATTTTCTCATTGCAAGCATGTTTCTCCTACTGATAATAAGATACTTCTCACCAGCAATGCTGATCTGCTAATATAGCAGTGACGGTGCAATGAGGTAGTAGCTTGCACAATCCAGTCGTCAACCCGCACCGAAGAGTAGGCGGGTAGACACGTTTTTGAGTATATCTTTGTCAAACAGTGGATACGGTGGTGGGCATATGGGAAGGTATTGGAGTATGAAATAACGGCAAATGAGTAACCCTACCTAGCTAGAATACTTCTCTCGTCGACAGAGTGAAATGTTCATCAAAACTAAAATGAAAATTTCAGACTTGCTCCAGTTTTCGCCCTCTACCGAAGCAAGGAGGCCTCACCTGGCTTATTTGAGAATGTAAGTTTACGTATCACTAGGTCTGACTATTACCTGGCATTCTCGTGCGCTGGTCTCATAGTAAGTGCAATGCATTTGCATAACTCGCTTGACAGCTTATGTTTTTGAAGAGTGTGGGCAGATATATGCGGATCTCACACTGTATACATCGTAGTACACAGCGAGGCAGTTTCTACATCTGCAACTACGGAGCAGTTACCATTCAGAGCTAGCAGGCAGCTTGATGTTGATGCATTCGGCCAATTAGGGATATCTGTTGTATAAACGTCGCATTCTTGACACACACACACACTACACACTACCCAACCGAGAAGGGGATGGTAGCTAATCCAAGAGTCTGCTCTCATGACTGAAACCTGTGTAAGAATGGGAGAATAAATGCAGAGCTCGTATTCCTCGACATTTGATTATCAGAGAAAAATCAACTTGACTCGTATGATGTAGATACGCTATACCACGAGAACGCATTTCTCCTTGGATATGATGTTATCTTTCTGGTGATATGTACCGATCTTGACGACATAACAAAACAGGCATGCTATTTAAGAAGACATATCTGAAAGTTTTGGGCTATTTTACCCAACCTAGTTGTTGGAGAGGTTATTTTGGTGGTGGCAGGTAACAAGACGAGCTTACAATGGAGAGTCCAAAAACCAACGCACGTTACAGTCAAGGAGAGTAACAAAACATGAAGGATAGCACCAGCTAGCCTTCCAACACATATTAAGAGAAGCTACTTATGGTTGACTCGTTTCCCTTTACCAGCAAGGGCTGCCATAACTGTACGCTGAGAAGCTGGCTCTGGGCTTTACCCGAGCCATACATCACTGGAAAAGGGCTGGTACATGACATCAGGTGAATGCTCGAGGATCGTGCATATTGAGATAGCCACCCACGGTCCAAGGGCTGCCTTTTGCTGCATCGAGAGAGAACAGGCTTCACTTCCACTGATCCGGAGTCATGCCCGACTGGTTGTAGCATGGACGTACTGTCATCGTTGGTTGGTCAGGCTTGGTCAGGCTTGCTCGCCATTCACGGTAGGTAATGGACACGACAAGCAAACCGTCACCATACTCCGTAGAACTGGTAGCATCACCAACCCCCACTTAACTGCCCCCAGTGGACCTCTGCTGGATGGAAGGTAGAACGCATCCGGATCATCTGCGTCTCATAATGCCCTTCAAGATCTCATTTATCTCTGCTACGGCGCCATAATGGCCACAAGGGGGGAATAACAGATCAGCGGATCAGCGAGACCCGAAGAATCGCGTTGTGCTCCCGCGAGCTAGGGATATGGGGGTCGAGGAGAGTGACAACACACGCATATATTTTACCGCCGCTGTCGCTGGAGAGGATCCGGATTGCCAGGAGTTCGACCTGGGATGAGGAGCCTAATCGGTCCACGGCGCGATGCTCTCCCTCTCCAGCTGCCATGCAAGAGCCGATGTCTTCTGTGGACCAAGCAATCCGCAAGCGATCTTGTGACACTGATGCCGGGCGATGCGCCCTATCAGTACGCGGTACACGCATATTGGGTATTGGGTGCTCTGGCGGTTCTTACTGTACCATCTCTCCCTTCACTCCGCGGGTAGAGGGACCGTGAGAGAAGGACTAAGGAGCGGCGAGATGTCGTGCGTATCCAGCTGCTTGCGAGCGGTGCTGTGGAGGTTTGGACCGTTTGAGGTGGATGCTGCTGCCGCACTGGAGGTGAATGATGCGCTGGACGGGACGGTACCGTGCTATCGTGATAGCCGCATGTCATGGAGATCGCCGGAATTGAGGCAATGGCACGTTGGAGGGAGGAGCAACGCTGTGATGCTCATCGCCTCGAGGAAGGGCCGTTGAGGATGGAGGAGAGGCTTTTCTTGGGTTGGTGGTCTCGGCCTCGGTGTGGCGAACGACCACCGTGCGTGCGTGCGTAAATGCGGGCAGGGGCCACAGGGGGCTCCGTCCATGTAAACAATACCGTGCCGGAGTCGTGCCTGAGGTGCTTATGATGCTGTAACCTGCAGACATTGAAACTGCAGTAATAAAACATGCCGCTTCTTCTTTGGAACTTATGCAGCTGAGAAGCAGATCGTCGTTGGTTTGATTATTGCTAACTCAAGTTACAGGATCCAGGGCCGGGATTGGCTCTGGTGGTGTTTCATCCATCCACCAATACCGTACAGTACAGTACGATATCTGTAGCTTATTAGCATAACCGATCGTGATAGTGTAATCCAGTTCTTTATTGTTTAATAACGTGATGAATTATTACTGTCTCAGGAATGGAGCACAGTGCTGAGAACATACTGGTAAAAGGCCTCTGAGCGTGATCGTCAGGATCGTTTCATGTCTCTTGCTGTAGCTTAAGTTGTGATAAGAGATTCCAAGAGAAATGTGACAGGTTGGGCAGGATCAGAAACGGAAAGGGGGCACGTTAGTCGATGGCAAGTTCCGTAGAGCAAAGCACTTAACAGTACCCGTATTTTATTATTCCCAGGGAGGATCCACAGCTATCATTCAAGGTGCAAGTGCTGTAGAGGAGGGAGTACTTGTGCTGTACAGTACTGTGCAAGCATCGCACAGAGGTATGAACGACTGGCTCAATAATTACTATCGACAAGAGCACAATTGCCGTACCGCGCTGCTGCACCTCGCGAGGATCTGGAGGACAGAGCACCGGTGTTGCAGCTGTGGCCGTATCTGTGGCAGATAGGCTCAGTACCTAGTACGGCACTATGCAGTACCATACCCCACACAGTACTTACTACGCGGTGGTTCTGTACTGTGTAAGTATATAAAGTCAAAATTTTAGCTATAAGTTAAGTTAGTGATGGAGAGCATTAGTCAACGGAGGAATTCCCACGCGGGCTCAAGCGTGTGCTGCACCGTACCCAGTCCATGTGCACGTGCTGAGTCGTCGGCTTTAATTACACAGTACAGTACTTACTTCTTGACGCTGGCCCTTTCGGGTGTCTGAGACTCGTACGGTAGTAATAACGCTGCTCTCCCGTACCTACAGCTGCTTGTGTCACGGTGCACCCATAAGTAAAACCGTACTCAGGACTGTACATCATCCTTTTCTCCAACTTCTGGGTCGTACAGTCATCATCCCGTAGTTAGACCGCAAAAAGGCCAGTCGATCGTCAAGGCGCGGAGCAAGGAGGGTCGTCCACGGACCGAAGGAGGACACAGAGGAACCTTTCTCTCGCGCGTTTCGCAAGTGCAGCACAAAGTCGCGGAAGGTACTACGAGCGTCCCTGGATCGAGGCAAGGCTCCCTAGCCACGCGATTGCTGCATTGGGACCCCGGGACCCTCCGTGGCGCTGTGCGCTTTGCGCTTCTGGGCCTGGCGAGACCCGGGGGCCCATGGGAGCAGACGGGTGCGTGGTGATCGCAACTGCTCGCTCGCACTCAGCGCCGAAAACGCCTCCAAAGGCTCGCGCCAGGATATCCGGGGGGCGCGCTCGCGTAGAGTTTAATACAAGTAGGGCCGAGGACTGGCCGTTTGGCACCCTCCTTTCTTTTTTGTGCACAGGAATAAACCCACCCAGAGATATCACTGCGTACTGACTGCACCGCGTACAGAGTACCACAGTACTGTATCCAGTGCAGAGTTTGTGTAGTCCGGATTGGGATTGTATTTGTCCGATATTGCACCACCACCACCACGAGCGGGCTTGCCCTACGTGGTGGGTGCGGCACTTGGATGGACGGCTCGCTCGATTTATTTACAGGCGCTTCCGGTACAAGTGCAGCAGTACCGCCGCTGCCCCATGGGCACGGATTCGAGGGTCCTGTTGCAAGTTTGGCTTTTACCGTGCTTACTACAGTATCGTAGCACTGCGCTGGGGAAGGGGACTCACTGTGGTACTGTATCCGTTGAGTTACTTCATACAGTAGCATCTAAGTTATCTGCTTCCATGCGAAATGCCCCGGCGGTGATATCCACAGTCCCAATCCTTCCAGAAGGCCACAGGCGAACGTGAGCGGTGCCGAGTCACGGGGAAAGCCAAGACTCTCATCGCCGCAACAGCGCCGTACAAGCACCGCAGAGAGTGATACAGCACAGTAAGAACGGGGCCCGCTGCGGTGACAGTCTCGATTCAGCGACAGGTGACGATAAAGGATGGTGGATCTGAGACCTCGCGATAGGTTGAGAGCCAGCGATGAAGATGGAGAGAGAAACAAGAAACGCGAGAGGCAAACTGAAATAAAAAGAGAAACGAGTGATGACTGGATAAGAGAGCACACGATCGATCTACGGTTTGCATTGGAGGTGTTCTTGCAAACCGGCTGATCCGTAGCACCCGCCAGGCGCGACCACGGAGCAACTACACTTTTCGATACAGACTCCCGACATGAAACAAACAAAATCCAAAGAGCGCTGACGAGATACTGTGTAGGATTGGGTACGGGGCACTTGTACCGTACGGTGTACCTCGTAAATAATGCGGTAGTGAAGGCAGCATACAGTTAAAAGCAAAGTGGCAAACGGCGATTCGGGCCAGAAGAACGAAGCTGGAGGATCTACAGGAGAAGAAGAAGAAGTTACGCCGTGAGACAATGCGCGCGACACGGACACCCACAGACGCGAGCGGCAACAGGAGATGGTGCCGCGCGCACTGCAGCCTCCCGCGTAGGCGATGAGGCTGATGATGCTTGCTCGTGGACGATGGGAAAAGATACGGTAATGGGGATCTGTGATGGGTATGGTATGGTTTGCTGTGTACGGAACAGGACAGGACAGGACTGGTAGCAACTGAGCGCCCATTGTTGCTTTCGCGATCATTTAGAGTTGGCTCGAGGTTGGAACAAGAAACGGCCATGCCCAAACGGGACAGGGATGGGTGACAGTCTCGTCTCCCACGACCTCCTCGCCCTCGCGTCTCCTTATCTTGGGGAACCCCGGCCTGCACTTCGCGGCACATTCTCGGCAATACCGTGGAGCCTATGGCAGCAGCGAGATTCCCAGATGCAATTGCGCGGAGGTGAGTGGTCAGCGGAGGGCGAAAATCCGGAGTTATTTAACTGGATTCGGCGGGCATGCTGGGCCGCTCATTGGCTGGAGCTGCATATTTGGGGGCATCTTTTTTTTCCTTCCTTTTTTTCTCCAATTTTCCCATTTTAACCAGTTCGTATTATCCCGAAAGGCGCTTTGTGTACAGAGGACTTGTGAGATTTTCTGTCTCTTGCCATGTGCGCGATTGGAGCGGTGCGCGGGTATCAACTCCACTGCATCTAAGCCCATGGATGAGGCAACAGTCCAGCCTTACATGTTCTCGGCCCACCCTCTCTCGATCATAATCAAGCACCTGTGATGCCATTGGAGCGTGGCTGCGTCATTGCGCTGTACCGGCCCTGTACCCGTACCTGATGTACATGCAGTACGGTATTGTGTATGGCCGTACAGTGTAGTGCAGCCGAGAGCTGGAGCCGCGTACTTTAATGTGCACAAGAATAGTCTGTATTACTGCTCAGTCTACAGATGGATGATGACGGTTCAATACTCCGTAGAGCGACCCCAGGAGAAAAGGCCGAATGGAGGAAGATTAGGGTTTGGCATCATATTGGGCTTGCAGCGGACAAAGTACAAGTACACAGTACAGTACAGCACAAGTGACCAGCAGCAGCGTGTTGTAGTCAGCCCAAGAGGGAGCAAAGCCGTCCAAAAACAAGGGACCCGAACCTTCGTAGTCGTGCCTTTCTCGGCGCAACCAGCACGCAGCCCCAGCAGCAGGGCAGCGGGTGCTCTCCGGCTAAAGGCGATCCATCTCCACAGAAAGGCCGAAAGCTCAACCCCTGGTCCCGGCTGTCTTTTCTCCTATAGGGCTCCCCGGGCGCTGCGGGCTCCACCAGGCGCGCACTAGGGGGGAACAGAAGGGGCCCAGGCTGGTACGGGACAGCGACCTTGCGCGGCGCTGGGTTGCGGGCGCTCTCGTGCCCTGGGCTGGAGACTCGCGACCTCATGTACACGGCTGGTACAGTCCCGTACACACACACCTGCACACTGGATACAGGTACTTACTTGGACACACCAACACGCCCTGCCTGGGCTCTCCTTCTCCACCACGACCACCACTGAACCAACCCCCAAGCCCGCCGCTCCTGGTCACTGTACTGTGCTGCTGCAAGTACCGCACCGTACTGGACTGGGTGACAGAGTACTGCTGGCGCTTTGGTCCTGGGTGCTGGCTGCTTGGTACCGTCTCCATTCAATTCCTCCGCCATCAAGCATCATCCGTCTCATCCACCATTATCACCACCACCACTCTACACGGCGCTGTGCTTGCCAGCTCCTGCTATCTGCGGCCCTCACAAAATTACCCGGCTGTGGGCTTTTCCTGGCGGCAAATCCCTCCTCATTCCACGCTCATCCACTCGTCTCGGTCCATCTCCCTATTCCCAATCCCAATCCCTCACTCCATAATCTCAAACCATCTCGCCTGGCTGCCCTGGCTTGGGTCTGGTCCTTTCTTGCGTTCCTTCTGCTCTGCTCGTCTGGGTCGAATCTCCATTTCAATCTCTCGCCGTCTACCGTGCCAATTGCCCTTCTCCCTTGCGCCATCGTCGTCGTCTTGGGCCAGCGCCCACTCCGCCTATCTGCTGCCTCGTCCCTGTTTCCCCCACTCACCTCGACCCACTGGCCTGGGTGTTTGATCGGAGCAAAGGCGGTCCTGCTTTGCTGCTGTGTGCTGTTGGTGCTGGTCGGGGCGAAACCGTGAGCAGTCCCTCTTCCTGCCCTGCGCGAGGTAGCAAGTACGTAGTCAGCGAGGCCAGCCAGCGAGCGAGCGACTTTCTCCTTCGCTCTTCCCGGCTCCTTCCTCACCCAACTTCAACAACCACCAACAACCACATCAACTCACCACCACCACCGCCAAACCACCACCTGTGGTCTAGCATTCGCCATCCTGTCTGTTGAAAGAGGAGGCACAAACAGAGGAGAATTAGTAGGAGGAAATAGAAGAGGACAGGGTAAATTAGAATAAGGGAAAGGAAGGACGTCGCACACCCCGTTGCCCGACTGACGACCTCGTCTTCTCAAGCCGCCCTCAACTCCTGTGGAAATCGCCTTGGGAGCAAGAGACGACCTCATTCTCCTCTGGATTCGTTGCAATCAGTGGTTGTGCGAGCCGAGGAAGGATCGAACTTGTTCCACGTCCCCCGATACACTGATTCCACGCAATCCGGTCGCTCGTTTTGAACTTCATCAACGCTCGCTGAGCTTGGGCACGCTCCTTCTCCTGTCCCACGATGCGTGAGCATCAAACCGTCCTCGACGTCTCTCAGCCTTCCTCCGCATCCTGCGCGAAGTCGGCCAGCCGCCTGTGAGCAGAGCACCCGTCGCCTTCTCAGCGCGCCTCTGATGTGCGGTATCCTGTACACCGCACCTCATCGCGACCGTTCTGGACAGACGCCCAACGTCGGGCATCATGGACCCTCTACACATCACCGAGTTCGCCTCTGAGCGATACTTCAGCAAACTTCGACAGCTAAATGCCAACAATAACAATAACACTACCACCGCTACCGCGAGCAATGCTGCCAACGTCCCCAGTGCAGCAGAACCAGCCGCCAGAGCCGACATCTCTGGCCTGCCCTTGGAAGAGGCAAACACATTCACCCTACCCTTAGGACATCCTCGACAGCGGCATGCCCATGCTGAGATCTTAAAGCCCAGCGAGCAGAAGAAGCGATCCCTAGGGCACGATCTAGCGTCGTTACGTACCGCTCAGCGTCGCCCAACTTTCTCCGGGTCGTTTGGAAGTCTACGGTCTCGAGTCATTCACAAGTCACCACGATCGAGCATTGAGCACCAAGACGATGTCGTGGTGGACGAGATTACCGGCTCACGACGGTATGTTTCTCCCCTTTCCTGCCTTTTCTTGTGAGACTTGGCTTTGAGTTCAGGGCAATGAAAAGCTCTCAATGGCCCCCCTTATCCCCTTCCTCTTCCTCATCTTGGATGGTTACTGACCATTTCATTCTAGTAGCACGCTGTGTGACTTGTTTCTAGCACTACCTACGGAACTTAAAGCACAGATAATCTCGCCTCTTCCCATTCATACTATTCTGAGCATGCGGCTAGTATCCAAATCCTTCCATGCATTGGTCACACTCAATGAGTCCACCATTGCCCGTTATCATGTTGCTCACACTCTACCACCGTATTCACTCAGGCTTTACCCCCCACCCGACGCAAATAAGCTAAACCTTCACTATCTTTGCAGCATATGGCACCGCCTTCATGTAGCATCAAAACTATCCACTCGCATTTCCGAGCAAGCCACCAAGGAAATCTTTCTAAGGACCACTGAAGTGCAGCGAAGGGAATTCGAACCCCAGTATCAGCGAATGCGTCAGCGGCTCATGCCGCTTGTCTTTGCAATTTTTCATTTCTTTGAAACATATCGAGACCTCCATGTCCGACATCTTGCCAATCGCGGCACTCCCTTATCTTTCCAACCATTTACTTTGAATCCTATCGAATGTCAGGTGATGGCAATGTATGACGATGAAACCCTTCTCAAGGTTCACCAAGTATTTCCTTTAGTAATATCATCCTTTTCACGACGATTGCGACCTCCTTCTTACGCTGGTCGCATTGAACGATCTATCAAGGGTTATCTCAAAGATCGACCTGCCGACGAGGTCTACACCACCACGCTCGCTGTCGGAGGCCTACGACAGGCCCAACGATTCTGGGAAACGAAAGGTTACAATGCCCGACGAGCAGCGGTGGATATATGGTACGGCTTTATCACGCATGGTCCGGTCGAGCCGACGCCCAAGTCCAAGATGTCGTTGATCACCTCTCTAGGACGGAAGAAGACCTCTCCCGCGATAGATGCGGCGAGTGCACAGGCTGTGGCTGGCCATGGCATGACGAGCTGCAATGAATGGTTTTGTGTCAAGCCAACCTGTGTCTCGGCGCGGCGGTCACGGCCCCAGGATAATCTAGTTTTTAATACCAGCCTTGCGGCTGGGCCACCAATGAGCCCCTTACCTCGCGATCAGCTACAACTCCTCCTCTCAGATCTCCAACCCTTACAGAATATCTGGCTACAGACAGCAGAAGCCTTGATCCTCGAACGAAGGATTGTGGAACGACCGCAGGACATCAAGAGGAATACCCAGGTCTTGCTAGATCTGATTCGGGACGATGGTACTGTGGTTGCGGATGACTTCTTGACGCGCAATGCACTGGAGCGGACTCGTACGGTGAACACCAATGGCCAGGAGGGCATGGATAGCCCAGGGGGCGTATCTGACTGAGAGTCGAGTCAGGCAGCATTTGACAGGGCGTTTTTGTCTCCATTTCTTTTGTCGCATATTATTTTTCTATCTTATATAATTTGGAGCGATCAGGGCTTTGTGCTGGTTGGACAGTGCAGCGGCGTCGGGGTGTATGGCATTTGGGTATAGATATCATCATACATGCTTTGTTTTTGGAACGGATTGAGCATCCCTGTTCTAGGATGCCGAAAATTTCTCCTTGTAGCGCTTGTGTTATTTTAAGGGGTGGGCAGGTAAGAGACCGGGCGGGAAGCAAATGGATGGCACACAATCTATAATCTAGGTTTTGGAACTCTCAATTACCAGATCAATAAACTTGGATAAGAGCGAAGCAGAAAAAACTTTGGTCATTTGCATTATATGGTATCATGTGACAACCTTTCTGCCCCAGACATAATATAAAAATATATACTTCAGTCCCGGCCCATGCCTGCTGAAATAGCAATGATAATGATATAGTGAGAATATAAACGCCTGAACCCCCAGAATCCCTCGCTGACGAAAAAAGTCCCATGCATTTATTCGTGGAAAAAGTCCCTTTCACGACCGAGCATGATGATCTCGGTACGGATTATTGCCTATTCCCGACGATGTCCTATATCCAGTATTGCTCCCAGGACGAGAAGCTGCTTGAAGCAGGTTCCCCATGGAAGTATCGAATCCGCTGCTATTCAAGGATGAAGTCGTGCCATATGATCCCGTGTTACTGGTTCCTGCGCGCGATACTCCCACCCCAGCCCCCATTCCATATCCTCCAACACCACTCCGCCCCAGCTGTTCAAGAGTGGGCAGGTCTATGAACGTTGGATCATATGGAGTATTATTAGTGTATGTGTTCTGCTGCGTCGCTTGGGCCTGTGTTGTTGTTATTGCGGTCTGTGGCTGCCTTGTATTGAAGACTGCCGCCGACTGTTGAGGTAGGTTATGCATGTTTGTAACTCTGTAGTTGTTATTTACTTGTGGGTAGGAAGAGGTGTTTGAGAGAGAAGAGTGATTGGCTTTGTATGACTCTGCCTGAGAGAAGGCAGAAGACGTTTGGGGAAGGCTGTGCGGGCTATTGGTTCTATAAACGCTCTCTGATTGAGGAAATTGCGAGCTCGACCCAGCTAGAGAATGTGTCCTAGAGCCTCCAAAGCTACTGTTGGTTATCGGTGGTGAGGCTTGCTGTGGGCTATACTGTTGCGATGATGTGTTTGAAGGGTACTGTTGACTATAACCCAGTCCTTGATTTGAGTAAAAATTAGATGGGGTTCTCGTGGAGGAGTTCTTTGCCATTTGCTGACTGTCTTGCTTATCACTCTGCTGGGTTTGTTGAGGAAGATGCTGTGCCACTGCAGTTGCTTTTGGCACTTCATGTGGCTGTCTCTGTACTTGCTGAATCTGTCTTTGAATCTGTTGTGAAGGTCGCTGTCCCTGATGCTGTGGTGTTTGCTTAGGTGGTGACGCCGCCATTTGATGCTGCGATCGCTGTGGTAGTTGAGGTTGCTGTTGTGATATTGTAGGCGTACGGTTACGATTTTGTTCATTTTGTTGCTGAAGGCTAGCAAATCGTTCATACTGAGCATCAAGCCCACCAATTGAAGGCTGAGAGACAGGCACAGCTTGATTAGATGCACTCCCCACAGAATCTGGAAGTGTACTTTGTGAAGTTGAAGGGGATATATCGCTAACATGTGTGGGTTGGGTTGGAGCGGGTGCATTCTGACTAGGAGGTTTGGGCTTCCGTTGCCTTTTGATAGGCTGCACACCAAGCGTAGAGCTACCTGAGGGATTCCACTGCAGAGGGTTTTGACTCTGATGCAGAATATTTTGGACATCTTGAGAGAGACTAGCGTTGTTGGCAGTTGCGGCCGTAGCCGTAATTTGAGGTTGCTCCGCTACGCTCGTGCCCAATAAGTTAGGAGTATCTAATTGCTGCATGGATGCAGAAGGCCGTTTTCTCTTGACACCCGCAGCCTGTGTGGTAATCGCAGCAGCCTGATTTAGACCGGTAGCATTGAACGTCTGCGTCGATTTCTGTCCTCGAAAGGCTTCAAGGACGGCCCTTTCTGCAGCAGAAAGATCCTCCATCTGAGTAGTGCCGACTGAGGGTGTCATTCGTTTGCCCCAAGTCTCATTCTCCCAAAGTGGCTTTGGATAATTAGATTGGGATTGGTCAGAAGTACTCGTTGGGTCGATCACGGGATGGCTGGATTTATGGGCAGAATCAATCATTGCCGCCTGTGGCTGAGAGTGTTGTGGTAATGAAACTTGCGAATGAGTAGTTTGAAGCATCTGGACTGGTGGCTGTGGGGGCTGCAGTGTTTGATCAGTGGTTGACGTAGATTGATGCGCGTTAGGTGCAGTTGGTGTGTCTTCAGGACCTGCGGCTACATTCTTATTCTTATTCTTGGACCCTTTTGGTCTCCCTCGGCCTTTCTTCACAGACATAGTTACATTGGCAGAATCTGATTCGGGCTGTTTATTAGTTCCAACCGGTGTCGATTGAGCTTGAACTTCTGTGCTTTTCTGAAGCCCAGAATTGATGTCTCCAGCTGCTGTAGCTTCTAGCATCATATCCAGATTTTGACTGGGAGCTGATGTAGTAGCTCTGGGTATATCCCAGGTAGGAGGAGTAATCGTAGTTCCTGAGGGGCGATATGGCTCCCCATTACTTCTAGCCGATGACGAAACATCTGGAGTTCCTTGAGCAGCTGGAGGGCCTGCAGCAGGAGGCTGAGCATTTTTACGTGGCCTACCTCTGCCTCTTTTCTGAGGGGGCTGAGGTTCCTGAACCTTTGGTGGTTCGGTGACCTTCGAGGCTGGTGGTAGAACTGGAGTCTCGACACGTCCATTCAACTCTGGTCTTGACGGTTCTGGTAATTGAGGAGCCACCGAATTTCTAGCAACCTCGGGGGTCCTAACTTGTTCAGGAATTCTAGATACTTCAGAACCATTTGTCACGTTTGGGAAAATCTCTGCTAGCCAGCCAACAAAAAGCGCTCCTGACTCTCTTGTATTCGCGCTTTCTGGAAATATTCCATCTTCAGGAGGAGGAGCGCTTGGGATGCCACCAAAGTAAGCAACTGCTTTACAGAGCTGGTCAACCACTGTAAGTGGAGCGATGCTCCGCAATAATGTCAACAATCGTGCCTGCTCCTGTTTAACCTCATCCGGAGCTAACGCCCGCCCTCGTGGTTTGTGATAGTCTGGTGGCCCGACGCGACCAAATTGACTTCCACCGCTCGTCATCTTCGGGGATATATCATCTACAGCTGCTGTGGTTGCTCTCTTTCGAGGAGGAATGTATTTGTCTTGCTGAGCGGCCTTCGCACGTGAGACAGTGCCTTCACTCGTCCTCTGAGCGGCAGCACCGCGTTCAGCAGCAGTGTCTCTAGCTGGACTTTCGTTCTTTTTTGACAGTGCTAATCCCATATGCATCACTCCGAAATTTCCCTTTTTCGTATCTGTTTTACCCTTCAGCTTGCTTGGTACGGGATTTCGGACTCGTCCGTCGCGGTTAGGGCCAAGCTGCCTCGTGAGGACAAGATTAGATGGGGATTCGGTGATATCTTCAACAGATTCGTCGAGTCCAGTTGCTGAGGACCCGTTTGTGGATAGTGCAGGCACGCTCTGTTCCTGCGGCGCGATGGATGGTGCCGCAGATGGTCCATCTTCTAACTGCCGATACGATGATGCGCGAGGTGTTGGGAACATTGAGTCCCGATTGAGGTTTTCTGAAGACTCCCTGCGGTCTGCGCCGGGTGGTCTTCGCCCTGCCTCTTGATTGATGGGCGCGGTGTGAGGCTGGAGGTCGCTCTGGACGAACTTGGTGATGCGGAATTGCCCGAAAGAGGAAGTGCTGTTCGTTACAAGAGGGGCGCGTGCCTCGGTGGCTGTTGCCATCCTCGTACAGTGCACGATTCTGCTATCGCCATCTCATGGCACATCAGTCGAAGAGCTGCCAGTCTGGAGTAGAGAGGGCTGCGGTAGCTGCGTGCGACCAAGCAGTGCGGCCACAGCTGGCTGGATGGTTCGTTCTTTCCTGTGCTCGTCTACCGCTCCGCATCCAACCAGACGCTCACTGAGCCAAAACCCAAGCAGAGCGGCACAGACAACACGTCCTGTCAGATTGGGCATGACTAATCAGCCACCTCTGGCAACTTCAGCGATTTACGACGCATGAGGATGGCTGTTTGCCACAGTTTAACAACATATTTTCTTGCTGTGGTCCTACAGTTGTGGGAAATATGTAGGGGAGGACGTCAAAACTACTATGAATGTTGGCAGGTTCGAGAGAGGGAGGACGCAGAAACACCTGCAACTCGCCTCGTCTCTCTTGCCCTTCGTCATATGCCCCTTTACCCACCATAACTCTGATTAATTGCACGAGGATGATATCTATGTCACAAACCATTGTTCACCTGCTCTTACGTTTATCCTTAAAAGAAAGAAAGAAATGCCTATATAGTCATTATAATACAGAAACACGCGCCTTTATTATTCCCAACCGCCCAACGAACTGACATGATAATATGCACTATGCTTTCACATTCCATAAATCCTGCCTCCAGCCCTTAGCTCTAATCCGTTTGCTGGCGGACTTGCTACCCGGTTTGTCGGATGTGATAATAAGTAACTCTTTGCTTGCGGTTGCAAACATCTCCACTAATTCTTGCATTCGTCCAGTCTTGACGAAAAGCTCCAGCAGGTCGGAACCTTCCGTGGCTATAAGCGCTGACAGATCCATGCAATCCATGAGGAACTCTCGGGTTAACATGCCGCCTGCATACTGCAAAGTGCAGATGTAGGCTAATATCGTTTCCGGGAGATAGGCTTCTCTAAGAAGGAGGAACTCGCGTTCATCTAGTTGGTAACCCGGTCAGTCATTGAGCTGTAATTTTCATTTATAGGTACTTCAGCTTACCTTGCTGACTAGAGAGAAGCCATTCTTTTAGTAATGGCTGGATAATACTACGCATGGGACCAACTGCTTGCGCAAATTGTGTTCGGCATTCCTTTTTCATTATTGGCGAAGTCTCCCTACGTAGTTGATTAGATCAAGGATATTGCAGGAACATTAGAATGACTTACTCCTCGTATGCATCTGCGAGGCTCCTAAGCGAATCTATGTTATCAAGTAGAATGACAAGCGACTCGAGCTCTCTGTAGCTCTTTGCTTCAGCATACAGATACTTCTTTAAGAGTCTCTTCTGCTCCGCTAAGCCATCAAGGAGTTCGGTGAGATCTTGATCATCCTCGTTTTCTGCGTCTAGGTCCTCCAGCTCAACTTCTTGTCCAAGAATAGCCGGAGTTTTCATTCGAGCTATTTCAGCACTCGGCACTCTGGAAGCTAGCAACCGGGCTGCAGTGAGATGCATATTTTCTAGGACGTATTAGCAAAGTCTCAACCTTAACCCAATAATACTTACTGAAAAAACGAAGATAGAGCATAGTCCCAATAGTGAAGACCTCACTCCATAGTCCATCAACTAGTAAATACCATTCGAGACTTCTTATGAACAGCATGTCGATCCTCTCGACATTCATATTATCGCCACCAAGAAAGTGTTTTCTTATCTTCCGCTCGCTTCCTTCAGACCTGCTCTCGAGGATTTTGAAGTTCCCTGTTGCTGGGTACTCTTCATTCCGGTCCGGATAATCAGAAAATAGATACCGTGACTGAAACTTAACAAACTGCTGTACGTCCAATCCCAATTCGCGCATAAGTTTTATTTGGGTAACCCGCTGATCATGATCGGTAATGTCGATGAGATTCCTACTAAGGGTCGCATATCTTCGTGCTCCCGAGAGTTGAGAGCAATAAAGGGGTATTAATTCTTCTTTGCCCGCGAGTCGTAGGAAACTAATGTAGGAAACAATAACATTTTCGACGACACTCTGGTGCGAGATTCCACCCAGATCTAAATCTAGCCCCTTGAACACTAGTAAAATATGAGTTAGTACTCTTAAGCTATCGTGGTCATCCAGCGCAATGTATTTTGTAATATTTTCGTCTTTCGGTTGTTCGGTCGTGGATGGTATAAGGTTGGAGACTCCTTCCGCATTCGCAAATTTCGATAGTGCCAAGCCTTGTTGATAAATGAAGTCTTGAAATTCATCAGCAATCAACACCCCTTGAAGCATCTTCATAGGTTTAACGGTTTCCATCTTCGTCCGCGGATCCAGCTTCAAACTTTCAATAAGTCTCTTTCCTGCTGTATTTGGATCACCGTGAAACTGAACAGCATCGAATACGCTAAAATTGCCCGTATTGCCCACCATCGATGACTGAGGATAATGAGTCTGAATAAAGTTGTCAAATTGTGCCCTTAACATCGCATTGTAGTGAGTGAAAATGAAGTCGTCCCATGTCCGACAAACTGGCTCCACACTAGAAACATCACCACTCAAAATGCCATAAACAGCTCGTTCATATTCGTCTCCTCCTCCCTTCCTAGCAAGAGCGAAACACATCCGCCTCCAGAGAATGCTAGATGCAGGATCCCTGATATCATTCTCGCCTCCAGTTTGTGACTTCTCATCAGGCAGTCCGGACATACTAATAGCTCTCCACACCTCTGTCCGTTCTATGCACCATTCCCTAACTTCAGCAGGACTTCTTCCTCGACGGAGCATCTCATAACAACCGAGCCAGATTGCTCGCTCAAAATACTCGTCTTGTACTTCCAATTTTTTGCCTTGCCTAGTTTTTGAATCCGGATCAAGTTGTGTTACCAGCGGCTCTGTCTTCGAGGAGTTGAGATGAGAGCTATCATCTATCGGCAGGACAGAATCCTGGTTATCGGGCCAAATAGCCATTCGTTTCCGATTCTTAATTGCTGCTTTAGTATGAAGCCAGCCGTGGGCCACAATATCACCCCTTTCCGCGTTCTGCTGGAGTTCCTGAACCAAAACGTCGATATCTTCCCCTGAGTCATCAGCTGTATCTTGTAGCCATCGTAGAACGGTTTTACGTTCTACAGCTAGCTTGTCTGACTCTAGGAAGCTCTCCCAGACTTCCCGTTCTGAAGAGAATCTGTGAATTCGAGTAGATTTTGACGTTAGCTCTAGAGCATTGTTATTTGATCCGGTAACACGAAGATGGATAAGCCGTCCCAATAAATCCCAGGTTTGGGCTTCTTGTTCCCACCTCTCAAGATCTTCCAACGTGGTCTTTTGTTCCAGATCAGAACCCTCCCCGTCGTCCAGATCCTCAGTGTCCATGTCTTCATCGTCTTGCGTTATCTTAAAACCTCGCATTTTCTTCCTCCATCGCATGCCATCCCTCCTGCGTTTCTCTGAAGCGTGTTGCTCACGCAATCGATTAAGAGTTTCAATGGCAATGCCATGATACATATTAATCAGGCCGAAGGCTAATTCATGCATTTCATCTTTATTTGTTGCCCTCAAAGGATTATACCCGTCAAGTACCTCGGCAAAGCGTTCCACCTCGCGCCCAACACGGTTCGCAGCTTCGCGTAGAGGATGCAAAATGTCTTCGTGGTCTTCAGGGCCATGGAGTCTATCTCGACCTGGAATGAGGAGGTTAGTAAGGTCATCTTCGCATGAACAGAGACGTGGTAGTGAAGTTGTGACAGACCATCTTTTGTCTCATCCATCCTCGACCTCATTTCAACCTCATCGTACGACGAGGGAGGCTCTTCAGAAGCTTCCCTCTCAGAAAGTAGCTCGGGTTCCTAAATCTTGTAAATATTTGCACCCGAATTAATTGATCTGCGGCTAGATGCATACCCCTACGAATTGCCAGCTAGGCTCACGGCGATTCTATAAAAAGAAAGTCAGCTGCTGTTCTCTATTTCTCCTCGAGAAGCTTCATACTGGATGAGACCGTCCACGTCCATCGCCGTACGGTGCAAGCGCGACGTTGCTACGCGTTAGAGGAGCCATTGTTCCGGTCAGCCTTGTTACAGGGCAAGCTTAGTCTATATCATTGAAAAAGCCGATACCACGTCCTAGAATTCAGTAAACAAATCCGCTAGGATTACAGTAACTGCCATGGATCCAGAAGATAAAAATGACGATGTCGCATAGCTGATTGAGAAAGTAACCAAACGAGTTTAGCGTGGTTTACACTCGCAGCAGCCTTAGGTTCGAGGGCGCGATGGGTGCCTGCATCACAAACAGTCCAAATTAGTCCTAGCGCAGCTTAGTTGGTTCCACGCAATAAATGTTTTCAGTCGTCCTCCAAAAACCGTTTCTTTTCTCACATAATGTCAATGGCGAATCTATTTAGAGTCTCGGATCAAGCCTCCTTTGGAGTAACCATCAGTGCTTGTTCAGGTCCTTAGGCCTCTTGCGCGCTCATGATCGCCTAGAGAAGAATAGACTCTTCCTGTTCACGTTCCCGGACCTTTCATACAGGGCTGACGGTGGGCAGCAAACTTGAAGCGTCACATATCCATGTTCATGGTATGTATTGTATCTCTTGAGGTGCTATGAAAGTTTATACATATCCCCTCCTAGTCATATCGTAAATAATCTGAGAGGGTCTCAGTCTCAGTCGTGCAGTACTCGCAAGCTTTATTTATGAAATAATATGTAAATGCCCCATCCGATACCTGTTCTGTGATGCCATTATCGGGAAGTAGGACTCTCAGCCATTTGCTTCATTTTCAGCCTTAATAATTGTGGCTTAGGACAGCTCACAGTTTTTGCATCATCTCCATAGGTGTCGTAGAATGCCCTGCAGCATTCATAAAGCGCACTAACCTGTGCTTTGCACTTGCTTTCGTCATATGAATTTTTTGCTAGGCAATCTAATATAGTCAGTTTGTATGTCCACTGCTTGCTCTCGTCATAGTGCAATGTTATTCCTTCCATTGTGGTGAAAAGCGTGAACTCCCTAACCTTGGATGGCACACTTTGGATTGCCTTATGTTAGTATATGTGTTGTCAAACAAGATAGAACAGATAGGTAGACGTACAGCGCGGGGATGGCAAGGAGGACCTGTCTCCAGATCTTTCTTTGATGCCTATACAAAGAGGTCGTTAGGCGTGAATTCAGAGCAATCAGGCGTAGTGACATCAGATATCCGATATCCAATATCAATAGGCTAGTTTACATACCATAAGTCCAGACTCCAGATGAAAATCCAGCGAATATATATAACTCGAAGTGTCTCAGCCAACAAGAGATCAAAATTGATAAATTAACAGGGCTCCAGAGAAAATAGATATTTTACAAGAAGAAATTCCAATTCATCCTGGTTTTTATGACCTCTTTCTTGTCCAACTTTTCAAATCGCTAGTAAGTAACCTGCCTGGCCAGGCTTGCGCCACCAATCGCGCGTACCTCTTTGACTTCCGTCTTCTTCCCCCCACCACTCCTCCATCTTCCCCAAACGCAACACGTTTTACACGGTCCCTGCAGATACATCACCACCAATTTTCCGCTTAGACAGTGTACGTGCTAGATGAGTTCATCATCACAACTTGATGCTTTACGCGCACTACAGCTAACATCACCAGTAGCCTCGCGCTTTGCAAAGCCTCTCTACAGCCACCCTTGACTCAACATGTCTGGTTCAGATGAGAATGGAACACCCGGGACCGGTGAAAAGCCTGAGGGTCAGCCAGTCAGCGAGCATCTAAACATCAAGGTCACAGACAACAATAATGAGGTCTTCTTCAAGATCAAGCGCACTACTGCTCTGAAGAAGCTTATGGATGCCTTCTGCGAAAGGCAGGGCAAAGCACCCAACTCCGTCCGCTTCCTTTTCGATGGTAGTCGTGTGCAGCCCAGTGACACGCCGGAATCGGTGAGTTTAGTCCAGTTGATACGATAGGCTGAGTATGGTGGAGGAGAGATGTCTTGGGATTCACAGTGTCTATTTTCCTTTGGAACACAGGATGCTAACGTTTGCAAATTAGCTCGACATGCAAGATGGAGATTGTTTGGAGGTCCACCAGGAGCAAATCGGCGGTGCACACTGAGTATCTTTAGGGAGGCATGCGGATATGACTGGCTGCGGAGGAGGAGTTGATAAGGTGAATATCATCGTTCGCGTCTCGGGAAAAGGTCTGGGATTTCAAGGGTTTCCATTTCCAAACGGCGCATATGGCGTCTCCTTGCACAGCGTGAGGACCTTACCTCTGCATGGAAATATCGGTGATAAGGCTGGCTTGCATTAACATCATTTTTGACTCTAGTCATTCCTTGTTTCGTGACACAAGGCTAACGTTGTGAATGGAGCGTCACACAGTACTAGGAATAAAACGTGAAATGCACATTCTTCGTGTTTACGGCCAGGCAAAAATGTCATAGAGAGATCCTCTAAAGCAAATAGGTCAGATCAGTGATGAAAGGCGTGGCAAATACTGAATAGTTTTTGTGTTTAGCGATACACTAGTCTAATGTATGATAATTTCAATAACTTGAGACCCTTCAAGGCACCAAGTCTAGTCGACCACGAGATATGTAAAACCTATAGCACTGATGCTGGCTTTGTTCTAGCGCATAGGCAGGCTTGGAAAGCCCGGGTGTTTTCCTGTGCCTGCCATTGATTCAATATGCCGCCGGCAACTTATCAGAAACGATCGATATATATTAGCAGAGAAGTCTGGAATTATATGCAATTTCGATGTCCATAATTGAAATGATGGAAGCAAATATGCAAAGAAATTATTGTTAATTGGTATTGCTTTCTGAATTGTATATCTGACCAAGCGGTTATGCCTGTCTCTACTAACCATGACAGAATCCTCTTTTCTTTCCATTAGCACCAACCTACCTCAAACCACCCATTGTTCATAAACATGATGAATCATCGTAGTCCTCCGAAACAAACGCATATCCTATTCTATATGCTCCGCACTGCCATGCAGCTTTCAACCGTAACCTTCTCTCCTCGGCAGTCACCATTCTCTGTTGAAACAGGATGAATAGAAGAGCTGTATCCAAGAAAATATGCTGAGATCGTATATATATTTGTGAAAATTATCCTCATCAAAGTCTGGTGCCCCCGAATTAATCCTCCCACATAGCAGCCTTTGCTTTCTCGGCCTCTTCCTGAGCTTTGGCAGCAGCCTCTTTCTCTTGGTTCCTCTTCTTCATCTCTTTCTCCCTGACGGCTCTGTCATAAGCTCTCTGCTCCTCGGTTTTCTTTGGAGCTCTAACTCCTAGAGCACCAGCTATTAATCGTCTTGCGACGGCATCTGTCTTCTCTGGGCGCGAGTCTGATCGCTCCTGCCTTGTACCAGGAGCTCCATCTATGTCATAACCATAAGGATTGGTAAAACTCTCTGGACTAGCTTGAGAGATCGTTGGAGAGATTGGCGTGGGTGGAGGAGCGTTTGGGAAAGCGGATGTCTGTTGTGGTGAAGGCGCTTTATCAGTCTCCTCTCCACTGGAGAGGTCTTCGTCCTCCCATGAGTCTGCAACAGGCTGTTTTTTCTTGGATGATTTCTGGTTTGGCTTTTCTATGGATAATTTGTCTAAAGATGTTTCGAGCCCTGAAGATAGCATTAGTGCATGTATACTAAACCAGAAGTTATGTACTATTTACGGCTAACGCCACCTGAGGTTGTGGCCATGCTGCAAGATTCTGTATACAAATTCTAACTCCAAGGAAACAGCTTAAGTATCCAAAAATGAACTATACAGCTATGTTCAAACAGTTATGAGAAATTCCAAAAGTCTGGAAATTCCAGTCCAAAAGCATATCACATGAGAAGTAATCTCCACAATTGCGGAGAAGTAATCCTCCTATGCCAGATTACGGTACCTCAGGCACCAGATGCGGGGTTAAATACGCCGCTGCCATCACTATCAAGACTTGTACTGGGGATTTAACAGTTCTTATTACTATATTTTAGAATAACTACAAAATATCAAACGCAAATCCTATAGGCATATCTGCTGCAATTCTAAAATCCAAGATTCATATCCTAGTTACAACATAAGTTATTATTAAAGCAATGGCTATGAATATTAGCCTACTAGTTAAAGAGGTGCTCCTCGCATATTGTTCCCAATAATTAAGCATAGTTACACGAACACTAGGATTTATTCATTGATTTGTCTGAGATCGCGATATGACTTTCTCAACTGGCGGGGATTTCTTGCATCTGCTTATGCAATGGGCTTCGCCTCCAGTTCCTGGGATGTGCTGTACCTGATCATCTTACTCAATCTCCATTTTATTCCCGTCTAGGACCGAGGTAGGTCTCACCGTTACAATCCGTCACTCTCCGTCCTTTATTCCCTTAATTCTCGTGCAATTGCATCTCTGATACTTGATAGTTTCAGTATTAAGCTTTGCTCGTGCTCATGTTAATTAAGGTCTTCTTACACGGTATATAGCTACCTCTTTTGCTTCTCCACATTCTTTACTATGGTTCATCGTATACCAAGGCTGCGGGGTTTTGTATCCTCATCTCGGCCACAGCGCGCCCACTTTAGCAGTACAGCTTATCGAAGGTCATATGAGGATACGATATCGAATTTAAAAATTGGCAACCATACAAGAGTCATCTTCCAAGGTTTTACTGGTAAAACATCTCCCATTGTGTGACTGAGTTCCCGGCTAACTGGCGTATTATTGATAGGGAGACAGGTATGATATTTTATATAGCCCACTCATCATTGTTTCTGGAATATTAATCACTGATAATTAAGTAAAGGCAACAGCAAACGCTAAGGAGTCAATTGAATGGGGAACGAATATTGTGGGAGGGGTGACTCCCGGAAAAGAGGGCGAGCACCTTGGGTTGCCCGTACTCCCTACAGTCCGCAAAGTATGTAGAGTAAATACTTATCAATATACCGGGCCTCTAACTGTTTTACTCGTGTAGGCCATGGAGGTATTAAAGCCCGATGCAACCGGCATCTATGTAGCGGCGCATCAGGCTCCCGCTGCTATTGAAGAAGCAATAGAAGCGGAAGTACCCTTGGTTGTAGCTGTCGCAGAACATATTCCAATTCATGACATGATGAGAGTATGTCACTCATACTTGTTTCTTGATAAATGCTCACATGACTAGATACACTCCATGCTGAAGACTCAGTCCAAATCCCGATTGGTAGGTGCTAATGCACCGGGAATTATATCTGCAATCGGGAAATGCAGAATTGGATTCCAGCCTCTCCCTTGTTTCACTCCTGGAAATATTGGGATTATTGCCAAATCTGGAACTTTAAGCTACGAGGGTACGTCCACATTTAGTAATAGAAGAGTTGTATGCTAAAGAGAGTTATAGCTGTGGCATCAACTACAAGGGCCGGGTTTGGCCAGAGTCTGTGCATAGGAATGGGAGGCGATGTACTAGCAGGGACCAATTTTGTCGATGCCTTAAAGATTTTCGAGCATGATAATGACACAGATGGCATTATCCTAATCGGAGAAATCGGAGGAAATGCAGAACTAGATGCCGCAGACTGGATTCGGGAGTACAGAAAACGATCATCGAATCCAAAGTGAGGAACTCTCATGGTTGTAGAGAGAATGAAACTGATTTACATTTTAGGCCAATTGCAGCCCTCATTGGAGGTATCCAAGCGCCCCCTGGCCGTGTGATGGGTCATGCGGGAGCATTTACCCTTCCTGGCGAGCCAGGAGCGTTGCAGAAAATCAGAGCCCTAGAAGGTGTTGGAGTCACGATGGTTAATCATCCAGCTAAGTTTGGGGAAGCATTCAAAACGCTACTGAAAACCTCGAACCCTACCACTAAAAATGGTCCTGGCTCGGTTTCTTCGCAGCGTAGAGGGTTGCATACGGCAAGTCGGCTCCGGCCAAGAGCGATACCTACCTTGATCCGCGGGAATCATGAATTAAAGCGCTATTTACACATTCGGGAGGATCTCGCCTTGAATCTTCTACGAGAAGCAGGTATCAATGCTTCAGAGTATTCGGGAAAAGGGATCCAACGGTTGCTGGCTGTAACTGTTGATCGATCCAATCTTTGTCCGTGTATTCTTGCGTCGCCAACAACGGATCTCGACCAGGTGCAGAGCATGAGCAGAAAGTTCCCGTTTGATTATAGAAAAGGCTTCGAGCCTAGTCAAGTAAGGGAACTTGCTGAACATCTACAGCTCGGCGAAGGAGGCAAGCAGCAGGTCCTGAAGCTAGTCAATGCGCTGGTGGACTTATATATGAAAAAGGAGGCGATTCTTCTGGAGACCAAGATTGTGGAGCGGCTGGGGGATGTAAAGGTGACGGGGGCGAAATTCATATTTGATGATGCAGCCTTTCGAAGTTCCAAGAGGCAGGGAGACATTCACGCTCTCAGGAGGCTGGAGGATGAGAACCCGGTGGAGCTGGAGGCAGAGAAAGATGGCATCGTGTACATCAAATTGGCGGGAGACGGGAACATAGGGACCCTGGTAAATGGCGCCGGACTGGCCATGAACACGGTCGATGCACTGGCGGACGCTGGAGGGAAAGCCGCCAACTTCCTGGATACCGGGGGCAAGGCCACCAGCGAGACAGTCAAGAAGAGCTTCGAAGCCATCCTGCAGGACGAGCGGGTCAAGGTGATCTTTGTCAATATATTTGGCGGGCTGACACTGGGAGACATGATCGCGCGGGGAGTCCTACTAGCATTCAAGGAGCTAGATATGAGATTGCCTGTGGTGGTGCGAATCCGGGGGACGAACGAGAAGGAAGGGCAGAAGATTGTGAGTATAGCAGTGTCTCTGGTCTCCAAACACAGTTGCTAATCCCTTTTTTCCTAGATAGCGGAGAGCGGCCTTGCGCTGCACGCATTTGATGATTTTGAGGAAGCAGCGGCAAAGGCGATTGAGCTGTCTAACAAAAGCGAGCCGAGTGCATAGATGACTGGATCCTTTTTACCCTGTAGCGGGAGAACTAGAGATTAGAGATTAGATGATAGGGAGACGTGTACTGTACAATTAACGCTTTAACATGCCAAGCCATTGCTGTGCTGACACTTGAAGAGTAGAGGAATCTTTGAGATACCCCAAAACGTAAGAAGAAGGCCTCGGAGCCACGGGAGGGGATCATGCCAAGCAGGGCGGATGTGGGGGCACCGAAGAGGTAATTGGTTGCTGGTGTGAGCGGAGTCGGGACACCCGAGTTGGATAGCCAGACGCAGGGCCGCGATGACGTTGGCTCTGCAGTACTGTACTTGCAAATGCACAGTGTTTTGGTCTTAAGGACGGGAACAAATGTACCATCCTCTTAGATGCCTTCTTAGGAAAGAGTAGTCCTGCCCCTTCGTACACGATACGGCCGTTCTTCCTGGCGTTCATGCGTCTGATGGTTCAATCTGCCGTAGTCCTGTCAGCAATTAAAACCAGAGGAAAGCATGGCGTGCTGTCTACCATGGCACATAAGGACCGTACCGGCATGACAGAGTAGCACCACCAACCCGGCGGGACAGCGCCAACGGGTAACTTCAACCTTAAAAATGGCCTGCAGGCTGCATGGTCAGACCGTACCGTGTACAACCCGATACCGTACAAGTACTGTACATCAACGTGCCAGTTGCAGGGGCAAAGAGGTGAAGGATTGCAGTGAACTGTGTACGAGTAATGGTTCGAGCCCTCGACGAAATCGAGTCCCTGCGAGCACGTCACCGGATCTCCCTAGGCCCGACGGAGCCTAGCCGTACCTCATCTGTGCCACAGTGCCGCCACAAGCTGGCTGTTGAGGCGTCGAGGGCGTGTGTGGCTGGCGCGGGCTTACCCCGGATCAGCTTGGCGCGCGACCGGGGCCACATCGGGGCGCACCACCAGCCCCGTGGATCCACGATCCAAAGCAACTCCAGAGGCGATCCAGGGATTCGTTGACGTACCTTGACCGGTTTCTTACGTACAACACTTTCTTGGTGCTGTAACTTCTCTCCCCAATAGCAACTGGTTGAGATGGCCCAACGGGAAAGTATTAGAAAAGGGCAAGAGGGGAAAATAAAGGGAGAACAAAAGAAGCAAGAAAAGAAGACCGGTCGCTTTCCTCTCCCGCCGGGCCAAACTCGAATCAGGGAACCGGCGCATAAGGTGGGAAGGCAAGCTTAGCCCGGTATCCTTGGACTGGCACGGCCGGTCAGAGTGTGAATTGCCCATCCACAGTACAAGAAGGTTCTTTGGCTGCTTCTTGAGTACAAGTACAGTACCAGCAGAAAAGTACAAGTATCCGGCACAGTCCACCACATGCTTGGGTTCCTTGTTCCTTGTACTTGACCCTGTTACAGCTGGCTTTTCGAGGAGACCCTGCGGGTTCCACTCTCCACGCTGCGATCTGCGCCTTGAAATCTCTTATCAATCTGCTTCCATCCCTGCTCGTGCTGCTCCCGTTTAAATACGGACCGTAGAACTCTCAACTCGCTCTCCTGAGATCTTCCAAACTTCTCGTCTCCTCGCATATCTCTCTTGTGTTGATGTTGACTGGAGAGTAAGTGAGAGACTGTCTGAAGCCCTGAGTGATATAGAGACAACATCTCCAGGACTCCTCTTCTCGTGGCCAATGCAGTCAATTGCAACCTCGACTCTAGAACTCGCCCACAATACTATCATCGTCCACTTCCCTTCTCGCAAGTGGCGTTGAATCACCGAAAGCACCGACTAGCAACCTCTTAAACGAACCATTGGTCTCCGGTACCAGGATCGAAAATGGATGAAAAACGAATGTCGGGTGCACCCGATACCACTGGCGCTGACATCGACTCTGAGAAGGGTTGGAGAGGCCGTTTTGGCGGCAGCGATGTCAAGGTGGGCGGTAGAATTGCGCCAGTCTTGCCCCATCTGAGTGCCTACGACTTCAGCAGCGATGAATCCAGCTCGGATATTCTGGGCCGCCAGATTGAGCTCGAGGCTGATAATGCCATCAAGTACAGAACGTGCAGCTGGCCAAAGGTAGGCGCACTTGCCATCTCTCTCCCTATTGGAGCTCGGCTCCAACCCCAAGAGAGCTTGTGCTAACAAGCTTTTGTGCCTACAGACGGCTGCGCTGCTCTTTTCCGAGTACATCTGCTTGGCAATCATGTCCTTCCCCTATTCATACTCCGTCCTGGGCCTCGTGCCCGGCCTCATCCTCACTGTGGTTGTTGCCGCCCTTGTCCTGTACACGTCCCTGGTCTTATGGTAAATCAGGATTCAATTCTCTGAACGGCTCACCGTTGCGTGCTAATCAATTAAATTAGGGAATTTTGCCTTCGACATCCTGAAGTGCGAGATGTATGTGATATCGGCCAGATGCTCTTCTGGGGCAAGCAGTGGGCATGGTATGCCACTGCCGTCATGTTCATCCTGAATAACACCTTCATTCAGGTACGTTTCATCACACTCTAACCACACCGGCTATTAGTTTGAGTGGTTGGGTTAATCTTTTCAATTAGGGACTCCATGTTCTTGTCAGTGCCAAGTACCTTAACACCATCACTAACCACAGCGAATGTACCGTGGTCTTCGCCGTCATTGCCACGATCATATGCTGGCTCTGCTCACTTCCCAGGACATTCAGCATGCTCTCTAAGCTAGGCACTGCTTCGGCTTTTTTCACGTTCATTTCGGTGCTTTTGGCCGCCATATTCGCAGGAATTGAAGCACATCCGGCAGGTTACAATCCCGATCCCAACTTCGTTGATCCTGTGACCGGAATTCACGGGGGTGAACCCATTGTTACAGCATTTCCAGTCAAAGGAACAACCTTCGTGGCGGGAATGAATGCTTTCCTGAACATCAGCTATACTTTCATCGGTCAAATAACGCTCCCGAGCTTCATTGCTGAGATGAAAAATCCACGAGACTTCCCCAAGGCACTTTGGGCCGTGACCATTGCCGAAATCATTGTATTCAGCTGTGTTGGAGGCGTTGTGTATGGTTATACAGGAAACCAGTACAACACATCTCCCGCATTTGGCTCCCTTGGCAACGATACCTTCAAGAAGGTGTCATTTTCATTCATGATCCCCACCCTGATCTTCCTGGGTGTGCTTTATGCCTCTGTTTCAGCGCGGTTCATCTTCTTCCGGATGTTTGAGGGATCGAGACATAAGAGCAGCCACACTGTGGTAGGCTGGGGTACTTGGGCCGGGATCCTTCTTGCTACTTGGATTGGTGCATTCATCATCGCGGAAGTCATCCCTTTCTTCTCGGATCTATTATCTTTGATGTCGTCTCTATTTGACTCATTTTTTGGATTCATCTTCTGGGGTGTTGCCTATATTCGCATGAGAAGGGTTGATGGAGGAAAGGCATGGATACGCAACATGTCTCTATATGGACATTGCATGCTAGCGCTCAATATTCTCATCATCGCCATCGGAATCTTCTTCCTCGGCGTTGGTACATATGCAAGTGTGCAAAGTATCATCGACAGCTCGATCGGGAAGGTTTTTACCTGTGCGAGTAACGGTCTCTAGACGTTTTCTTTTCTTCTTCTATGGGGTGGGGTGTATGCATCCTTCTGACGTACTGGGAGTACGCACGATGATCTCCATCTTTAATATTTCCATGCCGCTGCTATGAGATAGTCATATGGCATGCTAAAACACAGACAGTAATAACCGTTGTCACTAGATTTAAAATAATATACAAGACGGCCTAGTCCGTAATATAGTTCGCAACACTGTTCGACATAATTTTTCTTAGAAAGTGGAAACATCAAGATAGCACATTGAGCAATTGCTTGCATATGATGCAAGTGACGCATGCTAGACGTACTGCAGTCTGGTATTTCTTAAATCTTTCATATCTGGGTTATATCGACGCTTTTCTCTGTGAAATATGCCAACTTTTTCGAAAATAGATGAGTTGGTGAAGTTTACATTCTGTGTATAACTATTACAATCTGTATTATGTCATTGGAACGCAAGACGTCACCTAAGTTACTCTACCACGAATAATCGCCTCATATGGGCAGCCTATCACCCATCGAACTAGTCCTTATAGCACGATTAATAAGCACGACACATTTGACTGGGATTTAGTTATATTGATAGGGATAACCAATGTTTGGTCCCATTAAAAGCTATAAGACAAAGTCATCACCGCAGGAAAGATAAAAGTTTTTGGCAATATATAACTCCTAATACTCCAACAGATCGTGTTATCATTATCATTGCTTGCTTCTCATCTACATTTCATAACTGCCGTTTAATCATTAATCGTAAAGCATCGATATCAAACTCCCCGCCGAGAATAAATTCAGAATGAGTAACCCCGCAATCGAAAAATATGGTTGGACTGCTGTTCCTAGGAAGGTCGAGACTCTTCTCTCACAATCTCAAAATGCATCTGATCCCGCAAGAGCAATTCCCGTATCAACAATAGAGCTTCCAACTTCGCAACTTACCAAATCGGTATGGCAGTATGTCAAGGATAGGCTTCCAGTTGAGACGTTTAACCATAGCATGAGGGTTTATTACTACGGTAAACTCTTCCTTTTGTATTCCCCATATCCACCAAACCTATCAGAGTGTGGCAATTGGCGTGTGTTAGAACACCACATGTTAATGCAAGATACTGCTCTCCAGGACAAGCAATCTTAGCGCATGCGTATCCATCCTGGTCTACACCCACTTTCAACGAGACCTATTATCTCTCTTGTCTTCTACATGATACTGGAACCACGGATGAAAACCTGAAAAAAACACTAATGTCTTTTGAGTTTTATGGTGGGCTTCTTGTGCTCGATCTCTTGAAAAAGGAAGGGGCTCCTGTTGAACAAGCGGAGAATGTTGCAGAGGCGGTGATCCGGCACCAAGATCTTGGAGATGAAGGTACCATAACAAGAGTCGGAGCCTTGTTGCAGCTGGCAACTATATTTGGTATGTATTGCTTCCAATCGCATATATATATTCTGTAAATATAAGCGAAAGATCTACGGCTGATCTTCTGCATTGGAAGATAACATGGGAGGACAACCCCAGTTGATCCACAAGGAGACGATTGAAGATGTAGTAAAGCACTACCCGAGGAAGATGTGGAGTACCTGCTTCGCAAAAACCATCAGGAAGGAAAATGGACTGAAGCCTTGGGCGCATACAACGGCATTGGGAGAGAGGGCCTTTCCGGAAGGAGTGGAGAATAATAAGCTGATGGAGCCTTATGAGTGAATGTTATCACGTATCTGGCGCAGGGTCAGTGCCGTGAAAATTTCTCTCATGGATAGGCCAAGAATGGTTCAAAAGTGTTTAATTAGCATGTTCTGGATCCTAGTTCAAGAGCAAATTAATGTTGACATTGTATAATTCCCGAAATAGCAATGGCCCCAAACGCTCTGAGATGCTCGAATATCCGGTAAGTGTAAACAGACAAAGGAGATATGAATGACGGACGCAGTCTTGGACTCCAACAGTTCGTATGTGAAAGATCAACGAGGATAACGCCTCTAAAGAACGAACGAATGAACTGTAAATAATGACACCAAGAAAACACATTTTCGACCGTGGACGCCCTTTCAGGCCTTCAACTCTCTCTCCATACACTGGGTGCAAAGAACAATAGTCTCCCCGTCTACAGTCTTTAGGAAGATTTGGCAATCGTCAAAGCCACCACTGCAAGAAGAGCATCGGAAGCATGCATCATGCCATTCACCTCCTAGGGCCTGTACATATTGGCCAATAACTGGTAGCCGACACTTCTTGCATTTTGGAGCCCTCCTCTCCGTACGCTTTGTTTGGCAGCCCAAGCACCATGCATAGCCGTCTTTTTCGATATGTGTCATGCCCTGCTCGAACGGGTCGCCACATTCGGCACAGAAGAAATGTCCGTAGTGCCAGTGTTCACCGAGAGCAACGACATGCTCACCAATTATAGGAGTCTTGCAATGTTTGCATCGTGGAGCAAAGTTCTCATGCCAATCGAGATGACAGTAGAAACGCAGTCTCTCGTCTCCATCATCTGCCATTGTTTGCCCTTCAATTTCTTCAATTTCTTCGCCCTTACGCCGACGTTGAATCCGGTCAAGCCGTGCCGCACGCTTTGCAGGAGGCTCCGGACTGATCTCAAGAGCTTCAAGAGCTGTTCCACAGGTGTAGCAGACAAAGCATTCTGGATGGAAGCGCTCTGCCACCCCACGAAGAGATACCACGCGTCCTTCAATCGGTAATTGACACTGATGACAAGTGGCCGTGGCTCTATTGCCAACTGCTGGAGACCAATGGGGGCGCGAAAGGGGGCCTGAAGAGCCATGGCGCGGGAATGGTCGAGAGGCTACTTTCTTAGGGTCTGGAAGTGGCCGCTTGGATGGGGTGGGACTTGGACTGGGGCTGGGACTAGGTACGTTGATACTAATACTTGGAGTCTCCGGGGTTGAAATTGATATACTAGGCGTATCAGGGAGGTTTATAGTTGGAGTGTTTGTTGAATCGGGCAAGTTGATCACAGGAACGGATACTGATGCTGCCTGTTTTTCTGGGCCAGGCAAGCTGATCGACGGAACCGACCGTGATGGAGTGTGGTTTGTCGAGCTAGACAAATTGATCGTTGGAACAGTTTTTGATGGTGTTTTGGTTACTTGGGGCGATGCCGGGTCAGGCGTAGGAATGGTCGAGACAATGGGCGATACAGCCTCCGTACTCGAGTGACTAGACAGCACTTTCTTCTCTTCGCGGACGGGCCGTCGATCGAATGGTGATCGCCTGCGCGTTTCTGGCTTCACATCAGCCTCTTTCGGCTTCCAATTCGTATCAAAGCTTACAATAGGGCGGCCAGGTTTGTCACTGACTGCCGTAGGTGTTGGCAGCTTAGGGCTACGATCCTTTAGACGCATGCTAGTAGCTTGCCGTATCTCATCACTCCTGATCTCAATTCCATCTCTCTGTGGTATTTCTGGGACGGTTTGTTCTGCCGGATTTGGTGGTGGATTTGAGGTGTATGCTGGGTTTCTAGACTGCGAAGGTGGATTGAGGTGGATTTCAGATATTGAGTGCCTCTTTGAGGACTGAGACGGGGTAGTTTTTGAGACCGCACCTGTATCATGTGCGAATTGAACCCGATTCAAAGGACTCCGCGGTTTGAGCCGCAAGGGTGCCGGAGCATCTTTTGAAACCAAGTGGGGTTCTTCTTGAATGCTAATCTGCTGCGGTTCCTCCCATATCTGTTCGCCTGTGAATATACTACTGATCTCACCACTTATGTTGCGTCGGCCGCTTCTTCGTCTTACACTTCCACCAGACTGCTGACTCATATTTGACATTTGTCCATAGGACTTGCGGTTGTCTAGAGACGGTGATTTGTTGCTGACAATGTCTGCCGCTTCTGAAGTAGTATCGCCGGGGTCGCTTGAAAGCAATCGTGTATTACTAGAGGATTCACTGGAGACCCGACTTCTTTGTGAGTGCATTCCTCCACTACTACTAGAGCCGCCTGAAACTGACCGTGGGGTAATATCTCGTGCTAACCCAGTAGTTAGGGCGGCTCCTCCGTGACGTCCGACACTTTGTGTCCTGGCGTGGGCATAGCTGTTCTTGCGTAGATGTTCGGTGTATCGATATGGCGCATCGGGTATGACAGATTCCGGATGCTGGTGCTGCCATACTAACTCGGATGCTTCTGCTTGAGCAGCAGCATGAATACGCGTCTCATCGTCCATTCCTTTCTTCAGATCTAGGTCCTCCATAGCATCTCTTAACGATACAGCCTCTTCTTTCTCCATCCAGCGCTGTCCTCTTTCGATGTATGTAGCACTAGGGACAACCTCGGACGGTTTGAGTAGTTTCTTAGGCGCATCCGGATTGGAGGTGGGAGGTTGGACCAAAGACCTACCATGCCTCGATGATACGGAAGATGAGTAATTAGATAGAGCAGACTGGGCTCGTCTGTGAGACATTGCGCTAGCAGAACGACCGAGAGATTCATCGACTGAGGTGCCTGCAGATGCTGGCTCTCCGTCCTGGCGTGCTGCTGGAATGTTCCATGATTGTCTCTTGAAGGAAACTGGAGGAGGTCGCGCACCGCTTGGGCGCGCAACACGATTATTTCTCAGGTCCGCTAGGTATCCAGCTAATAGCTAGTTAGCGTTCTTTGCCCATAACAACGACAGAACCATATTATATTATATTGAACTAACCAAATTGCTCATCTGACATGTAGGATGGACCAGGAGAGGGCGCCTTGTTACTACGGTCCTTCGACTTCCCCCGCTTCAGCATTGTAAGGTCTTCGTAGCGGTTTGTTTTTATTCCGTCAAAGGGGGCAGTGGGCGATAGCGTTCTTTGTTCTTTGGTATCCTTCAACGATATCCTTTCACTTGGTTTTTATGTTCGAATGGTAGACTCGAGTTGATAATATCCTGCGCTAGCTTTTTTCTGAGTGCGGTATCTAGATAGGGGATGATTGCGATGTGTAATGCATAGGGATTTGTTGTCCTTTTGTTGTAAGCGGTGGTCGGATCTTGACAATGACGCCAGAAAGTTAAGCCAGCAACCAGGTAGGTATATCCCCAGGGATAAATAAGCTTCGCAGCAAAACAATAGCAGGCTATATTAATCAACAGGTACCGCCGGGCAAGCCAATTAGAAATGCAATAGCGAGTGACTCAGTGACGAGGGGATGAGACTCCTGGGCGCTGATGATAAAGGATGTGCTTGCGACGTTGCTAGTGAGGAGTCCGAGTGCGGTATTATGTGGGGCCCCGGCAAAGCTGGGCAAATAACGAGTGGTTGTCACAGCAACACGCAGCAGAGCTAGCGCTGCACCTGCAAATCGTGTGCTGGATGCGCTCGATGCGATTGTTGCCCGCAACCATCGTTCTAGCTGTTTAGCGCCTACGGACGTAGCTGGCCTAGAATTGTCGCAGAACCTGTAGCCCCATCACGTGAGATCCACCTCGGCATCTCCTCAATGGTCCTGCAAAGCGCCGTCTTTGGTTCTGCAAGTACGTCCGGAGGTACCTCGCCGCCAGATGAACCTGCAAAGGTACATAAGCACAGCTGGCAGTAAGCTGAAGAGTCTCACTCGACTGCGTTGTCCATCTCGCCTTGGAACATCCAGCTCTTTGCTGGCGGCTGGGAATCGCAGTTGTCGTTTCACTTGCGACCGTCATCGCAGCCGCAACGACAGCTATTCGCAGAGTGCATACGGTGTACCTGTATGACTTGCCCTACTCGTACTGCAGCACTGCAACCAAGTGCGGCCTCCATACTCTTCTTGTCTAGCCTTCAAAAGTAGCTGCAGCATCTTTACACCGGTCTTGAAGATGTTTCTAGATATATTTCTTTTGAAAACCTACTACTCCTTCTTCTTCCGTCTGTTACTCTCTCTCTTCTTTTTCTTCTTCATATTTCTTCTTCTTTTCTGCGGCTCCAATTTCGTGGAGGCAACGGTTTGTCCTACAGTAATGACGACCTCCCCTCGGCTATCGGCACTGTTTTTGTCGGCCGAGTCTTGGGGATCTTATTCCCGAGAACTCTGAACATTCTCTCAATAGGGAGATTTACCGCTGCCCGGCGCGATGTCTCCTTCTTTTCGCAGGGCGCAGTGGAGGGGTAAATTAAGTAATAAAATCTCCTATGCGACTCGAAGCAGCTTAGAGCCTCTCTCTCCGCGTGCCAAAAATGGCCATTAGCTTGACGGTGGATCCACATGTAGAAAATATATCTTACGCTCTCCACCTGCCCCAGGTTTGTAGCCAAGTCCACTATGCTTTCCTGCTTCTTCAGACGTCGGTTCCTGTCCTGCATCTCAATCCAGCCTCTGTGAGCCCGTACTTCTGTCCTTCAATATAAGGCAAGTTTGTTGCCCTATAACTGTGAGTGCCTGCATATTGAAGCCGCCCGCAGACTCAGGACATGGGTGACGTTGAAAAGGCATACGAAGCGGATGGAATAACCCCAAAGAGTGATGTCGGTGAAGGAAATGGCATCCAATCAAGCAATGGCTCGGGAGAGAAGGGTTCACTGCGTGAGGAGGAAGCTGGGCAGAATGCGCCGACGAGCTACCCTATAGATACACCACCAGATGGGGGATATGGCTGGGTTTGTGTTGCTTGCGTATTCTTTATCAATATGAGTACCTGGGGTCTCAACAGTGTGAGTCATGCCTTCTGTAGCCCAATTGCCATGATCCTGGCTCGGAATTCCATGCAAAGTTGTAACTACAGCTTCAAGCTGACTGGATCTAGTCCTATGGTGTATTTCTGGCTCATTACCTCTCCAACAACACATTCCCTGGCGCAACAGCCCTTGATTATGCCTTTGTGGGAGGACTCTCTATAGCGGTTGCCTTGGCCGTATCACCGGCCTCGACTCTGTGTACTCGTCTCTATGGAACACATGTAACACTTTTCACTGGCATAATTTTTGAAACGGGGGCCGTCCTAGGAGCTTCATGGGCCAGCAAGATTTCACATTTATTTGTCACACAAGGTGCACTCTTTGGTATCGGAATGGGGTTCCTCTTTGTCGGTAGTGTAGGAATCGTCCCCCAGTGGTTCACCAAGCGTCGATCTTTTGCAAATAGCGTGGGTACTGCTGGATCAGGTATGTTTAAGCAACAGTACGGCTTGAGTCAGTTGCTAACTCCGTCAGGACTTGGCGGCCTAATGTACTCATTAGCTACTAATGCTATGATCCAGTCCATTGGCCTACCGTGGGCTTTTAGAGTGCTTGCTATTCTCGCATTCACTGTAAATGGAATCGCGACCATCCTTGTTCGAGATAGGAACAAGCAGGTCGGTGCCGTCCACTTGCCATTTGATGTGCGGCTGTTTAAGCGCCCGGAGTATCTTCTGGTGGTAGGCTGGGGATTTTTCAGCATGTTAGGATATGTCGTGCTTCTCTTCTCACTAGGAAACTATGCCTCAAGCATAGGATTGACCGCAAAACAGGGATCTGTTGTCGTTGCCATGTTGAATCTTGGGCAGGTAAGTTTACAACGAAGAATAAACCCCTCCAGGAACCATCATGATTAATTCATTTTGCAGGGTCTAGGTCGCCCCGTAGTCGGACTATGTAGCGATGCTGCTGGACGCATCAATCTAGCTGGATTCTGCACATCTCTTGTTGGATTATTCTGCCTCGTCATATGGATCTTTGCCAAGAGCTATGGCGTCTGTATATTCTTTGCAGTACTTGTAGGAACAGTGGCTGGAGTCTTTTGGACAACTGTGGCACCTGTTGTTACGGAGGTTGTTGGCCTGCAAGTGTTGCCATCCGCACTGTCCATCCTTTGGGTCGTGCTGGCTGTACCTTGCACTTTTGCAGAGCCCATTGGTCTCGAATTAAGGACGACCACTGGGGATAAATATCTTCATTGTCAAATATTTACTGGCTGCATGTACCTGGCTGGTGCGGTATGTCTTTGGTTTTTACGGGCTTGGAAGATTCATGATCTTGAAAAGCAGGCCGTGCAAATTCAACAGTTAGAGGAAGAGAGAATAGATGGCTCCGAAGGTCCTTTTGTGTCCAGGATACGGAGCCACGCAACAAGTGTAAGGAGTAAGGCGAAGGTCCTGAGAGGGCTATGGGCGTGGCAACGAGTATAATATAATCCAGTTATATAAAGCATAATAAATCTACATACATCTTCATCGCTCGTAATGGGCTTGGTATCCTCATTATTCCATCAAAGACATCGCTAATTAAACATTTGCAAAATGCCATAACGCCGAGTGTGCAATTTCCCTGAAATCATAACCATGCACTTGTCTTCCAACTAACTTCCCAAGACTACCTGCCCAGCAACACCCAGCATAACTGCGGCTATCACTTTGAGTGATATACTTCCCATGCTTAGACTTGAAGCAGCATTGCCACCGGTTCCTGCAATAAAGCCATCGCTGTTCGTCGCACTTGGTGCTGGGCCGTTTCCAAACTGCGCGCAGTCCGAACTTTGGATATTGAAACAGCCTTCAGAGTAAAGACTACTGCAGATACTAGTGGCACTCGGTGTTGGCAATGCTGTAGCAGTTGGCGCAATTGTGGTTCCTCCTCCACCAGGGACAGAAATTGTCACTGCAAACCCTCCTCCTACCAAGTCATTGGTACATACCATGTAATTTGTCTGGCAGGCCTGGTATGCAGAGTTGCAGGCTGCGCTATTAGCGTAGCTGGTCGGGATATATGGCCACGGAAAATAGCTGTTTTGAACCAAAGAGAGAGATCCTGTCACCGTTGCAATCGCATTGCTTGGTGCTGAAGCTGTGGAAGTTCTACTTCCAAACCCCGCGAATCCCCCAGTTGAGACTCCCCCAGAGTTCGCAGGTGTCGCAATCGTGCCTGTGCATGTTGCGCCTAATCTACAACAAGCTATATTGTTTGCATTGTCGACCGTACACACTGACCCAGCCGTACAGCAAGAGCCGGCGCCATTACCAATGCATGGATTATAATTATTCGGACAATTGCCGGCACGTTTCAAGAGCTCGAGTTCGACGGGTGTTAAACTATCGTTGGATAGAAGGGTAGCCTCATTGTCGCTGGGCAAAAGGAATGGCGCAAAATTGGACGGTGAGTAGGCTGTCGCTCGGTTGATAAGGGGTAGAAGAAAGAGTGAAGCTATTGTACGCTTCATCCTGAAGTGGTGACGTCTAGATCCAAGCCGGTGACAAACTATCGATTGAACCGGGAATTTGCAGGAAAGAGCCCCGCAAAAGTAAACAGAAGCCCCACGTCAATCGAGACGTCTCGACCACCTATTGATTTGGATGGTTATTGTATGTCAAAGACAAAACGAAGGTAATCTGTATCATATGGATGTGTATACAACCATTGCGCGGAGTACAGACCATAACTTAAAGCAGGATGTTATGTGTGGTATGGAAGGGTGGAGCCGCGACTCGACTCGGCACATGCGATCCTGTCGTCGTGGCTGGCCCCGTCACCAATAGCAACCGGCTTAAGGCACAGAATTCCGGATCTCAGCTATTAGCTCGCCTACTGTGCAGCAGTCGATTACGAGGCTATACATAGATGGTGATGCGAGGAGCGGGAAAGTTCTACTAGAAAGAAAAAATTATTAAAAAAAAAAGGTTTCGCTCACAAATCAATAATGGCTCTGGAATTGATAACATGGTATCTACATCTCCAGCTAAAATGGGATCTCTATTCTGCCAACACATCGAGTAAGTTCCAGCTTCACTTCGATATTCGGATACGAGGCCTGGGGAATGTGTTTCTATGAGAAACTCCACCAACATTAAGAACTAGACAACTGGTCCTGCGTAGGTGGGGTAGGTGCATCTGTGGTTCCTGCGTAATCCGTCTTGCTCAAAGCATCAGCTTGAATTCTCCAAATCGGACGTCCTAGCAACGCAAGCCTTTTACCAAACTTCTCGATAACTTCACCGACAAATGCTTCTGGGTACTCAATCACCGTTCCAAGGCCATCCTCTCCTCCAAAGGTGGAGGTCCACCAACCCTCCTTCCAGCTCTCCAGAGCTTCCTTAGCTGCAGGATGTTTAGGATCAATGTTCTTAGCAACCATATAGAACGAGCTTCTAGCTCCATGCTTCCTAACTGGTTTGAATAGCTCAATGTTTGAGAACTGTGAGAACTGGTATAGAATTAGCATTGAGGACCACTGGTCCACCTTATGCAGTAGCATCACTAGAGTTCCTCCCTCAGAGATGCGGTGAAGGGCAAGTATGAGCTGGGAAAAGCGTAGCCGAAATGCCTCCGTAACCCTACGTCGGATGGCACGTTCATGAGTGCGGAGAATAATGCCATCACAGAAGATAAGATGGAAGGAGTGATGTCGAAATGGCCGCAGCATCGAGAAGCTCGATCGTTCCGGATGATTTGGTGGAACCGGCTTGTTGAAGAACTCCGCAGCAAGCATAGTAATATCAATCTTTTGCAGACCTGCGAGCTTCGATTTATCCAAGACTACTTCGTGGCCACCTTGAGATTCTGGGAGTGTGATGCCAAACACCTTCGCTTTTCTATGATGGTTGAGAGCGGCGGCTGAGTAGCCTCCTGGTGCCATGCAGAGATCAAGGATCTTCAACTCGGTGTCAGGATAGATGGATATGTCAAATATCGATACAGCAACATGCATCTCTTCCGCAATCTGTCTCATCATTACGAAAAATTGCTTCTGGGTCGTGGCATCTGACATCTCGCGTTGCTTCTTGAAATACTCGTCTCCTTGTTCCTTATTTTGATACCAGCCCTTCCATTTCGTTAGTCTTATTTATTTTGGAAATCTCAAACAATATCAGCAGATATTGGTTCTATAACTTACTCTGTCTCTAAATTCTTTGGCCCTGACAAACTCGGGCTCTTCCTTGAGGAGGAACTTATGGACGAGTTTGGTAGGCTCATCAATGATTTCTTTAGGAGCATCATCGTTAATGGTCAACTCAGAGAGCTGGGCAGACGGTTCATCATCTGAAGTTTGTTGCTTAGTATGCGAGGTGTCCTCGGGTTCTGATGCCATCTCTGCTGGATATAGGGTCCTCACGAAAGGTATGTCCTGTGATAGAAGCGTGGACAGCCAAAGAGGTTAGCGTCCAGGGATGGCACACCACCCAAGATATTCACTCCTGCGGTACTTGTTTCTAGGCTGAAATGCGAAGGAGAACATTGTAGGGACATTAAGTATTTGTTTGTCATATGTAGAAGCACATAGCAGGTTATCATGGTCTCAAAGAACCTTTGTCACTTCGAGGACAAAGCAGATTAATATATACATTGATAACTATGCGATTATTCACACAATTAAAGTTAAACCATTATTCTAGAACGCAGCAGAAAGGTTAACTGCTGCCTATTAGAAGTTGCAGAACAACCTGTTTATTAACATCAATTTGCACAATAGCTACGAGACACCCAGAAATCTTGAGAAGCAATGAACGTGGTATTTAACAGATCCAGTCACCGGTGATATCTAATACGATGCGGGTTGCTAACGACCTGTTTCTATTATGCCCATAACTAATTGTAATCTTAGTTTATATATAAGGTTTATGATGATGAGTGGCTCTAGGGCAGAAATAACTTCGGGAGTATAAAGTGGCGTTGTAGGCACGATAGACACAGAAAATTGATAGAAAGATCTCCAAACGTTCAAGATAGTATATATTAGACCACAACAGTGGCATAGCCCCTATAGGCTACTTAAAACGAACACGGGTACTTAAAGATGGAATCAAAAATGATATCGTCCAATAGAACCAATCCAATGAATCAACCATGAAAATCAAATTCCAACGACAATGAAGAATGAGAAAACGAAGGGCCCAGGCCGCCCAAAGCCAAAAACAATAGAATCGCCCAATGCAAGGTATCATAGCACACCGGCATGAAATGCCAACAAATGAAAGACAAACAAATGATGCACGCCGACATATACGAGAAGGAACCCTGCAAGAAAAGCACCAACACAGAAGGAGTTCATAATATCAGGACACATGAACCGACCCAACCGCAACCTGTAATAACCCGTCCGTGACTAGATCTCATAATCTGCGAGCATCATGCAGCAACGCCGCCAACGCTCCAAACTACTCCAAAAATGCAACAAACAATAGACGCCCATCTTAGATTAAAACCTATGAGAAAGCATACGCAAGAAGAGCACAAAGCAGAACATAACAAGATAGAATAATAAGAAAAAATAGAAATAAAATGGAGATGAAAACGCGAACTCCAGAGTTTAAACCATCCTGTCTATGTATATACCTCTGGCTCTATAAATCCGAAAAGCCAAAAGCGTGCTCATACAGCCGCGAGTTATCTAACTCGCGACTAACAACAGAATAGGGTTTACTGGGTGAGATCCATGCCATATTCATCTTCTTCTTTGAAGCTGACAGATCCAGCTCCACTACCACCACTGTTATTACCACTCCAGTACTGACCAGCGCTGTCTAGGCCAGTTTGGCCACCATCACCAGCGCTTCGGTCGTCAGGGCTGAGCGAAGTGTTATTCTGTGGCATTGGAGCAAGCCCTCCCAGGGGGTCACCCTTAACGTCGGTGTGCTTTGGTACTCGAAGACCACTTCCTGGTGCCCGTGAGTAAGAGAAGCTGAGGACGTCGTTCTTTGCCATCGCATCCATTAGCTCGGTATGCATTCTCTTCTCATCTTCGGTCTGTTCGAAAGGGAAAGTGCCACCAAGCTCCGTGATGAGGTTGGCCAACTCTTCTTGTTGCTGAAGCTTTAGATGGAGCATCCACATGAGGTCGCGAGTCCAGCTCACGGCACCGTTCAGGATGTCTCCCTTGTTTGGGCCTTTATCCTTCTCTTCGATTGGGATACCAGTCGTAATATTACCGGCTGTTGCCCTTCGTGCACCCGGGCCGGCGAGCCCTGAAGTAGCCCGGGGAGGACTCATCTCATTTGGAGGATGCGATAGTCCAGCAAGTGTAGGAGAGAGTGGAGAGTTGTTCTGGAGCGCTTTTCGCACCTTTTCATCTTCAAGGCGGTGCATAGGAACAAGATGGCTCAGCTCCTGAATCCTCTCATTAATGTTGTCTCTGCGCCTTCGCTCTACGAGGTTATGCGACTCTCGTCGTCGTCGTCTCTTCATTTCTTGGGACTGCAAAGCTGGTGTGTTAGCTGCTGAGAGACCATTGTTCAACTTGGTGGGCATGGAAGCGCCCTTGAGAATATCAGAAATCTGGGGGTTGGGATGAATGCCATGGATGGGCGAGCCAAAATCGGAGCCTTGGAAGGAAGTAAGGCTGCTTGGGGTCTGATCCCACTGGCCAGAGAGACTCTTCTGGTGACGGTGAGGATTGGTCGTCCGAATAGGCTGCGTGGGGAAACTCGCTGGTTCGGCGGAACCTAGATTAAGAGATGTCAGACCAGGAGTTTTTGGTGTCAAGGGACTTCTTGTGTTGGATGGTTTTCTCTGCATACCCGGTGTGATACGGGCGCGCTGTTTGGCAGCCAGATATTCCGCAGATCCATTGTGCATGTCCGCGCCGAGCGGTGAGCCGCTGTAAGATGCAGGAGACTGTAAGGAGGATCCGAAATTCTGCTGCTGCATGTGTCGGAACTGAGGCTGATTGAAGTTGTGCACGAAGGGGCTCTGAATAGGATCTCCATCGGGAGTGTTGGAGAATCCATTCATGTTATTTTGTTCTACCGGCAGGCCACCTGAGCCATTATGGCCCGAATACATGTTCTGGGAGAAATCAAAATCTATGCCGCCGAAGTCTTGCCCGTTGTTTTGCATTCCGTTCGTGTTCGAGCGAGAATCCATCGTTCCAAGACTGTCGAGTAACTCGTCATCGTTGAAGGTGGATATGCCCTTCGAGAAGCTAGGGTTGGATGCTTGTTGATTGAAGTTGTTCTGGAACCCGGAGCCCGAGAAACCATTCGTCATGTTCCCCATCGTGAGGTCGTTGGGATTGATGCTTCCATTATTCATGCTGGAGCCGAACTGGTTGAATTGCTGGTGGTGTATATTATTATTGAAGCCTTGCTGCCCGTTTCCTCCTATGAAGCGCTGGGCATGGGAAGAGAAGAAGTCTTCCGGCTCATCTTTGATGTAAGGGCTGGACGCGCCCGTGCCAGCCATCTTGAAATAATGAATACAAAATATCTATTTGCAGGTTGCGAGGTCGTTGAGAGACAAGGGTGGTTGAGGATCCCGCGGGAAGGATCTGGAGGAGGGGTGAGTTTAGGTGTGGGAGGACAATTGTCTTCTAGCGCAGATCCGAGGTGGTTCCTCGTTCGTTTTTATCGGAGATGCTTCTAAACTGATAACGGATCAATTGTTATTCATCAGAGAGAAATCGGGGTTACATACATCTGATGTAAGAGTGCAGGACACGGATTTGCCGCGGATGAGAAATGATTATGGATCTAATTTCCGTACGGGAAGAGCGGGCAGTTAGGGAGGGTTTGGGGGAGAAGCCCCGACACAGTCGAGGGACCGGCGTAGTTGCTTTGTGAACACCCTGCAGCCTCCAGACGAGGCAGCCTCGGAACACGGCAAAAGCAACTGCACGCTTTCTAGGGCGGCCGGAATCGCAGCGTATCGTAGAACGGTGACACTGGACAGGCGGCGATGTGCGTCGCAGAGAGGATCGAGGTGGTTTGATGCTGTCGAGGGCGATGCGGGAGAAATATTAGATTTCGGGGGTATGTGCTGCTGACGGGAGTCAGGCTCGCCAGGGTCGTGGGCGTGGAAGAGCGCTTTTGGGCAACGACAGAACGGGGTGAACGGGGTGAAAGCGGTGAGCCAATAACCAGCGATGCGTGTGGCGGCGCTGTCAGTGCTGTTGCCACTGTCGCTACAGTAGTCGCTAAGCGCAGGAAGAGAGGAAAGGAGAAGAATAGATGGAATCCAGGACGGTATCCGCGTGTTCCTGAACAATGACGTTGGGAGCAGCTAAGTGCGGTGCCGTTTCTAATTTGATCCAGCTTCGGACGAGACTATCCTCGACAGTCAGAGCGTAGTCAGCTAAGATAATCGAGGGTGATGCCGCCGAATACGGTTGTTGAGGGATGTAGGTTGGATGAGTAAGGAAGTGGGATAACAAGCCACCCGAAATGCTCTCAACGGGGATGCACCACTAAGGAACTTCTCTCGAGGAGAAGAAAAAAAAGACGGAAAGAAAGAGGTCTGCGGAGGAGGATGAGAGCTAGAAGATAAAGAAGGAGGTTAAAGGAGAAAAAGGCCGATGGTATATTCCTCTGGAAGCTTTTTTTCCTAAGGTGGACAGGAATGGAACCGCGGGGTAGCAAAGCGTTATGTGTACGATACGAAGCGCTGCGGGTTGATAATGAATGGCCAGACACACACAAGCGGATTGTATTGGCCTAAGGCTTGGCAATATCGAGGTTGTTTCCTGCCAGCTTGAAGCAGCAAAAACACCAAGCGTGGCGGCGACCTTGGAGACGACCCTGGAGCTGGGCTCTTGTGTCTGCTCAACTACTGGAAGTCCCCAATCGATATGTCTCCTCTCCTTGGCCCTGCTGCAGCCCGATTTGCTGTGCGCGCTGCTCGTCCAGGCGTAGCGGGTAATAAACCAGAGATCAAACCACGTAGCGCAAATGGCGTTCCGCTGAGGAAAATCCCAACGCCCGTGCGAAGACTAGTTGGTGATAGTTTCTGGCGCTGCAGTTGGTTGGGTTGGGGGTTTGGTTGGCCGCAAGAAGAAGATGGATGAGTGAGAGGGCTGCTGGTGGTAAGACGGTGAGACGGCGATGCAAGCTGAGGTCGATCCGAAGTCTTCTTTCTCTCTTTTCTTTCGTCCTTGTCTATTGCTGTATTCGTTGGTCTTCTCGCGCTCTGTATCTCCTCCACTAATCGTCCGCTCAAACTTACTTTCTCTAAGAGTTGATCCTTTTGCTCTGCTATTATTGGAGGTGAGAGTGGGTTGGGGGAGTACTCTGTGGCCAGCAGCGGCACCTCAGGCATCAACGGTACTTGGAGTAAGCGACTGGGCCGGATGCGAGGACGCGCAAATCGCGATGGAGCTACACAGCTGCTGCTGGTATGCACGTAATGGACGTAGGTTGAAGGGAGGATTCGGGATACCAAGTTGAGCGAGCATTGGAGGGGCCGCATCGAGAGCTTTTATGTGCACATCGTGCATACGGCTCTCCCCGCCACTGCACCTCCTGATTTGTGCTCTTGACCTCAGGTCTCCCGCCCCTGCGCACTCTTCCCTGACAGATCCGGGCAGCCCATCGAGGTCTCACTTTTGGTCCTGAGTCAACGGGCTGCGAGGGGCGGTGATGGGTGCGCAACAAGAGACATCCATGAAAGAGGTCTACGACTCTACGAGGCTCGCGGGCGTGGCCGGGGAGGGGTGTGAGCAGTCGGCTTGGACCAGAGCGATGAGCCACAGCGGACTCGTAAGGGAGGGCCGCAAAGGATGGGAGAGGGCTAGATTTTTCCAGGTTTTATCCTGTCGGTGTTACGGGGGCACCTCGTGCAGGAAGCACACGAGGGAGAATGACGAGCCAGGCGTGGAAAGGGAGGGCAGCCCAGGACCAGAAGGGATGAAGGATTATTAGTATATTACACACAGTATTGAGGGACTAGAGCGGGCCAGTCTGCTTTGGGACAGCCACACTTACAACCTATTACTTACATTACTTACTACCTACATCCGTATGTCTCTCCCATCCAACAGAGGAGTACGAGAGCTTGAAAGAAGTTGCGAGTGCGTGAGATACTACTCTGCTTAGTATGGTAGCTTGTGGTGCGAAGCTTCCTGGAATCACCGAGCTCAGCTCAGATCCGATCCGGACGGTAAGGACGGCAAGAACGGGACGTAGAGAAGGTAAATCGCACTGTAATAGGAGTTGGTTTTGCTTCTGGCATACGCGCTCTCTTCTCTTCTCGGAACGGCGGGCGCATATCTAGGAGCCTAGCATTCCGGTGCGTCATGCTCAACAGGGCTCACACAACAATTATTGTAGCTTTACTCGCTTTACAAGTCCTGCTCGGGTACAGTAGTGTGTGAGGAAGACGATGGAGCTGACGAAAGTACTGTACCGTATAAAACTAAACTTATGGTTGTGGTGGTGGAGCTAAAGGACGATGCACATGCGAAAGCGCGATGGGCGATGGGAAATTGGCAGAAATGCAACATCGATATCCGGTATCGATTAGCTATCGTGCCCTCCCTTATCCCCCAGCTTGCCCCTCTCCTTATCCCTTATCCTTATCCTTATCGGCGCTTCTCCAGGCGCATCCTTCCTGCCTTGCTGCAAGGCCCGTACCGTTCGCAAGCTGGTGGCGCGTCTGCCTCCTACCGTAGCCCTGACGAGCCCGATCTCTTCTCCTTGCTTTTGGCCAGCAGCTCCCCAGCGGCTCCCCAGCGGGAAACCACTGCAGCGACGAAGCGGCCACGGGCTGTCAGGGAAAGCAGCAGGGAGCCCAGAATAGCTCACCGCAGCCAATCAGCCTGCCGCGCCAACGGGGCTGCAGCGGTGCCACCTGCGTGCCAAGCTCGCCTCCGCGGTGGACCGTGCTGCGGACTCCCCGTCAAGCGACAACCTTCAACCTCACCTCTCCGCCGTCCACGGCCCCAAAAGAAGCCCTCTCTTTCTCCCTTCAAAGCCATCAGTTCATCCCTACCGACGCCACGGCTTACTACTGTATTTACAGTACTGCCTATTGAAGTCTTACCTTCGATTTGATTACGCCTTACGCATTGTTCTGGTGCTGTTCGCGTCGTTGCTTTATTGACTTTGCTGCCTATCGCCCCCATCGTGTTTTCTTCCGTGGCACTAGCATTCTACAGTCCAGCAGCTCTAAACCTTGCACGGCTTGGCTCTCCATCTACCAGGTCGTCTCCTCTCTCTTCTCCTTCTCCTAGTCCCTCCTGTCCTATCCTGCCTCTGCAGCAGCTCCGGACCAGTCAGCGTGCGAGCTGAAGCTCCCCGCACACTCCCTCTCGCGCATATTGCAGTTCGTCTTGGAACCTGATATCGCCCATCGCTGCTCTCCCTCGTGTGCGTGCATCCGGCGTGATCACGAGCCAATCCAAGGCGAGCCGGTTCAACCTAAATACAACTACCACCATCCCTCAACCCCCTTGGTCCAAGACAGTGGTCATTGGACACCCCCTACGCTGGGCTTGCTCCGGCACTCGACTGCGCACCGCTCACCGCCGTAGTTGGATCAACGCACAACATACCTGCAGCCTTTCTGTCATCTCTGCTGCTGCTTGCTCCTGCTTGGTCCTGCTTGGTAACCCCAAAGGCCACTTCTGCATCGTCTCTCTGATCTTCCCCTCCCTCGACCCCTCGACCTGCAGTAGATCTCCGTTGCGGCCGAGCACGTCCCACCGCTTATCCTGATCTACCCCCATTCTCTGCAGCGGGAATTTAATTTCTCTCCGGATCGCGGCAACGTTGCAACGTTCTCTCATCCAACTACCGGTGGCTCAAGAGTCCAGCGACGTCCGCAGCGATGGCATCTGCTTCCTTTCGAGAGTCCATGAACTCGCTGGGCTGGTCGCGCCGTGCTCCAGACCTCCCTGTCAATACTTCGCGCCAGTCGGGCTTATTGTCATCCATCAAGTCATTAAACCCCTTTGGCAACGATGGCTATGTACGGTTACCTACTACGGAAGGCCCGGGTGCAGCCCTTCCAGCTCCAACCCGACGTGAGGAAGAGGAAGGGTGGTTTGCTCGTAAGTCATATTCCACATCGTTGACTCTTTCACATCCCCCCTTCTCGTTTGAGCCCGCGCTCACAGAACGGAATTTGGTCTCCTCCATCCATATACCCCCACGGACCCATGTGCATCGCCTCAGTGGCTGTGAAGGCTCTGTTTCGAATGCCTGGGATGTCATGCTTTGTGGAGGTGCCGGCTAACCTAATATCTCTCTTTCTGTAGTGAGCAGATGGGATCGAATGCTCATCTTTACCGGCTGTAACCTGGGAGCACTGGCCTGCTTCGTCATCGTTTTTGCGCTCTGGCCGGTGATGATGGCCAAGCCGCGCAAGTTTGCAACTCTGTAAGTGCCGAATGTCCGTTTTTATTTTTACTTTTCGTATTTTGTACTGTGCTTCTCCCGACCCTGTCTGTTTCTTTTTGATTTTTTTTTTTTGGCAGAGATTAGAGTTCCGAGATACGCCTGTTGGTGACGCTGCATCTTTGTTGGCAGGAGGGGCCGCCCCGCTGCAGCCAGCCGGTGTGCCTGCGTTGGTACCCGCTGGCGTCACCGAAGGCAGCGTCTCAGATTTACTTGAGCAGCCTGCCTTGACCGACTTCAGCCTGTGGATGTTTCATCTTTGGAAACATTCTGGACTTGCTTCGTTCTCTGCTGGAATCCGCACTCTAAAAGAAAATAAGGATGGATTGAAATATTTCACATGCACTGACATTGCTGCGTGTGACACCTCAGGTGGTCTTTAGGTTCAGTACTCTTTCTCGCATCATGGGCGGTTCTCATGGGCCCGTGGACGTACTTTCAGCACCTGACATCGACACCACGCCTACCTTTCACCGCAGCCTATTTTGGTTCTATAGGGCTCACATTATATTTCAGTCTAGGCGTAAGTACTTCCACTCCATCGCTATCGTCACGGGATGGAGCAACTAGCGGTCACGAGCGTCAGCTGACCTTTATCTCACCTTCTAGCTTGGAAGCACTATTTTAACGCTCTTTTCTTCCTTGATTCAACTAGCATGCCTGTTATGGTACCTGATCAGCTATTTCCCGATGGGATCAAGCGGGCTGCGATTAGCAACGAGCTTTGGAGCTCGCAGAGCAGCAGCATGGATGACGGGATAATTGTGGAAATGCAGGGGAGCTTGCAAAAACTTGCAGCTTCCATATTACGAAAGAAGGTAGATCCTGTACGACTAGAGAAGATATATTCGCGATGTTTCTTATCTGGAAATATGTTACCTGAACTTCTAGCCAAAATCATTAAGCATAATATGACGAGATTACTATTTTTAATCCACAAAATGACCTGTCGTACTGTGTTCAGCCGCGGGTGCAAAAGCTTGTCTTGGGAAAGAGGAACGAAAAAAGGAATATGTATACGAAAATTTTGGAAATAGTGCGACGAACTCGAGCTGCGAGCTGTTTCTCTGCCTTGTTTGTTTGATGCTGACTCAAAGTCTCTGTACAACGTGACGTCTGTTTTGCAACACTTGTGCCCGATCCACATCTGAAACCCCTCTCTGGCAGCGACGACCGAAACCTGAGCAGCAGCATTAGATCGATCTATAGATCTTGAAAGTGCTGGACCATGCAGTACGACGATGAAAGGGTGGGTTGTCTTGAAGCACAAGGAAGTAATTCGCAGCCTACCACAGTGAGGCGTACAGTACAGTACAATACAAATAGCTACAAATACAATGTAGTAAAGTATACCTAGATAGAAGAAACTAGTTCTTCTACGAGGTCAAGCACCAGTACTGTACTGTACAATATGTAGTAGATGATGAACAGGCTCCCAGTGGACAGAGTAGTTGGCATAGTAGTACTTCCAAGCTCGCCATATATTGGTGGCAATTTATGTACCACTATGCCAACTGCTCTGTCCACCGAGAGACAGGGCAACAGTCGTATTTACTCCGTAAAGACGCATAAAACCAGCGGCCCAGGCGGAGGAGCTGAGAGTTTGATCTTTTCCGGGGTGCAGCATCAGCGCAGAAAAAGGGCCCTGCAGGAGTTGCCCCGCACCCTATGCAGTGCCTGCTCTGCGGCTTTTTGCCCGTTGTTGCAGTACACACTTCGCAGTACCTGTGCCGCCCTGGGCATGCTTTTCACCTTTTCTCTCTCGCAATTTGGTAATTACTTGATATCTTTACGCATGACTTTTCTCTGGTGGATATTTGGGCCCCGAAGTATGCCATATTCCGTGTTTCCCGTATCCCCTTTCAAGTACCTTGCACCATCATCATTCTTTGCTTGAGCTTCCGGTGGCAAAGGGCAGATCAGGGCTACAACCTAGCAAAAAAGTTTGGGGAAACGGCTTTGCTATATTTGAGCCCGGTTATGGTAATACCCCGTAGGCCATAGCCTACATCGGGTGGAAATCCGTTCGAATATTTAACGATTTTACTGTACTACTCGTGTAAAAGAGTTAAACCCACCAGATCTTTGATGTAGTTATTCTGGCAGCTATATTGAATTCAATTGTATTTTGTGTGAGAATCGGCGTCTTTGCCATGGTGTAGGTTGTGGTCCGGCTGTAACTGGCCTCGATTACCGTAATCTGTCGGGAGAACGGGTACCTTGCGGAGCTTGCTTAACCATACTGTAGCCTCGGGCGTCGCGGACGCAGCGAATCCCGCGAGTCAGGTATTAATAGAGGCATCGCTCTATTTTCTTGCTCCGGCGAAGGACAAAGTGTATATCATGGGCACAGTAATTTCTTCCTTCTTTAATCCTTTGCTCGTTTTTGGTACGAGGAGAAAGGACCAGAGGTTCTGTATGGACAAACGGGCTTGTTCTCCCGGTACAAAAAGAAAAATAATATTACTGTATACCATGCCCCTCTCTTGATATTGTACAGGGCGGGCGCGAGTTGAGGCCCATCCTTCCATTGGGTACCCATCCACAGTACGGAGTAAGGCCCCAGAAATCACGCGACTAGAGTAATCCGTATCGCATCGCTTGTGAGGAATTAGCGAATGTACAGTAAATGCAATGCACCAAACTCGGGCAGGATTCGAAATCTCACTGCAGACCATAATCATTCCGTTCCGGCAAAGAAGGGACGGGGAGGTCTTCTAATGTAAGACGGGTTTAATCTGAAAATATTTCCATTTGCGCTCTTTGCATTGGCTGTTCTGCACGGATATATGGAGGGGCCGAATGCGTGCTGTACGGAGGTATGTACGTACCGACGTAGATGCGTAGATGCGGGACACTTGTGGGCGTGTGTGCGTGCATGCGTATTGAGTGCAGCGTGGGTGGATGAAGCAAGTGGATATTTACAAGCTCGGAGACCTTTGGTGGCATATTCTTCCCCTCCATCCTAAAACGGAAAGAGTGGAAACAGAACTGCCTTTTTTTTTTCTTCCTTCAGGGGGGGTTTCGCGCAAAATATTTGAGTCTGGTACGCGCAAGTACGGCTGTGATCATTGCGTTTTTGATACGAAGGTGTCCATCGTTGCTCTGCTGCTAATAATAACAATAAGACAAAAAGCAACAGCCATGTACTGTGTACAGCTACCCAGCTACCCAGCTACCGTCTGCACCGAGCGGAGGGGAGAGCGGCTTCCTGAGGTTACCACGGCCACACGCTGCCCATGGTCGCTGTGACTCTTACTGCTGCTGGAGGAGGCCGGATGGATATATGTGGTTGGGATGGGGGATTAAATACCTCGGACCGGGCTGCTGCACAGAACAGGAAAGTGTTGGGTGCCAAACGAGAGAGAAGGGACCAGCATCGGTGTTCTTTTTGCTGGTTGAGATTGTGTCTCAAGTGATTTGTCAAATCCCGTAAAGCAAGAAGGTACACAGTACATCTCAGATCCTGTACAGTGTCGTTGCCTGGCTGATGGAATATGCGGGTTTGAAGGCCTGCGTGTTCTTTTAACCTCCATCCATCAACGGAGAATCATTCCAGGCGCAAAAGCTCAGCGCAACAGAATCTCAGATACACGTCTCTCCTCCACCATCCACTCCGCGATATATATAATCCATCTCTGCTTTGCTGCGAGGTTCAAGCGAGCATCTGGTTGGGCGGTGGTCCAGCAACACGCTTTCCTGCTTGCTTGCTCGCTGCTCGCTGCTCGCCCTGCCCCCTCCAAAGTGGGTGCGCTTGGGTTGCCGAGAGAGCCAGAGCCTCTACCCAAATTTTTGCGAACCGCTAATTCGTGTAGAGAGACACAGTGCAAAGAATTCTTTCCTCCAGGCCAGACTAGCCCTACGACTTTCCCATTTCTTCACCTTCCTCCAACGCCCAGTACGGCTTTGGTTTCCCCTCTCTCTCCCCTCAGCCGCCCTGGGAATATCTTCCCTCCATCGAAAGTCGAACGGTCTTTACTTTACGCGGTTTCTTCCAATTTCCCTCCCAGTGTTCGGATTCCTGCTTTGCCCCGATCTCTCTTCTTCTTTGTTTTTCACTGGGGCGCGGGTTTTTTTGGGCTCGTCCAAGAATTCCGTGTTCCCTACTTCAGCACAAAAAAAGCCTCCTCCCGCGGGACAGCTTGACCACACGCTTCTGGAACCTCCAAACCCACACAGAAAAATTCCGGGCGCTTGGAAAAGAATCGTCCCTAGAGAAGTCGCTGCAAATCCTGTGGGCTTCTCTCGTCCGACCGGTCTCTGTCTCCATCGATTCTCCAATCTCCCCGAAAGGTCAGTCGTCGTCGTCGGTCGTATCATCCCATTTTGCACTTCCAATTTTTTTTGCCGGTTTATATTCGCGCGGAGTGGGCAACTTCTCTGCATTTGCACGCCGCGAAGTGGTGGGATTGTCTTCTGCTTTATGTCTTTTGTCCTGTGCTTCCATCTGTTTTGCCTTGCGTCGCTTTTTGTTTGCCCTGTCAAAGGGAATTACAACGTACCTGTGTTCCACACTTTAAGCAAGCTTCCTCCGGCTGATGTTCATTGCCATTTGCAGACCTCGCATCTTTTGGCCCGCCACCACCACCACCACCACCTATAAACTACCTTCTGACACCGACTCTTGACGGCTCTTGTGCCACCGAACGGACTACACTCCCGTTTCGAACTCCAAGATACAATATATAGCTAGCTGAGACGCTTCGATTCGATAATACCTCCTTACCTCCGGTCCAACCGTCCATTCCTCTATACCCGTTTGTTATTTACGAGCATCTGCGCACTCGTGCGACTAGGTATACAGACCACCGAGATTCAATCGTCCTACCTGAATCCAGTCGTCGCGGTCTGGCATATCTCACCAGCTTCGAACCTGGTCAGCACTGCCTGGTAGCTGTGCGGGGAGGTTGAGCACACCTCTCCACACCTTTAAGTGGTAGAGAAGATCCCGGAGGCAATCCTGTGAAGGGATAGTAGGGATCTTTTTTACTGTCTCTTATTTCGATCTAGTTCGGTCGAAGACTGCTACTGCAGGATATACTAACTGCTCTAACTCCAAAATGAGTACCCAAACCTCCCGCTTGCCCGGAGAGGCTCCTTCAAACCAAGCAGCGTTCTCATACGCACAAGCGGCGAAAGGGCGCGCAACTTCGAATACGAACACTACCATCCAATCAAGCCAGACAACCTCCGGTGCAAACACGCCGGCGAAAGATGCAACCTCCGCAGCGGTCTCGGTAAATGGGTCGACAGCCGAAGTGGCAGAACACATTGCAAATGGAACTCACGATCTTGGCAAGGGAGAGAATATCTCGGCAGTCAGATCAGACTCCTCCGAATCCAGGTTGACGGCTGCAAATACCGCACCAACTTCACCTAGTGTCGGCTCGGCTTCTGCATCCACAATCCCAAAAGAGGACGGCCTCAACCTAGCAAACAGCACGGGGGGCGAGAGTGGGTGGGATAAATCTGTCCCAGCGTCTGGTGGAATGGACAAACATTCAGAAGCCGGCGATGGCAAAAAGGGAAGAAAAGGTAAGAAAAGCAAGAATGCTGAGAAGGAATCAGAAAAGGAGAAAGTTGAGGAACCAAAGGTGTACGTTCCAGCCGCACCACCTGCGGTCAATTTCTGGCAACAGCGTCAAGAGGCCCAGGCAGCAAAAGCCAAGGCATCACCTGTGGTTGATTCAAGTCAATCTTTTGATGTGGTAGATCCATCGGCTGGACTAAAGAAGAAGAGTGGTAAACCCACAGACGAAGCAGCATCAAATAGTGGTCCAAGAGAGGCATCGAATACGATCAAGACACAGAAGAAGGGCTCTGATGGGTTGAGAGGCAAAGATGAAATAGCCAATAAGAGACCTCCCCGAGGTAGCAGAATTGGTGACAAGGACGAGAAAGCTGTCCACTTGCCTCCGCCTGTTGAGGATGCTACATCCTGGCCAACGCCAGAGACCGCATTGGAGGAGGGCAAGCGCAAGGCGCAGGAGAAGTCCGAGAAGGATGAGAAGGACAAGGAAAATAGCGATAATGCTTCCAGTAAGCCACGTCCGAAGGAAAAATGGGTTCATGTCCCATATATTCCAACAGTTACCTTCAATACTCCTATACCGCCTAGAGGCGGCAGAGGGCGGGGTGGTGGCCGTGGAGGTCGCGACTCCAGCGGTCGTGGTGGTCATGCAGCCAACGGCAGCATTGTTGGAGAGAAGGCAAGCAACGCTTCTGGTGCTCAAGAGTCTAAAGAGCGTGGTAGAGAGGCCGCCACAAATGGTAGAGCAAATTCCCTTCCTCCAAACTCGTCGAAACGGCCCTCTAGCAATGGCCCATACGGAGCACGCGAGCAGCGCAAGTCCCTAGCAACGGCACCTAATGGACAGAGATCAGGCACGACATCCACGACCAAAGCTGATGCCACCTCTGCAGAAAACCGCAATCCGTCAACAGTCGTACAAGCTGAAAACGCACAAAACGACCAAGATGCTTCTCGTGCTGATAACCTCAAGGGCGCTAAGCCTGAGCAAGTTCAGGCAGTGAATGGCGAAGGTCATGCTCATGTCAGGTCAGCCAGTGATCGACGTAGTGAACCGAACCTCAGAGGAGCTGATCAGTTTAGGGATGGCGCGAATTTCACAAAGGAGGGCGGCCACCAGAGTCGTGATAGAACTGAAGGCCGGTCTGATCGCGGCCGTGGAAACTTCCGCGGCCGCGGAGGCCACAACAACTTCACGAATGGCCATAATTTCGCCAATGGACATGGATCGCAGAGTGGAGGTGCATACCAGACACGACAGAATTCCGGTCCCTATAGCCCCCCTCTTCAGCAGCCACCTTTCCAAAATTCATTCACCCAAGGTTCTTCGCGTAGTGGCCGTAGCGGTGGTCGATCACAGTCCATTCCAAATGGCTCGATGTATTCGAGATACCCTCCTAATGGCAATACAGGTTCCCAGATGACTCCGCTACAGACCTCTGGACCAGTATTTGACTACCAGCCGATGGCCCACATGAGTGCAATTCCATATAATCCTTTTATCGAGCAGTACTCGGTGCTTGCAATGGTTACTATGCAGCTCGAATATTACTTCTCTATTGATAACCTGTGCAAGGATGTCTTCTTGAGGAAACATATGGACTCCCAGGGATTTGTATTCCTGAGCTTCATTGCTGGATTTAAGCGCATCCAGGCTCTTACTCAGGACTTCGAGCTACTACGATATGCTTGCCAAGAGTCCGAATTGATTGATATTATCAAGGGCGAGGATGGCGTTGACCGTCTCCGACGACAGGAAGGATGGGAGAAATGGGTATTGGGGATGGAAGATAGAGATGAGTCTGTCAGGAATGCTGGCCCAACTCAGCACTTTCGTCAGCCTTCCCAAAGATCTCAGTCAATGGGTCAGCTGATGCTGCCAGGACAGCACATAATGCCACCACAAGCATTTTCGCCAAACGGCACCGGACCCTATGGTAATGGTCTGGCAGTCGCACCTGCAGCCGGAGCAAATGGACATGCCTATCCAGCTGATATTCCACTTTCTGCAGCAGTGCCCGATTTTGCACCTGGTTATCAACCCGCCAATAGCTCTCCTGATCCATTGGATGCCGAAACGACTTTCACCGATGAAGAGGTGGATAACTTGACTCTAGTCTTTGCTTCCGCAAAAGCCAGTGGCGATTCAAAGCAGGTACCATATCACAATGCCTCTGCGCGTACGTTTTCTAATGGTTCAATTGATGGAAGAAGCATTGAAGGGATGATTGAAGAACTTCGACAAGGCCGACCTTTAACCAACGGCTCCCATTCTTCCGAACAGTGAGTAACTTCCTATATATTTGGAGTTTACGGTGGCTAATATCTGAGTGTGTATAGCTCTCCTGAGCAATCTAGAAAACCTGAAGGAGGGAATCCGCCTCCAGTAATGTGGGTCAAAGGTCAGAAGCAGCAGGTACTAGTTTCTGAACATAACACTGAGGAGTCATATACTGCTGTTCGTGCTCGTGCATTAAAGCATCGAGAGGTTTCCGGTCCGGACGAGACTCACCCAGACATGAAACTTCTATACGAGTTCTGGGCCCATTTCCTTTGCAGAAATTTCAATCCCAAGATGTACTATGAGTTCCGCGCATATGCTTTCGAAGATGCGGCACAAAATAAGTCTGTTGGGATGGAAAATCTGATCACTTACTATGATGAAATTCTGAACAGCAAGAAAAAGACCATTCCAGAACCCCTTGCAAGACATTATGTTGAACTTGTTAAAGGCGAAGAATCGAGCTCTAAGCGCCCTGGATTTGACAAACTTCGAGCTGCCTGGAGAAATGGTGCCCTGGACCTGAAAAGCCGAAAAAAGATTGATAGCCTTGTTGATGCAAAGTTGCGAGCTGAGCTTGAGCGGTGATATCAATGACTAGTCTTTAGGCGTATTCTTTTTCATTTCTTGGTTTCGAGTTATGCCGATTCTCCATAACCATATGTGCGATCTCGCGTCTTGGTCTCGGTTGCGAACATGATATGCAGCTTGGCTGTATTCCTACCCCGGCTTATGGCTTTTTCTTTTGACGATTAACTTTTGCAGCTTATTCGGATGGACTGGACTATCTATCTAGCTGTTGCAACGATTAAGTTCTTTGCTTACACCTTCTGGAGCGAAATGTTCTACGACTTTGTTACGCTTACGCTTCACCTGGGACTTATTTATGAGTACTATACTGTGGTTCTTGGCGTTAATAGGGGCTTGTATAGACGAGAGATCGTGCACTACAAATCAGCAATGTCTGGTCTCTCCCTGTGCAGAGCTCAAACAAACTGGGTTGTCTGTTTTCTGTCACATATTTGTATTCCGGCATAGCCTTGACTCTTCCTTCTCTTTCCAAAAAGTCCAGTAAAGTCGTTCATCATCATTGCATCGATATGGCGGCCTTACAAAATGCATATGCTGGGAGCTGTTTACTACCGAAAAAATAACCATGTGGGCTTTTGACTCTTTTTTTTACTTTTGCATGCCTTTCCTTTTCGCAGCAATAACTGTGCTTGGTTCACACAAAATTCGATTTGGTATCGGTGTTCCCGTCAGATAGAAGAAAAAACACACAACAAAACTTTGCTGTTTGTACCATAGCAAACCCTGATTTTACAGCATGCAACTACTTGTGACAGTACCTATTCGCTTGTGGTTCGTGAATATAAAAAAACATACACAATGATCAAAAGACGGATGTCCAAAGCGAACTTTAGGTGTGGCAGGTCTTTGCAAGTTGAAATGGGGTATGCACTTCTAATGACTGTGTAATATATCTTGAGCTTTTCTGGTGCTGCTTCCCAGCATCACGATACTGTAACATTATATCAGAGAGTAGTTTATGAACACGGCGGAACGGGATAAGGGAATGGACGGAATGTTGGAAATACCCACACTACTCTGGCAACTCTAAAAGAGAAACTTAAGTATGGAGAAATATGATTGTGTTGTTATAATCGAGGAGAACTATTCGTATGTAAATGTAGATGCAGATGCAGATTGGTATGCATCTTAGGAGCCATTCCTTCACTTCGGTAAAGGTGCTCTTCTATTTAGACCCACGCGGACCGATCTCAAAGTGTGCATTATTCGAATCCAATTAATATTTATGTAGTGTGTATTCACTCTATGCCTTCATTGAAAAGGCCGCGAATATATCCTCGATAACCATCCCCCCTATTACCAGTGTTTCGTCACCAGCAAATGTTCCTGAAACTGCAATAAAATACCCCAAGTCTCTTTCCTCTTCATACCCTCTCTAAGACCAATGTTCTCTAATGCTTCTTTGCCATTGAAATACTTCACAAACTTTCCCCAGGCCTCCTTCACTTTAGGATCCGTGAAGCGCTTGCCTATGGCGGCTATATACAGTGAGTCATCGTGATTGACTTTATGCGGATCTGTAATGATATGTGGATGTATGCCTTGAAGGTGGGGCGCATTGTTTGATGAAGGATGAGTGGTGGCCGTGGGCAGAGGTCTCTTTGCGAACTCTTTGGCATCTGCTGCAGCTTCGGCGGAAGCCTTTGCGGCAAGGCGTTGTAGTCTTGCACGCTCTGCTGCTTGTTCCACAGACAAGGGCACAGATGGATCGTTGTCCGAGAGCCTATCCATTCCAGATTCGTCCGTTGATTCTGCACTCACTCGAGAAGAGGAGCTCTTGCTAGCTGACAGTCGCTCCAGCCTTAATGAGTAGTCCACTTCGTAGATTATCTCGGGCCAGACTAGTATCCAAGCAAAGGTCTTGAGCTGCGTTACCCAGCCACCACGAATGAGCCAAGCAAGCATTTCCATATATGTTGCGCGATGGTCTTTGCTGGGCGAGAAAGATTTATATGGCCGTGGTAAGGCCGAAAGACTGGCTAGGAATGTAGGGAGCGCTGGAGCAAGTGGAAAGGCCTTAGTCCAAGCTACACTCGCAGAAGGTAGTCTGCGGCTGTCACAGTTTGGTGAAACGATATATGTGTCGCGAGCATGAAGCGGTGGTATTGCTATAGCTCTGCGCCAGTAGATCAGATGCTGAGCCAGAACCCGGATATCAGATAACATGATCGATTCTGTCTGGGCCACCTGCTGAAATGATAACGTAGGCTTGGAGTGTTTGATGTACTGGACTAATGGTGCGGATAGCTCTGTGTTATCCTTCTCTATTTCAGCAATAATCTTCTCTTGATCGTCAAGGAGTAAAAGTGCAAAATGTTTGTTGAGGTGTGTAGGATCTTCGTTTCCATCCTCATCAAGTAATGGGTTTGCGGTTGTTAGCAGTAAACCAGGCATGGACCTCTCAGTCGGGCTTGGAAGACTAGTCAGGAATGAAGGCACTGGGACCTGTAGTGAAAGATCCAAAGGTGGGTTTGCTGCCAGGTGGATAGTAGCGATTTTGTTCTGTGAAATTGCAGTTGTGACATCCCGAATTGCACAAGCCAATGTCGACCGGCCGAGAATGTCATTCCAGAGCCAAGACATAGGACGTCCTGTATAAAATCAGAACTGGATTTGGAAATTTGTATCATGGACAATAAGCTTACTCTCCTCACGAGCTTTCTCTTTCATAGCCAGTATCATTTCAGATTCCTTTAGGACGTAGTTACTCTGTGCCTGAGCATGCTTTAAAGCCCTACTAAACTTCTTGATGACATATTCATATATATCAAAAATACGATCATCTTCTTCATCTTTTGGCACATTTAGAATAAATACGACGTTAAACATTGTCATTTCTCCATGGTCTTCTCCATCTTCTGAAGTTGTATCAGTAGTAGTCCGCTTCTCTAACTCCGCCTTTGTGTCGGCTTCTGTTCCAACAATCTCTTTCGGGGATATAAGTCCGGTATCCTCCTCTTCTCGACTGGCTTTTTTGTTCTTGCCCGATCTCTTTTTCTTCCATAGACCGTCTTCGCGAATATGCATTGGATAGGAAATAAAGTAGAGTGGATCCAGCGACAACTCGAACTTTCTCTTGTGATACGCTCTTGAGGGCGTCAGAATACTTTCCAGGTCTTGAGTAGAAAATTCGAGTAGATGCTCCCATGGGACAACCTGCTCTCCATTGGGTAGGTCATAATGATCATCGCCTTCAAGAGGATCTGGGATATGACTTTTGCGCCGGGTGAATTTCTCTCCTATACTAAGCCTTCCTAGACTCTGGTGAATTTGGAAACTACCATCATCAAGATCTGAGTCGCTACTATAGCTATCAAGATCTTGTTTCCCCTCTAATTCACTCTGGTCTAGTTCAGTTCCATATCGTGTTTCTCTTTGAGAGGCGGCTGTATTTGGCCGCGGGGGATAATGGAACACAAATCGGGGACCATCTTTGGACCTAATTACAAGAGCAACAGCAATCAATCCGGAATTGGTGGGAAGTGGATTGGAAGACATGTCATTGAATATAAATTGTGAAGGCTTAAGCCTTGTTCAACGAGGCAGGTCACTCAGTAACTCTTGATTGGGGGATCTGTATTGGCGATAGGGCTGAGGCAAAGCCGTGCTGGCCCGTGCGCAGCTCATAGTGCCCATCCCTCATCCAAGCTCTAACAGTTCCCTAGCTCGCCTAGCTAAAGATGAAAGAGGGGGTACAAGATGACGCTGTAGTTACGCCAAGCTAAGGTTATTTAAGTATAGATTCTGATAAAAGAGGTATCCCTGATGATTTCTTCTAGAGTAGAGACGCATCGCTTGTTCATAAAATCCCAGACGCTGTAATAGACAGCGCACGCCCGCCGACCCAAAGTTATGTTAGGCAAATCGCTGTCCAATGACACATCAAACGTAAGCAGAAGCTCCGGCATCCCGTTAGGTATCCAAGTAAGTAATGATAAAATCTTCTAGTCATTGACCCGTGAGTGGGGTATTATTGGTGTGCGTAGTCTCCATATCTTACAATCCTCCGTTTCATTGATGCGAATATCTCTCTCGATGGCTTCCTTGAGCTACCATTTTATTTCCTTACTACCATTTCCGGCATCGGTACGGTTTATCTCGCTGGCTGACTTCTCGTCCTCAAAGCCTAGATTCTTAAATTCGTCTCTTGCCATAAGGTTTCTAACGCAACGATTGTCCCAATCAGCATGCGAACGCTTCCAAAGGGATCTATCGAATAGTGACGGACTTATCCATTCGGCATTGTAAATAGGATTTTGCCAGGTTCCTACACTCCGGCTCATTCGTCCCTCGTACCTTTTTGATACATGAAAGATAGCTGGTCATAACATCCTTGCACTCCCCTGAAGCATAGAGGAATTGGAATTGGTTAGTGGACTATCTTGATTGCCATTGATATAACAAGCGCGTAAGTGGTCATACCATAGTGGTCTAGTGGAAAGCTACCACGTTCAGGCCTGCATGCAATTAGCAGGAATCCTGCATTCTTAACCGCTTAACTTACGGTACAGGCTTAGCAATGACTTGCCGACCTCCTGGACCTCCCAATTGACTCATGGTGTAGTTTTATGATGAAAAGCGTCCGAACACCGATTAGATGAAGTTCTATTCCGCAAGGCTAAGCCTAAAATGGAAGTAGTGCTACCTATCTATCTAATTCAATTCCACACAAATTATTCTCACTCGCACCAGCCCATGCGATATATTCGCTAATCGTTACTGAATGCCAATTCCCATATAAACATTATCAGTTGGTTTCCCGTATATTCGTATTTTGAACAAAGTTGTGAAAAGCAGTGAACCGGAAATAATTCTCTGAATTAACGGAACCATTCCGTTCCGGATCTTTTCCGAGCTACCCCTCTGTACGCTCATCAGATCCTCAACATGCATCAGTCCTCTGTATCCATGGGATTGATTCATCTATGGCCTAGAGGTAAGTATAATTAACTCAGGTTTTGTCCCGAGGTCTCTCTCTTCTATCTTGATCGTTAAGGCACCCTCTTAAATCTCCATCTGCCAGTATTATGACGTCATCTTCTCGGAATGTGGAGTACCTTATTGCAGAAGTACCATAGTAAGAGAACTAGATAATTTTTAGAATGAATAAATAGATAAACATAAAATGCGCCATTGTACAGTGTCGTGTATCATTAGCTACGAATCGTATTGACCAATTATACCCTTCCGATTTCATTTGGTGTCGCTGTTAAGCCAAGATAAGCTGCGCATGTAGCTATGATGTATGTGAAGCTATAGGTCATATGATTTTCTCGAACCCCTCATTATTTCTCCTTCTACGGACGTGATACTATCCTTCACACATACTTGTAACACTCCCAGAAGAAGTCCATAATGCCTATGTAAGCTTGTTATTGAACTGGATATTACATTGTCTAACACGACTGTTAGGAAACTTGAAGGAAGTTGCCAATGTGGAGGGGTTGAATTCAACTTGGAATCGCATACCCCTGTCCCTTATCAGTTATGTGCTTGCAGTATATGTCGAAAAGTTGGGGGATATAGTGGCAGCGTCAATCTTGGTGGAATTGCTGACACCTTGAATATTACTAAAGGAAAAGACTTGATCAAGTAAGTAATCATATGACTGGCAGTGACACTCGCAGACGACTCGCTATTGTTATTGCTAGCTAATTTGTCTCCATAGAAAATATAACGCTATTAAGAACAGGGGCACTCCTAAGGAAGAGAAATGCACATCCGAGAGAAACTTTTGTAGCAATTGCTCGACCATGCTGTGGCTCTGGGATAAGACCTGGCCCGAACTAATTCATCCTTTTGCTTCCGCAATTGATACGGAACTGCCAAGTCCAGACGAGATGGTTTGCGTCGAGGGGGATAGTAAGCCTGACTGGGTGAGATGGCCGGAAGGAAAGAAGCAGGTCCACCAAAATTTTGGGACAGATAGCATTGAAGGCTGGCACAAGAAGCATAATCTCTTTATCAAATAAACCGGAGGTCGATTCTAAGCAGATAATGACATTTAGCAATATATTTTTGTCCCACAGTCAAGATAGAGGGGTGTATCTAGAAACTTTAGCTTGAGCAGAGCTATGTATCTTGTGGTAACTACGATAAAACCAATTGGGAAAGAATGACAGCTTGATCGGGTAACCAATGCAAAATAAATATCTAAAACTGCTAGAATATCATTGAGAGGTATGCAACATCTGTACCTGTTCTCAAATACCTTCACGGCGAGGGGCTGAATGCGATAGCGCTTATTGGTGCCTTATCGCCTAGCAATTATTCGGGATCCCAGACCAAAAACGAGCGATTTCTTGTAACTTTCCAACATGTATTAAGCCACGATATTCTCTTTTTCTTGAAGTCATAATGTCTTCTCCCAAAGGGCAGACTGGTGAGTATAGAATTCTCAGATCTCATATCCTGATATAGCTAACAGTGCTTTTACGCCGTAGTCGATATAGCAAGTCTTTCAACCCAACAGCTTAGCCAAGTCAAGAAACAGCTTGACGATGAGCTTGAACATCTTACCAATTCATTTACAAAGCTTCGTGCGGCACAAGCAAAGTTTAGAGAATGTCTACGATCGATATCAACTGGAGTAGGACCTAATGTGGAGGGTATGTGAAGGAAGTTGTCTGTGTGAATAAGTACTGATAACCTGGGCTCAGGAAAGCAAATATTGGTGCCATTAACGTCTTCGCTTTATGTCCCTGGAACAATAGCAGATACAGATAATGTTATCGTAGATGTTGGGACCGGATTTTATGTTGAAAAGGTAGGTCATGATACGTTTCTTCTCATAAGGTGCATTCTGACTGTTTGCTTTCATAGTCAACAAAGGATGCGACTAAATTCTACGAGGCAAAAGTGGAAGAACTCGGAACCAATCTTAAAGATCTAGAGACCATAGTACAAGGGAAGTCCAATAATCTTCGGGTAGTGGAAGATGGTAAGTGGCCCCGATCTTGGCTGCCAGGAGTTTAATATTAAATTGTCCTAGTTTTACGACAAAGAGTCCTTAGCTCTACCACTGCAACGGCATCTGCATGATGTCGCTAAATGATTAGAAAGGATCTGGTACGAGTAGACTATAAATGTCAAACAATCTCGTTTGGGTTATGAAGTTAATGGAGAGATATCACACTTTCAGCGCCAAGAATGATATCGAAGCTCTGTTTCATGCTGATAACCGTTGCTCTAGAAGCATCACAGCCTCTTCTAAACGGAGGACTGGAAGATCTAGTAGATGATCAGAAAGTGTACATGTATCAAGCACTGGGTATTTCTGCCACATTCCCGGCAGCTTCACATATATATCCTTGAATAAAAGCGATTTCGTCCAAGAGAGCATCAAAACCATCGCCTCCCCCAAATTTCGTTGGAAAGAAATTCTCTAGCTGTTCTCCCCATCTTCGTTCTTGTGTTGTATCATCTATGTATTGCATTTGCTCGTCCCAGACAGGGTGCGAGACGGTAATGCCACATGACATTTCTGGATCCCCATCCGTAGGACAGGCGCTCCAAACTCTGTAGATGGACACTTGAATCTCATAACCGGTCTCCTTGACCCTATATCTCCAGACGCTCCGAACGACAACTTCATTGATGAGAAGATCATTAGAGAGTGCTCTAGGACAAACCCTGGGATAGGTTAAACCGAGACTATCCACACGCTGAATCGTTGTCTTTGGTAAGCTTGTCTCAATCATTGTCCTTATCGACGACGGTATATCGTGAATGGAATTATCAGTGATAATATCCAGGTTCCAATCAAGATGACTAGAGATCGAAAGGGTAAGTATTTCTGAAACGTTGGTTAGGATTCATTACCTACTTTTCAATATCCACTGTTGTGGTCTCAAATCTCTTGTTTCGTTGGTTGTTATGATAGAGTCTTATGGTACCCGTCTGATATTCTACCGTTTCGTTGCCACTTTCATCCAACCTGGTATCAAGATCTGCTTCGACTCGCAAGTTTTGTCCTCCTCTTGTAGTGACAAAAATGACTTCTGAATGCACTGGCTTCATATCTTTCAACTCCTGCATTCGAGATTCAGCAGGAGAGAATAAGCCTGGCAGTTTTTCAAATTTCTGCATGACATATGTTGCAATCGAAGCATCTGCTATTCTTTAAAAATCTATCAGTAAGGAACATTGGACGCAATACATCGTTACTAACCTTCTTTCAAATGTCCCAGTAGTACGGGGCTCCTTCATCATTTTAACAAAATCCTTAAAAGAATATGTTGATTGTGTGAAATCTTTTCGATATTGTTTGAGGTGTAGGTGACCAAAATGAACACGCATTCTCATCCACCCTCTATAGACGGATAATCCAAGAGCGGTCTTGATTAATTGTTCCTGGATCCTTTGCCGATTTATTCTAAGAAGTGCTGGACGTTCACTTATTCGCCATGTATTTAACTCCTGCTCGGTCAACTCGGGACCGGATAGACGGAATGCCACGACGGTTCCTCGGGGTTGTGTATCATCCTGGGACGAAAAGACTGGAGAAACAATGCCTCTTATTGCCTTTTCTGTCGGTGGTACGACGATGTAAACTGGTAAAGCTGAAATAGCCCGAGTCTTCGCGTTCTGAACCTCTAGATTGATTGCTTGAATTGCATCTAAGATTGTATTTCCGGAAGCCGAATTGGATCTAATTCGTAGACATTTAGTGTCATCGTCCCAGTCAATATAGACTTTCAGTTCAGTTCGGACGTTGTTAAGATCTTCCAGTTTCAATCCAAGTAACTCCGTGGGTGGCTCTGATATTTGTGGCCAAAGGAAGTAACCCTGAGTAATAAGGTCAGATAATTTCATGTGTACCGAAATTTTTGAAACAAGAATTGAGATAACTGGTAGAAAATTATAGGGTTGAATAATCCGACTTACTGTAGAAGGAAAAATATCATTCGGCTCTGGTTGATTGAGATATCTTTTCTTTTCTGCCTCTTTTGTCGCCTTGTTATCATCATCCACAAGCTTTCTCGTAGTGACTAGTCCTAGTTTAGCCCAGCCGGGCTTTTCTTTAGTTGATGATTTAGCAGCAGACTGGCGTATAGGAAGTCGCCGCAGAGGGAGAGGTCCTTCCTTTTGTTCATGATTCCTGGAAGATCCTTGAATCTGATCTTTGATATTATTGCTACTCAAAAGACCTAGAGGCTCGCGTAAAACTTGTGCATAATTGTAGGTACCTAGAAGAAGAGTTAGTCGGGATAGTTACAGATTATTTAAAGACAAACCTTGCTGGCTAGAGGTAGTGACTTGGTGTGCTATATCAACTTGCCTATGGGTAGGTTGAGATAAATCGCTATTGGGCGCTCTAACAACACGTGAAGGAGGTATAGAACCCACATCCGTATCCAGCTCCCATTCTAGAATGATATTAGTTATACATGTCAATAAACACAGGAAGATAGTTAGCCTAGTCACTTACTCTGCGCGTTTACCGCTTCAAAGCTGATGTCCTGTCAATTAGTGCTAAATATTAAATAAATAACAGACTTACTCTCTGTTGGATGCCATGATATATGCTGTCCTGTGAACCTGATGAGGGTTAGACAACCCAATCGGCCAATGCCAGGTTTTATCCTAGGGATATCTGATAGTGTAACTTAGGAAGAAAACTAGGCTGACAAAAATAATCTATGAGATGAGCTGGGTATTAATAGAGTGGGAAAGTGAATCCAGGAGAGCGAAAGAACGGAGTGTGTCTCGCCGAAAACGGAAGGGGGGCAAACACTTGTTAAACCCTTGCCCACGGAAAGAGCCTTACCTATGGATTGAGTGCCACGTTCAGGATGAATGAAATGTTTTTGTTATTATCGTCACAGCAAATAAAGAGAATATGATTTGATTTATACATGGAGCATAAAGCAACTGGGGAATTTGCAGCATATGTCTACGAGTTGCATCTAGAAGTAGTAAAAGGCGAAGAGAGTAGAAGAACAGAAAAGTACACTTATTAACCTATTGCAAGATTCACTAAACTTATCTTAATTACTTGAATTAAGGTGGTTCTATTGATTGACAGCCCTGTGTCTGTTATTATTGTTAGACTGAAATGCTTGTGGGTGAATGCGTCCAAGAAAAAGGAGGCGGACGTATATTGTTACCTCATATTTCAGGCCAAGGCACACTGTGACGCGTCCGACGCGTCCCGCGTAAAGTGGTTTGGGAGTTTAATTGATAACGACTACAGCTAGCAGAAAGATTGGAGAGTAGAACCAAGGCCAAGCTTATAATGGCTCCAATCACAAATGGAACTGCTGCTCGTCAAAAACATATCAAAAATGTCGAAAGGGCTCGAAGATATCTTGCAGGCGCTACTCTCAGGCGAGATGATTCGGATGATGAGTTAGGTCTGGAAGATCACCCCTGGGAATGGATATATGATGATGTAGACACCACCGAGACTGAGAAGCCCTCAACGACGGTTATTGATCAACCGGACGATTCCGAAAATGAAGCATCCGGGTCTCCTACATCTATCAATCATAAGACTAGAGCCGGTCGAAATTCCTCGAGATCAATAAGTCAGCGGAAGATTGTTGGTGCCCGGATGGGACCTTTCCAGTGTAAAATTGGTGATATAGTCCTCCTTAAGGCAGATGGCAATAATGAGGCATGGGTTGGAATAATATGTGAGTTTTTGGAGGAAGAAGGGGAGAAGGTCGCGAATTTTATGTGGTTCTCTACGGAGAAGGAGATACGCAACAAGGAAAAGAAGCGCATGGATTTTCTGCCGGTAATTACATTCTCGAATTGATGGTGCACAAAATCTAATTTCTGTTCTAGAATGAACTCTATATCTCACCATCTTGGGACATCAATCCTCTTGCTTCGATCAATGGAAAGGCATTCATAACCTCTCAGCAGGCATATACGGCTAAATATCCAAATGGAAAGATTCCAAGTCATTCCAAGGAATACGGCAAAACATTCATCTGTCGACGTGGGTGTAATACAAGAACTGCAACCTACACCGAAGAGTTCATTTGGGAAGACATCTACCATGGCACTGAGGAAGACATCTTCGGGCTCGTCGAATTTGTGAAGACCCGTACCAAAGCTACCAGGAAAAAGAGGAGTGATAGACAAAAGAAAGAAGAAGAAGATTTCAAATCTGGGCAAGAACGAGAAGATGAAGTTGAGGGTGACGTGTTACAGACGCCTCGTAAGAAAAGAAAAACATCAACAATATCAACACCGCGAAAACCAAGCACACCATCAAAACTGCTCACACCGAGTCATAAAAAGTGAGTATTGTCTCTTTAATTGGTCGAATATAATCTTATGTTATAACAGAGTTATCGTCAAAAAACCTCTCGAGTTCACGCCACTCGGCACCCGTTTTCTAGCCCCTGACCAAGTCCAGTCCTCACCATTTCAAGTTGCGCGTTCAAAGTTACATGTTTCATCAGTCCCGGCCTCTCTGCCATGCCGCGAAGAAGAATTTGACTCGGTATACTCCCATTTGGAGGCTGCAATTTCTGATGGATCTGGTGCTTGCATCTATATTTCAGGAACCCCAGGGACCGGGAAGACAGCTACGGTGCGAGAAGTTGTCTCTCAACTTAACGCAGCTGTAACAGCTGATGAACTTGATGACTTCATATTTGTCGAGATAAATGGAATGAAGGTCACTGATCCCCATCAGTCCTACTCGTTGTTGTGGGAAGCATTGAAAGGCGATCGAGTCAGTCCATCACATGCATTGGATCTCTTGGAGCGAGAATTTAACCACCCAAGCCCGCGAAGGGTCCCTTGCGTAGTATTGATGGATGAGCTTGATCAGCTCGTCACGAAGAACCAAAGTGTAATGTATAATTTTTTTAATTGGCCAGGATTGAGACACAGTAGATTGATTGTGCTTGCTGTGGCAAATACAATGGATTTACCTGAGAGAACTCTAAGTAACAAAATCAGTAGTCGACTAGGTATGCATCAGGAACCGTGGGATGTATCATTGTAGTCTTCAGCTGACGTTTCTAGGATTGACACGCATAACTTTCCCAGGATATACGCATGAACAGCTGATGAAAATCATCCAGTCGAGGCTTGAAGGAGTGCCCGGAAACATAGTCGAATCTGATGCAGTGCAGTTTGCTAGCAGAAAGGTTGCTGCTGTGAGTGGAGATGCGAGAAGAGCTCTTGATATCTGTCGGAGAGCAGTCGAAATAGCGGAAACTGAGAGTCAAAATAATGAATTTATACCGACAACACCTAGTAAACGGACTAAGGAAAGCAATGCGCAACCTCCCAGGTCAGCTGGGAAAGTCACAATTGCAACGATTAAACGAGCCATCAACGAGGCAACAACTAGCCCGCTACAACAGTATCTAAGAAGTCTACCACTTGCATCTAAGGTCCTATTAGCCGCCCTTGTGGTGAAGACTCGTCGGACAGGTCTTGCTGAGAGCATTATGGGAGAAGTAATTGATGAAGCCAAAAGGCTAGCAAAGATGGATATAGGTGGTAACTCCGCTAAGTTACTTGCAGAGGACTTCATAGGAGATCAGGCTGGTAGAGTACAGAGACAGGGAATGAATTCGGCTAAGGCTCCACGAATGCTATCTATGGGTGCATCGGCGCTTGATCTGATGGAAGCAGGGATTATAGGATTAGAAGCACGAAGGGCAGACCGTGTTGGGAAGATTCGCCTCAATATAGGCGACGAGGATATTAAGCTCGCCTTTAAAGATGACCCAGAAGTCAAAGGATTTGGATTCTGATATTACATCCTCATATAGAGTCCATATTGTATAATACATGTCATGAAGCTGGCTTCGTTCCTTTTCCCTTTGCGCCATTCGCCGTCCAATGCTTAGTACACAAGTTTTAAAATTTCTGCCTTCCCAGTGTAGGTTTCCATTCCAAAGGATGGGTTTCCGGTGTCGCTGTCTCATCCTGTTTCCATACTTTGACTAGAAAGGTATCAGTAAGTGACGTCTAAATCGGAAGCAAGAACTTACTCGTCTTATCAGCCTCACCACAGATTAATCGAAGACCAGTCTTGTCATATGTGGAACTCATAATTCCGGCTTCTGCGTCTAATGAACCAGGTTGGGCTGTGGTATCCAACGCCTGAAATCTGTAACCAGATTTCCAATCCCAGAAACTCATGGATCCATTGTCGCCTATAGCCTATTAGCACTGTCTGTGAATTAAATATAGGTATTCTTACCTCCAGAAAAGAGAACATTGTCCTCATTAACACTAAGTGTATTGATAATTGAATTTTGCCCTTCAAAATTCTGCATGAATGCACCCTCGGGACACTTCCATTGCTTAATGCTTCCCGTACTGCCACTTGCAAAAGTGAACTCGTTCGGGTGAATCGCCAAAGCTCTTACACCTTTCTTATGATGCGTCAATACCCCCATAGTTTTCCCTGCTGCAAGATCCCATAACCGCACGGTAGAATCTAGGGAGGCACTAATGACTTGTGGATCGGCTTCCTGGCATTTGACGTCGGAAACAGTGCCTTTATGCCCGGATAGTACATGAATATTGCTCCTGGTCCTCATATCCCAGACCCTTGCAACGCCGTCACGGCCACCGGTTACCAAGACATCAAGCGTAGGATGAAGCGACAAAGTATAGACACCGCTTAAATGTCCATGATAGTGTCGAATAACTTTGTTCGTTTCGAGATCCCAGCATTTTACCATCTTATCTTCACCGCATGAGAACAAGTAAGGATGCCGCGGAGAGACAGCGAGCCCTCGAACAGTTGAAATATGTCCCGTTAGTGTCAACCGCAACGATCCAGTAGCAAGATCCCAAATCTTGATTGTTCTATCTCCAGCACCACTTGCAAACCACTTATTCTCCGGCTCCACTGCCAAACTCCGTACCCAGCCTAGATGTCCAGAAATGACTCGCATCAGCTTCCATGGCGCATGCCATTCGGGTTTTATTTGCACCACCGTTTCCTTTCGTACGAGGCTCGAGGACGGAAGTTGACTCTGCGGTGTAGGACCATTTGCATTCGGGGGGATGTCTGCAGATCCTCGCGCTCGAACTGTTAGCGCTGTTGATGATGAGCTGCCAGCAGTGCTCTGGCGCTTTGTAGGAACACCCTCTATTAGCTTCAGCGTCTTGCCTTCCGTTGTACTCTCCTCGTCTGCCTGGGGTTTCGTTTTCTTTTTGCGACTGCTGGCAGCATTGGCTTGTTTGGCCGCGAGAGCTGGCGGTAGCTCGCGGACATCATCATATTCGGCATGTATCCTTGCGACAAGGCCCAGGCGGTCTGCCAATTCTTTTCCAGATGGGCTTTGAGTCTGCTGTCGTTTGGTGTTTTCGGTCTCTAAAGGTTCAATCCCTGCACTCTCTGCAAACACAGATCTGGTTCTCTTTGCATTTTGTGATATAAGTGATTTTAAATGGTCCAGTTGAAAGCCTCCGCTATCTGAAGCTAGAGCTGCCATTGTTGGAGGCGGGCGTACTGCGTTGATGGAGCTCGCGTGTCTGTCGCAAACGCGATAAAGTTTAAGAAGGCAATGTCGAGCTTCGTTCTCAGGTTTCTTGCCTCAGGCACTAACATATGCCGTTTGCCTGAGAGCTTCCACCCCTCCCTCTAGAACTTATATTGTCAGGTATATTATTGAGGTGAATAGAAAGTTAGTATAATTCATATCTTCTTATTGTAATAAGATGGAAGAACCTTCGAAGTTTGCTATCCATGAAGCGGCACGAGAGGGCAAATGCAAGTACCCCTCCACTCCACTCATTTAAGATGCTAACATTACTTCTTGTACGTTTAGACAGCGTAGTAGAATCTTTACTGAATGTGAGTTTATTATTCTTATAGAATATTTACTTTTACCTTGTAATACTTATTTTCATCTAAAGCGCAGTACTAACATTTACTGAAGGCAAACCCCAAACTAGCTAATCGGCGAGATGATGATGAGCGATTACCAATCCACTGGGCTGTTTCAAATGGACATCTAGACATTGCAGTATTGCTTTCTTCTGTGAAAGATTTTGACCCTGATGTCGAGGTATGCCTTTTTGAAATTTTTGGTCTTTAAACTCCCTAAATCTTAGGTACTATATATCTGACTCTTACAGGATGGCGTTGGATGGACACCACTTATGATGGCCGTGAGCCTGAAAGACAGGGAAGATCTGGTTGATCTTTTTCTCCAAAAAGGAGCAGACGTAAATGCTAAAAGTAAGTGCTGTGTATAATCTAGTATATGAATCAATACAGTATCTTACGATTGACAGATCACAGCAATCAAGTGAGTGTGATTTATCCCTCGTCATCCGATGGGTCTAATATCACATAGACCGCACTACATTTTGTAGCATCGAAGAATAATTTAGATGCTGCCAGAAAGCTTCTGGCGCATAACCCCAAAGCATCGACGAGACAGAAGGATAGAAGAGGACAATATCCTATCCACAGAGCAGCTGCAGTAGGATCAGTCCCGATGGTAGAATTACTATTAAAGAACAACAGCCCTCTGAACGCAACTGATAATGCTGGACAAACGCCATTGCATCACGCGGTTGCTGAGGGTCATGGTGAGTGACTTTACCTATAAATATGAATAACACATATTAATCAATAAATCTAGGGGACACTGCTGTTGCACTATTGAAAGCAGGGGCAGAAACAGACAAAAAAGATGTAGATGGCTATCTAGCACTAGACCTTGCGCCAGACAAACAAGTTCTCAAATTCATCAAACAAAGTGCAGAGCGAGAAGGAATAGAGCTGGAATCCTCCTGAATGAGAAATTCCATTAGCTTTTATCTATTGTACAGTACAGTCGTGAACGCATGAATTATCATCATACAAGGGCTTCTTGATCATCTAAAGAACAAACCTCGGACCTTTCAACTCCCAGCAAGGATACCATCCAATATCAAGTTAATTTCCTGATCCTTGATATTATTTGACAGTTCTTTCTACAAGCTCTCTATACATTGCTTTGATATCATCGATATCACTCCGTAGTTCATCTACTTGTTCGCTCTTCTCTCCTAGCATTTCTAGAGTTGTTTGGTATCTTGAATTAAGATCCGAGTTCTCTTTCTCTAATTGCGTAATGCGCGCATCTAGTGATTTCTTCTCTTCGATTTCTCGCATGAGAGAAACAATTTCAGCCCTAGCCTCATCCCGCTGGGCAGTGAGTCGAGCTAGATCTTCCTTTGATGCTACTTTTTCGCTTTCTAACCGTCGAACTGCAGAGCTCATCCGCTCAACAAGTTGTACTGTTGGGCCAGCCCCAGCTGTGGAGACTGATACCATATCTTGTATAGTCTGCTGAGGAGAGCCTACGATATTTTCGAAAAAGTCGTTATCATCATGGTCCATTGTGTGAATGGATGGGGTTCGCAGGACTTCCCCATTTACACCGAGCGACTGCATTGAATCTTGTCTAATGGGAGTAGCTTGCCCAGAAGATCGAGGAGGTTGAACAGAAGGGCGCCGACCAAACAGTTTCTCGGGGCCCGGTATTTCGCTAGTTACGGAGCGAGCTGATGCTCTCCGTATCTGCAGATTCTGAAGGCCTAGATACTCAGAGGTGAGGCCCTTCCGCGAGGATGCTACGGGTGATTCGGCACGAGTATAGCCCAGTGATCCCGTGGCAGGAACTTCTTCTTGCCACCTCTGTCTTTCTTCATTGATGCGCTGCTGCATCTCTGATTTCCAAGATAATCTCTCATCTTCGAAAGCAACTTTGGTCTCTTTGAGAGCCGCCTCGGCAGCTTCGGCCCGTTGCTGGAGACTATCGATGCGAACCTTCTGTTCAGATATTTCTTGTTGTAAACTAGTTATCTTTGATCTAGTCTCGTCAAGATCTTCTTCGTTATGTTTGGCTTTTAGATTCTATTTTTGCTTATTAGTTTGGAAGGTACTAAGTAGGATCGATGTGCAACTTACCACTTCACGAGCCTTCTTTCTTATCTCGGTCTCCCTTCTAGTTGCCTCATCTCTTTCTTTTTCTAAATTTGCTACTCGTGCAATGAGCGAGGCTTCGATACCTTGCCAGTTCTCACTTGCAACGGCATACTGTGTTTGAAGTGTCTCGATCTGCCGTAGAAGCTTAGCCTGCGCGTCGCCAGTAGCCCCTGAGGATACCTCTTCCGCCCTAGCTCGCATAACTTCCAGTTTGCTTTCAAGCATTTGTTGCTCTGTTTTCATTTCTAGAAGTGACATCCTGGAATGTTCTGCATCCCTCTCCATTTTCTCCTTAAGCTCCTTGATCTGGGCCTGTCCCCTATCTGCTACAAGGTTCTTTTCTATTTTAAGATTTGCTATCTCCTCTTCAAGTTCTACAACATGCTTCTTCTCCTGATTTAATGCTTCTTGGGCTGCTTCATTTTCGGCTTCCTTCCCTTGAGCGATGGCTTGGCTCAGTTGTGTTTTCAGATCAGCTATGGAGGCATCTTTTGCCGCCACCTCCGCCTGCAGCACTTCTACTTCTTTTCGGAGTTGGGCGATTAGCTTTTGGTTATCAGCAAGGCGCCTCTCTGATTGCTCGGACTTTTTGAGTCTACCAGTGAGGATAATAACATCTTTTTCTGCCTTTTCTTGCCTTTTCTTTACCTCGGAGAGCTCCTTAGAGTCTTCAGCAATTTTAGCACGAAGCTTCTTAATAGAAGTCAAATGCTTCATCTCATTTTTCGATAATTGTTGGCCTTCTTGCATCAGCAACGCAATTTGCTCTTCTTTCTCTGCTAACTTCTTCTCGAGGCTGCCTGGAGATGCATCATTGGCGGACTTTCTTGCGGCTTCCGCACTTTCCTTTGCCAGGTACTGGAGTTTAGATTGTAAAGTATCAATGCGCTCTACATAACTATGAACCTCTTCTTGTCGTTGCAGTTCCGAGGCTTCGTAATCCTCTTGAAGCTGCTTAAACCGAGTTTCAAAATCGCCTTCGGGGTTTGATACTGACAATTCATCCGCAGTAGATTCAAGCAACGCAGAAGCGGCTGGTGCTGGAATTTCTGAAGCAGATGGCCCGGTTAGATCGATTGAGTCCCTCGGTTTGCTCGAACCATTAGAGTCTATCGAAATACGTGGGGCTGAATCATCTTCAAGCTGTTTCACGAGCCCATTCACCGGATTGTCAATGCTAATTCTTCCCTGAACCTCTAAAGGAACCGGTTGTGCGATTGTTATGGCCTCCCCACTAGTTTCTTTATCTGTGTTTTCTTCCTGAGAACTTGCGCCTGGTTCAGCCTTGCCATCGTCAGCCTTGGCGGGCAATATCTCTATACTCCCTCTTGGACTCCCAACATTTGTTACCGGGCTCCCTGTCCTAGACGGTACACCCGATGCAGTGCCTAAAGGTTCGCCGGATTGCGCTTTGCTCTTCGCTGCCACTGCTCTCGCCAATCGCTCTTGAAGTCGGTCGTTTGTTCTTGTGCTAGATGAACTTCTGGAAGTGCCTGTTGACGTCTATATTAGCCGCTTTATGCCTACAGAACTGATGCGCTTCTATATCGTACCTGTATCGGGTTTTGCTACAGGCGTGGTGGCCGGCGCTGGCTTATTTGGTTTGCCAGGTTCCTCTGCCTCAGCCAGAATTGTATCCAACCGTGATTCGACACCAGCTACAGCTTGTTGAAGAAATGATCCCCATCTCGATCCTTGCTTCGCAGGTGCTGCCATGACTGGATTGTGCTAGCCAGGTTCTCTGTCAAGAGCTCTTTGCGTCGGTTGAGCTCTCTCAAATTTAGGCATCACAATTATGAAAAGGCTGGCCTGACTCGTCTTCTCATTAGTTCAACACACAGTATATTAAATGATTTTGAGATATATTGGTATGGTACAATGATCTCAATCAACGGCCTCATACAGTTAAATGTAGAAAAGTCATAAAGAAAAACTCATTCGGCCTGCAAAGAAGATGCCATTAAGGTGTTGAATCGTGTTACTTTAGTGAGATATCGTATCCACGGCTCGCTAACCTTCGGAGCTGACGTCTCCTCAGACCTCCCCTGTCAATATCCCCCATTATCTTTTAATTACCCACGCGGACGTACGGGACTAGTGTCGATCTATATGAACCTGTATTCAATCTAACCATATCTCATGCAATGTATCTATAAATATCATGTTCTCTATTCTATCGAGGAATCTTGCGATAATATCTCTATCACGCCCTTTTTTCCCGACTTGCGCCATTCTGAGCCCTAATTTTGGATGATTTGGGGACGCCGTTTGAAGCGGCCTGCGATTGAGACGGAGAAGTCCTGATGCATTCGGGCAGCGAGAATATACTTGGCCAATTAAGGCTGTATTCTCCTTGCCTTTCATTCAAGCAATGTCTTAACCAAATAGCCCATACTATATAGTAATATGATCCAATTCCTATAGTATTTGTTAGTTCTCTGTTCTAAATCGAGGACTATACTCAATCTGACCGGTCATTATATGCCTAGGTTCGTGCGTCAGTTGGTGGCTCCTTTCTTCAAAGTGAACTATTACTCACCACCATCCATGACCTTCTAATAAAATACCCCAAGGTAATCCAATCTCTCGTCTCCATCTTCTAAGGTTTGAGCAATATTTCTGGTCCAGTATCCAAATTCCAAAACCACTCAGGAAGATAGTTAGACCAACGGCTACCATGATCCACATTTCTTTGATGATTTCCTCGTCTCTTCGGATATTTGTGACTCGCTCGGACTCTGTCGACGTGTAGCTGTCTTTGTTTTCCTTTGCTGCAGAGGACCTCTCTTTGAAAGAGGGCCTAATATTCACTTCCATTACGTACATGCTGCGAAAAAGAACGATAGCAGTTAGAATTGCGAAGGCATTCTGGTGGAAGAGCGGGTCCTGCAGATAATGATAGTAAAGCTATATATCGCCAGGGAAGTTAGTAAGTCTTCAGCCTAAACGAAAGCCTGTCTACAGTATAGCTTAATGACTTCATTATTTCCATCGATCAAGACGAGGGTCCTCACCGTAATAAAAGCTGAGAGTCCAATTAAACCGACTCCTAAAGCCAGACGGAACAGCCCGGGCCGAGAGAAGGAGAATGTAGCATAGCACATGAGACTTGCTGTATATATCATGGAAAGCTCATCAACGAGTTGCATTGGATCTAGGCGTGTGAAAGTTAGCTTAACATTCCCAGCATAAGACCAGAAGAGACCTTCTAAGACCGGTCTGAGGAAAAGAGAACGCAGACTACCTTGATCACCTACATTTTAGTGTGCTGTGGAAGAAGAACGACCCAGTGCCTACTAAAAGATAGCCTATAAAGCTGACCACAAATACGCTATCATGATCATGTTTAAAGCAATTTCTCAAACCCTTAACCCCAAGCGCCATGAACAGTAGATTCGTAAGGGTATTTACAATTTCGGCGGACCATAAGGTAGCGTAATAATCCTACAAGGAGACACTCTAGTTAGACAGTTGATATGCATCAAAGCAAGCTAGAGATATACATACCTCTTCACACCAATTGATGGTGGATGTTACCGGAGTCCAGTACCCCTCCCCAGGTCGTGCTGGCGGATACCGCACTGATGGTAAGCTGAAAGCCATCGCTAGAATATATTGAGATTGCTACAAGGATTGAATCTGTTTCCAGCAAGTCTTGAGATTTGACAGCAATTAGCCAGTAAGCCCTTGGGATAGAATTTCAAAGTGGCATATGCAGTAGGTGTAGTATAGAGCCTCGCGGGGCCTGCGTCTGGTGTAATTTCAAGTGACTTCCCGGTCAACGCAACAGATCAGAAAACAAAATTAGAGAGCGACAAATGAAAATGGTGATTGTTGGTAAACACTCGTGGAAATCCTCCCAGCCTGGTTGCGAATTTACCCTGCGCGGTACCTTCGGAGGTATCACCGACTAACAATGAATATTTTGCATGTGAAATCCTAGTAAGGATAGCTCGCGGTAGTAAAATAAATACAGCAAAAGATTGAAAAACTCTACTCGCAGATGTTCAATGAATGATGCAAACTCTTTTAAAGGTTTAGATATTCGAGAAAAATACGTCTGTCATCAAGTTTCTTAGTCGAACTCGTGGACAATTGATTCTGGGGGGCGCTATCGCATTGTCGTCATAGCACAGCATCCAATCACCGAGAGCGTCCGAGTAAGAACAACCCCGCAAAGAAATATAAAACCACGTGACTACTACCTGTGTATCAGCGCAAGGGTGTGGCTTTATCCCTCGATGAGATTCACAGCTTTTCAACCCAACACTTGTCACATGCACGACTTTACAGTCAGGATCAAAACATGTCTATCTCTAATGAGGCCCTCCAAAAGGTAGGTCATTTGGAACTTGTCGTATCATGAGATAGGACAGGGCTGACCACAACACCATCTAGCTCGTGCAGGAGATAGAGACGCAGGCTCTTGTGGCGAGACAACAGATCGATGTAGTCAAAACTCAGATAGCAGTCAAGCAGCGGGAGATGAGGATGCTCCAGCTAACTTCCAGCGAAGTGTCAAGCTTACCGCCGTCGACGAATGTCTACGAAGGAGTTGGTAAAATGTTCGCTTTCTCGCCTCCCTAAGAAGCCGCGCGCCTGTATCCATCCCCATGTCTGGTTTTGGTTACAGAGGGCGAATATGGCCTCAAGAACGGTCAACCAAGGGTGCTAATTTGTGTTGCACAGGTTTGTGGCTACTCCAATAGACGCAGTTGGTAAGCGACTGAATGCCGAGACGGCGGACCTCAAGTCAGAGGTCGATAGCTTGGGGAAAAAGCTCCAGTACCTGGAGACTACACACAAGAATAGCCGTGAGCACATCGATCAGATATTCAAGAGCGGTGGTCGCGCATGAATGTCTTGCCTGGGGTTTAACCTTTACGGTGGTCCACGGGTCTACGTGTGAAGTGGGGGTGTGGTACGGTTAAGCTAGCACGGCGAGCACGGCTGGTCAGCAGCCATAGGGGAGGAGGGACGGTCCTGTCCAGTGTCAACTAAAAAAAGAAATCACGATTGTGCTGTACTGTAGAAGAGGTAGCAGATACGACGGTGCCTCCTGTTGTTTGCGGAGCAATCTCGATGCTCTTGCCCAAACGGGCTCCTGGGCAGGTGCAGACCTGAAAACAGAATGTACTGAAGTGTCCAACAATGATGCTCCTTTGCAGCATATTTTCAGCCAAATGTAAGCGTTTCTGTAGATACTACAGGTAAACTATGACCATTGTGCAATTAGTAAATGGACACAATTAGCAGATAGGCGCTGAATAGAAGATGCATTTGCAACTTTCCCAGATTTCCCCCTGCTTGGAACTATGTTGGCGAGCCCCAGTGCCAACGAAAATCCAACATCATCTTGCAGTCGCGACAAATCTTTCATGCTCCGCGGCTGATCTGATGGCTGCATCATCCCGACCAGCTGAAAGGCGTGTAGGAAGCACCGTCGAGCAGGGGGGCCGCAACGCACCAAGCCCTTCATTTCTGGACCACCGACCGCTGGCAAGATCTTCCTTTCTGGATCCTTCTAAATTCTAATGAAAGAGCGCCCGCGATGGATTGAAACGGTATGGTGGTGTTGGTGTCTGAACAAAAATAACCTTTATCTGCGCTTACTGTTTCGAGAAACCCCTTTGTTGTATGCAAGCGACCAACGACGCCATCCAGGAAATAAAGCCCCTTTAGATGTGACGTCCGATCAATCAGACTCTGTCTAAATTAACTACTGAAACAGTTGCGCAAACAAGGAGGCTGGGAAGTTAGCTACAGCTGGGTCGGAGGCGCCCTCTCGTACACCGACAATAGGGCTGCGTCTGGCGCGTGAGACGGCATAACCCCGCCAATGGTCGCACCTTAAAACTGCCAACTTTCCCCTCCAGCTGACCCAACTATCTTTTCATACTCTCTAACCACGCTCCTGCTTCATACATCGCATCCATCTTTGCGCTGATCGGGCGAGCATCATCGCTCTTTCATTGCAGGATTTCAAGGTAGTTTTAGTGTACAGTCTCGCGTCTGTTGCCAACCACTCGCCCGTGAGGAACAAGTGGTGTCTTATCGCTATCACCGACAAGTTTCTGTCTTAATATTACGCTAACCCGGGCCGTTGCGCACGTCCACGCCGAGGCACTCACCCAAACTACCAACATGAGTTACTACGAGGACGACGAAGAGCTCGATATTCGAGTCCGACGAGGTGCTTCACCTGCCAGACCCGTTATCCTCCCGGAGCGCCGTCATCCGCGTTCGGTTAGGACACCAATTTCCTACCAACATGGATCGAGTGGCTATCTCGTACCTGAGCGTACAACAGACTTTTCTATACGCCGGTCCAGATCAGTTGGGCGTGAGAGACGAGAAAGCTCACCCCCCCTTCCTCCTCCTCCTCCTCCACCGCAACCTGTTATTATCAATAACAGGATTTATAATGAACACGACTCGGACGATGAGGATCGCTACGTTCTTGCCCCGCCTCGGGCTCGCGGTAGAGCTCATTCTCGTCCCGTCTCCTACCATCCTCCCGCACACTCTCACTCTCATTCTCACTCTCGCTCTCGCTCTCCTCCTCCTATGGATCCCCGTGAGCTGTTTGAGTTGGAACATGCTCGCAAGGAACTGGAGGTCCTCAAGCTCGAGGCCAGGCGGGAAGAAGATGAGAAACACTCCAGAGAGCACAGAGAACTGGAGGCTTACAAGACTAGAAGAGAGAGAGAGGAAGAGGAGAGGATGATGAGAGAGCGTAGAGAACTGGAGCTTTACAAGACTAAAAAAGAGAGGGAAGAAGAGATGAGGCAATTGAGAGACCGCGAAGAGCTGGAGGCTTTTAAGTCTAAAAAGCAGAGAGATGAGGAGGAGAAACTCATCAAAGCTCGCAAAGAATTTGAGGCCTTCAAGGCCAAGCAAGCGAGGGAGGAAGAAGAGGCGCGCATACTAGCTCAGAAGGAGCTGGAAGCTTTCAAGGCCAGGCAAGAGAGAGAAAGAGAGGAGGCGCGCATTAAGAAGGAGTTAGAGCTGCAAAGACTGCGGGATGAAAAGAAGGCCCGAGAGGAGAAGGAACGGATCGACAGGGAAGCCAGAGAGGCTGTCGAAAAATACAAACGTGAGCAAGCAGAAAAGGTTGCCAGAGAGAAGAAGGAACATGAAGAAAAGGAGGCAGAGTATAAAAAGCGACTAGAAGAGGATTTGCGCATCTCAGGTTTTGATGAGAAACAAATCGCTCTTATTACCAAGAAGGAGAAAGACGTCGAGGTAGAACGACCAACGTACACCAGAATGTCGAGAAAATATCTCTCCATTGAGACCTTGAATACGTACAAGCTCGATTATGAATTTGATGTGGTAGGTTACTATAATCTAGATAATATGAAGACAGATACTAACAGTTATCAGGATCCCGATTATGTCCTGATTAAGAGATGGGTACCTGAGTATGAGCAAGATTTCCTTTGGAATCATACCCGCGAGATTCGTGAAAGACGACAACAGCCGCCAGTAATGTTGGCCATAGAAAGCAGCAAGAAAGAACATCATCATCGTCACCACTCGGAGCCCGAGTTCGAGTTTGTAAGGACGAAGAAGAAGATTGAAAGAGAGAGAAGACCATCTCCATCCCCTCTTCTTACTTTCCTAGCTGGAGGCAAACCACGTTGATATTAAAGAGACACAGGATATGACTGATACTTTACGAAATCTTAATGAATAAACATGTTTTGGATTAGCTGGTGTTGATTATTCTTATGATGTATCTGCCTTTTAGCTCTCCTTTCTTCATGAATAAATATACCCTAGTCAACTCTCATCTTAGTTCTGAAGGAGTGAATAAGAGAAGTGACCAATTCTCGAATTGTACATTCTATTATACAAATATAGATACAGGGTTTATAGGCTTGTGAAGCCGAGTTGTTTGGAAAGAGGGATTAGGTCAATAAACGCTTTGGCTCTGAGGCTTGGTCAAAGCCAGTTCGGCCCGTCTGACAAGCTCTTCATAGACAGTCCACGCTAAAGCTGAACTGAGAGCTTTCCGGCCCATCCTTAAGCCCAGGCCATCAAATAAAGACTTGAACCCATCCTCGCTGATCATTTTTCGCCCAGCGTGTATTAAATTGAGATATCTCTTCGGTTGGAGTTGTATTCTGGTTTTGATAGCATCAAATGGATTGGTGATGGCTGTAGCAAGACCAGCTGCTAGCATGCCCGACCCGAAATTGATGGATGCTGAAGTTGATCCGGCCATACCCGCTTGTATTTCCCCAGCTATAGGTACTTTCTGGGCTAGGAAACTTAGCTGCTTCTTCCATTGTTCGTAGAACAACACGTATAGGCCAGCATACGGCGCATCTCTTATAGCTGTCGCGCCAAATCCAGAAAAGAAGCCTCGAATACCCTCGGTCCTTAAGATATCCTTACCGGCACTGCTGATCGAATTGTAGGAGTATAAGCTGGACTCGTATCGAACTTTGATAACCGTCATGGGCATTAGAATAAACCCTGCGAAGGTCCGGGCTGCCGCTCCAGTCATGAGATTTGCAACATTCGACAACTTAGGCAGCGAGGAAGAATGTGTTGGTTTCCTGCCTTTATCCACAACTGCCTCGATTGAGTAGAGGAGGTTCGATCTAGCCACATTCTGACGCAAAGTATTCAAACTTGTAAAGTAGATTGCGGATCCGAGCCCCGTTCTAAGGACGGAGGGCACAGTGCCTCTCCAGAATGACCGGATGACATTGGGAGATTTCGCGATCTCGCGAATGGTGGCTGTTAGAGAGCTAGATCCGGATTGTTGTACTCGAGTTTTGAGGAGATCAGCAGGCTGTAGAATAATGGCAGAGAGAACGCCAGAACCTAAGCCAGCTACGAAGTGGAATGCTATGCAGAAAAGTAAGCGCGTGTCCTACCAAGAAACACAAATCAGATCTTCTCACAAGTTGACGATTTCCTGGATTGAGTGCCATTAGACATTGCGCTCAAGCTTTCACTAGCATTTCGGTATATGGAACAGTCGGAGTGAGTCCAAATACATTCCTCACAGTTTGGGAGCTGCCGAATCTCTCCGTGCTGCGAATATTTGGTGGAGGGGAAAACTTTCCTCAGTAATCCGTATAACGTCACCGCCGAGGACTTACAGAGCCCGAGGCATGCACGCAGAGTCAGCCGGCCTTTAGTATTCCCGTGGTAGCAAACCACCACTCACCTATGCAATCGTTTCTCTGCCATAATTACTGAAGCAAGATGTTGATATATTGTGTAATTCATGTTGTGTTTATTTCCCAGAGGTCTTGTCAGTAATTTAGTATCAATTTCTAGCTTCGAGTGTACGTATGATTAACAATTGACCTTTCTAAATCCCATTTCCCCACCTTACGAAGCACATCCTCACCCCTGGACATGCCGTGATTGATCACTGAGCCTACATGGTTAGATATAATCCCGCAAGTAGAAATCCACCTGTCTAGTTTTGTAATTGCAGGAATATCTGAGCACTGAACTCTACTGTATTTAATGCTTGTCAATTATGGCTATCGCAGTACGCAAGATTCATCAAGGAGCTATGGAACTGGTATATCTACTAATAACTTCATTAGGCTATAGGACAATTATGCTCAACAGCATCTATGAGCCATAACCTTGCACTATGTCAGACCCTGGTTAAGAAGGCTGTTGAAGCGGGAGCAAAAGTAAACTCCTTACTTTTCTCTCCTTCTAAAAGCTACTCACATAATCTAGGCTCTCTTCTTACCAGAAGCTACGGATTATATTGCGTCAAGCCCAGAGGAATCATTGGCCCTTGCACAGCCGATGGATACCAGCCCTTTTGTACTAGGGCTCCGAGAAGCAGCTAAGCAGTCATCTTTAGCAATAAATGTTGGTATCCATGTTCCAGCCGAAAACGGCAAGATAAGGAACCGGAGTTGCTGGATTAACGAAAATGGGGATATTGCTCCTGGGTATTACTATGATAAACTTCACTTATTTGACTACGGGGCGTTAAAAGAGAGTAATGTTGTGGAAGCGGGCAATAAGATCGTCCCGCCGATAGAAACAATAGTTGGTCGGGTAGGGCTTACAATCTGCTTTGATGTAAGTCCTCCTTTAATTAATTCTGGAAAGAACACATCGTTTATCGTGTGATAGCTTCGGTTTCCGGAGATCAGCTTGGCACTCAAACGGCAAAATGCTCAGATTATAACATATCCATCCGCATTTACTGTGCCGACTGGAGAGGCGCACTGGGAACCGCTTTTGAGAGCAAGGGCCATTGAAACTCAAGCCTACATTATAGCTGCAGCCCAGGTAGGGTTTCACAATGAAAAGAGAAGGTCTTATGGACATTCCATGGTCATTGGTCCTTGGGGCGAAAAGCTTGTAGAAATTACAGGAGATGGAAGCGAACCCGAGATTGCTGTGGTTAATATTGACTTGGATTACAGAGAGAAGAAAAAGCAGTCGATGCCTTTACTCCGGAGAACGTAAGTAATTAAGATACAAAAGCGAGAGGAGACGTTGCTGACTGATAGCAAGTGATGTTTATCCAGAGATCTGAGCCATTGAATCCAGGGCTGCCATGTAGAAAGGCTATATTTATTGAATGTGCAAATAGGTCGATTCTTCTTATAGACTTATGGTTATTCAGATATTAGAGATAGTTGAAATTAGATTAAAACTAGTATTCTCCAAAGTAACCCTCAATCACACTCCCGCGTAGTTGATATCTAAGCAACGCCATCTTAAAAGCATCCTACACACGCGCTTCCACAATCTAAAACTGCGGCTGTGAGCCACCTTTAAGTCTAATTCCCATACCCTTTGGATCTGAAGTATCTAAACTACTTCATATGCTATTCTCCACATATGCTGGCTGTAAATATGCTAGAGTTAAACGCTAAATGATTTAGAGCTCCTTCTTTGCGGCTTTGCTTCCATCCTTCTGTTCTTTGGCCCTCTTGGCGTAAATCTGAGCTGTGAAAGGGTCCTCAAATCGCAGAGCAATTAGATAAACGATGAATACTTCAATTGTAAGAAGTATCCCTGCGGGCTTTCCGTATAAGATCGCTGTCCCCAGAAAACTCATGGTTGCTCCATAATACATGGGCGCAGATGTAACGTTGAACGGAAAGCCGGTAACCATCTCATCCATTAGGATGCCAAAGTAGTCACCAAGGTAAGTCCCAGTCACTCCCAAAGCCCACATCGAGGACAACACTAGAATATTTCCACAGACCAGGAGGGCGTAGGAAGCAAATTTGGCAAGATCAGTTTGTAACAGTGGATGAGATGGCTGCGCTCGGAGGGCTTGCTCATACAGCATATCGCGAAAGATTCCAAGAGAAAATATTGCTACAGCTAGGCCATAGCATGCTAGTCGGGAATTTCCGCCGAATAGCTTCGTTAAAATCTTGTTGTGATATTCTAATGTTATCCTGTCAAAAATGATATTGTCTGGGTGGTATACGGGAGCTTGTACCTTGGCGTGCGACAGTGCTTAAGCCAAAGTTAGCTAAGGAAGAGGAAATACAACAGTTAGGAGTGATAACATACTTCCAGAATATCGGGTTGAATGCAATTGATGCTGCAGCAACTGATTTCTTGGGTTAGACTTCTTAACGCGAACAAGCTCCGAGTATCTTACTGGCCAGGCTCTTCTGGTCGAAGTCTACTAGACCATTGCTGTAATCATTTAGTACTGACATGATTTCTGGCAAATAATATAAAGAGACTGTGTCGTTTTAGGGTGTGCTTCAGAAGTTGTATGAAAGTGTGGAGGTTATGTGGCTATTTCATCATTGACGTGTATAGTTTGCCCTGGCTCGCTTGCCCACAAGAAATAAACTTTATCGTGGGGTGGTGGGGACGGATGCCGTAGAACCCCTCTTCTCAGAAAGACTGACATAACTCACGTCATTCTGCTTGAGAGCTTGTTAACCTTATATACGACATGGATGACAGCATCCCTACATGCGCCATATCTATTCTAACCCGGTATCCTAATGCTGAAAGTTCATAAGCTTACTCCTACCAGATCCTTCGAAACTCCGATTAATTATGGTTTGCCTTAAGAACAACATATCCTGAAACAACAAATCATTGCCTCCTTGTCCTTGTCTTTTTCGCCGTTGTTGCTGCATCTTCTTCTTCTTCATCCTGACCTTTTTTCAGATCTGCATCGAGGCCCCATTCTTCTTTGTCATACCAGTCCTCTCCATCGGACATATCCCGATTAACGCCTACGTGGGCCTCTGCTTTAGCCCATTTTAGAACCAGTTTTCGATACCGCTCTGCTCTGCATAGACCCTCATAGAGTCGCTGGAGGCCTCGGCAGACCTCTTCTTGTTTCTGTATATATAGTTGCAACAGTCTTCTCGTGTCTTCCGCTTCTTGCTGGGGCAAGCCAATATCACGATCTGGGCGAGACCACGACGGAGCAAGAAAATATGGATGGATAGCTTCTTCCTCGGATTCCGGACTGAAAGATCTATTTTGACCTATCGTATTACTATCAGAAGCAGCGTGAGCCTGGGCCCGTGTCCGCATGCGACGTGGCGCTGGGAGATCCTCCTGATCACCTGTTATCATTTCTGCGTCTGCCCCGTTGACTCCTTCAATTGGCGTTTCCGGGTTATCGGATCCTACTTTACCTATCCCTGCAGGGGAAGGTAATTGATCGGCAGAACCAGGTTTTGTTTCCGTCGAAGTTGCGATTTCATTTCTCAAAGTGACTTCCGGCGCCTCATTCAGGTTGACGGTTTCGCCATTCTTCTCTTTTGTTTCACCAGATGGCGGGCGATCCCCGAATTCATTCCCTGTCTGCTTTGTTTCACTCTGTTTAACTGTGACATCTGCGATATCATGATTGCCAGAAGTAGCATTTCCATGGTCCTCCCCGCCAGGCTGTGTTGGCTCTCCAGCATTGACTACTTGCTCTCCATCTTTCATGACCACATCTTCTGACGCAATAGTTCCTGTTGAACGGCCATCAAGCTCATCCTTTGATATTGATTTAATAATCCCATTCCTATGATGCCGGTCTCGGTCATCACCGAACAGAGCAAAGTCGTTTTCTGTTTCTACCATCTCACAAGGAATCCAAGTATGATCTCCGCTGAACCGCGTCAGAAGGTGTCTTATTTTCCAAAGAGATAACCTTTCTTTTTGTAGCATCTCGCCGACATGTTTAGTGAGCTCAGTGACAGTCTTTGAGGTGAATGGTCTAGACAAAGTTGGGTGGTCAGGTAGGTCGGAGGCAGCCGTTAACGGAGCAAGGAGATCTATTTCGAATATAATCAGCACGCATATCAATAGCTACAAATGGAATCCTTACGTTCTATTCTGACATCAGCGTAGGGGTCAAATTCTGCGGCGGCCACCATCGCAGCTTCTGCCCTCTCCTCATCATCGTCCTCGCTATCCACTTCGTACCCATCTTCATCTATTAGAGGCGGCTTGCGGCTTATTATATCGCGATAAAATCCTGCATGCTCAATTCTCTATCCCGTTATTAGTAAACACAAAAGATGGCGCGAAGAAAAAGTCGAGAAATCGCAAACTGGGCACAGATTTAGCTCACCCTCTTGTATACGATCGGACCACTTGGAGGCGCCAATTGACCCTCATGGACGTATCTTGCTTTCCTTCTTAATTTATTTCCTCTGTTTGTGATCTGTGTTATCGATTCATCCGAATCAGAATCTGTTATTGGCGAATGTCGTTAGCAATGGTATCAGCGTGAGGCGCATGTTTAGTTGTACATACCATATACTTTTCTTTTGATGGCTTTCTTCATGCCAGCTATGGTTTCTGCAAAGAGGGCAGCTTGGGATGCCATAATTAAATTTATATTGTATTCTAGAGTATGCGCAAAACAGAAGTTGTTTAGTAGTTGGAGGCTGCTGCCCTCAAGCCGCCCGTCGTTGGCTTCCTGATCGACTGCGTCCTGGTGCGAATGAAGGCGCTGGATTGATCAGAAGGTCGTACTAACTGATTCAGAGTCGCAGAACCACATGTATGACAGTGAGCCCTAGAAGGACTACTGATAGACCTCGAGTAGTTGTAGTGAATAATCACAATTGGAGAGCGGAGATCAAGCTACGGGGCCGAAGGCGGCGGGGTCTGGCAGTATTTCTTGTGATGCGCTAACCATTGTCCATAGTATTGCCGATAACGTAGTCTTGACTCGAGGGTCCCAAATTTGCGAATGACATAGAGTTTCTTGACGAATGCGATTTGATTCGATCATGATGGGAAAGAGTTCATAATCAAGATATGATGGGACATAAACAACCTCCTGCGATTACTGTGACCAGAATCGTCCCTGGAGACTTTCGCTAGAACTATTTGAATGGTCTGGGCAATCCATATATGCTTATGGAGGCTTTAGGCATACGTCGCCATGGATGACTACGCGCCGCAATATATTGCTCATAACGTTCCCCTACTGGTCGTGTCCGGGCTAGGATTGCCTGAGCCTCTCGAATCACAAGATGAATCACAATTGAGGTCAGATGGGCCACAGATTTCGTCGAACCTACCTATTGTGGATACTGAAGACGCGCGAGCTCTCTTAAAGTTCTTCCAGGACAGCGATGCTACCAAGCTTGCATGGAATTCTCGGGAACATGGAAAGAATAAAAAGTTCAAGATCAAGGCCGTTGGAAGGGTGGGTCAAGATTCCTATGTCAATTTAGGTTTATCACGTAGGCTGATGCAGAGAAGAGTTACACTCTCCCTCCTCGCCGGTCACAGACTGTATCGGGCTCCAGTATACCATTTAGTCCAAGAAGTCCAACTGAGCCGCCAAAGCCCGTTGTTCATTCGCCCTTGTCCCCCCTGACCCCCGGTTCCCCGTTGTTTCCTGATGGATTAATGGATCCAAGATGGATTGATAGACACCAGGAGCAGATCCCCAGTGCCTACATCTCATTCTATGCGTTTGAATCTGACCCAAATATGTCTTCTTTGCATGACAATCATATGAAAACAGACATAAACCAGATCAAGGAGGTTTTATCCAGATATAAAACTCGTCTGATAGTAGCTCTTATGAGTGATAAATCTACATTACAGGCTCCTGACATCGAGGATCGCCTTACAAACATCCGTAGAGCAACGGGTCTGGACCCGAAGGCCTCTCTTTTCTTTTTACCACCGAATAGTTCTACCGTCGAACTGCAAGCATTTGTCGAAACAATACAATCGACAATCTACCCACTTAGCATAGAATACTATAGAGACCTGAGCAAACGCTTGAGGAAGAAGAGAAACCGGGGTGTTGTTGCTTCATCAACAACGTCACTCAACTCTGGTACCTCCCAGTCTCTATCTAGCCAGGGGTGGAACGTGCGGTATGACTTTAAACTGGGCGTTTTCGCAGAGTTTCGCCAGGAGATGGATGGCGCCGTTCGTGCTTATGAGAGTAGCTATGATACCCTCTTTGGTCCTGAGGTTTTTGAGGTTATTGCCAACTGGAATCCGCGCTGGGATGAAGCGCGACTGCTGGCTGATGTTATTGCTATAAGAATTCTCCGCTGTCTACTTTGGCTTGGTACTCCCACAGCCGCTGTTCGTCGGTGGCAGCACCACCGGGATAGAGTTCGTGATCTCGTTGATCGTAGAGGCAAAGGATCATCCACATACGGGTGGGAGGCTTGGGAGAGTCGATGGTCACTGGTTATGGCGGAGGTTATAAAGAAGGCTGAGTTCCCAGATTTCACTGCTTCACCAACTACGATATTCCTTGCGCCAGAGAAGGTGATTCCTACTACGGAGCGGTTGCAACCCTGGGAGCATTTACACCACCCAGGATATTGGTTTCAGATGGCTGCAAATCACCTCTCAGCCCGTCGAGCTCTTGCTTTAGCAATTCCAGAGGAAGATAGATCTCCACCTGGTTCATCTCCCGCATCCAAAATTGCCAGCAAAGCTTACACATACGATACGTATCTTTGCCCAGAACCTCATATAGAGAATCCACTTCCTGGCCACCAAGGTGTTGACCATTCGCAACTTATCATTGATGTATTAAAGAAAGCAATTCCCGAATTTGACCGACGGGGTCAGTCCCGTCTGACACAGGAAGTACAACTCCAGCTAGGCAGAGAATCTTTAAGACAAGGCTCATGGAATGACGCATTCAGGCTTCTGCGCACGCTCTGGCAGACTATGTCATATAGGCGAGAGGGCTGGTGGCCTGTTGTTGAGGAAGTTGCATGGGCACTACGCACTGCTGCAGCACGTGTTGGAGATGGAGGTGTTGTGTTAGCTGTAGATTGGGAGCTGTTAGATCAAGGTATGCCATTGATACCCGGGCTATACTAGTAACTAATTGTGTATAGATTTCTCTCCGCGGCGAGACTGGCGCTACAATATCATGAAATCCTTGGATAGTGTCGAAAATATCAAAATTAGACCAAATGTTATACTTCGAGACCAAGAAATCCACTCTTTTCTTTGCGCAACCCACGTGTTTGAGCATACAGAAGGAAAAGTGGGTGAAACCTGTGCTTCTCAGTTGGCTGTCACTTCGAATGCTCTGTCTAATTCAGCTCCAATAACTTTTGATGAAATAAGAATAGAATTCCAGGGCAGTATGAAACCGATTGTCCTACGGCATAAAGCGATTGACGAACCTCCGAAGCTACCTTATCATAAAGTCAGTCTATCCGAGAACGCACCTGCAAGCCACGATCCTGAGTCTACCATGTCTTCTGCATATACAACCGGCACTATCCAGGAAGGCGAATGTGATCTCTCGATTTTACCCGGTGCGACAAAGGTGTTTGAGTTCAATTGCCCCTTGAGAGAAGCTGGAGACGCAAAAGCGAAAACCGCTCGGTTCTCAATTAACAATGATAAATTCGACCTTGAGTATAGTTTTGACTTTGAAAGGAGGACTACTACTTATTTCTGGTATGATCAGCATCTTGCCACAAGGAAAGTCGCCCGTCTTAATCCGTCTGCGATTACTGTTCTGCCTAAGCCACCGAAAATGGAGCTTAGATTTCTGGATCTACAAGAACAATACTACACAAATGAGCATATACACCTTCGCGTTGAGGTTGTGAACCTTGAGGAATCGGACTCTGTTACTCATCTCCAGGTGCAGATAAGAGGCGAAAATACACCACAGCCTTTATTGAGGGTTGTTAATCCTATCGAAGGAGAGTGGTATAGTGGCGACGGAAACAGCTGCGAAATACCTCTGGAAACTATTCTTGCTTCTAAGTCTACAATTGTTGAGATATCTATCCCTGCAGTGGATATAGCTGCCACCTTCGAAGTAGCTACCAAAGCAGCTTATCGCCTTGTTTCAGATATGGAAACCCCAGTTTCATGTTCAACGTCCATTCAGCTCCCAATTGTAAACCCCTTTGAGGCTAATTATGACTTTTCGCCTCGTATTCATCCAGATCCCTGGCCAAGCTACTTCACCCATGAAGAGAGCGAAGATTTTACTGTTAGTGAGCAAGGTGCAGAACATGCTACTGGCTTGGCCCAGAGATGGTGTTTAACTACGAGATATGCCTCGTTTGCACTAGAAACGTTGGTCGTTGAAGAAGTAGACGTTGACATCCTGGGCACGAATGGTGGGATCTATTGCAACACGAAAGGCATTTCAGAAATACCGGATGGCGGTCTGCGAATAAGCCCCAAGAGCATCGAAGAAGCCCAATTCGATGTTTTTACACGAAAACACTCTCTCGATGACCGGGGAACGGCCACTCTCGATGTATGTTTCGTGATAAGGTGGCGTAGAGATAAGGACAATTCTCCAGTCAACGCCACAATATTGCCAGTTCCACGACTGTTGGTTTCTAGTAGCGAACCTCGGGTACTCGGTGCTGTCTCATATTCAGAAACTATGCCATCAATGATACATTTTGATGTTACCATTGAAAATCCTTCGAATCACTTTTTAACCTTTAGTCTTGCTATGGAACCGAGTGAGGAATTCGCATTCTCTGGAATAAAGCAATCAATAATCCAACTTGTTCCTCTATCTCGACGCACCGTGAGATTCAGGTTATTGCCTTTCGTCCGTGGGACCTGGATTGGGCCTATCCGTTGTGTTATCCGTGATCGTTATTTTCAAAAGGTTTTGAAAGTCTCGCCTACAGAAGGTATGAAACCTCATAAAGATGGAGTGCTTGTTTGGGTTCCTCTGGAAGAGGAGGGCGAGTAGATATGGATAGTACTACTTGCTAGTTATGAATATAAATTAGGTATAGATGGGAAGAGAAACTAAAGACTAATATATACTATGACATATCTAATTATACCATTATGAACTGCATCAAGGAGATATGCATGTTTCATATCTTTGCCTTTGTTCTGACTGGTGGCCCTCCTATCCGCTTCTGCCACTCTTCCGATAAAGTTGTTTTATCTCTCATACTCTTTCTCGTCCACTCTATATATTTCTCCCTCTCTTCTCTGAATCGCTGGAGCTCCGGACCAAGCCAACTAGCAATGCCATCTGCGCACTGCTCACTTGCCTCCATAGCCACCAAGTGCCCGATCCTCTCTAAGGTAATTTCACGCACCCGGCCCGCGTTGACACCTCCACTGCCTCCGGTGCCACTTCCAGTCAGCTCCATCTTAGTTTTCCGTTCTGGGGGAGTCGACATAGGGCTCGTTTCTCCAAATATATACAGCACGCTAGGTCTTAACTCCCCAAGTCTCAACATAGTATTTGGAGGTTCGGGCCGATAGAATGGAAATTTGACAAGGCTGTCGGGGCGCATATCTGGAATTAAAGAGTAGTCTACAACTGTCTCTCCGTCCTCACTCATGCCTTCCCAGCTTGGTCTCAGAAATGTAAAACATTCTTGGTGTTTCGTAGTCCTCAACGTCACGGAACCCTTTTCATTTGGATATAATTGTGTAGGGGTTTCTCGAATGCCGAATTCCATCCAGCGATCAAAGACCCTAGAGTCCCATGCTTGATAGAACTTCTGTTTACGAAAAGCTTCCTCAGCAGCAGCTTTCGAAGGCCAGAGGTCTCGCCGGAATGTTGATGCTTGGGCTGGACCAGGGCCAGTCTCGGGCGAAGATGGTTGTGATGCATGCCGTTGGATTACTGGATCCAGTAGAACCAGAGATGATAATAACCTTGGATGGATTAAAGCTAAGTTAACCATATGGTTGCCACCCATTGAATGGCCAACCCCTACAAGAGGTTGGGGCATCTCTTTGCGGAAATGGTTCACCATGTGAAGTAAGTCTCTAGCATGGTCCATCCATGAAGCTGGCTATCTTGTTAATATTATTTGCGTAAGAGAGAGCAGGAAGATATGGATTTACAGACGATCATTTCCGATAAGACCCTCATTGAGAATGGAACTGGTCCCCTGTTGTGCCACATCAGCCATCCATATTCCTCTGATACGGAAGCCATTCTTCTTTGATCGCGCAAGTAGATCTTCCCATAAAGGCTCATATAATTCCTATCTCAATTAATATAGCTATGTGGAATCTAGGTGGTCTTTATACCTTTGGGAAGCCATTGGCATGAGCTCCGATGATTGTGATGTCTCCCTCTTTAGGATCTAGATTGTCTAATGGGATATACTGCTTAATTGCGAGGTGAAGAACATCTTCCTGTGAGTGGGCAGTTGCACGAGGATATTCCCGAATGTGCTGACATTCTAATACATGTTCTTTGATTTGAAAGACGGCCGGTGCCATTATAGCCTTGTGAGAGATGCTCAAGAAGCGCCAATTCTATAAGCCAGAATCTAATGTCTCATATAAAATCAATCGTGTGGTAAATCTATAACGATTATATCTCTTAGAATCTATCTATGATGGGAGTTGGCATTGCACGGTCCTCGATATTTCATCTAGACTACTAGTTCGGGTACTGGACTACCTATGCCGAGGCATTGCGCTCGGTGATAAATGGTAGGCTGGAGATGGCTTGAATCCTTGAAAGAGACTGAATGAGCTTATTGACTGGAGTACGTACAACGAATCGCAAGGAACACATGAACGTGTAAAGTATCAGTGAACTTATTCATATACAATGCTTCCCACTTCTGTCATGCAACACAGGGAATCATCTCCAATGCCGAGTTATTTATACCTTCACGTGATTTCGCGACTCCCAAAAATCAATTTAGGCACGACCAAGATTTAGCGCGATTCGGACACGAACATAGACTATCCCACGTCGCGTCAACATTCCCTCGTAGCCGTGAAGGATTCCTACACAGCGGCCACAAAATCGTGATATTGGAATGCTGTAGCATAGTCACAATGGCTGGAGACAAAGGAAACCCGTTGTTTGAGCATTGCGTATTTGCAATCGTTCCTAGTAGAGACCTATCGGCACAACTAGCTACCCAGGTACGTTTTCTCCCACATCATCACTTGTACAATGCGCCGGGCTGAATCTAATGATGCCGGTGTAGCTGGAGCAAACCCTAAAGAATCATGCCGGTACTGTCAAGAGAGCTGCTTCGGATGGGACCATTGACCTGTCCGATTTGACACATATTATATCTGCAACTTCAGACTTTCCTCAATATCCTGCGGCGCGGCAGCATTTAATACCAGTCATAACTCCAAACTGGATCACACAATCTCTTTTGAAGAACAAAGCTGCCCCAATGCGACCTTTTAATCCGGATCCCAATCTCATATTTTCTAATGTAAACATCAGTTGCGCCGACCTCCCTTCAGGAGACAAAGACGCCATCATCGGTGCGGTGCTTGCAATGGGCGGGATGGAGTCTAACAGCGTTTCGAAGCAAACGACTCACATTTGCGCCTTAACAATTGACAACGATAAATGTAAGGAGGCGATGGAAAAAAAGCTTAAAGCTAAGATTGTACTTCCCCATTGGTATGTCTCTCTTTTCAACAATCTAGACGATGAAGCTAACCAGCTCTCGAGGTTCGATGATTGCCTGAAACTTGGGAAGCGAATAGATGAGGGCCCGTATTTGTTACCAGATCCGGAAATTTTCTCAAAAACTGCAGATGAATCAGTGCAAATACCAAAGACATCTACTCTTGAAGGTGCAACATCCCCACGTCCGAAGTATCTCCCTACCCCCACCGATTCCCCCGAGAAACGCTGCCTCGACGTGTTTAAGGGCAAAAAAGTTATGCTGTCAGATGATCTTGGCCTTGGAAACCGATTACGTGGAATTATTGAGCAGCTTATTGAAGGTGGTGGTGGATCGATGGCAAATTCAGTGCATGATGCTAACATATATGTTTGCCACTATCGTGAGGGCAGGGACTATACATTTGCCTGTCGGGACGGGAAAGACGTCGGTAATTTGTCCTGGCTTTACCATCTAATCACTCACAATGAGTGGACCTCTCCGTTACGCAGGTTATTGCATTATCCTTTACCAAAGGGTGGCATACCGGGTTTTGAAAATTGCCGGATCACTCTGTCGAATTATGGTGGAGAAGCCCGCATTTATCTCGAAAACCTTGTAACTGCGGCAGGCGCTACATTTACGAAGTCAATGAAACAGGACAATACTCACCTTGTCACCGCAAGGAAATCAAGTGAAAAGTGCCAGGCAGCAGCGGAGTGGAATATACATATGATAAACCATTTGTGGCTGGAGGAAAGTTATGCAAAATGCCAGATGCAAACGTTGACCAATCCTCGATATACACATTTTCCTCCAAGGACAAACCTTGGTGAGGTGGTAGGACAGACTCAGTTTGACGAAGAAGTGTTGAGGTCCAAGTACTTTTCGCGGGACCCTACCCCGAGACCGAATGATCCCAAACGGCCCAGAGTAGCAATGCACGACAGAGATCATAATGCCGAAAGCGCAAGAACATCGGATACGCACGATATTGGAGAAGCCGAGGAACTTGCAGCGGATAAAGTCAGTCATGTCAAGTCAAAACCATTAAAGGCTAGCAAGCCTACACAGAAGCGTAAATCCAACTCAAATGATGGGACAAAGCCGGAACTTATGACTCCTTCTGTAAACAGAAGGGTTAGCGCAGGAAAGGAGAACAATAGTCCATACACACCGTCATCAGCAAATAGTCGCAGTGCTAAGGATAAGGCTATGTCAAAACTTCATAACTTAGCCCCTGATATTGAATTATATGAAAAGGAGAAGAAACGAGGCGGACAAGTCTGGGGAGGCAAGCGAGCAGCAAACCAGTTAGATAGAGAAAGGTCTAAAGACCGTAGCTCTAGTCCCCCTCATGTTTCCAACGTTAAAGATGAGCACTATTCCGAAGAAGAAGAACGGACACCGAAGAGGATCAAGACAAATAGACCACCTATAACAATTCGCTTGTTGCTCACTGGCTACAAAGGCTGGCTTAATAACCCGAACAAGGAGGACACAGATAAGGTAACTGAGAATCCTAAATTTTTGCTCACTGATGTTAACATTGCTACTATAGAAAAAATTGAGAGACCTTGGCATTTTGATCACGACCGACCCACATAACTGTACACATGTAGCGGCACCAGGAATTGTTAGGACGCAGAAGTTTCTTTGTGCTTTGGCGACCAGCCCTATCGTTCTTTCTTCCGACTTTGTGGACAAATGTATTACCGAGGGGAAATTGCCAGATCCAAACAGTTATCTGCTCAACGATAAAGAAAACGAGAAGAAGTTTGATATGAAATTAAAAGAGAGTTTGGCAAGAGCCAAGGTGAATAAACGCCAGCTACTCCGTGGAACACCGATATACTGCACTGCAGAAGTACCGAACGGACCTGACACCTATAAGTCCATCGTGGAGGCAAATGGGGGTCTTTTCTATGTATATAGAGCTAGAAGCGGCTCAACCATCAAACGGATAAACCCAGAGGAGGATGAGAATGGAGGCGAGCCGGTATATTTGATAACTGGTCTCAGACCAGAAGAGAGAAAGCTTTGGCCGAAATTTGAGGAGATGGCAAAAGGAGGTAATATGGAAGCTAGGATTGTCCAGCCTGAATGGTTATTAGAAGTTGCTCTGTCACAGGAACTCAAGTGGACAACGAAATACCTCGCACCTAAGGCATAATCAATGATTTTACTGTTATGGCGTTTTCTTGGAGTAAAGGTCATATCATAGGGACTTACAATTTTCCATCAGTCCTGAAATGGATCATGCGGGACGATTACTGGAGGATATTTGGTTTTTGTTGTAGTGATATCTCTAGACCGGAACTCCATCTATGTAGTAAACATGCAATCATTTGAAATAATGCTCAAGATCATTTACGCCGTAATGCCACAATGCTATCGCGTCTAGAAGAATTTCACGCCTTGTTGATCTTCTTGTCCGAATATCTGCGCCTTGCCTCGTTTCACCAAAACATTGAGAGCCTTCTGTAGCAAATCGGGATCCATCCCATGAAACTCTAAGATTCCGGTCAATCAAGGCTTTAATACGCAAGTCAAGGGGCTGGTTTACCTTGGGATATTGTTGCCTCGCCTTCAGCTAACTCATACAACGTCAAGACAGTATTCTTTTGCGCCGTCTCATCGACCTAGAGTAAATCGAAGTAAGCCCAAGTCCTGACCACACCATAATCCTGCTCTTTCACTTATTCATTCATGAAACTACATACCCAATCCGCAATAACCCCTGCCCACTCTTCAGGATTCCTCCAGTAAATCCAAGCGACATTCTTTTCCCCCTCAGTGCCTTTGCTGGTTGCACCAACCCACTCTGCTCTCCCATCCTTGCGCATGAAGTCCACTATCTCCCGCGCATCATTCAAACTCATCTTCTTTCCAATAGCCTTGTTCCAGAAGAGCTCTGTATCGAGCGCATCAATGAGCGAGAGCTTCCATAGTTTATGCGCACGACAGTATGCAAGGATTAAGGTGGCCCATTTCTGGGTTTGTGCGTGGAAGGTTGTGCTGATGGGTTGGCGAGTGAAGAAGGGTGGGAAGTAATACTCTCGAGGGAATTTGAATGGAGAGTTCGCCGTTGTCGTCAGGGTTGTTGAGCCCTGGTTCATAGATCGCATACTGGATGTGAAGATGGTAGTTTGGAGCGGTGGGGCATAACGAGGTTGCAGTTACTTGTAGCCTTCTCAGCCTTGTGAGTTTGGCGGGGTTGAGGGGCGGCTCGCATTACGCAAGTTACTTGGCTCTGAGGCTGCGGGGGCTCAGGGGGATTTCCTAGAATTTTAGGTCTCTTGTTTCGATCACACGGAACACATCCTTATGTTGATAGACCCTAAAATTCAACAGAGTGGCCACTCATTCATAGAAAGTATATCTACAGTAGAAAATCCCGGCTGAATTGTAGTTGTACCGTATTGAATTGCCGCAGATCACATAACTAGGGATATCTACCAGTGAACACCAAACTCCTTACTATGCTCGAGTTATGCAAATTCATCATGCCATGGCCTCCTAAACGCCGATGCTAAATCATTAAATGCTCAACGCCGTAAGTCTCCAAACAATACACTAATAATCTCGTCCAGAAGAGTGAAAGCCAAATGGGAACTGCTGGTGGTTAATAGAAGGCTTCTAAGGTATGACAGCGACATGTCAACTTACTTGAGTCTCTGATTATTGAAAGTGGCAAATATCCTCCGACTCGCCGCTTGAGCATTCGCTCTCCCAACCACACTGGCTGCCAAGTCAGGTATCAACGTTGCCAGCATTAGGCTTGCCTCTGTACGGCTCTTGGACTTTTCATTTTTTGTTCGAGGAACTCTATCCTTATTGAGTTGCCCTTCTGGCCACATGTTATCCTTGAGCATCTCAACATATCTGAGGAGAGCATCTTCTTGAACAAAACTTTTGACGTTTTCGCGGACCTTACGTTCAATAGTTCCACCAAGGAGCTGATGCAGAACCACAACTACAGCCCTGCCACGTAGCCAGTTATTGCCGCGATTCAGTTCAAACACCTCTAGAAAGATATCGCAGATTGGTTTGACGAAGGGTTCCAGTTCTCGATCCTCAAAGGCATTCAACTCAGCCTCAGCCTCTGCGGCGGATATTGGATCGTCCGCTATAGTTGGTGGCATTGTCATTAGCTGATTAGTTGCTGCCGATAATATGCTCTGCCCAGCAACAGAAAGCTGGTCTAATACTGGAATGTTACCCAGAATATCCTCAACTCCATCAGTGACCGAGTTATACAGCCTAGTCATTATATCCTTCTTATCTAAAGGATCAAAGAGATGTGCGCCCGTCGCAACCACGCTCTGCGATAGAAATGCCCTTAATTCTCTGCTTCGGCATACATCAGGTAGGAGTAGAAGTTCTCGTAGGTAGTTCTCTAGACCTATGCGACGCTTATGCAAGAAATCGTTCTGCAGCTTCAGGACCACCCGTCTTCGTGGAAAATCAAGGTTTCTCACTGAAGGGTATTTGACTCTCAGGCGCTGGTGGAGTTCATGAAACTCGCTATATCGACGTGTTACTGTCCAAGTAGCTGCTGGCATTTGCTCACCTGCCTTCCGCTGTACCTCCACAACGTAGATCGCATATTCCCGCCCATCATCATCTTTGCCTACAAGTATAGACTTTATTTTAATGGTTGAGCGTCCATAAAGACTATTGTCACTTTCTTGAACGATATATTGCTGTCTCTGAAGTTCTTTTCGGCGGATCTCCCGTTGCAAACTGGCTTTAGATTTGCGAAGAATCCTGAGCTCAGCAGTATTATTCGTAAGTTCTGCTTTGCGTGTCAGAGAATCGACCACAGCTTCCTGGGCAACTAGTCGATCAATGTCCGTAGTAAGGGCTTCAATAGCTTCCGCCAATCCGAGATCCCCTGGAGCAGCCTCATGAATATCATCCTCTTCATCTTGTCCATCATCCTCAGGATCGTCATGTTCATCCTGTATGAACTTCTGCTCATCACCGAATAGATCATCATCTGTAAATACCCCAATTCTGGATGATGTGTTAACAAGACCAAGAGAGGCAATGCTCGGTTTCTCACGCTCCCTTCCAAACAGTTCTGCCTTTTTAAGATCCATAGAGCTTCGTAAAGAATGATCATCGTTAGGTGACACATTACTAGAGTCAATATCATCATTTCCAAATAATGAGCCACGTAGTTCGACATCTTGCTTGTCTTCCATAATAGTGTTCAATGCCTCTTCCATTGCTTGAACTACTGTTTTGTCAGGTACGACTGTTTCTGGCTCTTGGTCAACGCTGTACATTGAGCTAACCATTGCTTCGCTGTCGACATCATCATCATCAAATAGTGGTGATGATGATGATGTATGGTCGTCTAAAGAGCGTCGGGAAGCGGCCATATCGTCGTTTAAAGTGCCACTTGAAGACGTCAAATCGGAAGAGGAAGCGGCAGCCCGCCTGATATCTCCCTTCCTTGTGATGAATTTGTTAGAAACTCTTGATATAGGGTTAGACTTCGATGAGGATGGCTGGGGTGTTAGTGACCGCTGAAGAACCAGAGGCTTTGGTGGTGTGGCGACTAGTTCTGATGTTGCAACAGGTGCAGGTGGAGGCTGGACGCTCTTCGTTGCCTCCTGAGAAGCCAGACACTTATAAAATAAATCAGACCTCTTGAAGTTAGCGAAATGCTTCTCTTGCATTGATTCTAGTGCTGCCGTTTGGGCTTGGAGGATTGCTCTTCTAGCCAAGAAGTATTGTTTAGGCGTGGCATCCTTCCCAGCCTTGAGGAAGTCACGGACTAGTTGTCTTGAGGATTCTGGTACTTTCAATTCTGGTCTAGAGAGATATGCTTCATTAATCTGTGCAAGATCAGCTCTGTCTGCCATCGTCCATGGAGGCAATGTTGACGGAATTTCATCCTCTTCAACCATATCGTCCTCCAAAGGATTCCGGAAACCATCGACAACAATCCAGAACTGGACTATGGGCATAAGATTCTGTCGGTCCATATACTCCATGAAATAGGAGAGAGCGGATGGATCGTGCAAAATATCTACCAGCGAAGCATTCTCGAGTGCCGAGGTTTGAGTTCCATCACGTATAGTTACTGTTGGCAGAGAATTTCTTCGTTCTGCGCCCGCTGCTAGTTGTTGTACTCTCTGGTCCAGTATTCTCTTACCGATGTTAAGACGGCGTAAGTAGACTTGGTCCTGGCCTTCTTTTGTTTCATCTCTTTTAAGTTGGCTAGACACTTCACTTCGAAAACGCCGTGCATCTGAGAGATTATTGACTTTCCTTATAGCACGAATAAACCTCTCGAATTTCCTTTCTTGATCCCCAGGAGATAGACGTGGAAATGGTAAAGTACGGCCTGATTTTGGAGCAGGAGAGGCATGTTGATCTAGAGCAGCACGCAGTTTGCGGACCGTTGAACGATCCTGAAGCATGGAACGGCCCTGGTTCAAATCAGCAAATCCCCTAGCTTGTGTGTTTACTAACCATGACATACAACAGCTTCCATAAGTTGATTCCAAGTATCCGGATCGGAGACCAACTGCATGATCGGCGAAAGCACAGCACATGCGACTAGCTCTCTAATCAGAACGCTCACTGCACGGCTTTGCAGATCCTTAGATGGTAAGAGTTCTGGAAGCAAATCTTCCACTAGACTCCTAAGATACTCTTGTTGAACAAGCTTCGGGTCTGAATATGCCAGAGATGCTGCTTTGTGGAGCTTTCCCTCCTTATACTTTGAAGCAATTGCGAGATCCAGTTCTTCCGATTCTGTAACACTTCGATTCAAATGCTTGCCTCTGATAGCCCTCTCTGCATCGTAGAAGTCTTTGAAATGCGCAGTCAAGATAGGCACGAATCGAGTTGTCACAGCTTCTACCATGTCCACGGCGAGCATTCTGTCCCGTAAGTTAGAGAGCGCCAACCTGATCGCTTTATCCACCTCATTTGTAAAGACCGAGTCTCTGCTGATATTGCAGTACCAAGATTTCACAAAGTCTCTGATAATCAGTTCGAGCAAATCGTCCAGCGCGCTAGACACAATGAAAGATTCGGGGTAAAGAGGGGTCGGCGTGTACTCTTTCCGAGAACGAAGCCATTCCTTCTCAGCTTGAAATTCTTTTGGCGCAACAAATACTGGCCCGGGGCGCCGATGGAGGCCCTCCCTGTCTCCATATTGGCTTCCTTTGGAAGTGAGAAGAAGCAGTGCTATTAGACCCACGATAGGAACCGCAAGACCGAGAAGGAATGCGTGGCTAGCCCACCTTAAGCTCGGCGCCCAATGGACAGCATAACCCCAGGCAATGAAACTGGCGATACCACAGAGGATTACATCTCGCCTTTTCAAGGCCATATCTCTAGTAAAGAAATATGTCCTCTGACGACATAGTTGTTGACGGAGATCTGCCACAGTAGAGAGCTAACGTCAAACCGTTCACGCGTAACCCCCCACCGCCTAGCGTACACGGAGTAAATTACATGGGTGCAGATAAGATGCATGTCTGCCCCTCATTTGTACATTGAAAATTATGCTATATAAATCTCTTTTATGCTATACAGTCTTATCATCGCCAGTGAATAGCTGGTTACCATGGTGGATCTTCTAACCTCCTGAATAAAGCTACAAATTTGGGCCCTTTATTCCGTTCCACCTTCTTTCCTTCTTCTGTTTCCACTCTCATGACATGAACGCACTCATCTGCTTCCTGCTCGGCTTCCGCAATACGCTCAAAAGATGGGTGTGCATCAAAATGTTGTACCATCCAATTATGGAGGTCCTCAACATCTGTAATTGTGTATACTATACCTCCCGGGCGAAGAACATAAGCGTACTCGGAATTTAGTGTCGCAGAGACAATTCGGGCCTTGTGCTTCCGTGCTTTAAAATGTGGATCTGGAAAACAAAGAAAGATCTTGGAGAGCTGATACTTTCTGAAGAAATTGGGCAAGAACTTCATCGTATTTGCCCGCAGGCATGCGGCATTCTGGTAGAGTCCAGCGTCTGAGTTCTGCACCCGCAATGCCTTTATTCTTTCCTGCACATATTCTGCAACTTGCGCTCGAATCTCCATCCCTATTTTGTCCTGTTAGATTAGAGCCTCTAAAGGAATTGACTCTAATACGGACCTAATAACAAAGTATTTGGCATCTTGGGAGCTAGTGCAACAAGCAATCCTCCAAATCCACACCCTATATCGGCGACTTCTACATCTTGTCTCAATTTCTTAGGTGACGCCGGTGTTTTCCCTTCTGAATCTTCTGTTGGTTGTTCCGATTCGTTTGATTGTACATATGCGGGATAATAGGTGGACCAGTCCATATCGGTGGGACTTCTAGGGCTATAGAGGGTCAGAACCTCATTGAATAGCGGCGCAGTATAGTCGGATACGAAACTCTTACTATGATAATCTATGGTCCGAAAAGGGATTTGCATGCGCCCTTTGCCTGTAGAATTTCTTCTTGGGAAGCTCCGTTTTCCCCTCCGTCCTTGCATTTTTATACTCCTCCCGCTTTTGACGCTTATTCGGAGGACCAGCCATTTTGGAGATGACTTCGAAGAAAATCCTGTTGCGAAAGGTCCCCTTATACAACGGCAAGATAGTGGTTGCAAGGCTGTACACCGAGGCTGAAATTTGTTCACTTTGTATGGTAATTGGGCTACTCGAATTTTAGTGGGTGACGCATTTTTCCGCGAGCACCCCGGTTCGGATAGGTTGACGCCTCCCTCTCCACCCCCCTGTAAGGTACGGCCCAGCCCAGATGTCAAGATTCCATCGAGCTGGATACAGTCACCTAGATTCTTCTTTTCGTATCTGGTAGAGCTCTGATTTCGCAGATCGATATGTCCAGCTCTCAATACCCGAAACCCCTACAGTGGACATACTCACGCTTGAGCTGCTCCCAAACATTTGAAGGCTATTCCGGCTGACGCAAGACACTATCGTTACTCGTAATAATCCCTGTGGTATCAGGTTATTCGCATCCAGGAGCAAGTGATTTCCCCAGGCGACCCTCTGTGGCAGAGCTGGACCTTCACTACGAGATAGGCATACCATCGGAATCCCCGGATATAAAGGCATACTTATCATATAATATTCCTACAGCATAAGAAAGATCCATTGCAATTATGGCTTGGTTTTCAATACTTCCAGAGAGTCTCTCTTATATCGAGACCTGGGCTATGCGCATTTTTGTAAGAGCGACCAAACTTACTCTAACGGCTGAGAGCATCGTGATTGCTGATTGTAATGTTTAGTTTTTTCTCGGGACGCTATCAATAGGGCCTTGGCTCTTATTTCTGGTCTACGACATAGTGCTCTATTTATTCCGGGCGGCAACCTACGATATCCCCTATATTGGCGGACGCGCAAGAAACAGACCCAGACCAAGAGCTCCCAGCTTGAGTGAACGACCCAGTGGTAGGCCCAGAACATTCAGTTTAAATGTACCGGGTACAACTGTAGGACATGAAGGAATCGAACAAGCAATGGATGGACTGAAACAGCGTATGCCGGAATTGCGAGGTCACAAACAGAGTCGCAGCGAAGGCAGTAATGCAGTATCCAAGAACTGAGCGAGCAATGTTTTTATTTTGTTATATACCCTTGATTTAGTTATGTTCGAGCAAGAACCTTAAGGAGGTCACTGGTGACACCCATTGCGGTCACTTCTCCTCCGGCACCAGCGCCTTGGATAATCAAGGGATTCGCACCATAGCGTTTTGTGTAGAAACTAATGATGTTATCACTTCCCTTGAGGGCAGCTATTGGATGGGATCGGTCAAATGTCTCCAGACCAACTTTAACTTGTTGTTTAGCCACATCAATGCTACCAACAAATCTCACAACCTTGCCTTCCTTCTCTGCTGCGACTTTCACGTCTTCCATCTGGGCATCGAATTCCGGTAGTCTTTGCATGAATTCCTCTGCATTTGCAGCACTCTCAAGCTCCTTGGGTATCAAGCTCTGTACTGGGAATGAGGTGGGCGATTCGACTTTTAATCCTGCCAGTCTTGCCAAAATTGTCAGCTTTCTGGCAACATCCAACCCATTGAGATCATCTCTCGGATCGGGCTCCGTGTAGCCTAACTCCTTAGCTTTTGCAACTTCCGCAGACCATTTCCCTCCTGAGCCTTCCGTAGGTGCAAATGAGTTGAAAAGGAATGACATTGTCCCGCTGAAAACTCCCTCAATCTTGGTCACCTCATCTCCAGTATCAACCAGATCTTTCAAGGTAGAAATAACAGGCAGCCCGGCCCCGACAGAGCTTTCATGGTATACTTTTGCTCCCGAAGTTGCAGCAGCCGAGAAGATATCCTCCCAAAGTTTGTATGATCCTGAGAAGGCTTTCTTGTTTGGTGTAACGATGCTAATGCCGCGAGAGAGTATATTTGGATATTGATCAGCGACATCTTGCGAGCTCGTATTATCAACGAGGACTGCCTTCGCAGGGGAAGCAGCAAGATAATCAATAATCCTCGGCAGTGGCAATGGCTCCTGGGTCGACTTGTCTAGCGCATCGTATATGTTGTCATATGGAATTGAAGAGTACTGCGGGGTATAGAGGATCAATCGACTTCTAGCAACTAGAACTAGAGAAAGCTTGGGGGCAGATTCATTTGTTGATAACCTTTTGGAAAGACCTTGAAGTTGCGAAAGGAAGCATTTGCCAACACCTCCAGCACCTGGATTCAATTAGGGTGTTTGAAGCTTCAACGCGGGGTAAAGGTGTATAGTAGTACCTATGACAGCTATGTAAATATCCTTTGGAGAAGCCATGTTCTAGGCCTAATTTCGAGAATAAAATTGCGGGGAAATCGAATGATGTGAGAAGAAAACGCTCAATTGCAGTGGAGTCTATAAGGTCTTCTATGGCACAATATAACAATTGCCTTTTTGAAGGGTGCAGTAAGAGGCTGCGTGCAGTGACCGATGTCGCAAAATAATGACGATTCAGAGCCCGACAATGCCCCACCATCTGATAGCAAGCGCGAGGCGGAAACATTTTGGCCAACGTAATTACAGCACTGTTCTCAGCCTTACACTCTTTCCTCCGTATAACACTCTATTCGTCTCACAACCTCCTAATTGCCCTTTCCATGATACCCTCTTAACGTAAGAATCAAGATTGAAGATGTCATCAGACGCCCACCTCTACGGAATCCGCAAGCCAAAGAACCAAACCAAGGAAATCTCCTCTTCAACCAGCCTAGCATTCGCCTCAACCCTCTCAAGCCTCCTCTCCTCTTCCAAACGAGCAGATCCCTCAACCTCAAGTTCCACAACTACAACAAGCGCCGGCCGACCACGACCCTCAAAGACCAAAGACGACATATTCAAAACCCACAACAAAAACACCAAGAAACGCGCGCTCCGCGACCTCGAGGAGGATGAATCAGACTTCCGGGCCAAGCTCGGGAGACAGGACCTCGGCGCTGTCGACGCAGAGGTCCTGCACCGATCGAAGCGCAAGATGGAGCAAAAGGCGCGGCTTTATGCGGAGATGAAGAAGGGAGACTACGTCGCTGGCGAAGACGACCCCGATGCTCTGGTGGATTTCGACAGGAAGTGGGCGGAGTCGCGGGACGCTGGAGCAGAGTCATCTGAATCAGATGATGATGAGAGGAGTAGTGGGAAGCTTGCGGGAAGCAAGGACGAGGTAGTAGAGTACGAAGATGAATACGGGCGATTACGCAGAGGCACGAAGGCAGACGCTGAGAGAATGGAGAAGAAGAAGCGTAACAAACTGCTTGGTCAGGAGGAATTAGATCGCATGAGTGCTCGACCCGCGATGCCGACGCAGCTGATATACGGGGATACCATACAAGCCGCAGCGTTTGACCCGGATGAGTCCACCGCACAGCAGATGGAGGATATAGCGCGGAAGCACGATAGGAGTCCCACGCCTCCTGAGAAGAAGCACTACGAGGCCGATAAGGAGATCCGGACGAAGGGCGTGGGGTTCTATAGTTTCTCGAAGGATGAGAAGGTTAGGGAGGCGGAGATGGAGGCTTTGGAGAAGGAACGAGCGGAGACGGAGCGGTTGAGGAAGGAGAGAGAGGGGATGAAGCAGGCGAGGAAGAAGGAGATTGAGGAGAGGAGGAAGGCGATTAGTGAGAAGAGGGCTAAAAAGCAGGCGGATGCTTTCTTGGATGGGTTAACTTCTGATCTAGGCATAGAGGGTCGGGATGGGGCTGGGTAATGGACCTGGTTCTGCTTTGGCGTATAATCTTGGATTTTAGAAAGAGTCGGCGGATGGCAAGGGAACTCGATAGCTCTATATGACTATGACCCAACTAGGGGCTCGACAGAGAGGCTATATTGCTACAGAGGTCGAAAATCTGGGGACTCGGAAGTATGGTGCATTTGGATTTGATAGGATAGAACAGCGTCCGCTGTGAATTTCATATACCAAAGGCAGCAATATCTCACTCCATAAAATGAAGATATAATCATATAGATCGCATTAGATCTTAATTTAAATAGCTATATATATACTATACTAGATTCCCGTGTCTAAATCAACATCGTATCAACCATGGTATGACTATTCGCGACATGGTACCCGAAAACTATGTCCCAACGCCGGCAAAACAAAGAAGATATTCCATCCATTTTTTGGACCTGTCGCATTTCACCGCCCATATATACCATATTCTGTCGATCCGGACCGGCCACATGCAACCATAAAACGCCATGCTATCCCTACATAAAATCCCATAATCCTCATGAAGAAAAGCCCTCGTCAAAGCGAGGTTGGCCTTAGTCCGAAACCCAAACACATCCGCAGCTACATGAAGCCTGCCGTTCATCTAATGCATCTACTCTTCCTTGAAGAGACCGGCCCGTTACTATTGGGACAATGTAAGTAGGGTCTGTTTCGTCTAGCCAGATGACCGTTTGGCCACCGTTAGGATCTAAATGCGGCTTTGCGGACCCATCTGGTTCAATAACATGCTGGAGGCAGTATGGAGGGGCAGAATCTGGCCCCTTGGGAATACGACGCTCTTCGACCTTCACGGGCTTGGGATATGGGCTCAGGAACTGAGGTGGTTTCCAATTGGTGGGATAAGTAGGAGAGGCTGCTGGGGGATATTCCGGTGCTGATGACGCGCTATACACCTCACTTTCAGGGGCAGGGGCGGTTGGATGTGACTGAGAGACCGTTGGAGAAGATCGAGTGGTAGAAACATCATCTGTGTGACTTGGTGTGGAGGAAGCGTATGTGGAAGTGTATTCTGAAGTTGAATAGCTCCCCGCAGTCGATGGGTAATGGCGGCGTGCAAGAGTCCCCCCTGTTGGGGTTGATACTGAAGAACTCTCTGAAGATGATGTATCAGTGTGATTGACATAAATGAAAGCCTCCAAGAGAGTGCCATTCCAATAACAAAACCAAGGCTTGTCTCCTGGTTGCGCAACGCCCATTTCTGAGTAGCTTCTGGAGAGAACTTCTCGGGAAGATGGATTCCGCTTGGATTTACCGTTCCCGTCGTCGTCATTGTCGTCACCGTCCTCACCATAAGTATAATTGAGAGCATTCTCTGGTAAAATCACAAGTTTATCGTATGGGCACTGGAAAAACCACGCAGGTCCTTTCTCAGGGTCCTGATAATCACTAACAAGACTCAATGCCCAAGAGAATCGCATAGCAGGTGGTTGAGCACCGTAGGGATAAGCGTCAAGAGCGTGATTCTGATACTGAATGATCATTTGAGATCCTGAATCCTTGGATCCTGATTGTGAGTCAATAACCATCTGTAAAGGAATTTCAGGTACTTGACAAGACCACGCCTCGAGCTGGTCTGGGTCATTGATGCACGTGTTTTGCGTGGCAGCTGGAGTCGTGATTGGTAGGGCATAGGTTCCTGTTGGAAGAGGAGGTAGGCCGGTGGGCATCGACGGAAAGATGGTCGCATCAAAAGTAGTTGTAAAAACTGTAACTGACTCGGCCCATGAAGTTACGGTTTGTCTGTCCAAGTTAGTGATAATGCAACATATTCACGGGGCTCACAAGACTTACGGAGCGGGCGTAGTGGTAGCATTATCATTGCGATCAGGCAATATTGTAGCAAGGACAGCAGCCACGATGAGCGCCACAACAACAACTACTGATCCTGCGAGAACTAGCGCCCAGATTGGCACCACACCGCACACCCTTCGTCGTGCTAGAGCCTGCCATTTCTTCAAACGAGGCTCTACCTTTTCAGAAACGGGGACAGCAGAAGGATTCATGTCACGGTCACTGCTGTCTCCATCCGATTCACTTCGTGCAGATCGAGGTGAGCTGAGGTCTTCCTGGGACGAAAACTCCGGATTCCTGGTGGCTAATCCTATACCACCAGCACCTGCTAATCTTGGTGCTACTTCAGGTTCAGCCTTCCGCGGTAATGATGCATCTGGATACTTCGTATAAGGAGGGAGTTGCTCAGCAGGTGCCTCATACCCAGCAATATCAGATGCCTCTTGGCCTTCAGGACGTAGCGCAGGTTGCGATCCAGGTAATATAACAGGAACAGATGCGACAGTCGACGTATCGGCCTCTGTATCTATATTCTGAGGGTACATTCCATACGGGTGTGTTGGATTGCGGGGGCCCATATATGATGATCTGTCGATGCCAGGAACGGTCGAGGCCGTCGTCACACTTGAACTGCGTGCCAATCCAGACGCTTGGGGGTACATATGATAAGGGTGAGAAGGGCCAGCCGGACCTCGATATGGACTTTCCGGTCTCATAATGTCCATACTATTCGAGATCACTCTTGCGTGTTGGACGGTTGCAGGTTCGGATGAGGGGTTGGCATTCGATAAGGTGGTTGTGCCCATTGCTCCATCATGCCGTAACGCAAATGAGTCTGCATCTTTCGGTTTCGATATGCTCGAGGGCCGTGGAGGTGGTGTTCTCCCTCGCACCGGCAGTTCCGATGAAACAGGTGGTTGTGGATGTGGTGGTTGATCGTGACTCGTCTCTACGTTCGATGGTCGAAAGCCGTCCGCAATTCCAGCCGCGGCCAAGTCATAGTCGTCCTCCTCGTCAATCTCCTCGTCTTCAGCGTCGTGTCGCATGGATAATCGCACTGATGTTCGCACGGAGGACCTCCTCTCGACGTCGACGGACGAACGTTGGCTCGCCATGGCTGGGCAGCGCACAGCCTGAATTCCCAGGCGCCGTTCCTCGTGGCTCTCGACTCGGATCTGCCGCAGCTTGGCCGGCTTAAGTGCTGGGCATCGGTATGCGCAGCGGGTGTTCTCGCTCTCGCTGCAGCATATACTGAGGATGTTGATGAGGACGATTGCACGGTTGTGATGATTGAGACAAAGGGTGTTGACAGATCAGATGGTGCGCGCACGGTTGGGCGAGGGAAGGATTTAGAGCCGGCACAGTCAGATTCGGTCGGTATGGCGCGGGTGGTGGTACTTTTCCTGGTCGCGCTGGTTTCGGCCGGCGAGTCGTTCCAGCGAAGGGAAAGGAAGGGGAAGGGGGCCAAAGCCAGAAGAACAGCGAGAGCCAGAGCGAGGAGCAGCGTGCTGACAGGCCGTAGAAAGGGCTCTCTGCTGCACAGCAACCAGGGAGGGGACCAATTGGCGGCCCCGAATCGCCTGCTTGCTGGGTTTCTTCCTATCCGCCGGCGCAAAACAATCTGCACAAGTCATGCCCGAACTAATACCGGGGGTGGATATAAATATATTAACCAGTTTTCCCCTCGCTCATCCTCAGAAGGGCCTCTGATGCGCGGATCAAATTGGTAGAAGATGCTTTCTCCCTCACCCTCTCTGTTACTCTCTTTTGCTCTCTTTTCTGCGTCTTAGCGCTTTAGCTACTCTCTTTTCCTTACTGTGGTCGATGAAATAAAATAATAATATCTCGGGGTCGATGGCTACGACTACTGTAATTACAGCAAAGAGTGATCTCTGGGGTACAGTTCGTCCTCACAGAACAGCTACCGACATCACGCTGTGCTATTATTATGCAGTAACTGTATGAGCGAGACCTTGCGCACATAGAAAGTACGGCAGTTCGCTCTCTAATCATGACTGCATCGTTGCATACATTTCCGTTTCCCCTCCAGCGATTCGGCCTTGCAAGCTTCCAAATCAAGAGAATCGTGGATGATCTGCGGGCCAGAAAAGAAGCATCATCGGGCCGTCACGTGAGAGGCAAGCTGCCAAGCTTGATCAGGTAGGTGGTGCTGGGGTTCTCTCTCATGGGCGGCTGCGGACCCGCGACCTGTTTTGCCACAAGCCTCCCATTATTCCTCCACATGCCCTACGGAGGGAGCTCAGGGAGATGCCATACGAGGTCTACAGAGTATGACGAAGTGGCACTGCTCACAAGTGCTCGAGGCCCATGGTATGATAGTCCTGTATGAACCTCCAGCTTTACCGGTTTGTTCTATTGTGAACGTGCAAGGACAAACATTCTGAAACCAAATATCATTGACCGTGGCCTTACAACTCAGGCCACTCAAAGACGATTGGAAGATCCCCAAAACCACTTCAGAGATCGCCAATGGCCGGGCCGTAGTGTAGTACCGGTAAGGATCCAGAACATCCAGAGCTCTTCGGCAACAATTACACAGTAAAGCAGTACCATGCTATACGCGAACTGCTCACATTTATGCTGGATTATATTTGCATTAACACTCGAACCATAGCACTGCCAAAAAGCGATCACTCAGTGGCCCCAAAGGCGGTCAGCGAGGGACGTGCTGGTACGCGAACAAGAAGAGAGACAAGACCAGCGAGGACAGGCATGGAGCACGCTACCTGTTACTCCATCGACCACATGGCGCTGGCCCTGCGGAAGAGTCGTGCTGCCAATTTTACACTTTTCCCCTCAGAGCAACAAGCGATGTTTCCTATGCAATGCAATTGCACACCGCCCAGACAAAAGCGTCAAGATGAGTAGTTATCGTCGAGAGAATTTTGACGGGGTTATTTGGCGGTCAAGGCGGTCAGAGATTGGTTTGCTCAGGTGTGGTATCATCGACTCCAGTTTTTGCTGCACGAAGCTGCTCTTGTTGAGGCTAATTAAGTGCTGTCCTGGTTCTAGCCATGCTTCTTCTGTTACAACATGGGCAAGACATCGAGAAAGTTTTTGCGAAACTCTCTTGTTCTCATTAAGTCACCGTTGTTGGGTTTGCTGATTTGCTGAGACGGAAATTAAGGCCAGAATGCTCGATATGTTGAACTGATGGAGTCCCTAGATTAATGTTACCCACTGAGGTTAATATGAAGCGATTTCGGGAGCGCACACACCAGGCGGCGTCGCTGCGTTGGCCACCCTCAGGCCAGGAACGCTAATGTCAGGGACCTGATCTTATCGACCCTGGGCCAAAAATTCCACAGAGGATAAGATACTGTGAAGTTAGGCACAAAGTGAATCCAAAGTCATAAAAAATCAACAATCCAATGGGTCAGCTATAGCCCTATATGCTAGATCGCTATTAAGAAAAAAATAAGAAACAGAAATGGCTGTGCTCCTGTCTTAATTCAGGGTCCCGAAGTATCTTTCCCCAATTGAGTCGATGGCAACTACGGCGAACCACACATACAGTAGATCCGAAAGTACGAATGGTCACCTGCAATTGCTCCAACGCCGCATTGCAAAAAGTAGTTTATGGGCATAAAGCCGATCTCAATGCCATAAGTAGCAATGAATTTGATGCCTCTATTGTCCTGTGCTGCATCATGAAGTAAGAAGAGCTTGTATATAGTTCTCTATATTACTCAATTGGGCGAGCTCGAGGATCTCGCAGCTGTCCAGTACAGGAGACAATACTCGGCGGTTTCCAGAAACTGAAGCAGCTGGATGGTGACTCCGTGTGACACCTGAAAAGCCCATAATACTAATAGTTACATAATATGGCATGGTTTTTTGCCATGATCCTGGGAACACCTTGAGTACGTGCCCGCTTGATCAGGAATAGAACCGCGTGCCACAATGAGAGATTTATTGGTTTTTCGAATGAACGTCCATCCAGTCAACCGTAGCAATGCCCCCGTCACCAAGCTTTTAATCTCAAGAGGGGACATTTGGTTGGGGGGTTCTTTTAAGCGGCGCAAGCGTGCTAGCCCAAAAGATTTCCATCGATAACAATCGGACCTCCCTAACAGAGTTGCAAGCTTCTCGTAGAAATATTTCAACCTGCCCATCTTTTCCTCGTCTTTTCTCCCTTTCTTCTCTCAAGCTGCCAATATCCCCTTTCATAGAGAGCCTTGCTGTACCCTTTGACAGGTTTCAAGCAAACTCAAAGCTCCAACCCTACCTTCACTTTGTGACTGAAATTCTAAATTACACCGCCACTCAAAATGGCTACGCGTCCCCAGAACATTGGCATCAAGGCCATTGAAATTTATTTCCCGGGCCAGGTAAGCCAGGAATCCCCTCTACAAAGGTTAAATACATTCTGGACTCGTACTAATTTGTCTGCCTCTCAGTGTGTCGACCAGGCCGAGCTCGAGAAGTTCGATGGCGTTAGTCAGGGGAAATACACAATCGGTCTGGGACAGACCAAGATGAGCTTCTGTGATGACAGAGAAGGTAAGCAGAAGCTAGTATTTCGACCTACAACCACAGAGCAAAGCTAATCAAATCAATGTCCAGACATCTACTCTTTTGCTCTCACCACCGTCTCAAACCTTCTGAGCAAGTACAACATCGACACCAACAGCATTGGCCGTCTCGAGGTCGGCACAGAAACTCTCTTGGACAAGTCAAAGTCCGTCAAATCAGTGCTTATGCAGCTATTCGGTGACAACACTTCCATCGAGGGTGTTGATACCGTCAATGCTTGCTACGGTGGTACAAATGCTTTATTCAATACTGTCAACTGGATCGAGTCCTCCGGCTGGGATGGACGAGATGCTATCGTTGTGGCAGGAGATATTGCTCTCTATGCTAAGGGTGCTGCCCGACCTACTGGAGGAGCTGGTTGCGTTGCCATGTTGATTGGCCCCGATGCACCTATTGTCGTTGAACCAGGCCTCAGGGGCAGCTACATGCAACACGCTTACGATTTCTACAAGCCAGATTTCACCAGCGAGTACCCTGTCGTTGATGGCCACTTCTCCATGCAATGCTACACCGAGGCTGTAGATGCATGCTACAGAGCTTACAACGCACGGGAAGCCAAGTTAAAGGCTGTCGCAAACGGAACCAACGGCCACACCAATGGTCACACCAACGGCACCACCGAAGAATCTTCCGTCCCTAAGACTCCGATTGATCGATTTGACTACATGGCATTCCATGCCCCTACTTGCAAGCTCGTTGCAAAATCATATGGTCGTTTGCTCTACAACGACTATATTGCTGACCCCACGGCCCCAGCTTTTGCTGATGTCCCAGCTGAGCTCCGAGATATGGACTATAAGAAGTCTTTGACCGACAAGCTTGTTGAGAAGACCTTCATGGGTCTAACCAAGAAGCGTTTCAACGAGCGTGTGCAGCCTAGCATCAACGTGCCAACTCAGTGCGGTAACATGTACTGCGGTAGCGTCTATGCTGGTGTCGCTAGCTTGATCTCTCGCGTTGACAGCGATACTCTCCAGGGCAAGAGAGTTGGAGTCTTTAGCTACGGAAGTGGTTTGGCCTCCAGTATGTTCTCTTTGAAGATCAATGGCTCAACGAAGAAATTCCAAGAGATTCTGAATATCGAGGAGAGACTTGAGGCTCGTAAGGTTTTACCACCACAGACCTACGATGAGGTAAGCATCAGAAACTTTAAATTAGTGATCTTTTTGTGGCTAATATCGCTATAGATGTGCGAGTTACGTAAGAAGGCTCATTTACAAAAGGGATACACCCCAGCTGGCGGCATTGAAAACATCACTAAGGGAACATATTACCTCGTCGAGGTCGATGAGATGTTCCGACGAAAATACGAGATCAAAGCATAGAGTGCCGACTTTGGCTCCTCAATCCTTTGAATCGTATAGAAAAGGTATAGAGTTACTGTAGAGCATCGATCAAGCACATGGTTATATCACGACTGGTATGATAAGCTGGGCGGGGAATGGGTGGGAACTAATGGGTTTAATGAATGATAAGAAAGGAATAGTGCTTCGATTGCTTGCATGTGGTTTTTTACTGCGATTGCTTATAGACTACTGGGGATTCCAAGTAGAGATGGCAGGGCAGCAGCATCATCATTAGCATTAATACCAACTTAGTATAAGAATTTTAATAGCAGATATCAGCTCCCTTTGAAGGGGGTTGATTATTCAATCATTCTGACCAAGTCCAAATAAAATAGTTTCGTTATTCTCATATTGCTGCGGCTTACACAGGAGTAAAGTTATAACCCTTGTCGGATGTTCAAGTGAATACCAAGAGTCACTTCAATACAATAGAATTCATATTCACTCATAACATGACTTCTCTTTATATTTGTTGAACTCGAAGCTACAACTCTACCATCATTTAATTCTCCTACATCTCCAACGATGCCTCCAATACAGCGTCAAAATGGACAAGTTGGGCGTTATTATCAGATATACAGTAGACACTCCTCATCCCACAACAATTGACGATTGCTGGATGGTTCCAGGAAAAGCGACCGATACAAGTGGGTACATCACCAAGAAAGCTTTCTGCAGCAGGCGAGGGCAATAAATAACGCCGAGCAAACCGCCTACTTGCTAGCTCTCCATAAAAATAGCCCAGACATTTCAAGCTATCCAAGTCCCGACCAGCATAGCTGAGTGGATAAGGGAGACACAGATACTGAACCTAGGAAACCTGACGTCCGTTTACAATACTACAGCAATTTCCACTAGTACCACTAGTACTGCTACGCCCAGTGCGAGCGCATCCAATACTACTGGTACTTTATTCATTTGGACTACGTCTGGTGCTACATCGAGAGCATCAGACTTCCTCGAGGTCAAAGTTGCCCTTTTAACCTCAGAGCCGGATGTTATGACAGCGTATCGAGACAGGTTTTTGAAAGCTCGAAGGTCGAACAAAATTCATTGCCGCCGCTCTAAATGCTTGTATTAATTTGTTACATGGAGGTGGACAGGATTCATCGTACGAGAGTTGCTGATGTATAAGGATGACGGTGATTATATGGTGTATTCTCCAACCTCTGCACCGGGCTTCTTTATCCTAGTAAGCTTAGTAGATCTTGTTGGTACTGACACTAGCTGACACTGATGTAGTGAGAGAGAGAGCAGTAGAAGAAGCTCAATCGCACCTTCATCCTTCTACTACGTTGGAGCTGGAGCTGGTGTTATACCTAGGTCCAATAGACGTAATGTTGGACTGCGTGAGACACTACTCGGCCATGACGGCTACCGCTGTGTTATCGCTTGGCAGAGATTGGAAAGCCAGATGATGTTCCATATGGCCTAGTTGAAGGCGTGAATATCATTCCATCTTCTTATGTCTTCTTAGTAAAAACAAGCCAGTATGCTTAGCATCTCATATGTGGTTTTCTATACCAATGACTAACATATAATAGGGGCCCAATCCGCGATGCGTCCAATGCATGGGAGGTTTTGTGGTGCTTCCCTACATTACCTCATGAAGGCATGGGTGTCGATCATATCAATGACCCATCAAATGGTATGATACTGAGTTTTGATATATAGAGATGCTTCAGCATGATGCATGTGCCTTGCAATTATATCTAACACCTCGTGTAGGAGATTCCCACTGGAGCTAGAACTTTCTTAGCTCCGATGGGTTCAGCGCTTAATATGCTTATGAGGCGTTTAGGATTGCTTTGAGAATATGCACGACGAAGTAAAGGCTTGCAGGATAGAATTAACCCTGTTTGCAGGGAAGACCGCATATTAGATGAGGACGGCAGCACAGATATTTCTCATTATCTCAGCCTTAGTCTATGGCGAAGTGTTGCTAGCTAGTAGTTCAGGACGATAATACTATCTACCACTCAATTGATATTTGAGAGGGCGGGCTCATTTCTGGACAATTTGCTCCAGTTTACCGGTCTTTATATCAAAGAGGTATCCGACAACTTCAATCTCCTTGGATAGATATGGACTGTCTCTCACTCGCGCTACATCTTCCTCCAAAGCCTTCTTATGACTAGATAATTCAATACCTGTTAGTCATCACTACTTTTGAGACCTTAAACTATAGTATTACGCACTCTTGAATGTGACCAAACTCCATCTCATCGATTTCCTTTGAGTGCTCTGGAGCTAGAGACTTCACACGTTGGCGGACCGCCTCATTTGTTTGGTGGGTTAGTCCGCAGTCTAAGAGAAATGTTAGTCTCAGCTAAGATTATTCAATATATATGTTACCAGTGTGATGGATAACAGCAATTGTGCTGAGAGGCACCATGCCTTCTAAGACGATTAGAGACCTCAATGCATCGACGGTTCTACCGCCAGCAACGCGAACGATAGTAGCCTCTAGACGGTCACATCAGCAAAGCCAACCGAAAAATAGTGATATATCAAGTGAGTTTGTTACCTCCTGGGGCAATTTGCATGAACTGATCTGGGTGTACTCTCGGATCGGAGCAAATCACTATAGGAGACAATAGTTAGTGTTTAAAACTGGACACTCTCTTGAGCCTCTTGTTGTTAGACATTGAGACTGACCAATAACCGTTTGCACTCTTCCAGGGGAAGGCATTGATCGCAGGTCAGCCACAGATGGAGGAGGAGCATGGTTCTTTGCATATTCCCTGCGCCACAGTGTTATTAGTCGCCATAGCTTCCTTAGTCTCAACAGAAACACCCTTACTTATTTCGGTCCACGAATGTTTGGACTGTTTGGAACTTCATTGTAATTTATAATGATTTAGATTTTGTTGCTGGAATCGGTTTATATTGTGGTATTGTCATGATGAAGCAAAGGGTGAGCAAATCCGCTCCCTTAAATACCTCCTTTACATCAAATCTCTATTATTCATGAGTATTCATCACTCGGTTTAACCAAACCCCCGATTTGTCTTGGCGATTTTTGCTTCCATCTTTGCTTCCCATCCAGAGTGCTTGAATTCACGTAGCTGTAGTGTCATAAAGAGGTTATGTAAGTTTTATCAACTAGCTAGTTCCGGAAGTTAAAAGCCGCTGAGTTTGGAACCAGGGGGTGAAACAAATACGGTGAAGGCCGAGGTTCCATCAGATACCGATATACTAGTTTGCTAGTAACTGTTCGTTCCCCAGATCTTCGCGGTAGCGTAGAAGATAGGAGTTTGCCTTAGTAAGCTATCGAGACTATCCAGGCTTGGATGAGAATGCCGCCAAGCTTTGTTAGCTTCCACCCTAGTTACTCCACACTGCAACTACGGTACATCGATGCAGTCAGACATCTAATCCAGACGAGTCACATCACTAAACACCAGATATTTAGATTCCGTCGCTATTCATTGATATTTTCATCTTCTAGGCTGGTTGCCATGAAATTCAGGATATCTAAATAAAGACGGATGTGGTAGCACGAAAAAAGCATCTTAATGGGAGTATTCTAAACTAGATATTCGGGCGCCTGGCAATCTCCATTCATCTCCCAATTGACTATCAGATTTGACCTTCATCTCAGGGATATTTTCACGGTTCATGTGAGTGCATAGAGTAAGGCAATAGTAGCCCATCTCCCAAAAGCAAAATCATTTGAGAACTCGAAAAATCGTGTAATCTACTCTCTCAACACCAGTGGGACCAAGTATCAACTGGACCTTGCCAATCAAAATAGAAAAATTCATCCATCGGAATTGCGAACTAGATGTGTTGCAGAAAATGACCTCCATTCCGCCCAGCTCAGGAGGCGTCTTAGCATTGGGCGGTGGCGCAGACGTGTCCGGCATTTTACCATCCAGAGCCATCATCGTGGGCTTATCTAGATAATCAAATCCTACGCTCTGGAAGCGGAAAAGTGTGCCGGATTCATCTTTTGCGATAACTTGGAGATCAACTTCGAGGATCTGACCATCAACATGTCGTGTGCAATAATCCCCACCGCCTGATTGAACAGTTGCGATGTGTTTACCCTCAGGTGTAGTAATTGAACCTCCGGTAACTTCAATCCAATTTGCTTTTCCTCGCGGAGTTTCGCCAGCGTCAAGCGGCGGACCGGGGAAAAGTTGCATGTCTGCAACATGCTGCAAAGTGGGCGTAGCAAACACCATATTGTAAAAAGAATATGGACTTTCAATGCGGAGAAAATGAAACTACATTTTGAAGCAATAAAGGGTTTTACGGCATATACTCTCTTTATATATAACTCATCTAGGAGTGTCAGCTGGGATAGAATCTAGCCCAAAGTAGTTTGTTATCTCGCCAAGTCAGAAGGACCTGGGTGTATGGTGTACCATCTGAGGGTCTTCTGCCATTCTAAGCAAACGACATTTTGAAATTTTGACGATTTGATTTTAGAGAGTTAAGTCACCTTAAACCCACTAAAGTTAACCTTAACCTATTCACTGATTAACGTGCTTGATTATGGACTAATGAAACGTATAGAATATAGTAGAACTCGTACAGAGAGCCAACGGCCGTTGGTCGTTGGCACGTATTACTACTGTATAGTCTTACTCAGCTGATACTATTGTAGAGTCTTATCCAGCTGTTACTATTGCAGAGTCCTACTGTAGAGCCTTACTCAGCTATCATTCAGCCGAGGGTTCACAGATGGACGATGTTCAAGCACAGTTGTATTAGGGCGTATTTGGATTCGGCTTCTCAGCTCCTTCTGCCAACAGAAGGAGCTGAGAAGCCGAATCCAAATACGCCCTAATAGTTATACAAGCCACTCAGTATAGGCTACCTGACGTCTATCGGCTGCCGGCTTTTAGGCGTCTTGTATGAGCTCAACCGTACTGTATAGCCAACAACTACGGTTGTTGGCAATTGTTGAGTCCCAGAATCTTATCTATTAATCGGCAATAATGCGCAAACGAGTGAGTTCTCCAAAAAGTTAAATCATCCAATAGTCAAAATATCAAAATGGCGTTCGCTTTGGAATATTGGAAGACCCCTCACATGGTACACTTTAGTGGGGCAACCTGATAACTTGTACATCCGGGGTACATATGCTGCCGGAGGAATTATATACCCCGAAGGAAAAGCAACATGATTGCCTCTGCCGAACATTGCTTAGTGAATCTGTGGGACCGGGTGTACTTGTATTACAAGCAGGGGACCAGCCATGACCAGGCATAAATTTCGCCAAGACGCAAACATGTCACTTCAAACACACTGTTACCTGCTCCTTTACACTTAGCATTAAAGAGGATGAAGGTCAAGAGCAAGTTCGTTTGCCATACATGCCGACGGAGTAAACTGGGCGTGAGCATTTCACTATTCCAAGTCTAGAGCCAAGGAATTCTGTTGACAATTGCTGCATAGTGCGATGGCAAACGGCCCTCCTGCGGCCAGTGTTCACTGAGGTCTAAGGAATGTGTGTATCGACATGACTGGGCCTTTGTCCGGCAAGAAATTGGTGATACTCTTCCGGATAGCCGTTTAAGAAGCCCCTTGAGATCGACTTCTGTTAAGGCTGTATCAATTAACGCCACCAAAAAGCTTGATAGGAGATCGAAGAGCCACCTCAAGGCCCAGCTCCTCACGAAAGCATTTCCGGCAACACCTTACCGGTCCCCGCTGGAAGAGTTGACTGCTGTAGTAGTTGTTAATTATGTACCCTCTAAACTATCACTTGCTGGTTCAAGCCAGGGAGTAGAAAAATCCCGAATATGTGGAATGTGGATGGAAGTACTTCCACGACTCGCATCACAGACAAGAAGTGAATATGTCCTCTCGTCTGCTTTACGGGCACTCGCAATATCCACTTTAAACCGAGGAGATTCTGGGCAATTAGCATTGGAAGAGTCAACCCGCTCGTACCAGTCTGCCATTCATGCCCTAAGAGCGCGGATTACGAACATTCCTTACTCCTTGCATACGGAGTTCCTTGCTGCAATGATGTGTCTTACTATGGTAGAAGTAAGCCAGTAATCTAAGCGGCCATGCTGTTATCTTTTGTGCTTTACTTACGGATATATAGTTCACACATCCTACCTCTCGATATGGGTGGATGTCACATATCGATGGAGTAAGTCAATTTATTCAGCGCATAAGTCCCGAAGTGTACTCCAACGGTATACTCCATCAGTTATTGATCGGCTTCTGGCCAATATTGGTAAGCCAACACCGCTACAAATGCAGTTTCACAATCAGATGAAAGATCGGGTTTAGTTAACGCAGTCTAACAGCTTTTGAAAAGCTTCTATTCACGTACATCAACGTTCCTGGCTCTTAGCAACTGGCAGTCTATACCATTCAAAGTATACTCTCCGTCGCCTATGCAGCTTCTCTTCAACCATGCAGCTCATATCCCTTCACTGCTAGAGAGATATGACCATCTATGCAGCATTGATTCTAATAACGTATTACCAACCGCAATTGACCTCAAAGGATCATTATCCAGTGTCCTTGCTTCCTTACACCAATGGCAGGGATCATACGATGCTGGAGCTTCCGGACCGCTATACTGGTGGAGAGATCAAGAAGAAGGAACATTTTCCAAGTCAATCTATTTCCAAAACATACAAGTCGCCAATATTTTTACCCATCTATGGGCGTTTCAGATTATTTGCCAATGGCATATGATTGAACTTGATCTGAAGTTCTTTACTAAGGTGTCATCTCCTGCACCGTCTCAGAAGATCCATGATATCTTACACCTGGCACGTCTCATCCAGCAAAGCATGGACTACCTAAATCGAAGTGAATTCAGACTTTTTGGACCCGCTTCTACTTTATTCCCCCTCAAAGTTGCACATGACGCGTCTATGAGATGGGGCCAACTGGAGGATTCGAACATGCAACACTCGTTCAACGAGCGTTTAGATTGGATAGGCCGCAATGGTCTAGGTCTAATTTCATTACTATGCCCGCCTTATGACCTACCTCGGCGAAAAGATGATAACTTACCTAGGTTACCGGCTGAGTTAGTTTTTCAATAACTTTGTATTAAGTGTAAGAGCTCATGGGCTTTTCTCGGTGCTGGACATCTCAAAGACCCTAGCGGTAAGCAAATAAAGTTATAAACTCTCTCAGATTGTCTGCAGTATGTAAAATGCCAAAATCTCGTAACAAGGAGTCTATAGTGTTCCTTGAGATTCATTTGCTAGATTGCAAACCTCTAGAGACTTGACTTGAGAACATATGGGCTCCATTAATTCTATAAAAATGTCTTCGGCAGTTTATTATATTCTTATATAGATGAAACTCAACGTTATCGAGTTAGTTATTAGCAGGTGCAGACGATTCCTCATTCTTGGATATAGTATTAATATCATTATCATTATCAGTATACATGTACCATTCGTAATTCCTGATAATCCCTTCTAACCCCTAACTATAAGGATTATTTCCCCGTATATGCAGATAGCTCTAAAAACCTCCTATCTAGATGAATTCTTTTGAAGTATATAGTTACAGCTTCGACCCTTTCGGATTCCTTGCACCTATTTTCGGAATCCTCTCTTTCATTCTCCCCTTCACCTCTTCGTCCCCAGTAAAAGGACTCAAGCTCAACAAGTCTAGTGGTATCTCTTCCAATGTCTTGGCCTTAATCAGCTTCCCACCAGCCACAACACTTTCAGGCCGTTCCACTGCTAAAGCGATGAAGCCCGCCCAATTATCAAAATACTTCACAGAAGCAGGCAACTGGGGTAATATCAGAGCGAAACAATGTGGCATAGCCTCCCATTCCTCAAACACGACTTTAACTCCTTGCTTTGTAGCCTTCATGGCAATATACTTGGCCTCATCAGTGAGTAACTCCGTCCCTGTCGCAACCCATAGAGGGCAACTCCCTTCCCAATTCGCCGCGATGATAGGATTAACAAGTGGATGCATCAACATATCATCCTCAACAAATAGATGCCGTCGGGGTGGGTCCGCAGGCCAGATCTCATCCGGAGGATAGAACTCCACATTGCGTTCCTGAACGCTTGTAGAGGGCAGGTAGTCATACCCACTATTGGCCTCGCATGAGGGGGAGGAATGCGTGATGTCACACCATGGACTATTGAGTGCCACGCCAGCTGGGAGCGGGACCTCTCGTGCTTCACCGTTCCACTGCACCTTGAGCCCTTGGCGTCTGAGATGCAGAAGGGTGTGCAGAAGTGCTAGACAGAGGTTTGCGCCTGCACTATCGCCGCTGAAGACTATATGCTCCGGGGCAACGGGCTCGTGGAGGGATCCAGGTGGGGGGTAAAGGAGGGAGAAGTAGCTGACTAGGGCGTCAAGGAGTTGAGATGGGAAGGGATTCTGAGGAGCAAGACGGTAGCGGACAGAGAGACAGCGGCCTTTGGTCAGTTTGGCTAGCTTTTTGCAGAAGGAGCGGTGGGTTGATGGATCGAGGAGGTAGTATGCTCCGCCATGGAAGTAGAGGATTGTGGTTGGAGAGGAGACTTCCTTCATCATTTCATGGTATTGATCTGCTTCGGAGATAGGTGGCTGTGGAGTGTCTTCTGCCGCTTCAGCGCGGTACCCAGTCCATTCTGCTTCTACAGGGAGAAGTGCTGGCTCTGTGAATCTTTTTTGCTCTGCACCTGGCTCATTGCTTAGTTCATCGATAGTTTTAAAGAGCGCTTGTCTGATGCCGTCATCTTCTGGCCGTGGCAGCGTGACTTTGCCAATCCATATTCTCCCCGTGATTTTAGCTGGGCCTTTTGTGCTCACATGTTGGACTTTCGAAATGGGTGAAGGTTTTCGCGGGGTAGCAATCTCAGACCGTAGCAGTGTAACGGTCAATTCCGTCCGTAAGTCCCAATGGTAGGAATGTTCTGAGTATCCCGTGAGATATGACAGGGTGGTTTTCCCCAGTAATGGGGCTCTCGGGAGGAGGGCCTTTATGATGCCGATGGTACTTCCCCCGTCCATCTTGAATTTCCTCACAAACTATGTACAATGTTGACTAAGAAAATCTCGCCCTGTATTCTCTTTCCGAAACTATGATTAGTGATATTTGAATCGATATCGCTGAGATATTGTGGTTATCCTTGAGACCAAATAAGCAACTCTGATCAAACTTGCCTCGGCTCAATTTTTAGTCACCTGCAATCGGTCTAGGGTGCCCAGTATTCGTCATCGAGAGATCATTGTGAGCACAATTGTTCAATGATTCTGAGATATCATGAACTCTACCTCTGAGGAGGAAAGTAATATATAATTATCCTATGATGTACACACTTATTACTACTCTCTAAAAGAAACAAACTGTCTAGCATGGGGCGGGGCTCTGCGTGTGCGCGGAATCATGCCGGATCTAGGTCGTGATCGCATTTACCGTGTCCAAGTAAAACTAAAAGCAATACCCACAGACACAGAATAATTGTCAAGGCGTAAAATGTGTCTATTCCATTCATCTCAACAATTTAGTCGTACTGAACATATCCATTAACTAGATAGACTTTATGCATTCCCAACGCGCCACGGTACCAAAAATAATCCAATCATAGCCCATTTTGTGCAAATTAGTATACAGAAAACAGCTCCGTCAAATCTCTCACGAGGATGTATTTCCTTCTTGCGCAACGACTGTTGTGCTAGACGTGGTAGGTACACTTGATGTAGACTTGCTTGAAGCTGCCATTTGCCATGCGGGAATCGATGCTCGTCCAGGAAGTGATGGAGTCGCAAATGGAGTGGAACTCCGAGCTGGAGACTCATTACCAACACCATTGCTTACCTGAGGTGCTGAGTCCGTGGTATTAGTAGCCGTGCTTCCATTAGCGGTAGTACCACTAATTCCCGTTGTGATAGAAGTAGGTGTAATGGAAGCGCTCGATCCAGGCCGGGTGAAGGATGTTCCAGCTGGTGTTGGCGCGTTCATCCTTTGGCTCAGAAGAGTCTTCAGGCTCTTTAGTTCAGAATTAAGCTCCTTAAGTCTGTTATCGGTAGTAGTCTTTTGGCTTTCCATAGCCGTTGGAATAAGATCCTTCAGTGTTCGAACTTCATCCCCTATTCGCCTAGACTCTTCTTCTCGGCGTCTGCTTGCTGCTTTCAGATCACTAATAACGCTTTCCACGTCTGCCAATGCTGAATCGAGGCGCTCAGTACGTGCTTGCTCCGAGGATTTGAGCGCTTCAGTATCTTTGGCTAGTTGGTCGAGAAGAGCGAACGCCTTTTCGAAAGACTCATCAATGGCTTTCTTGTCCTGCTCTAGCTGCGGTGGCGTTGGGGGCGCGATAACTGGGTAAACATATCGCTGAAGAAAAGTTAATAGAGGCAATATCTTGTTTGCATGAAATGCGTCTACAAACCTTTGCCAAAAAGTACAATCCATAACCGATACCGCCAGTTACTGTCGCCATTATAAACCAATCCCTCCAATCCCGTTTTGGTACTTCTGGAGGTTGCTGATAGTTAAATGGCGGATAGGCGCCATATCCTCCTCCCTGAGGCGCCCGTACAACTGGCTGTGGAGATCCATAGTTAGAGTAGTTTGCTGCTGGTGCCGGTGCTGGTGCACCTTCGCCGCTTGTTCTAGCTAATGCCGCATCTATCTCTTCTTGAGTGAGATTCTTCGATTGCAAGAACGCAATGCGACTTTCTATCGGCGAAGATGATACGCTTGGGTCTTGAAGAACTGTTTGACTTGTTAGTGTTTGCCCAACGGACTTATGATTTTCAGTAGCGCTCACATGTAACCTGGAAGATACGTTGTCAGCTATTAAATACGCGTTACTAGAGGAGTAGAGATGCTTACTGCCGATGTTACTAAGTCTTCACGGATTGTCATTTTGCCGTAGGCCCTGCAGGACCATTCGATCCTCAAATTGCGAGTTACTGATGGTGTTGTCGCAAAGAAGAGGTGAGATCCTGAGCGGCTTTGAAAACGAAGTGGCCGGGGCCGAGGCTTAACCTCGATGGTTGCCGTCTGGATGGGGAAACGCAGGAGCCGAAGCTCCTGGGAGAAGCTGTCACGTGCAAGATACAGATGGCGGAAAGATAACTAATCCGCATCCGGCAGGATGTAAACAAGCCCCCATGCCTAACTACTGAAACGGGGAAATCTGTTGTCACCGCAAACACTTGCGACGCTGTCGCAAAGATATCTTTTCCACATATCTCGTCACAGGATCTATCTGGAGGAGGATTATATTTCGCAAGATACATAACTTTATCAAATACATAGGATTTCGGAATCAAACTACACTAGCATTAACTGCTCCTCTCTTGCGACGTGAATCGGCATCATGTCGCAAGATACTGGGCTATTTTCTGTGCGCCGACCGCGAGAGGTTAGTATTATTGCACATTTTCATGCGCTGTCCCTCCCACCTCTTACATACTTATATATTACAGACTCTAGGCGGCATAAATTTCAACTCGGGCATCCCTCAACCCACATCTGCCATGAAGCGCTCCAACTCAATGTCTGGCAATAATGCGCCATATACAGTTGGCCATTCACGAACAATTTCTGGATCTAGAGCCTCACTAGCACCGACACGTCCCAGCCAACCACTGTTTCAACGCTCCTCGTCTGGAACCAACCTAGCTGATATTGGAATGTCATCTGTGAAGCGCCCTTCTTTTCAGAATAACGGTAATGGACGAAAAAGTCTTGCTCCTGGAAATGTTGGTCGACCTTCTGCTGAAGCAGCAGAGAGGAGAAGCAGCGTATACAGAGCGCGACCGTCCGCAGTTGGCCCTATGGCACATCAGAGCTTCTTCCAACAAGCCCCAGCACCAGCAGGAGTACCACGGGATCCTCGACCACTAAAGGATCGCTCATATCAGTCAAGAATCGGACAGGAGCTTCTGGATTATATGGCGGCCAATAACTTTGAAATGGAGATGAAGCATATGTTATCACAGAATACGATTAAATCGCCTACCCAAAAAGATTTTATATATATGTTTCAATGGCTGTATCATCGGATAGACCCAAGCTACAGGTTCTTGAAGAACATAGACCAGGAAGTCCCACCGATTCTTGCCCAGATGCGATATCCATATCAGAAGAGTATCACAAAAAGTTCTCTTGCGGCTGTAGGATCAGCAAATTCATGGCATCTCTTCCTCGGTCTTTTACACTGGATGATGCAACTCGCTCAGATGTTGGAAGGTTATGCTGCAAGCCAGTACGATGAGGCATGCGCTGAGGCAGGTGTGGACATAAGTGGTGATCGCATCATCTTTGAGTTCCTTAGCGGTGCATACCGGGATTGGCTAGCCATGGATGAAGATGCAGGCGATGATGACCAGGATAGAGTTCTTACTCCGCATATCGAGGCAATGGCACGAGAATTTGAGAGATCGAATTCTAAATACCTCGATGAGCTACAAATTCTAGAAGGGGAACATCAACGACTACAGAAGGAAATCGAGGTTTTAGAGAAGTCAGGATCGGATGTGGCAACGCTAGACAGAAATTTCAAGATAATGGAGGAGGATAAAGTCAAGTTTGAGGAGTTCGACAACCGCATGAACCAAAAAGCAGAGAAATATGAGGCCCGAGTTCAATTTCTGCAAGAAGAGTTGGAAAAGGTCCTTATAGAACTTAAGGAAGCGGATGAAGAAAGAGCAAATCTGCAAAAAGCTGTGGATGATCAAGGGATCAGCATGCAGGATATTGACCGGATGACTTCAGAAAGAGAAAGGCTGCAAAAAGGCATTGAGTCATCGTCACAACGCCTCGAAGACGCGAAGAAAAAGATGCAAGAAAAGGAAATTGAGGCAAGCAGAAAACTTGAGGAGTTGGAGCGTACGGTAGACAGGTACAATAGTCTAGGATACCAAATAGGGCTGATCCCGTCTACGGCACCAAATGCTAAGGGAAGGAACTTTGAAATGCAGGTTATCGTTAATGAAGGTCCTAATTTCTCTTCATCGCAAATGGCTGGGTCAAATATGGGCGGTAACACAGAAACAGACCGACTCTTAGCAGATCCAGTTACAGGCTATCAACCGGCCCATATATTGAATTTGGATCTTCGTGGTCAAGTCAAGGCTAGTTTCATTGGCTTAAGAAAGGAGATATCTGAAAGAAGAGCGCTCGCAATGGATGAAATGATGAAACATCATGATCTGTTGGACGGTATCAAAGAGGCAATTGAGGACAAGCGGGGAGAGGTTGAGGCGCTGGAGCACCGTGTCAGAGCAGCAGAAGAAGAATATGAGAAAACTAAAGAGGTCAGAAGCACACATTCTATTAAATCACCCAAGCATAACTGACACTGTTTAGGTCACAATGACCCAGAAGCTTGCTTCTGATGCACAGATTGAAAAGATGGAGAAAGAGCTCGCAAAGATGCGTGCTGGTCTTACGGAATCTGTGCAGTTGATGGAACAGAGAGAGATGAACACCAATATTGAGTAGGATATACCCAGCAACTGCCAAACCAGCTCATCACTAACGATCACTAGATACGAGCAACTTACGCTTCGCGCAAATGCGCTTCGCGAAGAACTTCATACAGAGATTGAGAGGATGCTAAACGATGTTATTAAATTCAAAGTTCACATTCAGAAGAATCTGGAAGACTATGAAAGTTTTGTAGTTGATGAAGTGGAAAAGGAGTTAGGGGTGGATGATGAAGGCATGGATGATACCCAAGATGTTGAAATGCGGTAAGGAGCTCATATCGGCTTGAAATGCTTGGTTCATGGAGTTATGTCTGGTGTATCCGGTTTATGAGATATGAGAAATGCGGCGTTAGTGGAGGATATTGTGTATTTTTGGATATCCATTGAATATGTCTATAACAAGGACTTTACCTTTTCTCTGTAATTGATTTTGGCCTTGTTCTAGTTTTACTCCTACTCGATTGTAAGTATTTTAGGCTGCCTTTTATTTTCATTTTTAGAGGGATTCTCTCCTTAAGCACTTTCAAATCTTTTCTCATTTGTATTCTCTTAACCGGTATCATTCAGTTATACTCAACGTCCTATCTGTGAGGATTCCCTGAGATATTATGTATCTGTATTGGGTTTTGCAGGCTTTTGGTTCCCATGGTTGGCCTTCTATCTTAAATGACCTCAAGAAGTAAGCTTTCCATAGGCACCATATCGCCGTTCTGAATGAGACTAGCCTATCTTCTCCTTTCCGAGGGTTTAAGCTGCGGGTGAGAGAAGGCTATAAAAGCTATCACTTCACCTATTGTCTTCAGGGCCTCTACTCTAAATCCGCCCAGGTTCACCAATATATTCAGCGTCACAGCCCGAAACAAGGTCTATCCCTATCCTGCAAGCTGTTGCTTCGTCGTGCATATGCCCCAAGCGTGCCCAAATACCACATAAGCATCTTAAGCGCTGAACTCGTTATGCGCTGTGACGAAAGCTGATCACGTGAGATGCGTGCAGCCAATCGATTTAGTCACTAATTAGCTGCTTCGCCTAAAGGTTCTCCGCCTCAAACCCTCATGTGTTTATTCTCTCCTCCATCCACTGTCAAAAGCGGCACTATCTTGGACATTCGCCCCGCCGTGACTGACAGCTTCGCCTGTTCATCGCACCTTTCAAAGCTTCACTTTAAATTTGACCCTTCTATACCAGATCATTGATTGAAGAGATCCATAGTGTTATCGCTACGCATACAGCTCCACGATGACTGAGGTGTCTTCGACCAGGTTATACCTGGGCAATCTGCCTCGTAATGGTGCGTGAAGCAAGACCAGCCATCAGCCATCATCAGTTTGGCTTGCCACCCTCTATCATGCTCAGGTATTCATCAATACTATCGCTAACTCCTAGATAGCTACCAAGGCTGATGTCGAGGCACATTTTAACACCCATGGCACGGGTGAGATCACCGAGATCAAGCTGATGAATGGATTCGGTTTCATCGAGTACAAAGATGCCATGGATGCGCGCGATGTCGTTCCTGGTAAGAGTCGCGTCAATCGCATTTCAATTCCGATAATAACACAACAATAGCTTTCCACGGCTCGGACTTCATGGGCGAACGTTTAACGGTGCAGTTCGCCCGTGGCACTCGCAGTCGCGAACCATATGCCAATTCTGAGCGTTCTGCTCCTCGTCCTAGACGTACACCTCATCGTATGCAAATCTCTGGACTTCCAAGTGAGACCAGCTGGCAGGTCTGTTACCCCCGTTTCTTCTCCAGGATTGGATCTCGCATCTTGCTATTTGGACTCTGAGACAACAAATATTATTTTGGACTACCTCAATGTATTCAGACCGTTGGGCATCATTTTTGTTACAGTCCTGGCCAGCATCATGCCCTGCCAGTGGTGAACCACCATTGAAGCAGTCTGCTAGTGCATTTGCCTGAGCAGCTTAGGACTTGCTGGATTTGTATAATGTCCATGTATCTGGTGTTTCATATCCTGTCTCGACTTCTTTTCCTTGCTTACTGCTAGTTCTTCAGCGACACAGCGCAGTGAGGAGGAAGTATATCTTGTGGACCATCTATCTGGACTGGCTACTTATTGGAGGGTCAACTACCGTACCTTAAGGGCGTTTAGATACCGCAAAACCTGGATAAGGACTTACATGGATTCTGGATATAGGACCTCAAAGATTTCGCTCGTCAATCTAGCCTTGATGTTGTCTACTCGGAGACAGGCCGTGACCGAGATGGCAAAGGGTTAGTAGATCCAATAGGCCCTGGTTTACGACTATTTACTAACTATCCACAAGCTTCGTCGAGTTTGAGACTGCCGCAGATCTGAAGACTGCAGTAGAGAAGCTGGATGGTCGCGAATTCAAGGGTGTTCGTGTTACATGCATTGCAGATGTGAGTTGAATCCCATGTGGTGGTTGACTTTCATCAGTCTAATAGCGCACAGGCCCAGCCGGATATCCCTCGTGATCACCGTCCTCGATCTCGTTCACCCGGTCGTAGAGGCTACGATGATTACGATCGCCGTGGCCCTCGCGGTTACAGCCCTCGAGGTTATCGTGACAGGACTCCACCTCATCGCCGCGGGTACTATGACGATGACCGTGGACGATATCGTTCTCCCCCAAGAGCGCGCGGCCCCATTGATGATTATCCTCCACCACGTCGCGGTGGTTTCGATGACCCTTATCGTCGTGACTATCCTCCTCCAGACCCATATGCCAACGGCCATGGTCGACCTCCTTATGACCGACCTCCACCCAGAGATTACCCACCACGCGATCCTGGATACGGCGATGAGTACCGTCGTCCTCGCTACTGGTAATTTTCCAATTCGCAGCATTGTGAAAGATGCTTGACTAGCAAGCAATGCTGACAATTCTCAGATCTCCTTGGGTCATGGATAAGGTAGGGTACGTCGACTAATGACATGAGGCTAACTTCATTACCGTGTTTTGAGGGGGTTCGGTCGATAGTTGCAATGAACTGTGATGTGGATATATATGATTCGGGTCTTGTTTTGTCTTGTTTATCATCCCTTGAACACTAAGCAACGCCGTCTGCCGATTCTCTTTTTTATGTATTAGGCTTTCCGATCGAGTATCGATATGTAAGACTACTACTGGAAGATATCTGTCAACATTAAATTGGCGGCTATCGTCTCATCATGTACTCCGTAGGAAGGAAAAGTGATTTTTGAATTCTAACAAACTATTTTACACATTATTTCATAGAGTGGTATTTCATGTAGTCAAGATGCCTTATGGTTACCCCCATGGCATACCGTCTCGAACGCCATCGCTATTGCCATCGCCTTAACCAGTTGGAACCAAATATCGCCCATGTTCTTTAAAACTCCCTTGATTCGCCAATATCGCAAACATCAAACACTCCTGTCTCAGGGAGACCCTTCCATGCCATTGCCTTCTTCAATAGCTTGGGCGGCTCTAGTACCTCCTCTGAAGTCAACACCCACGTGCCCCAGTGAATACCCATAGCCTTCTTGCACTTAGTATCGACAAAGATATTGACGCTATCGAACGGATTGGCATGCATATTGCTGAATAAATACCTGGGATGGTATGCTCCAATTGGAATCAAGCCTAGATCAAAGGGGCCTCGCAGATCGCCAATTTGCTTGAATGCTGGACAATGAGGGAGATGCGCGTAGTCCGGACCATAATCATCAACGCCTTCAGGTAGCTCTGGAACAGTGCGGTAGCCCGTGTCTCCTCCAAACCAGACGCTTTTACCGCCAGATTCAACCGCCCAGGAACACCAGAGTGTCTCGGATCTATCGAAGAGGGTGCGAGCAGAAGTGTGTTGGCACGGAAGGCAGGAGATGCGAGCATTAATGCTATCAGCCTTTGGGCTGTTTTCCTCCGGAGAAACAGAAGAATTGGAGGTTGAAACGCGCTTCTCACCAGTTGCGGGCGAAAATGTAATATCAACATCGTTCCACCAGTCCATCTCCACAACATTATTGACTCCAGATTCCAGGAACCATTGCTTGAGGCCTAGACCAACCATGAACTGCGCATTGGGGTGCTTATGATGAAGCGCTTTGACGGTGGGGTGTGAAAGATGGTCGTAGTGGCTGTGGCTTATGACAACTACATCCACTATGGGGATATCTTCGATTTTGCAGGGAGCCTCGGTATATCGCTTGGGACCCATAAAGCTAAATGGGCTGCAACGGTCTTCGAAAACGGGATCGAAAAGCACCCGAAGGCCACTGGGAAACTCCACATAGTAACAGGCGTGCCCCAACCATGTTGCTCGTAGAGAATCGGAGCCTGTCCTGTTTGGAAGGAAGTTCGGTTTGACGACTGGAACAGTTGGAGGCGTCGTGTCTGGACTCTTTGTTTTCCCGGTGATTCTGCCCCTGATGTTTGTTAGCGCCCAAAATAAGATGTTCGCCAGTTTTGGGTGGTAGAGTTAATAGATGAATAGGTCATTTGCCGAATTGTAGCTAAGAATCTTTGTTCTACAATCTTTTCTTTGACTTCATCGCAGGAATGTAAAAGTGCAGACTTGTGTTCTAAAGAACCAAAGGTATAACTTACCATATCATAGCTTTGAAGATGTCAGGCGCATTTATTTCTTGACACGAGGGCCATGGGTTAAGAAAGCCTTTGCCCTTCTTCGCGTGATGCGCTTTCTCTGCAGCATCTTCAGGCACAGCTCCCAGGGCAGATGGCTTGGTTACAGTGGAAGTGTATAAAGCCAATGCAGTAAAGCCTGCCGCGGTCGACATGGCTGCTCTTGCCTGGCTAGAATTGGGTGGTCGTATACTTTGGGGAGCTATATTTTGCTTAAGTGCAGAGGAATGGTGTAATAGACGATGAAGTAAGCCCCTCATGGGTGACATGAGAGAAAGGAAGGAGAGGAAGACGGAAGAGAGCGAGAAGGAAATTTAAAAGAGTAAGAAATGGTGGAGCGGGCTGAAGAAAGTACAAACGGAACAGACCTACACAGCAATAAACGAAGAGGGGATCTAGACAGCAGCAGTGTACGTCGTCCCAATTGAGGGCTCTGGTTGCGGAATTAGGTCTCGGCGTTATTGGCCTTTGCATATGGAGAAGGGTAAACCGGAAACCGGAGGAACCAAGATCACCGAACACGCACTCTGATGACTCTTTATACGTAACATTCCGCAACTGGCAACTATATTCTGTTGTGAAACATCATTTGGAAGTGCATGAAAAGAGAGCTCTAGCCACAATGAGGGGTCCCAAGGCTCGAAAATATTATGCCATGCTTGACACGAGTGCAACGCTGATATTTAAAAATATGCGAGCGTCAGCGGGCTGCAGAGTGAACAGGGGCACGTCCCTATCGTACCGCAATGCAACAGCGCTGCATCTGCCGTCTTACTGTGGGGGCTTCCGCTGTGAGGCTGGCTTTATGGCTTTCTGGGGAATAGGGGCAATCTTGTGCCTTCTACGATCTTAATCGCAGCATGCCCTAGGAGCGGTGCTCTTTCCTCTTTTCCAAATGAAGCCTCGAGTGCGATATATAATTATCTCTACGGTATTAATCACGCTTCTTGCCGTATATTTCTTCCGTGCTCCTGCGCCAGCGCCGTTCGACACGCAGTATGGGCGTCTAGACAAGGCTGCGGCTCCCACGCCTTCTGCTATCGCTACGTTCTTGACTGGAGGTGCAACTGCCGCAGATGCAGAGGATGAAGACAACTACTATTACCTAGCAACACGTACGCTGGGCTATCAAGTCCTCTACGATCCAGATACACGCTGCAACACCTCGATTCCGTTCTTGGTCCTCGTCACATCCAGCGTACCTCCTGCGAAACGGGACCGACTCACAAAGGATGGTGCTACTGTGATACAGGTTGAGGACGTGCCTCTGCCGTGGTGGGTTAAGACGGGAGTGACAAGATGGAAGGACCAATTTGCCAAGTTACATCTATTCGAGATGCTGGACTACGAACGGATCCTCTTCATTGATGCCGATACTCTTCTTACGAGGCCGATCTGCCCTATTTTCGAGGACAAACGCATACAGACACCCATGACTACACTCGTCGATCGAAGGAAAGAGATGAGACACGACGAGGCCCGTCTTCCCGCACAATATGTATTTGCCGCTCGATCAGACAATGCTCTTGTAGGGGAACGCGACCATCCCTTTCCCCCTCCTCCAACAACCGTATTCACCGCAGGCTTCTGGCTCGCGGCGCCTTCGAAGGAAATGTACCGGTATCTGATGTCTGTGACCAAGCATTATCACAGGTTCGACCCTCATACTATGGAACAGAGTCTTTTAAACTATGCTTTTCGTCGGCAGGGCGCTATGCCATGGTTTGAGCTCGATTATATGTGGAGTGCGACATGGCCCAGTCTGCGTGATCTTGAAAATGGAGTGGCCTCGCTGCATGAGAAACTTGGCTTCACAGGACCCGATGAACTAAGGGCCTTATGGCAAGAGACGAAAGGGAAAATGTTGAAGTACTACCAAGCCAGCGACGATTGAGTAGCACGGAACGTTGGATTCCTAATACTCTATCCCTCCCTGTTCCTCGGATACGCTTTTGAATTACGAGCTCTCTGAGGCCAAATCGACCAGGTACTACTTGAAAATGTAACCAATCAGACAATGAGCCTCGCAAACTGGGGACTTCGGCATGGTCATCGTATAGAGAAGAGTCTTGATCATATACAGCGCCGACGGGCTTGTTCGAGCCGTCCGGAGATAGATGTCAAAGTGGTGGAGTTAATTCTGCTTACCTCACCTATCTCTTCAGCGAAGCCACCACCAAAGAAAACTGATTTTGGAATAGGCTATATAGAATTAGAATTAGATATCAGGATATACATGGTGTTAGATCTCAGTTGTGGCTTCTGGAAACTCTATTGGCTTTGCGGTTGTCTGACTGCACGTCTCAATATATATATCAAGATATCCATTCAGGCCGTATCTACCTATATCTACCTAGGTCCGCTTTATATCCGAGCAACAGCGGCCTCCGAGCAATGCCCAAACAGAGGCTTATTTGGTATATACGGATGTCAAAAGTGTGGTGTCAAATCCAGCGTAATCATCTTTGTCAGCAATAGACTAGAGCTCATTTAGGACAGGCAAGTTTCCCTTCTGGTCCAAGTACATACTGGTATGTAGAATCTAGGAATAAACCCCAGCTCACACCAGCAATCTACTCCGTAAAGGCGGCAGTTCCCTCTTACTAATCGGATGCGAAATGCGAGCAAGGGACAACGGAACGGGGGTTAGCCATAGCTTCTACCCCTCCATAAATCAGCTCTACTCTGTAGTAGATGACCGTTACTGAGCTCCGTCATAGGTAGGCCAAGTAGCTATCGGATTAATCCAACCCGGCACCACCAATTGATTGCCGTGTACCACCCACAATCCTGTATAACCAGCTGTATCCGTTGTACCTCTTCTTTGCTATATATTGGTTCTGTTACCCCTCTTCCTCCATGTTCAATCCTTCAGCTTTCCCTTCTCTGTCTCGCTCTCTCAGAAGACTCCACCAGACATCTGGTCACTTAACCAAATCTCTATCTGCGTCTACACAAGTACGAAACAACAGTAACAACAGCACAATGGCGTCGTCTGATAGGCCCTCCGGTCTCATCGCCAATTCAGGCATTGAGCTGCTCACGTTCGGCACTCCCAACGGTCACAAGGCCTCAATCATCCTCGAGGAACTGAAAGAAGCTTATGGCAAAGACTACACCTTCCAAGCCATAAACATCTCGCAGAATGTCCAAAAGGACCCCTGGTACATCAAAATCAACCCCAATGGCCGTATCCCAGCAATTGTCGACCACGACCGCAACCACTTTCCTGTTTTTGAGGGAGCTGCTATCCTTACCTACCTTACCCGACATTACGACCCCGAGAAGAAGTTTACCTTCGATGATGTGGATGACCTCAGCAGGGCTGAACAATGGATTGCATGGCAGTGAGTTATGATAAAATCTTCCAGAGAATATTCAGTGCTAACTCCAAGTCATATAGAACTGGAGGTATCGGTCCAATGTAAGAATCCCTATATCGCTTTCATCTAGTTATTCTCTCCAAGGCTGGTACTAATTATCCCCTTCCCTCAACAGGCAGGGCCAGGGTAACCATTTCCTCATGGCTGCCAAAGAATTCATACCTTGGGGAGTACAAAGATACGTTGGCGAGACTGAACGCCTATATGGAGTATTAGATGCTCACCTCAAGGATCGTGACTACATCGTTGGTCCCGGCCGCGGTAAATACAGTATCGCTGATATTGCTAACTTTGGCTGGGTTAACGTGTGTCTGCTTGTTGGTATTGATCTGGAGAAGCAATTCCCAAACCTGTATAAGTGGTGGGAGAGAATCAATGCTCGCCCAGCAGTAAAGAAGGGACTCACGATACCGAGCGGCGAAAGCAAATTTGGTTACGAAGCTTTCAAGAAACGACTCCAAGAGGACGAGGAATCCAAGTCAAATTATGAGAAAACTTTAAATAAAATCAACGAGTCGAAGGAGAAATATGGATACAAATATGTGTCTCCATAGTCGGACAATTGCATAGGTAAATGAAAGGGAAACCGGAGGACTGGGATTAAACGGCTATTCCAGCTACTTTTAGGAGATCAAGACCAACCAATAAATAGTATTCTCCGTACTCCGTATAATCAGGAGAACGAAGTTGTGCCTGAGTTGCTTGATTTCTCATCCACACTTGATGTGATGCAAGTTGTACCTTGACTAGGGTGATTAGGAAACAATAATGCCCCTCCCCCGCATAGCAACAGGCACATGGGGTGCATCAGCCCCGAAGCTTAGGTGTTTGCTCTAACGTTATTTGCATTCGTCTGGGTTGACATAAGCCACGGGCATCGGAGATGTCGCGCTGCACGAGTTCCAATACACTTGCACATCGCAACTGAAAAATGTCAGAACGCAGCCATAGAGACCACGAAGGCGATTACAGAAGAAGTTCACGATCGCAGTCGCCAAGAAAACACCATCATCACCATCGTCAGCACAGAACGAGATCTCCTCGCAGTCATCACCATCATCACAAGACTGGATTGCCTGACACTCGAGCAAAAGAACTACCGTTCAATTCGCAGCCACTTAGCAAGCATGATTACGATATTTACAAGCCGCTGTTTGCATTGTACCTCGATATACAAAAAGGCAAAATCCTAGACGATCTAGACGAAACAGAGGCAAAAGGACGATGGAAGAGCTTTTTCGGCAAGTGGTAAGGAAGAGGAGTGTTTTCTACAATTGCGACTCTCGTCTTTCTCAGTAGAGCTTTCTGAAAAGTAAAATAAATCTAACGTGTTTGAGGAATCGTGGAGAGCTATCAACCCACTGGTACGACCCCTCAACGCTCCAACGAGCTCTTCACGGCATGTCTACAAACGACGAGATACATAAAAGACAAGAACGTGCGAGACAGGGACCAGATGACACGGCCGTTGCCGGTGATGCAGATACCTCCAGCGACGACGATTCAATTGGGCCTACACTGCCAGGACAAGAAAACCGGACCAGAGGAAGTGGCAGCAGAATGGGACCTAGTATTCCTAGCATCCAAGATCTAGAATTGAAGCGCGAAATGGAAGAGGAGGATAGATTAGCAGGGCGCGATGCTATCAGACAAGCTCGCAAGGCAGACCGCAAGGCGCAAAAAGACGCATTGGATGAGCTCGTTCCCCGCGCCGAGCCAGGAACTCGCGAGAGACAGCTTGAGAAGAAGGCAGAAGTTAATGCAAAGATGAAAGCTTTCCGGGAGAAATCTCCTAGTGCAGCGGAGGTCCCCGATAGTGAGCTTATGGGCGGGGCGGACGATGGCATTGAAGGGTACAAGAGGAAGAAGGCGGAAATGGAGAGGAGAAAGACAGAGAGGGAGCTGAGGAAGGAAGAAGTTCTAAGGGCTAGGATGGCAGAAAGAGAGGAGAGATTGAAGGAGCATAGGGAGAAGGAGGAGAAGACTATGGAGATGTTGAAACAATTAGCGAAAGAGAGGTTTGGATAACGTGGCTAGATTGGCTTCCGTGCATTTAATAAGGCGCTATCTCTAATTTTATTTATATACTCTCTTTTCTATTTGCTGTGAAAATATCCCAGTTGGTTAAGATGCATCCAGAGATATACCTTATGTTAAGGTTATCTGATGGCAGGACAGATGGCATCCTCTCTACAATATTCTAATTCAATATCATACTATGTGATAGACTTCTTCGGAGCCAATAAACTAGATACGCCGGCCTATGATGTTAAACAGTTATTTGGTTCTGATGGTCGCCGAGCCTTGCGCTCGCCGACTCTCAGCCTTGTCAGCCTTGCTAGAAAAAGTTGGACAAGGCCCGGAATCCCCAGATACCTTATCGCCAATTCATAACTTCACTACATCCAATATGGACGGCAACATCACGGAGATGACTCGCTCATACTAATCGTTCATGACTCGAACGGCCCCTGCTACTATGATTCTCAATTCGTCCGTTTAGATGAGGCTTTATTGAGATAAGGGCAAGCCCAGAAGCAATTGGGTTCAATTCTAAGATACATCATGGAGCATCTGGCAAGGAGAATTGTGTCTCCAGGGCCAATGAGAACGCAATTAATCAGAGATTTAAGGATTTTCGAAGTCAGGAGAGGAAGATTACTAGTTATTCCGGTACCTAAACCAAGAGCTTTCCGCACAGTGTCCAGCAACCTAGCTGCGAAAAAAGGCCAATCTACTCCCCGTAACAAGAAGGCACCAGTCTCTCAACATTTGCCATATCAGTACTATATCCTTCTTTAACATTTTCAATAACCTGAGTCCATCGTAGAATATAATCGCTGACATTCAGAAACTACAGGACACCAACCCGTAAAACTCCTCTTCCAGATCCAGCTACCCTCACCAATCCCAAACCAGCCTCCAATCCGCTCAAGAACCGCATAATCCCCATTGTCTTCGGAGGCATAACTCTATTCGCTCTCTCGGCATATAGCGCCTACCTCATCGTAGCATACTACAAGACCCGCTCTCCTTCAAGACCCTCATCGCCACCATCCTCCACGACCCCTCCACCAATCTCTCCCCAGTCCCAGGCCGACGTATCGAAAGTCTACAATGAAATAGCACCCACCTTCGACGCCTCCGTCGAACTCACAGAGAAGCTCATGGGAATCACTAGGCTCCGCAAGAAACTCGCCGCCGAAGCAAGAGGCGACGTACTAGAAGTCTCCATAGGAACAGGCAGGAACCTAGACTTCTACGACTGGAAGAAAGCAGGGCGAGGATCTCCTGCTTCTCACAAGTCAATAAGGAGTTTCACTGGCCTGGACAAGTCACCTCAGATGCTTGATATAGCCAAGCGGAAATTCACCGTGAGCAGCACTGCAAAGACGGTAGAAATCCCTATCCGCTGGATAGTCCAGGACGCAACATCCGAAGCCCTCCCTCCATCTCCGTCGCCGAGCGGGAAGTACGACACCATTCTCTCGACGATGTCTCTCTGCTCCGTCTCTAGCCCCGTTGCTATGCTCCGCAATCTCTCTGCTGCACTGGCACCTTCAGGCCGGATTCTGCTGCTGGAGCATGGACGAGGGAAGTGGGATTGGTTGAACAAGATTCTCGACGACGGCGCGATGGGTCACGCGGAGAAGTTTGGGTGTTGGTGGAATAGAGATCTAGGCACTGTGATCGAGGAAGCAGTGAAGGAGAGTGGACTTGAAGTTGTGGAGGTGAGGAGGAAGCATGGAGGGACGACGTGGTGGGTTGAGCTGAGGAGGACTTCATCCACGTCTCCTACACCCTTAATCACACCCTAACTCAACAAAAACAAGCCCTCTGGATACAGTATCCCATAAGCAAGAGAAAAATCAAAGAACAAGAACAAACAGAGAAGTCCGTGAACAGACAATTTTCTCATCATCATCAACAGCAATTCCTCACCCCCCACGGCCCTCCCTACATCCTTAATTCCCGAACCTCACACCACAAATCAGCCCAACCATCTCATAATGGAACGACAATCCTCAGCAACCAACCAGCCAACCAACTAACTTATTAAACCCCCCAAAAAGAAACGAAACGTGCCCATGCAGACGCCCCTGGCGTTCTAACCATTCACAAATAAAAAGAAACCAAATCTCGGGAAAGCACTACGCTGTGAATAAAATGATTCGCAACATGATGACGATACACAGCTTTGAAAAAAAAGAAAGAAAAAGAAAGAGAAAATAAGGGGGAAAGGGATCCAACAGAATAAAGATAATAACAGGAGAGACTGGGAGGATATATATCCTGATCTACCTTGGGAATTATCTTTCTTGGGTAATTACACGGTAACACAGCGAGATACCACATCCTGTGATGACCTTGCCCGCCATTTAGTGGAGCAGAGTTTTTAGTTGGAAGATTACAGCTCTTGTATTATATTAGAGATGATGCTGTTATAAAGATACGAGAAGATATAGACCATGTATATACGAATACTCTCTGGGATATACCATTCAGAAACGTGTGTAGATGATCTCACAATGCTTCAAAGAACCAAAGAATGAAAGACAACCATTTTGAAAGGAGTTGTATATGTACATATATTTTCTCGTCCACTGCGTAAAAAAAGGGTAGCTATACATTCTAGCTAGAGAAAAACCCATTCGTTTCTTTGCCGTCATAACCCATAACCAACCTAGGCTCAAGCTCGAAATATCCTCCCAACCCCGCGCATTGCCCCAAACCTGCCAACCAAAAGCAAGGCAGAGAAAGCAAAAATCCCCCAAATGCCCCGAAGATATTAAGAGTTATATATACAGAATAAATGTCCATTTCAAACGCTCCCCTCCCATCCCATCCTATTTCATTCTCTGTCCACATAATTGAGGTGCGAATGTAAAAACAAAAACAGAGCAGCAAAGCATGTCAAAAAATAAGAAAGACATAAAGCAGAGCGTGCAGCCTCCCATACTTTCAACGCCATAGATAAGATGCATCTGAAGAAAAGAAAAAGAAATCTTTGCTTTGAGATCCCCACGCCTCTTGTCGTTTCCCAAACTTTTTGTTGTGGCCGTGAAACATCTCTATCATTTTAGACAACCTCCCCCCAACTTTGAAATCTCGCTACCAGAGCTGACCTCTTTTTCCTTTTGTGTATCCATTCTTTTTTATTTCGCTTTTGTCTTTCTCTCTTCCATTTTACCCTTGTGTAACTTCATCTTACAAGACCCCTCTCTCTACCCCTCTCTTTTTCAAACAAAGCCTCCTTTTTTGATAACAAAAATAGCAACAATGTAGCAGCGCTAAGCAATTATAAATAATGAAGAGCAAGCGCAAGAACAAAGGAAGCCCCTCTTAAAATAGACCAAGGAGTAGAGATAAGACAGATGGAGAAGAGATAAATCCTCCATTAAAACAAAAGACTATCATGTAGACTCTTCTTCAACCCACTTAGATATACCCAGCTTCATCCCGACGTGTGAATTACCCATATGCTTAGCATATTGAGACATACAAAATAGGAAGGTGGGCGTGTTTAGAAGTCGTCCAACATGCAGTCCAACTCATCCAACTCGATGTGCTCGGGATCCCGCATATCCCATTCCGTTGCAGCATCGAGCCTCGACCATAGATCGGTCGGCTCCTCAAGGCTGCGTTTCAGCGTGTTCATCGATGGGCTGGGCTTCATCGCTGGACTGCTGAGGAAGACAGATCCCGCGATTACCGCCGCACCAGGTCGTCCCTCACCAAAGAGCATGTCAGGCTCCAGGAAATTCCGGGCCTGCTGATCTTCCATCTCCAATGAAGGAACTCCCGTTGTCTCGCTGTCGCCCGTGAGTTTCCGTTTCTGCATGCCTCGCGCCGTCTGCGTGAACTCTCTCTCGTCCTTCTCCAGCGGTGGCGATGCAGCACGGTGGTTTCTCACGATGCGATCAACACGACCTGTGTACGATCCACTCGGTGTCGGTGGCATCGGCATATCATCGTTCTCGAACTCGGGCGACGACAAGTCGACTTCTGGCGAGGGCGAGATCTCTCTTCGTCGCTCGGCATCAGCCTCGGCCTCGTCAGCGCTCGATAGCGACGGAGAGATGATGGTTCGCTGTGGGAAAGATGCATGCGCATGCGACGCCGGATCTGGGATGGGCTGGTGGGGGTAGGTCGTGAGGTAGAAGTACGTTCGTCGTGGATGTACGGTCTCGAGCTCCTTGGCTAAGGGACACGGCGCCAATGCCGTCCACGATCGTTTTAAATATGTTGACAGTCGAGAGGAGATGATGGCGGCAGGATTGGCAGATCTAGAGGTGCAGAGCTCATGTTAGCAAGGTGATGACGTCGACAGTGATTTGAATTTTGAGGGGTTGGGCAGGCACGTACGTTTCGACAATCCGGACGGATTGCGACAAGATAGCTGCGAGCTCTTTTACCAGATGCGGCCTGTTACCGGTCTTCTGCAACTGGATGATGACAGCTTCGACAATCTCATCGTTGATACCTTCGAGATCAATCTCCTTGGGCTTCAGGTCGGCGTCGGACTCGTCGAGGTCGGGTTGGGCCTCGGGCGAGGGTGGTGGCGTGTTCTCATACTTGAGAGCGTGGTCGCGCCGGCTGGAAGGGACGGGTGTGGGTGTTGCTGAGGCTGTCGAGGTGACGGGCGTCGCGGGGCCCAGCTCGTGAGAGCGTTTTAATTTTTTGGCGGGAGGTGAAGCTGAAGATGGCATTGTTGAAGGCGGTGAAGCTCGTGCGGCCGCTCGAGAGGCGTGGGTAACTGGTAGATGGATGCCGAGCGAAGGCAGGGACAGCGACTTGCGACGAGTATTATAGGGCATGGTGGAGGAGGTGGACTGGTGCGTGGTCGTCGGCGACATTTGAGCTGGCCGGGGCGATTTGTTGTTGTTGTTTTTTTCTAGGGGGAAATGATGATGTGGTCGAGGTGAGGGAAGGGAGGAAAGTGTGTGAGCTGGGAGATTTGTTTCGGGCGGGCAGTTGGAAAAACGAGCTTTGGTGCGCGCCGGCTGCTGCTTGCTGCGAGGAAACGGGGATGGGTGAGATTTTCCGTGCAAAAACCACCAGAATTCTGGGGCGTGTTTTGGGCCGGGGGGAGGCGCAAGGAAGAGCCAAAAAAGACGGTCTTATTTTCCTATTCTCCCTTCTCCTGTCTGTCGCTCTCTTTGGCCGCGCAACGTAAAGGGAAGATGCGGTCCAGGTGGTATTACAGGACAGCTAACAAGCACAGTCCACGACTATCGTAGACTAGTAGGTTGCGTGCAGTTACGTCTTGCTGCTACTGCTGTGATATGCTGATCGAGGCGGTGGTTGACTACGGAGTAGTTTGTAGTTTTGGTGGTCGAGTGGTCGAGTGGTTGTAGCAGGGAGATAGTAATGATGGAGAAAAAGAGTTACAGTAAAAATCCAAAGGAGGAAAACAATCAAAAGAGCAGAACAACCCGAAAGCGTTTACTGCCTTGTCTGAGAGTAGTGATCCCTTGGTCGTTTTGTTCCTGCACCACGATCTTCGTAGCGACGACGGTAGCGACGGGGGAGGCGAACTGGGACCCAGAGGGAAAAGAGGAGCTGGGAAAGGCCAGAAATGCGTTTGTGGGTTTTTTCTTCTTTGGTGGATGGTGGCGGGCACAGCACCAAATCGTCGCTGCTGGATTTCTGTTCGCGGTGGAGTTGCTCCTCTTAGCACGGGTGGAGCAGCCGCCAGCGACGTCAGGGTTTTCGCTGTCTGTTACTTTCGTAGTGTGTCCTACGGATCCCCTCGAGCCCCTCTGTGTATTTTCGTGGATGCTGCGATGCTGCCCCTAGAGCAGAAAAGAGGCAAGAGCAATGTCATGCAATGCACTTATGCGTAGTCCGCTGTGGCCCTGAGTGGCGCCTGCGACACCAGAGTCAGCAAAAACCCACCAGCGGTCGCCCAGCACGACGGCCACTCGCAGCTCCCAGGTCTCGAGGGGGCACCGGTCGTGTCGCTGCGGCCAGAATTAGCTCGCGCGGCTCTCTGGCCTGGAATGGCTGGCGCTGCTGGCGTTTCCTGCTCCTCCTTTCTCCAGCAGATGCGCAGCGCAAAAACTTGGGGATAACCCAGGCTCGCCCACGGCTGCAGCAAGGGCCCTGGCAGGTGCAGATGCGCAAGATGTGCTGTGTGTGGACCAAACGGCTGGCGTTGCAAAAAAGTAAAGAAAAATCAGACCTCGAGAGGCGGTCAAGGCGATGGGGGAAAGCCTGTTACTGTGGTAGATGGCTTGATAGCTTGGTTGCTTGGTTGATTTGCTTTGCTTTGCTTCACAGGGACGGCTTGGATCGCGGGATCTCTTCAAGGGCGGGAATCTGAAGAAGAAACCAACAGCAGTGAATTGGTGGGAGTTTTGCTGATGTTGGTTATGTGGCTAGCACTGTACAGTACAAGGAGGTCTCAAACGCAACTCGAACTGCTGGCGATGGAGCTGGGATTGTGCCCCGCCGTAAACAGCAGCTGCAAGCGTGTACGTTTCCTAGTCGGGATTACCAGTGTTGTTTAGTTGATTAGTTGATTAGATGATGATGATGTTGACGATGGCGATGATGTGAGTTGATGATGTTCGTGATGACGCTGTTGATGATGAAAGAGACCGGGTTGAGGGGAGACGGGAGAGAAGTAGCACGAGTAGCTCCCTCAGCTCCTGTTGCGAATTTCAGCGTAATGATGCGTGGTTGGAGAGGCCGGTCGGTACGTAACTCGCTAGCCTGGAGCCTGGGGGGAAGAAGCTCGAGCTACGGCAGAGGCGATGATGGCCGGGGGATTTGGGGATTGGTCGTGTGCGAGTGGACCCGATGATGGGATGGATGCTCTCTCTCCCTCAACCACCGCCGGAGCTGTGAGATCACAGTAGTGCACCTCGGCCCAGCAGCTGGAGTGCTTGTGAGGAAGTACAGAATACTAAATGTATAGAGAGGTAGGTATATAGGGATATATTGATGTAAAAGATGTATAGATATGTAAGATTGAATAAATCATGTAATATACAAAATATCTCCCTTATTACGAGAAAGATGCTGTGTTTGCCCCGGTGAACAAAGAACTGGGAATAATAATGAGAGAGAGCAAAAAACCCCTCCATCGATGGTGGTCAAGCCCATCCTTCCAGTGCCTCCTCACTGGCCACCCAGCTGCCGGAGCCAGGCTGGCCCAGGGGAGCTTATTGGTCTGACGTGCAGCAGCTTTTCACCGATCGCTGGTCAGTCAGCAGCCATGAACTTCACTCGAAGGAGCAGCAGAGAGCACTGTCCATGTCCATCTCTCTCCCTCTCTCGTTGCCCCTCACTTTACCTCATTTCTTCTTCCTTCTTCTGCTGCTACTGCTATAAGTAGTTGATCCAACAAAAAAGCAGAGGCGAAAATGCACAAATACCAGCCACGCAGATGCTGTTGAAAGTATGCGCCTGTAACAGCTTTGGGCAGTTCCAAAAGGGAGAAAGAGCATGTTTCACGCAGGCGCCCGCGGCTGGCGGTGGCTAGGGAGGGGGACCAGGCTGGCGGCCTGCCACTGGGGGACCCTCGCGAAGAGGGAACGTGCGACGGACTGGGAAAGGAACTCGGGCGCATTTGCCCATGGTGGTGGTATCTGCTACACTGCGAGTACCTGGCCAGCTGCTGCGCTGTGCTGGGTGGACTGTGTACATCGCAAGTTGCAGTACACAGCGCATTCATTATTACTTGTACGAACACCCACCATCTCCGGAACATCGAACCCTTCAATAAAAAAGCACCAGGTCATCTGAAGTGTGACTTGAGTCTCTAGGCAGATGCAAACTCATTTCTGCAGCCTAGATCACTATCGTACGTACAACCCGTACACAGTATGATATCGGTACACGGCAATACAGTTTACCACCACCGCCACTACTACGATATACAATAACAGTCTTAAGAAGGCATGTACTTGTAGTACGGATGGATGGCGCCTGATACGGATATGGAGTCAAACTCTCGATGGGTTCCGTTGATGGTCACACAAAAGAGACGTCGGCGGATCTACCAAAAACATCCCAAGCAACACAACCCAACCTAGACACAATTAGGCAACAAACGGATTCCGTATTCCATGTTCCGCGCCTTGAGTTAATTTATTCAATGGTCGTCGCAAGGGCTGTTACAGGCCAGTATACGCGCTCCAGGATGGATTTGCCCTCTTTCTCGTACGATCCCGATCGGATCGAGTAGGTAATTAATCACAGTAGTAGTTGATGAGGTCGCGAGGCCATCCCCGGCCATGCTAATTCCTTAGTCTCGCTGCGTCATCAATGTCCCCTGGTCCTTCCCACGATGACGGGCTTTGGTTCTGCGGCTGCGAGCAGGCAGGAGACGTCCATGCACTCCAAATTCGACGTCCGTATCTGCCTCCTCGTCAAGACCTCAAAACCCTCTAGGCTTCACTTACTCCGTATTAACTATAAAGCTGGTCTCTCCATCCATCGTCACGGCATTGCTGTCGCCTGATCCAGAAGATTAATTCCTGCCTATTATTTCCAAACCCCGTCTCAGCCTCCCGGAGGACGACGGCGCAGGCCTAGAACCCAAGCCACTACCGCGCGCCCTGTGCCTGGTCGTCGTGTAACCACGCGGGCAGTGCCCCGTCCTGTATAACGACGGCGGGCGCAATTTATTACTGTACAGGAGAGCAAGAGAGGGAGAAGAAAAAATAAGCCTCTCACGAGACAGGAAAGCTTCTTGAAATGGCAGAGCAGTGATTATCATTACTCGCTTCCTCATTCATCCATCTCTCTTTCACGGTACGGTACAACATATGAATTATAATTTCTTCTTATTTTTCTTTGTCTCTGTCTTTGTCTTTATCCACTTGCTTTTTCCTCTTTCACTTACATACTCCGTGCACGATAATCGCAAGCCAATCTTTCTTCGGACCATCACATGGCATCGTCTCGGAGATTTTCGACCTCGACTTCCCCCATATCAAATCTCGCGAAGTCATAGCGAGCCAGGGCAAAAGAGCCGTGGGAATAATCCCCAGGGTGGCGCACGCACAAACAGCTCCAATTCTGCGCAAAGGTACACCAACAAGTTAGACCAATAATTTCGTTTCTTTTCTTGGTGAGATAACCTTTTTCTAATTTTAAAAAAAAAGAAGTTATTTTTTTTACGTTCCAATGACACTTCCCATTTTTGTCCTTCCGCTCTATTGTCCTGGATCAAATTTTTCTTTTTTTTTTTCAATCCTCTTCCGATTTAAGCGCAGAGTCGCATCCTCTGTTTCTCTTCCCAGACCGCCCGACAGGGGGCAACACGATGCAGGGGCCAGGGGGCGTCTTGGGTCACTGCCGAATCTATCCGGCACAGAGAGAAAATACCTCTCCCTTGTACTGTGCAATTATCACGAAGGATCCGTTCCGATGAACTCTTGGTGAGGTTACTTTTGGTCATGTTACTTTTCAACAATTCTTGCGTTTCAATTTCTCATTCCTACAGAGTAAAGTCCACATCCAACAATTGCAAGATTATCATTTTTCACAAATGCAACTCAATTCCAATTTGTGGGGTTTGCCATCTTCTCTGCATAAAATCTTTCCCCAAAAAACCTTCGCTTCGGAGGGATGTCAGGTTTGCTGGCATTGCATATACATATGAATTCCTTACCCGGCAGTCCGGGTCCGGTCATGTGAGTTTAATTCGATTAGGACAGGCCTCTTAATGGCTCCGTGCTGCTCGTCCATTACTTCTCCACTCCATACTCCATCCCCCAACGTTTTTGGTTCCCTTCTCCGAACCTCAAGACGACGAAAGTTCCCAAGCGCAGGAATTCTCGGATATGGCAAATTTTGTGGATCTCACTCATCTGTCGGAGGTGCCACGTTGCCGTTGCACCCGCGGAATACACGCCTAGGGTGTTGTTCTACAGGCTGCTTTGGCGGTGGTATCGTCCTGTATTGTCTATTGTGTTGTTGCTTCTCGAGCTGAGATCAAGAGCTCGAAGACGGCTCGGAACGGCGGGTGCAGCAAGTCTGTAATAATATCTCCCGAGAGATCCATCTATTGCAAGTGGACGGTGGGAGGAATGCAATGCAGTCCACATTGACCGTTGCTCCGCCGCATGGATGCTTTGCCAGCACTCTGAGAGATGATAATCCATTGTAACTATTGCCATATTCCTAGACTGGTAAGACGAGAGAGATCTCACACAAGTCTTCGAACCATGGTACAAAAACTCAACTGTTTGATGAGAAGATCATTCGACTCCAACGGCCGTGCACGTACTCAGAGACCAGCAGGATATCATGCAACAATATCACACAGTAAGAGTGCCCTGCATCTCTGCCAGAGCACTGCATGAAATATCATCCTGGGTAGAAGCTACTGCATCAGTATCCTCCGTGCATATAGAACTTCTTTACATAACCGGACAAACGAGATTTGATCAGAGTAATACAGAGGTAACAAACTCATGAAACCCCAATCAACCTTTTACAGCATGTCTTTACATTATAAACCAGAGCAAGGGTATTAATGTCCAAATTAACCATACGATCAATCGATCAATCGATCAATCGTACGATGAAAACCATCCTTAAAGCAGGTACGCGTTTCAACCATGTCCGACGTCCCGTGTACCGTGTACCGTGTACCCGTAGTACCGTACAGCACAGCACCAAACCATGTCCTCTCGGCACGGGAATTCAATTTCAACCAGGAAAAAGAGTTAACAACCCACGAACGGCCGGGCCCTTGCAGTAGTAACCGTAAATCGTACCGTGCGGTATCTTGGCCCGAGAACAGAATCAGCCCGGTTTTGCTTTTGCCTTTCTGACATCGTATCCAGATTGAGTGTCCTAGTAACTAGTTAATGTGTGCAGAGGTGACTAAACAGGATAGAAAAAGGAAGTAGAGGTATCGAAATGGGAGGGGAGGATGCTAAGCTAGGATTTTTATTGGGTATGACAAGGTTGACTAAAGGGTGATTGAAGTGAATTGGACTTGACGTTGGTTTTCTTTTGTTGAATTGCTTTGGGACAAGTGTGGAGACGAGGAGAGAATGTTAGTTGCGTTAGTTTAGTTTAGTTGGTTTGATTCTTGTGCGAGGCGCCCTGAATGTAATATCAACTGGAGTGGTTCTTGTATTTCCCCTGTAGTGATACACCACTAACACACTCTCCTTTTGTACCGTACATCGGGATTATGCACGACCAGCCTGGAATTTTGTACAAATCTATAAACCGATAGCAACTTAATCATCAATCAGTATCTATGTGTTTGCTTCGATGATACAGTTTGTATTATTTATACAGGCTAGATATTCGATCATGAGTCTTATTTGCGATATATCTCCGGGAGTAGATAGATTAACCAATTCATATCACATGGCTTACATAAAAGTATGATTAGCATAGTCTGATTTGGTCCCTGCACATGTCGACCATAATCAGGACCATGACGGGATCTACTGTAAATGCTAATCAGTGCTACGGTCATCACTTGCATGCTTCCCTTCCAGCGTCCAAGGGGTAATTCACTGATCCTGTTGAAGTAAAAGTGTGTGGATTACAGAGATATAGCTCGCATTCTACGAAAGAGAAAAGGGAATTAATACCGGACGATGGTATTGAATATATCACAGGTACCGAGCCGGGGTGCAGTTTTATAAAGATCATAGTTATATCAAGACTTATCCCGAGAAGAGTGAATTCGAGCGGAATTCTTAGGTTTAGTTAAATCCCAACCTACAAAAAGAAAGTTCTTGATATGATGAAGAGCGCCAAGAAATACAAACCCAGCCGACGACGTGGTCGTTCGGAGTACAATGAGAAAGGACGTGATATGAGTCCGACCTTCTATGGGCATACATTGCGTTGGGTAGCTGTCATAAAAGAGAGGCCTACGAAAGACGTGAGATATCGGAAGTAAGATGGATAGAAGGCAATACTAACCCTGCGGCAAGTCACACATCGTCATCTGATTTCTGCGTTAAATGCGTTGTCGTTGTCGATTTGGTATGCCCTCGTCGTTATGTGATGTCCCGACTCCCTTTGCAGAAATTACAATTTTGTATTATCTCCAGCCCTTCAACGATGACAAGCACGGATGAAACCTCATCGACTGCATGCTTGAGTTTGACCTTGTAATTTGTATGGCTTATAAAAAGAGAAACTCGAGACTTTTGATCTTGGAAGATGGCATGCTTTTTTCTTCTCTAGTATTTAGTGAATATATCTAAATTAGAATTAACTCCCGGAATTGCTTCTCCTTATGACCCAGCATCCTCTTAACTAAGCCCAGTGAATCAGCAGATAGTGATATAGCATCCAAAAGTTTCACCGTTGTTAGAAACTACAAGTGAATTTCTGATATCCACCATAGCTTGCCTACCTAGTTAAATGACACCAGCGAAGAGTAGAAGTCAATTAAGCTGAACGCCTCCAATTAATCAACTAGTTGAACCAGCTCTTCAGCACTGCCTTAATCCAGAAACACAGCCACACATGGATCTCTTCTCCCGTGACATACATATGGTGGGTGATACGGATGGCATTTTTGTCGCCCTGGTGCGACGCTGGAACTGAAGCGTTTCTGGTTTCACCACTTTGTTCTGCCGCAGGTGAACTTGCTCTCCCCCCTGAAATCCCTATTTTTAGGGCTTTAGACTTACCTATTGGGGAAACCAGATCATGAAGTTTGTGTCTCTGGGTTTCGCATACTGCGCATTGGTGGAATGGGCTCTTTTTCTGTTTGTGATGGAGCATAGGGGGAAATCTTGTGGATGATTGCTCCTCTCCTAGTGACACTCACTTCAGCCATCCTTCCTATACTCAGTCTTTTACAGGTCTAACATGGTTTATATTCCGAGTTCCTGACTCTAAAAATACAGTAAAAATCTCCCAACCATTCCCCCTAGTTACCAGACCCATTATTGAACATCAAAAGGAAATAAGTCATTGCTCTAGCGTATCGTGACCATGCTTCATTATTTAAGCCTGGCCTTTTCCACTGTTCTTTCCTTTTGCGCCTCCGTTGTTTGAGACTGGGGCTTCTGTCTAAAAGATGGCTTAGCAGGTTGTTCTAGCTTGGAGAAATGTCAATGCTTTAACTTACGGCAAAAGCTGCTTCTTCAGCCACGACTGCGCTCTGAGCGAGGGCCTGCTGCAGTGTTAGTTTCCTATAGTGTCTATGTATTATGTTGTACATACTGCTGCTGCGAGACCAGCGCTGCCATTACTTGCTGCCGGGTTTACGAACTACAAGAATTGTTAGCCGAGGAATTGTAAATATGGAAGTACTGGGGAACCATACATTAGGATCATTACCAGTGGTAGCGGATGCTGTTGCAGAAGCAGCGGCGGCGGCAGCAGACTGGAGTATGGTTAGCTTCCTACTAGACCTCAACTTTTCCTATCACAAACCTTTGAAGCTTTAGCCTGGAAGAGAGTTAGTACTGGTTTGACCAGAACAGATGATTTAACTTACTCCTTTCTTTGCCTCTCCATTATGATTCTGTTTACGAGCCTCGAGGTCCCGTACTCCAAGGTTCAAACCAGTCAAGCCCTCAATGATCGACTCGATTTGGCTTAGCTGCGAGTTAGAGTTTTGGCTGTTTCCGTTCCCGTTTCCATTGTTGTTCTAATGAATAATGTCAATGTCTGTCTCTTGATAACGATACCAGGCTATACAAACGTTGTTTGACTGGTTTCCATTAGCGTTTCCTTTTCCATTATCTTGTCCGTGGCTGCCCTTGCCATTGTTGTTTGACTGGGTAGAATTGGAAGCATTCACCGATATCGATGCGGTGCCATTGTTGGCAGCTCCGTTATTTCCGTTATGGCCATGGCCTTTCTTTGAACCTGCATCGGCAGCCGCAGTGGAGTTTCCAGCATTGTGGTTGCCGTTACCATTGCCTTTGCCGTGACTGTTGGCGTTACCATTGCCCGAGTTGCCTTGAGCAGCAGAAACAGTCGAGTTTCCAGCATTGTGGCCGTTGTTAGCATTGCCATTAGCATTACCCTTGGCGTTACCGTTGCCGTTGTTGCCTTTAGCAGCCGCATTCAGAGCTGCATTGTTCGAGTTTTTCCCGTTGCCGTTACCATTGGCGTTACCATTCCCATTCTTATCTGCTTGGCCATTCGATTTACCATTGCCGTTTGCATTGTCGTTTCCAGAGCCTTGCTGTGGAAGAGTTATATCGACAAGATTACCGTTCCCTATCAACACTTAGCCTAAGACTATGACCGGAGATGACAAATGTTGTATATCTCTAACCATTCGCATTTGGAAACCTATCCTCAAGAGCATTGACTGGGACGGGCAGAGCACGTCCAGAAACAGAGCATGCCGAAATGGCAAGAGCCACTAATAAAGCTCCAACGTTCTTCATAATGAATGATGCTAAAGAAAGACAGCGTCAAGCTGGGTAGAAGAAATGAATGGGAGTTTATAAAAAAGATGAGCACAGCTGCTTGAAGATTAGCTTAGGTCATTAAGGAATAATACACATCTCAACCAGACTAACCTCTAAGTCGAAAAGAAGGTTGACCTGCAAAGAAAGAAGAATGAAGATACAGAAAAGGATGGGATGAAGAAAGGAGATGGAAGGAGATGGGCCATGGCCTTATATCATGAGGATATCATATTTTAACATGCCGTCGAGCCAATCGCATGTTTGCTCCGGGGTGAAACAAGAGATGAATTTAGATCAACCTCATAAAAGCTTGATCCGATCACTATTACCACCAGAACTTACTCATCGGGACCCACTAGGAAGGCTGTACACAAGGAGATGTGCAATTTGGCAATGTTGACATGCCCGATGAATGTGGTTGGAGAGTAAGTTTAAACCTTGGCTATCTCGACACGGTCACTGTTTGACGTGGAGTTTACCGGTCTCAACTCAGCATCGGATAGCCGATGTCGTTTTGTGAACATGGCAAATCCATGAAATATGGATATAGAGAAGAGGGTATAGTCAGGGGTCAACCGTACCCGAGGTCGAGACCCTCTTCCAAGACCTGGGGAAGCGATTAATGGCGCAACTGAACAAAACATTGATCGGTAGATCTAGAACAGAACAAGAATAGACATTCTGGGGGCTGTTGCAGTCGGGGTTTTGTTTGGATGTCTTGCTGATGGAGAGTTCCTGAAGCCTACAGTGTGATCAGGGGTAGCTAGCGAGAGATATCAAACCATCGATCAAACGAGCCCCGCTCCAGCTTTCAAACATTAGCAGCACTCTGCAACATCTCTCTGTTCATCATTCATGCGGAACTTGAAGAACCGAGTAATGATGGTTTCAACTGTGCAGCTTAATTCACGTTGTCATCAACTCGTTTGCCATTGGTTTCGAGTAGTGGATAGGAACGTGACTTCGGGATGCGATGTTGGAGGAGGTCGATGAACACGCCCGTGCATCTTTTGCAACCATCGATCGCATATTTCTGGCGGAACGCTACAGCACCGAGAGCACCACCTTTCACACCATTTTTATTTACATGGAAGATTTGCTGTTTTGACACAGACAAAACTTGTGTTGTTTCGATTGTAAGTACTTCAATATTAAGTCCTGTATCATCATGATCTTCGCTGACATGTAGCTTCTGGATGACGTCGCCGGCTACCCCAGCGAGCCAGTAGGCATCGCACTACCGCATGAACATGTGGAGCTGACTTTCAGTCAACCAAGTGATGAGGAGTATCAATGTCTAGTATTCGATAATTGAGCTTGAGCATATACACATCGATATTCTTCTACATTGACAAAGCTTCGAGGTTTGATGAGGTATCCGGAGACACTTCCGGTCTTTAGTGAGGCTTGTTTTGTCGCCTAGCTGTTACGGTCCTTCGAAGTCCCTGCAGCTTACTGCTTTCCTTGTCTTCATGACGCCTACCAAATCTACACTAGGCACAGGAAGTCAAAAACTCTATTTGCATGTCGTCAACAAAGCGAAGGTCTAAAGCATAGCTGACGTCTGTAGGTCCAGCTAAAGCCCACTGGGCAAATACAGCTGCCGCCGAGGAAGGATACGGGATGCACAGTACACAATACAGCAATGGCTGGCCTCTCTGGCATCGTTCTGAGCAGGCGGCGGCTTGTTTAAATTGCGAATTTCATCATACGCCGATCCCAGCGCCTCTTTGTCTCGCAGATGCCCGATGCTCTCTGGGACCATCACTGATCACTGATGTATACTTCAATATCGAGAGATTTACAAAGCGACAGTGTCATCACCATGAGAGCTGCAGAGAGTTGATTGCAAAGCGCCAATCCAGCTGATCCTTCCTTTGTCCCAGGACAACAAGGCTGGCGCTTTCAGGTTTTCTCAGAGCAGTCGATTTGGCGCGCAGCCTTACGAAGGGATGGCAGGAGCATGTTTGCGGAGGCGCCCAGGAGCCCTGCCAGGAGCATGCATTGGGCGCTCGTAAGTGCTGATCGCCTCGAGCCCCCGGAAGTGTCGAGATGAGCCGTGTCTGGCCGATAACGGACGCTGCCCAATCGGCATGACGGACTTACGAGAAATAGGGGCTCGCTTCCTGGTGGCTGTACCTAGGCATCAACGCCCATTCTTGGAGGCTGAAATCCTCCTTCCCATTCTTTATTTCCGGGGGATTCTACCAAAGCAAACATCTTGCATCACCACTGAAAGGGAGCTTTTACTTGGTAAGTTGGCGATTACTTTCAGCCCTTTCTATGATCTTTCTTTGTCCCATCTATTTATGGGGGTTTACGTTTTGTTTGGCTGCAAATGCATGTTTTGTGTCAGTCTTCTCTGGCGGTGCGAGAATTTTTGCGAAGGTTTTGTGCCCCAGGACTGATCCCTGCGACCTTTCCATTCGACGCTTCTCATTCGCCATCGCGCAAAATCTTGTGAGTCATCGAGCCTCGTCTGACACGGCAACCATCCACTTGGGAATTAATGCATGAAATTGGTCTTCTGGACACATTTTTCCTTTCCTCACCGTGCGCGCTGTTTGAATGCGATCCAAAGTGGGAGGTAAGTATTTTGGGTACAGAGTATCGTCAGCAGACAAGAGCATCAGCATACTGAAGTGCGAAGACTGATCGAGTGTCGGAGTGCAGGAGACCGATGGAGATTGCGGGCTTTTTGGGTGTGCTGGCATTTTGCTCTTGTGCGTGGGTCATTACATACCACGGTTGACCCAGCCTGGCGAGCCAGGTTTTCCGCTCGTGGGAGGAAGCGCGTCTCGGTCGCACCACAGCAACCCAAGGGAACTCGCGATCATCGTAGAATCATGATGAGGACGTGACGATACCGTGCTGCGTAGCTATTTGGGATTTGGGATTTGCTTGTCCGTGGCGTAATTTTATCGCTGTCCAGTCTTTTTGCTGATGGACTGTGTGTGTAATTGTGCCGTGACCGTGTTGTGATCGAGCTGCCCTGGTTACCACAGTAGTGGAAGAAAACAGAAGAACGCAGAGCTTTGATGGGGAAAAATAAGAGCGGTGCAGTGGCGGCGCAGGGCCGCGTACAAGATGGTCTCGCCCTTGCCTCCTGCTGGTGGGTGAAACTCAAGGAAGAGATAAAAGGAGACCCAGCGCTTGCCCCGATCGGGCCACTCTGCGACCGGGCGACGCAGCAGCAGCCGCCGTGATTGGCCTCGGCTAGACGACGCGACGGCGATAAGGGGCCACTAGTGCTGCAGCGATAAAATGCCTGAGGCCGCTACGGATTGCGCCCGGGAGTACTTAAGCTGGCTGTTGCCCATTTCCTAAAAACCTTTTGCAGCTCGCTTACTATCCAACCCGTTTCCCATCTCCGGTTCATCTTCCAGATTCCTCCCCCCACTATCTCCGTATTCCGTACTCCGTCATCCATCTGAGCTTCAGTGGTCTGTGACTGGTCGTGCGGTACGGCACATTCATTTCGTGGACATCGACCGGGGGAATTCACTTTTTCAAAACAACTGTTGCGCAGTTGTGACCGAGCATCTGGTCTGTCATAGAACACCCAGCATCTCCGTCGCTGTCGCAACAAGGCATACACTTCTAAGTGTGCCAAGTGAAGTCATCGCGACTTCGTACCAAACCTAATATCCTCTTCCATCACCTCGAGTCCTGAGACCTTCGTCCAGGATAGCCTTGGTCGAGCAGCGACTGTAGGGGAGACATTGAATTGTTTTTCTCCCACAAACGGTACGACCGACTCTCTTCCTCTCGACAAAGCGAACCACTCCAATACTACATATCTATATCCACATATACCCACTTCCACACACATCACCTCTCTCTTCCATCCCCCAAACCCCTCTATCGACGTTCGAGTCGCGCATCAAAGACGCCCTCTCAACCGTCTAGCTCTCAGCTTTGATATTCCTCCTACTACCTTACTATCTTGACTACCTTCACGCTTGACCTCTTCAAGATCCTGAACATTCGGTCTGACTATAGAATCCAATAATAGACTTGCTCTCATACCTTTGCACATAACACCTGTGTCTCATCGTCTCATCTCGTATCGCATCAAGATGGATCAAATACAAACTCACCCGTCCAATGCCGCACAGGCAAAGACATTCATTGCTCCTGGCTCCCTCTCCTTCCCAGGTGGTGCTGGTGAACTGACTCCTCCCTCATCCGAGGCTGAGAAGCAGAACGGTCAAAGGAACGGAGCTGGTCAGATGAATGGTGGTCAGCAGTCGGGTGCGCAGGCCTCTAATGGCAACGGGGTGACTCCCGCAACTCCTGCTGCCACTCCTGGCGCGACGCAGGGCGTGAGTGGTATTGTTCCTACTTTGCAGTATGTATTACCCTGACGCGCATCTCTGCAATATATGAGGCTTATCTTGCATGTTAAGAAACATCGTTGCCACGGTCAATCTAGATTGCCGCTTGGACCTCAAGACGATCGCCCTGCATGCGAGGAATGCTGAATACAACCCAAAGGTACTTGCTGACTCTAGGCCCGGCTTGCTATGTTACACATCTTGCTAACCTCATCAGCGTTTCGCTGCTGTCATCATGCGTATCCGTGAACCCAAGACCACTGCACTTATCTTTGCCTCTGGCAAGATGGTGGTGACTGGAGCCAAGTCAGAAGATGACTCGAAGCTTGCTTCGCGAAAATATGCTCGTATCATTCAGAAACTTGGCTTCAACGCAAAGTTCACGGACTTCAAGATCCAGAACATTGTTGGCTCCTGCGACATCAAGTTCCCCATTCGGTTGGAGGGTCTTGCTTCGCGCCATCACAACTTCAGTTCTTATGAACCGGAACTGTTCCCTGGTCTTATCTACCGTATGATCAAGCCTAAGATTGTGCTCTTAATCTTCGTCAGTGGCAAGATCGTCTTGACGGGTGCGAAAGTTCGCGAAGAGATCTATCAGGCATTCGAGATGATCTACCCTGTGCTTCAAGGTGTGTACTCGTGTAATGGCTACAATTCTGAACCGCAGGTGCTAACATACTCTCAGATTTCAAGAAGGTCTAATATCCATCTCATACATGATTGCACTAGTGGTAGATCAACCTCCCGGCTCAGCCGTGTGGTGTACCAACAACTTGCTACCTTTGTAAAAGTATTTTCTTTCGTTTCATGATATCACGACCCCTTTTTAAAAAAAAAGCTTCTTCAGACATGACAGTTGCGCTGTGACACTACACAGTCGTCATAGCGGACTGTTGTGATCTACCTTCCGTTGAACTTTATTTGCATTGCACTGGCGTTTACAAGGGAAGAGTTAAAGAAAGAACTCAGTTTGGGATTTCAGCATCTGCTTCGTCCTTTCAGAACATAGACTGCTCCGTCACTCCCGAATATCTTCGACGATGGCATTATGCGCAGGTCGAGGATGCTGTCGGTAATTTGAACTTTTATTTGCAGATTATGCACAGGAGTTATACAAGCTCTTGATGTGGGTTATTAAGAATGGGATCTCGTGGCCAGCAGGAGGATTTCACGGATGGAATGACTGGCACGGAGGGTATGGGGGCAGGCATCTTTGATTGCTTTTTAGTTAAGCTTGCAGACAGGCGCTTGTGGATGTCTGACTGGCTACATGATTTTTCCGTGGTGACTTTGGCCCTGACTTTACAAATAATGCGCTTTTGCAGTCAGCGAGTATGTGGCCACAGGCTGCACCCAGCAACCTATGAGGCACATACCCATTGCAGGTGGGCTTGTCATATTTGCTCTATTAAGATAGGACAAATAAACACGATTTAGCACTTCAATTCAACTTGATCTCATGCTGTGAAGAAGTCAACCCTGCTCATCCCCATAATGTTCCCTTGCCATCGTAGGGCATTTCACATGTGATCCTCGGTGATTGAATCAATTCAAGCTCCACATGACTTGAACTTGAATACCCCTTTCGCCAATGGCTCCCCAATATTCCTCTCACTTTGACGGTGCTTGATGTCAAGCTACCTCCTACCACCTGTGGTCTAAGAATACCACAACGGTCTTTCAATCAGAATGAACTTCCATGGTAATAGTTGGAAGACCCTGCAGCTGCGGTGAAACCGGAAACTGTTGGGAGAACAAACTTCACCGCCATGGACTTCGCCCAGCTTCCATCCTCGCCGGTTCTGGTGTGGTTAAAACTCCTCCGATTAGGCATGCTGTTCGTTCTAGATTCCGTCCTCTTCATGCGGGGGAACCCTGATGCAGAGTCTGATGGGCAAATCCCTACTGCTTCCAACACTTTGTCTTGTCTCCCGCCTGTTCAGGTGGGTTGGCCCTTTGGGAGAGCGAGGGGGGGACTACGGTAGAAGCACTACGACGCTACAAGTCCCCATCGATGCGTTGTAATATTGGAATCGAGCATGACGGAGTTGATATGTCAATTTTTTGCCATCGAGAAGACACTTGGCAGAAAAGAATCGACTTTGGGGGTTGAAGAAAAATCCTGCAGTACGTAGAGCGGTCAGTCAAGCGGTCAGTGAGGGCGGTGAATTTCGATTCTGTACTTGCAAGGGGGTTTGGCTTGAATCCGTCCTGCGGGTGGGCTACTGCATGGCCACATGGGATTACATTAGTTAGTGAGGATGGGTTTTTGGCCCGCTTTTGATGATAGGTTGGGGTGGTTTGCCTTTTGAACTGCCGTAGAGGGGGGAATTTGGGGGCTTAATTGCTGCGCTAATTGGACTTAACTCTACCTCCGGATTAGGAGCGAGGTGATAGCATTGAGACAGTAGATTGCACTTGTTATTCAAATTTGTGAAGCATGTACACCCAGTTATTTATGGCAGTTATGCATATGAGAGAGCACTATTATTGCCATCATTGATTGTCTGTGTTGACTTGATATAACGTATGAGCTTATAGTGAAAGTTACCCGTATGGACGTTTAGATCTATATCTTTTCCTGGTAGAAACTTCCCCCAGATATGTCCACAAATTCTCTTTGGAGAAATTTGTTTTCTCTGTATGTATTGCTATGTAACGTGGAAGTGTACCCAGCTAGAAGAAGATGTTTGTAAAGTATATATACATATCAGCATATTGAATGGACGAAGTAGGAGGGGCTTGGGAAGTGAACGTGGTTGGCCGAAAATAAGGCTTCCGAGCCTTGTTGGTCCGAGCTTCTTCAGACGGCGATTATTCTCCAGCCTCACCTCTCACTACAAACCACCTCGAAGAATAAAACAACAAGAGCTGGTGCATACTCGGACTCGGAATGCGCGCTAAACAGGGCACCAATTAAACATGGCTGAACCAAGCAAAAGTGAGCGTGGTCTCGGAGGCGGCAAGAAAATCGCACAATTTCCAGATGTCGAGAATAAGCTTCAGGCGCCGACTAAGAAATCCCTATTCGAGCGCCAAAAGGCCGAGGCCGAGGCGAAGAGATTGAGGGAAGCGGCAGAAACAGCAGCTGTCTACGAGGACTTCGTGAAGTCATTTGATAACGACGACGATGACGCTGACGCTGGTGGAGGCGGAGGAGGCAGATTTGGTGGGAGACCTGGAGGTATGGGATTGGGAGCTGGATTTGGCGGTGGACTCGGTGGAAAAAGACAATTTGCTTCGTCGAGTTCTCTGAATAGTGGTCCAGGAGGTGGTGGTTTCTTGGGACGAGGAAATAGTGGACCCGGAACCCTGGAGCCTCCTGGAACTGGCTTGTCAAAGAAGAGATCGTATGATGGGTTTCAACGACCACCGAGGAGAGAGGACAGAGGACTACTAGCATTTGATGATTACGAGGAGGAATCACGCGCTCCAGCAAGAGCTCTAAAGGACGATCACGACGACGATGACGAGAAGGATGGTGAACGGTCGGAAGAGAGGGCTGTACCAAAACCTACGATGCGTTTGGCTTCTCTGCCTCCTGGAACTTCGCCTGCGTTTATCAAATCCCTTTTACCATCAAGTCTAAAGGTTGACTCTGTCAGAATATTACCACCCTCTGGTCCAGGCACTCAGAACGAGCGGAAATCGATGACTGCAATAGTGACACTGACTAAAGAAACTGCCGCCAGTGATATCGATTCTGCAGTCAATTCATTGCAGAATAAGTATCTTGGTTATGGATATTACCTCTCTTTGCATCGGCATCTTTCATCTGCCGCTATATCAAGCTCTGCATCTGGACCTTCTCTTGGAAATGCTGCAGCTTCACAACCATTTGGCGCAAAGCCTGTCGCGTTAAACCCTGCAGGTAGAGGTCATGCTCCACCACCCCATCAACGGGGCTTTGCTCCCCCAACTTCATATACCCCAACTGGACCAGGCCAGCTGAACCGGAACGCGCCTCTCTTGCATGTACCTGTTCAACCGCCACAGGATGTTAAAGAGCTGAAGCTCATCCACAAAGTCATAGAATCACTTCTTACACATGGCCCTGAGTTTGAAGCACTTCTCATGAGTCGCCCTGAGGTACAGAGGGAAGAGAAATGGGCATGGCTGTGGGATCCTAGGAGTACTGGTGGAGTATGGTATCGCTGGCGTCTATGGGAAATTCTTACGGGCTCTCAGACTCCTCGAGGGCAAGGGCGTTATCTGCCTTTATTTGAGGGAAGCTCTGCTTGGAAAGCTCCAGATGTTCCCTTACCCTACGAATATGCCACCGCCCTTGAAGAGTTTGTCTCTGATTCCGAGTATAACTCTTCTGATGAGGACGACTCCGGTGATGAAGGAGCTCGTCGCCCTCCACTAGATGGAAGCGGAGCATTAGATGAAGGGAAAGCTTACCTAAACCCTCTAGAGAAAGCAAAGCTCACGCACCTCCTCGCTCGTCTTCCCACTAGCACAGGGAAGCTCCGTAAGGGGGATGTAGCCCGTGTAACTGCATTTGCGATCTCTCATGCAGGCCGCGGCGCAGACGAGGTTGTGGCAGCTATAGTGTCAAACGTAGAGAAGCCTTTCGCATACACCTCCGCGAATCCTGACCGTCAGAAGTCAAAGGATGCTGCATTAGACGATGGGGCGCATGGTGCGGATGACGCCGAGGAGAAGTCTGATACTAGTTCAGCAAGCCTCATTGGCATATATATCATTAGTGATATTCTTTCTTCCTCCTCAACTAGTGGTGTTCGACATGCATGGAGATATCGTCAACTCTTTGAAACTGCGCTGCGGCAAAGGAAGATTTTCGAAGGCTTAGGGCGGATGGAGAAGAAGCTTAATTGGGGAAGATTGAGAGCAGAAAAGTGGAAACGCAGCGTAAACTCGATGTTAAGTCTCTGGGAGGGTTGGTGTGTTTTCCCACAAGAGAGCCAGGATCATTTTGTTAATACTTTCAATAACCCACCTCTACTACCCAGCGAAGAGAAGGAAGCTAGAGAGCGAGAGGCATTGGCAGAGAAGGAAAGGGCCAAGAGCAGGTGGAAGGCTGTTGAAGTTGCAGCAAAGGAGAGAGAAGAAAGGAAAGCTGACCTTATGAAACATGACAGCTTTGATGGTGAGCCAATGGCGGATAATGAGGATGTTGACGGAACTCCTATGGAGGATGTTGATGGTGAACCAATGGAGGATGAAGATGTGGATGGTGAGCCCATGGAAGACATAGATGGTGAAGCTATGGACGATGTTGACGGCGAGCCGATGGAAGAAGATACATATGAACCGCCACCTGCTGCTACAACACCCGCGCAAGAGCAGTCGCAAAGTAAGGAGAAATCATCTACACCAAAGCCTGATCTAGGCACGGCTCCTATTGGGCAACCACGGCGGCGTCCGCGGGCTGTGGATATGTTTGCTGATTCTGATGATTCGGAATGATTATTTTGATATGTACTAGATTGGTCATGTCTATGAACATGATGAGAAATTAATCACGTTTATATCAGAAAAGTAATTAGTCTACGTATTTTGATGAGCCATTAAAGAATATTACAATGCGAGCGAATACCTAGATATTAGACATTATAATTAGGATTCCATGATCCTTTTTAACTCCTTCCGCCTCTTGATCTTCGTCTAGCCAATCCCGCCCTCTCACCTCCTTCACTAAAGCTTGTTCCTATCCCGGAATCTGACCTGCCTTCTCTATGGCCAGTAGATCTAATACCAGACCCATCAACTTCCTCGCCGTCACCTTCATCATCAGCTTCACCACCCAGGGGTGGGATATTACTATCTTCAATAGTGTACTCCTCACTATCCTCCTCATTTTTAACCTGGGGGATATATCTCAGTGGTGCCGATCGTCCATACGTTGGAAACGTGCGCGGAGTATCAGAGAGATCAGGTTCGTCCATTTCTTCTTCCTCTTTAATTTTCTGCTGTGAGTCCTCATCCGTCTCCTCCTCAGACTTCACAGCTCCTTGCCGTTTGACCAGCTCCTTATTACGGTTCTTGTCTTCATCTGTCGAGATAAGTGACCGTAATACCAACCACCCAACAAGCGCAAACACCATCTCCGCAACCCAGAATGCCGTCGTACCAACGAAGAATGCTATTACACGCTGATAATACATGAACCATCGTAAACCTGCAAGTCTTGCCGTGAAATGTACTACAGCCGAATATACCTGGATGTCCTGACCCGCTTGCAGCTGCATGAAAACGGACTCGGGAACGTTTTGTCGACCTCTTTCCAAGTACACTGATTCCGCCATTGGCACGACCAATGTCTCCGCCTCTTTTCGTAGACCAAGAACATAGAGCGGCAATGCTGCTAATCGCTCGCTGTATGTGACTAATTCGGACGAGTATGTCAGGATGGCGGGACGGCGAGAGTGGAAGAGTATATCATCTCTGCTAGGATGTATGAAGTCACGTGGTTCCATAGCAGATTGACTTGTGCTGACCACATGCTGCTGTTTGTAGTCTTGGGAGAGCAAAGAGAGGGAGATCATGAAGTTTCCTATAGCTAGGTTTGATGGAGATCGTGGAAGGGTGAGAGTGAGAGTGATGTCATACGCTTGCTCAGTAATGAGCGTAGAGTCCAAGTTCGCGAGTCCATAAGGATGAGGACTTTGTCTAATTAATGGGAGTATCAGTATGAGTATATCAGCTGTCTAAATACTTTCTAGGGCGAGAACATGTCTCGTCTCCGATTTGATATATATGGGAAGTTTAAAAGACGAACGAGCCTCAAACGCACCCATATTGTAAATGAACCGTTCTCTCAATGCCAATGTGCGGCATAAACTCAATATAAAAAATAATATATGCAATCACGGCTAGTCCCCAGAGTATCGTTGAAGTTGACACGAACAGTATCACGTTTAGGTAGGTCTGGCGCGCCGTCTTGGAGGTCGCCATGCGCACTGGCACCAGCATTGTATCCTGTGATAAGTAACTGCGTTAGTCTAGCATTGCGGGAAGTATGAACTTTCTGTACTATATTCTTACCATGATCACGGACACTGCAGCGCCGTAATTGGCGTAGATATTGGAAAGCTACGGATCAGATTGCTTCTATCCAGCTGTGTTTAGACGGTATTTTGGGCATGACGTCGGGAGCTATCACATGTTTTTGGTCATAACCGAACTTACAAACTATGGAGAATCAAGCTTGGAAAAAGGGCTATTACTGTAGCTTTTGACATTTTACTTTTACAGAACTTGAATGCGGTATCTCACGGTATGTAATAACTTCAATTTTCGAAATCTATCAAGATTGGATATCGTAAAAAAATATGTCAATGGTTCAACTCATTATCTGCATTTCATCGATCATACCCATACACACATACTAACATCACATACTTACAACCCAGATGCCTTACAACGCAAAATAATCATATCATAAGACGCTGAAATCCCAAAAGAAGAAACAAGAAAAAGAAGAAAAAGTAGTAGAAAAGAGGGGATATATGAATAGCAAACAATAGAGCTGGCCGTGTAAGAAAACCGATATGCTGAAATGACAACCAACAAAATTCGACCCAGTTGAAATTAATAGGTTTGAAGATAGTTGCTTGGGACTAGTCCAGGTCTTCCATTTCGGCCTGTGACCTCAGCCTCCCACCAGCCGTCGTCTTGATGTCTTAAAACAGCAAGAACATCTCCTTTCATGAATCCTAACTCTTCTGGTATGGCAGCCTGGTAGGAGTAAAGCGCGCGGGCTAGAATGAATTAGTACTTGTACACTTGATATTGGAACACCGGGTTTCTTACCGAAATGAAGGATGGGTCTCCCTTCTCTAGTATATTGTCTGACTTCCACGACACTCTTACTGCGTTGTCTAGTGACTCCTGGGGGCTCGTAGAAACTCATTTGTCCATAGTCATCAGGAGCTGGCGCTAACTGTACGGACATATTGTTCACATGGCTGCTACTGGGTCTATCGTATTCGCGGAATGACATAGGTGAAGCTGCTCGTGCGGCTTCATTTGGAGAGTTGTGACGATAGTAGCTTTGCTCAGGCGCTCGCTTTGGAGCCGATTGTGATTGAGCACGCGCCCTTTGGCTTCCATAAGGATTTGGAGATGTTGATCTGTAGCTCTGCCGCGTTTCTGACTGCATAGCTGGACGTGGAGATACGCTACGTGGAGACGCACTTCGTGGTGGTGCTGGTGAGGCAGTTCTTGGCATATCGCTGCCGCGAGTTCCTGGGCGCGATTGAGCTCCTGTTCCTGAGCTGGGACGGGATTGTGCTACTGATTCTGGTCGTGGTTGCGGCGGTTGGGTCACTGGGCTCGCACGAGGCTGTGATATTGGACTGGCTCGTGGCTGAGCAATGGAACCCCGACGAGATCTTGTGCCAGAACTGTATGAACCTTTCGTTTCTGTCTTCTCCTGGGGATTGAACATATTTAAAGTCTGATCGACGTACTTCTGTCGAGTTTGTTGCATCGCCTTTGATGTGAAAGCCGGTTGAGGTAGACTGAGTCTCTGCACAGGTTGATCATAGGAAGGTGGTGGAGTGCCTCGCATTGCGGATGTTATAGAACTATTTGTCATTCGCGATGTTGGGCGCACGTTTGCTGTAGCTTCAGGGGTAGGCGTGGCAATACCATGATAATTATCAGCCGATACCCTGGTTGAGGAAGCCTTCGCAGAGCCATTGAGTTCTGCCAGAGCTTGAGCAATAGGATCGAGTTCCTCAGCTTGCTGCGCTGATGAGCTTTCTTTCGTAGTCTTATTTTTCTCAGGTGATGCTACATCAAATACATTGTTGCCGACATTTAGCTGGAAGCTTGCACGAGGATCGACCGGCTCCGGGCTGGCACTTGGCCTATCACTGATCATCATATTTTGTGACTCTAGACTGAATACCTGAGATTTGGGAGTCTTTTGAATTGGAGGCTGACTCTGAATAGGAGTTTTGGTCTGAGTCCGGGCTGGAGATGGAGATGGAGCTCGAACAGAAGCAGGGGCCGGAGCAGGGGCTGAAGTAGGAGCAGGCGCAGGAGCGGGAGCTTGGGTTTGGATTTGACTCTGAGTCTGAGTCCGACTCTGAGCTCGAGGCTGAGCTTGGGCCTGAGCTTGAGATGAACTCTGAACAGACCATGTATTTCGATTTGAGGCAGGTTTGATGGGAGATTGATCCTTTTCTTTCTCCTTCTCTTTTTCTTTTTCCTTCTCTTTCTCCTTCACACTCTTTCGTCGGAATGGGCTATGGCTCTGGAAAAATCCACTCTTCTTTTTTAGAACCTGTTTTTCAGGCTGAGGCGTGGGTTCCGGCGCAATATCTTTGACGGGAGATGCTTTCCCACTTGGCTGCTCTTGGCTAGAGAGTGATGTTGGATTTGAGTAATCGCTCTGAGAGTCACGGCTTGAAGGTCTTAATGAGCTTTTCTCCGACGGAGGGCCTGTGCGGCAAAGCATGGTCATGCCATCCAGAGGATACGGATCGTGAGGGACGGTGGCCAAAGGACTAGGCTGGGACGAATCAGGCTGGGGTGGATCATATTCGGTATTACTGGGCTGTTGGTAGTCAAGCTGTGCGGGAGTTGTTCTTTCCACTGGAGCTTTCTGAGGCGACGGTAGAGCTTCACGGGTAGGAGTTGTTTTGGCGGGTTGTTCGTATGAGAGTTTCCCCGGTTGCTGCTTATAGTCAACTGAGGATGATTTATTATTGTCCAAAGCTGCTTTTTGGAAGTTCAAAACAGCTTCACGAACTGAACTGGTCTCTGTAGATTTCTCGTAGGAAATCCTGCGAGGTTGATGCTGTGGTTGATACTCCACTTGCGGAGGTCTGCTTCTGTCCACCAAATTCTTTTGAGAGCTCAGTGCAGTCTCACGAGTTGGGGGTGCCGCAGTTACAGGGCTGATAATGGATGGTTCATAAGAATGTCTACTTGGAGGTCGTTGATATTCAATTTGGCCCGGTTTATTTCTCTCTGTAGGGATTGTCTGAGGGACTGAAATGGTTTCTCGAGCGGAAGGTGCTCCTCTTACGGATTGCTCGTAAGAAAGCCTGCGTGGCTGCTGTTGATAATCAACCGGCGGTGGTCTTGATCTATCCGGGGTCGCTTTTTGGGGTGGCAGCATAGATTCGTGACTATGAGTCATATCCATGGATTGCTCGTAAGAAAGTCTTCGTTGATACTGCTGTTGCTGCTGCGGGTACGGCTGGTATTCAACAGGCGGTGGCCTAGTTCTGTCCATTGAACTTCTCTGGGGGTTAAAAATAGTCCCACGACTAGGAGGAGGCTCAGTAACCCTGCTAACAGCGGATTGGGTTTCATATGAGGGTCTGATTGGCTGTTGTTGCTGTTCATAAGAAAGCCTATGCCGATGGTTTTCATACGGCGGCCTGCCTTGCTGCTGTTGTTCATAAGAAAATCTATTTGGAGGTGGTTGTTGGTAATCAATCGGAGGTGGCCTCATTCTATCCACCGAGTTTCTTTGGGGAGCCATAATAGCCTCACGAGTTGGAGGCGTCTCCACAGCAGGGCTAACGCTAGGCGGCTCATAGGAAGGTGTGCTTGGTTGTTGCTGATATTCAAGTTGCGGTTTGGTCTTCTCCGTTGGGATTTTCTTAGGGGTCGAGCTGGGCTCACGGCTAGAGTTCGTCTCTGCAAGCCGACTAGAAGCTGACTGAGGTTCATGATGAGATTCATATGTGGAGGGCTGCGGTGAAGAGGTGCGGTATGCAGGATTTATTGTCCTTTGGAACTGTGCTACTGAGTAGTTATCGTCTTCGGAAGCCTCAGATTGAGAATCGTTAACATCGCCACGGATGAAGTTGATATACTTCGGGGGATCAGGTATCTCTTGGCCAGTGCCCTTATCTTTGATAAAGCTTACGATATCTCTCTCCACCTCACAGTTCTCGAGAGAGAGTCTGATCTTTTCACAGGATGCATCGTCACTGACACAGACAGTCGAAGCAATGTTTGCAAAAGTCCAGAGACTGCTCTTTGTGAAGTCTAGCCTCTCCTCCTCAAGATCTTGGAACTTATCAGCAGCGGCCTTCCAGTCTCTGTTCCATCGTCCTGTTGTTTCTTGTAATATCTTAACAGCATTCTCATATTCTGTGTTTGTAGCGGCCAGGTTTAGTTGAGTCTTTTCTAGTTTTGCCTTATTTTTTCGCTCTTCTTGACCCATGACCATGTGTCCCTGTGCTAAATAGCCCTTGATTTTGAGGCATTCTTGTTCATATTTATCCCGGGCCTAAGAGTAAGAACGTTAGATCCGAGATCCGTGAAGCTAGCGATTTATACATACCTTATTAACTTGCTGTGTCTGTTGCATTTTAATTTTTAATAGCTTCTCGATCCCATTTTGTACAATTTTTCGTCGTTCCTTCATAGCTCCTGCAAATGCCGCCAGCGGCTCCTCAAGTTCTCTCTTCATCTGACCAGCAATGTTTTGGTGAGACTTCGCCATTTGTTCAACCTCGCCACGTAAAACGTCCAAAGATGATCTAAGAGTTCCGGATTCTTGTGATCCCAATGGCTTCCGAGATAGCGCAAGTAGTTTTCGGGCATACTCGTCCTCGATTGAGGCACGGGCTAGTTAAACTGTTAGTATATTGCACCGCATAAGTTCAATTGAAGTGGCATACTATTATAGAAGGACTTGAGCTCGTCGCATGTTTGTTTGGCACTGTGCATGCGCCCAATTAAAGGTTCCACTCCAGCATCATCTTTGCCCCAGAAGTTGTTTGCGAAGCTCAGGGCGACCGAAGGCCCTTCGGAGACTGTTCCGGGCATGATGCCCAAGTTGTGTTATTGTGCCGTATAACTACGATTAATTATCTTGTGGCTCTGGAAATAAGTGAGAGCCTCCTTATCCGTCTAGTAAGTGGGTGTATAAGTCGTGCCTGTACAGGAAAGAACCATCTGATATTGACCGCAAGATATGGGGATGCAATGGCTACGGTAAGCTAAGAGCATGCATGCTCCACTAGATGGGGGCTTGATGAAAACAAGCTGCGTTGCTACAGTAACTGTATTCGCTTACCGCCCATTTTTAGACCACAACTACTGTAGCCTCAGGCCCAATACCACCCCACCTCAAGCAGCGCCCAAGAAAACAAAATGAGGGGTGAGAAAGGGTGAAAGAGATATGGCCTTTTCCTTCTTCTTCTCCAGTACTTCTGTACTTTTCCGGTATATTTCGATACCTTACTCCTACTGACACTAGCCAGTGGATTATCATCAGTAGTGTAAATCACTGAGTGGTTTGGTTGTATCAAAACATCAGAATTAAGGGAAAGAAAGTACCAGGTCGGGTTCTAGATGGATATATCAACGCAGTTAGATGTGGTTTATAAAATAGAAACTGGATGGCCGAGAGACCTCTGCATGGAAGCAACGGTACCTGCAGAGACTCTTAAAAGAGGCTGTTTCTGCACACTATAGTCCTTCTGACACTTGCGGAACGAGGCAGCCTCTTCTGAAAAAGTAGAACATAATAGATATATACCCAACCTAATGATAGACTGAAATGAAATAATCAGCTTTGAGATGCGCTCTGCAGACCACGAAAGTCGTCGATGTCAATGAAGAGACCAGAACGCTAAGCCCAATTTGGACCACAGCCTCGTCCTAAGCTAGCCGAGCACGACTATCGCAGACCTCACGTCCAATTTACATACATCTCTAGAATCACTTCCGACGCTAGCCATACGTATAATCCAACCTCGTTTTACCGCTCGCACCCATCGATGTCCACCACCCCCCGATAGATCGATCTTCTTTTATCTCCAAGAATAGAGAGGCTGCTCTCCGGGAGTTGGTCTGCGACAAAACGCCAGCATCTTCGATGGTCAACCCAAGAGGGGGGAATTACACACCTTCGCCAGCTCAACAACCTATTGTAACAGGTATAAGCCATTCGCCTCAAGGTTCTCATCATACATTCAGTGCTGGTGCCAGTCCTAGTACCAACAGCCCGACGGGGTCAAATTCCCTAGCAAAAATTGTGGTTGCTCAAGTCTATCTCCTCCTTAGTACGATCAAGGAGGATAAAGATCGAACAAAGTGGGAACAGCAAGCAGAGCAGATCAGAAAAGTATGCATGACATCTCCCGCTTCTCATTGAGACTCTAACGGTGCTTTTTGAACAGCTAATCGATGAACACGGTATGGAAGTATTTCAAAAATACTTCAGCCGTCTTGTGGTTGGAAATGCTCCTCAGATCTTCCCCGGGCTGAACAGACCGGTTGCCAACCCAGGGAACTATCAGATACTGGTTAATGAAGTGCGCAAGGTCTCTCACGATGAGGAACAGGCAAGGAAGATTGCGGAATCGATAGAAACTGCTAATGAGGATCTTTTCCGAGATTTTGACCTGTCAACATTTATGGAGCACTTTAAGCTGGATGCCCTTGAGAAGACAATTTTAGCTCTAGCATTCAAAGTTGGCAACAGGGTAGATCTGAAGACCAAAGGCAAGTGCGCAAATTTCTGATTAGTCCCCTAACCACTAACGTTATCAAAGCGGACGCTATTCTCTCCACGAATTATAGTGCCTTTTTGCAGACAATTGCCCGCCCGAGTCCAGAGCATGAAGATCTTTCGCCAGGATTTCTCGCCACCATTATAGACCGCTTTATTCAGGAACATCCTCCAAGCTTTGATAATCAAGCGAAACAAGACCTCTTCCTTGCTATCTCATACAGGTATTCCATTCCCGAACAAGATGTATCAGCCCCGACAGAAGTATTGGCGTCACTTTACCTCCTAAGACTGCTCGGTGAAAGTTCCCCCCTTGCTTTATACATACAGAAGACTGGACCCGAATTTACGCGAGATGAAGAGACGTGTAGGAATCACTTGCGCACCGCTGGTGTCAGAATTGATGAAGAACAGGTTGCAGCAGCTCTAATATATACTGCAATCAGTCGCTCCCAGTCATTTTCAGTCGAGATATTTGTCAATGGTCTACGTAAGGAAATACAACGAGATTTCAACTGGCAGCAGGTTGTGTCACATTTTGACCAGCCAGATCTGAGAATCTCAAACCGACAGTTCCTCTCTTTATACCAAGCTCTGCGACCACTTGCTGTGGAGCAGGTTCTTGATATACAGCTATTGTGGGGAGGAGGCTGGCGGAACTCAGAAACCCAATTGTCGTTCATCAGCGCTTTCGCCTCACTAACTCCAGAACAGCTTGACGCTACCACGATTCCAGGCCTCCAACCATCATTTACCCTCGAGGACTATGCCGGGTCAGATAGCAAAGTACAAGAACGTGCCTCCCGAGCTGTTAAACACCCTCTTGTTTCGGTTGCAGCACTTTCTGCTATGTTCCACGTTGCTTTACAAACACCAACCGCATCAGATACAGTCGAGGCCAAGAGGCTATTTCAAGAGGTTGTTGTGCCAAATCTGGACATTTTCTTAGTTTCGGCTTTTGGTGTACCTAAGCCGTGGCCGGAGCTGGCTATTGACACTGTTAACAACCTATTTGATCGCTTCTTATATAAGTATGATCCGAACTTTGATTTCGTCCTTGAAAGCTTATGGCGGAAGGATAAAACATGGGTGGTGCAAAGATTGATTGAAGCGCATGCGAAGCTCCCTCTAGAGCTGCCAACAATCCTCGAGCACGCTGTCAGACATGCATGGCTAGATGAACTGGTACTAATGCTCAACGGTTTTGGCCTTGACTTGGCAGCTCTAGCTCATGCAAAGGGTTACCTTGACCTAGAACAGTGGGCTCGAATGAACTCTACTCGAAACCAGGAACTCGCACAATCACTATTAACCTTCTTGAATATCAAAGCTCAGCACGAGCTAGCCTTTCAGCGATCAGACAATGAGCAATTGCACAGTGTCATGCTTCCTGTGAAAACGGTATCCGCGCTTCTGGATATTCTCGAACAAATCCTGCCGAAGGAGCCTTCTCAAGAGCTGATCGTTGTCCAACGCGCATGTATTACTGCATACCCACGCCTCATCAATTATGGCGAAGGCTTTGATGACATTATTGATGCCAACGGCAAGGAGAGGAATTCTCTACCAAAAGATGCAAACGACAAGATGGAAGAGCATTACAAGCGAATGTATAGCGAAGACCTGCAAGTTCGCAGTGTAGTAGAAGCTCTTGACCGATATAAGCATTCTCGAGACCCGACCGACCAGGATGTATTTGCGTGCATGATACATGGTTTGTTTGACGAATATACTTTATATGGAACTTACCCTCTCGAAGCTCTGGCAACGACAGCGGTACTCTTTGGTGGAATCATCTCGCACAAGTTGATCTCCGACTTACCTTTAGAGATTGGGCTAGGTATGATTCTTGAGGCAGTACGAGACCACCCACCTGATCAGTCGATGTACAAATTCGGACTACAAGCTCTCATGCAGCTCTTTGCTCGTTTGAAAGAATGGCCAGGATTTTGCCACCAGTTATTACAAGTTCCGGGCCTACAGGGGACGGAAGCTTGGAACAAGGCCGAAGAGGTTGTACGTAACGAGCAAGAAATGGCACGGAACGGGCTTGGAGCTGGCTCTAGAGGGGAACTCGTCAATGGAGGGACAATAACAAATGGTACTATGGATGGTCTGCCGGCTAGCGATTCAGCCGCACCTCCCTTTGCCTCAGTCAACGTTGAGCCCCCTGTTTACGGCAAAGTCTACGAAGATCCATCTGGTGATACTCAAGAAAAGGTCCTATTTGTTCTTAATAATATCACCGAACGGAACCTCGAGTCAAAATTCAAAGAGCTAAAAGATGTTATTGAAGAGAAACACCAGCAATGGTTTGCGGGTCATCTTGTGGAGGAGAGGGCTAAGATGCAACCTAATTATCACGAGCTATATCTTGATCTAGTGAAGCTTTTTGAAGACAAGTCACTTTGGGCTCAAGTTTTGCGGGAAACCTACGTCAGTGTCAGTCGTATGCTCAATGCGGAGACGACAATGCAATCATCAACTGAAAGGACTCATCTGAAAAACCTTGGCGGTTGGCTCGGATCTTTGACTCTTGCCCGGGACAAGCCAATCAAGCACAGAAATATTGCCTTCAAACAATTGTTGCTAGAGGCTTTCGACACGCAACGTCTGATTGTTGTTATTCCTTTTGTCTGCAAGGTGCTCATCCAAGGCGAAAAGTCAACCGTCTTCAAACCCCCTAATCCATGGCTGATGGACATTATTCACCTTCTTATCGAGCTTTATCATCACGCGGAACTCAAACTTAATCTGAAGTTTGAAATCGAAGTTCTTTGCAAAGGCCTGAATCTGGACCACAAGAGCATTGAACCATCGTCAGATATTATGAGTCGAATTCCACCAATGGAGGAACCTGCTGATAGTATGGCACCTGAAGTCATGGATAGATTTGATAACTTGTCACTGAATGGTTTAGGCGGTGCTACAACAGGCGGAAGATTTTCTCCCCAGGAGATCACATCTTCCATTCCTGATCTGGGTCCATTACTTGTCTACCCTCCCAGCAACGATATGGTCAACCAATCTCGCCTGCAGGATATTGTCAGGAATGCTATAACACGAGCGGTACACGAAATCATATCTCCTGTTGTTGAGCGTTCGGTTACAATTGCCGCCATCTCAACTGCTCAAATGATACATAAAGACTTTGCGACTGAGCCAAATGAGGCCAGGGTAAGATCTGCCGCTATAAACATGGTAAAGAAAACTGCCGGGAGCCTTGCACTGGTGACTTCGAAGGAGCCACTACGAGCTAGCATGACGAATTACATTCGAGCAATGTCTCAAGAATTACCTCAAGGTCTACCGGAAGGAACGATAATTATGTGTGTCAATTCAAACCTTGATCTAGCATGCAGTCAAGTTGAAAAGAAGGCTGAAGAAAGAGCTGTCCCTGAAATTGAAGATATGATCGAAGGAGAGCTTGAAGCACGTCGCCGCCATCGCATGACCAGGCCAGATGAGCCATATATTGACCCGGCTCTGAGTCGATGGGCTTGGACAATTCCAGCACCGTACAAACTCCAGCCATCTCTCGCTGGTTTAAACCAAGAACAAATGGCAATCTATGATGAATTTGCAAGGCAGCCACGTTTACCATCTCTAGCAGGGGCTAGTCATGTCCAGTCTTCTTCCGATGCTACAAGATCCATGGCCAATGACATATTGCAAGAGCAGTATCCGGCTGTCCCAAGTCTGCCTACCCCAGCAGAACCACCTGCAATGCCACATCTCAACTCTCAACAACCTCCTTATGCTCAACCAACTGCGAACCTTAACGGTCGGATTCCAAGTCTGCCAATAGATCCTCGAGCACTAATGGACAGGGTTCAGAAACTCCTCCTAGAATTACAACGTGCCGCGGACGACACTCCTGAACAACACTACATGGACCTACCAAGACCTCATCCAGTTCTCGATATTCTTGATGCCCTTTACAGTCTCATTATTCGAACTGCGCAAGGTCCAGATGAATTTTCCATCTACACTGCGGATCAGATCTGCGCTGTGCTCTTCAGCGGCGTTGAAAACAGCCTTGTGATCGAAAGTCTTGTCCACGCCCTTGAAAATATATGTCGGATCCCCGGACGCACTGCAAGCCGTGTCGCTATCTTTATTGGATATCAACCAAATGAAGCTCTTTTGAATGTGCCACTAGTAATAGCTTTGATCAAAGCAGAGATGATAGAATGGCAGCGTGTCGATTCTGCCATCTCGAAGGCAATAATTCAGCAAAAGGAAGGGTCCCTGGAATTCCTTACCTCCTTGATCGATAAGGTGCTTTTGAATGACCGCCCGTTTGCGTTGTATACGGATTTTGCGAGAAGTTTTGAGGTTGCCTGGCAGTGGATCACTGAAAATCCCTCGATAGAGGCCGGTCAGACTTTGAAGGAGAAGCTCAAGAGTTCAGGCATTCCGCAAGCACTCAGCAGTAATAATGACGGCCGGGTTTCAGCTCGGCAAGACCAGATGGAGTATGTTTTCGAAGAGTGGATTCACTTATGCAACAATCCAAACGCAACTGCAAAGAGCATCTACAGTTTCATATCTCAGTTGTATAATAAACAAATCATCAATAATCGCGATGATTTGTGCGTGTTCTTACGTCTCTGCATCGACTCTTCGGTTGATCGTTTCGAACAGCACTTACAAACCCATGGCAATATTAATGACGCCTACATCCCAACCGATTCCCTTGCAAAGTTGGTTGTTATGCTTGTCAAGGGCTTGAACCGCGAAGGCGAGGTTAAAGGGGACAAGGCGGCCTATTTGAAGTCAATCCTCTCTCTTGTTGTGCTGGTGCTTAACCACCACCATTTAGTTAGAGGAGAGCACTTCAATCAGCGAGTTTTCTCACGATTACTATCCACAATGTTGTGCGAATTTCAGCTCATTGCTGACGAGCTAACGGACTTAGAGCGTCAACAAATAATTCTTGTTATTGCACGAATATTCTTGGATCTGAGGCCTGCTTACTTCCCCGGCTTCGTGTTTAGCTGGCTCGGTCTTATTTCGCATCGAGAATTTATGCCTCTGCTTTTACGGCTTCCCGATAACAACGGTTGGGAGCCGTTCTCCAACATAATGGAGAGCCTCATGTCCTATGTCGGCGAGCTTCTTAAGCCATTACATATTACCCCAGTCACCAAGGAGATATACAGAGGAGTGGTCAAACTACTTGTAATTTTGCAGCACGACTATCCCGAGTTCCTAGCTGGAAACCATTCTAAGCTGTGCGCTAACATTCCGAGTCACTGTATGCAATTGCATAATCTTATTCTCAACGCCAACCCAGCAACTTTCTCGAAAATGCCAGACCCTTGGCAGCCAGGTCTCAAGATTGATCGCATAGATGAAATCCGGGAATCTCCTTTAAATATGACCGATGTCGAAGCGCCGTTGCGACAGGTTGGTCTCATTGAAGTCATTGACCAAGCCTTGCAATCAGGTCCTTCGGAAGATGCCGTAGCGCACATTGCCCATGCAATTCAACGGAAAAAGAATCACCAGACTGGCTCGGGTTTTGTTCCCGTCAACGTAGATTTGAGGCTTATCGATTCAATCGTTATCTATGTTGGAGTGCATTCGGTCTCACGAGCTACTCAGAAAGGGGGCCCAGCATATACATCAGGTTCTCCAGATTCCGCTCTCCTTTCTATGCTTGTCCATGAATTACACCCAGAAGCCCGATACCACTTCTTGAGCAGTCTCGTAAATCAGCTGAGATTCCCCAATGCACACACTCACTATTTCAGTCAAGCGCTTCTAGAAGTTTTTGGTCACGATCAGAACGACCAAGAAGAGTCAGATATTCGCCAGCAGATAACCCGAATCTTACTGGAAAGACTCATCGGCCACTGGCCACATCCTTGGGGCCTGATTGTTACCATCCTTGAGCTAATCAAGAATGAGAAGTACATGTTCTTTGACCTCCCATTCATCAAATCTGCACCAGAGGTAAGATTGATTACCCAAATTCTAGGGTCAAATAATAACGCGTGTCAATAGGTTGGTCAGAGGTTCGCTGCTCTCGTGCAACGTCCCTTATAAATCCGCACAGTTATATAAGCTCCAAGTATCATCAACTCCTTGGATCATTCTCGAACTAAACCATCAGCCTATCACCCGTTCCTGCGCGAAACAGCCCTTCGGGGCCACAACCAGATCCATTTCTTATTGTTATATATTATAATCGGATCAAGTCCGTCTTTTTCTATGGGCATATCGGGGAATTGTTTTTCTCTGCATAGCGAGCGAGGGGAATGGGTGCTTTTCTTGATATTTGCTTGATTTCTCTCGGCAGGATCGGTGATGAAAGGACTCTTTATTTAATGCATTCCAAATGATAATGTTGTTATATGTTGGACCGTTATGCACACAATCGGGTATGGTTGCAATAGCGGTATGGGGGTTTCGGGAAGAAAATAGTTACGGCGTGGAACGGTTTGCTTTACAGGATGGAACAGGGAGCAGGTATTGCTCAAGGTCTCACATTGTATGTATCATAAAAGTGGAGTTTATTGTCTCAAAACGTTTTACGACCTGGATTCAGTGCTCTCTTATCTAGTGTATTATGTAAATTCGACGTTATGTACTTCTTTCTATATCCATGATGCTGTTTTTTGGGAGCTTGGCTGCATATAATGCTCAGTTCTTAGACTTGTCGTGATAGTAATCATCCTTTTCTACGTAGATCAAGGATATCCTTGAGTCGAACTTCTCCCTTTCCTCCCCAACCTGCGACCCCGCTTTCAACATCCGGTCTTACTTGAACATACCAACCCCAGGCTCTTCTATCCAGTTCATCGCGACCAATATGTTCAACCCAGGATTCAAATAGCATATCAAGAGCGCCCAGTAGCAATCCAAGATTTCCTTCCTTTTCTTTTTCCAGAGCTGCCCCAGATTTCTTCTTTTTTGAACCCTCATCAGAAGGGGGTGATGCAAATGCTTTCAAAATGTATGATCTTGCGCCCTCGGGTTTGTGTATTGGCATGCCAGCAGCTGTCCCACCAGTGACAGGAGCATTGGTGCTACGCATTCCTTCAAGATCCAGACCCCATAAGGCTTCCTGGCCGACAATACCAGTAACACGAAGCCGCTGTGATAAAGCATCACGAGCAACTTGACTCATAAGCTTCCATCGATCAGTGCCAAGCATTATCCCACCGTACCACCGGGTTACAACTAGCAGAATGCCAGTTGTACCATTAGATCTTAGAAGCTCTAGTAGATGAGAGCCGCCACCTTTTTCACCATCATCATCACATTCCTCTATGATTCTACCCTGGCTCCCTTGGACCCTCCAGGCGGTGATATTGTGGCTTGCCTCTTGAAGGTCTTTATTTTCTGCTAACAGCTTCTGTACAGACGCCCTTGCTTCTGAAGAAGAGGACACCGCAATAGATCGAGCAACAAATGTTGACTGTTTCAAGGTAACGCTTGCTGAGATAGTCCATCCAGTGATAGCAAGTTTTTGTTCATGGTCCGATGCCTGCGGTACACTCTGGCCTGATGAGGTGGCTTGGTCCCCTTCTTGCAAGTCTTTCTTCTCGTTTCCTTCCTTCTCAGATTCCAGTTCGTCCTTCATCCAATGATACCCGCTTCTCTTGAGAATATGGACTTCGCGCCCCAATATCCTAACCTTTGGCTGTCCCGCTCCCCAACCTTCTGATTCAGCACTTGCACCCTTCTCCAGTCCGAGGCTAACAGCCTTACTTCTTGAATTAGCACTTACAACAGCCTGGGCCAGACTAAGTCTACTACTCAAAGGCTGCTCAGGCATTGTGAATTTAAGAAGTTCGACTGCAAAAGCAAGAACCAGTGGGGCACGGTTAGTATATATAACCGTCTTAGATATAGGTTCCTCATCCTTGGATGGCTGTGGAAGAGCAAGCGATGCTTCAAGAGCTTCTGGCGATTGTGGCTCATCAGGAAGCTCATAAGCTGATTTCATCCGTTTTGCAGGTGAAGAGAGCGCAGTTGCTGCATTCCGTTTCTTGTCCGGATCTTTTATACTAGCCTTACATGCGGTTTGTAAACTTTTGGCTGCTTTCTCATCCGCAATTGCTTTCTGTACGGTTTTAATATCCGCGGATGCTATCTCTGTAACACTTCGCACGCTTTATCAGCTACGTCGCAAATGTGCAACATGTTTAGGAATACCTTCGCAAGCCAGCGGCTTGGAGGGCTTTCACACGGCCCATAGCAGCAAGCATTGGTACCTTATTACGACCTGTAGTAAGGATGCGAAGAAGATCTTGGAGATCCTTTTGTGAAGCCATTATTCGCTCATTTAATGAATGGCAAACTTCAAGTGATGGTAGTGTCTTGGGACAGAGTTACCTAGGTTGTCGCGTCGCAGAGGGGCATTTCACCAGGGTTGGCGCGTGGTCAGGTGACGTGATTATAGTGATTCCTTCCCCTTCTGTTGACCTTAAGTAGTGACATAACTGCAGAGGAATCTATAAATAAGAACTATTTGATAATAATACATTGCCAGTGATTATTCTATGTCGTAATCATAGCATCTATATCTAACGTCAAATTTTATCGAACCATATCAAATCTCCTTCCATCTCCGGTTCGAATGCAATTCCAAGCGCTATCGGCTTTCCTGCCTCTCCTAACTTGAATTCGGCAGGAGTTGCCTGTTTGAAAATGCCCCCCTTCCCATGAATCAAGTCGATATAGGTTATGAAGTAATCGCCCGATACATGTGTGAAATCGAGAGCAATCTGGAATGCCGAATTCTCCCTATCGGCGTGGAGCGCTCCATCCTTCAAATAGAGCTTGATATCTCTGTAGGCTGGGTGGTAGTAGGTCCCGGCGTAATCAGAAATGGAACCAGTAAGTGGGAGTGGAGGATTAGGGGTGTCGGGGTAGTATAATGCTGGGGCATTTTCATATTCTTTCTTCTGGTCTTCGTAGCTGTCCCAGTTCCTGTAGGGTGTCAATATCCAATCTATACCTCCAGGACTAGTGAATCAAGGAATGAATGCTCATAAAATAAACTTACTTCTTGTTCCAGTCGAACCTTTTCTCTTTGGATATGCCAAGCCTGTCATCTATGAGGTGGAAGAGTAATTGCTCTTCAGCAGAATTGGAAGTTCCAGCAGTATTCGCAAATGCCACCAGACCATATTTCAATGAGGGGAAGAAGATAACCATAGCTCCGTATGCATCCGTGCCTCCGTCGTGTCGGAAGAATTCATAGCCCTGGTATACACCGGTATCCCAGCCGAGGGCATATGTCAATTGTTTAATCCAAGGAGATGGTTCTAAAGAGGACGAAATAAAAGACCGAGAGGTCTTCAAAGATGTATAGCCCTGTTTTGAAAGTGGTGGGGAATAATTAAGCCATGCACTAATCCATTTGGTGTAGTCAATGACATTTGAAATTACGCTTCCAGCACCACTGATGCCATGCAATTCCAGATACCGAACGGGTATATATTTTCCTTCATCAAAGGTATACCCCCGGGCTAGAAACTCCGGTGCATCTTGTGCATCTGGGAGTGTGAAATACTATCACATGTATTAGCAGATACGTTCTTCCATTTGATAAAGTCTATCGAGTATATCATGGAGGATTGATCCATGATATCAAATAGACATATGTAAGTGTAGACGTAAGACTTTAATACTTACAGTTGAATGCATACTCAGAGGTTTCCAAATCCTATCTCTCAATTCATCACCCAGGAATCTCCCAACGAGAGTTTCAATGAGATGAGACATGGCGACAAACATCATATTGCAATACTGGAATCTCGTTCTGGGTTCAGCAGTCATAGGAAGATATCTTAACGCTCGAGTAACATCCTTAGCTGTTGCTCGATGGCCATCATAGTAACCTCCATAACTAACGTCATGCCTTGGCATGCCAGTCCGGTGACTGAGAGCATCCTCGATGGTTATATGAGCTGTTGCCCACTCGTCCTCGAGGACGAAATCATCCCTAATCAGATGGGAAACTGGGGTATTCCACTGTACCTCAGGGTAATTGTCATTGTCATCGACCAATAATGACATGCATGCTGCTGTGAAGGCCTTGGTGGTACTTCCGGCATAGAAAAGAGTCGAGGCGGTGACCGGAGTTGACGGAAATTCAGCTATTCCAAACCCCTAAGACGCACACGAGCTTTAGACAGTATATTTTGAAATCTTTAGGAAAATAAATAGGACCACGTGAAAGTACTAGCCGGAATAGCTAGCCTTTGTAATTACCAACCTCTGTCCATATGTTGTCACCATCAACCACTCCAATTGATAAGCCTGGTACATGCCAGAGTTCGAGTGTCTCATTAACTAATTTCGCAAAGTCATAATCAAATGGACTCGAGTTTGAGTCTTTTAGCAGGGCTTGTTCTGAGGCATAACAGAAAGGGAAGGCGAGAAATGATAAACAAAACGAGATTAGTGCTAGAGCCGTCATAGCTAACAGAGTAACATGACACAACCTATGCTACCCTAGCTATCGCATAATTATCATTCAAATATTTAGAACTTCACAACATAAATATTCAAGAATGCAATAAATATGTATTATAAAGGACATGCCGTGGTGTTCCGTTAAGAAGTTACGAACAATGTTGCGTAAGCGCAGGGATTACAACAGCAGCTGACTAGCATTCAGACCTGCCTGAAATAGGCGCTTGTGCAACGAGGCGTTACTTAGGATAAAAGTCCTATTTGAGAATTGAGACACATTCAGGACAATATGAAGAGTTTCTTAATACTGATATGCATCTGTAGACAAATGTATCTAGACGTGAATCAGGGTACTTGTTTTCTACGAAGGCTGAAAGATATGATACATGTGATGAGTGAGCAGCTACCACACACACAAAACCATGTATGGAGTCCTCCTCCACACCGAACCGTTAAAAGCCTCGAGTTTCTGTAGCACTCTCTCTTTTCCTCGCTAACAACACACCAGACAGTAATAAAGTCTCGCTCCAACGCCGTGAGGAATCATACCTCCTAACCTGAAAGACATCCATCCGTACCAGATCATCCCATAGTTGCCTCTCTTTTGAATTCCATATCCTGGTCCCCCATCTATAACTCCTCCTCTTCTTTATTTGGAGTAGCCGTAGTTGTGGCTGTGACTGTGGCTTTTCGGGCTTGGTCAGCTTCTGCTTTGGCAAGAATGTCACCTAATCCACTGCCGAATCCCATGCCCATACGCTTTTGCAACGTCTCATTATCGAGATCCTGAACACTGCCTCTGTGTTTTTTAAGCGGGCTGCCAACAACGCTGTCATCTAGTAGCGATACTCCACCAAAGACGCTATTAGGCAGAGTAGAATGAGGAGCGGTTGCCTCTGCTTCCGGTGGGGACTCTACTCCTGGTGTAGATCCAACAGAAACAGACTGGCGAGAATTAGTGGCACTAAGTGGCTCTGCTGAATGCTGACGCTTGAGCTGTTATTGTTTGTCAGTGATAATTGAAATAAAGTCTAATGTAGTATGCCCTTACCTTAATCCGTCCAACTCCATCAGCGAGCTCTCCCTGGAATCTTGCATCCTCAGGACTCAGCAATGTCTTAACCTCTTTGTCATCTACATCCTCCATCTTATTCTCCATTTCACCATCATCGTCATCATCACTGTCTTCATCCATTCCCTTGCTAGCACTTCCATTGAGCTTCTTCTTTTTGTTCTTCGATCCGTTTGAGGATCCAGGATCTCTAAAAGTGGAAAATCCAACCGTTCCTGTTGGTTTAAGGGGGCCTAGATTTCCAAAGTCCACCTGAGTGGATCGTCTCTTGGTATTTGCAGATTTCGGTTGTTTGGATGATGGTAAAATGCCCATCTTTTGTAATTGGCGCTCGCCTCGGTAAAAGAAAGTGAACACGGCAAATGGCTTGTCTGGTCCATCAATTCCAGTAACAGTCTGCGTGCTGATTGACTTCGGGTCTAGAGTCTTGGGTTTTGCAAAGCTTGTTGTATGATCAATGTCTGCCCCGCCATCCCCTCCTTCCTTAGAAGACTCCTCGTCATCATCGTGAGCGTCGAATTGCGGGGAATACTCTCCTCTTTTGATCTCACCAGATGCCAGCACACGGAACATAGCTACTTTTATCTGTCCAGCAGCCTCGGGAGGTTCATCATCGTCTGAATCGGAGCTCAATTCGTCGGACTCTGACAGCTTCTCAATATGTGTGGAATCATCACCGTATCTCATAATTTCTCCTTCCCGATTCTTTCGTGGAGTAGTAGCGTCTCCAAGTTCTTCATCGCTACCAGCCGCAGCGGCTTCCCTTCTCCGTCGGCGTCGCTTCTCAAACTTCTGGCGTCTTTTCTCAATCTTAGCTGCTGCATCCTTTCCTTCTAGATCGAGTCCGTTTAACCAGCGTTCCAATCCAACCTCACGGAACAAAAACTCTCGTTCTGCAAGGCCACCACCCTCGGAATCTGGCACTTGTACCCAGCGCGAATTTACCCAAGTCTCTTCACCTGGTCGTAGCAATGTAGCAACCTCCTCCTTTGCTCTACCATCGAAATAAATGTACGCAGCTATGGTCTCGTTTTCTGACTTTGTAATCGGTATATACGGACTAACAGAGCCGGTATATGAACCTCGGGGGCCAGTTGTACCAGGTAGACTGGCAACGATCTGGGGCTGCGGATACGGGTCTTCAGACGTGGGCTTAGGTGTGGAGTAGGGAACAGGTAGACCTGGAGTAAGAAGCGTAATGGAGATAGCGAATTTGGAAGGCTCTGGCTTGTCTAAAGGTGAATCTAGCGGCACTTTCTGCTTGGGCACGGGAATATAAGCGTTGACACGAGACACTCTGGATTGCTTCTGGATCGAGTATTCAGGTAGAGGTGCGCCTTCAGCATGCACACTGACCGCAATGCCTTTGAAGCACGGCATCGCTATTCGGCAGATTGATTATAGAAACTGAAAGCTCCTAGCTATGAGAGAGGAAATAGCTAATATATAAAGAGAGTGCAGTTCGCAGGAAAAGCTCGAGGAAAATGCGCTGCACTGTTGGATGTTAGATATGCAGAGGAGGCCCGCCTGTGAGAAAGCGGGTAGCGAAGCCAGCTCACGTATGTGGTGGACAGGTTAGCCTTGTCTAGTCCAACCCGAATATCAGCGGTAAAGCAGACAGCTCCGGCGAACTTGGAGAGTTCACTAATTATTCACTGGAAAGTGATTTTGCTTGAAGTAGAAGATGACGGGAAAGCTAAGAAGTACACAATTGAGTAGCAAATGCGAAAAGGAAATTTAAAGCGGTGGTGAAGAGAGTTTTGATTTCGACGAAGCCAGCTCACTGGAGATGCGCTAGAACCTAGCTCTCGTTACCTCACCTAAACGGTACGTACCCATTACTGAATCTCGCACACATAATGATTCACGTCATCTTGATAGCAGGTACTAGTTAATACTATTCAATTCTTATTTTAAAGAGAAATATCTAGAATACAATGGCGTGTAATTAAATATCTAACTAGACTTCATGCCCAAAATTCCTCCAGCCCAGCGGAGTTTTGTACAACGCAACTACGACGTGTAACTTGCGTCTCGGGTCACCGATAGGGTGTCTCCGGACTCACTCCTCCGGGTTCTCGACCAGGCGGTGTGCCCACAAACCTTTTTTTGGGGTGATATTTTTCTGATAACATTATCGAATTAGCTAACAAGTCTTTTTCCGAACAGTTTTTGGGGGGAAAAGGGTATGCATTAATTCGATTCAGACTGTTGAGCTTGATAATTGATAAAATCAACATGAACTTTCAGTTGGCTGTTCTTAGATTGAAGTAGGTAGTCATCATGAAGGTGCCGCTAGTCGAGAGGGGGAGTAGAGAAATAGGCTCACGGTACCTTAAATAGCATACATTCTGAAGAAAATGTAGTATTACTATTTAGCATTAGACTCATAATCCAATGCTATACACTGGACGCGACAACTTCAAAGCGTCGTCGACAGCCATGTATTCTCCATCGAGAAAAGGTGAAGAACAAAATTTTGGAGAAAACGAAAGCCTCGCCAACCCCCCAATTTAAGTTTAACGCTATTGATTAGTCATAACTTACATAACACAACATTTGTAGTGGGCTGTAGGCTCAGCTACCCCACGCAGGGAGAGAGAAAACAACAAACAATTACAAGCACCACCCTCGATCAAGTGACAAAGGAATCCTTTTCAGGTGCGAGAGAAGCAAGATGGCGAGTATGTATCCTTCTTCTCCTTTGCCCTCAAGTGCAGAATACGTCTATTCTAGTTTACCATCACCTGCGCGCAAAAAGAACTTCTGCTAACAGTTTGTGTATAGACTTCTTAGATGTCGCAAGTGAGTAACACCGCCTTTTCCAGAACATTCCGGTGCGAGAGACTTCTCTCATGAGGTGGTCACATTTTCCGACACCATCATAACGGTCTTGCGACGATGTATTTCCGGTGGTTTCTGCGGCACAAGCTAACATGATGCTTCTTTGAAGAGCAATTCACCGAATTCTACTACAACCAGTTCGACCAGGACAGGAAGCAACTGGCTCCGTTATACGCAAGTGATAAAAAGCACAGATATGGGTTATTGGGTGCTAACCAATCTACAGCGTGACAACTCTATGTTGACTTTCGAGAGTGCGTCTGTTCAAGGCGTTGCACCTATCGTTGAGAAGCTCTCTGTAAGAATATTATACGTTTTCGACGGGAGCTTGATCTGGTTGCTAATTTTCAACTATCTGATAGTCCCTTCCATTTGAGAAAGTCAAGCACGCTGTTTCCACTCTCGACGCCCAGCCATCCAGCGAGGGCGGTGGCATTCTTATACTAATCACAGGCCAACTATTGGTAAGTTACTGCCCCGTCATGCTCTGGGTGGTATTAAGATCGTCAAAAAGGTACTAACACACATTTGTACAGGTTGACGAGGAGCAGAGACCGATGAACTACAGCCAAGCTTTCCAGCTACTCCCAGACGGTGCGGGCAGCTACTTTATCTTCAACGATATCTTCAAGTTGGTGTACGGTTAGTTGGAGTAGGAAGTGTGATTGGGTAGAGTGAGAGGGCGGTTTATATGCACATGCAGATACAGTTTCGATTTTTCGGAAAGAGAGCCATGCAGCGTCATCCTGATACATTAAATTAAATAAAACTTTCTAAAACACTCTCGAGCTCCTGCTGTGGACAACAAAGAGATGGAAACGTAACGTATATATTGCACGTGATGACAGGTTGTGAGACTTCTTTGGCATCTTTGAAGTGATTACAGATATCGTGAAAGGGATACCTGTTTGAGTCCTGAGAAAATGATGCCTCAACTGCATATGGGAGACGCAAGCACCTCAGCCTTATGATACGCAGCAGGGTGCTGAGCCACGAGTTCGTGACGTGAACCGACGCGCAGCAACGTGGCAGGCAAACAGTAAATCCTAGGATCAGTAAAATCTCCCAGGTGGCCTACAAGCCACTAGGCAGCCGCATTGAGCTCGACCATCAGGTAATTTGTATGAGTCTGATGTTTGGCGGTTACCTTGACAGGCGCCCTGAAAGGAGAAGGGGACCTGCACATACCGTAAACTGTAACCGTAACGGTTTCCAACGATGCGAAGTCCCGATCGGGCTAGCGCCGTACGAAAGCACGTTGCGGGTCCAACGTAAGGTAAGCTTCGGCGGCGATCTTTGAGACAGATTCGGTACCTTAAGTTATGGACACAATTCACCTGGAGAGGAAATAAACAACCGTCTTGCATTGATTTCATCGATCTTACTTGCCTATAAGATAAAAATTCTACGTCGCGTAGTGGGCTGAGAAGCAGGAAGTGCTATTTGGGCAGGGCCTTTTAGGAGTTGCGACGGAACACCTCAACAACATCAAAACGCATCGAAGAGCAACACAACAGACGATCAACCCATCTATAAACAGCAACCATGACGATTGCGGAGGAGTTCGCGACGCGGAACTTTAGTGAGTTTGCGATGGAGTCTGATTCTTGTGGATAGCCTTGTTCAGAGCTGACATCTGATTTATAGGTATTTATGGACAATGGTAGGCATCTCTCCTTCACGCCGCAAACAATGAATATCCGGACTGCAAAGAATCTCGCTCGATCTCCTCGAATTGGAGGCTATCAGGGAGAATTATGGTCTGAATACCGTCGCCATCAGAAGATACATAGCTGTGCTTGGAATTGAGAAGATTTCTTGAACATGTTCATCGGAGGGACAAAGAAACAAAAACTCAGGCAATTGCTGACATCGTGGTTAATATAGGACCGGAGTGATATGTATATTCCTTTGCTTTGCCCTGGGCATAGCAAACTGCTTCCACATCAGCTTGGTCATCCTCTTCAGCATCATCTGCCTGTGAGTAGTCATAGTATTGGTCGGCCATTAGCTATCAGCTTATGCATCCTAATCCTCATCTAGTGTCAGCTCGTTCCTCATCGTTTTCATTGAGATCCCTCTCCTCCTTCGGATCTGCCCGACGTCCGCAACGTTTGATACGTTTATGCGCCGATTTACTACAAATTACATGCGCGCTGCTTTCTATGGAGTGATGGCTCTTGTTCAATGGCTGAGTATCATTGTCGCAACCACTAGTCTGATTGCGGCTGCGGTGCTGCTTACCATTGCGGCGGCCTTCTATGCCCTTGCTGGAATCAAGGGTCAGGGTTTCGTCGGTAGCAAGACGCTTGGTGGGCAGGGTGTTGCACAGATGATTATCTAAGGCGTAGCGAGGAAATTGGACTCAGGGACGAGAGGGAGAATGAGAACAAGTATGATTGGAGAAGGGGGGAACGGTTGAAGAGATGAAAAGTAAAACATTGAGATTGAGCTAGTGACGGTCATGACTGTTAATGAATAGGGTTCGACGCATGGAAATGTTGTAGTGACCGGCTGACTGATAGAAGAGTGAGAAGAAGCATTTTGGTATGCGGTCCGGCGTAACGGTTTTTTGCAGTCAAACTTGATGAATACAACTGGGAGAGGAAATCCAGTTTTCCTTTTCTTAAGGGGAGGTGTTTTTGCCGGAAGGGCTTTCCTCTGGGTTTAGCTAATACCGAATGTTGATTTCATGTCATTCTTTTTCGTCGTCTGCAGTAATTCATCCATCTACTTGATACTTGAGTGTATGCCGATCTCCGTGCGCGTGAGAATGATTACTTGTACGTTGGAGACTAAGGCTCGCAAGGTTACTCCGTAGGTGTATGGTTAGGTCAAGTTTTTTCGAGGGTCTTCCAATGTGGAGTCGACTGCTGTACTATGACGCCAATGGAGCCGATGGAACTTCTGGGGAAAACGGCACGCAAACGAAATCATACGAACAGTGTGGAAGAGCTAATTCAGCACTTGACCACGGCAGAAGCCCCAGGGCAAATCTTAGACCCTAATCAATCCCTCTTTTGGCACTGGCAGAGGTGCAAATCCATCAACGACGGGCGGTCACGAGAACCCTTTTTTCTCAATGGTTTCTGGTTCTAGGTCCTACTTGTACAGTAGCTCGAAGTAGTCTTCTCCAGAAACAGGGGGAAGCAGGGCATAAAAACAAGCTCGTCATTTGATGTCTGCCTTACCCCCAGTTCCTCTCAATCAATAATAACGTAAGAAAATAAGAAAAAGAGAAGTCTCTCGTCATGTTTCCTGTACGAAGTAAGCTTGGTATACTGTATAATGCCGATTTGCCGTTCTGATTGGCACGTCGAATGTGGCCCATGACCCTTTCTGTGTTCTCCCTTCAGGTTATTTGCGGGGAAGGGGGATTGCGAAAGACCTTGCCGCATTCCGCTACTTTGGCAGAAACCACGTGAGTTGGCTAGAGGCGGCCTTGTTCTCTTTTGGCGAGTCACGCCCCCGTGTGGCCTCAGCTTTCGAGAAGGGAGGGGCTAAAAAAGAGAGGGGGAGTCTAGCCAGGGGGGCGAGAGGGTGGATTTGGGAAATTTTGTGTAATGTGACGGATCGAGATTTGGGGAAGACGGGGGCCGGGTCAATGTTCCTAGGAGAGTACGGATGTACCTAAACATAGGTAGTCTGTACTTACCGCCTCCTTCTTTTGTAGGTGGCTTTTTTCTACTTTTTACCTTGAGAGGGTTGCAGTGACTCTGCAGGAAAGAACGAAAATTTTTATTCTCTCATTCTTTGGACCCTCTGGAGTATATTGTGGCTTAGTGAGATTTAATTCCCTCAAGCTCTAAAAGTAAAAAGGTAGAAAAGAAATTGTATGAGAGAAAAAAGGTACCCAATATACATCACAAATGCCTCATAAGAGGCAATTAGAGATGGATTTTGTTGGAACTGCCTGCATGGCAAGACAATAGCCGAACCAGGTACGGGGACAAGTACAGGTACCAAGTACGGCGGCGAGCTTCCCAGTTTGCGTGGCACGAGATGCCTTGGAGACAATACTTGTAATGATCGTACCGTACTTGTACAGTAGTGGCGGCGGGCGCGGTGGAGACCTCTACTGTATTGTGGTAAGTGGCCTGAGGCTGAAGAGGGGAGAGGGACGTCGATGTGGGGCGCATTACGGTGCTGCACTGCTTAACTGTTGCTGATTGTACTGGTACATGTACTTGTAAGAGTTACTGTGCTGAACTGTGCTGTACTTGTCCTACTCAGCACCAGCGTCTAGTTTTTGCCATTGTATCGTAATAATGCGTCTTTTTTTGGAAGTGCTTCAATTGTTCTCATCATCCCCCGAGACAAAGCGAATCAGCTCGAGTACAAAGCGTTGGGAATGTCAGCCCCTCTGCCTCTGGGCCCTGGGTGGCTTTCTCCAATTGCCTCCTCGGCTCGCTGGGCTGACCAGGCTGCGGGCCCCCTGGCTGCGGGCACTGCCCTCTGCTGTTTTTGTGCTCTGCGAGTGTTTCTGACGGGCGAGACTGTTCTGAAGCAGTCGCAGCGCCATATCTGGTAGGCGGGCCAGGGGTTCACTGGGGGGCCAGGTGGGTTTTCTCTCTTCTGGCTGTGTGCTTCGTAACGCGGTGCAGGACGAGAGGACCAGCGAAGGAACTAAAGGGCGAGGGAATGAACTAATGGTTCCTCGCCCGTTTGCAATCATCATGTGCATGACGAACGAGACCCCCCCTAGCGCCAGCCTGGCCTTGCGTGTTGGCCCCCCTGTGCTGGCCCTTTTATCTGTTGCCGAACCCAGCTCTCCAGGTCAAGGGGACACAAGTCTTGAACTGACTTCTCGTGGAATCCTTTTTCCAAACCTTCTTACTCACTATTCACACATACAATTGCAGCCTCGATGGTTGAACTCTAACAGAAACCGTGCTAATAGACACTGCTCCTAAAAGGTGAGTCCTGCAGCTCCAAGGTGCCAGGCGCAGTTTCCCCGGCCGAGCTTAAGCTATCTCTCAACGAGCCTTGATGTCAGAGCCTGAGCCGAGCGGTCTGGCTGGTTCATCACACACACACCTGCAACACCTGCATTGTTGCGGTGAAAAAGAAAAAATAAACGTGGGCACCAGAACAGCAGCCACCAGGGCATGATGGGCAGAGATTTCGATTTCGTACCACGTAGATGATTGTGCCTTATCATCTGGATATTATTACTTATTACCTGCAGACGCCCCCGAGATAGCAAAGCCCGATCTCTTCTCTCTATATCTCAGCCTGGCTCTTGTGCTCGTTGACTGTAGCCGTGTAGCCGTGCTTGACTGGGGTTCTGCGCTTCTGCATCGTTGCTATCAGCATCTCTTATCATGCATATCGGTTACTGAACAAATTATCTAGATAACACATAAAACTTCACCGGCGACAATTTGAATCTCTTCAAGTCAATTCACCCATCACATCACATCTGGCCCAACATGTCGACCGCAATGCCTCAAGTGCCTCCCCGTCCTACTCGCCAGGACCATCACGCCAATGCTCTGGGTGCAGACCTACCCAGGATCCCTCCCCGCCCATCAAATCCCCGCTTCCAACGCTCCCCCTCGCGTGAGCGCTTTGCGAGCTCGCCCTTGAACGAACCTCCCTCACACAATGGCATAAATGGCAAACACTCGACGCTCAGAACCGAGGTTGAGAGTGAGCCTCCTCGTCGTCCTCCTAGTGTGACTCTGCCGTCACTTGGCCAGGAGGGCAATGAGTATGGCGAGGTTCTTGCTGCTCTGCAGAACGAAGAAGGAGCTCCCAAGGAGACCAGGAGTGTTGCCAATGATCTGCACATCCATGCTCCAAAACCATCCCTGCCCAAGTCCAGTGCTGAGCAGAGGGTTTCTGCAGTTACCCGAACCGACTCGGGCCAAGCTGCCGCGTTTGGCATTGGCAAGGCTATGAGTGAGAAGTCAGTCACAGATGATAAGGAGCCTGCTACTCGATCTATAAGACCAAAGGCAAGCTTTACCAGCCAACACTCCAACGGTGGCTTCGACCGTCCACCATCGAGTCTGGATGGTGGTGAGCATGGAATTCCAGAAATTGGCCAGCGGGTGCCTATGTTGCCCTTTGCTGGTGACGTCCAGGCGCCTTCGCCTGCACCAAACAGCAGTCCATATACTCCCGGCATTGGCTTCCACAACGATGGATCCAAGCCCCGCCATCATGGTCGCCGGACGAGTGCCCGTGGTTTCGAAGGACCACCTGGCAGCTATGGGCTTCACGGCCATGGAGTTATCCCTTACGACCGATTCGAGAAGGCATACTACGAGAAGCACCCGGATCTATACAAGAAAGAGTGCCAATATAATGAAGAGAAGGCTGAGTGGGCTTTAAGCAGTGAAGACCTCAACAAGGTGGTGAGAGAAACCGCTAGCCGTGGCGTGGGAGTTGGTATGTCAAGCGTTCTTCTAAGTTCACATGGATGGTATATCTAACTTGTTTATCTTCTAGGCGCCTCACCTGCAACCTACGGTACCCCAACCGAAGAGATTGGTTTCCAAGCGGCGGAAGAATATGCTTCCCGAATCTCTCGTCCACAATCGACACGTCTGTCGCAGGTTATCACTCCACCAGAAAATCAAGCAACAACCGATTTCGAGGGTGCTCTTAAGAAGGGACTTTCCGGCACATCAATTCATAGTGAGACCGAGGAAGAAGGTGTCATCCACGTCGACGAACCAGGCCGTCGAAGCAGTCGAATCTTTGAGGCTGAGTACGGATCTACAGATGAGCTTCCGGTCTCGGGTACTCCGGGGCTAGAAGAAGAAGAGCATGGCTACAGTGCCCCGATCCTTGCCGCAGATGAGGTTGCCAAGGAACCAATTGGTTACGAATTACAACCAGCTGTCTCTCCATTCCACGAACGCAAAGGCAGTGGCTTCGAGGGTTACAATATCAGATCAAGCAGCGCATCCAGTGTCTCTGGAAGCAGACCAACTAGCCGTCCCGGAAGTATCCATGGAGGATTACCTGGCTTCCATGAGTCGACGCCTCTTGAAGACCTTGAGGAGTACGAGCCCCTCTTCCCTGAAGATGACAAGAAAGCAGGCCACCCAACAACCCAGGCTGATATGGTAAAACGCCCTGAGCTAAGAAAACAAAAATTCCCAAGTCAAGACATCTGGGAAGACACCCCAAATAGTTTACAGTATACCGCTACGGTTTCGACTCCTCAACTACCTGAAGATGATGATGCCAAGACGGTCACTGAGGACGAGATCCATGATGGTGACACCCCAGAGCAAGCGTTCGCCAGAAAACAGGAAGAGCTGGCTGAGGCCGAATCTCACAACCAAGAGAGCTTCTTCCATCCGGAGAAGAAGCCGTGGATAGCACCTACTGAGGAAATTGCCAAGATACCCCGTTTCCCAAGTAGGGATGTATGGGAGGACACTCCAGATAGTCTTCGCTTAGAGACCACCGTATCGAGTCCACAGATTGACGAGAAAGATGCTTCAAGTCCATTAGAGGATCGGCTTGCGGCCCATAAGGAAGAACAAGCCGGTACAACAACTACGGCACATCCAAAACCATCAATTCCCCCTCGTCCTAGCAAGGCAAAACCAGACGTCGCACATGCAGCACATCCTGGCGTCCCAGAGCGTCCATCACGATTACGTCAGGAGCAGCCAGCAGATGAAGCTCAGCCTCCTGTGAGCGCAAAACCCAAACCACAGATACCGGCCCGCCCAGCGAAATTGATAAAACGAGAATCAGCGGAGGAGACTCCATCGAAATCTGCAGAAGCCAAGGCTCCAGAAAGTAAGCCAAAGCCTACCATTCCTTCGAGGCCGGCAGGAGGCAAGATCGCTGCATTACAGAATAGCTTTATGGCGGACCTGAACAAGCGTCTCCAGTTAGGACCACAAGCGCCAAAGAAGGAAGAACCTGCGCCGGAGGAGAAGGTTGAGGAGAAGGAGAAAGTCCCTCTTGCTGATGCTAGGAAAGGCCGAGCAAGAGGTCCAGCTCGAAGGGCTCCAACCAAGGCTGCAGCTCCCGCAGCTGCTGAGCCTGCGGCAGAGAAACCTAGTGTTACTCTAAGCTTATCGATACAGTCCAAGATATGGGAGATAGTCCCAGAGGACAACTCTCTGAATGTCAACGGTTACGAGGAGGCCTCTCCATCGGTACCAGCATCCAAACCCTCTGACACCTCTGCCACACCTACCGAACCACCAGTCCACGAGTCTCCAGCTTCTTCAGAATCCAAGGAGGCACCTTCCGAATCGATAGCACCGTCGACGACAGAACCAGAGCCGACGGTAGCCGAACCAGAGGCGCCCCCACTTGCGGAGAACGTTGCAGGAGAAAAGCTCGGCGATGCTGCTGTCCCTGAAGAGGAACATGCTTCTGCGCCAGAACCTGCAGTGGAGACTAGTACCCATGAGCAGGTGGAGAAGGATATCGCCGCCCCTCTCCCGCAGGATGGGGCTCCCAAGGCTGACGAGGCTGAGGAGGTTGCTCCACGTGATCCCGAGGACACCACTGCACCTTCCAAGGTTGACGCTGAGAAAGTTGATGATGCAGCTGCAAATTAAACACAACCCGAAAACCCTTAAATCTTATCTTACAATTCTGCTGTTAATGTCTTATGTCTTTCTTTCATTGGGGGAAAGGGGAAACAAAAAATAAAATTACGAAAAGGATACGTTTTCATAATCATTCCAGCTGTCTCGTCTGCGAGGACAATGCTTTTACGAATTTCTAGTCTTAAGTAATTTAGATCAAAAGAATCCGGCCCATTAGCCGCCTGTTCTTGATAAAATACGAGCATATTTTCATGGCAAGAATTATCATTTTTTTCTCACTGCTGTCTCTTAATGTGACATACTACAGTACCTTCCCATACGCTTTCTGATTGAGCAAACTTCATTTTCTCAAGCATTCATCAACATCCATACTTCAAATCCATCCCAAGTAAACTTTGCTAGCCCAAAACATAGCAAGACAAAATTCATGTTTCTTTCCCCTTACTCAAGCTCTGAAGCCCTCCCCCCTATTTCGAGTTCTTTATTCACCGATAAACTCCTTTTTTCCCCGGCCTGGTTTGCTGCCCTAGCTTTGGCCTTAGACTACCCCCGCTAACCCCCCTTTTACCCATACATTATTAACGTAGATACAAAGAAGAAGCACGCTCATTCCTCGCTATACAAACACTCACAGACACAAATAAAAAGCGGGAGGCGGAGGCAAGACGCAATAAATAAGATATAGTGATAACTTTTTGTGACAAATGAACAGTAATAAGAGAAGGGAAGAAAAGCGGCGAGAGGAAGAGGAGTCAAAATTCCAATTTCTCAATTAACAGAAAGTATTTTCGTTTTTGTTCGTTTTGGGTTCTTTTTATCTAATAATATCTAAATCGTCGTTTGAATCGTCATCATCGGGCGTTACTATCACGGCTGGTTTCCCGCGGATGGTTTTGGTAATATTGGAGGAAGTCGACGATGAGGCAGTAGCTGCCGAAGCGATAGATGTAATCGATGCTTTCCCCACCACCTCACCGCCGAAACTGTCTCTGCCGGCTTCACGGATCCCCTTCGCAGTAACAAACCTCGTCTTCTTCTTTACGGGTTGCTGTTGGCTTAGGCTCTCTCCATTCTTCATCCTGCTTAGCTCCTTTGTGAGATTGGATCCCCAGCCTAGAGGACCGGTGGTGGTGGTAGTAGTAACAGTAGCGGTGGCAGTTGAAGAATTGGCAACTGCTGTACTGGCGGTTGATGAGAAGGATGATGATGCTGAGTCGCCTCCATTACCACCTGTTAAGGCTCGTTTTCGCTTCATGGGGCTTAGATGGATGGAAGTAGCTGATCCCCTAGACTTGAGAAGGCCTAAGGATGCTGCATTTCGTACTGCGGGTGGACTATCCGCTGATTCGGATGTGGTATTGTTGGTGGAGCTGGAGGGATTGGGGTTTGATAGTTTCTCTCTGCTGCGGAGGTATACAGCCCCGGCACCGGTCCCTGTTTCGCCCAATTTGCGGGCTAGTTCCCGTTCTCTCTCTTGGGTGACAAGTTGTTTCCTCAGACGCTCCTCCTTGCTCATGCCTCGATGGAACGCATCCGGGTCGTAATCTACATCGTCTAACAGATTGGCTGGAGTTCTCCCTGAGACGAAAAAGTGCGACTGGACACTCCTATCGTATGTTCCATGAGTCTTTGTATATGCCTTCTCTTCTTCCTTATTCTTCATATGCCAGGTCATGTCTTGGGACCTTTGATATTTCCTATCACCATATTTTGGTCCTCGACCAAAATCCATGGAATTAACTTCTGGACGTTTAGATTTGGTCTTATCGAGGACGGTGTTGACATGGTAATCGCAGAATTCAGTATGTCTCTTATCTACCCATGAACCACACTCGTTGCCATCTTTCTTAACACTTTTGCAAAATCCAAGATCTCGCGACGATCCAATTTCTAAAATCGTATCTTCACTGGAGTTTAGGGTTAGGCTGAAATGTCCCGTGTCTATTTTCCCTTTCGGTGGAGCCCATATGTTTGGATTTAAGATTGCAATTACCGTCCCAACTGTCAGTTTCCAAAACCTAGTAAAGGCGGAATCAAACAAGAACAAATCTAATTCCCACTTCAGATCTGTAACCTTTATAACGAGGTATTTACTGCCATCTTGTTTGCTCTTAGGTTCGGACTTCCAGGCCACCACTCCCAGAAGCACCCAGTCATCTTCAATCTCAGGTGGGTTGTATTCAGGAGCCTTAACAACTTTGAGAAGGTCTGGTACAACATACGTCTTTTTCCCTGAGAATGTTCTTGTCACTACCTGGTGTGGCAGAATCCTCTTGGAGAGATGCTGTGAAGAATATGGTTCGAATTGAGTCGCTTCCGTTTCTGGGACTTCTGCAGGTTTACGGGTCGATCTCCGAGAGGTACTCCTCTTAGCAGGGTTACTGGAGGTTTCGGTTGTAGATTTCGTAATTGGAATATCACTAGACGATCCTGCTGACGGTTGTGGACTGGATAGCGCTCTGGAACGGGAGAGACTCTGTGCCGAAGTCTTGTTGAAAGAAGCAAGTACTTCTTCTCTACTGAATTCCGGAGGTTGGTAAGGGGTCTCTGGTAAAGTAGTAGCAGTCTTTTTATATTGTTCCATTTCCTCTTGGTTAATGTCAAAGGCCGTACTTCTATTAATTTTGGCACGTGCCTCTTTTTCTCGTCTTGCCGCCTCTTCAGCTCTCATTGCAGCTATTCTCTCACTAAAAGACTTTGGCCTGGGTGCTTCGTCCTGTCGCAAAGATGACCTGGAATCCTGATTGCCATAAATGCTCGCCTGTGAACGAGATCTGTGGAGATATGGCCCGGCATTCCGCGATGCCTGGGATCCTATTCCATCATCCCTTCTTAAACTAGGTGCCTTCCTTAAGGAGACATCACTACCTTTCCACCCCTTATCAATCCCTAGTAAGACTCTGCTGGGGGAGCGAGGAGCTTCTGCCGGCTGTAATCGTTTGATAGGAGACGCGGGAACATTAATACCAGCATTGGATTGTGACCTTTCCCTTTGGTATTCCTTTGCCTCAAGCGATTTGGATTGCGTGTGAATACCAGCGGCAGATCTCGCTCTCTCTGGGGGGACTATTCGATCGTCGTCCTTATTCTCGATTTCTGAAGCCTGCGCTGCCCTTTTTTGTAACCTTTTGAGCTTCAACCGTGCTTGAATCTCCTGTAGTTGCAGCTGCAACGTCTCTTCATCTTCCTCCTCTTCCTCTGGGTCCGACAAAGCTCCCAGGCCGGAAGCCAAAAGCCGTTTCGTCCGATTTTCTAGCAAAGGTGTTGAAGTAGATTTTCTGGTTGGAGACGGAGAGGGTGAAGTGCGTTCTGCAAGCCGTCGAAGACGCTCACGACCTTTAGGAGTACTTAGAAGTACGTCGTGCGGAGATCGTGGTGGCCATTGAGCCCCTTGGCTGTTCGCTATAGATTTATTAGATCAAATTTACTACGCTAAGAGAGGTCCTTACTTTGCGACATAACCAGAGACTTTGTCTGGCCATCAGGCGATTATAACCTTCTTATAAACAGGTCATCTCTTCACGTAACCAAGGCAATTATCTCACTTTGATAGCGTACAAGCACCGAGTTCTAGGCAATTGAAAAAAAAGAAACTGTCTGTTTAAGATATATGCCGCAGTATTTCTTGCAAGGAAAGCCTATAATTAAAGTTGTAAAGTATTTGATGTGAGGATATGTATTTGTTTGTCGAGTCACCTTGAGGCACTTGAAACATTACAGCAAGCCACACTGCGGGAAGGGCTAGAATTGGCTGCAAAATGCCCTGGCAGACTGATACCGAAATCTTATCTTGCGACGCGTTTACGCGACTGGACGTGTTGCGAAGACAGGGGGTCGCATTTACCATCCTTAGGGAAGATCAATATTGGAAGGTTTCTTTCAACTACACATAACACAAAATACAAATATACGATGAAAACTCGAAGTAAAGGCTCGGACAAGGCTGAAACGCAAACAGCAAAAGCTGGTAGCTCATCCGTTCAAAAAATCCAATTGGCACCAGAATCAGCTACTCAACCCTTACTATTCGTACTCCCAAAGAACGCGAGCTCTGATGCTCGAATTGTGACCATCTCAAATCCCAGAACACAGTCAAAAAATCGATATTTTGTCTGCCCAAAAAATGGGTTCTACGAATTTACGAAGATTTCTGCACCGAGAGCCACGGCGCGCAGTTGGCTACTTGCGCCGGAAACTCTCTCAACGGCTCCAGCTGCTACAGAGACGACAGAGACGCCAAAGCTTCCAGATAATACTGCAACAAAAGCTGCTCAAGCGGGCTATGTGATGAAGAATGCAGATTTATTTCTTGCTACCTCTATCGATCCCCTTTTTTTGCTTCTACCAAGCCTCTTTCCTACATCGACCTCAAAGACTTCAGAACCAACCAAGCAGCTATTCTTGTCCGGTGATGATTATTTTGATAGGATACTTGAGCATTCGCCTCAATTGCAGAGCTTCTTCAGGGTTGAATACTTAAGAAATATGTTAAATCGGCGAATGAGTGAAGTTTGTGACACAGTGGATGCCGGAGACGAGCAAATGTACCGGGTAAACGAGGAAAAGCTGCTAAAGGTGCTGATTCAAAAGGCTAGAAATATGAGTGAGAAGGGTCTTCCTGCAAGCATGGAGGAGAAATTCGTGCGTAAAGCCCTGGAAGTCCCGATACTTTCCATCAAGCTGGGTGGGACTACTAGAAACATATCTGCAGAAGAGAAAGACACCATACAATCTACAAGGGCTCCATCCATACCCCAGGTGGATGCTTCGAAATCCCAGGGTTCTAGTTCAACTTCAGATCTCGTGGACAGCCCAACGCCAGAATCTTTGTCTTCCACTTCGGCCTCTCAAGTTTCAACAACATTAACGACTCCCGACGAATCTAGCAACTCTCATTCACAGACAGATGCACCAGAAAGCATCACAGATCTTCTGCGACTTCGAACAGCCCTATACTATATTTGCTCAAATTATATCTCGCCCCATATCGCCGAAAAGGTTAAGACTCTGCTCGGGTCTTCGACATCGCCGGTCGACTTTTCTCCCCTCGATACACACCTCATACATCTTCAGAAACTGCGCCAAGAGGCTGCTGCCACAATATCAATGGGAGACTATACAAGAAAGAGAGTGGCCGACGAAGAGGAAGACGAGATCCGCGCAGAAAAGAGGCGTAAAAAGGAGGAAGAGGAAAAGAGAAAGAAGGCGGGGGAAAGCAGGGCTGTGAAGAACCTTAAAAAGGTTAATGTGACTGGTATGAAGAAGATGAGTGATTTCTTCAAGAAGAAATAATTTTCGCTATACAATATAAAACAAGGCGTTTGGTAGAGCGTTGGGATATGGGTCAAACATGTATCCAGGTATATCATAGTGTATTGGGTACACTCAATTGGTTGGCATTTGATTTGAATTTATATGGCGTCACCGTACTCCTCTTCCCCTACCTCTTGTGCTTCCAATTCCTCTCCCTATACCAGTTCCTGCGCGACTGGACCCTGGTATGCCACCTCTCCCAGCTCCTGGTATACTACTTTGCCCTGTACCGTAGCCACTGCCTTTGACACTTCCAGTTCTTCCCAGCCCTGATGCCCGACCTCGTGCTCCTCTGGCTCCTCGTCCTGCGGATCCTGCTTGCCTTTGTCTCTCTTCCTCTTCTGCGCGCCTTCTTGCCTCCTCTCGTCTCCTCTCTTCTTCAGCCGCTCGTCTCTCGGCGGCTTGCGCTTTTAGTATGGCCTCATTCTCTATGTCTGCTATATCCTGGGTTGCGCCTTGCCAATTAGGATTTAGAATCAATCGCTGGTTATGCTCTGTTTGGGATAGCATCCGGATCCACGTATTCAGAAGTGTAGATGCAGAAGTGACTGTTCGTGAGACCGTCTATTTTTTTTATTGGGCGTTAATGCCTGCGGGGGTTTAGACTTCTGAGATGTATATACGACTTACCGCCATGTTTCCCTTAGCGGTTTCAAGACTAGATACTACCCCTTCTATAACCTCATTTATACTCCTTACACTTTCCAACTCCTTCTGTAGCGCTGCCTCGCGGGCTTGCTCTGTATCATACTTTGATTCTCGCATTGCGGGGCCATTTCTGTTCTGTGCTTTCTGAGTCCTCGAGGGACGGGATGGTGATGCCCAAAGATCTTCATTGTCAGAATCTGATATATCCAGCTTTCCAATATCTGGACTAGCCATGATGCATAAATGTGGTTTAATAATACAATGCGATCATTCACAATTGCTTTGATAGACTCCTGCTTTGGGGATATCTACGCGTGGCTACGCGACCAGGGGATTTCTGGTCCGTGCGCTCATAAAACCAGCCACGGGGCTAGTGTGCACTAAACCTATAGCGGTAACGGCGCTGTTTGGCGGTGGATAATCGTGTGGCCGGTAACGACCAGCCATCCGGTTTTGACAACACCAGAACACCACTGCCAGCCAACAGATTGGCAGCACCTTTCCTTTTGTATTTACATACTCCTAAGCAGCTTCTTCTTTCTTTTTGCTTACTTAACTTCTACTATCTCATATCGCCTTTGCAATTGCTTTAGCAAATATTGTGCTCGCTCATATTATCCCCCTGACGACGACGACGGCCGCTCCTTTGTGAGAATCACGCTCACCAAAATATCACTATTAACATCGAGCGACCTGATTTTGGCCGCTTTCTCGAAATGACGACGGCATTTGACGCGTCGACGCCTTCCCCTCCCTCTTCTATACGAACTCCAACAACTCCAAGACATGGATGGGAAGACAATTACCAGCCCTATTCTCCTCGCAAGTCTACTCGAGCAACACAGCGATCACGACGAGCTCAGACACCTCCTCCCGTTCCTGAACGAAAGGAAGATGCTGTACGAGCTTCACCTAGGCTGTCCAAGAAAACTGCAGCTATGACTCCGAGAAAACCTCACCATTCACCACCTTCATCCCCTCAGACTGTCACAAAGAAATCGAGCCCTAAGCATTCATCCACTATAGCTGGGCGTAAAGTTCCAGGAGCATTAGACAGTGACGGCACTGCTACTGCTACAGCATCTCTTGGTCTGTCTGCCCATGACCTTTTCAAGATGGACCACAACCGATCTAGCGTGCTCCGGAATGGCATGTTGCCTACACCTGCAAAGACTCCCAAAAGGCGACCTACCGAAGCCTCTGCAAATATTACCAGTATCGCTCGCAACCTATTCCCAACCCGTACAGAAACTACTGAGGAGGTTATGCCATCTCCAAAAAAGAGAAGGAGCAAGAAGTATACCGGCTTCTCGCTGGACAGCTTTGAGGCAGATGAGGAGGATGAGCCCATCACTATCTATACGGATTCCCAGGATCGCGTTCCTGAGGTTGATTTGAGTACAGAAAACCCTTTCTACGGTGAGGCCAGTGCTCCAACCCCGGAACCTACGAAGCGAGCTGGTAGAAGACGCAAGGCTACTGTATCTGGAGAAGAACAAACTCAGGTTGAGGTCACGCACCGGGAAGACGGCCTCTTCTATGTTTTGTAAGTTCAATATAAGACCCGATGGCCGAAACGCAACTGACATCTAACTCTTCTAGCCGAGGAAAGAAAATCTTTCGAAAGTTCACTGATCAAGATGAGACTGGTTCTCCATCACGTGCAGAAGGCTCTGATACTGAAATGGAGGCGGCACTCGATGCAACTGTTCCAGCTGAACTTCGCCGGCCATTGACAAGATCATCCATCAAGCCAAAACTTCTCTTTCCTACTGCTCAACAGCTAAAAGCCCGCGAGATGAGATCTCAAGCTGCAGAGGAAGAAGAAGAGGCAGCTACTGATATCGAAGAACATAATGATAATGATGATGATGGCGATGTTACCCCTTCAGATCAGATTAAATCTACAGTCATGACTCCTAAAGCCCCTAAATTTGCACCTGCATCTCCTCCAAGCACCGCACGGGTCACACGATCAAGCAAGCAATTCGATAGAAACAACACTCCCCCTCCAGGTGCAAGCGACGACGATGCCCCCAGCACCCCAATGCGCCGCGGACGGGGAGGAAAGATTAGCCCATTTGATAGCTGGCAACGTACTAAAGGTGGTGCTAAAAAACCGACTAATAAGAGAGCGGGCGAGCCATTGACAAGAGGCGGAGGCGATGCTAGCAAGAGGGTTCGTATTTAGGCTCTGGAATAGCGGGTGTTTTCTGTTGTTTGTCTATAAAATTGGTCCTTTCCCTTCTACCCTTTGGTCGGGCGTTCATCTGTTTTCCTGGGAAGCAATTACGAAGCTTGGTGAAGGCAAACTAGGATTAGCTCTAGTGAAGCGGGTCTTTTAGTTTGGTATTTACTCAGGTATGATTTGGTCTCTAAATGTGTCTCTGGCGAAACGTATGTCCCGCCATAATTGAACTATTCACGTTCACTTATGTTCTTAATTGTATTTGATATTGTAATTTGCCCGCCGTGCAGATGCTGTGCAGATAGGAACTTAGATTTTGATATAACTTAGCATAACTAAAACTCCATGAATAAAAGCATATAATTTTTTTTCCTTGGAAATTTGCAGAAGAAATTTGTGTATGGACGTGAATACAGCCTCGCTGCCCCAGAAGTTCTTAATTTTTGCTATCTAGAGCAAGGCTATCGATTGTTACGTTAGCCAAGACCTCTGCCATACGCCATAGCACACCCCATGCACGAAATTCCCCTCCAACCCCTCTTCACAATATCGAAAGGGTACTTCCCGACAACAACTTGGTAATCTTGCACCATAATGCATATACTGGTAAGTCAAGACTTCAGAAATGTGTTAAATCTAAGTTCTGTGTTTTCAATGAGCTCAAATTTTGAAATATAGGTCGTCAACGACGATGGTCCACCGTCAAATCAATCCTCCCCATACGTCCACTCGCTCGTGAAACAGCTGCAGGGCGCGGGACATGTTGTTTCTGTAGTTTTACCAAATGTTCAGAGATCATGGATTGGCAAAGCACACATTATTGGCCAGACGGTCAAGCCTACATACTTTCGCCCTGGAACTCTACATAAAGACGATGGCACAACCCACTCGAGACCACTGCCGCCAGGGGCAAAGGAGCAAGAAGAATGGGTCTTGGTTGATGGCACACCGGCGAGCTGTGTACAGATAGGACTCTACCATTATTTCCAAAACCGAGGACCTATTGACCTTGTCGTAAGCGGTCCCAATTACGGAAGGAACTCGACTGCTGTGTTCGGGTTGAGTAGTGGAACACTTGGAGGCGCTTTGGAGGCTGCCGTTTGCAGAAAGAAAGCAATTGCTTTGAGTTATGCGTTCTTTTCAAGGAATCACGATCCTGACATCATAGCTGGTGCATCGACTTTATCAGTGAAGATTATCGAACACTTATACAATAACTGGGGAAAGGATGTGGATCTTTACAGCATCAACGTTCCTTTAATTGAAGATGTGGGGAAAAGAAAGGTTCTATGGACAAATATGCTGCAAAATTATTGGGAAGAAGGCAGTTGCTTCCAAGAGGTTCAGGACGACGAGGGGAATGCTGACGACGAGGAAGAGCGTATCCGAGAGGGAGAGTCACCGGCAGAGGGTAAAGATGCTGCTGATGTGACGAGACACAAGCATAAACATTTCAAATGGGCACCGCGCTTTACGGATGTGTATAGATCGGTTGATAATGCGCCACCTGGTAATGATGGTTGGGCAGTTAAGGAAGGGTATACTAGGTAAGTGCCGTATTCATGTCATTCAACGTATTATGAAAACTAACCTGTAATATAGTGTGACTCCACTGAAAGCAAACTTTATGCATGCGAACACTGCTATGGAAGGAGAATTGAAGTTGTGAGTGGCATTGTGTACAGCATTAGAGTTGAATAGATCATGTTAGATCAATACAAAGCTTTTATAACTTAAAGAGGTTCTTTCTAATTGCTGGATATTCAGGTTCTCTAACCCCTTACCATCTCTACAAGGTTTATCCCTTTCCGAAGAGAATCCTTCTCATTTCTATGCATCAGTCAACTATGAAGATGACTATGTCCAACCACTGATTCTCGCGGCAATGAATACTCGCCTGCCTCCAGGTTCCTTCTCGATGATACCTTCCAGATCGGATCTTCCGGACCCCGGAAGTAGATATCTTCAAATTGGAGCGTACGAGGCACTTGATTTTGAACATATTATGTCGAACCCAACGACTACTCTTGCAAATTCCTACATTATACGTAAAGCCCTAATCAGGAAACATTATTTAGGTACAACCGCTTATAACTGGGTTACAAAATATCCGAATTCGGTCCTGGCCTCTCATATTAAACCCTCCTGTGACTTTGAGTTAGATTATGCTGAATTCCTTGACGATGCTCTTGTCGAAGCCTGGGAACTTCAAAGCAGCTTTCAAAATAATATAGATAAAGAGCCTTTAGAGCGGCAGTGGTGGATCTTGAAACCGGGAATGAGTGACCGAGGTCAGGGGATTCGACTTTTCAGCACAGAGGAGGAGCTGCAGTCCATATTTGAAGAGTGGGAATCTGCTCGTTCAGATTCAGAGGGTGAGGATGAAGAGGAGGATGAACAAGATATACCTAATGAACTAGCAGACAAATCTGAGAGTTCTAAGAAAGACCACCAAGCCGATTATATCGTCACATCGCATCTGAGACATTTCGTTGCACAGCCTTACATCCACCCACCATTTCTCATTCCCGGAAACCCTCGAAAGTTTCATATTAGAACATATGTCATGGCAATGGGTAGTCTCAAAGTCTACGTGTACAAGCAGATGCTCGCGCTATTTGCATCCAAACCATATACACCACCGTGGGAAGCCTCTTCCGGAGAACCTGCCGATCTTCTATCCCATCTCACGAACACTTGTCTGCAAAACGGACAACATGATGGCTCAGTACATGAATTCTGGGATTTGGAGCTACCTGCTACTACCAAAGACGATATCTTCAACCAGATTTGCAAGGTTACTGGAGAAGTCTTTGAGGCGGCTGCGAAAGGGATGATGATTCACTTCCAAACATTACCGAATGTGTTTGAGGTATTTGGTTTGGACTATCTAGTAGATGCTAATGGCATAGCCTGGCTGTTGGAGATTAATGCTTTCCCTGATTTCAAGCAAACTGGAGATGACCTGAAAAACTTAGTGGCCGGACTCTGGGAGGGTGTGGCAGATGAAGCTATTACACCGTTTTTCGGGATTGGAAGGGATAGCGGGAGAGAAAATAAAATGGTGCTTGTAAAGGAGTTGAACTTGGGCAGATAATAGACAGGAACAGCTGCACAGAAATTGAAGGCTCTGGTTTCCAGGGTAATCAACCGTAGCTTTGTATATAGAGATGCAGTGAAAGAGTCGAGACCTGATCGTCTCAAGAAAGACTAGAAACAAAATACCAAAATAAATATATATCCGTCAAAGCTTACAACTTCAAGGCATAACAAGACCCATTCCGTATACTTGTACTTATCCCTAGCATGAACACCTTAAACGCCATTTCTACACCTGCTTCTAACCGAGAAAAACAAGATAGCTTTGTCATTGGATCCAGTACATGCTTCTTGCTTTATGACCCAGCTTAAACATTGGAGAAGACTGGGGCTACTTGGTGATGCTAGCTATGGTAGCCTTGTCGCTATCAGAAGCTTTAATTCTTCTTTGTCCCCGTGGTCTATGCGATTAAGGATGTTAGTTTCTAAATATAAGAAACGCGCGTGAAAAAGAGTGTCTCAAAATGCGAAAAGTGCGATAAATGCAAGGGCTCCGAAAATGTGTTATTCCAGAAGAATTTTGTAAACAGCATATTATACTCACTCATTATAAATCCTGGAATAATGTGAGACCAGGACCCTTGGCATTATAACAGAGGAAAGTGGTCACATACCTTTTTATCAGATTCTCCACCTTCAACCTTCTTGGCCACGGCCTTAGCCTACTCGATAGGTTAGTAACACTACTCTCAAAAGATTGAATATGACTCACCTTAGCGGTAATAGGCGCTTTCTTGGTGGATGCGGCCTTCTTAACCTTGGTGATTCCGGCAGGTTTGGTGCCTTTCTCGGCCGTAGCTTTCTTTGCTCCCCCCTTTGCCTTAGTATTTGTTGCTGTGCGCCTCTTAGTTGGAGGAGCAGTTTCAGGGACTGAGAAGATCCTGGGTCGAGAATGTCCTATATCTCCGATTCAGCTGGGTCCCAACGATGCTAAGCGCGCCAGTATAATAGCAAGCTTATGCAGAGTCGGTGAAGATTTCGAAAATACGAACCAGTTGCTGAACGAGTGCCTTCGCGGGCCATTATTTCCTGTAGAAATATGAGTATCGGTATTTGGTGTAGAGGTTTCAAATGAATCGGGCGCATAACATGGACGTGTCTTGGGCAAGATAGGTGCGGGGGATGGAAACCAGAACCAACTTACCGTTTGAGAGCTTATTAAGACGAATTTTGGTTTATTATTTAAAGTATCTTTGATATCCTTGATCGCGTGAAGATTTTGAACTGAATATTAGATCTTTCGAAGAATTCGAGTGTTGTTGATGGGAATTTGTTGTGGGAGAAAGGTCTAGGTTGTAGAGGATGGGTTGTCATTGTTGTTGCGCTAGGCCAGAGGTGCAGGTGGATAACCACAAGGGTACGGGTAAAAGACCACCGCTCCTCCAACTTTCACTTAGTCAACTAGTTTCGCAACTTTTCATTCTCCAACCATTCGCTCATTTGAGATGAGCCTTACTTGAGATATTTTAAGCTCAGTTTTACTGTCCTCCAGGAATACGTCACGTGGTCGTGATGCGCCTGAAACTTGAAGTAAATAGCAAGCGAGCAACCTTTCTGCCCCTGAGTATCCCCCCATGTAGCCTCCTAATCACCTTAAGTGTAGAAGTTCGATTTATTAACTTCCTTGTCTTATATGCCATAGATCAGCACTGCTGGCGAGAAGATCTAAACCGGAACTGTCGATTCTAGGTGAGTAATTCCGAGACCTTTCATGAGGAATCCGATGCACATGCTAGGTGCTCGTAATTGAAGTACTGACAGAAGACTGGTTGTACAAAGCATTTCTAGGGAAACGATAGCAGGGACATAAATCAGGACCGCTTATTTGGTATTATAGTGACGGACAGAATACCTCGAGTCCACCAGAGACGAGCTCAGTTTGAAAATGAGTGAATCTCCAGTGATAATACTAAAACCATCTGAGCGGATCGCAGATGCTTGAAGGTAGGCGTTGTCTCTTTTAGCTCTTTAATACGGTATAACTTATTGTATAATCCGTGGGACAATAGCTATAGCCTGAGATCCTCTGTCCACTTGTCACAGATGATAATCAGTATTGAAAAGTGGATGCGAACGTTAATTGAATAGTGAAACCAAACAGAAGAAGGAAAGTGGGAAGTGGGAATTTAATATGCTTTAATAACTTGTGCTTTATGTATCTTGAAGCAGAAAGATCAAAACTATCTTCTGATCTCACAAGAAGTTCAAAATATCTCGTTATCGACAAAGTGCGGAAATAGGTGTAGTCTTTTCTGGAACTGTATTGTTAGGTGTTAAAGACCAAACTGTTAAAAATATATCCGCGCTTGTGGTCTAGACAAAGTAAAGAACTGAAGAGAACACCTCCATACCTAATAGAATGTTGCATCGAATGAACCATCTAGATCTCTGCTTTGATTTGCTTTTGATGTCTATGGATTTCTATACAAACTTGCTTCAACACTTATATGAAGACTTATCATAAAAGTTTCTGCTCCTGTCGTTAAAAATGACTGAACAGATTGTGATTTTACAATAACTGTGCCATACTTGGAAAGAAGATAAGCGATAGGGGCACAAGAGACGTTCATCGACAAACTATATCGATTATGCCTCAGATCTCAACTTCCGGAAGAAATCCATGACTCCAGTGAACACAACTAGTAAAATACCTCCACCAGGACCTAACCTGAGAACCTTGGGCAAGAAACCCTTGTATAGCGCACCAAAACCCTCTTCCCTTGCCACAGTAGCTACAGCTGGCCAAGCCCAGTTGTATTTCGGTACAGATCCTGCAACTTTAGGGCTGTTCTGAATACGCGACTTAACGACATCCATAGGAGTATTGAGGATAGTTCCGACGGTACCACCAGTTGCTCCGGAGACCAAATCATACATCATCTGGGTGGAGGAGTTGTCTGCCTTTGGAAGTAACTCTCTGACTTGGAATATACACCCGAAATATCCTGCATTCCATAAGATATGCCGCCACATTGTGCTTTCTAGACCATTGTAGAGTGCAAGTGGCCCTTCTGCCTTGACTGTTTTGACGACTACGTCAATCATTCCGTTGTATTTTCCAGCAGAAGCACGGTCTTGCAGTCGAATCTTGACAAGTTCAAACGGTACTACCACGAATGCCTCCGTTGCGCCAGCTGTAGCACCGGTGAGGATCGAGAGTGATTGGTTCATCTTCGCAACACCAAATATATCACGATAGAATTTGCCCCACGCATCATTTGCAGCAAACTTGGTTGCACGTTTTGGAGCTTCCATAAGAATAGGTGCCTCAATACCACGGTAAAGCCGGCCAAAGCTAGTAATAATTAGGATAATGCCTGTAGCTCGTGGAATGACTACATACCCCTCGTTCTTTATTATCTTACGAAAGCAGTCAACCATGCCATTGTACTGGTCTGCTCCACCACCTTTGCCCGTTTGCAGTTGCCTATAGTACGTCAGGTTGCTATCCTTGAATAGTTTGCCGATGCCGAACGACTCACACTCTGGTCTTGACCACGTCTAATGGGTACCTAGTTTCTACATTAGCTACACGTACTCATTTAGTGAAGGGAAAAGCTTACATAACCAAGATCTAAAAGCTCAATAATTAACGCCAACCATAGTAAGTCTGTACCTGTATAGACTTACCTCGGATACACCAGCAACGGCGCCTGCGCATAATTGTCAGTAAGAACTCCAGGAACAGCAAAAGTGTGGAGAGGGGGCTAACCGGCTGCAAATTGATATATGAACGGTAATGGTTTGTCTGAAGCCATGGCTGAATAGAGACTGAGCAATTGTTAGCTGGGAGCACAGTTTAAAATGTAGAAAGCCTTGTTTACTACGCTGAAGACGCAATTGACGTTGGTAATAGTGTGAGAAGTCAAATTCCCCTCTTATCAATGTCAACCGATCTTTACCCCGGAGTAGATCGGAGGCTCCAGTTTAATATCACGTGATGATGCTAGCTTCAGTCGCGTTCGACGCGTCCCTCGCATCGCGTAACTTTATTGGATCATTCAATTGTTGACAGAGGAGAGTGGCATAACTGAATATCTCAATTTGTTCCATATTACAATGGTTGAACTGTGTATCCCTGAAATTTGAAAGCATGCCCTTACAACGATCTTTTTCTGATCAAAATCATTCTGCGAGGGTAAGTTTGGCGCGAGCTAGATGAGAGCGCAGTCTAATATCATATAGCAACGATTAAAATGGCATCGAAATCGGAGTTTCCACGGGCAGTCGATAGAGACAAACACAAACCCAAAGGTAGCATGTCGGGAGCCACTTGTTCCAGTCTCCTCAGCCACAAAAAATAAACTCAATGCTTTCCAATTTGCTGAATCCATATCAAATATTGAAGTCGATAAGAACAACATTGACGGGAAGGAGAATATAATCCCCAAGGAACTTCAACACAAAGAATGCAAATCAGAGAAGCAAGAACCAGCTGCAGATCATCCCAATGGTCCGGGCAAAAAGGATGTTCCCTCAACACCATCTGGAAAGCTGGCTCTCCCGGATCTCATCGAAATGGGCGATGTTAGGCGAGCAGTCCAGAACGTTTCTCCCGACGAGCGGGTCTTATGGAATGATGGAAAGGATGGACTGCTCCCATCCGTTGCATCAACTCGAAGAACTAGGAAGCGAGCAAGAAGTTCCTCACCTATATCCTCGTCACCTATCCAGACTTCGAACCAGTTCATATCTAGAGTAGATCTGCTTAATCAACAAGCTGATCCTGGCTCTGAGTTATGGGGTCGGTACTCACTCAATGGTTCAAAAGCATCCACTCCATCAACTTTGGCCCACATAATGCACACGTCATCCCCACAGCCTTCTAAGGAAAGCGTCGCTGCACGCCCAACCAATGGCTTCAGACGGGCGATTAGTTGTGGTAACCAGTTTCCTAAACGCAGAAAGCGGTCAGAATTTGAGTATGGATTGGGAGACGATGTATTTTTAGGACCATCTCGTCCGTCAAAACTGTCTGTTCTGATTGAAAGAGTGCAAGAAGGCTTTAGCCAGAGCAAGAATTCAAGTACTTCAAGTGAGCAGCTGAGCTCCTCATCGATTTCTAAGGAAGGCCCTACCCTCGATAATACCGATGGAATATTACCGATGCCTCTTCAAAACAGCTCACTAACTAAACCATTCGCCGAGAGATATAAGATAGAAGAAGTAGATGCGTTAGATATTAAAAATAATACTTCAATGGCTACTATCTCTCCTAAACCAGTCAGTTTAGATGACGATGAATTTGACGATGACGAACTTGATGCGAACCTATTAGATTCGTTTGTTATGGAACCAGAGGACGCCATTTGTCAAGAGGCATCACAAACCACTATATTGGGCAGCAGAAGAACAGATCCATCTGTGTCGGAAGTGCCAACCAAACATGCTATGAAGACAGGCGATATTAAACAAGCATCCCCTCAAATCTCGATAGAGGCTGATGAGTTTGACGATCTGGATGATGACATGCTATCGGTGGATCTGGAGAGTATCGTAGCTAGATTTGACAGACAGGACAACGTCAAGCAGGCTAAAGCAGTGAATGAGTCTAAGGGTGCTGTTGATCTTCATATCGGGACTACTGAGACAGTTGAAGCTAATGGATCGGATGATGAATATGGAGACGAGTTTGACGATATCTATCTTGAAGCTGCTGAGATAGCAGATACTCAGCCACTACGGAATTCATCTGGTGGGTTGCTCCCTGTATGTACTGAATTTCGTAACAAAGTTGTTATCAATGTCTTTCCCCACTAAGTATGGACTAGGCTGTGGGAAAAGCACGAACAATTCAACGGTATTTGGTGACAAACATTCTCGATTCGGAATATGAGGATACAAATGGCCGAGTGCATCCAGAAAAAGTAAGGAGTCATTTAACTAAAGTATTAACATAAGCTGACTTCAGCTGGAACAGATATTATTGCTACAAGTCAAAGAAACTGCGCCACTTATGACAATTTACCTTCGTGGAATCTGGACTGATTCACCCGTGACAATCAAAGCATATGTCCACGTAATCGGCAACTTTGATTCTCAAGGAAAGTGCATCATTGACGACAATCATAATTTACTGATCTTACATCCCGACCACCTCATTTCCTCAACAGAGCTGGCAGACTCCTTTGGGTGCACTCGCCGGGCTGTTCTCCAGAATAGAGTCAAAGCAACCAGTGAATCCAGCCCGCCACTTGTTTATGGAACTATTTTGCATGAAATCTTTCAGGCTGCAATGCTAGCGAACAGATGGGATACAGCATGGTTGACCGTAACGATCGAAGAGATAGCTATTCGACACATCGAGGATTTATACACAATCAAGATTCAGATTCCTCAAGCTGTCGAATATTTAAGAAGCAAGATGGGTGAACTTCAGGCATGGGCGGAGCTTTTTGTGTCATCTCAACCAAAGGTAAGCTGCAAGTTAGAACATAATTAACACTTTGCTAACAAATGGTAGGAAGGAGCCATCGTTAAAGCGGGCAATGGTGAAAGAGCCACAATGTGTGTCAGTAAACTCTTAGATGTTGAAGAACATGTTTGGTCACCAATGTATGGACTCAAGGGAAACATTGATGCTACTGTCCAAGTCACTATGAGAGACGGAAAAACAGACAGGACCCTGACTGTACCATTTGAAGTCAAGACAGGCAAAAACCCCACTGCGGCTCACAGGGCACAAACGGCTCTCTACAATTTACTCTTATCTGACAGGTATGATATTGAAATTGCATATGGCATTCTCTATTATATGGAGACTTCTGAAACGATTCGAATCCCAACAATTCGCCATGAACTCCGTCATATGATCATGCAACGCAATGAACTCGCATGCTTTGTCAGAGAACGCCATGCTCAACTTCCGCCGATGTTGAAAAAAGAGAACTTGTGTGGTCGTTGTTATGCAAAAGTCCCCTGTTTCATATATCACAAATTAGCAGATGATGGGACAGGTGAGACAAGTGGAATGAAGGGCAAATTTGATGAAATAGTCAAGCATCTTACTCCAAAGCATAAAGAATTCTTCTTGAAGTGGGATGATCTGCTTACTAAGGAGGAGAGAGAGTCTTTGAAATTCCGCAGAGAGCTTTGGACTATGGTCAGCACGGAGCGTGAGAAGCGTGGTCGATGCTTTTCAAATGTAATCGTCGAGCCTGGTTCTGCATATGAAGACAAAAGCAACCCGAAGATCAACAGGTATCGGTATACGTTGGTCAAGAAAGATCCGACAGGGACGGTATCTTTTCTAGACTCGCAAATTATCGTCGGAGAACCCATTGTAATATCCGATGAGAATGGCCATTTTGCACTAGCAAAGGGATATGTTACCCAAGTACGGAAGACGCGCATAACCGTTGCTGTTGACCGTCGACTTCACAATGCTCGTATTCGAGGACCTGGATTTGATGAAGTGAATAATCAAGTATTCGCGAGCATTATGGAAGTAGCGTCAGAAGGATCCACCACTGAGCAGTCTCAAGATAAGATCGTTGAGGAGCCTGTGCTCTATAGGCTCGATAAGGACGAATTCAGCAATGGGATGGCTACTGCTCGTAATAATCTTATCCAGATTATGACCAATGATTCTTTCGGTTCTCGAGAAATTCGAAATCTCGTAGTAGATCTAGTGGAGCCCCGTTTCAAGGTGAACTCCACAGCATATACTCTAGACTCCAATGCCAATCTCAACGTTGATCAGAGAAGGGCACTTGACAAGGTTATGAGCGCTGAAGATTATGCATTAGTCCTCGGAATGCCGGGCACTGGAAAGACAACCACCATTGCACACATCATTAGAGCCCTAGTTTCGCAAAAGAAGAGTGTATTACTTACCTCTTATACTCATACTGCTGTTGATAATATTCTTCTCAAATTACGAGACGATCGCATTCCCATATTGCGTCTTGGCACGGTAGCTAAGGTTAGTCCGGACGTCCAGGAATTCGCAATACTTGCTGGGGCTCCCAAATCCTCTTTCGAAGAAATTGAGACAGCATGGCATGAGACCCCAATAGTCGCGACCACCTGTCTTGGGATCAACCACCCTATTTTCAATGAACGAACGTTTGATTACTGTATTGTCGATGAAGCTTCTCAGATTACTCTACCGGTGTGCCTTGGTCCAATTCGACTTGCAAGAACATTCATTCTAGTTGGTGATCACTATCAGCTTCCGCCCCTGGTCGCTAATGAGGAAGCTAAAAAGGGAGGGCTAGATGTCAGTCTCTTTAAGCTCCTCTCCGATTCCCACCCAACTTCGGTGGTATATCTTGAGCATCAGTACCGCATGTGCAAGGAAGTTATGACGCTTAGTAATAATCTTATTTACAATGGAAGATTGAAGTGTGGCAGCCAAGAAGTTGCAGAATCCCACATAGAGATCCCGAATATGGATGCATTGAAACACCACCACTTTACGCCATCGACATTACCATGGAGCACGAAGTCACCCTGTACAGGGGCGATGCGAAGCAAATGTTGGATTCGGGACCTCCTTGGTCCAGAAATAAAGGTAGCCTTTGTGAATACTGATGGTCTCCTTCCTGCGTCTCGGGAAGAAGAAGCGAAAGGTAATCGAATAGTTAATCATACAGAGGCGACCATTTGCACACAACTTGTTGAAAGTCTTCTAACTGTTGGTGTGCCTGGGAACACAATTGGTGTGATGACTCATTATCGATCGCAGCTTGCACTCTTAAAGCATGGACTTCGAAATCATCCTGATGTTGAGATGCACACTGCAGATCGTTTCCAGGGTCGTGATAAGGAAGTAGTAATACTAAGCCTTGTTCGAAGTAATGAATCCAAATCCATTGGGGAACTCCTCAAAGACTGGAGGAGGATAAATGTTGCATTCACTAGAGCTAAGACAAAGCTATTGGTTATTGGAAGTAAAGAGACACTTCTTGGAAATGGCCAAAGCGAAGAAATGGTAGCAAAGTTTGTCCGTCTTATGGAGGAGAAGGGATGGGTATATTCTTTACCCGCAAATGCAATTGAGTCTCACATATTTGATGAGTTGGCTACACAAGTTACAGCCAGCATGTCGAGTCGACCAGCTACTGCCCAATCGAATCCTTTTACAGAGAAGAGCAAGAGGGGAGGCTCCCCAGAAAATTATCATCAGGCTGGAAAACACCATCCGAAGAGGATTAGAGCCGGAGAACGGGCATTGTTATCGGGAAGACCAGTACTTCGAGATATTGTTAATGATATGATGTATTAGACACGCTACTATGGGAGTTTAGGAGGTACAATTCTAGGTTTTTGAGCTCACACTATCGGGGATCATAGGATACATCGGCTAAACTATGTTCAGGTTGGATAGATTACTAAACTTATTGGTCATAATGTATATAAGGTTTAACCCCTAACAATGAAATCTATGTCTTCCCATGCTAAATATCCTTGGTCAATCACTCAATGGATAGATTGGATCGAATCTAGACGAATTAGCATACTCTATCGGAATTTAGAGGGTGACTTACCCTTGCTCTCCAACGATGTCCTTTACGTACTTCTCGAGTTGTTCCAGTTGTTGTACACACCCTGTCAAACTTTGACTGTAAGAGTAACTATATATCTGCGACCATTTGCGCATTTCTTTGTCGTTAGTGTCGGAGGCGGTAATGGTTCCGGCATTTCCTTGTTGTAAAGCTATGTTGGTATCTATTTCTGCCATCTTTTGAAGAAGCCGTTTCCGGGCTGCAGCAGCATTTGGGAGATACCTCTTTTCTAAGTTAGTGTCGACGATCATCTTCTCTACGATCACTTGCTACGTACCGGTACCCTGCGATTGACTCTCAGTGCGCCGGCCAATACATATAAGTTCATTAGAATTGCTGCAACTGCGTCTCGGCGATAGGAAAGTAAACTTGACGATGCTTGTTCATTGTCGGCCATATAATGAGGATGGAAAAACAGCGAAGATTGGCGGACAGCAACGAGATACTCAAAAAACCTTTCACAGCCTTCTATAAGAGCGGAATATGGGAGCGGGTTAAATGGTCCACGAAGACGTATCTCGTGAAGGGTCAAGGCCTTTAAAAATATTATAAGCTTTATCAATTACATGTATTGGGAATATGGCCATACCATGAGTTCACGTATTCGTACGAAACCTTCCCGAAGGCGACCCTCCGTAATTTCTAGATATGATAAATTAGCGTCTGAAGACCACATGCTTTCAGGATTTTAATTCACCGGATTGTTTTATGTCTTCCGGACCTGGTTGCTCTCCTGCTTCATAGTAGACGTATTTTGCGACAACTCCTGCAGCGCGCAATAGGTCAGATACAGATACAGAAGCATAGTATAGGGAAGTGAAGTACTTACCGCTATAGATAACACTCGAATATACCAGCATAGCAGAGAGCGCTTTTCGTAGCTCGTGCCTGGCCACGAACGGCCAAAGTATTGAGTTCATCACTATAGCAGACACTACGCCAATAACAATAGCAACTCCACGAGTCCACGCAATCTGCGTAACGGACGGCAGCCCACCGGCATCATATGCGGCGGTAGAGATCACAATGTATGATAGACAACCGACAAGTCCTGATCTAGGATGGGTGCTTTGAGTAAATCGATACATCATCGGTATCATGTAGATGGCTGCGAACACAGCTATTACATAGGGGCTACCATTTCCAGCGCGGTAAGCAAGTCCTCCCCACAAGGCTCCCAATACTCCACACAGGGCTCTAGTTACCAAATCTTGGATATTGCCACCGACTCTAAATATCGTGGTCAGCAAAACTGATATGAGAACCTAGGTATGCATGCCCACCTTGGATGCATCATTAGCCACACAAAGATAACAGCCCACCAACTATCATTCTGATTCCACCATTTCCTGCTCTGATTCAGCCAAGCAGGAACAGACAGTAGAGTCGTAGCAAAAGCAACTTTGAGAGCAAATCTAGTCTCGAATCCTTGCAAACGATGAAGGACTAGCCAGATCCTATAGCGAAGCTTCCTTGTTGGAGGTGCGTTCGGATGCGTATTCATATTCTTTTCTTCTTCGTAGGCACCTATTGTTTCGACCGTCTCTAAGCCTGTTCCGTTGGAGTTCGAGTCGGAATCTTTGTGCTCTACACTAGGCCTGGGACGTAGGGGTCTATACACACTTGCTACATCTTTCATGATTTCAGCAAGTCGCTGCTGGCTTCTGAAATAGAAACCCGCTGTCAACCCCCCTCTATCATGCCGAACTTGTGCATTTGTACGTAGAAGAGCCTTCTGAATCGGATATGATGGCAAGTACAGTCGCCACCCTGAACGTCTCTGCTGCATCTCCATGACTTTTACAATAAGAGCTTCCACTGTAGTGGCTGCTTGCCTTATTGGACGGACAAAAAGGAATAACTCCACTACTTCTGCGTGGTCAGAATAGGAAGATGGAAGAGCAGGGTCATCAAGCAGCTCTCCTTCCTCCTTATCATAGCGAACCATTGCCCTTCGGAGTTTTACCAGTGACCCGAGAATATCGTCTGAAACTGTTGATGGAGGTCCTAAATACTTCCTATAACCGGACATATTCATCAATACTGCATCACATCTGGACAATGACGATCTTATATCTGATAGCAGCTCTAAAGTAGGTTTAGCCAACTTATTTGACACTAATTTTACTGCCCTTTCTTCGGTATCCGTCCTGGAAAGTGGAGTTTGTAGAGTCGGATTATCGACATCTATGACAACTTCGTCTTCTGGATGGGCTCTACCCAAATTAAGTCCTGAGACAGCTGGTGAGGAGTCGCCAGAACTACCATCAGGGGCCCCGTTCGTTTCAAGACTATCAAATAATTCTGTCTCCATCTTCAGCGATAGGAGTGATCTGACCACTCCTTGCATCAGGTTTCGCAGTGCTAGAACATCTTTTGGATGAAAACGAGTTATAGAAATATCAAGGACAAGGTCTCGATATGCTTGCGAGATGTCGACAAAGGTTTGGGCTAATCGTCTATGCATGGCGGACGGGTTTGACTGAGGAAGAATAAGGCTATCTTGCATAACCGCGAAGGAACGATGTAATGCGACAGCTAGAGGGCGTGCTCCGGCATCGGGAAATATAGTACAGCATATTGAAAGACAAATTGCCTGTCCAAATAACCAAGATATTCCATAGCTGTACAATTTTGACCACACAATTGTCCGCGAGGTGTCCGCCAGGACAGTGAAGAGAAGAGACATACCTGCAGAAATAACAAGCTGATACACTCTGATATAATATGATCTAAGAGCTGCAATACCGCCCATAGCCAGGAGTTGAAAGGTTGCTAGGATTCCCCCATAACCACGCTCAGCCACCGCTGTACTGTCTGATACCCATAGAGCAAGTGAGCCCCAACCCAATCCGAGCGCAGTGCCGACTATGGTAAGAATCACTCCATCAATCTGGGAACCAACTGTCCTTCCAGGGTGGTTTATGACAGCAGATATGATCATAATATAACTGTAGCGGCCCAACCAGTTGTTAACAGCTGGCACAAGACATAGAATATATGCGATAAAGAAAGCTAGAAATGACTTTGTGAGCTTTATTCCAGCTCGCGTTGTCGTGACCTTGAAAAAGACATCCTTCGCTTCCTCAATTTGATCGGGCAGAAAGTATTTAATAGAAAGAGGATGTGATTTGCGAAGATATCGTGGAAGTGTATCTTCAGCTTCCCTCATAAGAGCTTCGTGACTAACTTTTGGCGGCTTTAAAAATGAAGCGTCAAAGAATCCGTCTCGATATTCATCCATGCCATAAGTCTCCAGATCTACGTATAGGTCTTGCAACAAAAAGTCCAGTTGGCTTTGGCTCATGCTATAGCGGGGTGAAATTGGCGTAGATGCGCCAGAATTAACAGCCCCGCTTCTTGAAATTGACCGACGCGGACTGTGAATATAAGAGCCCATATAAATACTGGAAGCCATAGATATGGGACGTCGATTAGGCCTCTGCGGCTCTTCGACACGGATATGTCTTGACCCATGTCTTACAGCATTTGATAGCCGTCGCCGGCTGTGGGCCAAGAATTCATCACGGATTGCTTTCGAACTACGCCGTTTCGGCCCTTCCGGATGAAAAGGGGTCGAAGGTACATTGGAATGGGAAGGTTGATTGTCTTCATTATCCTGTGAAGACGCCATTGCTACAACCTCGAGACTCATGCATTGTTGGAGCTCGGAATTGATTTTAATATTTGACTGTGGCTTCCCATTACGCTTTAGTTAATGCCACCAGGAACCTATTCTCGTCACCATGCAGGAGATTGGGGCTCTCTTGCGGCTAAAGAATTTAAAGTTTCGTTAGCGGCCTTTCACCGATTTCATTGGGCCAGGAATTTTATTTAGCCGCCTCCGGATATCTAGAGATGAGAGCGTGGCAACCTCGCCATCACCTTTGTTATTTCTTTGTTAAATTTTGCAATAGAGCAGCTCCCATTTGAAGATGGATCCAAATGGAAAGGAATCTCCGCAGCTGCATGTCGGAGATGCTGGGCTAGAGGCTCACGACTCGGAATCAGATAATGAATCATCTGTCTCTGTTGACAAGCTAGCAGGTGATTTTGCACGTGCTGAAAACCTTGAAGTTCCTGAAAGTTCCGAGGACGGCGTAGAAGACGAGGTAGATGATGATAATGACAGTCTGGAGATAGATTCTTTGTTTGAAGATACTATACAAGAGATGGGAGATGAACATCTCTTCAACGGTGGTAAGTACTTAGAGCCTCCTTACTTTCGAACGCACTAAGGGTAGCCTGTAGAGCCCGACGCATGTACTCTTGAAGAGGCTGTGGCGTATCGGCAGCAGCTACGCACTTTTGGTCCCGAAGAATTCTGCAGAAGAACTGTGGAAGCTGGAACTATCAGTGCTAAAAAACTCCTGACCGCTTTTGGTCTTCGTCCACCCCCTTTTCTTGAAGGCTCTCCTGATGATGCTTATTATGGGCTGCTCAGTCTTGCTCTGAGCCGTGAGTTATCTAAGAGGATCAAGCTCCCACAATACAACAGTGTGGACGATGCTGTTGAGTTGTTGAAAAAGTCGAGAAACATCATTGTACTTACAGGTGCTGGAATCTCAACATCTCTTGGCATTCCAGATTTCCGATCTAAAGACACAGGACTCTATTCGAAGCTTGAATACCTTGGACTCAATGATCCGCAGGAGGTTTTTGATATTGATATATTTCGGCAAGATCCAAGCATCTTCTATTCAATTGCAAAAGATATCCTTCCCAGCACAGATCGTTACACACCGACTCACAAATTTATCTATCTACTGCAACAGAAAGGCAAGCTATTGACAAACTATTCTCAAAACATCGATAATATAGAATCAATAGCTGGCATCCTCCCAGAAAAGCTGATTCAGTGTCATGGATCCTTCGCAACTGCATCCTGCGTCGAATGTCACTATCAAGTACCCGGAGAGACTATCTTCCCAGATGTCATCGCCGGAAACATTCCACATTGTACTCGATGCACTCAAAACCTCCGCAATTTGCAAGCTCCAGCAGCTATGAAACGTAAGCGTTCCAATGGCTCAGACAAGAAACGCCGGCGTTTTGACGAAAACGCAGACTCATCTTCGGATGACGATTATGACCTCCCAGCGGCCGGAGTGATGAAGCCGGATATCACTTTCTTCGGCGAAGCTCTTCCTGACCGGTTTTCAGAAAGACTTACTAAACATGACAGAGATCTCGTAGACTTGGTCATAGTCATCGGCACGTCACTAAAGGTTGCACCTGTCTCTGAGGTTGTCCCTTTCCTTCCAGCACACATACCGCAGATGTATATTTCAAGAACCCCGGTCTCACATGTCAACTTTGATATAGATATGCTTGGCGATTGCGACGTCGTTGTGGCTGAGTTATGTCGACGTCTTGGATGGGATCTCGACCACGAGATGGTCCCCAAAGATCAAGAAGTCGAGGTAACAGAGCAGCCAGGTTTTACAAGCAGGCACGTCTTTACGGTCAAGCAATGATTCTGATTTAATTTGATTCTACGGTTTGGAGATTTCCCCTTTGTTAGTTTACTTGGCGAAGACTTGTGACCATTTTCCTTTTCCCTCTTTGGCGTTCTACGGGCAAGGTAGACAAGAGTCCTTTGGCATTAGGTAGTTTAGAATGAGGCATTTTGTGAAATTTTCTTTGCTAAGCAGCGACTCGTCGTGGAATTACACTTTCTCCGCTTTCAGCAGGAACCTACATTAGAGGAGTTCAAATTTTGCTTGGCATGCTTTCGTGTCTAGATTGTGCTACCTGCATTTGCGTTTTGCATTTTGCACTGGGTATTGGCATTGGGCGGTGTTGACGTAGTCGCCCAAAGTTCATGCACCTCGGTGACCTCGTCGTACACCTGGTTCCAATCAAGTACAACCTCCCACCACGAGCTGTAGCAACTTGAAGATCGTGCGCATCGGGTCACTTGAGAGGACAGCTGATGTTAGACTCACCTCCGCACAACGCGCGGACATAATAAGCTGTACATGTATTTACTGGTACCGGTAGAGGTCGGGACAAAAATCTGCGTTGTCAGAAAAACAGGCCGATCAAGCGCGGGGACAAAAGTGCTCAGCCTCCTTTGCCACTTATTATTCCGAAAAGTTATCAAGTCCAGTATTTTCTCGCAGCCAAACGATTCCAGACGTTCGGAGGTGGTGTTCGGCCCGCCGAGCTTTGAGTGGACTCGCTTATCTCTGCCGCCATGCCGAAGTTCTGATGCGCTAGCAAAGTGACGGCGAGGCGGGAAGCAAGTCTGGAACTTTTTGGGTTGGTTTCATCGGATCTTCCATTCCACGACCACCACTTGGACTAGTGCTATCGGTGGCAGATAACACCTTGTACGGAGGTACATCTGACTACCTTCCTACCTTCCTCTTCGCCAGAGTGGGAGTGACTCGTGGAAATTTGGTGGGACTTGCCACGTTCGCCTTTGAGGCTATGCCAATATTGAATCAAGAAAGTCCACGAAGTACGGCAGTTGTGACCACGGATATGGCAATTTCTCCAGATCGGCTCTGATACGAGTTGTTGAGGGTCACGCATAAGGTTGTCTGGGCAATGTTTTGTGATTTTCTCAGTTGGGACACAAGATGGTGACGGGAGGCGAGGTTAAATGTCAGCCTTGTCAGGCTTTTCTCCTGGCAGAAGGACTGACGAATTCTTCTGGCTCAGCCTCGTCTTACGTATCGCGTTATGAAGCGGTAAGCTGGGCGATACGGTATGGGTAGTACACCCTCTGGGAGCATGAGAACCCACAAGAAGCGGCATACTGTGGTACCGGCACTGTAGCACTTTGTATCTTCGGTGCAGGTGCTGGGGAAGAGCTAGTCTGCCTTCGCAAGGTATCCTGTATCAATATGCAGGACTGTTCTGTAATGTACTGTACGGTAGTATGCCCTTTTCGCAGAGAACCATACTGTGCATGTCGTCCATCCCTCATGTCGGGGCGAATTCGACCTTCCAAATCCGGGAAGGTACTCGAACTGCGTGTGGGGTGCGCAGTACCGTACGGTATCATTTCTGAGAGGAGACCACTCTAAATAATTTCCGTTGGCTTGAACATTCTGAGAGGGGCCCTGGGAATCTACAGAGCAATGTAGCCCAAATCTGCAAAACTCGGGAGCTTTCCTTGCAGGTGATGCTCTTTCTCGAAAAATCTGGCAGGCAGTGATTGGCACCAGCAGTTCATCTCCAGAATCGAGCGATGCATTCCCACGGGCGCTGCGGGTTTGATGGATTTATAACCCACATGCAGCCAATCGGACTGCCGGCGTGTCTGGTTGCACCTGAATACCAGTTCACACGTGGTGCAAGTAGCAGGACATGATTGAGATGAATCGCAATTTTGGAGAATCCAAGGAGAAATAACAGTCCAGCAATAGGTTCATGCTGATATACCAGAGTTACGATGAAGAAGTACGAAAGTACGAAGCGCAGGACAGAAGAGAATTTCGCCAGAGCCGGCCGGTGGAGCCCGCGGATATGAACTGTGCTGCTGGAGTCAGGGATCCTTGCCGTGAGAGCGGCACCTAGCCCGTATGTGGACAAGCGGAGACGGTCTGGACACCCAAAGCAGGCACCGGATCGTTTTGGCTGGCGTTTCATGCAGCAGCGCCAATGTTTAATACAATTCCCTAGCAATCGGTGAGCTTCATCACAGCAGGCTGGAGGAGAGTGAGAGAATAGCTTCAACACTTTGCAAATAATGGAGAATTTGAAATTGCCATCACACAGTATGTCTCACCATGCCATCCCTGGTGCATCCAGTTCTCCAGGTTTTTTTGTGTGCGGTCGTGGTGATCCACAGCGTCCACTCGCATCATGATTACACCTCAAGTTCTCGGCGGCGGCTAGCGAACGAGCACAGCCTCACTCTGGGCTCGCCTGGGTGCGCTTTGCCGCTCCACACTGCCTGCCAATGCCTCTGCGGCCCTCTCCATACTGTCGTACCCACGCGCGGTTGTACGCCTTCCTGAGCTTCTTGCCAATCTTGCGGTAAAGGCAGATCCAAGGATCAATTGCTGGCTCTTTCCCTTAGTGACTGTGCATCCTTGATCGAGAAAAGGACCCGACCACGCCAACCTCATACGCCCTGATTTGCCGCTGGCTGGAGTCGAGCGTTGTGGCCCGAGCAGTTTGCAGAACAATTCTTCCTGGACACGCCTCTCTCGTTGTCACGCCTGTTATCTGATGTGCCCTTCCTCCCATCTCCTCACCACCGGCTCCAGACTTCGACAACCTCACTGCTCTGCTCTGCTGCCTCCGTTGCGCTGAGTAGGAAGCCAATTCAGCAGCTCGTCCGTCTGCAGAAGGTAACTAGCTCCTCTTCCTCGATCACTTACCCCTTTCCAAAGCTCCGCGACACTGGTGTTGTGGCTCAAAATCACTTTCTCTGGGACCGTTACGACACGCTTCGGCCGGCCAAGATCTTGGGTCTACCTTGGCCCCTTGGGAGATTGTCATCGCTCCCTAGCCATCTTATTCACGCTCATATCTTGGAAGTTCTTAGCTTATATACGTTGTGCTCACAGTCCTCGACAATTCGAGTTATTCATTTCTTTGGCACGAGGCAGCCCTTCCTGCATAGCCACTTCCAGATGCCTACAGCCGCCAACCATCTTTTCTGATCCGACACTAGCTAAGGCTCTGAGCCCCAGGCTCGACGCTGAGAGACCGAAAAGGAGACGTACGACTACACCGAAATCCTGAATCCGTCTGAAAATGGCGGATCAGAGCCCCTCTCCAACACCGCCTGGTCCAGGCCGAAGGCAAAGGGCGTAAGTATCTCCAGACAGTAAACATATAACGAGCCCTGCTGATGGGCCTCTTCTATTTCTGCTTAGACCTACGATTACTATTGATACCTCTGCTGTAAACAGTCCCAGTCCACCGCGCGAGATGGATTCGGGCTCTGTTCCATTGGGTCCTATGCCCAATCAGCCGCCGACTTTACAGACCGAACAAGCACCTTCAACCAAAAATGACGCGCCGTCGCCAAATATCAAACCAACACACTCAAGACAGAACAGTCGGATATCAATAGATCATCGAGCGCCTTCATTCGAAAGTCGAGATAGCCGACCAACCTCACCGCATAATGTCTCATCACCTACTTCTGGCTGGGGTGAGAGTTCTTTCCTTGCGGTTCCTGGATTACGATCGAGACAGGGGTCAATTGCATCAGACGATGCCAGCCATTCACATACAAACTACAGTGGCGACACAGTCGGTAGAACTCCATCATCTCAGGCAGACAAGGATATAGAAATTCACCGTTATCCCGGAAATGACGACGTGAAGAATGATCCCGAGGCATTAACTCCTGATCCTGGCACGGAGGATGATTTCAATGTTGAAAAAAACAGTTTCGCATTCACACCTGGCCAATTGAACAAGCTCTTGAACCCGAAGAGCTTATCGGCATTCTATAAACTAGGAGGACTGGCTGGTTTAGAAAAAGGCCTCAGGACAGATAGAAAGGCTGGATTAAGTGTCGATGAAGTGATGCTCGAGGGAACCGTTACTTTTGAGGAAGCCACGGCTGCCGCCCACGGAAAGAGTGTCTCTAGCCCCAGTGACACCTCCAAGGCTCCTGTGGCAGCAACGGTTAGTCACGTAACGGCAGGTTCACACGGGTCAAAGCGAGATCCAGATACACATGCAGACCGAAAGCGTGTATTCGGAGACAACCGTCTACCTGTGAAGAAAGGGAAATCCTTCTTCCAACTTATGTGGATTACGTATAACGATAAAGTCTTGATTTTGCTTTCTATTGCAGCTGCGATTTCGCTAGGTGTGGGACTGTATCAGACCTTTGGAACGCATCATGATGCCGAGCACCCCCCCATTGAATGGGTAGAAGGAGTTGCCATCATAATAGCCATTCTTGTCGTTGTCTTTGTGGGATCGTTGAATGATTACCAAAAGGAACGTCAATTCGTCAAGCTCAATAAGAAGAAGCAGGATCGCGATGTCAATGTCACCAGATCTGGAAAAACTCAAAAAATCTCGGTTTTCGATGTCTTAGTCGGAGATGTGATGCATTTGGAACCCGGTGATATGATCCCTGTCGATGGCATATTCATTGAAGGTCACAACGTAAAATGCGATGAATCTCAATCTACTGGAGAATCGGACTTGCTACGCAAGAAGCCTGCCGACGAGGTCTTTGCTGCTATCGAGAACAACGAAGATCTCAAGAAAATGGACCCCTTCATTCTATCAGGAGCACAGGTGACAGAGGGTGTTGGCACATTCCTCGTTACATCTACAGGAGTGAATTCAAGTTACGGCAAGACCCTTATGTCTCTTCGGGAAGATCCAGAAGTCACTCCTTTGCAGTCCAAGCTAAATACCCTGGCAGAATACATTGCAAAGTTGGGCGGTGCTGCTGGATTGCTCTTGTTTGTGGTTCTCTTCATCGAGTTTTTGGTTCGTCTACGACACAATGATGCCTCCCCGACGGAAAAAGGACAGCAATTCCTCAATATTTTCATTGTCACTGTCACGATCATTGTCGTAGCTGTGCCAGAAGGATTGCCATTAGCTGTTACTCTTGCCCTGGCCTTCGCTACTACGAGGATGTTAAAGGATAACAACTTGGTTCGACACTTGAAAGCTTGCGAAGTTATGGGAAATGCTACCACTATTTGCTCAGATAAGACTGGTACTCTAACACAGAATAAGATGCAAGTTGTTGCTGGTACTCTTGGGACAACCTCTCGATTTGGCGGCACCAGTCAACCCAATTCACCAAATGGTCAGGCAAACAACAAAGGAAAGCAAACCGAGTCACATGATATTGGAGGAAATATATCGCCAAGCGAAGTTGTTGCTTCCTTAAGTCCCAGCGTCAAGAGCCTCTTGCTACAGTCTATTGCTGTGAACTCAACGGCGTTCGAAGGTGTTTCAGATGGCGAACAGACTTTTATCGGTTCGAAAACGGAGACAGCTTTGTTGATTTTCGCTCGGGACTTCCTTGCCATGGGCTCAGTGGACCAGGAGCGAAGCAATGCCGAAATTGTACAACTTATCCCGTTTGATTCTGGCCGCAAGTGCATGGGGGTTGTCGTTCGTCTTGATAACACCAAATACAGGTTATACGTTAAAGGAGCTTCGGAGATCGTGCTTGCAAAATGTTCTTCAATCATTCGAGATCCCACAAAGGATACCACTAGCACAACTATGACAGGCGATAATCGTCAAACGATAAATGATCTGATTGACAACTACGCTTCGAGATCCCTTCGGACAATTACTATCGCTTATCGAGATTTTGATCGTTGGCCTCCGAAGGGTGTTCGCGCTGCTGAGGGTGATCGCAACGAGGCCAGCTTTGATGATATCTTCAAACAGATGGTATTCCTGAGTGTTGTCGGTATCCAAGATCCTCTTCGTGAAGGCGTTGCAGACGCTGTCAAGACATGCCAGAAAGCTGGTGTGGTTGTCCGTATGGTCACTGGTGACAATTTGAACACTGCCAAAGCCATTGCAACAGAATGCGGTATATATACTCCCGGGGGAATCATTATGGAAGGACCTGTATTCCGAAAGTTGAGCAAGAAACAGATGGATGAGACAATTCTCCGACTCCAAGTTCTAGCCCGTTCAAGCCCTGAAGACAAAAGGATTCTTGTTAAGCGTCTCAAAGAGAAGGGCGAGACCGTTGCTGTAACTGGTGACGGCACTAATGATGCTCCTGCTCTCAAGACTGCTGATGTCGGCTTTTCAATGGGTATAGCTGGTACGGAAGTCGCGAAGGAGGCATCCGCAATCATTCTCATGGACGACAATTTTAACTCCATTGTAAAAGCCATGATGTGGGGCCGTGCAGTCAACGATGCTGTTAAGAAATTCCTTCAATTCCAGATTACTGTCAACATCACTGCCGTCTTGCTCACCTTCGTATCTGCCGTTGCCAGCAGCAGTGAGACATCCGTTTTGACAGCTGTGCAGTTGCTATGGGTTAACCTGATCATGGACACCATGGCAGCTTTGGCTCTAGCAACAGATCCCCCCACGCCTAGTATCTTGGACAGAAAACCAGATCCAAAATCTGCACCACTTATTAGCATCACGATGTGGAAGATGATTATCGGAGAGTCAATCTATCAATTGGTCATCACTTTCTTGTTATACTTTGGAGCTAAATCGATCCTCTCCTATGACTCCGACCGGGAGACTGGACAGATAGCAACTTTGGTTTTCAATACATTTGTCTGGATGCAAATCTTCAACCAATGGAAGTAAGTTGTGAATCTTTTATAGTAGCTTCTTAGTTCAGTCGGCTAACATTGCGTAGTAATCGTCGTCTAGATAATCACTTCAATATCTTTGAAGGCATGCTTAACAACTGGTTCTTCATTGCTATTAACGTTGTCATGGTCGGCGGCCAAGTCATGATCATCTTCGTTGGAGGGAAAGCATTCAATGTGGTCCATTTGAACGGTGCTCAATGGGCATATTCAATTGTCCTTGGATTCTTATCCATACCTGTGGGCGCCGCAATACGGTTGATCCCAGACGAACTTGTTTTGAGATTGATACCTACATACTTAAAGCATCGGTCTGGCAAAGGCCTAGAAGTGACTGTTTCCGATGAGGAAGAGCAATTCCGCTTCCCGCAGCCACTTGCCGACGTTAAAGAAGAACTGGCTTTCCTCAAGCGCATTAAGGGCGGTCGTCTTAATAACCTTAAGTTTGCGATGAAGCAGACCCGCGATACATTCTTACCTCGTTCAAGAAGCGCTTCTCATTCTCGGAGTAACTCAATCCCAAGAACACCAGCCACTGATCCCAGTCGACAAGATAGCTTTGGCACAACGCAGGAACAACAGACGCCACAATCTCGCAGACGTAGCCGAAGCAACCGTTCACGTTCCAACTCTGCGTTGGGTGCCACGACTGTCATGGCTGGTATCATTGCTGGTAGTGTCGCAGGATGGTCTCCGATTGAGCGGAATTATAACGAAGATACGTTAAGGTTCCCGCGTGCGAAGAGCTTGTCGGATATTAAAGACGATAGCGCTGTTTTTGGTCAGGATAAACAGGCAGGTGCACAAGTCTTTACTGCTGAACCAGAGTAAATCGAAGAGAGTCACAGTTCTAAGGGAAGTGACCCTTCGGGATCATCTGGCCACGAACAAGAACCGAGTTCATCTGCCTGAAAAGGCAAAAAATTACCATATTAGAATTTTTTATACCCTCACAAATACCCATCTTATACTGTCGATGCAAGGCGACAGGTTGTTAATACTGTACTATTACTGAGCAACCCTGTGTTCTTTATGTAGATAGTCACACTCGTTATGTTTTTTTGTTTGTTTCCGGCGCCAAGGCGTTCTTCGGGGGTCACTATCATATTTAACTTCGCATATGCACATGGCCGCCGTCATTATTGGCGACAAGGAGTTCTAATTTGGGCGTCCTTTGTTTGTCATTGCTCACCACTAAAAGTTGAAAAGCAATATTCTGTGGCTTGATTGGGATTGCGGAATTTTGAAAGCACATGATTAGGCATGGGATAGCATTGAAGAAAGATAGAAAGATGCCCTGGGACCTAGATGAGGTCCTTCCAGTCGCTACTTAGATGGCGGTTTATATAGATTTGAGATGAAACATGGCGTAATTGATATGCTTTCAATTTATGAATGAAAGCTCGTTTTCTCGGTAACATTAGCTCTGAAAATACATTGCGATGACTTTGAAGTTCGGAGGTCGGACGTCTTGTTGTGAATATAATCCCTATTCAGTGCATAACTAGCTTAAGTCCCCATAATTTCGTGACCAACTGCGAAAACCAACCCGTTGAAGAAGTTGAACAACCTAGATACGAACAAGCACCCTTTGAACCAATTTTATATTCTTGAATTAACTTAGTAATAATTACAGTTGCTGTAGCACACATTCCTCAAAAAGTCATTGCTGAAAGCTGGTCTGGTTGAAGCAGGTATTGATGCCAAGAGTTATGAAATTGCACAATTATCCCGGCATAATTCGGATCATCGCACGCTAATCCGAATTAGACCATCGCCTCCAGACCGAACCTGAACCTCAAACCTCAGTTGACGCTCCCGCCAGCAAACGACTCACTCCACTGCTGTGAAAGCCCCCCAATCCACACCCACCGCGACGCCGTCTCGTTGCGATACAAAATACCTCAATTGACCAAGTCCAGCTCGGCTTGTCAATAGACCCAAGATATACGATGCCTTTAATACGCCCCGCCGCCGCCCTGCGCGTCTTGAAGTCCTCGACCCCATCCGCATCCGCATCGACGAGAACGTCAACTCCTTCCATACTTGCATCCGCACCATCTCAGTCCAGAGCTCTGTCAACTACGGGTCGTCGAGCGGCGGATCATGCTCATGAGGACCACTATGATCCGCCGTCTGGATGGTTGTTTGGAGTGAAGCCCGGGGAGAAGCCGGAGAGGGAGAGCTGGGAATTGATTTACTACTGGGGATTCTGTGGGAGCTTGGCGCTTGCTGTTGTTGCTTATGCTTTCAAGCCGGATACTTCGTGAGTGTTCTAGTTCTCTTTGAATGTGTTTCTTTGGTTTTGAGGTGTTTGTTGGTTGGTGGGATGTTGGAGTTGTGGTCAATTGGTGGGGATATCTGGGAAGATATGGTGGTTGTTGGGGTTCCTCGACATAAGGCTTTGAGTAATGAAGGGAGATATGATTTTGAGACGATCTTTGGCTAATTTATGCTACTATAGGATACAAACTTGGGCCCTAGAGGAGGCTCGAAGACGGTTAGAAGCTGAGGGGATTTTGAAGGAGCCAGAGAGCAAGTGATGGCTGCAGTGTTGTTAGGTGTCTCATGGGGAAAGAAGTATATACATTTTTGAATTTTTGCTTTAAGGCCGTACAGATGCCGTTCGTTTTCCTTTGTCGTGAAAGTGCAAGGGTTGGCTGATAGTCGGGATGCGGATCTAAATGGGGTTCCCGCCCACCATGTTACTATAGAGAAAGATTTTCTCTTGCTTAGAATGAAATTGTTGTTAGCAACAACTTCATGCATAGATTTGATACATGAACTTTCCGGGTTTGCATACCGTGAGATTTTTCTTTCCAATGTTTTTAGGGAGAATCGCTAGATTTGGGGATGAAGTCACTTATATATCCGCTTCAGTAATCATGATACCCCGCTACTGTCTCTGCAAGACCATACAAGTGCAAAAGAGTTCATAAACTGAATTATACTCTATATAATGACATTACACGCTTAGGCGTGCCCCGGTTCCACTATAACACTAGAGTATTATATCCCAAAGATCATAGAAGGCTCTCATAAGCGTCTAATCCGGACTTTCCAGATGATTGTGGCTTTGATGCACCATAGTTTGGAGCAGCGAATGTAGTTTGACTTGTTTGCGGTGGCGCCGTCATAAAAGAGCTAGTATTAGATGCCGAAGGGGGAGGCGGCAACGAAAAGGAATTCTGTGCGCTCATTGCAGGTTTTTGATTAAGTGACATATTAGACATGGAACCACCGAGACTGTTCATTGAGGAAAGAGTATTTGTCGGTGGCGCATTACTGCTAGCCCATATATTTGGTGTCGCTGCTGCTGCCCAGTTCACCGAAGTCTGCTGGTTTTGGAAAGGTTGAGGAGCTTGAGGTTGTAGAGGTGTACTATACAGGTTCATTGGTTGAGCTTGTGGAGGCGGTGAGAATGGTTGTGGTTGCAGTGGTTGAGAAAATTGAGTTGATGAAGGTGTGAGTGCACCGAATTGCGATAGGTCCGGTGTCACTGTTCGAGATGGCTGATTCTGTGGTGGTCTTAGAATGCTACTATTCGGAGATTTCGCCCGTGCTGTTGAAGCGGTTGGGCTTGGAGTTGACCATGAAAATGACTGCGTCTGAGCAGGCGCAGACGGACGAGCAGGGGTGGCCTTGGCAGGTCCATGATCCCATCCCGAATCTATAGGGTTGGTTGATGCACTCCCGCTTGTGCCTTTGACCAGACGTTCGAAATCATCTTCCCCAGATTCTAGGCCACTGATACTAGATGGGAACGTCGTTCCACCAAACGACATGATATCATCCGTCTGGCCTCGAGCGTGGCCGTTAGATCCCGAGAGCTCTTGCAATTTCTTTGTGTGTTCCTGCTCAACTCGCGTGGATAAGATTTTAATAAGGTCCATAAAGGAGTGGAACTGCTTCAAATCTAGTAAGGGACCAAGGCTCATGGCCCATAGAAGCGGCAAAATCTCCGTAGCAACGAAGTCGCTGTCGGCGATGCCTCCAACCTGTCGCAAGACGTTCAATGCCGCTAGAGCAACTGCTGGTTCCTTCGTCTTAATTCCCTTAATTAACGGGACAATCTTCTCTTGCATCGTATATTTATCAAGAGCACCTGTCGTATTTTTCTTAGATGCACTTGCAGTAGCAATGCCATCTAACCCATCATCGTTCGTCCCCTGGTCAGTGGTCCCGCCACAGAGTATTAGGAACGCTTCTAGAGTCCGGACTTTAATACCCAAACTCGAAGTCTTCGTAAAGACTGAAGCAACTACTGGGAAAAGCTCATTCTTAATTGTGCTGAAGTCCAAGACAGGTAATATTATTGGCAGACTTCGAAGCGCTGCGTCGGCAATAGTATGAGTAGGAGATTCAAGAGAAAGATGAATAATAGGCAGAATATCTGTGACGAATTAGAGATGAGATGCCATCGTATGCGGAGTAGCCTTACCATCTTTGAAATCTTTGCCGGAACAATTCGCCCTGACGATTTGTATATGCTCCAGTAATACCATTAGACCAGCTTCCTTGGTGGGATCCCGTTCAGGAGGGGTCTTAGAATTAGCGGGCGGTAAGAAGATCTCCTTTAGACGTGGGATAATCTTCTCCGTAAATGCTCGTCGGGTGGATTGTAGAAGTTCTACAATTTTAAAAATGTTTTGCAATATTAATGCCAAGAGCTCCCGATCTTTCATCTCTTCAAGCAATGCCGGCAGGACTTTCTTTTCAAGCACTGACCTTGGAAACGATGGTAACACCCTCACCAGGCCACGCATAAACTGAGCCTTCTCATTTGGCGTTTTGGCTGGGAGTGCGTCAAGGAAACGTATGGTAGATATGAGTATATTATCAAAATAAGCGCTTTGTTGAAACTCCTTGGCATTCATCCTCTGAGCAGGCCGTCTCGTGATAAGACGAGGTAGTACCTCACTGGTTAAGTCTTTAGGAAGAGGCCGCGAGGAGAGGAAGCCATTGCCAACGGATGGAATTGTAGATGAGGATGCGAATAATCTCTTATAAGTGCTTATGCTTGAATTGGCTTGCAACGGCGAAGTATGAGGTGAGTTGTATAAAGCTATTATCAACAATCCCAAGGAAAACATATCCGCCGAGGTATTTAGATTAGTATCGAGAACAAAGTCAGGCGAGCAATAGTCTAAGTTCATCTGTACAGAACGAGGTATTCGAGGATCGATATTTAGGACCTCACCAAGAGAAATAGGTGCCACGGACGTTGCAATACTGGAATTGTCAGGAGGGCTTGCGAAACTTAGCCCGCCAACTTTCCAATCAGACTGCACGCTGTCAGTTCTATAATTTCAATCATCTAGTAGTATATTCGCACCTTTGCATTAATGTATATTGCATCTGGGGTCAGATTCGCATGTACCAAACCAGCATTATCATGTAAAAACTCCAGAGCTTTGCTGACCTGCAATAGACCTTTCTGTATTTCCAATTCATCTATCTCAATCTCCCGTCTCCTCTTCCGTCCCTCGCTATCTTCGACGACATATCTACTTGACCTCCCTCCAACCCCAGTTGCTCTCTCTTCCTCATCTTTTTCCTGGAGTAATCCTGTCAAAGAAGCTGTGACGGGTTCTGTAGCAAACTGTAAACCGCCATTCCTTGTATCTTCTACTGGCTCAACCAATTCCAATATATTAGGGTGCCGTAGCCTAGCCAATGATGAAGCTTCCTTTTTTAATCTCTCTACAACTTCCTCTGCAGCCCTTTTTATAGAAGCCGCGCTCGATCGCCCTAAGGAGCTGGAGTGCGAATCTAGAGACTTGCGATCAAACACGAACACCGATGCGGCCTTCCCAGTGGACTTCTTCTTTGCATCATATATTTTCCACGGACCGGAGGTAGAATGTGGTGTAGGTGATACGGTATAATTCGAATTAATGTTCGAGGAGAACGACTTCAGTGCAGAACTAAACATGACTGCAGATCAGCTATATCGTGCCACGATTGTGCCTCCAAAGGAGTATCGTGAGTTATTCCCGCATCTGAATGAGCTAAGTTAATGACGTAAAGCATGCAAAGGTATATCAATCAAAGAGTCCTATCCAACACATGCACTGTATTAGAAAATTGGGGCAATATAAATCAGTGTATTGTCAGATCTTAGGCATGCTTTCACGGATACATGTGACGGATTTGGTTACTGTACGGACTGGTGGCCTTTCTCGCAAGGCTCCCACTAATATTTCCAAGCATCAGGGAGCCTACAGTACTCGCTTAGAAGCGCATTTCATCGCTCCAGGGTCCTCCGGAGCCGGAGGCTAGGATGTCTAGAGCTGATTTATTATTGACTTATTTTCTGGGGTATAAGTACCATAAGCGGGTGAGCAATTTCTCTTGTGCCATAGTCATTCAGTTGTGAGTGTGACTCGTGCCTGGGTTTCTGTTCACCAAAATGCTTCGTCAATTGCTTCCACGAAGCTCTCACAGCAGACAGCTGGCCCCAAAGTTTGTAGCGGCTTGGGGTTACCAAAGATCGTACAGTCAAGCTGCGAAGCTCCGGGAAATTGACCCCTCGACATTGACAATTGAGAAGACTGTGAAACCCAAAGCACTTACTCCCCCAAATGAATTGGTATTCGGCAGGACTTTCACAGGTTTGATTAATATCAAAAGATTAGGCTGTACACCACCACTAATTGATACGTAGACCATATGCTCGCTATAGAATGGGATGCATCAGAAGGATGGAGATCTGCGAAAATAACACCATATCAAAATCTGTCTCTTGACCCCTCTAGTTGCGTCTTCCATTATGCATTTGAGTGTTTCGAGGGCATGAAAGCATATAAAGATAGCAAGGGCCAAGTAAGGCTCTTTCGACCGGCAAAGAACATGGCCAGAATGAACAAATCTTCTGCAAGAATTGCGTTGCCCACTTTTGATGGCGATGCGATGATTAACCTCATTGGCAAATTCGCGACTCTAGAAGAACGATTTATCCCCGATGCTCGAGGTTTCTCTCTATACCTGCGCCCAACAATGATTGGAACCCAAAAGACTCTTGGAGTTGGACCGCCTGGATCTGCTCTTCTATACGTCATTGCTTCTCCAGTTGGACCATATTACCCAACGGGCTTTAAGGCTGTATCATTAGAAGCCACAGACTACGCCGTTAGAGCTTGGCCAGGTGGTGTAGGTGACAAGAAACTGGGCGCCAATTATGCCCCATGCATAGTACCTCAACTAGAGGCAGCAAAGCGTGGTTTCCAGCAGAATTTATGGCTTTTTGGCAAGGAAGAGTTCGTAACGGAAGTTGGCACAATGAATATGTTCGTGGCATTAAAGGACATGACTACTGGTCAGAAGGAGTTGGTTACGGCCCCACTAGATGGAACGATCCTTGAGGGTGTGACTCGGGATTCAGTACTGGCGCTGGCCCGCGAGAAGCTCGAACCGGAAGGTTGGAAGATCTCTGAGCGTAAGTACACGATGCTGGAGCTGGCAGATGCGGCTAGAGAAGGAAGGTTACTAGAGGCCTTTGGTGCTGGAACAGCGGCTATAGTGAGTCCTATCAGGAATATCTCCTGGAAGGGTGAGCTGGTGTCATGTGGGCTTAAGCCGAACGAGGAGGCCGGTGAGATAGCTACAAAAATGAAGGAATGGATTGAGGCACGACAGTACGGCGACGAAGAACATGAGTGGAGCTATGTTGTCCCAAAGGAGATATAGATATGTATATACTTTGATTACGAATTTTGTGAGAAATTTAGCGTAGAACAATCTAATTCTAGAGGCCACTGGCTCTGTATTGTGTGTTATTTGTGCGCGTGAATCAATTTTACAATAGGAGATCGCAGCACTAAGCTTATTATTATTGTTGTTGTTGTTATTGTGCAAGGGCTTTCTGCATTGTTATCCAGCATATTGAGTGATTCGGCGTAGCTATTGATGACCACAATGGCCAGAGACGGTTGCTTCTCAGGACCAATCAGCCCGCGGGTTTCCGGCATTGTGTCAAGCACGGACAACAATGACTGGACAGGATCCGCGGAACTCGCGTTTAACACTAGTAAGCCAGCTATTATTGGTCCATTGTCGCGCGACATTTCCGATAACCCATGCTCTTTTCAGCTTACCTCGAGCCAGGGGGTCACCTTATTGTCGTTGATTTTGCAGCGCGTTGTCAAAGCTCTTTGTGCGTCGCGACCAGCACTTTTAATCCTCCTCCTACCTTCTTTCTCACTTCCATTTCTCTTTCAACGTTTCTCCATCCCATTGGAAACACAATTTTCAGACTCGACATCTCCACACTTGCATTTCACTTCCTCAATTCATCTCTTCACTCACGCAGATTATATCTATCAAGGTTCGCGCAAACAAGAGGTTCAACATGCCTCCAAAAGCTGCTGCTGCTGCTGCTGCTGCGCGCGGCAAGAGAAAGGTCTCCGTGGAGACCGAGAGTACCGTGGCTAAGTCTACAACGACGAAGTCAGGAAGCGCGTCCACTACGACAAATACCTCTGTTGATGAGGCAAAATCTGCACCACCTGCCGGCAAGAAGCGAAAAGCCGCTGATACCGAAGATGATGCCCCCAAGGGAAAGAAAGCTAAAACCGTGACTGTAAGTTCCATACTGGTTTATCTTACGCGTAATTTTCACTGACCACTGCTCTGAAGAAGGCTCCTACTGCTACGAAAAAGGCTACCGCTCCAAAGAAGGCTGCTCCTAAAGCTGCTCCCAAAACTACTTCTAAAACTACTTCCAAAGCTGCTTCTAAAGCTGCTCCCAAGACTGCCGCTCCAAAGGCCGCTCCTAAGAAGAAAGCTGCGCCCAAGAAGCCAACCAAGAAACCTGCCCCGAAGAAAGCTGTAGAGAAGGAAGCTGAAGTTGAAGAACAGCAAGAGGGCGATAAAGAAGCTGTACCTGTAAGTATATCTAGCTTATGTTTAGCGAAGAGAGATGCTCAATTTTACTAGGCCGAAGCTGCGGAGGCTGAAGAAGAGGAACCTAAGCAGGTCAAGCCAAAGCCTGCACCAAAAAAGGCCGCTCCCAAGAAGGTCGCTCCTAAGAAAGTTGTACCAGATATCAACTCCCCTCCCGCGAAGATCCTAGATATCTATGTCTTCGGCGAAGGAACTGCTGGTGAATTAGGACTTGGTGCTGTCAAGTACGATGGCAAGAAACCAATTGATGTCAAGCGCCCTCGAATTAATGAGAAACTTTCAGCTTCAAAGGTTGGAGTCGTTCAAGTTGCTGTTGGTGGCATGCATTGTGCTGCTCTCACCCATGATAACAAGATCTTGACCTGGGGAGTGAATGACCAGGGTGCTCTTGGTCGCGAAACACCAAATTTGGGCAAAATGAAGGAGATCAATCCAGAAAAGGATGATGACGACGATGATTCCGACAGTGATGATGAAGATACCGGTTTGAACCCTCTGGAGGCAGAGCCTCATGAAGTCGACCCCAAGCACTTCCCTGAAGGTACACGGTTCGCTCATCTAGCCACAAGTGACAGCGCTACCTTTGCTCTTACTACTGATGGTCTTGTCTATGGTTGGGGTACATTCCGAGTAGGTTTTCTTGGTGGTTTGATATGGCTCATTGATTAACAGCTGTTACAGGGTAATGACGGTATTCTCGGCTTCAGACAAGGTATCAGATCGCAAACAACTCCAATGCTCATTCCTGAGCTGAAGGATATTGTTACATTGGAAACTGGTACCAACCATGTTCTGGCAGTTGATAAAAAAGGCAAAGTCTTTGGATGGGGAGCTGGAGAGCAAAACCAGCTCGCTCGTCGTGTAGTTTCCCGCACTGCCACTGGTGCCCTTATTCCTCGTGAATTTGGACTCCAACGAAAGACTATTAAAGCCATCGGATGCGGTGATTATCACAGCTTTGCTATTGATAACAAAAACAATGTTTACGCATGGGGTTTGAACACTTTCGGTCAAACGGGTATCCCCAAAGATGGCGAAGATGAGAATACTATTGCCGTACCAACATTGGTAAAGAATCTTAAGCAACTCACGATAAAACAAATCAACGGTGGTGCTCACCACACTCTCGCTTGCACTGAAGAGGGCAAAGTCCTTGTCTGGGGTAGAATTGATAATGCCCAGGGCGGTATGCCAATCGATAAATTCAACAAAGACGATCTGTTTATGGATGAACATGGCAAGCCGCGTTATTTGCTGAAGCCTGCTGTGGTTGAAGGTATCGAGGGCGCTGGAGTCCAGGTTTCAGCTGCTACTGATTCTTGCTTGGTTGTGACCAATAGTGGAAAGGCGTATTCATGGGGCTTCAGCGGCAATTACCAAACCGGTCAGGGCACTACAGATGATATTGTCGAAGCTACACCTATTGAGAATAGTGCTGTTAAAGGCAAGAAGATCGTTTTTGCAGGCGCCGGAGGTCAGTTCTCAGTTCTGGCCGGCGAACATGAAGATACGTCCATGACGAACGGTGTCTAAATTGAAATACACCTAGAACATGCTCGTATTTCCAAGCAATGAGATGGAGGGTATCTCTCCCTTTCTATGATGTCATGAGCCGAAGTGGCATTGAATCTATGGACCACTCACATATTGATATTTACCTGAAAACAAACTCTCCATTGTTTTCCCGCTGTCTCTCAATGGACCCTATATTCGGAGTTCATGAGAGATGCAATTTCTCTGTATAATGATTTTACTCGAGAGAACGAGATGAGATGAAAAAAGCATATGGGTAGGAACTGGAGCATCTGGGTTGCATGGGTGATGAATGCATGGCGCGGTCCTCTCCCTTGTTTTTATGCAGAAGCAGCAACAGTGGAAAGCTGCTCCTCTCCCCTCTCCTCTTTTTGTGCATCTCTCAAATAGATAATTCGGGGTGGCACCTTTGCTATTTGCTTTTGTTTTAACCGTTATGCGTTTGTTCCCAAAACATTTTATGCGGTTTCTTGTTCTCTTGCAATTTTCATGCATGCTACAACAGGGTCAAAAAGCGAAGGAAGTCGAATTTTGAAGCGTGTTTTATATTTGCCAAAAAATGGGAATAGATATTGAAAGATAATGCAGCCTTCTGTACACGGCAGAGGAGGGGGTGAAATTATGGCACATCTAACTAATAAAGAGAACTGTTTTAAGCAAAATGCTTCACATTCCATTAAACTTTTTCTAATTACATGGTGAACCTCATGCTATCCAATATTACCATGAGTTAATACAAGACGTTCCTTCAAGGAAGAAAAGGTTGATGGACTAATTTCATCGTTCCCCTTCCAGATCAAGTAGACACTAATATGGATGGACGAGAAAGCGTAGGAAATTATAGGACAGGAGCACTCTCGATCTTACCCCCACACTCACCGAATCCTACTAAAGCCCCATCTTCACTTCCACACACACCACGAATGGTGATGGTATCACCATCCTTAAGGAACTTCCGGACATCCATACCGGCCAGCATCAGCTCCTTCTTCCCGTTCTGTGTCATCTCGAGCAAACTGCCTAGATCGTTTGAGCCTGTTCCTGAGATCGTACCTGAGCCGAGCAAGTCACCCGTGTTCATGGGACAGCCGCCAATGCTGTGGTGGGCAATCATCTGGTTAAAGCTCCATAGCAGGTTCTTGCCCGAGACTCGAGAGATGGTGGTCGTAGCGTCGGTGTCTGTGGTGAGGTCAACCTGGAGCTGGATGTCGAAGACGGTATCCTTGCGTTCCTCGCGCAGGTACGGTAAGAGCTCTGTGTCATTAGGTAGGGGGGTAGTTCGGAAGGGTTCAAGAGCGTCTGCGAGGACAACCCACGGGCTGATTGTAGATGCGAAGTTCTTAGCGTTGAATGGACCAAGAGGGACGTACTCCCAGGCCTGGATGTCTCGGGCACTCCAATCATTGAGGAGTACATAGCCAAAGATGGCGTCTTCGGCCTCCTGGCCGACGCGGATAGGTTTGCCCTGAGGATTGCCCTTGCATAGGAGGCAGCCGAGCTCGAGCTCAATATCTAGTTTCCGGCAGGGGCTAAAGACTGGAGCCTTAGGGTCGGCGGTAGGATCTAAGAGAATTTGCCCATTAGGTCGCACAATTGGTGTGCCAGATACGACGATAGATGAGGCTCGCCCGTGGTAGCCCACGGGTAGATGCTTGTAATTGGGTTGAAGGGCATTTGCTGGTCCACGGAACATGACACCGACGTTAGTAGCATGGTTGATTCCGGCGTAGAAGTCTGTGTAGTCGCCAATTTGCATAGGTAGATGCGTCTTAAAGTCCGACTTGGCTATCAAAGCTGTCTTCTGGAGCTCGGCGTTGTCTTTGAGGAGTTCTGGATGTGAGGTGGAAGCACTGAGGATGTCCTGGAGGTAGGCTCGAACTTCGCGGTGCAGGGGCCGGCCCAATGCGGCGAAGGCGTTAAGAGTAGGTTGGGAGAAGACGTCGAGGTGGGAGGAGATGGAAGACAGCTTTGAGAAGCCATTGCCTTTGGCAAAAGCCTGAAGATCAAGGACATGGTCGCCAATGGCAACAGCTGGGCGTTTTACATCTCTGTTGTCGCGGCTGGTGATGATACTAAAAGGAATATTGGCGAGAGAGAAATCGCTCTTAGGTGGGATTGGCACCCAAGACTGCAGAGGTGCCATAGTGCTGGAGAATGGTCTTGAAGAGGTGTAGTGGTGATAATAATAGCTTGCACCGAATCTGTCAAGCTTGTGCAGTCTATAAAGTCTCTGTACTCTGAAGGAGAAGAGAAAGGATGAAGTAGAGAAAGCTGTTGAAGTAATAGAGAGCATTTGCAGAGCTCCTCCGGCACGAGGAGCTCTGTGGAAAGGAAGTTCCTGGCATCTAAGGAGGGGCGAATGAACGGTCCGGGACGGGTGGAGGCGGGGGAGGAGGGGAGGGGAGGGGATTTCGCGCTGGGATCCAGCATGCGCGGGCTCGTTCCGCGCTGGAGGAGCTGGGGGCGGAACTCTGGCCGGGCGAAGCAGACTGGTTGTGCTGCACCACGTCCAGTCAGAGGCACAAGGCTCTGCAGGTCTCTGGGCCTGTCTCTCTTTCCGCGTATAAACAAAACCTGTTCAGTACGGAGTAGCAACATGTTCCTTCTCGACTCGTGCTCTTGTATTTCGGTACATCCTCCGCTCTCACCCAATCAGTTCCTCTCTAAGATTGATTACTATCATAGCCGAGGCACCGCCGTATGGGACTGGACCAGACCCTGCAAGAATGGAGGTTGATGCCTCATCTACCGCATATACTTTCTCGACTTCTTGCAAGCTGAATCTGCGGAACCACGGCGCAATTGCTGCTCGTCTGCTGGTGGCGTCCACGCCCTATGAGGTAACATCTGGGGGTGCAAGCACTGGATCGGGTTGTTATGTATATAGAAGGGGTCGAAAGAAGGATGAATGGATGCGTTTCTCCATAAACTCTTCATAAGCTCTCCTTTTGTCTCTTTCCACGTCTCTTCTACGCTAGAAATCCCGAGAGTGCTTTCTCCATTTCCTTCCACACTGTCGGCTTTGGGATTTCTCTTTTTAAAGTATTCTAACTTTAAGCCGCTGTTGTAACCTAGAGTGGCAGGGTCTTGCATCCGCATCATTGATCCACAGTGAAACATGGCTGTTCTCTCGCGCATATCGTCGGATGCTGCGGCTTTCCAACCCGCTGTAGGCTTCATCTTTCTGGCCATCATATTTGTGGTTATCAAATACCTATACCACACAGACACGCCAAAAATAAAAAACCTTCCCGAGGTTCCTGGTCTTCCTCTATTCGGCAGCTTGTTGAAGTTCGGCGAGAATCATGCCCTTGTTGCTCAGAAACTCGCCGAGAAGTACGGTCCTGTCTTCCAAGTCCGGTTAGGAAATCGAGTATGTCGTGATTAAATCACATATTCCTAAAAGGGAAAAGTAACGTATACTGATCGTAGATATTATAGCGCATCGTCTTTGCCAACACTTTTGACTCTGTCAAGCAGTTGTGGATTACCAACCAAGCTGCCTTGATCTCACGTCCGACCCTCCATACCTTCCACAAGGTTGTCTCCACTTCTCAAGGCTTCACAATCGGCACTTCGCCATGGGACGAATCCTGTAAGCAGCGTCGTAAAGCTGCTGCAACCGCCTTGAATCGTCCTGCTGTTCAATCATACATGCCCATTATCGATCTCGAAGCCGTTGTCTCAATTAAAGAGTTGCTTGAAGACAGCAAGGACGGCACAGTAGACATCAACCCAATTGCCTATTTTCAGAGATTCGCCCTCAACACCTCATTGACTCTTAATTATGGTATTAGAATCGATGGTGGCATCAATGACGCATTGCTGAAGGAGATTTGCGACGTTGAGCGTGCCATTAGTTTGTTCAGATCCACAAGCAACAACTGGCAAGATTACGTCCCTCTCCTCCGGTTGCTCCCCAACTCGAACAAAGATGCAATCGAGTACAGAGCTAGAAGAGATAGGTACCTTACTTTCCTGTTAAACAAGCTCAAGGAACAGATCAAGGCGGGCACAGACAAGCCATGCATTACTGGAAACATTTTGAAAGACCCTGAGGCTAAACTGAATGAACGTAAGTAGTTATATTATATGTAAACTAAACCCATGTCTACCATGAACAGATACTAATTCTGCATGTTTCTAACAGAGGAAATCAAATCCATCTGCTTAACAATGGTATCTGCTGGCCTAGATACCGTACCGGCTAATTTAATTATGGGTTTGGCTTACCTTTCCTCGGACCATGGACAAGAAATCCAGGAGCGCGCTTACGAGGAGATCATGAAAGTATATCCTGATGGCGACGCCTGGGAGCGCTGCCTCATTGAGGAGAAGGTGCCTTACGTCACTGCAATTGTCCGCGAAGTTCTGCGCTTCTTTACTGTCATTCCTATCTGCTTGCCACGAACCAGCGTCAAGGATATTCAGTATAAGGATGCCATCATCCCAGCAGGAACAACCTTTTACATGGTGTGTCTCCCAGTTCCGTTCTCACTTTTCTTACATTTTCAATTATCTTTACCAAGTTGGATCTTTCGACTGACTCTTTTGCCTCTTCTAAGAACGCCTATGCAGCCGATTATGACCCGGATCATTTCAAAGATCCGTATACTTTCTCTGTTGAACGATATCTCCATAATCCTGAAGGTGCTGGAACACCTCATTATGCTTATGGCGCCGGCTTGCGCATGTGTGCTGGCTCACACCTTGCCAACCGTGAACTTTACACGGCTTTCATTCGTCTGATCACTGCTTTCCATATCGTGCCACCTAAGGATCCTAAAGACAGACCAGTTTTGGATGGCCTGGGATATAATGCTATTCCAACTGCCTTGGTCGCTGATGCAAAGCCTTTCAAGTGTGGTTTCAAACCACGCAATAAGGCGTTGCTAGAGAAGTGGCTGCGTGAGGGAGAGCAGAGAACGATGCATCTGAACGATACAGGGATATTAAGTAATGACTGGTAAATCCTCTCTTTTTTGGGTACCATTTCCGGTTTGAGTATATATCTGTCATCACCTCTTTTTTTATTTGGCATATGTACCCCTGTCGGTGTATATAGTGTGCAGCCGTATATTCTGGCGCAAGGCGAACATTTGGGAAAGCTAAAACCTCAATCAAGAAGTAAATATTGAAAAGACATTAAGTGGCATCATGGTATCTGAAAAATACATTATCGTACTGTGGTATCCAAGAAACTTTGCCGCACCAGAAGCACAAACACGTCTGGAGGTAGGATTCTCTGCAAGAAAACCAACTCGACGAGCAAAACGATCCCCAGATTCTCCAGCCTTCCTGGCTTTTAAATCTTAGTTCCCAAACCCCCACATCGGATGTAACGCGGAACAAGGACGCCACATTCCATTATACCTCCCAATACCCGCTCCGGAAAGGACTCTTGTCCCTCCCAATCCGTTCTCTATTTCCCCGTGTCCCGCACACCCGGAACGGAGCCCATAGGAATAACACCAAAAAAAGGCCAAAAAAGAGATCACTTTTCATTCTAAAATAGATCCCTCAACTGCCGGTAGAGCTCCTCATCGCCCCCGAAAACATTGGACCCAATTCCGGAGAAATCTCCATCCCCCGTAATCCCAACGTACTCTCCGTTCCCACTTGCGGAACCGTTCACGCCCACACTTCCAAGCGCTGCCTCGAATAAACTCGTCATCTCATGGCTCATCTGGAACCCGTTCATCGGCGAGTTTCCTTTGCCGTTGTTGCTCCCATTGGTCATCGCGTGTGATGCCGTCTGGTGTGGTGGTTGTTGGGCATTCCCGAATCCCGGAGTCCCTCCTAAGCTCGAGATTTCGTGTCCCGCGAGACCCGCCATTGCGAGGGCTGCGGAGGAATGTGGATCTTCTGGATCAACGCCTGCTACACCTGAGGCAGGCGTACCATTCACGCCGCCGTTTAGATGGATCCCTTCTTGGGAGAGACCAAGTTTGGGGGCAATGGCCTTGAGGCCCTTAATGGTCTTCCATAACCGTTTGCTAACGTATGATTTATTGCTGAAGCCTTTGATGAGATCGAGTGCCATGTAGAATTCATCACGGCAAACGGCGCTGAACTGTACGGGCGCGTGACAGCTTGCTAAGAAGAGGACTGCAAGGGCAGAGATTAAGAAGTAGTTGAAGCAGACCTTCTGAGTAGTATAAATATCAGTGGTCTGATTGAGATGGGTGAGAGCGCGAATAGAGTCCTTGGCTAGCTCGACTACGGTGTTGGCGTAGCTAGGGTGCTCTTGGATGGAGCTTGCACTGTGGAGGACGGGGCGGTAGATGTGAATGCGCATTTGATTTGCGCGAAGGTAGAGGAGAATTTGAAGACGGTGGATTGAGCGGGAGGATGTCTCTGGGGATGCCAAGGTTGGAAGCTGAAGACTGGGTGGAAGGGCTTTCTGCCATTGAACTACTTGGTAGTCGAGATAGTTGATTTCTTCTATGTTTAGGATAGGGTTGGGGTGACCTGACAGAGCGCCTACAGAACGCCAGACTTTAGAGCCAATGCGTGAATAGGTAATCATTGAATTCAGATACGGAACCTTGTGGACCTTGTTTTGTCATGTTAATATGAGTGTCAGTAGTTGGGATATAGTAATGGAACTTACGGGTTCTGGTAACGTTGGATCAATATCAGCATCTTGTAAGGCGAATGGTAGTCCTGTTCCGAAACTCCATCTCCGATCAAGAACATAAATTGCCCAGAATAGTCGAAGAGCATCGGCCCTTTCTTCTTCGTCCGGAAACATCCTGAATAAGGAATCCCTTCGATGTAACCCTAGTTCTATGCACATTCGAGCAGCTTGGCCAATTATTCGCCAAGCTAGAGCCTCTTCATCGCTGAAGAAGTGAAATATAGCCTAAAGTTCAATTAGACGGACATTCTCCAGAAATTTGGAACAATCATATAATATAAAAGCTTAGACAAGCTTTGATACAGCTATATGACTCGCCACTCAGCAAAGGTATTAACTTACCACGAGTGCAATCAATGGAAGTGTCCTAATATCGACGGACTCAGCATGCATTGCATCGTCTCCAGCCTTCTTCACATTGTCATAGAGTTGATATGCAAGCTCGCTTTGGCCATCACCTTCCAAAAGACACATAATTGCCAGAATCATCTTCAGAATACAGGTCTGCCGATCGTTGACCCCTTTATTCTGCGCATTCGGGTTGGCGAGACCTGATCTCAACGCAGCATCCATGAAGTCGAACAGATTCTTTCCATGCAGTATCAATCGATCTATATTTAGTATTGGATGCATGAGACCCATCTCATCTTCATATGCGCGACAGAGCCGAACCATCTCTTCCTTGGTGAATTGCCATATCGGATCTCTGCCATTCGGCTTACCGTTCATTATGAGCGGAGGTAGCATTCGTGGAGGAGATCCCTGAGGAGTCACATCCTGTGTATTCACTCCATCATCGGGCGCATCTGCCAGTCCGGTGTAACCCATGTTGTTTAAGGTGTTTTTAGCAACATCAAGATTGAAGGCCGAGCTGGTAGGGCCGCGGAACTGCGGTGTTCTGGGGCCTGTCCGATATCTATGCAGCGGCGACATGGACGGCGCAGGAGGTTGAGACATTGACATCGATCTTTCAGATAAGTTTTGGTAGGCCATTTCCTCCCCTGCGGCGCGAAGAGAATTAAGGTTTGCATAGAGATTGTCCACTTGCTCTTGGAGAGAGACAAGCTTGGCATTCATTTGCTTGAACTCCTCGGACTCCTTGAAACTGCTCGAACAGCAGTTGGGCGCATATTGGCATTCGAGCTTGAGATTTCCGCATCGTTGACATGGTGTATTGCCGTTACATTTGATCTTGCGACGCTTACATTCATTGCTATAGCATTATTAGCGGCGCTTCATTGGAATGGTGTCAACTAGATCAAAGCGAGGCCGACGCAGCGCTTACGAGAGCGCATTAATCTGAATTCCCTCAAAGATCAATTCGAAATTGCTTTGCATACCAAGCGATGGAAATATATCTAGTCCTCTTTGCCCTCGTCTGTGGTGCTCCATTGGTATTCGCTTCACCCTCGGCCTTCCTCTTCGCGTTCGCATCATTCACGACATTCCCCGTATCTGCCGGCGAAGCGGTGCTTGCATTGGAGGATTGGCGCTGCTGCTGAACAGACATATCAATACTTCCAAGCACCGCGATAGGTGACGTAGCCAGATAATTCAGATCTGTAACCTGGTCTTCCAGTATGTTCATAGTCACACTGCGGAATTATAGAGGATTCCAGTCGCTGAATTGCGGTCAGAAAGGCGGATCTTGCGCCGGGCTTTTTGGAGACGAAAATGAAAAAGCGGGGGTGCGACCCACGGAGAACTTGGCACGTGACTCTGGGGTTGCGGAGATGTGCGGGATGTCTTCCGGGATAATATTATCGCTTGGCTCGAGTCGTCGTATTATCACGCAGGTTGTCTGCAGAAAAACAATTCCATTGTGTTTCGTGTGTAACAGCAACAGAGACTCATGTCCGTCTCCGAACGGGCTAGATCCGAGTTTACAATGCTACAACTCGGACATAAACGAGATGTATGGCTTCAGCCAGCTCAATGCTCAATTAGTCAGACCGGTAAGGTTGCAGAACTACAGTGTGGGTTGATACATTTTTAAATTATCTCGAATAAGTAATAATTGTATATCTCATAATGATGCGTGAGCTTATATAGCTCTCCCTAATATCACCTTAAAAGGTTTCCTGGTCTGAATACCTACGAGGGTAGACAGTTTGAGTAAGGGTCTAAAGTCCTTTTATGATTTTAGTAGGGTTTAGTTAAGTTAGTCAATTCGACGGCCAAAAGTTCATATTTAGCCAAACAGGATCAAGGTAAAACTACCAGCTTGACATACAGTATTCCATATCTAACTCCCCTAATATGTGAACCTAAACTCAGGGTGGTCGTCTCCCATATTATCAAGGTCTGCACCTTCCTCAGTGTACCTATAATCTCTCTCGCCGAGATTCCTCTTCTTATTCTCCCTATATAATCCGAAGAAAAATACAGTACACATAGAGCCACATAGCACGAGAAGAGCCAAACTCGTCCCATATCCAGCGACATAGCGTGGTGCTTGGTTAGTAATGAAAATATTAGAGGCGATGAGCCCTCCAGAATTTCCGAAGCCGATTTGCATCGCAGTTGCCACAGAGCGCTTGTAATGACCGGACACGTTCTGTAATGCCGTGTTAGTAAGTGGGATATTGGACAATCATGTGTAGATGGGCTTACGTTGTTTAGCCAAACCCATGTAATAGGTTGGCAGATGTTCGAACCGCCCACGACAAAGAAACAAGCCATGTACTTCACACCCACTGAAAGATGTTGTTGACACAGCAGGAGAGTATACCCAATAATTGAAATTCCCAGGCCAAGAAGAGTAAAGCCATACCGGTGTTTGAGTTTATCTGCACACCACGCCATACTCATGGCAAGAAATGCTGCCACGATCCAAATAGGGATACTCCTGACTTGGCTCTCCTCGGCAGTATAGCCCATCTCGTTGATAATGGTGGGGATAAAAAAGCTGGCTGCGTAACCTGTATTTACAATACCTAGGTACATGACAACACCGACATAGACTTTCCAATCAGAAAATATGCGCTTTGCAGCACGCTTATCGAAGTGATCCATCTTTGCTGGACCAACATCACGAGTAAGGCGCCTGAGCATGAGTTGTTTCTCTTCCGGAGTAAGCCAGGTAGCTTGTTCTGGCCAGTCGACTACTATAGGTTTGAACAGGACGGCGATCACAACAGTCAGGAGGCCTTCCATGATAAAGATCCAGCGCCAGCCTAAGAGGTTTATTAGTATGACTTTCTGGTAGACTACTCCTTATTTAGGTTGTCATGACTTACCGCCATACCCCCCGATACCATCCATCTTTGCGAGAGCATATGCAAGCAGTCCTCCAAATGCACCGGCGAGTGTGCTAGCACAGAAAAACATAGAGATACGCCATTGCAGTTCGTGTCTCTTGTAATACATAGCTATCACGTATACTCCTCCAGGAACTAAACCTGCCTCGGCGATACCTATGAGAAAGCGTAAGGCGACAAGGGACGCAAAGTTCTTGACTACTCCCTCACAGATGGTGAGGACTCCCCATGCAAACATGATAGAGCAAAGCCAAGTAGATGGTTTGAGCTTTCTTAGGACAATGTTGGAAGGGATTTCACAAAGGATGTACCTTATCTTATAATCAGATGAAGTTCTTTCTGTATATATATTTACGAGAAGAAAGCAGTTTGGGGAGGATGGCATGAGACATACGGGATGAAGAAGATAAAGAGGGCAATATTGTACTGTTGTCCTTCCATATGCAAGTCGGTTGTCAGACCTTGGATCTTTGCATTCCCAATATTGACTCGGTCCAGGAATGCCATGAGAAAGAGCACGAATAAGGGAGGTACGATGTGAAGATCCATTTTCCAGAGAAGTTTTCTCTCAGCGACAGGATCAATGACATAGTTAGGATCATCGAAGGACTTTTCAAGATCATTGTTGACATCAACAGACTCATGTTGGGTGACTTCGGTCTTCTCATCCTGGACCGCGTCGACTGGCACAGTTGGACCGCTCATGGTTGCAGTATAAGATGCTTTCAGGACGAAATGAAGATGGCAAGGGCAGTCCTGGTAAGCAAGAGTAGAGTCAAAAAAGGGGCCCCTAACATGGGCATGAACTCATGGAGGGGAGCGGAGATTAATATACATCTTCATCACTATATCAGAACACCTTTAATTTGCTGATCTCTGAGTGACTGAGCTGCCATCCCAGTATTTGGAAATCTTCCTTGTTGGCCCCTAGGTCTCAACGGAAGGGGGTAGTCCGGAGGCTTGCTCGATAACAGAACGGCACTAATCCACGGCACTTAGTCCACGACATCTTGATGGAATCATTCGTGGAGGTTGATCGTGGGCCTAGCTGACGACGACATCAAGCCCAGTAACAGGCATGGAGAAATTCCGCAGTCCCTCCAGACTCGCCTGCAGGCGAACGGCCCTACCAGGAGTTAGGCTCGGGAGATAATGACGGGGCCCCTTTGCGGATCGTGGGGTGCGGGGTCTCCAGGCGGTTAGCGAGTCTTTGCCTAGCTCCATCGTTCGCAAACATTGATGGATATGCCTGTGGCGGAGATCACAGACGATACCACTTGGCATCTGGGGAATTATACCGCTGGAATGGGACGGAGCCCTATTGTAGATTAGTGGCGCTGGATTGGCATCTAGACTCGTGAAAATGGAGCGGAATTTCAGTGTGAAGTATTGTAACAGCTTGTTGAGCAATGATTGACCATCAATGAAACGGAGCAAAGCTTTTCGCATTCATTACAACTTCGCTGCCAGATCTGTTGACATTTCATGCAGCTTTCCCTTGAAAGTCTTCTTCATCCTATCCTCTGTAATCCAGAACGACTTCGGGAACCAACTATCCAGATCCGCCGTCTGCACTTTTTCCTTATTCGCAATCATATTTTCCACTAATGCTCTCGCACATAGCAAGCAGAGCACCATTCCGTGGCCTTGGAAGCTAGCTGATATCCACAGTCCTTTTTCACGAGGAACTTCCCCAACAAACGGCAGACCATCACAGCTGTAGCCCATTATTCCGGTCCATTCTTTCCGAACTCTTCCCTCAGGGTGATCAGATCCCCAGCTCTTGCCGAAAAACCGTGGCGTAGTTTCATGGAGATAAGTGGATATTTCAGGGCATATAGCAGTATCGTCACAGGTACCATACTGCCCTGTTCCTTCATCTGGCGCTTTGGTGAGCCCGCCGCCTATGACAATATCACCTGCGAAAGTGCTGCCATTGGGGCGAGGTATCATATACTCATAACCCATATTGTAGATGAACGAGTATGTGGTTTGCAACCCCTCAGGAGGCATGTTAGAACCGGGCCGATGCGCTGTGATTTGCCCACGGAGAGGAACTATAACCTTGTGAAATTTCTTGTGAATGTAACCAGTATACCCATTAGTCGCCAAAACAACTCTCTTGGCTCGAATCGTACCACGACTTGTCTCAACAAGCCACATCCCATTTGCGTCCTTCCTCAACGCTTTTGCTGGTGTATTCGTAAACAAATTTAGTCCTTTTTTTAGACACATCTTCAATATGCCGATGCCAAACTTGTAGGCACTCAAACTTCCTGCCTCATAGCCTACCGCTCCAAAAGGCTTCTCTCCTTTACAGTGGAATAGTTCTACAGCCTCATCTGAGCTCCAGATTCTGTACTTTGCAGCTCCATTGAGATCGTCCGGCATATATTTCCTCATAGCCTCAATTGATTTCAATGCCTTATTCCACTGGTCTTGGTCATATATGACGTCTACCGTATCGCAGCAGACAAGATCACAGGGAATGTTGTGGGTGCGGATAAAGGACTGAGTAGCCTTCATATTGTTATATTCTAGACGAGCAATCTTAACAGCGTCCGAAACACCAAGAGAGGCAAGATTAGTAAGAAAAGTGCGATATGATGCAGTCTTCGTATGGCCACCTAGAATATAAACCACGGTGTTAGACAAGGTGCTAGAAGAACACTTTATAAACGCAGTTTTTAATTTCCCTCTTAAATCCAAGAACGCTTTACTACATTTTCCCGGCCCTCGATGCTCAATGGATTGATAGCATAAAAGCAAGGAGAATGTAAAACCAAAATTTCCAACTTACCATTCCTTCCAGTCGCTCCGCTAACAGCCTGTCGGGCCTCAAGCATCACAACCTTTTCCTTCTCATCCTTGTTTAACAGCCCCAACGCAACAGAAACACCAGTGATACCGCTCCCTATAACGACCGTATCAGCGGTCTCTGGTACTGTCTCGGCATTTTTGAAGTCAGCGACCTCTGCATCCGGTGGATCCTGCCAGTAGCTAGTAGTGGGATTATCCACAGGGAGTGTCACAGGCAGAGAGATTTGTTCTTCCATTGTCTTCATTCTTGCTACGTATGTTGCAATTGCCAATAGTCTGGAATGGTCAATTTGGCAGGGAACTGGGAGGTTGAGGGAATATAGGCTATGAAGGGAGAAAAACAAGCCAGAATCACCCTGTTTGCTCCTTGAACGGGGCGTGGAAAGTAATTTCGTAAAATAGGAAAGCAAACGGCTCAGCCGCGCCCCTACTATTTAAGTGTTCTACATCGCCTCTTATCGTGGTTCTGTTTAGTTATCGTGCATCTGATGACAAAGTAGTGGTTGCTGCAAAAGTGGAGTACCGAGTACCGGGATAAACCTGCTATTTTGGGGCATCGTGGGGTTTTCGGATATCCACAAAATAATGGGCCTTTACAACTACATGTCATGAATGCGATAACCAAATTATTGCCTGATCTCGCGTTTATGAGGTCACACATCTCGATTAGTCGTGATACTGGCGTAATAAACACTCAAGAGGACGATGGGATAAAGTGGCACGAATTAAGAGAGATGAGTATTTGTCTGTTCCTAGCAAAGACTGTTACAGCCAGCTTGTCAGAATAAAGGTGCAAAGTAGCAAAGCAGTCATCACCAGTCACTCGATCTCTTTCCAGCAAATAAATCCAGATAACATGCAAGCATGTCCTCCTTCGTGGTTCGAAATATATTCCTTGCAAAATACTGGAAGATCCAGCAAGCCAGTACAAATCAACGCTCTAGTCCAAAGCAATGACATCAAGGAAAGAGGTGATTATGTATAGAAGAAGAAGAGCTTATGCATCATCTCCATCTTTATCCTTCTTGGACTTCTTCTTGGGTGCGGGTGCACCTTCCTTCTTGCAGTGGACGATGAAGCGTGTCCAGGATTCTTCTTTGTCCCATTCGAAACCTGCCAAAACTGGCGTTTCTAACTCATCATCGGCCTAGATATTACAAGTGTTAATAAGCTACTGGCTATATCGTTACGGGAGCAAGGGGCGTTAAGGGGGATAGGTTTCCAGAGTTGGGATATTTGATGGTGGGAGAGATAGTGAAAGGAGGGAGGAGGAATCACAAACCTTCTTTCGGAATTGTTTGTAGATTGCATCTAATGCATCTTTTATTGTTACTCCTTTAAGATTCCGTGCTGTTACTTCTAGTCCGAGAGGGAAATGTAGGTCAATCTTCTTGATAGGTGGCTCAGTGAGCATCTTCTTCAGATATGACTTTTCTGGTTCTTCCAAGGACATTGGAGATTTGTTTATCCGCCTGGAATTGTATAATCATTAGCTCATGAACATGATCATACATACTCTAGTAACTATCATATGGATGGAAGTCCACCGTGCTCAAGGCAGGGTTGAAGACGGTAAGTTTGATCATACCAGTTTAATCTCTGTGTCTCCTTTGCTATGTGAATCTCCTTTCCTTCCTTTTCTATTATGAATCACTGTCAGAACCGTCTTACTCATCGATGAAATCGAGCCGGTCCATCCGGATAGTGATGGCTCGACGACGGGGGGTACTAGATACATACCTAGGTCTGCAATGTTGTATACACCAGGTACACTTGAGCTTGCTCTCCGCTTGGCCTCATCTTTCTTTGGGGGACTTGACGATAAACCTTGGACGGCAGAGTCGACCTTGGTAAGAGGGGTAGGAGCGGCGTCGGCAGACATGGTTGGGGTTGATGACGATGGCGTGATGTATTACGAGTATATCACAAGTAAAAGGAGTATCTCACGATGATATAACCGTAAGAGCAAAGGTAGTTTAGAAGGTTGATTGATTATTGAGAGCTTGGAACAAATTGATGGTGATGGATTCAGGTACAAGAGTGTGAGATGCAGGAGAAGAGAGAAGAGGAGTTAAGAAGGAAGGGCAATTGAGGGGAAGGTCATTGTCCACCACCTGGCAACGGCCACTCCTTACCTTACTGGTTTCAGCCAGCGGGCGGGGTTTGATCGTAGCATGCTCGCGTGAGCGAATGACTAAACACCTCATCCCAAGCAGGTGACCGACCACACCACCATGATGGGCAGCCAAACAGTCGATGCGCTAAGGCCACCAAGGCACCCGCTAACCAGCCGGCTAATCAGTGCTAAAGCACTACGAATCTGGGGAAATTTTGCGGGGAGCCCCACTGTCGGCGTCATCGTCTTAATGCTCCACTGAGAGCATTGGTGCTCAGCAACGATGCTACCGTACATCATTGATAATCATCACGGCTATTCACATTTGCATTTCGATCAAAGAAACACAAGCAAGCGATTGCCTATTAGTTGTTTGTATCTAATAATCCCTACCATCTCAATCTACTAGCTGCAAAAGAGCTCACGCGGGGATAGCTATGCACAAAGCCGTTGCAAACATACTTGCAGCGCAATGCGATTGGCCTCTCACTCAAGAATGGCCTGCAATAGGCTTTGCTTGGTATAATTCTTCCAAATATTTCTCCTCTTCCTCAGTCAGGACCTTCCCTCTCGCTTCAATGGCTTCGTCCATTCTCTCCACGCTGCTGAACCCAATGATGGGGCTGCTAATTCTCTTGTTGATCCAGGCCAAGGCCACGTGACTCATCTTCCAGCCTTTCTTCTCGGCTATCTCTTGTACTCTACCAATAATCTTGAAATCTGTCTCTGTCAAACCACCAGCCTCCTTCTCAGGTTTGCTGCGGGTGGTAGTGCCGTATGCTTCTGCAGGCCGAGCAAGGTTACCCCTGGCGATAGGTGCCCACTAGAGAGATGCGTTAGTGCCAACTTAAAGCGAACTGGAAGAAATCGACAAACTTACAGGAATCAAACCAACGCCAGTATCATTGCAGTATCGGTTCATTTCTCTCTCCTCCTCTCGGTAGATCAAGTTGTAGTGGTTCTGCATGCTGACGAATTTGGTCCAGCCATTCTTCTCAGCAACGAACTGCATCTGAGCAAACTGGGTGGCCCACATGCTTGATGCGCCGATATACCGGACCTTGCCGCTCTTGACAAGATCGTGTAATGCCTCCATGGTCTCTTCAATGGGGGTTCTGGGGTCGAATCGGTGGATCTGGAGAAGATCAATATAAGGAGTGTCAAGACGTCTTAACGAAGCGTCGACCGCGTTGAAGATAGCTTGGCGGGAGAGACCTAGATATTGTAAGCATAAGGGTTCCTCGAAAAGAATGAATAAACTAGTAATGTGATGGGGGAATCTGGCTGGCTTTGATGAGACTTACCACCCTGGTTAACGTAGTCTTTGCTACCTCTGATTGCATCTGGATAGAAGATATGTCTGATTGCTGGTTCCTCACCAACTACACCAAAGCATTTCGAGAGAATGACAAGCTTATGTCGAGGAATATTGTACTTCTTAATGGCCTTTCCAATGATCTCCTCACTCGCGCCGTTGGAGTAAACCTGAGAAACAGTTAAGAAATCATCGCCTCAGAAGCTAGCCATGAGGAAGCAGAGCATACATTTGCAGTATCCCAGGTATTTAAGCCGCGGTCATATGCAGCTTTGAGAATAGGAAGAGACTATTAACATATTAATACCATTGGCTTCTCTCACTAGTCAGAGCAAACGACATACCTTCTCCTCATCCAAGACCCACGGAGCCCAATCGGGGTGTCCAATACTCATAGCACCTAGAATTGGGACAGAAACTCGGAGCCCACTCTTGCCAAGATTAACATATTCGACTTTGCTGTTCTTGACAGACTCCTGCAAGCTAGCAGGCATAGGTGGTGTTTGCTGAGCCATTGTGTCTGAAGTATTCAATTTTCTACAAGCAAAGTATTCTCTAGGATTGTGGGGTAGCTTTTTTCTCGGGCGCCTCCTTCTCGCTGAGCTTGGAGATGGAAAAATTAGAGAACCAGGCTAGAACACGAAACCCCAAAATGGGGCCAGACAGCTAGATATATACTTGTGCTTCCCCGCCGCAGCTTAGGGGATAACATTATCTCCGTATCTTGTCTCCATGTAGAGGGCCCTCCACTCTTCTGCTTAATCATTCTGTACTGTCGCACCAAGAGAGCAAAAAGGAACTAAACCTAGTGATGAAATACATCACCAACTCTCTGCCCAATGGGGGACCTTGACGCATGCCACACTGCGAGGTACACCACATTAGGTAACCCATCTCCCGCGAAGTACTACCCAGATGGAGGTATTTGGGTCCAATTACCGCACGGAAGCTACGAGGCTTAACTTCTATTTAACCTGGTACGGAGTAATGATGCCGCGAGAACGCAGACAAAGTGCGGATCTTAGTTGGGGATTCTCCATGGCGGGTTATGCGATATCGCCCCAAATACCTTGTTTACCACCCGTATCAAGCTTCCCGCTTTTTAACTTGTAAGGATGTTTTACAAGGACCCACCTTTAGAATCATTATCTTTTTAGAACTTTTTGTTACATTCCACTCTCTTTGCTGCTCGTGATGATACGCCAAGTCGACTCATTTCCTATATATGGAGATTATGGAGGATCTTCTATCATCTTCCATCACGCAATAGTCCATACAGATTTGTGATGCAGAACATTGAGTACACGGTTAGGCGGCTCAGGTGGGGTAAGGACTTGCTTGATTACTACCATATGAAAGTGGGGATAGGTATGGAGGGGTAACTGATAGTCAACTTACTGTACTGTACTGTACTGTAGTATTGTACTTGTGGTGCGTATCCTACCTATTAGTGGAGGAGCTTTGGGGCCGATCAGCCGCGAGGCTAAAAGGGGCTTTAACTATTATAGGACTTTAAACCTGCTTAGATCCAAAAGCTTGAACTGTCCTTTTTGAGCGACCCAATAAGCAATAGCTTATTCTTGAAGTTCTTAAAATTATACAGTTTCTTTGATTAATGCTAACCTTCGGCTGCTTACATTTCAATCGGCTGAGAAATTCCAATCTTTCGGTCCGAAGCTTGATTTCGGCTTCCTATTTCCTAATAACCCCCCTGTAACGACTCAACCACCTCAGTACTCACTCCAAACTTAGATCTCATTACTTATCTTCTTTGCTCCCGCTGGTAACGTGAAATGTGGTTTCAATGGCGTCCAGCTATGGGCATTATAATCTTCCTGCACCTTCTGACACTGTTTCAATCCCCAATCGGTCACCCCTACCATCAAGCAGCTCTCAAACATAAATGCCATACTACCCTCTCCGACCTTTGCAGGCTTCAAATCAGCACTCGAAGCTTTCTCGTGGGTTCCCGAGTCAGGCCCGTGCGCGCTCATGACATTGTGCAATGAGGCTCCTGCAGGCTTGAATCCTCCTCCTGTCTTAGCATCGTAATCGCCGCAGATGAGACCCATAAACTCGGACATGGTATTACGATGGTACCACGGGGGTCGGAATGTGTCTTCTGCAACTAGCCATCGGGGAGGGAAGATCACAAAGTCAGCAACAGCAGTACCAGGATGATCAGACTGAGCTGTGAGGACTGTGAAAATGCTTGGGTCCGGATGATCAAAGGAGATGCTTCCGATCACATTGAAGCGGCCCAAATCGTACTTGTAAGGGTAGTATAAGCCATGCCAGGCTACTACATCGAAAGGTGTGTGAGTTTGCTTGGCTTCGAAAAGATGACCATCGAATTTGCCAAGGATCTTGTAATCCCCTGAAGTATCCTCCTCGTAATACGCAACTGGAGCCTGGAAGTCCCTTGCATTTGCCAGGCAGTTTGAACCAATCGGTCCCAACTCAGGAAGCTGGAAGTGTCCCTGATACAGTTCCAGAATATATCCTCTTACTGGGCCTGCAGGCAAATCCACCCTATACCGAACTCCTCTAGGTATCACGCAGATTTCGTTCGGACGTACAAGGATCTTTCCAAGTTCTGTCTGAATATCCATCACTCCGTGTTGAAGCACAATCAGGAAATCGCCATCTGCACTGTAAAAGGCCTCGTTCTTGCTCATGCTTTTTCCAGCTGCAAATATCAAGATTCCGATTCCGCTCTTCATGGTCGGGTCGCCTGCTCCCGCAATTAATCGTAAACTGTGAACCCAATCAACTGATTCATCTAGATCAAATGGATCCCATCTCAATTGGTTAGGAATTTGGTGTAACCTCTCTCGGTCTGGATTCGTATTATAAGTAGAAGATTCTCTCGCGGTGAAAGGGGAATGGGCAGCTGCAGGGAGAATTCGGTATAGCCATGATTGTTGGTTCTCAGTACGAGGAGCCGTGAATGCCGTTCCAGATAGCTTTTCTGCGTAGAGACCATATGCTGGCTTTTGTGGTGAGTTTGCTCCTACAGGAAGCGCTCCCTCAACCGCTTCAGTCCTGCAATTCTATTAGATTTCTTTCTCAAAGAAGCGGATATACGACGTTTGGATTTACATACTCATGGTATGAGTTGAAACCATTTTGGTACTTGTATTTCTCTGGTGTACTAAACTTTGTGACTGGCATTTTGGATAAGTGATCAATCAGGGAGAAGAAGGAAAAGTATTAACGACAAGAGTAAAACCGCTGGAAATAATATAACAGTGAATAATGGTGGTACAAGAGATTATTACGTCTCCTCCTTGAAGCTCTAACATCATGTCATCACGCACAGTTGCGAGAATAGCTACCAGCCCCTCAGACTTGCTCCGGAAGTGCGGGGCTTGCTCTCGGCTTTTACCCCCATTCCGCATATGAGATGTGGAGGCGGAAGAATTCCGCTACTACTTGAAGCCATGTTCCGCTACGGGTCTACCCGTCTTCAACTAAGTGTCTGAAGGCTGTCAATTGTATGGGCCCATATTAGGACGGCACGATGACCTTCAATTAGATATATTGCTTCTGATGTTACCCAACTCTTATATCAGATACATAAGAGTCTATACTTACAAAGGGCTTGTATATCAGGTTGTCTAGCACGCTTAGGTACCAACAACCTTCTGCTCCTTTCTCCTTGCCCTACAACGGAGTGAAGAACTGCTCCGATCGAAACGTTACGGGAGAGCGACAATATCTCAAACCGCCCTGGTTTAACTTATTTCATTTATTTAAAGAGTGACTATACGGTACGAATCTTGCTTTAAATGTGTTTAGAATTGCAAGTACCTGCATGCTTGAGGTCGCCGATATGCAGGTCCCGGCCCATTCCGGTAAAAGGTCTCGCCTTACGGAGTAGCTAATTGGCAACTTGGTGCTATTCTTCTTTAAGCTTGTGTAGTAAAAATGACGTAGGAGAGTGCGGTTGTCAGCCCTAGCGCATCCACTGCACATGTAAGAGTAATAGCAATAATATGCTCATATGCCTTCCACTCAATCTTCGTAGAAGGTTGATTAGCGGAGGCGGAGATATTTCGGAACCCGCTGCGCCGGTATGTCAGGATGGACCCATTATGACTCTATGGCTTCAATACGAGCCACTGGCCGTTGATTCCCGCTTATTCTGCTCATGAGACTGTGAAAATTCTGCTTTTCTCACACAGGGGCGCTCTATGTATATTTAACATGAAATGGCGTGCTCGAGTTCCAAGAGCACGAAATCGCCAAGCATCAAGATCCCCAGATACCATCCGAATACTGGGGTTATTAGATCGTCCCAGCTGCGTGGAAAGCCATGTTTAGTCGCACGCCCGCGCATGATGAACCTGGGCAAGCTCCAGATCCCGGTGGACGGACAGATCCTGAGAGGGCTCAGATTAGCTTCAACTATGGAGAGAAGAATAAGGATAAGGATTACGGACTGACCAAAGAAGAGCGCGGATGGAGATCTATTATACAGAACTTCACTCCGTCGTATGTTTTAATATGTTCCTCTCTGTACATGGGATGAGACGCTTACAGGCTCGACAGATGGTTCGCAGTGACCATGGGGACAGGCATTGTCTCAGTCCTCCTGCACAACCTTCCGTACAATGGTGTTTGGCTCTACTGGCTTTCGGTCGTGGTCTTCTGCCTCAATGTTGCACTTTTCGTACTATTCTTGGTCATGTCCATTTTGAGGTATACATTATACCCTAGGATATGGTCTCTAATGATCAGACATCCCGTCCAATCATTATTCTTGGGGACTTTCCCCATGGGTCTCGCCACAATTATCAATATGATCGTCTATGTTTGTGTGCCAGCTTGGGGAAATGGAGCTGTTAGATTGGTGAGTACAGTTCCCATTGGCTGTAGTAATGATCTGTGCTAACCTCTCTAAACAGGCGTGGGGTTTATGGTGGATTGACGTTGTTATTTCACTAGCATGCTGTCTTTATATGCCCTTTGTTATGTCAGTTGCCACTATGACCCTAAATTTGTCTGTGAAGACCTACATCTACTGACGCTACATAGGATGTACATCCAGCAGCATGACCTATCAACAATGACAGCTGTATGGCTTCTCCCAATTGTATCAACTATTGTGTCTGCTGCAACTGGTGGTATCGTTGCAGAGATTCTTCCCAACCCCCAGCATGCACTGTGGACGCTCATTATCTCCTATGTGCTTTGGGGTACAGGTGTGCCACTGGCAATGGTTGTCCTGGTGATATATTTTCAACGTCTAACCATTCACAATATACCTTCGCGCGAGGTGATCGTATCCGTCTTTTTGCCCCTAGGGCCGTTGGGTCAAGGGGGTTTTGGAGTGATGCAACTTGGCAAGGTAGCTCTGCAGACCTTCCCAAAAACCGGAACGTTATCAAATGCAATCACCGACGCTGGAAATATCCTATATGTAATGGGTTGGATGATTGCCGTGATTATGTGGGGATTTGGCTTGGTATGGCTTTTCTTTGCAGCTGCTAGTATAACAAGAAGCAGATTCCCCTTTAATATGGGTTGGTGGGGGTTTACCTTCCCATTGGGCGTTTACACGGCCAGCACCATCTCAATGGCGAATGAGTTGCCCTCTAGATTCTTCGGGGTGCTCGGAACGGTAAGCACTCTCATTCGTTCTAATCCTTTGAATTCTACACACATTCTTACTATGTCTAGATCTTCGCGGTTTCTGTTATCATATTATGGATAATTGTTTCCGTTGGAACCATACGGAAGGCCTTGACAGGACAGATATTCTTCGCGCCTTGTCTGAAGGACCTTAGCCAGCGACCAGAGACTTCTGACATAGACGAAAATCCAGGAAACAACCCTATCTAGAAATTGGGTATCTGGAATAACCCTTATTTAGTGAGGTTTGACAGGAGGTGTTTTATTAGAGCTTCTATGATGTCGCTGTTTCTTTAATAGAGAAGATAATCCGATCGGTCCTTGTTAAGTCATATTATATGTCAAGAAACACCGACGAAATTTGGTTGCATATATCTGTGAATACTTATAGAACATTTTGATAGACAAATATATTTAATTACGAAAGAGTCCGAAGATTTTAGTTACGTTATTGCTAATCTATGAGATTCAATGATGGAATGTAAAGCCCTGGATGTAGCTAAGATATAGTATAGGAAAGTTACATTGGGGAAGCTATGCAAACTAAGCTAGACAATCTATAGGTAGCATCTGTCTCTGGACTGCGGCACAGTCCCGCAGCCGACCAGTACAAACCAGACAAATGAGAAGCTCAATTGAGAGATGGAGATGCCGCCAAAGGGTAAAGCTCTGAAAAAGAGACAAATATCAATGACAAATGTCATCTTCTTATCAAGTGTATTTATAATGCTCTCACTTTTCACTAGGGGACAGCTGTGGATTAGGTACTAAAACCAACCCACTCTTGGCCACAATTGGTGCAAATCTTTGTTCACACATCTCCAAGATACGAGGCGCATGTAAAACAAACCTGCTAGGGATCGCACCTTGTTGTCTAAATTCAATAAACAGGACATCTGAGCTTGTACAAAATCATGGCCCCTCGAGTCCCGCACCCCGCATACCCCGCCAAAGACAATGCAGTCTTATACGGCGACAAAGAGTTGTACGCCCGCATTGGTCAGATTGCTGATTCAGAAGGTGGTAAAAAGCTAGTTGAGAGCTTCGAGATCCCTATCCGTAGTGGTAAAGCGTGGATTGTTCGAAAAGGTCTGTTTTATTCTTGGTTGCCTCCCGTTTATGAGCAGAAGGATGTCAAATGCCGCTCACCCGTGACACACTACCTACTCATACCGTATGAAATCTACGAAATCTCATAAGTAAATATCACTCATCTATTATGTAGGGCAGATATGCACGTTTTCAACTCCAAAAGGACCACAAGTTGGTGATCTAAACCTCTGGTCCTTGAGTAATCCCCGTGAACGTTTCTGGGCTGCTCGAACAAGGCAGCTCCATGCCTCGCACGTCAGTGTTGGTGACAGACTATGGTCTAATTTACCATTTTTAAGGCCTCTTGCCACTATCGTGCAAGACAGCCATAAGGACTATGGTGTGGATGAAGTTGGAGGAAGAATCCATGATCTATTGGGTACCAGGTAAGTTGAACTTTCGTATTCTAGCAAGACATGCCAACTAGATAATGTCTCTGCAATTGTCCAATGTACTAACTTCTATATATAGATGTGATCCTTATGGTACGTTCCATCTCCACCACTACTGTATGGCATACGTTATGAAACTAATCGGATAATAGTCAATAAACTCCTCAGTGGTGATGATTTTGACTATAACTGCCATTCCAATCTCGTGCGTGCTGTGCTTCCCTTCGGTCTCAATGAATACGACGTCCACGATGTGATCAACATATTCCAAGTCACTGGTCTCAACAAGGATGGAAAGTATTTCATGTAAGTACTATCTCAGCCTTAGCATAGTATATACAGTCTTCGTATATCCGGGAATAGGGCCCCGGACAACTTCGATTTTGAAATACGAAATATTGACGCACAAAATAGGGAAGCATCACCAGCAACGCCATCTTCTCGTTTCACAATTTTCGCTGAGACAGATTTGTTGTTGGCTCTATCTACTTGCCCTGGTGGCGACTTGTCTGTACATGGCTGGGGCGAAGAGAAGGCACAGGGAATGCTCGATACTTGTCGTCCTATAGGCGTCGCGGTTTATGACATTGAGGAGAAAGACAACGTATTGAAGGGATGGAAAGAAAGTGAGCCAGCAGGATACAAGGGCATGCATGGGTTGAAGATTCCAGTTTGGGGAATAGATGCGAAATAGACATGTATGCATATGTACTGCGAGAAGCCGCAAACAGTAGTAGTAGAAATGTTCTAAAAGAATCAGTAGATTTGCATATTCAACATAAAAGTTTCAAGAGTCACGGCATTCTATGAAAAGCAAGAGTCTCGTGGACAATCATAGCTCAGCTTCCGTGCTTTTGGTTTTTGTTGTCCATGTAATATCTGGGTAATAAGGAGTAAAAGTCGTTTTCCGTGTCCAGCTGAGTGTCTTTATTAACCCCACCGTTTCCACAATATGCAATTGCCTTCCATGACTCTTAAAGCCTGGTCTACCAAAATCAAACAGCTCTCCCTCTTCGCCAAAACGCCGACGTTCTTCAACATACTTGAGAATCCTATGTGTAGACATCTCCATTTGGCTCCACAGACATCGGGCTTCCACCATTTATCCTCCGGGATTTTTGGGCAGCTTTTGGAATATACTGACGAGTAGGTGCACCACTCGCACCAGTCTCCTCGTCACTCTCGTCAGCATAAGTATTAGCATACATCGTAGCTTCATCCAACTGGCTCAGATCACTCGGCCGATCTCGTAACCACTTCATTCTAGGGCCACTTCTCGCTCGTTCTGAGACCTTGAATCCGTAAATCTTAGGCTCATACATCTTGCCCTTGCCTAGGCCAGGAGCAAGATTATTAGCGTTAAAGCCATTGATCTTCTTCTCTTCACCTGAATCTCCGGGAGCTGGTAGACCTCGAGGTATCGTAGCGCTTCCACTGAGAGCCTCTATTCCCTTTTTAGTAATGTCGTAATCGGGGAATGTGAGAAGAAATAACGCGCCGAAGGTTCTCCCAAAGAAGGCGCCATCCACGGTCTGAAAGCGAGAGTTTGGCGGCACATAAACATCTAGACAAGACGGGCAAAAGAGCTTAACTGTATCTTCACCAGGAACGTCGGATAGTCCGACTGGTAATGTTCGGACTTGATCGCAGAATGTACGTGGACAAACGCCAAAATGCGAGAGTTCATACTTTTCAGACATCTGCTGGATACCAGCCCGAGAGCAGATAAACCGTTGGTGAATAAGACCATATAGCATCTCAGCAGATGACTCGATCATTGATAAGTCGCTGGCCATACGATGATGCCTCCGTTCCACTCTACGTCCGGCACCGCCTTCGATTGAGTCATCTCCTTCCTCTTCTTCCTCCTCCTCCTCCTCTTCTTCATCATCTTCTTCGGGCTCAACGTCTAGGATCATCTATACAGGTCAGCGGAGGCATACATGATACACAGAAATGTTACTTACTTCAAGAGCTTCCTTGTACATGGTCACTTGTGTTTGCAGACCAGTCAAGTTGAAATCATCTTCTATGAACTCTTCGGAGACCTCCGCAAAATATTCATGGCCAAGTAACGAACAAAATGATGAGATCCATGATTCCGGACTACCGGATGAGGAAGACATCCTTTCTTATGTCCCAGCAAGGCTATCGAGTGCTACAGGTGGACCGCGTTTGTTGCTCAAGAGAGGTGTGGTATTGCGAAATGATAGCTAGACGCAGGCGTCTACTCAGGTGTTTATGCCTTCACAGTACCAGTTTGGCTTTGGTTATCCTCTTAACAAGTCTAGACCTTCACCGTTACCTTCGGTCGAGGGAAGTAGCCCTAATAACAATGGCCGAACTGTCCCAATCGCAAATCCACAAGACAACGCGAAGTGTATAATGCGCCTCGTATCACGTCTTAACCGAACCAAATGACAGACGAGATGTCGACAGCAACTATGGAGCAGATCTAGAAGAGACGTCTTCTAAGTGGATAAAGCTTTCCAACGACCCTGCAGCTTCACCGATTCCGAATTCGGATATGTTGATGATCACGGCCCCCCTTGTTTGCCTGGTGGAACCCCTGTTTTCAGCCTTGTAGGAGAATTACAGTTGCGCGGGACTCGCACTGTGATTGAAGAAGGATGAGCGACGAGATTGACCTTGGCGACTCGCTGTTGAAGATACTGAACGTGTGCCCCTCTGTTTGAATTTGATGGTAAACGACAGCCCTCAATTTATCAACGGTGCACAGGCTCCTTTCCTGCCCGATGTGGTTGGCCGGAGAAATGATTCACCGAGATACTCGTGGCCTCATTTACCCCACCAAGCCTAAGGCATAGATGATACCATCTGATAAGGAAATAACCTCTTTCGAGTTGCTTCAAACATCCTAGAATGCGTTACACAATTGAGTGCTTAACTAGTTTATCATTTTTGTTTCTCAGTGGGAGGATTCAAGTTAGATATCTCAATTCAATTTCAACCTCCAATTTCGAATACAGCCTCAATCGTACTGGGTCGCGTCACAGGGATTCGCTTTATTGTCTTGCTATTATTGTAACAAAATTACGTACAACTTCTACAATTGTCCGGAGCGACTATTTCAGTCCACCTTTATAACCATCTAGCGTTTTATGCTTTGGGTCTTCGGATTCCAAACCGTCCTACAACAATGGATTGGGGCTGCTTTAATAAGAGACCAGTAGATTCCTCACTTATATCTTCGTACTTACTAGCTGGAGAGCACCAGAGCCCCTTAATATCGCTTTTCTCACATGGGCTTTGAGATAGTTCACAACATCAGTGATGCTCTTTTTAGCCTTCTTTAGACGATAAAGTGCAATGATTGCGGCGGCAAAGCTCAAAATTTTGGTCACACTCCTTAGTCGACGCATAAACTGTCCCTTCGATGTGTATTTGAAATTCCAATCACTCCATGTAGGAAACAGAGCATGGTAACCGAATTTAATCTGTGTGTATCTGCGAATACAGTTAGTCATAGAACCATGTTCATAACTTATACTATGACATAGGACCTACGGATAGCATGTCGAGTTGTATCCATTCTCATCCACATACCAACTACGACACCCTCCCATCGACCAAACAGTTTTCTTCAATGCATTCTGGATATCCTTTGTCCATTTAGACATTGCTGTATACTTAAGCTCGACTTCAGAAGCTTCACCCTTTAAGATTGGCTTGATGCACTTCAAGATCATTTCAACCGTATTTTCAGTGCAGAGGATAACTGATGTGTGGCCAGTCACTGTGTTTGGACCGAAAATAGTAAAAAAGTTAGGGAACCCGTCTATTACCGACCCCATATACATTGAGGCTCCGCCACGCTCATTGAAAACTTGATTAAGCTCCTTCCCATGTCGACCATGGACTTTAAGAGGGCTAAACCAGTCTAATGTCTCGAAACCATTGGCAAGAATGATGACATCAGCCGGAACAACCCGTTGCTCGTTTGGTCCTTCTTTGATGTCTTTTCTGTTTTCGTTAGCAGCAAGGGTACGTCCAGGACCAAGTGTCACAGTGTCTCTTCCAATTCCAGTTAGGGGAAGAGTGGTTAGCTCCAAACTTGGATCATTGAGACCAGGAAACCAAGTAGCATCAAATATTCTTCTCTTGCAGCAAACGCTATAGTTTGGAGTTAACATGTCCCAGTACTTTTGTGGAACTGTCTTTCTCATGTGCTCCAGCAGTTGCCCTTCAAGCTTCTTGCGTTCCCTCTCGGCGTACTGTGAATTGCCAAAAAACCTCCAGTCAGACTCAGCAAGTAAGGAGACTGCAAAACGCAGGAAATTTGCAAGCCCGGGAATATTGGTGGTAAGCCATGGACCCCATATTTCCCACTGTTCATCTCCTAGAGGAGGCACAAGTCTTGGAACAACCCATGGTGGAGATCTCATGAGCTGAGTCACTGATTTAGCACCATATTCCTTCGTCAAACGGGGGACAAATTGAGCAGCACTGCATCCAGTACCAACGACTATCACATCTTTGCCTTTAAGGTCGACATCATACCTCCACCTTGCTGAATGGAAAATATCTCCTTCGAAATTCTCCTTCCCTGGTATATCCTCTGGCCATCCCTTTGGTTCAACAAGCTCACCTACTCCACTTATAAGAACCTTTGCCCGAATATTTTCCTCAAGACCGAATACAGAGTTCCGGCCGTTTGCTGTAGCTTTAGCTTGCTTGTCTCTCTCACTCAGATCCCCTGTTCCTGGTACCAAATGAACTATCTTTATCTCCCAAACACCTTCAGACTCAAGCCATCGACATTCTCTAACATCAGTATTGAGTTGAATCTTATCGCTGATTTGGAATACTTCTGCAACACCCTGCAAATACTTCACAATCTCCGGCCCTTCTGGGTGGAATTTCTTCCACTGATAATTAGGGCAAAAAGAGAATGAGTAGAAGACCGCGGGGCTATTTGTACCATATCAGAGGTATGATCAAAGGAGCAAAGTCATGAGAGAACTTACACATCGCAAGCAACGCCGGGGTATCTGTTGGACCACCACGTGCCTCCAATTCCGGACGCCCTTTCGAATATTCGGAACTGATCAAAACCAAGGGCCTGCTTCAAACGACACCCCATGGCAATTCCGGATTCCCCGGCACCGATTATGGCCACTGGATAGTAGGTATAGCTATGAGAATCATAACTGTTCTCTTTGCGAATAGTGTTTCCATATTTCGGAGGATCAATGGGTATTGACTTGCCAAACATTTTAGAATATTATTGTGTCGGGAGGCCCTCAGCTCAAAATGTAGGAGCAGTGAGTCTGGATGGGTTTGGATTGTCAAAGAGTAAAGAGCTCATACATTTCGAGATCCCGAGGTCTTATGGTGTGTTGCCCTGGGTCAACGCAGAGTACCCTGTCGTGCACCCATTAGGGAATTCAGCTGGCAGTCTGAGACGGCAGACCACACGCGCCATCCTGTTAGACGACGACGATAAACCGAGGATGGCTTCTGATTTGCGACCTTGTGGACGCATCGAGGTGGTCCTACGAATTAGTTGGCTGAAGAAGGGATGGTCTGGTCGGCTCACAAGAAACCCGTCAACACGAGTCAAGACGGGGCAAGATCTACTTGTGCCGTAGTCTCGATATTAGCGTTCCATGGCATGCGGGGAAGGTGCCCACTTGCCGAGGAGTAAACTCATTATTCAGTACCAGAGAGCTTTCTTCGAGGTACCTGCACAGACTGCACGGTACTCTACGCTGCGGGCCGGGCGGGCCTGTAAAGTCGTCGCCCGCTGCAGGCTGACTTGAAGGTACTTGCGGTACCAATTCTGACAATTATCAGGTTCCTGAATGAACTGCAAGCACACGAGACCAGAGCTCTAGATTCATTTGTTTGCATAACACGCGCAATCTCGCATATCTGCAGCTGATATCGAGATACTTCATTGGCGCTCTCGTCTCGGATATGATGCGACTTCTACTTCAAGCCGGCATGGTGAGGGGTTGCCGGATGCGGATTGGTGGACGCGGACATTTGTACAAACTCAATAGATTGCCTACTATATCTTCTCTAATAATATCTTATGTCCCGTGTAACCTACAGTCCTGCAGGAGACCGTATTCATCGACACCAAACGAGATCGAAGAAAGGCCAGGTAGAGGAAGCCAAGACTGAGATCTGGCATAAAGTTTAACGAGACGTCCTCTCAAAATGCTATGATAAGCATTTCTCACTTTCAGAGGACATGATACAGCTTCCAGGCCATTAAACTTTGTCACCGAGGCTCACAAATCCAGGTGCGTAAGCGTAGTGGTCCAGTGGATACCCGGAAACGAGCGGGTCGCCCCGGTTAGTGTAGATTGCGAGATGCCGCCGATCAAAAATCTGAGACGATGGTAAGCTGACTGAACGCCCTACATTCTTTAACACCCCACTGGGAATGCGTGTGTTCTCAGCGCCATGCGAAGAGCAGCTCAACTGCTGACATTGGATGCCAGACAACTCCGAAGATTCCATGCATCCTTAAGGAAATCCGCCAGCCTACCTTCAATACGAACGATCAACGTCAATTTCAGTGACGTTGATGTAAACGAGTTTAGAGAAAAGGCGTTTGTGCCACAGCAACCGACAATTATAACTGCCACAGAAGAGAAGCAATCATGCTTGTCATCTTCAAATGTATTGTGGAATGCCATACCAGCATCGTGTAAATGGTTCTCTCTAGAAACTTTAGATAATAGTGGATCTATCCAGCAACGGGTAGTCCTAGCGAAGGATTACTTAACTCCGTTTTCCAACACAATCCTTCCATACGAGCTATATCTCGATCAAAATGAAGTATCGCAGAGAGTGTACCAGAACTTTGTGGGAGAATTGGCTCGTAGTGATGATTACAGAGACCGTGGTGTCGCGAATTTTCTGTCCACTGTGATCGATTCAAGCTCTGCGGCAAAGAATTTCTGCAGGTTCGATGCTCCTCTCTCACTTATGCTTCAAGCAAGTGTATCGACATCCAGTAATAGAATAAAACGCCTATACATCGCCCAGGCGCAAATTGCAGATCTACCAAAACAGTTACAAGCTGACCTGCCGACTCCAAAGTTGGTAAAGGAGACCGGAAAGGGAGATGTCTATGATGCGAATATCTGGATTGGGCTACCACCAACTTATACACCCCTTCACAAAGACCCTAACCCGAACTTCTTCGTTCAATTGGCAAGCCAGAAAATTGTGAAGATTTTCCCACCACCAATTGGAAACGCTATATTCTTTGGAGTACAGCGGGAAATTGGAGGCAATGCACTGGCTCAGCTCAGGGGGGAAGAGATGATGGAAGGTATGGAGAGGAAAGCTCTAGACGAATACGTATGGGGCGATAAGGCGCCGAGTGACGGCTTTGAGGTAATTGTCAAACCAGGAGATGCATTATTTATCCCAAAAGGATGGTGGCATTCAATTAAGAGTCTTGGAGTGGACCTTAATGCCTCGGTGAATTGGTGGTTTCGTTGAAATTTTTATAGCTATTTTGCGTCAATGAATGGCAGCAAATGTAAAGTATATATATGTAGACACATTAGATAAATTAAGTTCGCCTCAAATCACACTAATTTACAACTCCAAGCTATTCGTCCTACATTTTCTATTCTCCTACTTCTTCGTTTCAGCTGCTGCCTCTGCCTCCTTCCTCCGCTTCTCCCTGATCTCCTTCAACCTCTTAAATAGAGATAGGTCAAGTGGTAACCTCTCTCCCATCCAGGTCGCTCTTTGCATATGGTCTCTCTCCGGGTCGGTCTCCTCTCCAGTCACGGGATCCACAGAGTTGGGATGGATCAGAGCACTGAGTGGGCCGCGGTGGATGACTAACCAAGGGATGAAGGCGCCGAATTGGGCTGGCGTGAAGATGTTGACTTCGAACATGCCAACTGGGTGTGGACCTACTGGTTCCTCAAAGATTTTGTATATACGGAGTTCAGGAACTATAGCAATGTTAGAATATAAGGTACAAGATGATCTTTCTTTGAGCTTCCTGATGACTTACACTCCCTCCTTATTCTCTGCCATAATTCCTTAGCAAACTGTAGCTGGTTTGCGTTCTTTTGGTAGAAATATATGTGTACATCACTATCCAGGTTTTTCTTACGTTAGTATGATTGGGTACTTGGAAACCAACTCGATATGTGCCATATATTGACTATGCGCACGTGACGCTATAACCACCCCTCGTCTCACCGGGCAGTTGTAAGAATGACCACTTACAATCCTCCTCTCCTACCCTTATCGAGAGGGTCAATAAATTGCTCGTACGCCTTACTGAGCACACCTGTTTGCGGATTTGCAAAGCTCTTCCCATCTGCAGCGAAATCCATCGGTAATGGCGGGGCATTTTCGTACCCCTCTAGAGGTGAGGGGTAAGTATACTGCGAAGGGTCTGCCATTTTCCCTTACTCGTATGTCTGTAACTGCTTTGTTATGTTTAGTATTCTCTGTGTCGCTGCGTTTAGCTCCCTGAAGCAACTCTGCCGTTATATTATATAGCTGGAGAATTGTTGTAGATTCGTGTAGATATATAATCTACATCTAATCACGAAATGCGAAGGCTTGATTGATAATTCATCTGGCGTGTGCACGCGGCTCACTTCCGCCTGGTTGCCGCCTGACAACGTGCATCGCAACTCTAAAGTTTCCCGGTACGGATGTTGATAGAAGCTTAGCATTACAAATGAATTAGGTAACCATCGCATTCGGAGATTGTCAATAATGCTTCCATGTGTTCCAACAAACTCTAATCCAGTATAGTTAGTTACTGTATATGATGCACTTTCCGAATTCTCCGATCCTGGGTCAAAATTCCCATCTCGGCCTCATTCGCTCTTTTAGTCAGGAGGGAAAAACACCACGGACTTTGTAGGCTGGGTCTCAAGCCTGTTCTTTGAACCTTTTATCATGATTCATTTTCAGTTCACTTCTAATACAGGTATATATAAATAACATAGCTCTAGTAAACTGTTGCTATTTTTCTTCAGCAGTCTCTTCGAGATGTCAGCATTATTATACAGATTATGAACATCCCAAAATTATTCTGTATTTCCGTTTACGCCTTATCGATAATCGATCGCGCTATGGGCTCTTCCAGGTGATGCAAATACGATTCAACTACAATTTCGGAGACTCGCTATACTAACCATTGAGATAGATCTCATTGAACCTTGTTGAATTTTATGTACGGATGCGGGCTATTTACGAAGCCATATTAGAAACAGCTGGCACGATGATTGATCTTGCCAAACTAATCCGGATGTCGCTTCTGTATTCGGGGATAGCATGCGATCATCATGGATTCGAAAGATCTCAGCTCGATCATTTGAGCCCACGGACCGCACCCGGTCTTTAGGATTGAAATCCCTTTGAGAGACGATTCAAAGTATTCTTTGCTAATTAACAGAGTGGGCGATCAGAACAACATCTCCGCTTGGTAAGGTACGGCAAGGATAGAGATCTTATTGTGCAAATAGCCGATCAAAAGGTTTATCATTTACACTGGTTGCAAGGATTTCCATCATATTGCATTACGTTTGTCCACCCTTGACAAACGTGGAGTTGTAGAAAGAGAGGATCGTGCTACTCTACCTCCTCCAAAACTGGAATGTGCTAGATTGTTAGTTGCATTTAACTTCTTCCAGGGCCAGGCGGTCAAAGAGAGTTCCCGCTCCACGAGACACGATTATTCATACTGGTTGTAGGTGGTGGCGTTGGCGGATACGGATGATTGGACTTATTACCGGTGTCTTCATTCCTAATGGCCCAATCATCCCGGAACATCGTCCGCTATTAGCTCCTGAGATACATCGTGGAGTAAGGTTAAATAAAACCTGCGCAATCTGTGGAACCATCTCGATCAGTGTCCTGTACTGGCGCGTTTGTTCAATGAGGAAATTGGAAACGGCAAATAAGATGTTTCCGTCTCATATGCGCCAGCAACTTGGGTCTGACCAACTGACATGGAATTTTAGTGGCTATAGATGGAGAGCGGAACCATACAATATCGTCTGCTGTGGAATCGTCAGACCACAGGGCCCCAGAGCCAACTATAATTGATTATTCCTAGATGATTTGCCAGCTATCCAAGTTTAGTACCTAAGGGTACGGTGAGCGGGCTACTGCTGCGGGCTGCGGAATGTGCGGTTACAGCAGACAGTAGTATGGGCTGAAAGAGGGCTGGATTAAACTCTAGAGAACAGCTACGGTATTACCGCACTTCCCTCCAGAAAGGGATAATGGTGGTCTGCTGTCCCATCAGACCAATGGGACTTGCGGCCATCGGGGCAAAATCACAATCACCTTAAGTCCGACGCTTGTCAATAATGGTGATACTAGCAAGAGAACCATGCTCTACAAGCAAGTATGCCTTGCCTGTAATCTTTGGTCTACCGGCAGTTCCTACAGGCAGATACTCCCACAGATTGCGGACACTAGCATACAATTCAGGCATAAAATGAAGCATCAACAAGCGCAAGGTAGCGTCCGATTTAGGGAGGTGTTCCGGCAGACCAATAATTACACAGCATTGGTGTTATCACTGTACAATATTCCATACTGCAGCCTGCGGGATTAGTCCCGGCTCCTTGGGCCATGGCTCTCACGGTCAGAAATTAGACCAACTTCGGGGTTAGGGGCCAAGCCGAAGCCCCGAAAGTGCGAACAGGGTCGAAAATTAACCTTCTTTTCTGTCCGGGTAACAGAAGTTTTGCAGTATACACTAGCATACTCTACATTTTATGCGGAAGGATATGAATTGCACACACTCCGTACAGTCTTACCAGTAAGCAACCCTAAATAATCTACATGAATAACCTCTTGCTTACAGATACAATGCCATTGCTGTCGTCAACGACTGCAGCAAATGCGAATATTTGGCAGCAACTTTCCAGGTTATAAATCGTAAAAGTCTGATACTTCCTTTCTCAGTTAGTGGGATCTGAATAAGCAGCTCTGCGTGAGCAGATGGTTAGGGCTAATTAAGGATACAGTTATGGTGATGGCAGCACCGTCAGCAACTGGGACTTGATTACCCAATTCCTTATTAATTAACACAATTAAGGAGAGAGTGCATCTCGCCAAGCGTTTTCCCATGCATAAACTGGCATCCGGGAAGCGTGCCTGGCAGTCCGATCACACCAAGCTAAGCTACTATCCAGATTTGGGAATCTACAGCACTATTAGGATCGATAACATGGTCTGAAAGAGCTTGGAACTATAGTAACGTGGCCGGTACACTACTACGGAGTAGAGATCCAGTTTCTTCGAAAAGGGCCTGCTGCGTCCCCGAGTACGAATGGGGAAGGAACACACTTGGTCTATACGAAGAGATCTTTCACAGCCATACTTCTTCTGCCTACCTCCGTAGGGAAGAAGAGCATTCCATGCTACCGTGCCCTGGTATACCTCACTGTAGAAGCTTGATCTCTGTCCAGAACCGTCAGGATAGTATGATAGTGGCCAACGAGGTCTTACGCGCGCAAACCGCTGCGGCCGAAGACGATCCGAACATCCAACCGATGCGGCCGAGGTGGGGAAATACCTAATTCTCGCTATAATTAATTTAAGCTCTTTCCCGCTAGCTTTTGCAGCTCCATGCTGAGCTTGGCGGGCGCCATCATCCCCCTGATTCCTGAGGCTAGCATTGGTGTATTGGGATGTCAAAATAAGCCCAAGTTGTCTTGGTCAGCATGGCCAGTACGGTCGTCGGTATAAAATTGGGCCATGGAGATGCTCCGAGGCTCCTTTCCCATGTTGTTGGCTTACAGATGCAAAAATACAGGGTAATAGCGGAGTAGCGCGGTGCATCACCTCCCTTATTACGCCCCTACCACGTAACGGCACGCCTCTTACCGGGACGGGAACAGCTCGATGGGTACCTATGTCTAGTTACAGCATCCTCACCACCAACAGACCTTCCGAGGCACGCCGGGGCATTGTGGCAACCAGAACCTCCGATCTATCTTCGGCTGCAGTCAACCTTAAACCTAAATCATCTCGATCATGGTCAGCTTATGTAGGTGTCTACCGGTTCTTGCCTCTAGCAATCTTCTAGTACATTCCTGGATTCTATATTACTTGGATGACTCTCCCTTTCAGTTGACAGGCCAAAAAATCTGCTGTTTGGGTTTGTCACCATCGATATTGCTGGTATTGGGACTCTTATCAGGATGTCTCACGAAACGACAGACAGTAAGGATCCTCCACCACTGCAGGAAAACCCAGCCACGGTGTCAACGTCGGCCTCTGCTTCTAGTTTGAGTGCTCAATCTCTCCCAATGGAGCTGTACCGTCGCCCGTCGCCAGATGGTGGTAGTACGAAGAGGGCAAGAGCAAGTCGGCCCAAGGTGAAATCAGGTTGTATAACATGCAAGTAAGCTTCTTCATCTATAGAGTCGGAAGTATCTATCAGCAATAATGTAGACGGAGCGCGTGTTAATATGTAGGCGTTAGGGCTCGTCGAGTGAAATGTGACGAAACCAAGCCACAGTGTATTCGGTGCCAGAAATTTGGTCGAGTATGTGATGGATATGCAACAGAACAACCACAACGGATCACAGTGGTACCTCTTCAACCGCGAGTTCCGCCATTTCCCCTCTATATACCGCGCCTCTCCATACGAACCACGGAAATGGAAAATATGTATTTTCAGTACTTCTGTGAGGTCGTCTCTCATCAGCTCCCCGGCTTCTATGAGGCATCCTTCTGGACACGCACTGTTCCGCAGGAAGCTTTATATGTCCCTCCAATACGATATGCTGCCATTGCGATAGCTTGTCTGAGCAGAGGTTTAGAAGATGCTGCTCAGGCTGATTCCTTAAAGATGAATATTGTTCAGGACGTCAACAGAGAGCAAGGCGAACATGCCGCCGTTTTATTTGCCAGGGCTATTCGAGCTCTCAACGTTCATATATCTGCATCCGGGGGAGCACAGATGAGAACGGCTCTCATTGCTTGCATCTTGTTTGTTTGCTTCGAAACCCTCCAAGGCAGCTTTTCATCCAGTATTCAGCAAACCTACGGCGGATTAAAACTTCTTCGCAGCCACTATTCTCAGGGTCCTCGAAGAGCATCAGCTTCCCCTTCTAGTGCTGCAGAAATGCATATTGCTAGTCAGCTACAAAGTCATACAGACTCCGAGGGCATATCTCATTCCAACCCTGTTGTTGCTCATGTTCAACAATACTTACGATCATCGATCTCGCCAGATCGAACAGAGTCCCCTTCACAAGGTTCGCCTAAATCAGTCACAGATATCCCCTTGCAAAATCTCTCTGATGAAACTCAACAACGAAGCGCTTCTCAGGATCAGAGGCAGCAGACCCTTCACAGTCTACACACCCCTCCAAAGATTAGCGAGGGCTTAGCTGCCGCCCTAGACTATCCTGATTTAATGCAGGTAGTTCAAAGAGAGGTGATGGTCGAAAATGTACGGTTAAACGGCGCAATGCTTAATGCATCGGCGCCATCTCCTTTTTCAACCATGACACCTAGTGATGTCTTACCATCGACAGAAAGCAAAACACCTTCACCATCATTGCCGCCACCACCACCGCCTCTTTCTAACTCCCAACCTGCAACTCCCAATACAAGTCGTAAGAGGCCCCTGGCCTCTCGAGCTTCAATGCCGATTCTGAATAATGATGTGGGCCTTGAAGATAGTCTCATACAGACCTTTGCTCGTCTTGAAGTTCAGGGACTCTTCTTTGGGATGATTCCGGGTATACCTCCTCTGGTATGGGATGTGCACAAGCTCTATGATAAGCCTATTCCGCTTTCTTTTCCTGACTATGAAACGGCATATCGTTGCTGGGATTTTCTTCAGGGCCGTGCTTTAGAGTTCTATCGTCGAGTTCTATTTAATCGGACTCATGCGCCAGAGCTTTGTGAACCCCTTTCCGTTATCACACAGACTTATAACTCCATAATTACACAGCTGTCTGCCTTTGAGGCTGCTTTTAGACCGTTTCTGGATTGTGCCATCAATCTGGATGGCTCTGTTGCTAACGCTCGCGCCTTAGTACTTTCCTTATACCAGAAGGCAACACTAATCTTGCTCGCTGCTGTGCTGTCTGAATCCGAGATGGTCTATGATGATTACTTTCCAAGTTTCCAATATATAACTAGGACAGCAGACCTTTTGATCTCCTCATACCAAGTCGCCCAATCGCCACTTAACACTCGTTTCTGCTTTGAAACAGGACTTATTCCACCACTTCACACGGTGGGAATTAGGTGCCGTGATCCTACCATTCGTCGTGAAGCTATTAGCCTCCTATTCAGATGTCACAGACAGGAAGGGATGTGGGATTCTGTTCTCAGTGCACGCATCTGTCGATGGCTTTGCTCCTGCGAGGAGGCTGAAGGGATTACGCTTCCTGAGCTCCAATACTACAATCCTTTTAATATAGCCAACCTTTGCTCATCTACATATGTTAATGATAATAAAGACAGCTTCCACCGCATTGCATTTCAAAGTGGTATGGACGAGCCAAATCAAAATGAGCCCGGAGGAATATCAAGGAGCATTTCAATGGCCAGTGGTGTTGATCATCTCAACGGCAGTATGGAGCAGACCGGTGGATCTTACGCCTGGCTTATACCAGAAGAGAAGAGGATGCAGCTTATGGTCGTGGATTTTCATGTCCCGGATAGGTATATAAAAGTGAAATGCCGCAGCGCGATCGTTTTAGAGGATGGAAAGCGAATGGAGAGGGAAACTGTCATTGCTTGGTAAAGTTTCCAAGCTTTGGGAACTAATGACTTCTTCCTCATTTACTCCCTACTTGCCGCCAAACCGAATGGCCTGAAAACAGCGTCCTTATGGTTGAGTAAGCTGGATATCGGAAAGTGATAATTTCGATAGCAAGGCCTCATTTGCAGTTTGACTGCAGAACTATCCATCTTCTGTTTGTTTTATGGAGTCCAATACTTCTCTTCTGTCCTGCAAGGTCCTTTCAGTAACCAGATAAGGAGCCACATCACGAAATTTTAGAGCACAGGAGAACTTATGAAGAGAGTCTGGAGGAAGAATTGTTGATTTGCTACAACTATGAGGTTGTATATACTCATACCACTGCCCATATAGGCCTTTGATATTCTCCTCTCTTTCGCACTCTCTATTTGACCACGGCTTTCTAGGAACAAAAGCTTTCGTGATCCTTCGATGTGAGTGGCATCTTCTATTCATTAAGTTGATGGACAAATCGTTCACTTGAGGATGCAGTTGAGTAGAGCGTTTGGAAAGGATGTGAGTGTGATGTCAAGGTTCCAAGGTGGCCAATGAGAGAGGCCACAATGGATATACTGAGTTATTTCCGAGAAATACTCCATATATACGACAACATTATGTATTTCACTACCGTTTAATGATGGCGGCTTTTTCAAAAGAGGTTGGGTTGGCTTGCTTATGGTTAAGCACAAAGAAACGAAGGCTTTTGCAGCGTTAATCATGCTGTATACTTCGGGGGGATGTTCTGGAGTTCCGGCGTTGGGAGGCATATTATGTGTACAGACATGCTATTGATGCATCGCACTGATTTATTAAGTAGACAATGGTACATCACGAGGTATTTCTAGGGGGAAAAAAGCACCACGAGGCAGGAATAGATATAAAACGAAGACTTTTACTACATTTGAATACGCTGCACTAGATTTTATGGATTCCTGAATCTAGTCTTGTTATATTCAGTCTGGCCTTTCGAGCAGACAGGTTATACGTGTATTATTCAGGGGGTATCTATCATTAAGAAAGCATTGCTATCTAGAATGCCCAGGAAAGGGATATAGCTACTGAGCTAACCCCTTATGAAACCCGCTCTATTGTGAGACAAGATTGTGCGTAATAGTCATTATCATCAATAACCCCTTTTTCGTCGAATTCCATTACCTTTTTTTTTTTTGATCTTACAACATGGAACAAGCCGAGAGGTCTCCAAAAGAGAAGTATATGTATGGTAGGTCAAGTATCTGCTGACGGTACCAATTGCACAGGTCGCTAAACCTATAGCTTAGCTTTGTGAATGGTGCAACCTACGCACTCACAGTCATCTACACAAGGACAGCTGTCTTTGTCTCCTGGACAAGGAAGGTCGTCTGATGAGCGATGGATGGTGCATCCTAAGCATTGACAATCGTCGCCACAGGGGCAGGACACTGTATCACCACCGCAGCCGTCAGAGGCGAATGGGTATGAAACAAAGAAGAAATCCGAGGCACTGAGAGTCTGCTCTTCGTGAGGACCCGGGGAATGAGTATTTGAGCCCGGGGTCTGAGCTGCTTGCTGTGGAGAAGGTATAGGGTCAGTAATGTGAGCCTGTCCATTGCTATATGGCGATACAGTTGGAGAGAACGTATTTCCGTTTGTAGGAGATTGACTGCTATTTGAGTGACCGTTGGGCGGGGAGTTGGTGTTTGAGTACAAGTCTTTTGACGAAGACTGTTGCTCAGGGATCATCGACGAGTACGCGGAGCGGATATAGTTTTGGGTTGCCTCATTGTAGGGATGCGCCGCGCAGCCAATACATTGACAGGAGTCACCACAGTGGCAGGTGTGAAAGCTATCGAGTACATCATGTTGTAGAAGGGGTGTGTGAAATTGTAGCTCCGGTGATAAATAGGCCTGTCCTTGGGCTTGTGCCTGACTATTAGCCTTTGCTGTCTGCCGCCACTGGAATGGTTGAAGCGGGTGTTGATAGGACCCGTATGTTGCAGGGTAGGCAAAAACCGATTGAGCCAAATACTGCGGGATGGTATTTGTTTGCGTATTCTCATTGTGAGAGAACTGCTGTGGAATATTTGGTACTACGCCATTTGGAGTGCCCTGAACTTCTATCGACTCCTGCTTGACAACCATTTGGCCAGGAACAGCTGGAGCTGACGAACAGCAACTCTTTTCCTTTGGCTGTTCGGATAATGGGACTGCGTTCGATAACGTATCATTACTGGTTGTCGCCTTTGGCGCACAACATGATCCGCCGTTACTCTTAGTGTTTTTGTTTTCGGATACGAGGTCATTCGATTTTGTTAACATTGGACTCTCTACCATGCCGCTGAAGTTGCTGCCGTATATTAATGAGGTAGAGCTGAATCCATTTCTGACATCCATACCAACACCATTTGGAATAAAATTGTTAAACTGGGCGTAATTCTGCAGCGGTAATTGACCATACGATGGATCTATGTTGACAAACTGTGTAAGATCATATTGTTGGAGAGGTTCTGATGTGGGTACCCCACTATTTGGCAGCGACTGTATATTCTGGAGCCTTTGTTCGAAGGGCAGTATGTTTATATTATTTATATCCATTCGCTGTAGCTTGCTTGCATCGAAAGACTGCTTTCTATTTGCTGCAGGTTTAGAGGTCTTCTGTACTTTGAACGAAGTTCGGGTAGGTGAAGGGAGATCTGCTGGCGTCAACTCAGGCTGCTCAGTCTGCGATGGTTTTTCGACTGGCGTAGGAGCATCGTCGCCACAACGGCATTTCTGCTTCTTTGGAATGGCAGCAGTGACACTGAGTCGCCCACAGCTGCAGGCCTGGTCTCGTGGATGAGGACATGCGCTCAATGGTCGGCCAGGCTTCCTGACAGGAACCATAAGCCTTTCATTAGCATGTGTGCATTTTGTCGATCGATGGCCACGAATGCATGGCTCACTAAGAATTCGAGTAATTAGCAGATGGATTCGAATGGCATTTGAATGGGATTTGAGATGAGAAGATAAAGAGTAAGCGGCTCCTAGTCTGGTTGGAAGAGTAGATTGAAGCCTGAAATATGCATCGAACAGGCAAAAGCGAACTGCAACCGCAATACAGCCAAGACAACAGCCTAAGGGGAAAACCACCTACCAGGCCATCTTTAAGCCATTGATGAGAGGCATCGCTGAGAGTACCCAGCCGATACTGTTAAGGAAAGCTAAGGGATTGGATGTAGAGGGTAAGTGCGTTCACCGTCAGCTTTGGTTTCGAGGATCGGTCTGGTTCTCTCGGGACCTTGCACATTCCAGGGCAACGGGCGCTGGACGGCGAATCGAGTTTACTGGCAATCCAAGCTCGCAAATCTGGAAAAAGCCGCCGTATGGCACGTTCGTCCCTTGTCCTGTCACCGCCTTGTTGGACCGATTCCACGCGTTGATCGCATGCGCTTGTTGAATGTGAAGCCAGAGAGGAAAGGAACGAGCGTGTTGTAGAGAAGGTTTGAGCTGGTTTCCCACCACCAGCTGCAGGCGTCCGCAATACGTCCCAAGTCTAGCAGTCGCACAGAAAAAGATGGGGTGACGGGGGGAGTGACACACCCAGCTGCTATGGGGAGGTGATACCAAGCCGAACTCTTCACTGTAGCTTGATAATACAAGAGGACAATCGCCGATGCGTCGCAGACGTGATTGGCGCACTGGTGGGCAGATGGAGCGCACGATCAGGATTCAAAGTCTGCGCGGTCTGCAGGCGTTTGCATGATAATGTTCGTTGACCGTCTCTAGTCCTCGGGAATGTATAAAATTTGGGAGTCGTGCAGTCAGATACCCGGCTGTCCTCATATGGGTATTGTCAAAGGGTTCGCGCTGAGAATCCGCCCGTCGTTGGTGGGGTCCTGCGTCGGAGGGGACTGGCGAGCAAGTTTCCATAGGCCAGAAACCCTCCCGCATAAGCCTGCCCCTGCCACCGAGAGAGAAGAGTTGCGGCGCGTCTGCTGCTTGTTCGGTGTGCGGGTATTGAGTTCTTACCCAGCTAAACCCGAGACAAGTATGTTTTGCAGGAGATGAGATTCCCTGAGCCGAAGTCAATTGGAGAGCCTGCGCACGTTAGATTGGAAGAAAGAAAGACGGGAAACAAAGGCAGACGTTGGGATAACAGTAAACGGTACGATGCAATCATGGACGGGATGGATTAATATTTTGCCGGGGCACCTGATTATCTTATCGATTAGCTTCAGTGCCTGAGGCATGGAGAAATATTTTGTGTGCTTGTGACATCAATTTTGCAGAGATCAAGAAGAACAAAGGAAACAAAGGAAAGAGAGCCCATTGGTCGATACGTTTTGCTGTGTAAGGCTACTAGGAGCCTCACAATCAGGGTCAGCACCAAAGCACTCTCAGTATCATCAATCGCATTGTTCGCATTGTTCATTGGTTTTATGAGTATTTGACATCTTCAACCTATTCTGACTATATCCTGAGCCTCAAAATTTACCACTGAGTGCAAACTGAATATTTACAGTTCGACATCTTAAAAATTACTTGACAAGATCAACGTACAGTATTATCGAATTGCCCTCACCCTCTCTCTAACCCGAATTCCAGAAATAAGCCGACACCCTTGTATAGAATCACGTGATTCACCTCGTCCGCAACCCCTGAAACCAGGGGTCAACAAGATCATCACAGAATAAACCCTTGGAAATGTCGACTTCAAAGCCTCCAGAAGAAGTGTCACAGTCTTTACAAGATGTTGAAGATAGTGACTCAGAAGTCATCGATATGTTCGCCGAACCAGCAGACTATCGCCCCGCCACCCCCCTTCCTACCACAACGAGCTACACTCTGCCATCACAGAATAAGACCCTCACACTACGGCTCGTAGGGCATAATCCTCTCTGGGGACACCATCTCTGGAACGGCGGTCGATTGATCTCATCGTGTATCGACTCACGACCGGAGCTGGTTAGGGGGAAGACGGTGCTTGAACTCGGTGCCGGCGCTGGGCTCCCGAGTCTGGTGAGTGCGGTGGTCGGGGCGAGGAAGGTTGTTGTGAGTGATTATCCGGATCCGGATCTTGTGCAGAATCTAGTCTTTAATGTAGAGGCGAATGAGGGGGTTATCTATGATCTAGATTCGGGTGGTGATAAAGAAAAGGCCAAGCGAATTGTGGTGGAGGGATATTGTTGGGGTGCAGATGTTGCGCCGTTGCTCCGGCATCTGGATTCAAGCAATAAGGAGGATGCGGGAGCCAAATTTGATGTGTTGATATTAGCAGATCTATTGTTTAATCATTCAGAGCATGCGAAGTTGGTGGATACGATCAAGAGGACGTTGGCCAAGCGCGTAGATGCACGTGCTTTTGTTTTCTTCACCCCATATCGCCCATGGCTATTTGAGAAGGATGTGGCTTTCTTCCAGTTGGCTAAGGATGCCGGTTTCAGTGTAGAGAAGATACTTGAAGAGAAGATGGATAAGGTCATGTTCGAGAACGATCCTGGCGACGAAGAGCTTAGGAGGACAGTATTTGGCTACGAAGTCAAGTTTTCAAATATAGATAATCCAGACTCGCGAGAATAGACTAATATATATGAGATCTATATGCCATAAGATAGCCGTTATGATAAAAAGAAATGAGGTCGAGGTCTACATTAGAATTAAAATCTTGATACATGCGTGCTCATAGACCAAAAATGAAAGAATGCTGAGTCCTAAAGACGACTATGTACATTCTCTATACAACAAAAATAAAGAAATTATTCAAGAGATGGCTAGTCTTATTCGAGACCATAAACACTCAATAGCGACGATCCACCACAGTATTCCTTATTATTGCCCTTGCATAGCATGTTACAGCTTGAGTCGGCGACCTTAACGGCAGTGGACGGTAGCGAAGCCCCACAATAACACTCCTGGGCGTATTCAACACCAGCAAAAGCCCCAGATGAGCCCTTGGATTGACAGAATGACACGCAATTCTCCACCGTCATGTTGGCTGAATCAGAGTACGAAGCAGCTGGCAGGAGGCGGCCGGTCATTTCCTTGTAACATCCTTGGTAGCTGTATCCGGTTACATTCTGTGGGTTTCCTGGAGGTTTATACATGGTATTGTTGAAGACACTGATAGCATTGGATCCACCACAGATTTCGTTCGCGTTTCCTTTGCATGCCATATTACAACTGATTCCTGCAGCCCCCACAGCTGAGCCGGTGGCAAGGCTATTTCCGCAGTAACACTGGCTTGCGTACTCCAGTCCAGCCATACCATAATTGTGTTGATCACAGTAAGCTGCACATACTTCAATAGTCATAGTAGAGTTTGACACAGAGCCTCCACGCAGGGCACGTCCGCTTATCTCGTTGGCACAACCAAGGTACTGCAATCCATTGACGATATCTCCAACCTTCGGTGTTCCTGAGAATGATGGAGCAGCACTACTGGTAGCAGTGGTAGTTGAAGACACTACAGAGCTGCTTGAAACACGAACTGTGCTTAGAGTAGACAGAGACGTAGTAGTCGAAGTAGTTGTTGGCTTTGTAGTAGTTGTTGTGGTCGTGGTTGTGGTCGTGGAAGTAGTTGTTGGCTGTGTAGTGGTCGTTGTTGTTGTGGTCGTAGAAGTGGTTGCTGGTGTCGTAGTTGTCGTTGTCGTAGTAGTTTGAACGGTTGTCGTGGTCTGAACAGTCGTTGTCTGAATAGTGCTGCTAGGAGACTGAGAGCTGCTGGTACTTGTCCTTGAAGTTGTCGGTTGAAGGCTGGATGTTGTCTCAGAAGAGGAACTACTGCTCTGCGTTGGTTCTGGACTTTGAGATGAGCTAGAGCTAGCCACAATTGTCGAGCTTGCAAGGCTAGAAGTAGACGTCCTGATTATACTGCTTGACTGCGGCGTTGTCGTGGCAGAGCTGGTGGTGGTTAATGAGCTTGAAACTCCTGACGTGGTCGTACTTGATCCAGAAACCCCAGAAGTTGTTTGTGTGGTTACATCAACTGATGTGCTGCTGCTTACACCGGCCTCGCTAGATGAAGATAAGTCTGCTATTTTGCTCGTTGAGGCAACTTGGGAAGGTGTAGTTGGGTTTGTCGGGACGCTGCTGGATTGACCAGATGCTGTGCTCAACGAAGAACTGGAACTTGAAGCAAGTGTTGAAGCGGGTGACAGGGGGCTACTCGAGGAAGTGCTACCAGTTGTTGGATTGACACTAGCGGATGCCGTACTTGCCACAGATGAGCTGGAAGCCGAGGAAATTTGAGTGGAAGCTGCTTGAGTTGTCGTGGTGGTAGTGCTAACACTGGAAGCGGAGGTGGTATTAGACGGTGGGGAGAGCTTGTACATCTCCAGTCTATTACCTGCACCACAGTATTCCGATTTGTCTCCGGTGCAGATGAAGTTGCAGTCGGTAAGAGGAGCTAAGACTGAGCCGGCATTGATCTGATTGCCACAGTAGCCTAGTTTGATAATTAGCACTAGATATACTAGGGTTAGTGAAGGGAAGACTCACATTCTCCACCGTATTCGACACCGAAGTAGATAAACTGCTGCTGTGAACAATAATTTTCACATTCTTCAATTGTCATGGCGGTGTAATCATAGAAAGGTGTTCCGCCAGTCAACGCTCGAACTCCAGTAGCTTCGGTGTAGCAGCCCTGGAATGTGTACGGACCAACGGTGGGCTTGTGTTGAAGGGTAGCTGTTGCAGATGCAGAGGTAGTGGTAGTAGTCGTCGGGGCTACGCTGCTGCTACTATCTGCTCCGCTTCCAGTAGAGCTAGAGGCGACAACGGTGGTAGTTGAAGTCGTGGCGGCCTTCGTGGTGGTAGAATTCGACCCAAGTGAGAGTTTGTACATCTCTAATCTGTTTCCAGCACCGCAATACTCCAACGGATTCCCTGGACAGGTGAAGCTGCAATCGGTGGCAGGAGCCGGGACCGACCCAGTGTTAATCACATTACCGCAGTAACCTAATGCACGGATTAGTTTTGGAAATAATAAAAGTCTTAATGGAACCTACATTCTCCACCGAACTCGACGCCGAAGTAAGTAAAGCTTGATGCAAAACAATAGGTCTCGCATTCCTCCAAAGTCATTGCCGGGTAGTCGAACATTGGCGTTCCGTCACTGAGTGCTCGCATATTGGTAGCCTCTGTATAGCACCCTAGGTAAGAGTAAGGTCCAACCTTTTGCTTGATACCCAGTGTACCAGTGGGAGCAATAGAGGTGGTCGTTGTTGTTGCCACTATTGAGGTTGTTGGTGCACCTGATCCAATTGAAGTTGCTGCAGAAGTTGTAGTGCTTGAGACGATACTAATAGTGCCCGTGCTAGATCCATTGACACCCAGCTGATACATATTAAGTCTACTTGGACCTGTGAGAAAGTTAGAAATCATTCGTAATAACTCTCTTTCTCAGTACCCACCTCCGCAATACTCTAACTGGTTGCCAGTGCAGAGCATGTTACATCCACTAACACTTGGGGTAGAGTTCGCCTGAAGAGTAGCGCCCGCATTGATCGTATTTCCACAGTAGCACCTTCATATTCGTTAGTTCTCGGCAAATCACATAGAAACGATACAGGATACTCACTGGTTAGAATATTCCATTCCGAAGTACTTGAACCCAGCACATGCAGCTTCACAAAGTTCAATAGTAAAACCGCTAGCTGGGGCTTGGGGAGAAAGTGCTGAAAGGGCACGACCATTGGTAGCCTCGCTGTAGCATCCAATATACCCGTAGTTACCAGCTTGCTTGACCGTCTGTGGTCCATAGAGAGCAGGATCGGTTCCTGCAACGTATTTTGTGGGATCGTAGTATACAGAGAGGTAACCAGTGCCACCACATCGGTCGTTAGCATCACCGGGACAAGCCATGTTGCAGAATTCTTCGCCTAAATCCTGGCTGGCAAGAGGAGGCGGCGTATTTCCGCAGTAACACTCATCTCCAAATTCTGTTCCTGCAAAAGCGTATTTTGCGGAAGAAAAGCAGGCTGTCTGGCAGTTGTTGTTGGACATGTTTGTGTTCGGTTGAAGAGGCTCGTTAGGGAATAGACGGGGTCCATTAGTAGATTCTTGATAGCAACCCAAGAATTGATAGATTGGGTTACCAGTAGTAGCATTGACAGGACCGACCTGCTTGTCCACAATGGTAGCTTCTATCTCAATAACGTGAACACCGAAGTTGAGGTCGTCAGTGTTCAGTGTCCACGTGTTGTTAATATGCTGATCTGGCACATTGTAATCTTCGGTATTGGCTACCATCAAAACTGTGGCGAATGCACACTGGTTGACAGGAATCTGCTGCGACTCATGTAGTTCAGTTGGGTCACTGATATGGAACACTCCATTGGGAGGTTTGCTCTTGGTAATCTGCAAAGAAGAACCGCCACTGTTGCAAATTCGAATCTGAAGAGACGCGGAGCTGCCAGGGGCGACCTTGCCAAAGTCCATGAGCTCATTATCTGGAGGAAGCCATCCGCCATTGCCATCATCTATTTGCAGCGTTGCAATAGGGGGAGGAGACGCAATTCCTTCCAGAATGATATGGTAAACACCACCATCAGACCAGACTTGGAGGATAGATCCATATTGGCCAACACCGTTGACAGGATTATACGTAGCGTCAATATCTATGACCTTGCCGGGAGCAACGGTTGACCCAACAGTGGGGAGCCCGGTAGCAGTGAAGCCAGTTCCCAAGTCCCATATGCCGTTAGCGTCTTGAGTTGCGTTATTAAATACGGGATCCTCTGCAAGAGTGCCATTAGTCCAGGCGTATCCAGTGATAGTCAGTGGACTTAATCCTTGGTTGGCAAGAGTAAAGATATCAGTGATTGTCGGGTTGGTCGTTCCATTAATGATGATAACACTTCCAAAATCTAGAGTCGCCGGGGCCAGTGCTAAGAAGGGTGCCTCAGAAACTTCAGTACCCGTCAAGCTGACAGGGAATTCGTTCGTATAACCTTGCACAGAATTCACGGTGCTAATAGTAAGTGGGGTACTCTTGAATCCCGGGCTTACTTTTGGAGAAGAAGCGTTGACAGCATCGGCAGCATCCTCGTCAGAGAGATCCCAAGTAACTGGGAATGAAAATACCTGACCCTTTGTAATAGCTCCCTTTGGGAAACTTGAGTTACTGACTTTAAATGTGGAATCTCCAGTAGTAGCTCCGTTGATTGTAGCCATGGGAATATTGGCCGTGCAAGTAACTGTCTCAGTAGCATTTGATCCCAGAGCAACAGTGCCAAAATCGACTGGCGATGTGCAATTCATAGGAAGGTTAACAGGTGCTCCAAGACAGTAGAGATTTCCGTTTGAATCGGTGATATAGACTTTACCATCACCGAAAGTAGGTCGAAGGAATTTGTTGGCGCCTCCAACTTGAGGTAGGTTGATGCGTTGCATTACTCCATTGTTTGGTACGGCAAACCAGGCACGAAGACCGGCATCCGGGTCCGCCATCCACAAGATTGCAGTTCCAGGTTGACCATTCAAACTTGTAATTGTAGGAATACCGACGCCGACACGTCCAGCAGATGACTCGGTAGTCTGCGCAACTTTAGAGAGCTGAGGAATACCAGAATCTGTGAAGCCCAACTTGTACACATAGGTAGGGAATCCGACGGGCGTAAGATAGAAGTAACCACCTTCTCCAGGGTAGGATCCTCCAGCTCCGAAAACAGATTCGCTTGTCACGATCGTTTGAATGATATTATCTGTCTGTCCAGGTCCAAGCTTATAACCACCAAGATTGTTCGCATTCAAGATGTAGACTTTTCCGTTCTTTCCAGCGGTAACAGCCATCTTATCAACTCCAGTACCTTTGAAAACGGTAGGATCTAATAACACGAAACCTCCAGAACCGAAATCCTGATCACCGCCGTCCATATTCTCATAGTCGAAGGGCTGGAAATAGTCGGCAACGGATATGGCACCATTCTCATCCAAGCCAAAATTTACTGCAGCCTCTCCCAGAGTTTTGAGGCCACTAGAGCCAGCAGCTGGAGTTCCCGCGTTCTCGTGGCCCTGTCCGTTACCAGTGACGGCGAAAAGACGGTTTCCGTCAGAAGCAAGACCCATGCCACACATCCAAATACCACCTTCACCACCACCACCATTCTGAAGGATGACATTGGTTTGAGGTGCCAGAGGTCCACTTTCCATAGCAAAGTGAGTTACGACCTCCTGCTTAGCGATATCGATACCGATTATCAGGCCAGTATAGTTGAAAAGATCGCAATGGGCACCGAACGCGCCATATACCACGCTTCCAATCTGGGTGAGAGATGGCCGTTGTAAGACCACACCTCCAATGAAGTATTTCGCAGGCGCATTGTCGGCGGGTCTGCCGTCCATAAGCATCGGAGGAAAGGCATCCTCCAAGGTATTTACATTGACACCATGGAAATAGTAGACGCCGTTTTCCGTTCCAGTGTTACCGGCAACCCGGTAGTTTGGAATATAGGTTTTTGAATAGAAGTAAGCAATGTCCGTCGCAGGGTCAATCGTGGGTGTACCAATAATTCCGATGTAATTGGGAATATCTATCTGGGGTGTTAGCCTGAAACCGTCAAAAGACCTGTACCACCCGAAGCTGTATACCTGTGCAACCAATGTCTGACTGAAGGAAAGGTGTATGAACTTGTCGTTGGTTGAGGATCGTGCCATTGATTGCATCTAAGGTTCTAATCCAGTTTTGGTTCGAGGCTAAAAACAGAAGCTGTCGTCCTCCCGCCAGTGGTGTGTACGTCAACGGTTTCGCATAGAACTGCTCCAGCTGGTTGAAGGGTACTTTCCATAACTGCCCAAAACCCGCACTGTTCACGATATTCGGGTCCATGTTATGGTTGGGCAAGTAGCCCGATTGCGCGAGATCAGCATCTCTGTATTCATCGGTAGGGGCTACTCCAACTGTTTTTTGAACGAGTGTGGTTGCCAAAATGGCAATTGCGGTGATTGAGAACCGCATAATGAGCGTGAGTGACTGTGACAGTTGGTCCTAACGAGAGAAATGGATGAAAAGACCCCCGAAGGATATAAGTATCAACGGCACCACCAACCACGCTGTCGCTCCAACTATCTGGCTATCGAAACTACAGCCCAAGAGGCGCTCACTCTGCCACGCGCGGTGCGGTGCGAAGGCTTGCTTGGCTTGCTTGGCTTGCATCTTGAACGCAGGGCGTCGCGGCTCTACAAGTATGGGCACGATACGGCGAGCTGGTGCCCTGGGCGGCGGTTCAAGGACAGCAAGGACAGCAAGGGCAGCAAGGGCAGCTTGATGCGGGCCCAGGTTGTCAATCTGCATGGGCTTAATGCCGTCCTAACGCTGTCGATGGGGATCTCTCTCAACCAGCACCTCATAGTGGGCCGAGGCGGGCTGAGCACCGATTGATTTCTCAGACCAGAGTCGATAAAAGAGGCATGGCGGGCGTGTGCTGCTAACTGATTTCTGCACAGGAGGAATGGAGATGGCCGCTGGCGGAATCAGGGATTACTTCCAATCCACCTATCGCTACCATCGCGGTGGTGCAGCTAGCCCCAACCAGGCAGCTCTGGGCACTATCGATTCCCGGCATGGCAGAGCCAATTTAGCCTAGGGGTTGGGCTAGTGAATTGAGGAAAAGCGAGAAACGAGAAAAGAGGAGCCAAAGAGGAAGACTTGTTCCTACCGTGCCAGACGGCGCAACAACGCCGGGTGAGTGTCAGAGTCCATTGGTGTTTGACGGCGGAGTAGCACCACGCGGCCATGATGCTGCTTACGCTTTGTGCCTCTTGCAAAGAGTTAAGTCTAATTTTGCCCTCGAGCGGGAAGGGCCTCTGGTACGGATCCGTACTCTGTACCGTAGTTTTTGTTGTTTTCTGCGGACTTCGGACGGAAGAGGGCCCAGGGGAAGAAGCGAGTGAGCAGCCGAGCCCCTGCCCGGATCGGTGCAAGCATTTCAGGTACGGGCTTTGGTCCCCGGAACTCCCTGTCAGAGGACGGTCGTACCACGCCCACGCAGCGACCAGATTGCAGACTACCGTGGACGGTTGCACAACACTCGATACTGTACCCTTCAACGGACGTATGGTGGTGATGATGGTGGCAGACGTCTATACATCATTGGCCCTTCTGGACCTCCTTCTCCATCCTTTCAGCAGAGCGCATTATCGATTCCATTATTGAACGGAATCCACACAGCGATTGCAGACCACGACAAATCCTCTCTGTCCGATTACCCGGTGGAGAGTTCTGCTGCTTTCGCCTGGGACGCCATGCCGCCCGCCTCTATGCAGGCACCGCTCCTGGCCCAATTTGCCCGACCCAAGCCCAGACACCTGCCCAATGAGCGTCTCAGCCTCCAGCCCATGGCTTAAGACAATGGCAGTAGAATTTGTATTATCGGCGACCGCGATGCTGCTACAGGAACAAGCGCACAATCTATCGATGTGTGGATTCATACAGTAGTAGTACAGGTCAAGCGGCGCCCTAGCGAAAAACTTCATACGGAGGTACGAATACCCACAAATCTGTCGCTGTTGCTGTGCGTGTACGGAGGTATCATCCCGCAGCTTTCTTAAATCCCCTTTAGGAAGACGTGGAAGGACGGTTCCTCAAACTCGTAATGCTGCCTGCGCAGCGAAGCCAACCACCGGAATCAGGCCGATCGAGCCCTAGTCCAAGCGGGGTGTTGAGATTCTTGGTCAAGTCATAAAAAAGGTATCGAATTGCAGAGTACTCTACCAAAGTAGAAGGACGCGCTGAGTCTCTGCTTTGTCCCATGATAGATAGTATGAGCCTGTCTCAGTCGCTCGCCAAGAGACGTCTCAGCAGCTCAAGCCAAAGAGTCAGCAAGCTTCGCCAACACAACTGAAGCCTCGCGAGCTTCAGAGCTGGGAAGCTTGATCAGACGAAAGGATGAACCCCTCTCGCTAAAGGACCGCGTTCTCAACTGTGATGATTCGGATATCTTTTTGACAGCAGTCTTTTTCATCAGCCCCGACCACTTTGGGTAGTTGCCACCGCTGATTTGACAAGATAGGGAATGGCCGTCTATTTTCAGGGCCTTTTGCAGGTGCCCTTCTACCCAAACCGAGGTCTGTGGGTCTTAGCCACAAAGCTTGACTTTCCAGGGACACGCTCTGCTTTCACCTCTTATCGGGTGTGGGGCTCACTCAATAGTTGACGATGTAAGGGCTTTCCAGAACGCAGCTGAAGCGGCCTCAGCCGCACACAGCCATTCGCCCCTTGGCAATACTTGAACTGCAATATTGTATGGGCACGAAAAGGGAAACGCGCCTGAATATGGCTGGCAGGTGAGTTCTAGATCTGAGCCTCCTATTTTAGGTCCACAACCGCCCACCACCAATTTTTGTCTGTCTTTCGCTCTGATGCTGGATGTGTGGTCTGATCTCAGTCGAATTATCGTGTGGTGCGGCAGCCATGACAGCGCCATTGCTTCTTGCTGGCGGTTGTGGAAATTGAAGTGCAATATACGATTTCAGTGTTTGGGAAGATGGTGTTGATGATACGCAGATTTCTTTTTTTGAATCGTCTTAAGACATAGTGTCTCGTTGCGTATCGCCAGAGTCTAGACCGCGAATCGGTTGTCAAGATGTCGTAGCAACAACGCATCCACCAATGAATGATGGCCTCTCCCTAACCAGCTATGCACAGCTATCGGAGTTATTCTTTTTCATGTTGAGTAATGCTGGCCACCACCGATTATAGGTGAATTGCAAATTACTGCTATCGAGTAGACGGGGAAGGCCCGAGTCTGCTAGAGTCCAATTCCCAGGTAAAAATTTCGTGCTTTTCTGTTTATGGCTCACCTAACGTCGGCCGGAATCTTCTTGAAAGAACCAAATCTCTGCTAGTGACATGAGATTAAAAGTCATTTGTTCTCTTCTGTGTAATCTATCAGTCAATCCAACTCAAGGTTGATGACCAAGAGAACTTAGACTGGGGATATGACACACTTCGCCCTTCGCACAGGCACGTACTAATATGGAGAGGCCGCTCCCGGAATAGGCAACGAACGTCAGGTAGTAAACAGGTAAGCAGTTGTTCTCTCGCACCTCCGTCTTCTATGTATTTCCTTTGAGTCTAACCTTCAGCTCTTAAAGCCTTGAAGATATTTGAACCAAGAATCTGAGTATAGCTGTGAAGCGTAAAAGTTGAGTTAAATTTTCAACTCGTTAAGATCCAATGTTATATCCAAAATGAATCCATGCATTGTTCTGTATATCTCACAACTTGAATCTATATACCCAACATAAGAAAATTTCTTTCTATTCAATGCATGCCACGAACCGTGGAATTCCTTTGCTTGATAGACATATCAAAGCCTAGACGGACTTATCTTCTCTCTTAGTCTCGTGGCTCTACATTTCTATTTCAAATCTTTCTATCAAATCACAGTCAGCTTTAGCTTCTGGCTATTGATTGCCTTCTCTTTGAAGTATTTAGTCGCAATTCGTGTCCGTTTTCGTCCCACAAGAAGGCCTCAGCGTTGACAAGACCAGTGTATCACACCACAACCATTAGGAGTTTAGCTCCAAAGATAAACAATCAAGTAAACTCATCGTTTAATGATGGCCAGTGAGATAATGAAGCCAAAGACCTATAATATCTTGTGTCTTAAAACTAACGAGAGTAGGTAGAGTCGTAGGAGCACCACCACATGGAAAATCATTAAAAAGGTTGGTACAACATTGCACATTCAATAAGACCAATACTCCATATTCGTTGGACACAATAATAAGGAAGAGTCTGGTGTAGCAGAAATCTCTGGCCAAAAAAAAATTTGTAGTTTGGCCAAGTTGTTGGGGTAGGAGAACTTACTTGTCGACTCTACTCTACTGCCCATTAGTTACTTGTCACCATGTCACATGTCACCATAAGTCACCATTGCAATTAATCACGTGGGACCAATTACTACGAGACTACGAGGAGACTACGAGACTACGACTACAAGACTACATGGGCGAAGGAGGGTCGACGTCGAACGAACGGGGGCTCGACGCTTGTTCCCAGTTCCGCTACCAGGACGGCGGGTTGTCTTGGCAGGGGGTACTGGGAACGCTGAGGCTCGTTGCTGCTTCTGGGTCTCTGTATTCCTGTTAGCATTTTGTCTAGAATGGAGAATTTAACAACTTGGCCAAACTATTGTTTTGTTGACGCGTTTGTGTGATATATTGATATATGTAGCAATACGCGTCTCGAGGTGATTGCAATTAAAGGGGGCCTGATACCTATTTGACCACACACACACACACACACACACACACACACACACACACGTATTTATATACATACACGCACACGCACGCACGCACACTCAACCTCGGAAATATAATTATTTCGATGCATGTTTTCTGGAACAGACATGCAAAGGTAAAATATTTTGTAACCCATAAAATCGTTTTGTTTTGTGTGGAGAGAACATAGTATTTTCCAATATACCTGTCAACAACAACAACTCTAGCATAGGTAAACAGAATCAGGTTGGAAATACTACACGTATATATTCCAGAAATCCGAAATACTCTTTACCCTATTGAATATTTTTCTCTCTCTTGCAAGATTATTTTTTGTTGGATCATCATTCCAAAAAAAAATGTGTAGTATTCAATAATATTTAATAGAACAATATCTCCTTTTTGCTTGCCGAGGATTCAAGCGATAATAATTCACTAGATCAATGACGTATAATGTGGATTGTGTATCATTACGCCTGCACTCATCGAGTTCTTAAGGTATTTCAATGTATGTTGGCCTAAGGAGGTGCTTTGGGGGGGTTACGATATCCGAAGTTCGTATCAAGCTATCTGTCTTTTGTATCCATAAATTTGTTACTCTTGGACAATAGTATTTTAACTCCAAATTCATAATGAGCGTATCGCACTTTACGTTTTTAAATGGTGGTTCAACGCTGATATTTATCTTCCGTCTCCACGTCAACCTCACCTACTGACTAATGTCCTAGTCCACCCATGAACTAGTCCTTCACTTATCGTTTAGATGATTTTTGGTAGTCATTCCTCTTGGATATTCAATTTTGCTGAGTCACAGGACCAAGGTTCCAATCAATTATAATGCGTTGACCCAAAGAAAGGAAATGGAGTTCGCTTCGTGGCTGAAAAGGGGCTTCCTCTGCCATTCCCTATGGACACGATGCCAGCTTACGTTAAGAGAATGGATGAACTAAATCCTCTTTACAAACCGTGGTTGGCAGTTGATTTACTGTCTAAAGTACATACTATGTCTATCTTTGGTTTGGTATAATTCGGGAACAACTGCTATTGGTATGGTGATGAGGCAGATATCTCGTATACCTGATTCACTGATTGAGTTCTAGTGTCCACAGTTGAATTTATACATATTGATCTTAAAATGAACCAGTCCTTGCAGGGCAGCTGCTGGACCTCATGCTATTGTAGAGCCTTGCAGAACTGAACTAAGTATACCATACTCCTTAATCTATATATATACATATATTTTTATAAGTTATGTAAGGTTATTAAGGGCTCAACTAACTCTAATTCGATACTGGATCGAATGTTTTGTTTCGTACTGGAAGTAGAAGAGAATCTTCTCAGGGGTTGTTGATTAAAGTTCTGATATTGATCAACTGATGATAGAAGTACGAATGTGATGGCTTTGAGCGATGAAAATAAGTATCTAGGGCAGATAGAACTACACTATTTATCTTCTACGGGTATGCCAGGCTTTATGTTGAATAACTGCTCTCCCAATCAATGATGAGTGGCTGTCTCGGGTGCTGGAGGAGTTGTATCTGGGGAAAATGCATCGTATATGGAATCTGTATAAATTGTTATGGGGTCGACTTCCTTTGAATTGACATTGAGTCTCATGTAAGCTGATTAGACCTTCGCAGCATGCGCCATGCATCTGAAGTCAGTTCACAATACACGCGAATTTGCAAGTGCATCTGTAAGATGAATGTGAAAAGGACGTTATTCAGCGTACGGATGCAGTATCTGTTGATTGGTAGATAGGTAAATATGTGGTTTCTGAGATAGGCTATAGAGTGGTTTTGATAGATGGTAATTAGTGTGTATGTGTCTGTCTGTTTTACCTGCATCGCCGCTTGTCTGACCAAAAGTTTTGTTGCATGTCTGTGTTAGCTCCGAATTTCAATACGAGTAGTTGCTCTGCCTGCTTACGTCTGTCTACGGAGGCACTCATATTGCTCTCTCATAGACATGCAACAAAACTTTTGGTTCAAGTAAACTTAAACCACAGTTCCGCGATGGCTGCGAAGTGCAGTGGGCGACTCTAAATGTATCGGTAACTAACTGCACTCATAATTCGCTATACAATACAACTGCAGCTCGGAACCTATGTAAATTAAAGGATCTGGCTTCCTACTTCACCTCTACGTGCTTCGACAATATGTCACGTAAAATGATTCACGCCTTGGTACAGTATCCCAATATCAGAGCCTATCTAATTTAAAATTTGGGCTATAACAGAGTTACTAACAAAATATTAAGATGCGTAGATCCGACTACATTTCGATTTAGTTCCTAGCAAAAACACCTCTCTTTCTAGTAGAATCAATGTGATTATAGTATTCGGATTATGTACGTTGGGAAGTCTTTCTGAACCAAACTACTGCCAGTTGCGTACCGATGCCATAATTGAGATAATAATAAGGGTAATATTTAATATAATTTTCCAATTGTATTGAATTTATCTACCGCTGCCTGAAAAACTCTGCATATGATGTTATTGCCACAGTTAGATATTGAGCCTTTTGTCGTGCGGGAGCAGGCATTGACGTATATAGCACATGACGAATCTATATATCTTCCAGGGTTGTATGGTGTAACCTATAGCCCAGCTCTACGCATGCCTTAGAAGATCATAATATACTATCCTGGAAGTCTGAGTCTTGAGCTATAGTCCTTGATCTTCCGTTCGAAGGAGTATTGAATGATTAGCGACGGATAACACTGGGGACAAGAAATTGCAACCGTGGCCTTTGGAGGAACCTGACCAGATTTTGAGCCACGCTTGATGCAAGAAAACAAAACAGGACTAAGCCAATAAGGGCCCAATCAAGTAGCTGGGAACTATATGATGGTATATAACATGGAAGGGAAAGGATAGCTAAAGTTAAACAAGAAAGGAGTTAATGATCTGAGGCATTTCCAGCTTCCACTTTGGATAATGTGGTTGGGATTGCGCGGTCACGAATGAGGGGTTGAAACTGGTGGAGGCTTGACACGGATCAACCGGGGGTTGTCGAGTTACAGTAATTTCGCCGGTTGGGATAAAAGATGGAGCTTTGGAAAGGAGAAGGAAGTGGACGAGGATAAGTTAGAGGTTTAAGAAGTAACCATGATGATCTCTAGATACAGATGAATAGATGTGATTATTATGCGGAAAAAAAAAGTAAAAAAAAGAAAATACCATGCCGTGCAGAATTGCCATGAAGCTGCAAATCCAGGGAGGTCATTCGCAAAACGCATGATCACGCACTAATCAGGCGCTCTGCTTCCCCGCATTGCGAAAGTCGCGTGCCGCACGTGCTCCACACCCCACACGTTGCAGCCCTGATAGTGGGTTGGCGAGGTTGGGCAGAGCCCGCTACGGGCCCTGAGTGGGGCGGGGACGAGCGCCGAGAGCGCCGCACAAGGTGAGGGGTACTTCTGGCATGACCTTGGGGGAGCAGCAATCAGATGTACCTCACACAATTCACCCACTCCAGGCCGTCATAGCCGACAAACCCACGGCTTCAGGATGGAGCTTTTCCAGATTCCTTTCTGTTCTTTTTGTCCCCTTTGTCTCCGTTGTTTCCTGAGATGACTTGAGAAATAACCCTCCTGCGCGCTGAATCTGCCCTAATAATCTCCAGTATTTACTGCCCTACAACGCATTCTCCTTAACTAGGACACTAGCACGGCACGTCTCCAGATTGCATCTCTCTGGCTGATACCGCGTCTGCCCGATGATAACCTCGCGCGTTTAATGCCGCAATCCGGGTCGTACAGGCAATTCTGAGCGCCTGAGTGATTCCCAAGATGCTGCTCACGTCGAGACTGGCGCGGCCTACATTGTTGAGGCAATGTCGTGCCAGTGCTAGCTTAAGTTCCTGTGAGCCTATGTTCCCAATTCTAGTTCAACCAATATGAGATCCATGCTGATCAAGCTACACAAGCTCTCAACGTGAAGCTGCGCACCCTCGCAACCCCTTATAACTTGAGTAGTCTAAAATGGACCGGCTCCAAAGCTCTCCAGAGCTACACCAAGCCTCATCTCGAGCTCACGCCCTTCCATATTCCGGCCACCAGAACTTACGCGACAGTATCTGACTTTATCAAGGACCCAGCCTCTGAGTTAACTCTCCCACCGGCACCTTCCATACCGTATTCTAAGCTCACAGTGGGAATTGTGAAAGAGATCTTTCCCAATGAACGGCGTGTTGCAATTACTCCCCAGAATGTAGCTGCTTTGCTCAAAAAGGGGTTTGCCCAAGTCCTCGTGGAGCGCGGCGCTGGCGCTGAAGCGCAATTCCTGGATGAAGCCTACGAGCAAGCTGGCGCAATTCTGGTTGACCGAAATAGCACCTGGAAGAACAGCGATATCATCCTTAAGGTTAGAGCTCCGACTTTTGAAGGCGCGGAGAATGAGGTCGACTTGATGAAAAACGGCAGCACCTTAATCAGCTTCCTATACCCCGCGCAGAATAAACAGCTAGTTGAAAAATTGTCTGCGAAAGGTGCTAATAGCTTTGGAATGGAATTGATCCCTCGAATTTCAAGGGCGCAAGTTTTTGACGCCTTAAGGTAAGTTGGCGAGCGAACTGAGCAGTCCATAACTTTTCTACAGAGAGATGGAGAATTTACCAATTATCGTAAAAGACACAAGATGTGCTAATGTGTATCCATATGAATAGCTCTATGGCAAATATTGCAGGTTACAAGGCGGTATTGGAAGCTTCGAATCACTTTGGGCGTTTCTTGACTGGTCAAGTTACTGCCGCTGGGTAAGCCCTCCGAAAACACTCTTATTAGTGCGTATTTGCTAATACTGGCATTATTAGAAAGGTATTGCCTTTTATATTTTGCTTCATCTAGAACATTGAACCAACTATACTTTTAGATTCCTCCTTGCAAAGTTCTAATCATCGGTGCTGGAGTAGCTGGTCTCAGTGCCATTGCAACCGTAAGTCATTGCCTACCATCCTCTTTCTGTTCTAGCTGCTCAGTTTGTAATTCTCTAGGCACGCCGTCTTGGTGCTATTGTTCGTGGCTTTGACACAAGATCTGCTGCTCGAGAACAAGTACAATCTCTTGGGGCCGAGTTCATTGAAGTAGAAATAAAGGAGGAAGGCTCTGGAGCCGGTGGGTATGCTAAAGAGATGTCGAAAGAATTTCATGAGGCAGAGATGAAGCTGTTTATGGAACAATGTAAAGAGGTGGATATAATAATCACTACTGCTCTGATCCCGGGAAGGCCAGCCCCAAAGTTGATCACTGAAGAGGTGAGTTTTGCTGCTAACATGTCCGTTTGCTGGTGAAGCAGTATTGACTGTAGTAATACAGATGGTTTCTGCCATGAAGCCTGGATCAGTTATTGTCGACCTTGCAGCTGAAGCTGGAGGTAATTGCGAGGTTACTATGGCAGGTAAATTAGTTACCTACAAAGACGTGACTGTGATTGGTATGCTCTCTTCTCTTGAGTCTGTGCTTCCACTTTTAACCCCTTTTAGGATATACTGACCTCCCATCCCGTCTCCCAACTCAATCTTCCACTCTATACTCCAATAATATTACCAAATTTCTCCTTTCTATGACACCAGCAGATGGAGAGAAGAATTTCCACATCGGCTTGAACGACGAGGTTGTCAGAGGTGCAATAGTTACTTATCAGGGCCAGGCACTTCCTATGGCACCTCGCCCAGCTCCACCACCACCTCCTCCAGCCTCTACTACTAAAACCATTTCTGATGCTACAACCAAGTCACTGGCACTGACACCCTGGCAGAAAGCCACGCGTGAGGTTGCAACAGTTACGGCTGGAATGGGATCTATGCTTGCTTTAGGGAAGGTAACAGGGCCGTTATTTATGAGTAACATATTTACTTTTGCATTGGCTGGTCTTGTTGGTTACAGAGCAGTTTGGGGAGTTGTGCCAGCACTCCACAGCCCATTGATGAGCGTTACCAATGCTATTTCGGGTGAGTTATTTTGTCGTAATATAACCAGACCTAGCTAATTCAAACATAACATAGGCATGGTTGGTGTTGGCGGCTTCTTCATCATGGGTGGTGGAATACTTCCACAAACATTCCCGCAGGTCCTTGGTGCTATGTCAGTTCTTATGGCCTTTGTTAATGTTTCTGGTGGATTCGTTATTACAAAACGAATGCTAGATATGTTCAAGCGTACGTTTAACTACCCTCTAGATCTCTTCTTTAGCCGTTAATAATATGTCAATTTAGGTCCAACTGATCCTCCTGAATATCCTTGGTTATATGCTATTCCCGCCGTTTTATTTGGTGGTGGATATATTGCTGCTGCTAGCACTGGTATGGCTGGCCTTGTCCAGGCTGGGTATATTGTTAGCAGTGTCCTGTGTATCGGTAAGCCCCCTATTAGCAACCCTGGAAGTTAGCAGTGCTGTGGTAAGACCATCATTATATGACTAACCTCATTGCTTAGGCTCTATCTCCGGCCTTGCTTCGCAGCTCACTGCTCGTCAAGGTAATATATTGGGTATCCTAGGTGTAGGCTCTGGAATCCTTGCCTCTCTTGCAGCTGTTGGGTTTCCCACCGATGTACTCATCCAGTTCGGTGGACTTGCAGCCATAGGCTCTATAATAGGTGCCGTTATTGGCCGTAGGATCACTGCTACTGACCTCCCTCAAACTGTTGCTGCGCTGCACTCCGTTGTGGGTCTAGCAGCTGTTCTTACATCCATTGGTAGTATCATGGCTGGTGTTGATCATTTATCCATGCTGCACATGATCACTGCATACCTTGGCGTCCTTATTGGTGGAGTGACATTCACAGGATCTGTGGTAGCCTTCATGAAACTTGCAGCGAAAATGTCTTCCCGACCATTAGCTCTCCCAGGTCGCCATGCCGTTAATGTTGGCCTTCTTAGTGCAAATGTAGCAACTATGGGAGCATTCTTGACTATGGCACCGGGCTCACCAATGATTGCCGCTGCATGTTTGGCTGGAAATACTGTCCTGAGTTTCTTGAAGGGATTCACCACTACTGCAGCCATTGGAGGAGCTGATATGCGTAAGTATTTATTACTTATTACTCCTGATTGGACCATGTTTGAGAAGAGATAGGAGATGACTAATATCTGAATGTGGTTAGCTGTCGTTATTACGGTCTTGAACGCATATTCCGGATTTGCTCTCGTTGCAGAAGGTCTTATGCTCAATAACCCACTGCTGACTACAGTTGGGTCATTGATCGGTGTGAGCGGTTCCATTCTGTCGTATATTATGGTAAGATATTGTTACCTTTTCAAGCCACGCTTTATGGAACATCGCTAATCATGTTCATAGTGCGTTGCTATGAATCGCTCCCTGACGAATGTCTTATTTGGTGGGATTTCCGCGCCTGCTGCCGATAATGAGTACAAAATTGAGGGCCAAATTACGAAGACTAATATTGATGAGACTGTTGAGGCTCTTGCAAATGCTGAAAATGTCATCATCGTAAGTTTGATCATGACTACCTATGCTTCCCAATAAGGCTGGTGCTTATATTGACCTTAGGTTGTTGGATACGGAATGGCAGTGGCAAAAGCCCAATATGCTATCTCGGAAATCACCCGTTTACTTAAGGCTAAAGGTGTTAACGTCCGCTTTGCTATTCACCCAGTTGCTGGAAGAATGCCTGGGCAATGCAATGTGCTCCTTGCGGAGGCTAGTGTTCCTTATGATAGTAAGTGCTTCATTCTTATTACGCCTCCATAGTTTTTGCCGATGTTATGAATTGCGGCATAAGATACAACAAAGGCTGGGCCATTGCTAATAAACTTCACTTAGTTGTCCTTGAAATGGATGAAATTAACGATGACTTTTCGGACACTGACGTGACCCTTGTCATTGGTGCAAACGATACTGTAAACCCGATTGCACTTGAACCTGGTTCTGCAATTGCAGGTATGCCAGTCCTGCATGCGTGGAAGAGCAAGCAGGTTGTTGTGATGAAACGAGGAATGGCTAGCGGTTATGGTAAGGCTTGCTGCTTCATTGTTTTTCAATTTATCCACAGCGTATACTGACCTGAGTTCCTTAACCTAGCTGATGTGCCAAACCCAATGTTTTACATGCCCACGACGAAGATGTTGTTTGGAGATGCCAAGGATAGCTGTGACGGTTCGTAATATTCCTTTCTAATGTGATATTAGATCTCTGTATACTGACATTTTCTCCTTTTAACAGCTATCAAAGCAGGCCTTGAAAGCCGAATCCGCATGTATGACGTCTAAACAGTCCAACTCTCACAGCTATTTCCCATCCATCTTTCTAGACTTTCAAAGAGCTGCAAATGCATCAGACTCGGCGTCGCCCTCGCAAATTCCATCGATTTTCCTGCATTGCATGTAAGGTAGACCTTGTCAAGATATTCCCATTCCGGTTCTTAAAGAATACTACTGTATAGACGCCGCAGATGCTCGGTTAGCTTAGAGAGATTCTTGGGGAAACACAGTGTAGACAGTTTTTGCGTTTCCTGTTTTGCTCTCGCCCCATCATATTTTTTGTTATCGTTTATTGAGAGTAGTAGAAACCTGAAGATATTGTCTTGCTTGTTCCGTGCTTAGATTGGATTTCCATCTTTTTCATTTTGCACGCACTTAGCTAGCCTTTACGTTGCTTCTGCTTCTTGGACCTGCTGTCATTGTCTTGCCCTCATTGATCTTTAGTGTCAAAGATGTGAATATAGTTTGTGAATACAATTTGCAATTTAACTTTTGATTGGTGTAAGCTTGCGTGACTTCAAGAATACATCACCGTCAATACGTATCTTTCATTTGTATTCTGATGGGTCCAAATCTGCCTTGGGGCAACAGGTGCACAAGGATACGTTATTGGATGGCTAGGTCTAAGTATCAATTCTATATAACACTACGACAATTCCTTACTATCTCTTACTGTTGCTATACTTCCTTTGTATATTCCTTCAAAGCTTTTTAGCTGGCCTTTCAAGCCAGTAGCACTTTATATCGGGCCTGCTCCTCCATTTCTCAGATGCCGGGACAACGATCCAATCATTTGGGTTAGCAACGAAGCCAAACTGCTCATACAAGAACCGACCAGCTCCAGACGCTTCAATGTAAGCTTTAAGACCAATAGAATCAGCAAGTTCAGTGCCCCACTTCATGTGTAATGCTCCAGCTCCACGCCGTTGGTAATCAGGATGGGTAGAACAAATTTCTAGAACTACGATCTGTCAGTAAAGTAGCAAGGATCAATATATATGTTTTGTGTATAATGCAAAGCATAGCAAGTATGTGAACTCTAAGGAATATTGAAGGAGATTATTTCGAGACTCACTAATACACGGTTTTCCTTCTGTTACCTGCACACGTCGTTTATGAAGCCAGTTCATGCAATGATCGCAGAATGCATTGTCATCCGGATCCACATGCCAATCCACCTTTATAGTCTCATTCCTTTGCTCTTCGGTGAGTGGTTCTCTGTTGACAATCCATTTTGCGGCACTAACTATTTTACCTAGTCTCACTCGTTAGCCCCGCAAAAAGAGGAAATTTGATTTCCAAAAGAAACTCACCTGTTTCCTCATCAACGATCTTCATATACGTCGCAACCGGATTTCCTTTCCACCAGCCAAGGGTTCTCTCTACGGCGTTTTCAATGGGTTCATCTCGTGGGTATAAGACGTCTATATATGGTTCTAGCGGATTTCGGAAGACTCGAGATGCATCTCTAAAATTTCCCGCATATCTGAATGTTCGGCGGGGAGAAGTTTGAGCCCGCTTCGTTTTTCTGTGATTGAGCCCATAGTTGTAGGGATGAGTGGGGCGAATAGTTATATTTTTATTTCTAGAAGACGTGGAGGGCAACTAACTGTCCCCGGCGCTGGATTATCAAGAGAAGATTTATCTAATGCTAGAATCTTGAATAAACTTCCTGGCTACATATGTTTTTGGCAAGAATGTGGAATAGGTAAATATTAAATACGGTAGAGTCTTAGCTAGGCGTAGATACCGCTGGCTTAATATAGTAAAGCTACAGTGAGTAAATCCCCGAATAAGTTAAGTTTGATGGGGATTCGCAGAAAAGTGTGGGCAAGCCTTAGCTAGTTATGTCTACCCTTATGTACATAGCTCTACGGTAACGCCCATTCCCCACAAGTATTTGGTGGACATTAAGGATGTCGAGTACCCGAGGGGCACAGAATAGGGTGGCGTGACCTGGCCTGCATGCAGTGAACCTGCATGCGCCAGATTAATTAGCTACAAGGGCTAAATACGGCATCTTCTTCGGGGTATAGCCTCAGGTATTACTGCAATTATGTACAGTAAGATGTCAAAAGCCTGGGACCAACCCACCACTTATTTCTCCTCCTATGCCCTCTTCAAAAAAGTACAGAGCACAATTTCTTTGTAAACTATCGAAAAGTCTACAACAGATAAAATCTACAAACTTTTGTACAAAACGCCGACACAACATAACTCGAGGAACATCAACCCCTATTGCCGTCGGCGGATGGGGTCCACAATCGGCCACTTGTAACCATGTTTTCCGAATAACAAATAAAACAAGACGCTAAATATGATGCTGGCTCCATAGATCAAGCAGCTCCAGTTCATGCTAACTGGAGTGACAGTTGACGTTGCTGGAAAGAAGCTGAAGAATAGTGCTAGAATGGCGTAAATGAGCGCAACAGCATTGACAATAGGGCCAATTACAGGGCCCATCTTCCAAGGGCCCCAGTGTATCTGGTCCTTTTCTGAGTCATTGCGAAGACGTCTGAAGAGAATAAGCCCAATAGGAAACATGTAGGAGCTAAAAAACGCTGCACAGTTGACAGAGACAATAGCATTGAGGGCAGTAGTGCTTCCTATGTTGATAAGGGCAAGAAGTAGTGAAATCATGCAGGTAACGAAAATCGAATACAAAGGAAGAGCAGTGGGAGCATGGACCTTTGGGCTGTATTAGCTATAGTTTCTATAACGAACAGCAAGAATGAGAAGTAGGAGTTTATAGATGGTAATTCTTGCAACTCACCTTGCTGATATATTTTGAGCCAGGAACACCACCATCCCTAGCAAAAGACCACAACAAGCGCGATGCGGTGGCCATGATACCAACAGTGGCAGCAATAATCAGTACTAAAAGTACGGAAACCATACCAGTCGCTCCTGCTTTGCTATTCACACCTTGGGCAAAGATCTCGATAAAGGGATATCCCGTTGGGCTTGCAAAGGCATCATCGATGTTACCCAGACAGAACAAAATGGCAATGAGAGCAGCAAAGCCTAGAACCCCATTGAGCATGACACTAGCAATCATAGCCCAAGGAACGATAGTTGAAGCATTGTAAATTTCTTCAGCCATATGACATGCGCTGTCGGCACCTAGTAATCTAGTGTTAGAAGAGTCTGGATGAACCTCAAAGTGTATCTGTCAAAGGTTCACATACCGAGGAAAGAAAATACGCTGGTCACAATACCAACAAAAAATGATAATCCGTTGGACTTCCAGCCCCCACCATTGATGAAAGTAGCAAAGACATCGTGAGCGCTTCCATGAGGTGCGAGGTAGACAAGTGGAATAATGATCCCAAAGAATCCTAGGATGTGTAGACAGAGAACAAGGCCTTCGATTCTGGGAAGCCAACGTGCTAGGTATGTGTTCGTAAATACAATTATGGCCATGAGCGCGTACAGGATCAACGTTCCGTGCCAACGTTTTGGAACATAGCTGTCGTAGTTTAAAACTGCAAGACCCTGAATAATGGTAGCGCCTAAGAAGGCTACGCTGGCTTGCGCAGCTTGCCAACCGATGACAGTGACCCAACCTATAAAATAAGTAAGGTTAGATACCAGGAGCCATTCGTGACAGGAGTTTTGTACATGCCTGTAATGTAACTCAAAAATTTTGCCCATCTAGGGGGTGCTAGAATTGATACCCAGTGATATTGGCCTCCAGATAGTGGCATCCTAGTATTATCAATCAGGTTCAAAGGTTATCTCAGCCTTTTCGGAATTGAGGGGGCACCTACATCGACGCTAGTTCTGACATAGAAGCGACCACTGCAAGTGTTCCAATCCAACAAAAGATGTAGCCATAGACCAAACCAGCTGGACCGCCGTTCTGAAAACCATAAAGAAAAACACTAAGAAAAACCAAGTCAGTTCCTCTGTTTCTCTAAAGAGAATACATAAGACCTAAATGTAACTATGAAGAACATACGCAAACATGCCCTCCCAGGTGGAGAGCAAACTGCACACAAAGCCAGCGATAGAAAGGAATCCAAAGTTACGCTGTATTATTCACCGTCAGTTAAGTCTACAAAGTGAGATTCGCAAAGTTAAACACGTGTTTCAAGTGCGCTCTTACCTTCAATTGCTGACGTTTACCATAGTACGCCATTTCTGCCTCATCTCTGTTGACGGTGCCATTTCCTAATTCCTGAGACGCAATGACAGCGCCACGATCGGAACTGCCTTTCTCGATGATGCCAAGTTCGTGAGTTTTGCTATCCATTGTGCTCGTAGTATGTACCCTTGTGCGTCCGTAACTGATTTAACAGTGGTGTTTCTCCCCTAACAGGCGCAATAAATAAAGGATGACAGAAAGAGCTCAAATAAAAACAATCAAAGGCTTCATTCATGGACGAGAAGAATGCGAGAATAGAAGTTCTAGAAAGCAAACAGAGTAGTATGATCTTGGCTCTTGGACACGCTCCTCGTCGTCTTTGAAATCAGAAGACCGCAGAGCTTATCAAGCGGCGCCCAGGACACAACTACTCACGTTTGTAATAGGGCACACAATTTCTAGAAATCTATTGCTGCGGGGGGTTATTGAAATCTTGGATCAATGAGCTTCCAGTTTCCCTTCCATCTACCGGAGCCTACTATGTGATAGAATGGATATGGAAGAGAAAGTCTCGTCCGGGATCGAGTGGAAAACACGGAGAGCAATAATGCAGTACAGTAACAACGATTGTCAGGAAGTAAGCATGCGTATCCAGCGATTCCTAGTGGGCACAATTCCTATCCTGGAAAAACCATTTCTCTCCACTTTCGCAACCATCACCTTTTTGTCTCATCGTATCCAGGACCGCCTCCGTGGGTGCTGCACCCCGGCCGCTTTCTGCAGCAGGGTCGCAACGGAGTTAGATACAGCAGGGGATGGCCATTGAGGTAGGTAGTGGGGTCTGACAGTGCGAGAAATGGAAGCATGTCGTTATGGTATTGTATTATCTAGCGGAGAGAGGAGCGCTGAAGTGCACTACTGCAAGTATAACCTTCACCCCTCAGATCAGTCTTAACCAACATAGATTACCTTTATTACCATACTAGCTTGTATCCACCAGATTCAAACGAGGGGTTACTCTAAATTTCTGTGGGACTCAGCACCAATACCGTGCGACTAGAAGTGATACCACAGAAGAATTTGACGTTCTGAACTGCGGTATGGAAGCACAGGATACAACACTGTGCACGACTTGTATTGCATTATTGCCCAATCGATATCGGGACCGAGAAGCACAAAAGATGCAACAGCAACGACGCCACCAACTAGGGCGAAGGCCCGAAGAGTGAGATCAAATGGAAGACACGCAATGGCGTTCTAGCTGGTGGCAACAGGGCTTGCACTCTTCAAAAGTCTACCGTGTCTGAGACTCTTCATTGCGCAGCGGTAAGTTAAGCAGACCAGAACCTCTGTTAAGCCAATACATACCACACCTCCATAAGCTATTCTATCTGCTCTTGATCAATTGGGACACTCAATACCTTCAACTTATTACCTTTGGGGCCATTGGGGCCATTGAAAGGAAGATCAACCTGTACGGAGTACATAAGGGTTGCATGGGTCAATCTTTGATCCTTGAAGATGCGCTCACTTCTGCGAACAATGCATCGCCATTGATCTTGTGCGGACCGTGTCTCCTGTCCGGTCCCACCTGGAAAGAACACAAGGTTACATTTGGTAGCAGAAATACGGAGTAGAGGAGACTGATGTACCATTGTACTGTTCTGTACTACTGGTAAGGGCGAGCACGGTTAAGGGGCCAAAGTTTTCTCGGTGACGCCTCTTTACGCGTGGCCGAAGGGCTCCAATCCTATTGGCTGGTGGATGAACATGGGGCGAACCGTGCCACTAGAGGCGGGAACAAAACGCTGGTGGCCATAGTGCCCGCCTGGTCCGTGTAAGAGTCCATCAGCGCGGATCTCTTTGAACGTACCTCGGTACCGGTAACAGCATCCAAGGCCAGGACAAGATGGCTCTTACCTATTAGCCTTTGTAATCATGCATCCTTATCCTAATACTCTGTTCTGCAAAACGTGGGACATGAGCAGGGAGTTGCTGGATTGTCGAGTTGGGGGAAGGTCCGAGATCAGAATCTTACTGCATGTGGGCCCTCGTCACGGGTCTTCCGAAATGCCTAATGGGGAGATTAGGGGATCCAGATAGGTGCAAGGAAAACCACGGTGCTGCATAAGGGTGTAAAATTTTACCTTTCTGCGTCTGTCAATGTATCGGTGTCCCCATGAAGGAAAAAGAATCTTTTAACAACAACTTCACCAAGTCATAATGCTGACGCAGCTTAAATTTTAGTTACATGGTACAAGATTTAATACTCCCTGTACCACTTCGACAAAGAGCACGACAATCCCTGTGTTTGCAGTTGCAATAGACCGGCTTTTATTAATGATCTTAGGACTACTGTGCAAGTGTCTAGAACTAGCGCTATTCCATCTCGTGTCGGAAACCGATGGGATGGTTCCCACCTTACGGAGTATTTATTTTACCAGTACCAATTTCTCGCGTTACTTGCTATTGATAAAGCATCGCGGTTCCAAATGGCTCCCTTCTTCATGGCCTATTACCCCATCAGGATATGTGCGCAGGTTTGAGAATCAGATGGCAGGTGATTAGCAACAGAGTTGCAATCTTCAATGCTACCTGCCGAATATATCTTCCACATCCCGGCTCCCAAAAACTTGGATTGCGATATAACTGGACAGATACATGGATCCCCGGAAACGCCACAAATACTGTATCACTTATGCCACTTGTTCCCATACCGTTGAGCAGTAACGCTTGCAGAAACGAGGGTGGCTTATGATCGGAGATCACCCCTCTAAGTGATAGAATGTGGGTACGGGGCTGGCCCGACAGATTCCCGTCCATTCTCTCTCAAGTAACTTATTGGAGTTTGTTAGAAGGTAGAGCCATATGTTTGCATTGTTACTTGCTCTCGGTGCTGGAGCCATCTTGGGAGCTTCGACCGTCAAGATAGTCATCCTCTTTCAGGTAATTGTTTCATTATCGATGAACTCTGGTTTACATACTGGCTTTCACAGTACTAACTACTCCAGAACCTAGGCCTAGATATCCAAGGACTTTAAATTCTTACCTAGTTGGTCTTTACCTTTCTTATTTGTGTGTCTGTTCAGCAAGCCACTCCCGTTCTTCCCATTTCTCTCCCTGTCCGGTTATATCTTACTGGACCTCCCCTGATCGGACAGCGGCGCCTCTTTTTTTCGTCAACAGACTATTGTGCGTTATCTGCAACACCGTTTCTTGGCTAGCACGGAATCCTAAATCTGTGTGATTTACTCCCCCTGGTCGATTGTGAAATGTATGGCAGAGGAGCTGAGGTAAACCCTTACTACTGCTCACGCGCTCCATGTAAGACATAAGGCACACACACACATTGTCGTATCTCGCGTGTAACACCCCTGGGAACATACGAATCTCTTCTGTCGCTATGTTATTTGAGCTCGCATTGTCCTGCATAGTTGAATGTTATGTGACTTGGCGTTCGGAAATCAACAGACGGATATCATGAGAGACTTAGATGCCTCAGTTTGTTTGTTGCCGCCGTGCGCAAAATCCCATCGCCAGTCCAACCAAAATAATAACAATGAAGCGTAATCTCAAAAACCAGTGGAACTAAACGCCGTTGAGTGGACAATAGGGTCAATCATCCGCAACACTGACTCTTAACGGGGTCCCGGGTTTAATGATGACTCCGGTCATGCACCTGCTTAATCGAGCTGTTGTTATTGATAGTCACAATAAAGGTCCCATCATCAATCTAGCAGCATGGATCGGAATGGTGACGATGGTATTGGGGGTAGTAACTCGTCTAGGCAGCAAATATGCAGTGGTTAGATCTCTATCGCGAGATGATGGAGTCATTGCTGGAGCTATGGTATGTAATGTTATTTAAAAAGGCGTGATATATCACTGCTTCTGAACCTGACATCCTATAGGTGCTGGGCATCGTACATACCGCGATGCTCTCCTCTATGGTCACCAATGGTTTAGGCAAGTATCAAGACAGTCTGAGCTCTTTGGAGATAGAGAGATTTGAAAAGGTAAGCCGTCTTTGCTACTGATCGTGTTCTTACTTTGCGAGTCGTTAACTCAGTCCAAATAATAGTTCGGATACGCATCACAGCTAGTCTATGTTCCAGCCCTTCTTCTGGCAAAGATCTCGTCCGTTGTCTATCTACGTGCGCTGTCTCCAGCAGAATTCTACGAGTACTTCACACTGGCATTGGGTCTCTTCATTGTCATTTGGGGTGTTGCTTCCGAGTTTGCAATTGCTTTTCAGTGTGGACTGCCATATCCGTGGGCAATTATCTCAAGCACATGTTTCGATAGGGTACGAAGTGGCCCCGGCTTCATTCTTTCTAGTGTATTGGATCTTACTGACATGAGTGCAATGCTCTAGCAAACCTTTTGGGATTTCTTCGGTACTCTCGACATTCTCACTGATATTATTGTCATTCTTATTCCTGCATACCTTGTATGGGGTATCCAGATGAAAATGAGCAGGAAAATATTCGTGTTTGCTGCCTTTGGAACAAGAGCAACGTTAGTACTTCTTCAATATCATTTCTTCAAAGCAGGACCATGCCTTTCCAACAGTATATTTAGGAGTTGTGCTTATTACTAATGTTCATATAGCATAACTCCTTTAACCATACTCCGAACTTATTACATTTCCACGAAGAGTTCAGAGCATCTCTCCAACCAAACCTTTGTCGCCTACTACGCTTACCTATTCACAACTATTCAGCTTAACCTCTCGATCTTCGTAGCTTGTGTGCCATTTTTGAAACCATTCATGGAATCACTATCCTCCGGCGCGATGGGAGGGACCGTCGTACCATTTGACTCGAGCTATCAACCGGGAAGTGCTCTCAGCGGCAAACTTAGTACCCTCATATCAGGGATTTCGAGTGGAAGACGGCCACAGAAGGGGAGCTTTAAAATGGACAATCTGACTGAAACCATTCTTGAGACCCGGAACGAAAACGATAATGACGATCACGATTACATCAACATAAACAACACAATGAGATCCCACAACCGTAATATCAGTAATCCTCTGCGAGCCATGTCTCCTGAGGTATTAGGCAAAGAGGACATTGGCCCGCTCCGACCAGATAATGTTAGAAATTTCAGCCGTGTTGTTCACGTTGCCCCTGAGCATAGCGACTCCCGGAGCTCGGTTGGAAGTGATAAGATGATTATCAAGCGTACCACTGAGTGGGAAGTCCAGGAGTATTATGAAGAGCCCAGGAGGCTTAGCACGAGCGAGGGAGGAGACATCGGCCTTCATGGCGTGCATGCATCATGAGCATAAGCCATAACTGGAGAAAACTGAAGATCAGGAATGCAGAAAAAAAAGTCAGAACACTAACTATGACTAGGCTTGTTTCGAGCTTTGCAATACGCTTTGTTTGTTTTACGTACAGATATCCTTGTTCAAACAGAAATGAGTGTAGGAATTCGTTATAAAGGGGAATCAATCAGGAATTGAGGGAAATAGGGCAATGATATTAAGGTCCAGCACTTTTACCATCGCATTTACTTTTCCCTATCTTTCATCCCTCTTTCTTTGAGGGAGCTGTAACTACCCGATTCAATGTACATGTATATAGTCCGAAATGAAATTGCTATTAAATCAACCAAACTGTGTTGTACCTAGTTCTCTTTGTCCCTTTTTACCTCTTCGCATCTACCATCCCATGGACATTCAGTTAGCAAAGACCCTAGCAAGATTTATGCCAGATCTATCTTGTCAGAATATACTTACTCGGTAATTATATCCATGCATAGCGGCACAATTCTAGTTAGTGTCTACCCCGCAACACCTTCCTCCCCACTCCACTCTTTGTAGCTGCGTTAGCCGTTACCGGGCTTTCGGGTAGTGTATTGCGTGCCAAAAGCGAAGCTACCTAGCTTTTATTTCACGTTTGCCTCGGGACGAGCTATGGTGGTTGGGTTTCCCCTCACGTACCGATTCAACCACTCTTTTGCTCGTAGATAGTCGTATTTCAAGTGAAAATGAAACTACTTCGTTGCATTATCCTTGTGATAAGTGTTTTATAGCCTTTTCAATTCTTAAAGAAAAGGGAATAATTTAGAGAGATTGAGCGTTCTGCATTCTTCATTTATTGGTGCTTTCAAACTATTGGCACTACAAATCAAGCTGAGTTTCTTTGGGATAAAAATACAAAAAAAATGACACAGCGAGTTTGTCCTATTCGAATTGCAGGTCTGGACCATTTTTTCTTTTTCTATTTGCGTTCTGCATGAGATACACCGCATATAAGTGGTATTAAGTTGTTGCATTCAACTTAAAGTTCCCTTTCTAATCTTGGAGGTTATACAAAGAGTATAAAAAAAAACCTCTATATAGTTTCTATCGAGTACATGAGATATAATACAATGATACGCACATAAGACACCAAACTAATATCACCTAGGAGCTTCCGGCAGCGCATCAGATCGTCGACATGCGTTTTCGACCTTCGCATCCAACTACCCTAATGATCCTGTTGATGTCATAATCGGCGACTGGTTGTCAGAAGCTAATCTCACATCTCTCAATGCAAAGAAACTAGCTGGAGATATAGGCTATGAACCGACATTCCTTGAAGCACTCGAACCAGCACTAGATAATATCTCTAGATATGGGATTAGAGTTGCCGTTAACGCAGGCGGAAATGATTGCAAAGCTCTGGTCGAGGAGGTGAAAAAGATGATTAGACAGCATGGGCTGGAAGGACGTTTAAAAGTAGCCTGGATCGAGGGTGATGACTGTTTGCCTGTCGTGAAAGAGCGGCTGGCTAAATCAGGCGGCAAAAAGAACGCGGATAGTGACTTCGAGAATATCTGTACCAAAGAAACCTTAGCCGACTGGCCCTTTAAAGATAGTATCATAGGTGGTCAGGCGTACCTTGGTGGGCTAGGTATAGCTAAAGCATTTCAAGAGGGTGTCGACATCGTACTGGCTGGGCGTGTTAGTGATGCTTCACCGGTTATAGGTGCCGCATATTGGTGGCATAACTGGTCTCGTTCCGACCTAATCCAACTAGCAAATGCATTTGTTGCTGGCCACCTTATTGAATGCTCCAACTATGTCTGTGGGGGAAATTTTACCGGATTCAAGGAACTCGAAAAAGGGTGGAATGACGTTGGATATCCCATCGCGGAGATAGGCCGTAACGGAGATGTAGTCATCACGAAGCAGAAAGGGACTGGTGGTGCCGTGACTGTGGATACTTGCAAAGCCCAGTTGCTGTATGAAATCCAGGGCCCTTGGTATTACAACAGCGATGTGACAGCAATCCTAGATGAGATTGCCTTCGAGCAAAAGGGCTCTGATCGAGTTGCACTAAGCGGGGTTAAAGCTGGGCCACCACCTCCAACTACGAAGATCGGGATCACGGCGAATGGAGGCTACCAAGCTGAAGTCCATTGGTTCTTAGTCGGTCTGGATATCGAGGATAAGGCTAAGATGCTTGAGCAGCAAATTCGACATGCTCTAGGCGATACCTCTCGATATCATGTATTGAAATTTACGCTGAATGGAAGTGCTCGGGAGAATCCAACCGACCAGAATTCTGCAACAGTAGACTTTCGAGTTTTCGCGCAATCACGAGATGTTAATGCTCTTGCACCTAATAGATTCCTGCGTCCGATCATCGATCTTGTAATGTGTGGCTACCCCGGTGCCACCTTCCACTTAGATTTCCGCCAAGGTATCCCAAAACCAGTCTTTGAATACTTCGTGACACTTTTGCCACAAGTTGATCTTCAACACACCGTTCACTTAGACGATGGGAGGGAAATTACTATTCCACCACCAACCAGGACCAAGATATATCCATCACAACAACCTAGTATTGACGCTACAACGATATCGAATAAAGACGTTGGTGAGACAGTTCGAGGGCCACTAGGATGGCTTGTTCATGCAAGATCTGGAGATAAAGGTTCCAATGCAAATGTCGGATTCTGGGTGAGACATCAAGATGAGTATGATTGGTTACGGACGGTTCTCAATACCAAAGAAATGAAGAGCTTACTTGCCAACGAGTATAGTGGTAATAAAATTGTGAGATCACTTAAGTTCTATAATCAAAATTCGAAGAAGCTTATTGATTGTTATAGGACCGATTTGAATTACCAAACATCCGGGCAATCCATTTTCTCCTCCATGATCACCTCGACCGAGGCGTTAGTTGTTCAAGCACATATGATTTCCTTGCCAAGAATGTTGCAGAATATGTTCGAAGTCGTCATGTCGATTTACCAAAGAGATTTCTAAACCGAGGAAAGCTGTAAAATTTGCGAGTTCCTGATTAGAGAGCTGGAAAGTTTAACCATTCGATGCTGGCTCGTTGATATCTACATCTCTTGATTCTGGACTTGACCTCACCGAACATTGCGTGTAGTAAGTTCGTATTGTGTCTTTAGCTGTAGAGGAGACTACCAAAACACACTCATATATATCCTGGACGAAGAAAAACACACAGGTGAGAAGAAGGGCAATAATTCCAATAAGACACATAGGTGCAGCTCGCAATACGTTTCCTCTTAGCTGTCGGTACTCCTCCTGTGATTTGTAGAGGCCCTTTGATTGGAAAAAAGCTGCCATGATTAATTGGAGAGGGCACTTCACTGCTGGTTGAGATGTAACAAGAGGTTTGGGATGCTCTTGTTCTACCCCTGATTTTGGTGTTGACTCTGACTCCTGCCGCGGCAAGCTTACTTTGTCTTTGTGGGGAGCTGCATCGTATGAGTGCCGTTTATTATGATGGTGACCATCGGTATGCTTGTGGCGATGTTTGGTTCGCTCGTGCCTGTTGCTAGAATTCTTTTGCTTCCCTGTTAGGGCCATATTGCATATTCTAGTATCCTATCCAATGTTGTGTTGCATGTATTGCTGTAGGATAGATGGATGCTATACAGACGGCGGTATATGTATCAAATTTATTGCCTAACCCTGATCCCAACAGAATATTTGATAGTAGTGTGTCCATGGTGTCACAATAGCATAGAGGGGATTATCCTACACCTGAACTGGGCGTACATTCTCGGGAAGAGACGAGAGGGTGTGCAGCTCGAAGGCGATGCTGGATGATACGCACCTCTGGCTCTGCCTCAGCCATATAGTAGATCTTCGTACATGCTTAGTACCATGAATAAGACTAAGCAGCTAGCCTTGGAAAATCGCAGAGACTTCGCCTTGGCGACGAATTCGTGTTACAGACATAGCCCGCAAATATGCCTCTTCCAAGAGCCATATTCAGTGGGCATGTCTGCCTAGCAGCGGGAAGCAGAGTAAGCAAGGATTGCCTTCTTCATACATGGATTTCGCCTGGCCGAGTTGTGCATGACCATCGGAGACGCGACAGCCTTACCCAGAGCGGATGAGACGATAGCATGTGGACGGAGTTATTTCAACCATAAGACGTTTTTTGGCGTTCCACAACATCATGAATCAAAGAAAAAAGAGAGAAGCGAGTGAAATTAAGATAAGACTGGCAGTAGGGGGTGATAAGAGTAGTTGCTAAGAGGTCGCACCTACATAGTGCATAGATTTCTCTTCGACTTGATGATGCGCGCGGTAGAAGCCAAATGAAAAGACAGAAGTAAACCAAACCTGATGCCGCGTGGCGGTTGATTGACTGTAGAGCCGCCTTCATGCCGCCTCCATGCAACCACCATTAACAGGTGTGGCAGTCCTGGTGAACATGGTGGTCATGGTCTGTGGAATGTTCACCTTTTTGAGACACCGAACTCACAGCTTGTGCAGGTTGTTAACTGCCAATTTCTAAGCCCCTCTTATGATTATCATGAGTGGTTGTCAGGTGTGTTGTTATACATTTCATCCGAGATAAATGGAGAAGGTGGTGGTATTCCAACCAGAAAATAGCCCGTGACGAAGCCTCCTTTGGCAATCCATGACGAGAGTAGAGGACCAGAGACGTCTGTTTCCGTTCCAGGGGCTGTGAAAGTGACTTCCAATCCGCCGCGAGACAATTCTGTGGCGTCAAGGCCGACTTTGGAGAATTCAGGAATGACTCTCTGGACTTTGTCCTCAGTAAGTGGAGGAGCGAAGGTGCAAGAAAACTGCATGTTGGAATAGATTTGAGAGATAAAAAGATCGATCGATGTTCAAATAACTTCAAGGTTTGGAATGATGCCTGGTAACGCCAAGCACAAGGCTGGGAGGTTGAAGTGATGCGGAAGCTCTGGGGAAGTAGATTTCAGTGGAGCGGAGCGGCCCAGAAGCAAACTGAGCAAACGATCCAGGCGGCCCGCTTACTACGCTACCTTTTTGCATTGGCACCACCACCAACAGACGTCACCAGTCCCTCCCTCACTCGCTTCTCAAGCTTCATCCAAGCTCTCCAATGTAGCTCGTCAAAACCAACAATCCCAGTTACAGCCGTCCGTATGCACCTGCAATCAATCTGTACGAACCATATACATTGACATACACCTCAATTCTCTATTTTGTTCGGCCAATTGCCCGCCATGGTCCTGCCCGACTCCTCCCAATCCGACTCAATGGATGATACCACCCCTCCATCCGACACCGACCCATACTTCAGTCCCGACTCCTCAAGCTCAAGCTCAAGCTTCAGCACCTTACCCTACAACATAGACACCACCAATTTCCCCAAGCCAGTCCCCGTAATCAGTCCCATCTTCGGCTTCACTCCCGCCCTCCAATCCAAAATCATCCAGAAGCGTCTTCAAGAGATGCAGCATGTCCTCAAGCGTCCCCCAACCCACGACGAAGCTAATGCCCTGGCATATTGGTCCGCGAAGCAGCTCTCTCTCTACTCCTACGGCCCTCCGGTGGGCATAGCAGGCGGCTGCTACCGCGCCTATGCCACCATGTCTACGTTCCAATTTCCCTTCTTCAAACCTAATCCCGAGACATTCACCCCAACGGTGTTTCCACCCGTGATGCCCTTCCTGGGAGGGCGCGCCGCGGTGATAGCATGGCATGTGTTACGGTTCTTCACATATGGCGTGACAGGGAACTTTATCTCCCAGGTGCTGTTTGGGAGTTACTCCGTGAGCGTTGCGACGGTAGGGGAGATGGGTGATCCAAGGTTAAAGAACTATCTAGAGGCCGTGAGGAGGATGTCTAGAGAGAGAATGGGCGCTGCAGTTCCTCATGCTGGAGGACCTGGATCTCCAGGCCCACTTGGACAACCACAGCAACCACAGAGATTACCGCAGAGTCAGAAACGCCCGATGGTGGATGATGCTAGTCCCACGGCTGGATCGTATGGCGACGAGGATTTTAGCTACGGAGATGCGCCATCCCCAGATTCAGGAGACAGGTACCAGAGCTCCAATCCGCAACAAAAACCAGTACAACAACCACAGTCTCGGTCCGGATTGTCCATTCCACAAAGGACTCGTCCCTCTACAGTGCCTACCTCACCATCACCTTCAGCATCCTTACCTGATTCCTCACAACCTTTTGACTTCTTCGATGAAGCGTCTCCAACTGGTGGCCAAGGCTCCGTAGACACTCCATCCTTCCAGCAGCAACAACAACGAGCTAAAATCACAACATCACCATCTGGAGAATCGTCTTGGGCGAAAATAAGAGCGGGCGCATTATCTTCGTCCCCTGGATCCACTCCTAGACCGTCACAAACTGTGGAGGGAGGAGAAAGCCAGCAAGAGTTTGATGCTAAGCTTGAGAAAAAGAGGAGAGATGGAGACTTTAACGGGGGTAGTGAACAGAAGCGGTGGTAATGGTAAATGAGGCTTGCGAATTATGATAGGTGACGGTGGAGATTTATGTATAAATTATAAATTAAGATCTGTGTATACGTGAGTTTTGGCAGTGTGTACAAATAAGAGCATCAAAATATTCTCCACTTATACTAGGCCAAACTGGGACGTTTCGGTTCATATCGACAATTGTATTGGCAGCTTTTGGCTCAGTTTTGGAATGTACGTCTCGGAACAAAAAGGAAGTCATCAATTAGAATCTGTTATCTCAGTTGTTGTCCTGAGTCTAAAAGCTTTCACTACATTTAGAATCCAACAAGCCATCATCAGATCCGGTATCCGATGCTCAGATGCTTGGGCCCGCAACCTTAACAGGATGAGCTTCAGTGTTGAATACATACTGATTCTGTCCGTTGTGGTTGACCTGCCAGATGTTGTCCTAATCAAAGAGTCAGTATAATTGTCTGGATGATATCTTCAACGATGAAGAGATCAAACTTACCGGTGCATGGATTAAGTAGCTATATTTCATGACCTCTGCGAATAAGAAACTGTCTTGGTTGTCAAAGAATCCTCCGCCACCTGCGACATTGACGTCCTTAATTTCAGAAAATCCACTACCAGTTCTCGTAGTCGCGTTGATTGCTACAAAAGCGTCCCATGCCCAGTCTCTGTACATCTGATCGCCAGTAACGCGGTATGCATAGTAGTAACTCTCGATAACCTCTGGGCGAAGAATGTAGTTTCCATTGGTGATGAAATAGCCCGTTGTGTTGTAGAAGGCTTGCTGGTCAGCTGGAACGGGTTGATTGTTTCCGAGTGGCCCATCAGTTACCCAGTTAAACCCTTCTGGGCCGATATGTGTCGCGGTTGAGGCGTAGGTGTCATGGCAGCCGGCCACAAGCTCAAGGCCGTAATCAATATATTTCTGTTCGTTGAGCACGGAACCACCAAGGAGGAAGGAGCCTCCGTCAAAGCAGGCAACTAAGTCACCAGGTTAGCCAAGAATCGTTTAACATATCTAGAATGAAGAGGCTTCTTACGATGCCCAGAAGAGTAGAACAAGTCTGTGCCAGAGTACTGTGCAAGAAATGTCAAGTCTGGTCTGCTTGAGGGGTGGCTTGTAAGATTTGCAATGGTCGAATCTGCAGCGGCAATCCACCTATCCTTGTAGCTTGCAAACCGAGTCGAGTCGTAAACATACATCTTCAATAGATACTCGTAAAAACTGTCATCTCCACCGTTCCAACCGCCAGAGGCATCCTGGAAAAGTCCAGTGTTAATGTCAACATTAGTGCCTACCAATCCGGGGAAAGGCTCAGAGGAAGCAGGCTGGGGGTTTAAGAGGAAAGACTCTCCCTTTTGAGATAGTTCCCCGTATGTAGCATTTCCAGTGAGATCGGACAACCGGGTCCATTCCAAGACGAGTGTTCCAATGGTAGCTAGACCATTTGTGGTAGAGCCATCTGTCCTGGACGGATGAAAGAAGAGGTTGTTGCTTGGAATTCCCGTAGGCGTGTCGAATGCGAATGACAAGTTATCGGCCAAGTTCTTAGCTTGAGCCAGCACAGTGTCCACAAGCGTCTTATTTGATGCAAGATTTGCAAGAGGCCCGGTCAAAAGGTCGTAGCCTGAACAAATCAGTTCCAGGATGCTCTCTAAACTCCACATATTACTACTTACCAGAAACCAGCCCTCCCAGGTAACGAATGGTCGTCTCAAAGAGGGAGATCTCCGTGCTATCTGCGGAGGTTGTGCTAAAGTCAATAGTGGGAATGTACTCTAAGATCGTGTTTACAACGTCCTTGTTCTGCATCAAAAGTGCAGTCGAGAAGGCGTCAATAGCACTAGCTCCCCATCCATTCCTATAAATAACATTAGAAAATCACGTAAAGAAGCCGATCCACTTATAAAAATTGAACCTACCTTGAGTTTCCAAAGCCATTCGATACCGGATGAAGCTCATCGTGAGGGAATGCGAACTGCTTGTATCCATCCCAAGCAACCTGGAAGGCAGCCTTTACTGCATCCGCACGCTCCACATTGAGGGTGTGGTTATCTGGACGACTGCTCTTTCTGGCAGATAGAGTATTACCTCGAGGTGCCGCGAGCACAGTGCCGGCAGAGCACAAGGTGAGCGCCGAACCAAGTGACAATTTGGAACGCATGGCGAAGGACGACGCAAGCAGACCGCTATATCTTCTCTGTCCGAAAGCAAAGGAAAATAGCAACAGAGAAGGAGTTCTCTCAATTGACAATGAGAGACTCGTCAATTGAACTTATTTGAGAAGTTAAAGAGAAAAAAGAGGAAAGAGGAGGAAAAGAAAACAGGTGGGAAGCGGCGCGGTCTTACCTTTCGAGCTCGAAGGGTCTCATCTAGAAGGAGCCAGCTACCCCAGCTTCGGAGGGGCCTTACAGCTCATCATTATCGTCAGCAGCATCATCGCGTGTTCCTTGCCCTGCTTTTGCATGGTTATTATGCGAGGGGAGAGGAGAGTGAGCGAGGAAGGAAGGAACGAAGGAAGGGAAAGCATGGGGATGCAGGAAGGAAAATGCCGTGCGCGTCCATCTAATTGAATAATGAGGCCGAGAATCACTCCAGCATCGCCATGACGATACCGCAACTCCGCCCCTGAGGGTATTCCAGGCACGCGTAGTGCAGCTGCGAATCGAAAGGCGCTGTTGATGGGTTGGACGGAAGATGAGTTCCTAGAAGGGAAGAGGCACGACAACAATCCATGGAGATTTGCGGGGTATCGAGGACGATCCGCACTCAACTTCCTTGAATGTCTTAGAACCTGGTTTGTTCGCTCCAACCAAACATAAACAATCATCCGCCGGTGCTTCGCTGAGTGAGATTTCCACTCTCAATTACTGTACAACTCCCAGGAATGCGACTAACTTAGGATGGACTAATAAGTAGCTCGATCGCGACTTCGCCATGATTCTGGTTCCACAAACGCTCGAGTAACGTTGTGTTCTGCTTAGTTACCGGTGCCGATGCAGATAATACGTGCGTTATTATCATGCCGTGACCTTACTTCCCCGGGATTATTGATAGTTCTTACCAATATGAAAGAGACACAAAAAGCTTTACGCGGAAAGCGGGGGAGACGCAGCTATGTATAATGCTTAGGTTATCTTAACTTTTCTTACTCAAACGGCACAGCCGGCCCTTTTCTTGAAAATGTTCATGTACCTGTCGGACCATAGATCATAGGACGAACATAACCACAAGTTGCAGCACGCGCGACCAGCCAGTTGCACTGACTGTTATTACAGCTGCATCACGCTTAAGCATCGAGTCTTCTCCGAACCGCTTTAAGGACAAGCTTTCTGATAGACTCTTCTAGCTTGAACAGGCAGCTATTTGACTTGGTGAGTTGTAACCCTGTTTATTGCGTAAGTAAAAGGTTGTAAGCTCGAGTTTGCCTATATAAGAGCTAGTATGGAACTAGCTTCTGCAAGGATGACATTTTACTTGAACCAGAAGGGGACTTTGAGTAGAGTATTACAACTATTGAATGTGCATAGGCATTTTCGGACCAAGAATAAGTGTGACACATGAAAAGAGAACTATCAGCACGTTCAGCCTCATGACGAACCAAGACAGCAATCAGCTTGACCCAAACTCAATACCGATATCCCGTATACGCAGAACACCAACAGAAGTCATATACCAGCCATAAAATCGTCACGAATAAAAGACCTTGACCATATGATATCAACCTAGACTCCTTCAATAAGTCCTCAAAACATGTAGTCCTTTCTCTATCCATGCCTTTCTCCTCTCTTTAACGACTTTCACCGATGTCAATGCCCTCATCACTCCATCGTGCATTGCGATATGCTCCAGATTCCGAATACAAAATTCTGCTATATCCTCACTAACACCGATTCCCGACGCTGCAATCATTAGCGGCCAGATAATGAGGAATATGCCATTCATTTGTGGCCCCAGCGAGTTTAGCGTCCGGTCCATAGCCAGGTAGTACTGGCTGATAACACTAATACATGTATCTGTTGCAAGTGAGAATATGACCGCAAGGGACTTTTGCTGCACCAGTGAGTAATCCACCGAGAGAGAAGTAGGGGCGATCCTCGCGAGATAAGTGAGGATGATGTCGTTCACCATGATCCGTATCCATCGATAGTTATTGTATATTCGCGAGCTCCACGGGTCACTATAGACGTGGTATTCCCCGTTAAAGTTAATCAAGCTATCTCTTTCTTCTGGCATCGTTGATTTGGTAGGATACTTCCAATGAGGTGGCAGGCTTGAAAACCAGGCGCCCAAGTCTGCTTCGAGCGAAAGTGCCTCGCAAATGGTAAGTAATGGATCTATAACTTCTCTGGCATGCAAAGATGCAGATATCTGAACAAGGCGAATCGCTAAGCTCAGAAGAACTGCGGCCGGTTTGTCTGCTTCGGCTTGTGCTTGTTGATTTTGGAAGAACAGTTCTTGATGATACTCCGGAAAGGTTTGTCCAGATTGAGCATAACTAACACACTACTGGTGATCAGTGCAAAGTCTTTTCCAAATACGGGCTATCTATGCATACCGTGTGAATCAAGAATTGAAGTTGTATTCTTGCATTGGGCATATGTGGATTGTCTCTCGGAAGGACCTTCCGCAACAACGCAGCTGCTCCCTCGAGATGTATCCTCCAGGAGGAAATATTATCAGGTGTAGCATTAACCATCTAACGAAAGTTTTAGTCCAAATCTTTCAGTCCTGGTAGGGACAGAGACCACCCACCTCAAATGCTGATAACAAGATGATTGCTTTAAAAGTATGACCAAGTTTCTCATCATTTTGCTGGGGATTAGGCAGGACTTCCATCACCTGACGGATAATAGCTGCATACTTTTCTCTAGCGAGGACCATATATCTCTCATCATTCTTCACGTTAGCTAGTCCAGCAAGGCCCACGCATGAAACGGCATCAAATGCCATTTCATTGGTTGCAACTTCATTCCACAGTGACATTCGGATGGTTTTTAGTGGGCTCTTCTGATTGACTGCTATGAGAGTCGAGTAATGTGTAAAAAAGAAGCTAATACCTTGATGCTCTAACGGAGCATCGGGCTTACAGAACTCAAGGCATGACTCCAAAGGACTGGCGAGAAATTTCTCTCCTGGTAGTAATGGTGGTGACGGAGATAGGGATAGTGATGGGGGTGAAGGAGAGGTCGAGCTCTGTCTATCGTCTCCAGTATGCCGTTTTCGTCCTTTGTAGACTTTCTTGATGATTCTATCACTTTCATCGCGGAACATGAGAGATAATGCGTCGCGATAGCCAGGACATGGCTTGTCAACTCTCATACACTGGGAGCAACCAGTCTCGCGCAAGTCACACTAATGATCGATAAGCAACAGCACGGTGATACCAACGTTCGAAAATCAGATCGGAAAACTTCGAGAGGTGATGAAACAAAGATGATTGTAGCATATTTAGATCAATAACAATGGTCATACCTTGATTCTCCGCTTCCGACAGTTGGAGCATCCCTTGCTTGCTATGCCGCAGTAAACCATAACTAACAGAAGCTACGAATTCTTTCGATTTAACACACAACACTGGCAACAATACTGAAAGACTCGAAATGAAAGATAGTCCCTGAATTAAAAGATCTGGATTACGAAACGTCTTCATGATCAACCTCCCTTCTCCCCCCTAGTGCCACGAACGGAACTTTGCTGTACCGACAAACCGTCGTCATGTATTGTGGCTCTGCCTGCTAGCGCTGTCGGGCTGCAGCTCCACTAATAACGGAACATCGCGGGTATAGGCGGCCGACACCGATTTCAATTAAGCATATCTTGGATTGACTATTTGAACTCGCCGTGGTTCCTTCCTACTTGTGACCAAAGGTATCGAAGTATAGCAATAGTAAGTTTAAAAAATGTAAATTGTGAGAATTAGATACTCTCCATAATTTACAGTAGCTTAGATTTGCTTGAAACAAGGTATTATACATTCTTCTAGCACTGTTAGCTAACCCCCTCGATAGGTGTGCTCCCTCTTATTCAAAATATTAATAATCAACATACAGCCCAATCAAATATATATCTGGTTTTCGCCGGTCGAGTCCAAGACGCAATTATGATTTCAGCATGGCTATCCTGAATTCAGACCTTTGGGTGTCATCTGGGATCCGCTTATCTCATATACGCATCCCACCTTGCCGCATATCGAGAAGCTGGTGCTCTACCACTCCCTGGCGAACATATTTAGGGAGTCTGAAACCGAGATAAGGAAGATATTTCGCTGGATGCCAGTATGTGAATAACGCGACACAGGGAAAGATTGGCAGTGCGTCGAAAACATAAGCACTGTACAGTGTCACAAAGTGTTAGCTTGGGGAGACAACGGCAGAAGGAAAGGAACAAGGCCGTCTGCAACATACCACCACTCATGTTTTTCAGTATACCCGGTTTTTCCAAGCTCAAAATCAACTAAACGGTAGATTGAACGAATCTGGAACATGTGTCAACAGGGAAACATTCTTAGCTCTTCAACTATTAAGACGGCGATCCTTAGGAAAGGACTCACCGTGATCAAAATGCAAGCTAAGTTCACGCAGAGTAACAATGCTTGCCAGTTACGCTTGAGTTTATGCTGGCCATCTATCAAGCTATACTTGCCATCAATATCGGTCACACGCTTATTAAAATCGTTTTTGAAACGCTTCGATGTGAAGTTGAATCTACCAGCAATAATGCTAAAAAGCCCAAAGCATGCCATCTGAATGACAACCCCAGTGATAGCAATGTTTTTGCCTTTCTGGAGCTTAGATGCAGCATTTGAAGTGGTTACGGATGTAGTGGTAATCAGGAGGGCACCGCCTAACTGGAGCAGCAAGGCAACTGATTGGGCTAACAGTGAGAATCTGCCTAAATCAGGGATAAGAGAATCTACTTACGGATATCACAAATGACAAAAACCGGCGTAACGAAACGGGCTTAGTGAGCTAGGTCAGCAGTTCATTTCATAGTCTAATTCAAAGCAAAACATACGAGAGATCCAAAGCAGCTTGAGTGTTCTTTCATGTGCCGGAACAACATGGAAGACAATTCTACCCTAATATTGGCGCTGGTTAGTAGTTCTAACATCCTATCTGAGGCTTTCACTCACAAAAATGACATAGTTCGCCGCTGCCATCATGACAGGGGATAATACAATTAGGGCGAACTGGGCAACATAAATATTTTTCTGGTCAACATGCTTAGCAGAAATGCTTCTTGCAATATATCCAAAAGCCTCCACTGCGTCTGGTCAGATCCAATCTCATAAACAATCTTTTAGTGGGGAGAGTTAAGATAACATACTTCCAGCAGCTATTACCATAACTACCCAGACCCAGGCACGATACCTGATCCACTGGACCAAGGTAATAATGAAAGCAATGGAATATATTACTGCTACAGCAATAGCAGCAGTCTGAGAGGGATCATAACCATATCTGCTGGTTTGACTATCGGAATTCGCCATGGCGATAGGTGATCGTTGACAAGGGGCTCAAGAAACGAGAGATATATTGCTTAGAGAGCAGACTATCACTCCAACAGGCCCACACCTTGAAGGCAAAGCACTGAGAATCTCTATGATCAATCGAAGCAAAGGAAAATGGAGGAGTAAAGGTACAGTAGGCTTCAAATAGGAACACTGGCTTTATCTAGTTTATAAAGAACGGACGACCACAAACATGGCTAGGCAAAATAAATCGAATACTATAGTATACAAAAGAAATAGTGCCTAGGCAGGCGTGTTTGGCTTATATCTTCGCCGTCTTACCAAGTATAACTGACCTGTTTCCTGAGTCAATCCTCGCTCGAGCGGGCAAACACTCAAATTATGTTACCGTTTCCGCGAGACGAGCTGGTATCCCAATCTGGAACTACCGGGCAACCTAGGAGGTGGCGGTTATAACACTCAACCATACGGCGAGCAAAAGCCATGCATCCAGATTCTAGCATTACATCTTCACGTAATACTCCATATCCACTGCCATGGTAGCTACTGTGTTATACGACAATTGGTGCAGCACCGGATCGTCACTATCGAAAGCTTATCGCTTCCAACCCTGAGGCGTGAAGATTGACCAGAAGTTTACTTTCTGATTGGTGACACGGCCATCGGAGGCGATTTTGGCCGACCGCGTGCTAACTGGATCTCGAGGTCACATAGCTGTGTCTTCTCCCCTGATTCACTCACAAAACAAAAAGTTGCCCAGCGGTACAGTTTAAGGAAGGCTTAGATCTCCCACAAAATGATACGCACTCGTATTGCTGGTGAATCGATTCGACGTTGGTAGCAAAATTTCCAGCCTCCGTTCCCGTTTCGAGATTCAAAGGAGGAAGTCTGTATGCAAGCATGATGTCGGATTTGGGTTGACAAGCCACTTCTGGGGGCCGTGCCCCGTACTAAAGAGGTAACCAGCTCGGGGAGTGCCTAAGGACTAGAATATTTTGGCCGCCTCCAATACTCCCTTAAGCCCCTGATTTCAACCATATCGGTCGTTGCCGAGGATGCTTTGTTGTTGAAACTGAGATGTGGAAAGAAGGTGGGTTCAGCGAATACTCTCCGACACAACTAATCAAATAGCTTATAAACTATAAATCACCAGGCCTCATTCTATCACGGGCGAACTTGACTTGAAGGCGTTATGGACCTTGATATAGAAACTGGTCACATTTTATTACATTGAAAAAGTGTGCTTGTAAAACCCAAACACTGATTATTTTCATGCGGTTTAGTAATGCCCAGCAAGAGTGAGTGTTCCAGTCTTAGAAATGAGATACTCATTCACCGCCACATCTTTACCTGATTCCTTGCCATAACCAGATTCTTTGATGCCGCCGAATGGGGATTCGGCAGCTGAGGAGTTACCTGTGAAAAATATCAGCATCATGTTGTGTCCTTAGTACGTATGTTTTCAGTCAATCGATAGTGAGAATTACCTGTATTCATTCCGATCATGCCAGCTTCGAGATTCTCCAACAATCTCCAAGTACGATCAACATCCTTGGTAAAGAAGTATGATGCGAGTCCCATCTGTTCAAAGTATCAGCCACGCGAGAACTCAAAATATACTAGACAGAAGCCTTGTGGAAGTAGAATTCTTACACTAGTATCATTAGCTTGCGCAACGGCCTCGTCCTCCGTGTCAAACTGATAGAGTGCCAAAACTGGGGCAAAGCTCTCCTCCTGTGTGATCAGCATCTCCTTCTTAGCGCCAGTAATAATGGTAGGCTCAAAGAAATATCCGCCTTTGTCTGTAATCTTCTTGCCGCCAAGAATGATGTTGCCTCCGTTGGCTTTCGCATCTTCTACGTGTGCAACCGCCTTATCCAGACCACGATCGGTAGTAACAGGGCCCATAGTGGTCTTGCTATCAGCGCCATGTCCGATGACTAGTTTGGCGGTTCGCTCTTTGAGAATGTCGGCGAATTTCTGATACACCCCTTTCTGGATATAGACGCGGTTGGCAGTTATGCATGCTTGGCCTGCATGTCTCCACTTGAGGGCCATTAAGGCTACTAAAATTAGCAAGGGATGAAAGACGAACGATTCTTCAACTTACCGTCCGCAGCCTGATTTAAGTCTGCATCATCAAAGACAAGAACCGGGCAGTTTCCTCCAAGCTCTAAAGTGACTTTCTTCAGGCCATCGGAGCAGAGTTTTGCAACTAACTTGCCTACTCTTGTCTAATTATTGTCAGTTTAGTCTGCTCATCATCAAAATCCCACCTTGGAAACATACTGATCCAGTGAATGTGACCTTCTTAATGAGTGGGTGCCTGCAAAGAGCTTCACTCAACGGAGGTGTATTCTCATTACTGGTTGGAAGAACGCTCAAAACACCCTTAGGAAATCCTGCCTTCTCAGCCAGATAAGCTAAAGTCAGGACAGAAAGTGGAGTTTCGGGTGAGGGCTTCACGATCATTGTGCAACCAGCTGCCAAAGCTGCACCAGCTTTTCGCAAGATCATGCTTCCATCGAGTTAGCTGTCTGGTGCTTACAAATACCCAATAACTTACGCAACAGGAAAGTTCCATGGTACAAGAGCTGCAGCTACGCCAATTGGTTGCTTTACGGTGAATACTCTCCGATTCGGAAACGAGGCTGGCTGGATCGTCCCATTGATTCTTTCAGCCTCCCCGGCAAACCACCATGTAAAGCCTAGGGCATAATCGATCTCACCAATGGCCTCCGCAATTGGCTTTCCAGTTTCATGAGTAATGATCTTTGCCAGATCTTCTTTGTTTTCTCGGATCAGTTCGTCCCACCTCAATAGCCATCTGGCCCTTGTGCGGGCTGTAAGTTTCCTGTACGATTGGAAAGCTTCGTGTGCTGTGACAACAGCTGCATCGACATCCTCGACATTATTATCTGGAGCCGACGCCCATACCTTCCCACTTCCCGGATCTAGAGGGTTTTATAGAATCAGGCTAAATGCAGCTAATATGGTTCAACAAAGAAATGGAAGCTTCAATAAGCTAACAAAGAGAAGATGATAAGCTATGAGACCATGTCTTACCTATCACATCAAATCTTTTCCCTGATTTTGCCTCCTGCCAGGTGCCATTCACATATGACTGATCTTTGAATAGTTCGGGGTTTTTCAGCTAACGCGGGGCAGTCAGTATGCGGTTTCACAAGTACCTCGGCTCGGAGGAGTCCCCTGATAGGTACTTAGCTCTGTCACCGACGTACCTCAAATGGTAGCTTGACCGTCATTTTGAAAGGATTATGAAATACGAAAATCTTGAAGATTCGGATAGAAGAAAACAAAGAAAGAAGAGCACTTCCCCTCTTCCTGGGAATTTTCGCAGCCCAGGTTTTATTCCCCAGGGTGGGATGGATTTGTTAAGTCACGTTTTCTTATCCCCGATCCCCGCATCTCTCGGCCAGTAATTAAGGGTGAAAAGTGCTTGAACTCCGATCCTGGCAGCCAGGTTGTGATTGGGTGAGTTTGGGAGCTGTTAACTTGCGCGGGGAGCAGGGCTGGAGCTTCCGCCAAACAGAATCTCAGCTGCCAAAAGCAAGCACAAGCTCCTGGGCAATTTCATATCCTGAGCCACGCCTCGCCCCCTCAATTGAATCTCAATTCCTCACCTGTGTATATATTCATTCATCTACGAAACATCTAAATCCATTTGTCTCATCACATAATATTCCGAGACCCCTTTACCTTGGGTAGTCTCAACCATCATGGCACCTTCAACCATTGGGCTTGCGACTAACCCCGTCATAACAGGAGCGCTACTCTATGGGCTGTTATACCATCCTGAGCAGCTTCTATCGATAATACCCGAAAAGTTACACCCATTGGTCTCATCTCCAAAGCTGATTGCCGCACTGAAAGCTTTCTTCGCTCTAGGAGTTCTCAGCACAGCTAGCCAGAAGTTTTCGGACTTAGTAGTGAACAATTGGAAAGGTCCCGCAAAATTCAACAAAAATGAAGAAGTAGTATTAATAACTGGAGGAGCTAGCGGCATTGGTGCGGCAGTGACTGAGGAGCTCGCAAAGCACCAAGTTAAAGTCATTATCTTAGACCGCAATCCTCCAGCCGGTTCTCTCCGTAAGCCATTATCTATCTAGCTTTCACCTAAACTGGGTTAATTTTACTCAATAATACTTAACTAACGTTACCTAATGCAGCGCCAAATGTCTCCTTTTATCGTGCTGACGTTACGTCACGAGCCGAATTGGCGGAGACAGCCGCCCAGATTCGCAAGGAGCATGGTGATCCTACAGTGCTGATTAACAATGCTGGGGTTGGCTCTGGTGGTAGCATCCTAGACAAATCAGAGAATGCAATCAGGAAAATTTTTGATGTCAATACGATCAGTCACTGGTGGACGGTCAAGGAGTTCTTGCCGGCCATGATCAAGAAAAACCATGGACATGTAATCACAATGGCGTATGTTTCAGAGAACCCTCAAAAATCCTCTCATAGTCACATACAGAAAGCTGATGATTGTAACCTCATTAGGAGCGCGGCAGCTTACATATCAGTCGCGCAAATGGTGGACTACTCTTGCACCAAAGCATCTGCTCTAGCGTTCCATGAGGGACTTTCATCGGAACTCAAATACATTTACAAGGCGGATCAAGTGAAGACAACGTGAGATTCATTCAGCGTCTCTATTTTCGAAGCAGTCCTACTGACATACCTTAATAGTGTCATAACGCCCATGTGGATTAAGACCCCTCTAATTGCGGACTTGGCCAACAATCCCAAGTTCAAAGCGCCCATAATAGACGTCAAACCAGTTGCAGAGGAGATCACAGAGCATATTTTCAGCGGAAAGAGTGGCCACCTAGTGATGCCCAAGAACGTCAATCAAGTTAGTGGCATCCGTGGGTGGCCTAGTTGGCTGCAATATGGATTGCGCAACAAATATGGGGCAACAAGCCACACCCTTGAGTTCGGTAAAGGTACTTACTGAGTTGGCTTTTTTTTCCTTTGAAAAGTTATATAATGAACCGCGGGAGTAATATATATAAGAGTTGTTTAAAATTGTCGGTCTCAGGGCAATGCGGATGGGATTAAGACTTAGATGGGGCATGGGGGCGGAGTCGGGTCGGGGAGTCGGGCGGTTGGGTGGTGGGATGGTGAGGGCGGCAAATAGTGTTTATTTCATCTGCTAATTTCTCAGCTTTATATCCCGATGTTAGTAACGAAACAGGAACGTCTAGTAATTGACTTTTAGTAGCTTAAATTTCCTCATTACTTTGAAGTCACTTAGCATTCACTCAAATGCGGAGATGCTCCTAACCACTCAACCCTGACTATTATTCGTGAAACTTTGAGTCTTAGAGTAGCCATGCAATTTTGGGTAGACTACTCATATCGTGCAGCTTCCAATACCCCCAAACAATACGGAGCATAACGAATAAACTGATTATTCTTAGAAGTGAGAAAATCATTAGAGTTTCCAGATCGAACAGATATAGACTTTTCTTAGTTTTGGTACCAATGACTTCAATGTAGAATTTGGAGACTCCTTTAAACCCTCTCTACTCAAAAAAGTTCCTCGATCACATCTTCTTCCCTCGTTTCCACACTAGCGATACCACGCCCGCTCCTGCCAAGAACCAAACCCCTTCTATATAACCCCAGATAAGAAAGCACTACACCGTGGGTGGGCAAGACCTGACCCCTCTGCCAGAGTGGTCAGAGTGCCAGAGGGGTCAGGTCTTGCAGAGCAAGGAATGTAATGTAGGGGCCAATCCTAATAGTGAACTTCACAGAAGAACACTGAGATATTAGGGAAGATGTAGGCATACAAGCTATCACAGCTTGTATAGCGCCGAACTTTTTTGTCATTCCATCTATTTTTGTTCCGTCTTTCTTTTTTTTAATAGAGCCTGTATTGTTATTAAATTTTTTTTTTTTTGAACCATGGGATGGTAGGTGGATATACTCCGAGCTGGAAACGTCGTTAAGGTCAACGAGATGTCCATTGTTATGTAAAAGTTTATAACCAGTAAATTGCAATAGATTATTCTTAATTCTATTAAATTGCTCATCTCTTCAGTATCCCACTTCATGTGAAAATACCGAGAGAGCAAGTTGTTACTGTGGATAGCATTGTTCTCCAGCATTCTTCAATCCGGGGGACAACCCAGAGGACACAGAAAGAGAAAACGTCATCAACGTTCATCTCTAAAGCACTAGAAACGATAAGGAAAAATTCAGCTAGGAAAAGTCCACGAACTGGACTCTGCAAAGGGTAGATGGGAAAAGATGAATAGAGGGTGAAATCCTTACACACCAGGTCACAAGTAGCCAAATCCTTTCTGGCTCCCAATATTTAGTCTTCCGTAAGCTTGTCAGAAAATGACCTAGGTTAGTGCCTTAGCCCAGTTCTTAGACTGTAGCCACATGCCAAAGACGCATATGAACCCTGAATAATAAAGATGCAAACAAATCAGAGATTAGTCCAATACATGACTTTCAGGAGTGCAAAGCAACCTCTCTTATTTGGTATCCGTTATCCCTAATCCAGCCAACAATCAACGGTCGCTTAGCTCAGTTGGTTAGAGCGGTTAGTTTGCATTTACGCACAATGCTTCGGAGCATCAAACTAATATTCCACCAGTGGTGCTAATATTCCCTTCACGGAAGAAACGCCAAGGTCGCGAGTTCGGTATGCATCATCAATGTCTCTACGTGATAATTCAACTTCTAACGTCAAAACAGACCCTCGTAGTGACCATCAAATTTTTTTGCCTTCGAAACTTAACGTTACTTTGAAGACGGAACTCTTGCCTTTTCATTTTTATTTCTTTGATATTCGTTTTTATCGTACTTGGAGACAATAGGAAGAATAAGAGAACAAACGTCTCGAATTTTCTCTTTTTGGGTGTAAGTCTATCTACTTCGGACACGCTGGATACGTCAGACTGCACTAACTTTTCACACCTCCCTCCTCTTTTCACTGGGTTCCTATCCTAGACCTCTGAATTTCTCCTATCTCTTTCCCTCATTTTCCTCTTTCCTGCACATATGAGCAGCCAAAAGAAACAGACTTTGGGGGCACTCTCCGGCACAACTTTCCATTCTCCTCGCTTATAGTTTCCTCAATATGATCTCGTCTGTTCATAAAATTACCAAAAATAGGCTAGGGCAAAGCTTATTGCAATGTCGACACGGCGTTCTATCAAGACGAGACCCCACAGCAATGCCCAACGGGGCCCAATGATGATTGACTTTATCAAAGAAAGTGCATCAAGCGATGAAGCTCCACTTTTTCAGTTTTCCCACTGTACACAGTCACGATAGCTCAGGATTTGGTCGTTCCAATAGATTTTGTAGTAGCATCTTCTAGACACTAAACTAAAGTAAAATGAAAATTATAGTTGGTGACCTTCTCATAGTTTTGCTACTTACCTCTTTAGAGCAAAGTGGTCTACACAATGGAAGGGTAGTCGTTGACAAATGGTTTCGACGAAGGTACAGGCATATAAAAGAGCTGGAGAGGTTGCAAATACTTGATGTTGGTCTAATATCGAGTGGTTCAAAGCAGATCGCTGTGCCGTCAGGGTAGAACGTTGTCCATCACCTATATCCGGCGGGAAGATACGGGATGTCGGTGGTGGAGCACTCCAAGTGCTCCCTCATTCCACAGTTCCAGTATCTATTCGACTTTGATAAGCGAGGCCCTTCCTTTGAATTGCAAACAAATCAGTCCTCTCAAAACCCCATCGTCCTCAAATGCGTCATAGCTAGCCATTATGAGAGTGACAGTAATAGCTCCTAGTGCTAGGAATCAATGAAGATATCGATAAGCCATGTACGCTGGGTGTGAGATGTTAATTATTCGCTTGAATAGCACCTTTGGATCCTTTTTCTCTTGGTCCTGGCTTTTTCTGTCCCCCGCTCTCTCGTCGTAGTACACGCTACACTACGAACTATCATTTCTGCAGAAATAATTGAATCGTATTTATATAGTAGAATCTTAAGACAATTAATAGATTCCTATAGTCCTGCCAGGAAACCTAAACCGTCAAATCCATTCTCAGAGACAGGGCACATACCCCACCTTCTCTCTCTGTGCACTCAAATTTCATCTCGGTAAAAAAAACTCCAAGCAGCGCGCTCTCATAAAAAGGATATAACAAATAATTATGGTCAATAGGGATGAATCAAATAGACTTCTTTATAAAAATATAAAAATATAAAAATATAAAAAAAATCATAAGGATAGAAAACGTTAAAAAAAAGTGAAGGCGCAATCCAGGGATCGAACCTGGGACCTCTCGCATATTGACTTAGAGTTATATCCCTACTGTGGAATTTATTAGGCACTGGTTCCGAGGACACCTTAGAAACATCTTGCTACTTACAGCGAGAATCATACCGCCTGGGAAAGTTGTTAGTTGAAAGTTCAATGACATGTTGACTTGGTTGTTACTCACTAGACCAATTGCGCTATTTAGGCGGTGGAGTGCAGGATGCTTAAAAGTGTTGATATATCGCTCCGGGGAATTCAGCAGGGGGAAAGAAAATAGGAAGAACTAGACGGCCATAGCAGAATCGATGCTTAACCTCTAGAGAACTTGCGGGTAGCTAATTCTATAGTTTTTGAGGACTTGTTACGATACCTCTTAATCACCTGCGCGCCCCGTGCAACCAAAACAGCGGATGACATTCCCCTTCTCTAATTCGCACAAAGTTACCATCTATTCCCACTGTTTTTTCATCCTCATTATCATTTCATAACTGCCTAACTACTAAAGTTACTAAGTTGGTATACGTTCCGTATAGGGTACATGCTTTCACTCTTCAAGTAAGCATCATTGTGTCATGTCAAGCTTAGGAATAGTAGGAGTAGCACGAGAAAACAGTGACATAATTACGAAACGTCGAAATGTGCAATTTCCCACATTATCACACAAAAATAAGATACAAATGTAAACATTCTTTCAGCTTATTATATTAATAGATGGAAGAAAAACGAAAGCTAAGACACAGTGATGAAACTAATGATTTTGCCCCATTACTTTTTCCCATCAGAATCCCCGATTCCCTTACTCACCCTCCTTTTTTGGTACCCGGCTGCCATGTACCGCGCGAGCAGCAAACATGCGATCTCGGAAAACTTTTCTCTTTTATTTTTCCCCCTCAGGTTTCCTTTTTTTGGTCCACCGTGGCCTCATTAAGTATTCTTCCGCAAAACCCGTCCTTCAAGTAGTATCGTATGACAAGGGTGCATCTGCACTCCTTGTCAAAGAAAAATCCCTAGAAACAGCAACCTAGCCAGTAAACTCCAATTGGAGCCAGCTAGTTCTAATGCCCAGCTAAAACTCAACCCAGAGACGCCGTCGTTAAGATACCGTAGATAGTAAGCCCCAAAAATGCAGTCGTACAATTACAATGCCATCTCAGTCTGCACCAATTCTCTAAAGCCCTCCTTCCACTTCTTGTTCTCCTCGGCTGTGGGTCTTGGAAGGGGACTTCTGCCATATCCTCCGTATCCGAACCAGTTTTGCAGGCCAGCCTTGGTGCTCACGACACCGCCTTGAATGGCTGTCCAGTCGCCCCGAGCAACAATTTCTTGCATTTTCAGTGCCTCGCCCATCTTGCCCTCGCGATAGAGTTTGACGACCTCGAGACAAGACTTTGGTGCAATGTTGGCCAATCCAGCCAGGATTCCATGACCGCCAGCGACAAGGGCTTGCAATGTGAAGTCGGCGGAGCCAGCCAGAACGAGGAACGGTGGCGCCGACGAAGACGTGTTTGATGTGGCCTTGGACGATCGGGTGGCTGCTGCAACTCGGTTCAACTTGCCGGTGTTTCCGCACGTGAGCTTCACACCCGCGATGTTGGGGTGCTGTGATAGCGTGATGATGGTGTCCGAGGAGAGATCCACGCCATTTGCACCGCCGGGGTAGTTGTAAATGATGAGTGGGATGGGCGAGTTATCCGCAACGCTGGTGAAGAATTCGATCACCGATGCAGCCGCAGGCTTGAGCAGTCCAGCATAGTAGGAAGGCGGCAGAACAAGGGCATAGTCTCCTCCAGCTTCGAAGGCCTCGCTGCACAGCTGGGTGGTTTCTCGGACGGACTGAGCTCCGCATCCCACGATGACGGGTATATGCGAGTATCCCGCACCGTCCAGTGCACGGCGGGTAGTGCGTGTAACCAGCTGGCGCTCAGAGTGAGTGAGATGAACCGCTTCGCCATTGGAACCCTGGGTTGTGAGGCCGGTAACACCAGCACGGGCAAGGTAGACGGCATGACGGGCAATGGTCTCGGTGTCAACATCCTCGGTAATGGGATCGAAGAAGCACATGGTTGGGACGTAGACTCCTGGAATCAGAGGTCTCTCGGGTCTGGGCTCATCGTCGGCGTCCAGGGAGCTGGTGCTGCAGGATGATGAGTACTGGGCATCAGTGTAGCCACCGTTGCGTGTGATACTGGGGACCTGTAGTGGTGCACTGGCAGCCTGTCTGAAGGTAGTGGGGTGGAACCCGGCGTTGTAGCTTCCAGCAGGAGAAGGAGCGTCGTTGTGTGGTGCCATTGTGGAGGAAATGTATGAAGTTGTGATGTGTGTTGAGTTATGTGATATATCAAAGAATTGATGCAATTAGCTGACCCAGATGGAGGCAGGCTGGTCTTATAGCTGTCTGTCCAGGCGGATGGCTTTAACAGATAGCGTGAGGAGGTATGAGTTGTGGCTGACGTTCTAAGTCCCTTTCGTATAGTGAGTGAGACTTTTTGGCTATTTTTTGATCTCTGGGGTAAGAGTCTGACTGTTTATCGGGGAGAAAACTAGTTCAGATTGAGAAGGTGTGGCGGCAAAAGGAGTCAGATCAGATCGAGGCCCCAGAAAGAGGATTACACCCAAGTGGAGTAAACTTTTTAAAAAGAGATGAAGAATCAAAAAGGATACTTTTGAAACTCCGGCCAAAGTCAAGAGAATCACACAAGAGAGATGAAGGAGATGATGGTCAGAGAAGAGAGAGATCGAAAACCTTGGGATAGGCAGGAGAGGGCAATTAAGTACTTGAACTGCTCACTGCACTTCTCGCCATTGCTTACCCCAAACCAGGAAAGATGGCGGTTCCTGGTGGCGCCCATATGGGAGGGGGCACTGGGGCGGGGCATTGAAGACGAATCTACGGTACTGCTAGGAAAGAGCGTCCGGCACGGTAATAGCTGGAAAAGCAGGACGGCGGAAGAGAGAGGTTCACGAAAAGGGTCTGCTGAGGTGTGGAGGGAGAGGTGAGGGCAAAAGGTACCTGGCTGACTTCCGCTCAGTCACCGGCGCGTTCTGGGTCACCGACCACGCAAACCCCAGGGCTGGCGGGCATCAGGTGTGGGGGTGGGGCTTTGCCAATACGGTCGGAACGCAGCGGCGCTGTTGCCCAGTTCCAGTCGCTCCATGTACCGCCAGGTACTTGGGTACGGTCCTTACTCTGTCCTGACTGTACTTACCCGTCCTGGACCTATCCGTTGGCCCATCCTTTCAACCCACTTTCTCAACTCTTGCTCGTGCTCTTACCGTAATTACTGTACTTTCAACCCTTGGTAATTCCTACTGCCCATGCACTCCCACTGCGCTACGTTACTTCAATCTTACAGTACCATACTCGGACTCGCCACGGACAAACAATCCACCACGGCTTGCCAGAGATAGATAGAAAAAAGAGGGATTAATCTGTCCGGGGGGCTGCAGTGAGGGAGTGGCAGCAACTCTAATTCCCGCTGCAGAACAACCCGACCACTCCAGCTGGGGGACCCGCTCGTGTCTGGACCGCACTCTGGATGCCCGAGGTCCTCGTGGCATGTTTGATCTGATCGTGATCCCATTTTCCCACTTACTTGCCTTGTCCAGTATGATTCTTTCTTCTTTTTTTACTTCGTACTCTCTTGTAGTATAATTAGTGATCTGTGCTGTCCTTTTGTCTGAACTACCGGTGCCAGCCGGCAGTGGAGTCTCTGATGTCAATTGGCCTCAGGTTGGTATCTCTTAACCGTGATTTACCACGGTAACCAGACAGCCCTTCCATCACCAATTTTCAACTACATAATCATCTTACTCGTACTTCGTAATTCAATAATGCCCTCAATAATATATGCACCCCTGTCACAATTGTGATTGCTTTGGGCCTTCTTGCTGCCTCAAACGTGGAGTTCGTACTTACTCGCTCGGGCAATGCCATCTTTTGATTGCAACCCAGCCTGGAGTGCTGGCTGCTTGGGGCTATCTACTTTCCCGATCTGGCTGCACCCCTCGGGCAATTGGCAAACGGCGGCCAGGCGAACCCTCGTTTTTCCCGTCACCACTCTTTTCTCCATGCACTTGTTAACCACCATCAACAGCAGCAGCGTGGAGGAGCAGATGCGCACTCGAAGGTGGTTGTCCTTTGGGACAAGAACTCCGCGATCGCAAATGCTGCAGCCCAGGCATGGCTGTGGGGCGTTGGCGGCCTGTCCCCTTTCTTTCTCCTCATGTGATGATTCTCAGGGTTTCACGGAGCCAGAAAGTGCGTTGTGCTCATTGACCAGTCACCGTTGCGCAAGGCCCTGTCTCACACAGGTCATCATTTTCTCTCTCTCTCACACAGGATTACGAGGACATTTAGAAGACTCGGCCACTGAAGCCGGCTTGTGAAGGTGGGTGTATGTATGTGTGTTTGTATGTGGCTACGTCCCAACTCACAAACATGAGCAGAATAACACTTACAGCCTGGAAGAACCGAGCTGAAGTGAGAGAATGGCGCCGTCGACAGCAGAGGGACAGTATTTTTTTTTTTTTCGTTCCGTACGGAAACTGGGGCTCGATTTCATGATCCACACCAAAGAAAACTGATTCGTGGCGGCTTTGGCTCCATGACCCTGTCGGGGATGAGGTCACTTGCTCGTCCGCTTTCAGAATGTAAACCAGGCGCCCTTTGATGTGGTGATCCGCGGCGGTGCCTGCAGGAAGCTGGGGAAGGAGGCATTTCCCCCTTTCCCATCTGACACCTGAAGCCCTTAATTCGGGTCTGGTCCGTGGGAGAGCCTTACCAACTACCGGTATCATATCTCATCCCATCTGGAATCGATCGTATGGCGGTGTGGATGGGCTCATATTGCTTTTTTCCTTCCCTCCCAAGCACCAGGAACCGTGCTCGCCGTGATCGTAGGCCAGGAATAAAAGTGCCTGGCAGCACGCTGCTTCAGTGACAGGAAGAAGCAAACATAGTGCAGACGCCGCCTGTACTGTACCGCCGTTCTGGACGGATGCAAAGCCACGCGTTGCAGATTGACATCACGACCCTACCTAGAATCAGCCGACTATCATTTTTTTTTCTATTCTGCGCTGTAAATGTTGATACACAGTCACAGCGTCTTTCTGTTCCCTGGTTCCTGGGCTTTTGCTTCTCCTTTCTCCCTAGTGCTGTATGCAGCGCTTGCCAACAACATGTTTTTGTGCATCCCTTGTGCAGCCCCAGGTGCTTCATCACAGCATTTGACGGTCAATCGTCAACCCCGCCTTCTTGGCCCTAGGGCATTTAATCGCGCACACACGGCCAACGAACGTGAGCCAGGTATTTTCAATAAAGTCATGCTGACGGTCTCTGATCAAGACTCTGGTGGTTGGTACATGCAGTGGTGCATAGGATGCAGAAATGCAAGAATGCACAACCGACGGTCGATTATGTTTGTCTGGCTCTCGTTGTCCCAGAGAACTTGCAGCGTTCGTCTTTCTCCACCAGTCAGCTTCAGCTTCTCGAGTCGCTCCAGGTCTCGCTGAGATCGCTAGCACCGCCTACAAAGTAGCTACCGCAAAACCTCCGCCACAGACCAGTGGGATTGGCTGAGGACATGACCTCCGCCTACTGCCCACCGAATGGCGGGGTTGTCACGCACCCCACCCTACACGCGTAGATCGGCCTAATCCGGTGTAGCCGGCAACCCAGGCTCGCGGTATCCGGGATCTGGGCCAGGGGGGTTCGTGGGGGAGCATGTGGCCCCTAGTCGACCATCACGAGATCTCTCGCCCCAGAGGGCAATTTGGAGTTGGCCCTCAATGCCCCCCTTGCCCGGCTCCTCTCAGCTGGGCGATGCCGGTACTCTCTGCTTGCTGCTTCATCTGGCTTTGTTCCCTTCCTTTTTGTGATTTCTGCTTGCTGCTCCTTGACGTGTCCATGACCGATACGCGGCCGGATGGGATCAATCTTTCTCCTCTGAAACTGCATTTCGGTTCGGAGCTTTCCTTGATGATACTGTGCTCACGCTCCATATGCTTCTGACAAAGGGCATCCGCGAGTCCTATCGTGACAAATGCGCAGCTACCCTCTCCGTGCCATTGACCCAGCTGCGATCCGTCCGTAGTCTGCTGATCAGCATCACTGCGCGTGGGATGAGAAAAAGCGGCCTTCCTACTTGGTACAACAGGATTACGGTGAAAAAGGTAATGGCGTAGTCAGCGTCCAAGGGAGTACTAGGCAGTACCTCACCGTGACGCGCGTAGAAGGGCAAACTTGCGGTACTTGGATGTACCACGGCGATTACCCGCGGATACGTCGAGAGGTCGTTCTGGTTGCCCGCCAGAGCGATACGTCAGGGAGCACTGCAAGATCGGATCTTCGATTTTGCCCTTCTGGACCTTCCCAGCGGGGTTGGTCGTTGAGTCCCCCACGCCCAGCACGCCCATCGCCTTTGCCATGTCGCGCGCCACCTTTCAGCCACGCCTGAACGGTTCTCACATCGTCAACAACTCAGGTCACTCTAGGTATTGTTCGCTTGCTGACGGAGACGAGAGTGCTTGCTCGCTTGCGTGGTCTCCAGTCCCTCAGCTTTGAACTGGCAACATCACAGCTCACGAGAGCCACTCGATGCCAGAAGCGATGATAGCCGCCGCGTCTCAATTCAAGGCTGCCGCCTGCTGGTCGTGTGCTGCGACTATGGCACGTTCAAACGCGTGATATTGCGTCGTTGGAGCAGGCCTCAGGGAAGGCTGATTGGCACGCCCTGTAACCCAATAAGCAGCATCTTGAGCCTCAAACGGCTGGCCAGGTGCGAGGTTGATCGGCCTCTCGCCGCATTCGCTGTCTGATTCTGGATTCCGCTGACATCAGGATCGTTCATCCTGCCAAATATCTGCCCCTGGTCCCAGGCTACCAGGACGGGAGGCTCCATTAGGGCATGCTTTGCTTACCGTCCAGCCATTCTACAAGTAGCTCCCGACAAAGGGAAGCCGATGGGGATGTACTCGCAAGTACTGTACTTTGCGTCACGATTTCTTTTCTTTTCTTGTCTTCTTTTTTGCCTCTGACGCTTCTCTAACATCCCACGCTCACGAGTCAACCCAACAATCATGGATGCTGTCTTCGGAGATCATGACTCGGACATCGCAATTTGATAGAATAGCTAGTTTCTCTTTTGTGGTTGACGTTTGCAGAAAAGTGTCGCGACTCGCGATGTCGTTTGCTTTCGGCACGCACCAGCAGCTGGCCCCTTCCCTAGGCTCCACCCCGCTCATGCCGATGGCAGCCCTCTCCTACCGAGTGCAGTGCCGTGCCGGGGACACCTGATGCAGAGTAGGATTGACGACTGAGGATTTTGGTTCCAGCCCCCATTCTTATTACAGTATTATTTCTTTCCACCTCCTTCTCGCCGCCTCCGTGTTGCGGCCCCGAGTCCTCTCTCCCCTGGTGTCTCCATCTGTCTCCTTTTGTCTCCTAGACAATACATACTATTACCGGAAACCACCATCTTTTACCTAAAATTAGGTAAGAAATACGTCTACCTTTTTTTCCACTCCCGAACCTCCTTCATCCCATACAACGACACAATCTGAGACCATAGCATGGTTCTTGCATTACGTTTACTGCAAAATAGACACCCATCGCTAGCAGTCTGCCTTGCTAGGTGCTATACGCCTTTTTCTCTTCTTCGGGCCAAACTTCCAACAGCGCGGCACTTTCTGCTGCCGAAGATTCTCCATCCATACATCTTCGGCGTGCTGCCTCTAACTTTGTATTCTCTCAGAGCGGGGGCTTAGTTGCTAATTTTTTCCCTCTGTTATTCCCACGGAACCCCCGGTGCCACAGCAGGCCTCAGCAGACCTAGGCGCGTGGGATGCCAACGGAGTGCCCCAGCTTCCCAGCAGTGTTGGAGAAAGAGGCAAAAGGTAGGAGACGAACTGCCCTCTCTCGAAGCCTTTCAGCGCACCTCGGAATAGTTGCCGACCTATGACGTGCATGAGCCACCGACTCTATTCTTGTGCATAGCTCCTTCGCCGATTCCAGGTGCCTGGGATCGTCCACCGCGATGGTGGTTGGTGATCCGCAGCTGGCTCGTCCAGGCTCCTCTCATTTCAATAACCCTACTCTCAGTGCCCTTCCTCTGGTCTCATTCTTACGAGTTCTGTGTCCATCAAACTACACTGCACCTCAAGTAGAGCATCTCAGCATACACTCACACGGCGTACGTGTACTGAAAACAGGCAACGCGCCCCAGAGCAATGGGTTCCTGGTAACAACAGCTGCACCCCGATGCCCACTATTACGAGTCAGTCCAATAGCTCTCATATGCTTTGCCGCCTTCTTACCATTGTCTTAGTGCCACTCCTGCATATTTTCCAGCTCATTCTCACGTCCAGCCCTCGGAATGCAACTTCTCGTTCTGGCCTCGGATGGACAGAGTTACTCCATTAGCCCTAGCTCTGTGACTACACTAACCCTAGACGCTCTTCACTCCATCGCGCTCACCTCATGCTGCTGCTCTCAATGCCGCATGGCCAGCTTCGTGGCGCAATGGCGTATATGCAGCCCAACCATGAGGTTTTTGTGGGGAAAGGTTGGCCAAAATGTGGGGTAGGAAAAGCAATAATCACTGCGCCGGACCTTTGTTGCAAGAGGGACTCACTCAGCACGCGATTGGTGGCAGATATCTCGATGGCTTCTGGGCTTGCAAGTCCAGGCCTAGATCATTTGTCCACGTCTCTGTGCCTTTAACTTGGGAAGCTTTAGCTACATGTAGAGGTCTCGTGAGGTTTGCATGAGGATTGCCAACTTCGTTCTTCGAACGCTGCAACCAGTTCTTCACTCGGCCAAGAGTCAGATCAAAAGTGGGCTTGAAGTTTCCTCGCTGTGGTATCCTCAGAGTATGATTTTGTTTTTGAAAATCCAGATCTATGATCGGTTGGTCTAAAAGCATTGAAAGGAATCTGAGACCATACCATCAAGCATGGTTCCTCTCATGTATTCTATTCGTGTGAGAAACAAGGTCTAAGTAAAACAAAAAAAGGCAACGGTCTAGATCTTCAATCATCACCGAGATGAATATCCCATAGTTCATCTTCCAAAATTCTCGCCAACCAAAGTAACTGCTCATCTAATCCACTTCCAGCAAGAATGGTAACCCCAAAGGGCAGGGTCTCTTCCTCCCATTCTTCGTTGTCTTCACTGATTGTATAGTTCCCGCAAGGCACAGCAATGGCGGTAAGGTCTAACACATTTGCAAAATGTGTGAAGGTGCCTAGCTGCGAGTTGATGCCAATTGGATCTTTGAGCACCTCTTCAATCCGGGGATGGAATGGTGCGGTAGGGACAATCATGACCGTGAGCACGTTGTCCTCTATATACGGCTTGTGCCTATGCCAGTCGTCACTCATGTCATCCTCATCAATCTTCTCATCCACTTCAAGTGTCAAAATCTCCTCTACAGCTCTCTTACACTCTGCTTGTTTATGCAGATCTTTGAACACATCCACTGCCGAGCTGTTCCGTGCCAGAGCTCCCTCAAACACCTGTCTGACAACAGGGTGCAATAGCTCCTTGTTTTTGTCAAACCAGCCATCTGGTAAAGTGGTGAGGCGCTCTAGAACGAATGTTCCATTGTAAAGAAGGTCGTTCGCAATGGCAAATGGCGTCCAGTCCATATCGATGAGTGTACCCCCTCCTGACTGAAGTGCCTTAACAGCAGCATCAAACATTGCTCTATAATTCGGACAGCATACTTCCAATACTGATGCGGGAGGAATTCCAAATCTATATCTGAGCCTCGATCTCCCGCGTGGAACATCAAACGACAGTGGTATTACTTTAGGAACCTTAGCAAAATGGTCCTTGTAGTCATACCCTCTACATACCCCCCACACAGTCTCAGCATCGCGAACAATCTGCGTAAGAATAGAGACACAGTCCTGATGCTTACAAGCCGGCGCAAGTCCGTGGGCCGACACTGTTCCTTTTGTAGGTTTAAATCCTACTGCCCCGTTGAACGCTGCAGGAATGCGAATTGAACCCGCGGTATCGCTACCCAGCGAAAATGCCACAAGGTCCTTGATAACACTCAGAACACTCCCACTACTGGATCCGCCCACAACATATTCTTCATGGGAATCACAATGCAGTGTCCCATAGACACTTCTGCACCCCGTCAATCCCGTTGCTAGTTGTTCTAGGTTCGTCTTCCCAATGAAGAGAGCACCAGCATCGAGACAGCGCTGAACCACTGTCGCTGTAGTAGTGGGCGTGTATGCTAGTGGAGGACACCCTATTGTGGTCGGGACACCAGCTACATCGATACTATCTTTAACACTAAAGGGGATACCCCAGAGTGGTGGCCTCGTAGATCGATTGGGCCATCGAGTAAGCAGTGCCTTGGCCTCCCTTTGGACAACCTCTTCTGGCTGCAGATGAGTCCACACAGATGGCTGCTTCCGTTTATATACATCGATGCGTTCGTAGACTGCTTCCACAACCACCTGTGGCTTCACTCCAGCGGCGTAATCCTTCTTCAACCACTCTATCGTGAGAATTGAGTCCCATCGATCCAAACTCCCAATATCATCATCATCCTCTTCCTCTTCATCATCCCCATCTTCCGCCCTATCCTCTCTTTGCATAATCTTCCGTCTAGTCCGTTTAGTAGTAACGCCACCCTCCTCTTCCCAATCCCGCAACATACAGACCTCCTCGTAGACATACTCTCCTCCATACTCTCCCATCCCAGGCAGCGTCATAGAAAACCTACCATAGATTTCGAACCCGAGTTTCAAGTACAGTGATGACGCTGGTATGTCGCTCTCCAGATACACGGGGACGTTGTCGGCCCTCGCCCGCTCGAGACCCCAGTTGAGGAGCATGGTGGCTGCACCGCGGCGGCGGTGATCGGGGTGGGTGCCGAGGAAGGTTAGGTCTGTAGGTATGTGTTAATGTATATACTGCTCTGTAGCTAGGTAAAGGTATTTTTATGAACGCGAGTGTATTTTAGTGAGTTTGAAGGAGATAGGGTGAGATTTTGTGAGGGAAATGCAGGAGGAGGGTGACTTTGAAAATAGAGAACGTCGTAGAGTATATATTAGGAAAGATAGGGGTTTGTTTGTGAGTGATGAGTGTATGTGTATATTCATACATAAGTCTGCTCATTTAAAGTCCTTAACATCATTTTAGACATAATGAGTAGGTAATCAAGTATCTTAAAGAAAAGCAAAGCGTAAAACCAATAGAACAATGGCATTGCTGGGTATTCCATGCCATAGAACTGCTTTAAACATAAATGAAAGAAGAACCCAGAGGAAATAGAAGAGGAGAAAAGAAAAGAAAATTCTTACGATAACACGCCCCATTCCTAATAATCTTCCTCATACACTCCCCCGCCTTATCTACATACTCATCCAAGTACTCCTGTCGACAACTGTCGGGCCACACAGACTTCGAATGCGCCGTCATCCACATCATCCCATCAACAGGCACCTCCCACTCCGCGAAGCTAATGATACTCCCGGTCTCCCCATCTCGCACTACCATCAGCGCTCGCCTGTGATCCTGTGCCGCATCAGTGAGGTCCTTGACTAGGACATCATGGAAGTCTTGCAGCGCTTGTGGCGAGGGGAATTGCGCATGGAGAAGGACGTTTTGGGAAAAGGAGGTGATGCGGAGGGAGGCTATTTCTTTGGCGTCGGAAGGTGTTGCTGGGGTGAGGTGGGGGGGCATTTCTCTTCTCGTTTTTTACTCTGGTTCCCTTCCCCGTGGGTTATATTATTCTCTTCTCTTTTCCTTTTTTCTATATGGATATGCATGTGTATATGCATATGCACGTGTTGTATGTACAATGGGATTAGTTGGTGTATTGGTCCGGTGGTGGCTCGGGGTTAGGAGTCGGGTGGGTTTTCAAGGTCGTTTGACAAACGATCCGGGCTTACTACATTCAAGTGCACCCAACCAGTGTGGGCGTAGGCTCTTTAGGGCCCCCCACCTCTGCTATAGGCGATGCTTATTACTTGCTGGAAAGCCTCATCGCAGTAGACACGGCGTATCGGAACTCGCCTGTATTAGTTATGGTAGTGAAAAGCTACAGGTAAAAGATAAGCTACAGAGATAGTATATTTCCTATATAATAAGCATAGCATGGAACTATCTCTTATGGACTACTTAACATATACAAACCAGGTGAAGAAAAAGTCGCTCTAATTGGCTTCTTGAAAATGTCGGTAGTAGATTGGCATAACGCTCCCTACGACGTCTACATCGGACGCTTCGTCCCTGATGGCCCGCCTGGCATTGGGCCCGACGCTGTAAGACATCACTCTGATCAAGCCTGACAGTAATAATAACCACCCTTAACAAAAGTGCCCATATGGCAATCCCTTCGTTATCGATGATCCCTCGGATCCTGCACAGCGCGCCGAGGCTATCGCTCAGTACGAGCGGTGGTTGCTTGCCCCAGAGCAGAAAGATTTAATAGCAAGAGCAAAGAGAGAGCTAAAGGGAAATGTTGTACTTGCGTGCTGGTGTAAGCCGCGTGCTTGTCATGGGGATGTGTTGAAGGCCGTAGCAGATGAGACGGAGGAGGAAACGGAAAAGAGGAGGGAAAGAGTGTTGGGGAACGGGAAGGTGTAAAGAAGTTTCATATTTTCTCTGTGAAAATTCAATATGAGACTCAGTATTGTATGCGTATATATATCGCTAATACTATCAAGAGTGTAACTCAAACATCTCTCTTATATTCAAAAAAAAATCATTTCACCCTGAAGGTTATTGATTTCGAATACCATCTTGCAGATTGCCAAGGGGAAGATCACCTCCTATATAAAGATGATCATTCGCGTCACTGTTGAGCACATTATAGCTTCTGATTTTATAGGCATGTCAAGACATTTAATGATGTTGTATTTCTTATTGATACAACGCCTCATATAGTGGTCATTATATCGCTTGTCTATTTCTTCTTTCTCGTAATCTTATCTTCGCCTGCATGAGATCTGTCAGATAGTCCCATGGATGTTAGACCGAATGCAATGCTACACTGCATTGCTGGATTTGAAGTCGCCGTGCCATCATCGCTGTGACGTTCCTCGTATCAGCATCTGTTGTATTCGTCTCGTATTAAGTCCCGTGCCGATGAAGAATATTAGACAATACCCCTGGGGCCAACGTGGAGGTTGTCATCCGCGTTGTGCAGACTGTCGGATTGATGAGATCGTCCCGGCTGCATGATCTGCATCATAATGGTTGGCTGGATATCTATCCGGCTGCAACCCTGGATCTGGTCGATGACAGGCTGAAAAAGAAAACATAAAGAACGTAAGTTTGCTGAGGCCCCTTTCCTCTGTGATATGTGATAGGGGAGATGTTTGGCGATATTAGTGAACTTGGGCCAAGTGGTGATCAATCTTCGGGCTGGCCCAGTGGCTTGCTTATCCGTCTGCAAGCGCGGACTTGAGCCTGTTCACACCAAAACGCTATCTAATCCTTCTACGTGGCGGCTATGTGCAGCGGCTATAGAGCCTACAGCAGCTAATTACAGTGATTGCTACTCTGTAGGCAACGCATCCGGAGGTACTCCCGAGCAACGACTATGTCCGCTTTCTAAGGCAAGTCCCGCAGTGACTCGTGACAACATATCGAATTGAACACATCAGGGATCTCTATATGGTTCTGATTTGAAGAGCATTGCATCTGAGAAGGGAGGAACAGCGTCCGAGAATTGGGGTATTTCAGGCTAGGTTAGATTAGAACCTGCACTGACACGGTTGCGTTAAATGCCTCGAGGCCTGGAAGATCCAACTAGTAGCATGGATATATTTGCCATTCTTAACTATAGCTTAGAACTGTACCCTAAAAGCTCTAAATACAACACTTATCGTGGATAGACTCTCTGTTGGCTTTGAATTAGGAATTGGTGTTCGCTGGTGGGTAGTTGCGCTGTAAGATCGGATTAACCGGCTGCCTGGATCAGCAGGGAGTTGACCTTACATTGTCCGAGAGCAGAGGCCAACTCCTAAAGCAGCCCTCGACCGCAATGTCTCATACAGTAACGATCCTGCATATGCTTACTGTCAACGCACTAGTTGGACAGCAGGTGCGACCATAGCTCTGTAGATCCTGAATATCGTAGCAGTGCAATCAAAGCAGTGCACTCTCCATTCCCACTTTGAGCCAGTTGTTGATAGGCATTGTGGTTCTGGGCTGTGTTGTCTCGTGTGTAGTTGACCGTGCTTGACAGTCTCCTGCTCCTTGACTCCTCATCCTAGAGATCACCATATCGCTGCAACGCGGTCTCGCACGGTATTCGCTTGGCATGGGCCCTGAGTTATGACGTCGCCCGTATCGAATCCTTTGGATATGATAGCTGGAATGGGAAGAGACAGGAAGACATATGTCTGTGGGGGCAGTTGACTGGAGCTGGAGAGATGCTAAACATGTATCAGCTATGAGCTAACTAGTAGCTGGCAGAGCACTGGAATACGAGGGACCTTTTCAAGAGAGCAAAGGCTGCACTCTACCATGGGTTATAAGTACATGAGACCTAATTTCCTAGAGCTTGATGTCGGAGGGGAAAAGAAAGTTCTCCCTTTCCGCCCCCCTTGTCCCATGTCGCTGCTGCAGGAGGCCTTGACCGAGCCAACCCCAATCTGCCAACCGCCTGCATTTTTATTTCTTGGTATTTTGTAGCCCATTTTCCGCATTTTTGGTTTGATCTTTATTTCTTTCACGATGCTTTGGAGACAGGCTTCTATCTGTTTCTTGTTAACTAGCATCTCTCTCTTTTCTTGCGCTGCTGGCGCCCAGACGCAGAATGTTACCATCACGGGAATCCACACAGGTGTCAACAATAAGACGGGCGAGAGGCCTCCTAGGCGGAATATCTTAGATCTCCAATATGATACTCCACAATGGTATGCTCCAATTCAACGTGGTGCATCGCTACATAACTAATATTATGGCTTTAGGTCGCTCTATATCTTAGCACTTGCTGTCATGCAGACATCTGCTGATAGTGATTTACTGGGATATTATCAGATTTCTGGTAAATAAACACCGAAATTTATTCCTTTAATCCGGGATTTAACATTGGTATAGGCATCCATGGTAGGCCATATATCGCATGGAATGGCGTGAACACCGTGCCAGGTGCCCCTTCCACGGGATATTGTACTCACGGTATGTAACTCAAGGAGTAAAATATCTCGCAATACTTGTGACTTATTAACCTTTAGATTCTGTGTTATTTCCAACTTGGCATCGACCATATATGGCTCTGTTTGAGGTGAGATAGCTCTTCGTATTTACGGCATCCTTGACTGACCATTTTCGACAGCAAATCCTCGTTACTTATGCTCAGCAAATAGCAGAGATGTACCCCGCCAGTTTCAACGATACCTATAAAACTGCAGCAAAGAATCTCCGCGTCCCGTTTTGGGACTGGGCCTCAAATGCGACTATACCATCTGTAGTCAACCAACCGTCAGTGGTCATCCAGACTCCTTACGGGTATCAGCCTTTCGCCAATCCTTTATATCAATATCAGTTCAAAAGTTTCCCTTTAAACACTACTCTATTCCCACCGGATGCATACGATGGAGAGCTTGCTCAGTATAAGACTACTGTGAGAAGTCCAGATAAGGCCGGAGGACCGTCTAACTTCGCAACTGCAAATAGCCAATTGACGCGCGATAATCTAAAGCAGAGGACTGTAAGCATAACGAATCCGCCGAAATATGGAGACAGGTTTCTTACTCATTACTATAGTACGATGCATTGGTAAAATCGACTACATTCAACACGTTTGCGACAGTTACTTATGGAAGTAATGCCATCGAAGGAGTCCATGGCTCAGTACATGTGGACATAGGAGGTACATATGGCCATATGTCACAGCTGAGTTACTCTGCATTTGATCCTATATTGTGAGTGCCCCTATTTTTGCTTGACTAGCTGACAGTGCTGATCTCGTGAACGAAGTTGGTTACATCACGCCAATGTGGACCGTCTGTTTGCCATCTGGGAAGCACTCTACCCCGACCAGTTTCTCGAATCAGCAAAGGATATTTATGGCACTTTCACTATCCCTACAAATTCTAATGATACGATCGATACGCCGTTAACACCATTTTCGAAAGACGGCACCGCATTCTTCACTTCAACGGGTGTTCGGAGCATGAGTGTTTTTGGATATACCTATCCGGAAATTCAAGACTGGAACCAAACTCCCACTCAACTCAAAGCAAATGTTACCTCTCAGATCAACAAGCTATACAATCCCAATGGCGTGAATACAGTTTCTAAGAGATTTATGGATGGCGAACCGAAACTGATTAGACGCCCACATGCCAAGGCGACTGAGCGTGTCGAGAAGGATCGCGCTTGGTCGGTCAGTATCCAAGTGAACAAGTTTGGCCTCGATGGGACTCGATTTTTTATAAGAGTGTTTCTTGGAGCTGTACCCAAGGACCCAAATGACTGGTCAAGTGCCTCCACTCTCGCTGGCTCAATGCCAGTTCTTCCGGCTCCCCATGGAATGGGCCCGCTGCCTGTGGTATTAGTCAATGGCGAAGTCAACTTAAGTCAAGAACTGGCCGAAGCTGGATTTGATGGCAACGAAGTAGACGAAATTCTGCTTTACCTCAAAAAGAATCTACACTTCAAGATTCAAATGGTGCGTAACATAACTCCCCGTTCTAGTCATTCATAATACAATCCCCACATACTAAATCCAGGGGGCATAACAGTTCAATGGCACAGCCGTCGAAAACCGACCAGACCTATGCTTAACCGTCATGGTCCAAGACGAAGAAGTAACACCAGCAGGTGCAGTAACTGAGTTCCCAACATTCGGGGAAAAGACACTGCATCCGGACGTGTTGGGGATAGTGTACGCAGCAGCAGGTGCGTTAGGGGATGCCGTATCGAAAGTTGCGAGAAAGAAGACTGGATGAGAGAGCATATGAGAAATACAGGAGGATTAATTGAATCATTATTAGATACCGAAACGCTGGGATTGACTTTACGGGAAAGCAAGGAGAGGGATTCTGGATTTACACATCTTTTACCACTATTTACCATCTCATTGAATATTGCTGTAATATAATAGAATCTTGAGAGATAGATATGCCCCAGTGCATGTGATGATAAAAGCTTCTGAACCCTCAGCTTTTTAACCATATATTAACAACTCGTACTTCCTTCAAGATCTCACTAAGATAAAAGTCACCACATCATGTTTTATTGGTCACTATTTAAAAGTCTTCGTTTAAAACCTTCTATTGATGAAGCGGAATTGTTCTGCTCTAATGCGCCTAAACGACGACGAAATCTCTGAACCCTTTAATAACTAAACGGTGCTAAAATATAACAGATAGAAAAATTGACACGATAGAAACAATGTCTGAAACGAGGACTCTTTGAAACCCCCTAACCCCTATTTTCCCTCCGAGTACCCGTCCCATAACAGTAATACATGCAATATTAGAACTCCAGTGTATCCTCCCTATTCCAGAGCCCGTGAAAATCAAATACAGAGAAGGCGAAAGCTAATTACAAGGAAAATTCTTTTTAGGTGTCTAGCAGGCATCAGACTCACAATCATCATCACTCATAGTCCCATACCCATCATCAACGCCCACACCTTCCATTCCGACTGCCTCTCGAGTAAGTTTAAGGCATTTTTCAACCAATTCTCCCTTGAGAACTACATCTAAGCCACTGTTCTCTGCATCCCTGCCCCCAATCCAGATCCGTAGTTTACCTGCAAGACCCTCTAACGCCTTCGCACAGTTCTGTGAAGCCGTCTCATGGGATCGAATCTTCTCCACAAGCATGTATAAGCTGGTAAATCCTAGCAGATTCATACCGGTTGGAACAATGGAATTAATGATATCGGTAGCAGTGTGAGGATCGGCAGGTGGTGGAGAGCAATCAAGTTCAGCAATAGCATTAGCGCATTGAATGGAGAGGTTTATTTCAGGAAGGTTGACTGTAGATGTTGGCTTGCTGATAATTGCCGGAGTCTCTGCAAGTTCCTTGGACTTTTCGACCATAGGTGACTCGAGGGGTCCGAGAGTTTGTGAAGCTGTTGCAATATTCGAACCGCGTTTCTCCTTGACAAGGACGGCACGTGCTACTAGAGCGCGAATCTGTGCGCCAGAACCAATTGGCGCAGTTTTGATAGCGAGATCGATATCTTTATTGATATCATTCTCGACATCTATATCGCCAGTAGTCAAACCTTGATATGATGCAAGACTGTGCGACAGAGCACGCTGAAGGACGTAGCTAGACCACCAAGCCGCAACAGCGTCTAGAGGACCTCTGACAGCGAAATCATCAACGACACTATCCATACTGTCACTGAATTCTGGTAGATTGTGGGTCGTAGGTAGATTCCAAGTGAGATTGTGTGCGCGTTGACCAATGCAGTCAATAAGAACGTCGTCGCAGTCTTGTTCAAGTAGGGCAGCGAGGTGTGGAGGTAACTCATCTTGTCGAGAATCTTGATTAAGAGCGAGTGTGTTTTGCATCTCTTGCGCTTGTTTCCATTGCCACCGTGCTAACTTAGCAGCAATCTCTTGGAATCTGTAAATAGACGCAAACCCAGAGTTGCCAAGTTCCCAGAGGAGAACTCGAATATGTAGTGCTTTAAGCATGAAGCGAGCAGGAGTATCAGGGAGGGTACCAGAGGCCAACAGTGTTAAAGTCAATCTACTCTTGTTGACTTCCACGTCACCTCCAGCTAGCTGGGCATCGAGGGCTATTTCCCAAGCTCTGACGCGGGCTGCTTCTTGCTGATCAGTAGTACCTGTAAGGAATGTGTACCATTTGGTGCCAATGGTGTTGCGGAGGCTGAGCTTCGCCATCTTCAGGCACAACGCCGCAGCTTCCAGGAAGAAGTTGTGGCGTGGAACCCATACTGTTTGAATTGCAGTAAGCCACGCTTGTCTTCGGACATGAATTGAAGAAGCGAGCGATGGCGCAGCCGTGAGAGATTGTGATTGGGTCTTCCCATCCTTTGGCTTTGGCTTCGAGGTAAATGAAGGCAAGAAGACGTAAAGTAAGACGCCAATCACTAGTAGAATCTTGATGTAACCTATTGATTGTGCAGCTGAAATGTGATGTCCGGCAACGTTGAAGTGGAGACCCGAATGGAGTTTCTGGCTTGCTGAGTAGAGCAGTTGAGTCGGCACACTGAATAGGCCACGTGCGGCTGGGCTGTTGGTATCTTGCTCTTGCTCACGGAAACCCTCCATCACCATTAGACCTGCTAATGATCCAACCATCAACTTTCCAAACGCTCCACCGCGATTCTGCCATCCTGACTGTCCATAAGGTGGACGAGGGGGGGGGTAATGTTCCTGTGGTACAGGATATGCTTGCTGGCTCATCTGAGGATGCATCCGACGCATCTCCTCGGGCACCTGTATCATACCTTGAGGCTCAACAGGGGTACCAGAGGAGCTCTCGGCGTATTGAGGATAGGAGAATGGCGGTCGTAACTGGGGAACTGCATTTACGCCCATAGAACCAGACATAAAGAGTTTCTCGAAGGCATTGATACGCGCCTTCATGATCGCATTCTCGTCCTGTAGGCGAGAGTTTCGCTTCTCCAAGTGCCGAATGTATTCGGTGGCTTTGCTAAGAATCGTGGCTTTATTCAGCTTGTGAGCAGGAGTCAGACCCTGTAGATCCTCTCTATCATCCGTGGTATCTTCGCCTCGCTGGCTCTTGGTCATGATTCTCAAACTTGGAACGCTGTCCCGCAGGTCCGCAATCTTGTCATTCAGGTTGGTTCGGTACCGTTTCTCGATCATGTTGTGCGCCGTCTTCTTAACGGGAGGGCCCTGCCCAGCATGCTCATCCTCCTCCTCTTCCTCGCCCTCAGTAGAGCTCTTTCTCTTTCGACTAGGCACGGCTGTCTCCGGCGACGATGCAGAGTTGCTGTGGTTGGGGCTCGCGGAGGAAGTCGAGCTGGGTCGGTGCTTGTACTGGATGCCTGGAGGCATGGCGATGCTACGGAGTTCCTCTTGCTGGGCACGCGTGAGGGTATTCGAGGATGAGGTTGGGTAAGAAGCGCTTGGAGCAGTGGCGGGACTATCGTCTTCGACCTTGGGCATTGGGGGATCCCAGGACAATGGAGTTGAGTAGAGGCCGTTAGGAGGGGGAGAGTCGTCCAAGTCCCATTCCGTGGTGAACAGAGATTCTTCGCCTTGCTGCAGCGAGTCAGCAAATGCCATAGTGTTCCCAAGCTGCGCGCTGGGATCGGATGCAGCAGTCGCGCGGAGCAGAGCAGCAGGATCTATAAAGGCCCCGGAATCCATGATGGGTGGTTCAGCAGGTTTAAAATGCTGGCGAGAAACAGGAATCGACAGATCTGGCGCTTGAACTTCCTCAGAGCAGACGCATTTCCTGGACCGGGGCAGGACTGCAGAAGGAGCAGGAAGTGAAGCCTCGTTGGGCGGGCGCTGGCATTGGGGGAGGCCCGTCGAGGTGCGGATGATGTGACTTTTGCTGCTGCCACCAAGAAATCGTACGATACGGTTAGGATGCACTGCGATGCTAGGCCCAATTCGGCTATGCTGGGATCATCTCCGGCTGCAGTGGACTGACGTGTTGCCTGACTTTTGCGGGCGCAGCGCTGCGGTGGGTCACGTGCTGCTACCTCGGTGGTCGACGCCGGGTCGAGGTCGAGATTGTGAGAGATTGCGCCGAGCAAACTGGTGGTGAACCCGCGCAAGATATATATATACACTTCGCTTCTCCCGAGACCTTCTCGGGTCTTGAGCTACGGTGCCTTGTGAGATTCGGGGTCCGTTACATGTAACGGCGTCTCGCCCATGAAGAGCCCATGTCTTGCCGGTTCTGTACCTATCGCGAGTCTCCCTCAAGACATAGGAGAGCGACAGTAAACTACGGCAGTTATCCGAAGGGCTCCTCGGTCACCACCCAAGCTCATCATATGTCTTCGTGTGCGGGCCATGAGGGCAAACAAAGGAGCTTGTAGTCTTCCTTCCTGGCTGACCGATCCTTTCGACTCCAGGGTACAAGACAGATGGGCTGTTGTTTGACTCATTAACAAGACACCGAGCATCCACAGCTCAGGCTACGCTGCGTACATTTCGTGCCTCTCGGCTCTTCTTTGTTGTCCCCTTGCAGCAATGCAAGAGTTGCAACTTTGCAACTGTCGTTCCTCACTGCGTCGGTTTCCTGTTCTAGAACTCGTTCCATTCATCTAAGTTAATGGTGGCCTCAGGCTTTAGAATAAGAGCGTTATCATGTGATTGCACGGGCCGCTTTCTTATCAGATGCAAGATCCTTTCAGCCTCAGGCACTTAATTATATCATGACAAACACAATTGAAGCTGAGGTTTTGGTTCAGAAATCTACGGTAGGTCGGGTTAATATAATATGGTTGTTGACATTTTTATGAGATCCGCTAGGTTTCTAGTCACTAATTTATAGCTGACAGTGGTTCTAATGCGGAGTAATGTGATATGTAGCCGTAGTTGTGGCTTGCAAAGAGAATTATGGAGAAGGCGACAGGAGAGCTATATAGATCAGACAGACTGAATATTAGGACCGCTGTCGCAAGTTCTTGCTTGTCCAGCTGCAGTGCAAATCCAATGATGCAATGAGAATACGTGTTCCCATCATCTCAGATTATTCTTTACAATGGAGAGGTTGATGTAGCAATGTGATGTTGGAAGTTTTACCGGTCGCCCGCAGCTAAACACTTCCAGGCTACTCCACCCTGTAATTATGGCGAACTTTAGGCATCGCAATCACTCTGAGGCTCTATAACTACTAAGCTACGGTACATCCGTACCTAGTAGCCTGGGCATCTCCTACCCCTCTATAGCGGTGAGGACCTTTATGTCTTCCTCTACCCACAATATATTAAATACTCAGTCTAAGGCAGTTCCAAGCATTCCAGGAAAACATATCATCCAAGCATTCTGGCAGAGGACACTTGACTCCTGCTTTGCTGTCAACGACAAGAAATCCGCAGTGCGCCAATGTCCGTACGGCCAGTCCTTCGGTTCTACCTCATGAAACCGCCCTCGCCAGCTCGTCGCTGCTGGCTGGTCCAGACTCAGCCGAAACACAAGCCGTTTCAAGCGAAACGAGGCGTGGCTTGGGTCCAGGGGTGGCACAAACCTTAAAAGCATCCACACGTGATCTCGCGTCCAATGGAATCGCCGCCAAGGAGCCACCAGGGGTTCGAAGCCTCGACTCTGGGAGACCCCCGACGTCTGAGATCTTGTCACAGGCTTCATGGTTGGAATACACCGTGACGGATGTAGATTTTTGTCGTGGGTGTGCGATCCAAGTCGCCATTCGAGCATCTGGTATCTAATTCTAGGTAGGCTGGGAAGGGAAACGGATCGTCATCGAAGACTGCAAGGCTCTCTTTTGGTGCCCAGCTCCGCACGGTTGGTACGGTATGTACGGGTACTATTCGAATCGTGGCACTCGCCTCAGGTTCAAGCTCCCATTTCGTCCTCGTCCCTGATACCTTTTACATCTTCCTTTCTCTTTCCCCCCCAGCAATCTCTCATTGTTGTTGTCATCACTGTCGTAGCAGACCGTGGCGGCCAGCACGCGTTGAACGAGACAATTTACATGATGGGATTGTGCATCTTATAATAATACCTTTTTAAACGTTCCTTACCTTCCTTTCATTTATCCCCATTGATTGGGTTCTGTTTTATTTCATATTCCTTTTTTATCATCTGCCTTTCTTAAGCGGCGGCGCCGCGATGGCCATCTCAGATGCGGTCCAGACTTCACTGGCCGCCTTCTTTTTGTCAGTATTTTCTCATAACATTTCTCTATTCTAATTAGACAACTGACAATTGCATATCTCCAGTGGCATTTTATTAACTGCAGGTTCGGGTTCTTTATTAGTAAATTATGGGCGATATGGAGGGATAGTCTTCAAGGACGGCCCGAGGCTGGTCCTCGTGCTATTTCTGGTCGCCGCTATGCTCTGGTCGGTCTTTGAATTCGTGAACCTACTATTGCCGACGGTGAGGAGTACCTGCCAGGTCTTTCTAGTCTTCTCAACACTTTCGGATCAATTTGCGCGGGTGGCGGTGGAACAGGTGTTGCTGTGGGCAGTGGGAAAGGCGACGAAAGAATTCTCGATGATCTCGTGGATATCGCATCTATTCCTCCAGGTGATAGTGGCAGTTCGGTTCATTGCTGGGATTGTTCTTGTTGCTTTCACAAGACCACAATTTGCGCCAACGTGTGTAGCGCGTACATCGGTTCTCCCGGTGTCCATTGTGACTATCAGCTTGGATGGTATCATTCTCAGCGGCTTGTTGGTTCGTGCGGTCTACCAAAGTACACAACAGGGTGCTATCGCAAAAGAGGAAAAGAATTTTGGTGTGCTTTTCAGCGTCGTAGCATTTATTGCATGGACTGGGGTATGTCTTTGATTTTCAGCCGCATTGCAGATCCATATAGAGAATGCTGATCAGTTCTGCAGACTAGTATTCCGATGGTGCTCGGTATCCATTCTATCACATTGATATTTAGAACCACTCTGCCTGCCATTGGTCTTCTCCTGCTTCTGGGTAAGAAGACAGTTCTCAACTCTGGATTGTAACTGACGGTCGCAGGTATTCTCACGCCTTTCTTTGGGGCTGTGCTGTCCTTGAAGGATGGGCAAAGTATTATTCCTGAGGCTCGGTCTCCATTTGTTGCACCACCATCACAAACCCGGGAGGTCGTCGGTACTGGCACCCCAGTAACTGGTCACCGTTATACGGGTAGCGGAACCTTATACATCGTCAATCCTTCTTTGACACCCGGCGAATCCCCCGCTCCCACCTTTCCGAACTACAGCAGACCGGACGGCAGAGGAATTTCGAAGTATGGCAACTTTAAGACTCGCGGTAATGAAGATGAGAGACAAAACCATCTCACGCCCAACTACATTGCAGGACGCCGAGGCTCGAATGGCATTTTCCCACCCGTTCCGGCTGTACCCTTTACCGACCTTGCAAATTCTCCCGGCAATGTTCCAATGCCTCGTCTCGCTCCCGTTGATATCTCTAGAAATGCCCCTGTCAAATTCTCTCCTCGTCCTACTCTGGAGAAGAGATCAATGTTTGGCCGGTCGAAGACTCCAAAAAAGGACAATGTTAGAGGTCTGGGCATCTCTCATCCAGTTCTTATTGAGCAGGATAGATCTACTAGCCCCTTTCCAAAGATCCCTACTGTCGACCTCCATACTGCCGCTGAAATGGAACGCACACGACGTGAAGGGCTTAGAACTAGGACCAGCCTCGTTGCTTCTAGACCAGCTCCCGCTCCGCCAACAATGGCAACAGAAGAAGCCTTCAAACGAAGTATCAGTGTTAAGAGAAAAGAGGCTCCTCCTTATACCAGAGACTTGACTGCCACAGTTTCGAGCCCTTCTTCGTCACAACTCGCCATTCCAAATGGTAGCTCAACTTCTGCTTCTCTCTCTCCGGGACAGGAAGACATGCGTCGTCGTTCCCCAAGGAACCTTACCGCTTTCAATCCGCATGTTGCCAGTCTCAATAAGCAGAAAAGAGTAAATATCGGTCTCCCTGCGAACCCTAGATCCCAGCTGATAACAATGAACTGGGAGATGCCATTGGAAAGAGAACCAGTACCCAAGGTCGTGCATGATGCGGCTTATGAGAACTCCGACATGGTGAGGAATCTCATAAAGGGAACTAATCAAAGAAATGCTTCAGTAAAATCAGCGAAACCGGCGAAGTTACCTCAAGAACAGCAAGCAAATGACATAAAGACTCCTACGTCAGTCATCCACAGACCCAGACCAGTAAGGCGCCATACTGAAACAGAACGAATCATTTTCCCGACAGATCCATCTCCTACTCATAAACGCTCTAAATCCAGTGGCCACGTTTTGACTCGAAAACCTGCATTTTACAATTATCCGGGTAGTCCATCACAGTTACCAGAGCTTCCTCGTCCACCTACTAGCGCTGCTGAACTGAAACGTCTACTACCTAATGACACAAAGAGCATGACATTTGATGAAAAGATCCAACTTCTCTTTCCGGCTCCACCAGGAGCGGCTTATGTACACCATAGGACGTCTTCAGTACCATCTGTACCGCGAATTTCATCGCCCTTCCTAGCCTTCGCAAAAGGAGCCGATGCGCCTGCTTACGAGGATGATATGACGAGCCAGCGCTCTTCCAAGAGATTGACAATTGCTTCCTTCGATCATCCAGCAATTTCCGAAACGACCAAAGCAGAAGTATCTAAGTTAAGGCAACCAGAAGTCTCTCATTTCAGCACCACGACCTATCGATCTGTCATAGATGATGTAGGTGATACCTCATTTCTTAGAATGTCAAGAAACACGTCGCGGGAATCGGCTGCTCAGAAATCCACTAAAGGACGTAATACGGAATATGACATGCGCAAATCCACTTTCACGGATGTGACTACGAGTGATGAATCCATGACCAACTGGGGCTCTATTCATTCAGCTGTACCTCCTTTTGATATCTCCCAAGCAATGCAGATGGCACGAACTACCTTTGTTCAAGCACGGGATAGGCATGACCAAACGACTCAGTTAAAGCCTTCTTCTCCAACAATGAGCGAGGCAAAGAGCACAGACGGGTATATGACAATCATGTTAGACACTAACAACACTTCTCCATCAGCTGTAGAGAAGGTCAATAGTCCTCACGAGTCAACTGCTCGAGCTCTTGAAGATTCTACACGTAATAGTCGAGATGGATATTTCCGTATTGGTGATGAAGTCCCCACCTTCTCTGAGCGAAGAAGGGCAAGAAAATCCCAGAAAATGCCACCACCAACACCTTTACTCCTAAAGTCGATAACGTATGGGAGACAACCTACTATTGCAGTCCGTCATGCGGAGCCCTCGCCGCCGCTTGAGTCGCCTGAACATGCTCTCCAGGAGATTGAGAGTCAGCTGCAACGCTTGGAGTCAACAGATCGAAGTTCAGTAGGCTCAATGATAAGGCATGTGCCTGAAGTAAACTCCAAAAATCCAAGTCTCAACATTGCCGATAGATTACGACTCCTTGAAAACCTGGAGAAAGAAATGGGCCAACAAGAAAGCCAATGGCTCCAGCTTCATCATAACCTGGACCGTGACTCGACTTCAACCTTGGCAGCTACTCCCGTGGCTTCAAACCGCTCCGAGATTTCTTCCCCAACCTCGACTCAGGGATCTCAGAAAGGAAAGTCAACAACTAGGACTCCACCTCGTGTCCTCTCTCGTCGCGAGCGTATCAGGAATGGCTTGGCACGTCGTGCTAGCAACAGCAGCGAAGATACTGCTAGCAGGCGATCATCCCAAGTTTCTGCCATCTCGAGAGCTAGCGTGCTACAGAAGCGCCTTGTCCAGTCCCAGACCAAGTATTCAGAGAACACAAGCTCTTTACTGAGCACCAGAAATCTCAATCTGGCCACCGCCGATAGGGCAGAGGTTCACATGGCACTTGGAAGCCCTACGCCACCAGATAGTGCTAGTGATAATGAGAGTGAGCTTGAGGCAGTGATAGAACATCGAGAATCCCAAGACGAAAAGCCTTCAGCAAAGATAACTAAACCCTTATTGTGGGAGAAAGTTGTGCCTGAGATTCACACGGAGGGACTACTATGGACACCATCATCATCAAGCGTGGAGGTTGAACGTGTCTCTTTTGCACCCCCACCAAAGGTTTCCCGAAGAAACTTGCATAAGGATGATAAGTTACAGCCTCTTACAAGCTCTTCTCTCTGGGCAAAGCCACTTCCAGTGAATAAGCGGCCCTTGGCTGGTCTTTGGGGCTCAAAGCCTGCCAGACCGAAGAGTATCGTGACTCGCCCAGTTACACAAAGACCCCCTCGTAGATCTAGGCGTGTCACGATGCTTCCTGATATTGGTAAGTAATCATCCGAGTTTCAAACTACGTATCACAGCATAACTAACCGTTTATCAGTCGAGAGTCCAGTACCGCTTCCAAACAACAGAGAAACACTTGGTATATTCCAGTTTCCTTGGGGAGAGACTTCTGACAACGCAGTCTACCAACCAGTTGTGCCTCCTGTCCCTTCACAGCCCATACCAATGGACATTGCCTCTCGACTCAACGCCCGGTCAATGGAGCTCGAACCGGAAGGCGAGATGGAATACTCGTCATCCTTCTTTGATGATTACGATGAGGAAGATGCCGATCTTGACCAGTATGCTGCCTCGGAAAGTGATGACGACTTCGATGAGACTACACTTTGGGAGATCGCAAGTCTATTAAAGACTACTGAGCTTCCGAGTAAGGATAGCTTAATATACTCGGGAAGATCCATAGACGTCATCGAAGATTACGATTATGAAAGTGGGTCGGACTACGAGAAGGAGAGAGAGGAAGAGGAAGATGATGAGGATGAAATTCTTAAGCCAACGGTATATCAGATGAAGCTGCCCATCCCCCCTCTTGCCCCTATCAAGTCTCCAAGACTGCCAAAAGCATCGCTATTATGGGAGCCCTCTATCAAGGTTCCAGCTAGCGTTCATGATGGTCTTTTCTCCACTATTGCGAAGAGAAATGATTACCGGTACTCCACTCTTCCTCCAGCTGCACTCAATATGAGCTACAAACCCTACACATCTTCCGCCCCATTGCAGAGTCTGACTTCTACCACTCTCTGGGAAGGTCCCCTGACACTACCCACTGAAAGAGACTGGATCTCAGAATCCTCAATCCGCCCTAGAAGTCCTTCAATATATTCCCCTTCATCCCCTTCATCCTGCACATCACCTCTCTCCGAAATCGATGCATCCGATGCTTCTTCCATAGCGTCAACAAGCACGAAAGCCTCTTCACTGTGGAGTTCTATTAGCTCAGCTGCAACAAAGAAGATGCCTTGGTTCGAACGGAAAAAGGGCGCTAAGGCTGCAGATGGTAATGATGTCAAACATTCAAGGACGCCCACTCGGAAACTCTCAGTTTCGGCTCTGCCAGCCCTTAGAGAATCTAGGGTTTTTGATTCTAATGATTTATGGATATCTGGAGGAGCAATTTCAACTAAACGGGCGGAGAGCCCGTATGATTCTTCGGTATGCCATCCGGTGTTTTTCACCGAAACACTTGTCTCTGGCACAGCTGATATTCACCCCGCTGCGATAGGACATGTTAACATCCTGTCACAAGAGATGAAGGTCTCACAACTTTGGAGTATCGATAAACTACAACGTGGTCCTTCGGATGCTACTTCTTCGCTATTATGGTCCAAGCCGTCTGATGCCAAGCAAGAGGCTGTCAACACGAACTTCCAGGGACACTTTCTTACCCGACGATCAACGAATCAATCAGTACCTGCCCTATCTGCTTTAGTCTCAACCGCACTCTTCGTCCCTATTGCAAAGTCCTCTGAATCAAAGCATTGGTTACACTCAACCTCTCAACGCCGCACTTTATCTGCAAAGACATGGACTCCTCCGGTACCCAATGCAACTCGAGTTGAAGTTTCCCTGTTGTGGTCTCCAGTTTTGTCAACTAAACAAAAGGATAATTATGCGGACTTTGAAGGACACCAAATGCCAAGACGTGCAAGAAATGAAGAAGCTTCAATCCTAGCCCCTCTTGTTTCTAGAGGGTTATTCAAACTAGAGCCACAAGCTGCATCCAAGAACTGGCTAATGGTAGCCTCTCAGCGACAAACTTCTCCTGCAAGGATGTGGATACCTTGTTTGCATGCTAAGGCTCCCACAAATGACTCCTATCTTTGGTCTAAACCCTCTCGAGTCCAGGAAAAGGAGAACCATGTACCCTTCAGAGGACATGCGATGACGAGACGTGCGCGAAATCAAGAGTCATGGACTGTATTATCGATCTCCACAACGGAGCTGTTCCAGCCATTGCCGAAATCCACTGTATCCAAGAACTGGTTAATCGAGACCTCTCGGCGATGTGAAGCCTCAGGTATAAAACTATGGTCACCTTCTGCAGTACAGATCTCTCAGGAAGATAGTTCACCTCTATGGTCTAAACAATCAAGCTTAAAGAAGAGAAACGATTATTTCGAAGGACACTATACGATGAGAAGATCAAAGGCCCCAGAACCAGTGGCGGTCCTCGCGCTTGAATCTTCGGAGCTATTTAAAGTGATACCCAAAGCTTCAGCCAAAAACTGGCTGATTGCTACTTCCGAGCATCAGTCCCTGGCTAAGACATGGGCTCCTGCTGCCCCTCAATCAATATCCAACAACGGATCACTCTTGTGGTCACGTAGAGCTTCAATTGAGTCAAAGAGCCAGGGATCCAACTTCAATGGCCATGAGCTCATCCGATCGTCTAGACCTAAGTACACACCAAGCCTTCCCGTCCTTACCTCTACGGAGTTCTTCAAGCACACCCTAGAGTCCGCCACTATCTCAAAGGACTGGCTCGCCACAACTTCTGAACTCGCTCGTGCTCAACGCTAATCTTTCTGTCCTCGAAGGGGACAATATTTCTTTCTTTATTTTCCTTTTACATACCTACTAGAGGGCAACTTGTTGTAAATATATCAGTGTGATACCAGGATAGGCTAGGCTGGGTTTCACGATGTACTTCTTTTCCAATAAGGCCCTCAACTTACATAGAAAATCAACTCCCCAGTGGATAATGATAAATTCTTGTGTCAAAGTATTTGGTTATTGTAGATTTCTACTTTGTGAATGATAGTAAATACGCCGAGAACCCTGTCGCTAAGTGAATTATCTACACTATTTAATCTATTACTTGAATAAGTATTTGTACATAGTATATATAATGTTATTTCTTGTATGGCATAATGATTAGCTCTAATTCACCGCAGACGGCTGTATGGCAATGTGGAGAGGTAGGGAAGGATCCCGACAATAGAAATCTTCATTCTCCAGCTTTCCCGAAAAGTATGCTAGTTTAACTGCCCTCTTATTATATTGAATATCCGCATTAGATGAGCATACTGAATGGCCGAATTGACTATTCATATTGAATACCTATGTTGAACATCCATATCAAGCGTCCATATTGAATACTCATATTGAATACAATTTCATCTGTGCTATCTCTCTCCCTTCGGAGCTCCGGAACTTTTGCAAAATATCTCCCATCGATACATCTCATTATTTCTCAGTCTCATCGTACAATACCTTTGCGAGGAAGAAAATGGCAGGAATCTCGACAACTTGCTATAGAGTTACACATCAAGTTGTGATTAGATATCATTTGCGATGATCTATAAACTGAGAGACAATGACGTCCATTTCGAGATTGGCACAGAAGAAACTTTGGTACATCGTGCCATGCACTTTCCTCATTCGATTCCTTAGCTCACCTCGACTGTTTACAATATTCTGCCGACTTACCTCCATTATTTCTTCTTTACTCGATCTCAGGTCTAATTTACTGAGCTCTCTGGCATTCAACCTTTTCGCTGAATTCAAACTGGCTGATATCCTCAACAAAGTTATGTTAGAGCTGCTTAAAGCTACACTTGACGACAGAATGCTGGATCGAACTGTATATGCAAGGTCGGAGCGTGTAAAGAAACGGCTTCGAGATGCATTCCCTTCTAATGGTGATGACTCTACAAGGGTCAAAAGAATTAGAATCATCGGGGCGGACGATTATCAGACCATGGGAGACTTCACGGATAACGTTGAATGCCCTCTCATGGAGGTAGATCGGCTTGAACCACGGCCTTCCAAGGAAGCCGAAACATCCTGATCGAGCTAATGGTCCTTTGGGAGAAAGATGCTTCCTCCACGACTCGGACCTCCCATCAAGCACTATAGTGTCGCATAATGAGAAGTTGAATGCAGCAGATAGAAAGAGCGAAGCCCAAATGAACACCCTGAGGCAAGAAATGAGCACTAGAGTGATCACCCTACAGAAAGAAACTATCACTCTGTAGAAAGAAATAAACAATCTACAGCAAAACATGAACACATTGCTGCAAGAAATATTACAGGGGAAAGCAAGATGTGGTCATATTGATGGATTGCAGAGAGAACTGAGGCTACAGGAAGAGCTACATACAAGGGATTGGCTGGATTCTTGGGCCACATGACTCAACAACAAGAAATGAACACGCAGCAAAAATCTTGCAGGAAGCTCCGTGCATATAGCCTTGCGGGAGGTCAAATCGGTGTGATGCTGTGAGAGATCCTGGCGACAGAAGAAGGCCCAGGTGAAGAAATGGACACATGGCTGGAGAATATAGTTCGGGGAGCTCTCCGTCAATACACCGTAGAGAGTGCGAAATGGATGGTCCGCGAGTCGAATTCTAAAGAAGATGAACAACCTGATGACGCAGAGTGGATGAAGTATGCATGATATGCAATGAAAATACTATGAAGTATCACTGCCTCATGCTATACAAGAAGGGTAGAAAAGATATCATTGAAACATTATCATAATCGCGGCGGTCTGTCGTCATAGAGCCACCCACTCATCGGTAAGTTTGTCGTCCTAATTACATCAGTTCTACTCTTCAAAAATATATATACACGTGCTTATACTTGCTTATAGAGGAATGAAGCTTATATGTTTAGAGCTTGTTTTAGGAAGGAGGGGGTGTGGCTCCATAGGAAGTGAGGAAGGGCAGGGCTTTTTGTATCTCTTTTCCTGTTGCGCTTCGATCATTCCTTATCTTCCGTCTTCCTTGCAGGCATGAGCTAGATCTCGCATGTCTTGTAGATGGAATTATTAAGAAGCAAGAAGAAATAGCCTAATCCAAATTTCCTAAGCATTGCTGAATAATTTACAATTGGAGATCATATGCTCGCAAGTCCCCGGGTGCCTGAACAACAAGGCCACCGTAAATAAGCTTTCCAATCCCCCCGCCCCCGCACGCCAAACGGAAACTAACCAGCCAAGGAAAGGCGTGTGGAGAAAGGGAGATAGGCCCGACTTCCCCCCTGAACATGGCAAGCCCAAAGAGAAATGGGGCAGACTCAATGATACTCCATAAGGAGGTCTACGATTATTCGTAAATGTAGATTCGGCATGAGCAATTGAACTGTAATTTGTAGCAAAATCCTAATACTCTTATGGCAGAGAGAACTAGTCTAAATGAAAATACACAAAGATAGCAGGTAATGAATATCATTTCGATCAGATCCATGAGTGACCAATAGACCTTGCCCTACTATTCACCAACAAATGCTGGATGAGGAAGGCTGCTAGAAGCTCTTCACAGTGGGCGGAAATTGAATGGTCGGAAATAGTAGGTCTGGTTTCTTCGGTCCTAGAAACCCTCAATCTCATTCACCATCTGCTATCGAATGTGGTCTTAATTGGTAAGTGCTTTTTCACATTATTCAATTAGTATTATTCAATTTTAAATGGAGAATATCTGGGTTCATAATTGACTTTCTGTCTGGTAACTGATACTCTCTATTGAATATGATCCATACTAGTGTTTGATTCAGTAAGTAATTGGCCGCTATACGCCTCTCTTTCCATATTCACTTGTCGAGCTAACGCTTATTTAAGGAGCCGTTCTCCCTTCTCTTCTTCCTTCCCACTTACATCTACATCTACATCTCAATTGCAATTACAATTACAATTACAATTACATCCACCACCACAATCATAGCCACCGCTATCTACAGCTCTCTTCTTTTCATTGATTCTATCAAACATGAGTCCTCCACCATCCACAAAGAGGAGCCGAAATGCCCGTCGTCTTGCGAACATGGAGAAGTACTGTCCAGACCGACTAGAGGCGAGAAGGAAGAGATACAATCTTCTGAGACTCTGGAAGTATACCCCATCTGCAGAAGAGAGAGCCAAGCAGGCAGACGCTTTGCTTAGAGTAATGGAGGAGGAGGTAAGTAAAGAGTGCTTTGTCCACTTCACATTATGATCTGACTTGATACTATAGGATGTTGCTGGAAGAAGTGTACCTGCATACACCAGTTGGAAGGAGCGTCGTGCAAAGAAGGATCCGATCGCCCTTCTCCCTTTTGCCCCATTCCCACCGTACCCGGTAAGTTATCACCATTTCTCAGCAGTAGTTCACAATCAAATTTGCTAATCAGGATTAGGTATCGCTACAATCTAATACTTCTAGAGGCGAGGGGGTTTGTCAGTCCGGCCCAGCATCCGACGTCCTTGCGGATGAGGGTCTTGGTGATTACCAAGACCCAGAGATGAAGCACCAGCCTATGGTTTCTGCGGATGAATTGCACGCTGGCCTCGATGATCGTCAGGAACCGGGACTCAACCGACCCGAGGATGGGAAGGAGTAAGTTATCTCTGTCACGAACTTCTTACAATCAGTCTTCCTAATTAGATTCAGGTCAAGTTTCTGAAATGCACGATCTGTCTAGAGGTTCGGGCGAAGTGTGATTTTCGGAAGGCGGAGAAGGGTCAGGCACCAAAGTAAGTGTGATATTCTTAACATCTCATGCATACTAACGATTGTCTAGACCTGTATGAAGTGTGACGAGGCTGTCTCGTGCGAGCTATGTGGAGTCACCGCGCACCGCGTGAGATTCTCAAAGGTGCAGTATGCAAAGGCAAAAAACGGGGATGGAGTAAGTTATTCCTTTCCTACATATACACACAGTATTAACGTCTTCTAGCTTTGTATTTGCTGCCAGAAGTGGACTCATTGGGTCGGCACCAATCCGGATAAGCCACCCCCACCCTCTCCAGGCGGCGAGATGGAAGGATGAGGGAGAGAGGTGGTGGCGAAAGTTGGAGTCAACGGCGCGTGTCACGGAAGACTATAACCCAAGTGATTATTAGATGATCCAGAGCTTAACTCGCATCTGCGAATCCCGATGAGCAACCACGATCAAGATGAGTCGCAAAGGTGGTGGGGAAACCTGAAGTCCACGTCACATCTGGCAGAGGACCATGACCAGAAAGATTACTAGGTGGTCCAGAGCTTGACTCGCATTTGGCTTTAATGAATTTGATCATTCTCCTCTCTCAGTACAAAGTATGTTTGTGATTAGTTCCCTATGATGACACAAAATCATCCCTAGTCCAAAAGAATATTGTGAAACACTCTCCTCAGAAACCCCAAGAGACATTGAGCCCGTCTGTAAGCTTTCTGTTCCCAGTGCATCCATCTATTCCTAGTTATAAGCACCTGGTGCGAACTTATCTAGCGAAACCCCAAGACGAATGGCGAAGACATTTGCATTCCTGCTTCTACTTCGAGATGTAAATATATCTTAGGAGCTCAGTCAATAACTGAAACCATGCGACCAGGCAGCATAATCCCTGCAGGCACAATATGGCCAATTGGTTCTATTCTGGATGAGGATTATCGGTTGGAGGATATGCAGCTGTAGAAAGAGAAATGCGGTTATCAGTACTGATGGATCGCAATAATCTGAACAGGCGTGACTTCGACCCTATATTCTTCTCTTGGTATTAACCAATAAGTTCATGTGCCCTTCTCCGGGTTTGATTTAGAGTCACTTCAGTATCCAACACACGGCTTCTAACACCTTGTTATACTTCTGCAGATTATGAGAGAAGAATATAGCGATAACTCAACTTTTTACAAGAAGCAGTTTTTGCCTATAGAATATATTTAAAATGTATCGTTCTATATTAGTTGGCGAAAAGAACTGGGGACAGCTCTTCAACCCTATATAGAGAACCTATGCTTCGCTCACAAGTCAGAGTGACCAGTCAAAACTTGTTATAAGCATAAAACTTTCGCAGAGAAATACTTAAATAAAACATGTTGTCGAATGCCTTTTGCAGACTTGAGTACCATACCATATTGAGTGAACGGTGACTCATATATTTCACAAACTCAGTTCATATAGGTAGGAATTGCACGACTAAGACAAATAAATTATAGAGCTAGCGTAAACGTAAGAAGAGAAAAATCCCATATGACATGATGATATCTTTTCCGCTATAACATAAAAATACCCCTAGCTCCAGTTACCCAAAAGAGGCCCAGATGCAGTTCAATCCAGCTTTTCTGTCTTAATTATGGAAATACCGCTATGTTCAGTCACGGAAACCAAGACCCTACACATATATCTAAACGACACACAGTGACACAGCGTGTGCGCGTTACTGAGACTGAGCCGCCATCTATAGAGAAGCTGGATTTTAGCCAGTAGCGAGCTCTATTGCCGAGGGATATCTTGTTTAGGCTCCTTGGGATAAAATTGGCGAATGGCCTCCTTGTCGATTGTCGAGAGTGTATAGTTCTCTTCAGCATGAAAGCCGTTCAGGGTGTGTGCTGCCTCAATAGGATACATCATAATGGAATGTTCATCAAATTGAGTATACTCAACGTCCTCGCGGCGAGGTTGAGAAAAGAGATTCGCATCCACCTTTTTGCGAGATGATGGGGTCGTGTAGATCTTGCCGTCTCCGTAATGCTGGTAGACAGCAGCCCTGTTCCACTGGATGTTCGCCGCGGGGCTCTGATGCTCATGCACGCAGCCTAGGGCATGCCCAAACTCGTGCCACACCGTCCGCGTGAATATCCCCTCGTTCGGGGCCAACCACATGGTTGGGATTCGGTGGTCTTTTACGTCGAGGCAGCTAGTCCCCAGCCTCGATTTTGAACCATTGTCGGTAAACTCGATGCGGATCTGAGCTTCTTCAAGGTTCTCGACATGCTTCAAATATAGATGTATATCCTTAAACCACTGTCCAGCATAGTAAATCGTGTAGTATCTCAAAGCTGCAGGGCCGTTGAGGAAGCCAACTTTGATCGTGCTCCCATTATCCCATTTCCGGTCTTTACGAATACAGAGATCGGATATATCATCTGAGGGATCCATCTGCACGTGATAATACAGAAAATACCACGGTATAAATGGGATAGCGAGGCTGGTCAGGACTGCAAGGTGTCAAATGAAGAAAGCACTAGGATTAAGCTACAGCAAACTAAAGAAGATGATAAAGAAGAGCTGTTCTTTAGGAAAGCGCGAGCGAGTAGTTATATATCCTTTTTCACATTACGAAAAGTTCGCCTTGTTAAAGAAGGTCATCCAGATTGCATCGAGAGACCGCCGTGTCTTTGTTCCATATCAGGTTAGGCAATTGGTGCAAGCCCAACAAAGGGGGTCAGTAACCTGCACCAGGGCTTGGATGCAGTTACGCCGTGGTACGCTGCAGTAGTGCCGGGCCAGTCGGCGCTGCAACGAGGGCTTGCAAGGAGGCTTCTTCCCACGCTGCCAACCAAATCTCATTGCATCGACCGAATCAAGTCCAACGACAAAGTAGCTTCGACCACGCCTGGCACCCCCCATGCGAGGACGAATCCGCGAGGGTGTCTTCAATTTGGCCGTCCACCGTTGCGCATCTAACAGGCTGTGGACATATATATGCCCCTGTCGACAGTTATAGATAATGCTTGGGCCGCATCCGAGATATCAACTTCTTTGGTTACCCATTTGGAAGCTCCCTTGAATGTGGGTACCAGAATTTTCGCCCAAGAGAGAATATTGCCAAGCTGAACTCATTAACCAGCAATGTCATACATGTTCTAGGGCGGTTACCTCGACTGTTGCAATTTTCAAGTCTAGTTGCAGGAAACCTTGATATAGAAGCACAAAACCACAAGCCCACTTACCGATGCTTAACAAAAGCGCATTCAAAAGTTAGTTCATAGTATAAACCGTCTCGTGGGGGCGGTACAATCCAGATGATTTGGCGGAGATTATTCCAAGCCCTTTCCTGAGCGACGCCGAAGGAACCCAGAGGAATTCCTGGGCTTTTCTTCGCAGAGCCTCTATGAGCTCCAGGCAGCATTTAACAGCCATATATGTACCTATGTAGCGCAGCCTAACAGCTGTTTCACAGCTTGGAGGTATTCAGGACACACAACAAGGCTATAATCTCCATATTTACAACGCTGTACTCGAGAGATCCAAGCGTTAATGGTATCTCCTCTTAAGCTAGACAGGGAGATCAAAGCCACTAGAGTCTTATGAGATACTAAGACTGTGTGACACGCCAGCTGGAGCCGATGCGATTTAGGGGGTAGCAAGGTATTAACACATCACGCTTAGGGCATTGTTGAGTGACTTGAGGGATTTAATTTACATTCTCATAACTTACTATTTTGTATTTTTAATTTTCATTACCGAGTAAGCATTTAGACACGCTGGTCAAGTCCGCCTGACAAATAGAGAATCGAAATTAAGGAAAGTCGTTATGTCATCGCTTAGCCATATATGCATGACTCTAGTCCTTTGTCCAAAATGCCGGTTCTCTATTAGCTGCTAGTTCTTTGTTCCAAGGGCTAGTTCTTTGCTCAAAGTGCCAAACAAAGGCCCCCTGGTCCGTAGCACAGCATAACACGGCGGGGCACAGTACATCTAGAACAGGTATGCGTCGTCTACTACTTTTTAAGTAGACTAGCCCTAGAAGAGGAATACCTAGCTGGTTCACATTAACACAGAGGTGGCGCTGATATCCTCCAGAACTTGCTGAAAAACTGCTCACATATTAAAGCTTTTGCTACATTCAGCTCGTAGGAATCTTTAGCCAAGTCGTTGGAATATAATAACTGTAGCACTCATACTTACCCTGCAAGGATGCTCAAGATCCAAAATTTCTATCTTACTCGTCCTCAAGGCTACTATATATCCATATCTTAACTTGCAGACCAGAATCAAGATCAATACTAGATCTCGGTCTACATTTTGGTTTAATTATTATGGCGAAGTAAAGGCTTGGTCGTATTCTATACAAGCCTAGAACGCTTTCAGAAGTAATAAACGGCTTTAGTATCCATCAATAGACGCCGTCTGAGGTTACTCTTCCTGCACGACACACAATATCACATCGCATAACAAAAAGGACCCTCATCTCTCAAAAGAAACACATATGCTAGCATAAATGTATAGTGGTATCTACCATAACTGATCCTCCACCTTTATCAACAAGTCCAAATCAAGAAAAATCCCAGTTCCCAAATCCATCAGATAAACATGTACCCAACAAAGCCTCCATCTATGCAATCGTTGCTCAGACATAATTCGAAGACCCAGAAATTTCATTACATAAAACATGAGAGACAGATATGATAACGCCCAGCCCATGCCATGAACATGCCAATTTTGTATAACGCATTTTCCTCATTCACCGATGGCGCAAATTCGTTATACAAAAGCGAATGAACCAAAACGAACGAAAATGATAGAGCCACAAAAGTAAATCCCAGCGCCGAGTTCCTGATTTATAGCATTAATTTCCTCCCTTTCTACACCGTCATGTATCTCATTCGTTTATGCGGGCAAGTACCCGTTCGTAGAATCGTCATCACCGAAGAAGTTCTCTTCTAGTACCGCTCGTCTACTCTCCCTAGAGGAGCCATATTAAATCCGTCATATCCACCTGCACTTCCGCCTCCAGAACTACTCACGCTGGTACTCGGACTAACTAAGCCACTCCGCTCGATGCTAGGACTCTCGTCTCCATCGCCCTCTCCACTGCGCGAGTACTGCTCTCGCGGACTACCAATACTGAACCCAAGGCCGAAGTTAGCACTGGATACAGACACCGAGAGAGGATATCCAGTTTGGAGATGTGATCGATTGAAGTTGCCAGCGATTTGCGACTCGGATGCTGCACGGCTCAGGGCCGGCTTCTCTGGAAGACTCTTCAGGAGGCCTCGACTTAGGTCCAGCATATCCATGGCGAATTGCGTCAGTTCTCCATTACCCCTTTCTCCAGCTTTACCGCTGACACCGAGTGTCCATCTGTATTCTTCTAACCGTCGTCTGTACCAATCTGCCTCCTCTTTTCCTGGTGCGGATGCCCAAAGCAGACTTCCGAATGTACCAATAAGTGCAAAGTTTGTCTTGGAGGCAAAGTACCAGAAGGCGCGGAGATGAGAAGGAGTAAGACGGTTAACGAAGTCCATTGAGGAAATAAGGCGTGTCTTAGCTGCACTGCGGCAAATATGGTTGATATAAGGATCTGGGCCTTGAGTGGTCGGGTTTCCTGTAGAGTTGGAGGGCGAGGTCGCTAATGAGCGGATGATACGTCTATGGAGAGTAATTTCAGTCGCGAAATATGCAAGGTGGAGGTAGCCAGTTGAACATAATCTCGATTTCGTATTCGATCCCGATGAGGCATCCATACGAAGGCAGGCTGGCAGGCCCGAGTACCAATCCTTCAATTTCAACTGCACCGGTTTTGCTAACTGCAGCACCAGGTTTGTACCCTGTGCCCCAGCAGCTGTCACTGTAGCCATAGCCTGTAGAGTGTAAAAGGTATCAAGAACCTCGGCGAGGATCTGCGAGAGATTAACCATCTGCATAAATAACATCCTGCCACGTTCATATTCCGCTGCCTCCTCCACGTCTGTTTCGTCGAACTCTGCTTCTGCGAAATCATTAGGTGTTAGAGCCTGAACAGCCCAGTTCGAGGCGAATACGTGCGAGGGTCGTCCGTGGACGAGAGAACCCCACTTATCCTGCATATATAGAGCCCATGCCAGACGCTTCCTCAAACCTCGTTCCCATGGAGGAATCTTCCAGGACGAGCAGTCCAGGTGGAGGCCAAGCTCCTGACCAATGGCCACAAGCTGGCCGGTGGGTGCCCATTGATCGCCCTCCGGTCGCTGTGAGAGTAATAAACCTGCTTGCACTGTCGAAAGCTTCGGTCGATACATTGCATCTGCCAGAGATGTCCGAACTAGGCGTTCCAATTCTGCAAGGTCCGGTTTCGGGAGGGAGGCCAGCTCTTCACTATGGTCCCACCAGTTTATGGCCAGGATGTAGACGGCGCCGAGAAGCGGAGGAGAGAATTCACGATAGGAGCGGTGGTATTTTTCGAAGAAGACGGTTTTCTGGAGGATGGGGAAGTTTGGGTGGATGATTCGGAAGTAGAGGTCCAGCAGTAAGGGACCATGGGGTGCCACGATGTTCTCTATGGCCTCTACATCTTCCAATTGGTGTTCGTAGCCCGGCGTGGTATAGTCCGGGAGCATCAAGAATGTGTCTACATCGCTCACTTTCCTCAGGGTACCTCGGGAGAGCAAGCTCTCATCCTGAGGATCAAAAGGAGATAGATCGATCAAGGAAGGCTCGAAGTCGGTGGTAGGGCCAATGTATTGACTATACCGATCATTCTGCAATCCCAACGTGCGCTTAAGCAAGGTTGGGCCTCCAATGTTGGCCATCTCCTCGATCAGAGAATTCGTAGCTCCGGTGCTGGATATACTCGAAGCAGTGGTTCGTCGTTTTCTATCATAAGTTCGATCTGGTGACCTGATAAAGCAAAGGAAAGAAACAAGAGATTAGCTCAGTTTATCCTACATGATGGGGCCGATAAACGCCCCAGATGACGCAGAACAAGCATTAAATTAAAAGAATTAATCAAGATGTGGCAATTGAGCATGAATTTTGCCCAATGCTTGGATGATTGGATGAATGAACCAATCAATAGGAAAGACAAGTGAAGAACTACGACAAGCAAGATAGAAAATCAGCCCAACCAACCTTCTCTTGATCCCGCCGTCCTCCTCCTTGACTTCAGGATTCAGCTTCCTCTTCCTCGGCTGGGGGCTCTGGACAAAAGTACAGTCCTGGTTATGGAACTGGCAGAGCACGCAGGAGGTCTGCCCCTCGTTTATCACGCAGCGGCTCTTGCGTCGGCGGCAGGCATCACAGGGGCGGTCCCGTCTGGATCTGATGTTGGTGCCCGAGCCCTCGGAGGTGGTACTGCTCATGCTGGCGGAGAGAGCACTCCTAAGACCGGTGGCCCTGGGGACAGGAGAGGTGGTGCCAGAAGAGGAGGAGGGTTTTAGAGGACGAGGACCACGGGAAGCTATGGGGATTGGGGCCGTGCGGGATATGGCGGTTGGGATCGACATGGTTATCTGATAGTAGATAATGGAGAGCACGGTAATCGGTAATAGGGGGGGAGGGGGTGTTTTCCCCAATAATGGCCAGGTAATAATCAAGCAGCACAAGACGCAATACTGCAATGCTGCACCAAAAACTCCCGGGGGCTGGGCGGAGTGTCAGGGGCCAGCTATGCCGTATCGTTACCGTACCAGTGTCTTTTTTTACACGCCTATCTCCGGTACAAAGGCACGAGAACACCGCCCCAGGTACCTGAATAATACGGGTAGCGTGTGTGGTAGTGGTTATTTTCTTTTCTTTTTTTCCCCGAACGGGTGGCTCCAACGGGATGCAGCAGGAGCTGTGATCCAGTGGGGATACCCTGCTCCGGAGAAAGCTGCAAGTCCCGAGAGATAACTGTATGTCTTGGAAAAGAGTAAAGAGAAATAATGATATGAGAGAGATTGGGTAGATTGCGTCTGGACTCGGCCCGCAGCGGACAGAAATCCCAAAGCAGCAGGTCCAGCAGGTTCCAGCCGTGGAAAAGGGAGCAGGTAGGAGTTACGAAGAGAACAATGGAGATGCCCTGAGTGGTTGAATTGGGTGATGCAGACTCCCAGAAGATACGTAATCGTGCACTGGGTGACTTGGCTTTTCGCGGGGGAGTGTCAGGAAAGTCACCAAGTTGCTTCCCTCTCACCCCAGGCGATGATGCAGCGAGGTGGTATTGCCGGTTGTGGTTGCGGTCGAGGAATTGGACGAGTTCCAGGGCCGATAGGTGATAGGTGATAGCGTGATGGCGGGAGTTGATAGGGAGAGAGCGCACAGCAGCAGCAGCACGACTGTAGCAGCAAGCAGGAAAGTAGTGCTGGGGAGCAATTGGGAGGCAGGTGAGTGGTTGGGAAGGTTTTTGGTGGAGAGAGAGAGTCGAATAATTGGGGTTGATAGAGAGAGAGAGAGAGAGCAAGCAAGCTGCGTGGGTCAGAGATAGAGATAGAGATAAAGATGTGAGATAAGGCGCCACGCGATGACTGTGGCCTTCTAGCTTGGGGTCTCCCGACTATCTCTGCACGCTCTAACCAGCTTGGTGTCAAGTCCTGTCTCGCCCCGTCATCTGAGGCTCTCTCTTTCTTTCTTTCTCGCTCGCTCTCTCGCTGGTACCGTAGTTGCTGCGACCGGCAGATGGAAGTAGAGGAACCTGGTGGTGGTTTTTGGGAAAGAAAAGAGATGGGGGCTGCGAAAGGGAAAGGTAAAGAGAGAAGACAGGAACAGACCAGACCAGACCAGACCAGACGCAAGAAGGGAACAGATTATCTATCAGAATCCTCTTCTTGGGCAGCGCAGCGCAGTCGCAACGCAATTCTGTTTAATAACGAAAATCTCCCCAATGGCAGCGCAGGAAAAAGTCGGGAGAAGGGCCCGGGGCGGTATTACTGCCAGAAGCTAATCAACGGTTGCAAAAAACGGACCCCATGGGCAATTTTGTACGTACTGGAAATGCAGAAATGTCGTGTGTCCGGGACATGCAAATCCCCACGGAGCATGCACGTAGTCCCCTTTTGGTACAGTTGATCTCTTTCTATCTGCAGCATGCAAGAGAGGCAGGCATGAAAGCGGCAGAGCCAAACGCAGCAGGAGAAAAAAAAATGTGAAGTATCAAAAAATTTTGTGATATGGTACGATGTGATCAAAAAGTCGGTATGAAGGGTCAATATGCAAGCATTACTTATTAGTTACCCTATTATTATTATCCAATACTTGCTTACGGCTATAGCCATAATTACGTAGGTTCTTAAGAGTTGAGAAGCGTTGTTAACACATGTTAATTTTTTTTTTCACTCCTGTGCGACCATGGGAAATTTCCTAGAGTTTCACCTATGTCATCCGTCCGATATCGATATGAAAATTATAAATAACCCCCGGCAGATGTACCAGCGTACCTCGCATCATTGGGCCAGCAAGTTGCCATCCTGCGACGCAGCCCAGCAAGTACTGTAAGCAAAAGGGGACCAGAAGGAACGAAAAGGACACAAACGTCACAGTAATTTATCAAAGTGGAGTACGCCTTGTCCCTCTTTGCCGACTGGGCAAGAGGCAACTAGAAATTGCTGACCCCGATGGAGCATGTTGCTGCTGCCGCCGCTGCTGATTGCAGTATGACTTGCGGATGATGGTTGACTCTGTTACTTAACGGATTGGCCCTCTGGCCCCGAAACCAAGTGACATTCCAGCGACTTAGCAGCGCAAAGGGGGCGGGTTCCTGGTAAGCTGGTACGTAATGAATAGACTATGTGTTTTGGGGCCCCCTCTTTGCGTCAGAGGGCAACCGATCTTGGGCAGAGAGAGTCACAGAGCAAGAGAGGCCGTGAGGCAGTGAGATGCGAATGCGATGCGACAGAGCAGTTTGGATATTTCAAACCGTCGTCAATCCGAAAGACGGGCGCGGACCAATCCAGCGGCAGCAATAATTCCTTATCTCTGACCCCAGCCCTCGGGAGCGTCGCCCTGGTCCTTCACCTGTGGAGCGCGCTGCTGCGTGATGCTGGTCGTTGCAGCTCTGGACGGTGCTACGGTGCTTGCGGTGGTAGATGTCCCGCGGTACCGGAGCATGTGCCGCCCTGTACCGCATCCACAACCACAATCTGTATGGAGACAGAGGTACCTGGACGTGTGCGAGCAGGTACCATCCTGTAGATTGCGCGCCCTCCCTGGGCTGTTCAGATGCAGCAAGATCCAGCCCCAGCTCGCCCAGCCAGACCCCGATCGCTGCCATTCGTCCCAAGGCGCAGTCAGAAGCCGATCAGGACCTCTCGAACCCCACCAGGAGCCTGGCTCAGCCTGGGAGCTTCCAGCAAGCCAGGACGTAGGAACCGGTAAGCCCCCCTATGGCGACGACGGGTGTTAGGTAAGTGCATGCCATGGCGCCGATTTGGGGAGATTTCGCTCACACATTCTTTTGTGTCACGGCTGGATTTCCCTTATCTCCTACCCTGAGCCCGCCTCTGACTGGCTGTACACTTCAGCGCAATGGCTTCATCGAGTTTCCCTTTAGTCAACGACAACAGGATTGTGCGCTTCTGACTTCATGCCTTCCCTTACTTCCCTTGCTTCCCTTGCTCCCTCAGCAGAAAGAAGGGACCTTTTGCTCGTGTCTGCTGCGTGGTTCCGGCATTGTGCGCACGTGTGGTCTTGCCCGCAATGGATTGGATTAGCATTTAGCAGCAGCCAAATGTGGATTATGTGGACTGGACTTGTTGACTGTCTCTCATAGTCTCTCTTGGGTATCGAGCACGTGATGGTGCGTCATAGTCTTCCTAGAGGGGTAACTGCTATCACTTTTTCTCCAGGACCCTTTTCATCAAACCTCCAAGAACATATCGGGTGAAATATAGAAATGGTAAAGATGCACCCCAGGTCCGCGTACAAGTCGCCCTCGTGACCATCCTGCGCCCTTGCATCCGGTATTCTCTTTGTATGAATAACCCCATCCTCTCTGTTCGGTTCCACGGCAGCGTCTCACAAGACTCGCGGACTTTGACTGCCTAACGGCCTTGTCTGGCATCCGCTTCACTTCAGCTCCATCAGGTCAGCTGTGTCCACTTCAGTCCACCATATCTTACAGCAAACACACAACTCTCGTGATTGCTTCCTTCCATGTGTCCTCAGTCACGGGTACTTGGATCGGGCTCGAGACTTGAGACTCGGAGGCTCCAGTATGCTCTCTTCCTTCTCCTTCTAGCTTTGCAGCGCAAGCCCTAAAATTGTTCAGGACGAGAGTGCAAAAAAAAAAAAGGGAACAAGGCACGGCAAGCTCAGGTGCATTCGGATAGCCCCATTGCCAAAGAATAGGTCCGTGAGGCGGATCATGGCTGCATTGCAGGAGCTGTACGTTGCTGTATGTACATGTACCACCAAGGAAGCATGGAGCGTAGGCGTGTATGTGCGTCCTTCTGCGTTCTGCGCGGTGCAGGCAAGGGAGGCATCGAGCATGAGCATGAGGGGAACCAGATGAGAGCGCAGTTCTGCTAAGCCTTGCGAAAGCGTCGTACTCGAGCACTGCGTAGCTGCGTAACTGTGTGTGCTTAGTTCTCCACTGTTTTCTTTGTGAGATCTGGCCTAAGCGTAAGGAATGCACGCAATTAATTGTCAAGAACGCGTACAGTAAGTATCTGACTGCATGAATGGCTACAGAAACGGTCCGCGAGATAAGGGCGGCTTGCCTCTTTGTTGCAGTATTGCGGTTATTTTCAGCATCCTATCAGCAAAGCCACACCGGTGGCATCATGACTTTGCAGGAGTGCAGACGGATGCCGACGATGGAATCGCCCAACGGCTGCGGGACCTGGTTGATTAGACATGGACACAAAGATACCAACGGGCTCTAACTCACTGTACCAGTAATCTACTGCAAGATCATAGCCGCGCAAGACGGTTGAGATATCAAACCTCCAAGTACTGCCGTAGTATTTTGACTATGTAAGAACTCGAGGAGCTAAGCAGTAGAAGCAATATCCCAAAAAATATTAGAAGTAGAAGATAGATAATGTGTAGATCTCTTTAATTTGATACTAAATAATAAGAAGGGTATATAATATTCTGATCGACAAAAGATGCGGTCCAAGGCGCATTGAGTGCAACTGAGTGGTTGAATAAGGAATGTGAACGCCAGCGCCAGTTCAGCCCTCCCAGAAAAAAAAAGATGCCGTTTGAGACAGAACGAAACTGTTATTACAATAAGCGCGCCGTAAAAAGGCAAAACAAAGCAAACACCACCCACGAAACGAATCCAAAACTTGCAAACATTAAAGCCAGATATCCCCGGCGTGTCGGCGATAACCAGAGTAGAGCCACCTCCCAAAACAAACGTAAAACACGAAAGCACAAAAAGCACAAAATCAAATCGTCGCGAAGAAGCAATTCACAAACTTTTCCTTTTTTGCCAACCTTGAAAATGACCGAATGCGTGATCGAAAGACCGCCCAATGCCATGCCCAGAGCTGACCTGACCCCGACCTGACCGGAAAGATTTGGCTTGCGCCACACCATTATAATCCACCTCTATACTACAATGTCATCGATTGCCATTGCGCCGCCATGCAAGTACGCCGGAAATTGCGTATCACGGTTTAAACAAACTTGACGGGAAAATATAACTGTCCATGTATCTGTAAAATCTCTAGGCCCTTTCGTATCGGTGCCCTTGCCTTTGCGTCCTGTGTTCGTAGTTGCTGTTCATTTGTTTGGGTTTTTCGTTTTTTCTTTGGTAAATTATAAATCGAGTATTAAGTATTTCCCCACTTCTCTAGTGATTCGGTCGTCGGAGTATCTCCTCACAATTCGCATCGAAGCGAAGATTCCATAGCCGGATGGAAGACATGAACTTCTCCGTGTTCTCAAGCTGTCGATCCCGGCCGAAGAGGGAATCAACAAACTCGATGCCGGCATTCTTGCCCAGCTGGACCTGTTCCTTGCCGAGCTTCTTGCCCGCCTTCAGCATGGGCGTCTCGCACGCCTTGAGGAGCCTCTTTAGCCGGTCCATTAGTCGTTCTCCTGACTCGATGAAGTCCTCGATCATCTCCTTGTTGTCCTCTCGACGGATGCGTGGCATGCACTCCTCCGCACGCTTGACCTTGCCGGCCAGCTGGATGAGAAGAAGCCATAGCTCACCTGCCATTTCGGCGATGGGGGTGGCAGGGCCATGGTGATAAACGGTCCAGTCGTACACCCACTTGCCTAGACTGTTGGCATCGAAGACGCTGCCGAGAAGTACGATGGGATCTTCCGAAGGGTCCCAGTTCTTGAGCGAGTATCCGGGCGGGATGCGGTGCTTGCGGGCGTCGGCTTCGGTAGCGACGGGAGTTGGCGGCGGCTTTCTCGGCATGGTGGTGGGCCTCGCAGTCTGCGGCCGTTGAGGAGTGGACGAAGAGGATCGACGAGACTGATATTCTCGCGACTCATATCGAGGTGAATCAAATGGGTCGTCCCTATCATACGCGTAGCTCTGGCCCTGAGAATAATAGTAATAATCAGTCCCACGCCCACGATAGTTATAACTGCTCTTAAGCGGTCTTCTTGGATACATTGTGTAAAGCACCCCATCCACTAGATAATCTACATATTCGTCGTCCTCGTCGGAATCCTCATAAGAGGCTCGATAGGAGTAAGAATTGCGCCTCTGCCGTGGCAGATCATAATGCGTCCCCGACCAAGAACGATGATGTTTTCGACTCACATTAGCAGCAGTCGCGTAGTATCCGCTGGAGTTATATCTTGGAGAGAATGCTCGCGGCATGTATGAATAAGAGTCGCCGGAGCTGGTATGTCGGGAGTGGGTCCGTGGGGATGGTCCGGGCCCAGATCGCTGGCTGCTGTAGAAGCCATGATGTCCTGATGGTGATCCACCAGGCGACGGGGAGGGACTGAAGGGATAGTAGGAGCTCGAGTGCGAGTGCTGATGCGCACTGGTGTATGGTGAATAACTCATCTTTATCCTGCTCTTGCGATGCCGCGTGCGGGGCACCCCGGTATCAACAGAAAAAAGAGGGAAGGAAAAGGGAAAAGCGAGATGTTGTTAGGTGTTGAGAGAGAAGCGTCGTGGCCAATGTGTTCGACGCCGAAGAGTGTGACAATCAAGTCACCTGGGTATGTAGTCGGATGCAGAGGGAGATGAGAAGACCGTCGTCCTTGTACTGCACATAGTCCAGGAGCTGGCGAAGAACCGAGATCCCACGTCGAGGATGGAAGTTGAGGATGGATTCGGCGTCGAAAAAAATTTCGACGCTTCGTCAATGTTCTCGAAGGCACTGGATCTTTGGGGAATCCAGTCTGGAAAAACGTTATTCTCGGTCCAGTATTCTCGACGGATCGGGAATGTCCAGAATCGAAGAATTCCTCTGGTTGGTTGGGGGTGGGAAAAAGGTTGCTGCAAAGCAAAAGAGTAGAAAAGGTCGTGGCTGGGGAGAGGAGGAGGTGGAATAATATACAATTGCTTAGTGCCGATGTGTGTGTTGTACCCGCTTAGGTTGAGGCAGGCGCGGCAGGGGGGCGATGTGAGTCGAGCGGGCCTCAAGAGATGACTGTCCGTTTCCGCGGCGCAGGCACAGGGATGAGCCGAGTAAGGACAGGTCGTTGGGTAGTGGCGGCGCAGGGGTTTGGCCTGCGATCTGATACAATCCAAATGATTTGGCGGAGATTATTCCAAGCCCTTTGATGAGCGACGCCGAAGGAACCCAGAGGAATTCCTGGGTTTTTCTTCGCAGGCCCCGGGGAGATGGTCGAGGATTCCAGCAATCGGGGCTCCGTGCTTTGGTAAGCGAAATGAATCGCAATCCACTCTTCACGATCAAGAGCGAGCCGGGGAATCTCTCTGGTCCGGCCGCGAGCCACCACGGAACAACCACAATTTTAAAATTTTTTCTGTCTGGTTGACAATGGCATGCGCAGTAGACAGAAACGGTCCGCGGGCCGCTCTAGATGTTGATGGTGATGCTGAGGGGCTTGATAGCCGGTGTGGAGTTTTTGCTTGCTGGGCAGAGAGCCTCGCAGCGCAATGACGCTGGGTCGCTCGCTGTGTTGCAGTGACTGGGCGCGGTATTCCCAAGTGGCCTTACGGGCACAACAGCGTTGCTCCCCACTGCACCTCTCGAGCTTCTCGGAGCGACGTCAACCAACAGCCGTGCAGAGCCAATGGAACTTCGACTGCGTTGGGATTTACGTAGAGCTGGAACTCGACGAAAGCTTGCAGCGCTGAATGGCCATACAATCAGCAGAGTGGAAAGATTGAGGCCCAGTCCAGCAGCAGCAAGCGACTTGCTGTTAGGTTTTAGAAGAGGGGTCGGGCTTTGGGGCAGCGGTGGATAGGGCCTGCTTATGAGGAGAGAGTTCCACTGCCAGACGAGACCTGCTTCTGACGCGTGACTACGAGGATGGGTTTACTTGGTTTATGGTAGAGGGGGGAAGCACCCGTTACGAAAGTCTGGTGCTGTGTACTGTACTCTACGGGAAGTACCTGCCAGCTACGACATCATCACTACTCCTCTTTCTCTCCTTCCACCCCTTCCACACCTTCGGAGCAAAGGCGTGCCCTGGAAGGGATCAGCTGCATGAAAGCGCGCACATACACACACACCTAGGCGCACACCCTCCCTGGCTGCAACCACCACCGGCTCAATTGGAGTCGACTGTCAGACTGTTGTGTACCTCTTACACAGTACAGAAGCCAACACCCCGACCCCATTAATACCTGCTCGCCTCAAATAAAAAGAGAAAGATGGGATATTTGCGCCTCTCCATAGATTGCGCTCGATATTACCGGCTGAAAACATCTTTTACGAGAAGGAGCGATTAGTGGTGTCATCGTTCGCCTTCCTGGAGGCTGCTGGTGCTCCTGGCTGGATACGCTGTGTACGGTGCAAGAGTGCTGCTGACTGCTTGTTCCCTGCTGTTTGTAACCCAACAGGCCATCGCGCCTATTACGTTGGTGAGGATCCGGACTTGCCCATTATTGCCCATTCCTGTCTGGTTTGTCTTCGGCCCTTGCCCAGCGCTGCGCAACCCCCAATGACGGCAGCAATTGCTTGCACAGGCCGCCAGTGACTTGCGCACATCGCGCTCCAACATCCAACAGAGCGCAGTGCCACCAGAAAGGAGAGTACCGTACCCGTCCCTTTCTGCGCGCGGCCGTTCAGCTGTGCAGGATTGGCTCTGCTTCCATCCTGATGCCATTCCTTCTGTTTGTTCAGCACTGCTTGGATTCGCAACAAAGCCAAATAAACCCCGCTGGCCGGTCGCAGTCGCCACCAAGCGAGCGCTGAAGGATACGCTGGGATGGACTGCTCCAGGGCACGCCGCGGCCCGCTAAATACGGGGCCACTCCTCTGGAACCCAGCTGCACTGCTACAGAAGCCAGAGAGACCGTGAGGAGCCAAGAGGCCAAAAGGGCCGTCCGCCCAAAATGTCACCAAAAAGGCCCCTGCGGGATCTCAACGATACGACGAAGCGTCCGCGAAGGCATGGCTGCCATGGGGTTTCGTTCACGGCCGTTAATTTAGCCTTGCTGTTGCACACAACACGACGCCTCTTTTCCAATCCCTCCGTGCTCTCCCAACATGGCCCCGACTTTGTTCTCATCAATAAGTTGACTAGGATGGACGATATTGCTTGCCGTGTTCGGGAAAGGGGTCAGACATTTCGTACCACAATCCCTGCCCTGTGAAGAAAAAATTTTCACACGGTAATCTGTTTTTTTTTTTGCTTGTTTTCTCTCTGCTTGTCCTTCACCGATTGTTTAGGAGGGAGGAGATCACCCATCTTCTCGCAGAAAGAGTAGCGCCTCAAGTGACATCGGCCACAGTAGTCTATCACCTTTGGGTTATTATTGTGTGTGTTTCTCAGGTTCCTCCGGTCGCGGTACAGGAAAGGGCCGCTGGCTGCAGCGCAAGCCTGTGTGTGCGATGGAGAAAGGCTGGCGTGCAGCGATGCCCTAATTGGTAGCGACCGGCCCCGGACGCCCTGACACTCCATCACTGTACAGAAATAGCCCGGGCATGACAGCCCCCCTGGCAGATGCCACGCAGCCTTCCGGCTCCCTGATCCAGCGCTATCGTCCCGCTGCATGATCAAGCATTGGCTGGACCGAATTAGTCCTCTGCAGCCGGATAACGAACTACTGCTCGTGTACTGCAAAGGCGACCTGGCGTCTGGCAGCAAAGCATACGCCCTCGAGACAATTCATGCCTTACCACCAGCGAAAAAAGGGGAGCGGTGTAAGGGCAGCGCTGCGAATGGGCTCCGACAGGTCTGTAGAAGAGGAGAATCGCTGCACCGGGAAGATCCAGAAGCAGTCTGCCTAGTGACGTACGGATTGGCCCTGAGAGGGTTCCTGATCTCCCCAAGAATGACCGTAGGTGCGGGTACCGTACTTGTGTGTATCCATCCAGCCATTGTGCGAAAATTTCGTTGGTGTGTGTGTTCAGACTAAACGAGCACTAACGAGACTAGGTATCAACCCCTCTCTTCGCTCGCTTGAGCCCTCTCCGGCGGGACAGACGCATCGACCAACGACCAAGCGACCAACGAGCGGAGAGCGGGTCCGCCGGGAGAGTGTACTAAATGTGCTAAATGCCGCTGTGTGCATTTGTGACCACCGGGAAAGGTGGGAAGCACTGCATCGCGCTTAACGCCCGCCGTCGGACCCAATCGCATGCTGCCGAGGTTATGTGCCGCAACTCTCCCAGCAAACCCGGGAGGAAGGGAGGGGGAAGAGAGACACACGATGGGCTGGACTGGGCTTCGGGCGACAGCCTCGTCAAGGACCACTGTGTTATCTTTTCTTTTGGTGTTCAGTGCCGCAACAGGACATGATTCGGCAAGCGCGTTTCACTTCCAACAGGCACCAACTTTCTGTTATTACTTTTCTTGTCATTTCTGATTTATTGTGTGTGCGAATGTGTGCGCGAGTGTGTGCATCTACGCCTGTTACAATCACAGGATTGCAAACGGAGTTGGCAATTGGTGAATTGCTAGCCAACAGTAATTTATTCTGTTTGTGAGTAATCTCTCAGTTTTCATGCTATGTTGACTCAACAAGAGGTTGGTGGTTATGTCACGTGCTCTATTGCTCCCGTACTCTGTGGCGATTCTGGGCCATGATTTGTCAGCATAGACGCCCTCCGTCTTCCATTCACGTCCATATCCTCAAATTGCACATATCCTCCGCCATCATTCCCAGTAGTGGATGCGATCCCAGAAGTCTGGGTCTGGGATCATCCTGGAACGCGTCACCGAGAACGTCTGAAGACGACACAGCCTCCAACCTGCGTCATCGCCTTCGGAGCCATATCCTGGAGGGACCGCCCCCAGTGGCTTTCAGAGAAATATTTCTCATTTTACGTCCGTTCCCCGACCACAAACTATCTCCTTGACCTTGCCAATGGCTTTCATGCTGGGAGAAGCTATTACAATGGAATTCTACGGCAAAACCGCATATGAGTCATATCTCCAACACCGGGCGACGAAAGGAGGCGATAGAGCATCAACCTCCCATACGGTACAAGCCTCCAGCGAAGATTACAGTCCTAATTTGCCAATTTGCGCGCATACGGTGAGCGGCTGTGGAATTCTGCTCCGATACGGAGGTGCGCTTGCGGTTGAAATCCCACCGCATCTTCTGATGGGCTTGGATTCTGCTGGTTCCTTTTTTTCTTCCACACGGGCCCCATGATGCCTTGAGCATCATGCAGATCCGAAATCCCTTCTTCCGGGCACGTCCAAGTCCTGAACTGCCGTTGTGGCTATCACCATATCAACAAGGTTGCGACGAGTTTATCGGTGACTCCACCGGTATCTGACTCACGAATACGGGCGATACGCTTGTTATGGCAACGGGATCGGGATGGCTTGAGGAGTAGCATCATGAGAAGTTGTGAGGGGGCCTCTTTGCGCGAACTCTCGGATTTTAGCTGCTATGCTGGAATGTTGAAATGGTTGCACACCTGAAACGACAGCTTCATCTAGTGGCAAATAGAGCTATTGCCACCTTCGCACCACACTTTGGAGATAATGGAGGTCTCACAATGGCTTTCTGTGTTGCAGTAGCAGCTCTAGGCAGCAGGAGGAAACGTGGAAACGGTTGTGGATGTTCATAGGTTTGCCTCACGGCAGCCAAACTGGGCGAGAGTGTCACAATCAAGCGCTAACTGGATGCCCTATTATTGCTGGTCAGCTTCCAACAGGAATTATTTGCCGATATCCAGACTTTCCGAGCTCAAACATGAAATTGCCGGATACGTGGGGCGAATTTGGATGCCGTGCTGAGGCCAACATTTCTGTGCTCTGGTATGACCCGCAAATCCACTATTCTTGGGCGAAGGACAAGAGATCTGTGTTACAGTTAGATCCTTGGGTTCTCATACTGCGTGTCATACGCATGTTCCTGGAGACCTGGAGAGCAGTTTTAAAAAAGGAAAACCAAAACCTGGGGTAAGGGCGGTTATATTCCCTGAACTCGGTACCACTTTACGAAGCAGTATGTGGGACAGAAACCAAAAAAGAAACGAGACACAAAGTTACACTGCTACTCAGAATAAAAATGGAAACCATGGTAAGGGATAAGGAATGGAGACACGTGCAAATGAAGGGTGCAGCACTGCACATACAGTAACGCACAGTAATGGACCTCAAACCCTCATCTGGATTCGGCTATGCACAGTGAGCATCGCCATCCGAGGATTGCCAACCGGTTTGTTTGTTTGTTTGTTCTACCGTATCTTGAAAATCCGTTGATTTTGTGGGGTTTTCATGTCTCTACATCTCTTGCATTAGCGTTCCACTCTTTGAAGTGATGTTCGGGAGTTATACAGTAGGTTTCTGTTGGTTTCCGTTGGCTTGTTCCTTTTTTCTTTGGCCCTCCTCGCCTGGTTACTTCCGAAACGACGGGCAGGAGACAGGTAAAACAAGTCAAATCTGCTTCCTAAATATAAGACCTTGAGGATCTGCGGTACCATACATTTAAGGGTTCGGCAGGAGCGGTCAGATATGCATTCTGTTGGTCCTTGTTGTGTGGAGATGATTACTTTTCTGGTTAAGAGTTCAAAAGCATTCATAATACCGGAATATCAGTGTATAGGGGAAGATTCCCATCTAATATATACTGAAATATCTACCATAGTTTATATATAGCGTATAAATAGACATTCCTAGTTGTCAGTCCTGTTCCCAAGAAAAAGATAGCAATCTAATATCCTCGTTTCCGATCTACTACATTAATCAATGGCTCCCCCTTCTCCAGATGCGTTATGTTCCTCTCCAGGATCTGTAAACTCCTAGCCACGTACTCCGTACTCAACCCACTAACATGCGGCGTAATAGCAACATTGTCTAATCCCCAGAGCTCATTATCACTAGGAAGCGGCTCCGGATCCGTAACATCCAGGGACGCAGCTCTCAATCCTCCCTCTGCCTCCGACTTCTTCAACGCCTTGGTCAACTCATCCTGAACCAGGACCTTTCCACGAGCAATGTTAATAACATGAGCATTCTTCTTGCCCAGGATGGCAAACTCCTCAGCGCCGAGGAGGTACTCCGTCGATGCGGTGAGGGGCACCGCAACCAGTAAGATGTCGATGTCTTGGGAGAGGAAGTTGTGCAACGAGGCCTTGTCTGTCCCGGAGTACCACTCGCTGGGAATGGTGCCGTCTGGGTCACCTGTGCCGGGGACGATGTAGCCGTGGTCTTTCCGCTTCTCGGGCGTATCCTTAGGAGACGCTGTATACGCTATGATATCCATACCCATAGCCTTGCAGATTCGTGCAGCTGTTTAAGAGATATTAGCCTTCTCTTTTTTCTTTCATTTGTACACAAAGAGATCAAATATTCCAGAACAATTTATCTTCAAGGGGGTTATAGAGCTTCACGATAACATAAACTTACCCTGCCTTCCAATACTCCCATACCCAAGAACACCAAATCTCTGGCTTACCAGATCTCTGAGCGTGCCAATCGCCGTATGACTTCCCCATTTGCGTTCGTTCTGCCACTTCAGTAGCAGCTTCTCCTTGTGCGAGCTAGCCAGTATCTGCATGATCACCCATTCTGCAATTTGAGGGCCGTGAATACCGGACGAGGTGGTCAATGGGATGTCTGTGTCCTTGTATATGGGGGTGTTTCGGGCGCCATCGGTGCCGGCGCTGAAGAAGTGGATGAATTTCAGGTTCTTGCATTCTTCGATGTTCGTGGGGAGGGCGGAGGAGGTGGCTAGGATTGTGATATCTTCGTAGTGCTCTGCGTAGGAGAATTCAGTCACATTTCTTTTTATCTTTTTGGTTTTATTGCTTTTTATGATAGGGCCTTACCTTCTGGAATCACATAGTTATTAATCTTGAATCCCTCCGTCTGGTGATAGATTATCTTGAGGTAGGGATGCTTCTTCTGGATGTCGTCAATCAGGTCCGTAGGCGCTGGCCATTGGGTGGTGATAAGCAGAACGTCTTGTTTAGGTGGACGTGCGTCCCCCATCGTTACGGCAGGATCAAGAACGGCGGTGTACAGGTGAGTTGTAGCTGGCAGTAATGTATCTACTTTAATTTGCTGTTGAGTGATTACTGTACACTTACAGCTAGTGTACCAATCAGGAAGGTCCAGAGTAATTGAAGTTGTAAGTGCGACTTCGATACACCACAAGCGGGAGGAATTGAGGAGTGAAGTGGTGGGTTTACAGTCAGACCAAGGGAAGAGATATCCTGGAGATTATAGATTTGTACATCTATAAATTAACGGTGTTGTCGTGATTTACAAATCGGATTGCTTACAAGCTGGCCATTGGAGGATTACGGAATCGAAGGCGTTTATTCGAGGAGGACCCCTCTACCCCACTTTCAGGACGCTAAGATAAGCCAATTGAGAAAGCGTAAATTATTTGTTCGTGCTAAGGCTTTTGGATGATGCCATGGATCCATCTCAGAATCGCTGTCTGTCTAAAGATAATGAAAAATGAGCAGAAGCTGCTTTCTGCAGCAGAATATACTTGGGATGAAAAGTGCTAACTGGATCCAATATCAGAACACAACGCCTATATATCATCTTGCTCTGGTCCAAAAGGAAGTCATATAATATCCCGTTCTTCGTTTATCCATTCTCGTCGGATACCTCATTATCAGTTATCAAATGTCATGCATTTCCCCCCGCCAGAAGTAGCCGCGGCGCAGCAGACTGTCACCAACTTGCGCTCCCGCACAGCCATCTAATTAGATGCCCCGGATTTTGCCTGTCTTGATAGTTCATCGTGCGCATCGATGTCAGTTGCCTCCCATGGGTAGTTGATCCAGACATCCTTCACAGTCCGTGCCGCAAGATATCGGTTCTCCTTCAGCAGATCCTCAGGCAGTGTGCCCTTCTTCTCCTTGTCCTTATTCTAAAGGCCCTCCTTGTCAGCCAATTTATTTCCATAGCAAGCAGAAAAAAAGGAACTTACATGCAGAACGAAGATCGAGAAAACGGTCTTCTCGTTCTTGTTCAACTTTTGCCTGGCAGCCTCTACATCCTTCTCCAGCTCCTTGACAGCATATTCTAGCGTGGTTCTGGTGTCATCAACCTCATCCACAATCAAAATCCTCTTCCCAATCAAGTTCTCCATGTCTCCCAAGCTATTTAAATCAAGCCATTGGGTTCTAGTGACCTTGGTTCCGGGTTGCTCAACCTCGCCAGGTGCACCGGCATTGGTAGGGAGACTTTCGTACAGAGACAGGCCGATGGCTTGGATGGGAATGTTTGGTGCTCCAGGCTTTCGCAGGAAGGATCGTAGAATTCGTGCTGGTACATAACCGCCTCCACCGATTGCGATCATGAGTTGGGGTTGGAAATGCTCTAGGATCTCAGTGGCAGCCTCCTGGCAGAGTTTATGGACCTAGATAAGAAGTCAGGCAGAAGTTCCAGACGCCCCGACTCACGTGTAGAGGTTCCTCACCTCATTGTAGGTCACGTAGAGCTTCTCAACCATATTGATACAAACTTGGGGGTTCGCCGGTACAAATCTAAAATTCTAAATGGTTTATCTGACTTTTGTTTGGGGACATAAGATTTCAATAGAGAGTTTCAGAAAAAAAATCTATGCCCCTCGTCGGGAGCCTTGCGCTAAGGACTAGATTGGGAGGTAGCGCGGGGCTTATCCATCGGCTCACGCCGACGGTGCGAGTAATGCGCTTCTCTGTTCGCTCTAGTGAAGGGCTCGACGTCATTTTAGCTGTAGGGAAATATTTTATATATGCTAACGTTGTAAATATAAATGCGATCTCGCAAACAGAATATTCTACGAGTCGCAAAAGTGGTTTGTCATCGCGTGCGAAGCTCTTCCATATCACATGGAGTGACGTAAGAGAAAGGGTTCTAGCTGTTCTGGTTGGAGGAAGAGGAGGACATCACGTACTAAGTCTTCTAGAATGCTGTAGCATAGACCGGAGGTGCATCAACATAAAGAGGGAGACCGAACATCAGACGAAGAAGTCATACTTTCTCCACAGGGTATCAAGTTCTACATCATCGTGCTTTATCCTTTAAAAGTAAACTACCAGAAACAATGGCCCAACCACCAGATCTCAAAATCCCACCTTCGTCGAAAACAGTCCACGTCCGAGTAATAGACACCACATCTCACATCCAGAACATCCCAGCCAACAGATTCTTCCTCCCAGATGTAGAGGGCTTCCAATACCTCGACTGCCCAGCCTACTCCTTTCTAATTGAACATCCCTCGGGAAGGAATCTCCTCTTCGATCTCGGCATACGGAAGGACTGGGAGAATCTCGCACCAAAACTAGCCAATCTGATCAAATCCGGGGGATGGAAAGTGACTATCCAAAAAGGAGTAAGAGAGATACTGGAAGAGAACGGCGTCTCGGCAAAGGACATTGAGGCCATAATCTGGAGCCATTGGCACTGGGACCACACAGGGGATCCCAGCACCTTTGATAAAGAGACAGCGCTGGTAGTTGGTCCTGGGTTCAAGCAAGCTTTCACTCCTGGGTATCCAGCCAACCTTGATTCCGTTATTCTACAGAGCGATTATGAGGGCCGCGAACTGAGAGAGATCTCCTTCACTGAAAACGACCTCAAAATCGGGCGCTTCAACGCCTTTGATTACTTCAGTGATGGGTCCTTCTACCTGCTAGACAGCCCAGGCCACGCAATCGGTCATCTATGTGGTCTAGCGAGGGTGACTTCTTCACCAGATAGCTTCATCTTCATGGGCGGTGATGCGGGTCATCACGGGGGCCAATTCCGTCCCTCGCAGTATCTACCTCTCCCAGAATCCATCTCTCCTAACCCATTGGATATCAAGTCCATCCAACCATGTCCTGGGGCTCTCTTCGAAGCCTTGCTACCTGACAAGAACCATGAGAAACCATTCTTCGTGATCGCGCACGGCGAGGGAACCACGGCCCAGGACCCAGATGAAGCGCAGCGGACGGTTGAGAAAGTCATAGAGGCTGATGCTAGGAACGATATCTTAGTAGTTATAGCACATGATGCTCATCTTCTGGGGGTGATAGATTTCTTTCCGAAGTATGCTGATGGGTTTATGGAGAAGGGGTGGGTTGAAAAGGGGAGGTGGCTGTTTTTGAAGGACTTTGAGGAGGCTGTGGAGAAGTGAGTGTGTGGTGACTTGGGAGTGTAATGTACAGTTGTATCTATTGACTAAAGACAATAATAATGTACTTGGTACTTTGTCTCAGCTACGTAGATCGTATATATTCAGAAGAGTGTCTGTCTCTGGGTTCCCACAAAGTTAAGGATGACTTACTATATATAGCGTATCTCGTTCATAGAAGCAGATTAGTACAGATTCCTCACGGGAATATCGTAGATCCAACGAAGAGGCGGACGTTTTAGAAGGATTTCATTTGCCCTTACTCGTAATCCGAGCTCATACTTCTATCTTCTACTCCCTTAAGTATTACATGTAATCCTTTCAGGGCAGTGACTCAACTTCGACCTAATCTTTTGTATATCCATCTTTTGTATGAATATATGTCTGACTCCTATCAGGCCACCAGAACGAAAGCGCAGTGTATCTTATTTCATTCATTCAGCTCACCTTTCGATATAAATACGCTTCACGTCCAGTGTTACCGCGTCTAAATAGCGTACTACCTTTGCCGTAGCTCGCGTCTAGCGTCAAGCCTCTCAGGATCTCAGTACAAAATTTATTTGCTACTCTCTATCTCTTAACTTCTTCCTGTATTTTCAAGTCTCGGTCAACTTCATGCAGGACTTGGCTGCTTATCGTCAGTCCAATCTTCTCTATACTCAAGAAAAGCTCCATAAATATAGGCCTGGTGGATACCATCCGGTTTCCCTTGGAGACACTTTCAAAGAAGGTCGCTATGAAGTCTGTCATAAGCTCGGGTTCGGTGGATTTTCTACAGTATGGCTAGCAAAGGATAATGAGTACGTTACTGATCTAATCCAGCTGGCATCACAATCTAACATTACCAAGGCAGAATAAATGGGTCTCCATTAAAATCATGACAGCAGACAGTACGAAGATTTCTACAGAGCTTGTCACCCTTCAGCAACTGAATAGTCTTCCTGGAGCGAACAAGTATATCGTCCAATTACTTGATAATTTCATTCACGAAGGACCTAATGGATATCATCAATGCTTCGTATTTGAGCTCCTTGGCCCTTCTGTGAACTTGGTCTTGGAGAGTTACAGAGCGACGAAGGAAAGTCCAACTGTAAGAACCATACTGAGAATGTCCAAACAGTTATTAGAGGCAATTAGCTTTATACACGAAAGTGGTCTAGCACATGGAGGTATGTCATTCGAACCTATCTCACAATTTGTTTCTTTTGCTAATTAGTTAGATATAAATGGTAACAATATAGTTTTTACCTCTGAGTGCCTATCAGACTGGACACAGAAACGCCTTTTTAAAATAACTGGCAAACCAAAAGCCAGCAAACTTATTCGACTTGATAAGAAGCCGATAGATAAAGGTTTACCAGCCCATTTGGTGAAGGCAATGAAGTGGCATTTATGGATATACGACGATGAGGAAGACTTGAAGCTTATTGATTTTGGAGAATCGTTTCTTCGGGGGACAGAAGTCGAAGAACTTGCACAGCCTACGGATCTGGTAGTACCAGAGTCTATTTTTACTGAAAGTATTGATTATAGAGTAGATTTGTGGAGAGCCGGCCTTATGGTACGGATCTCTATCAGTTCTATCGTGGCGATGCTGACCTTCATTACATAGATTTACTCCTTCTTATTTCTCCATACACCTTTCATGTCCCCCGGAGCGGATGACCTCTTGGTTCTCGAGATGATTGATCTTGTGGGACCCTTACCGGCAGAATGGATACCAAAATGGGCACAGATGAAAATAAATTCCACCCTTACGCCATCCACATGTAAGTAGCCAGATGCACTCGCAATAAAGATCCTTTGGACCTGCTCAACTCCTTGTGTTTAATGTACGAACGCTCAATTAACGTGTATCAGTAGCATCAGAGAACCCCATATCGTCTCCCGACAGGCTTGAGACCAAATTCAACGCACAAGTGCATACACCGGCTCTGAAAGTTTTGCTTCCAGTGATTCAGGGACTACTAAGATTCAGACCGTCGGATCGTATTTCCGCATCTGAAGCGCTTGCACTCCTACAGTCTGAGGGCGAGCAAGGGGATGTAGAGGACAGTGAGCTGGAAGAGGGTGAAGATAATGACGAAGATAATGATGATGAAGATGATGAAGATGAAGAAGATAGTGAGGAAGATAGTGGGGAAGAGGATGAAGAAGAAAACCAAATATATTGAACTTTCAGTGACGCCAGAGCTGGTGGAATTGAGCCAAAAATGTTCGTCATTAGTTATGTCACAAAATCATCTATCCTTTGCACCATTTCCTGATTTCGTAAGCCCAGAATGCGGTCGATTCTTGAGAAGTGATATTTCATTAATTAAAAATGTACACAGTAGAAGCTGGAGAGCTGAAGTTCACACATTGCGGGGCTTTCCTCCATATAATTGCGCATCTTAATCCTCATGCAGAGAATTGTGGATAGCTGATCTGCATAATGCCTGGCACTGCATGCCACCCGCAGATAGTGCAAATGTAGGAACTGGGGAGGGTCGAAGTAGGACCCGATTCGAGCGGAACGGCCATAGTAGTGCCTCTGGCTCGGAACATTGATTTTGAGTAGAGGAGATGATCACGCACTGTTGGATGGACATATTATATTATCACATTATCCTAAGATGGAAAGTTCTTTCTTTGACTGTAGTTCAGTCTATGGATATTGGTAATATCGACAATTATTATTTGAATTTTCCCCTGAAGAGGTCACTATTTTATAGGTGGTAGTGTGATGACGGGTACCGACGACAGCAAAGTATAACAACGGCGCATCGGTTTCCGCGGCGATAATATGATATATTGAGTCAAGAACTTTATAATAGAAGTGGTGTAGTTCGATTGGCTTTGAAAAATCGCTCACAAACGATCACGCTCAAAATTTCATTTCCTTTTGGTCACTGCCAACCCAAGATGATCATCGTCAGTCATTGGGAAAGAGTACATACAGCAGATTGACATGTGGAGTGGAATATTATCCAATTCTATGGCTCACTGAAGATAGACATGGACCAATTTGGAAACTCAACAGCTCGACTACATGGAGTGACTTGACTTTGGCTGGCTGAATTCTATCCATGAAGGGCGTTTACAATCATATGGCTGGCTGGTAGGTATGATTATCCGATCGATTCACAGAGGATCTTTTGACAATAATCATTGGAATTATTTCATATTTGCATATATTGCTCGATTATACAGGCCTCGTACGCCTTCTTCTAGATGTCCCGTAGTTGTCTATAAGTACAGGACAAGCCCTCCTTCCATCTCAGATTCACCATCGGTTTTACTTGTATCAATCTCTCATAAGCATACCATTGCCTTAATTTCTCGCACCACTTTATATCAAAAATCATAAGTCTCAATTCTGTAGGCCCAAGTAAGTCCATTTAACTAGCATGATCAAAGCCACTCCTAACATAGTTTCTAGTATCCAGCAATGTCTATTATTAGAGCGGCTACCACGAACGAGGGCAACGACCCTACCTACACTAGTACTACTCAATCAAATGTCATAGACTACCAACCCGTTACTTCCCATGGAAATGCTGCCGTCTCAGACGGGGATACGAAAACGACCGTGGCATATTATCCCGGATATTCCCTCCTCACGCCAGGCTCCAGCACAGCAAAGTCTGGGATAGTGCATCTCCCTATCCCCAACCCACCCCAACTCTCTACACAATTAATACTTCAAGATATACTGGTCAACTTCGAGACTAAAGGTGATGCACAGATAAGCTCTGTGACTCTGTACTACGATGGAAACAAAGTAGTCAACAACAACCCCGCGGAAAGTGACACCTTTTATATTGCGTACACAGCTCAGGAAAGCATAAATTATGCCTACGTAGAGCCAAAAGGTATCTCCGTGGCACTTACTCTGAGCTTCCCGGCAAATACTGCATCTGTTAAGCTCTACTCTGTGACTCTTATTTACCAAGCTGCATCTTCCTAAGATGGTATGTGTGCTCCTATTTGTAGAAGAAATGACAACACGTCCTTTACTAATAATACTGTACAGGAGCCTTTTTGGTATGAGTCAAATACGATGCTCCTAGTAGTGGATAAGAAAGGACGTATATGATTTTTTCAGTCACTCATTTTCACTTGTGATGATGTATTCCTCAGAACTTAAATCTGCCTTCCAAGAACCTGTCATATTTCACACACCGTGACATTGAAGGCATCAATGAAACTAAGTTCAAATTCTGATCACTTTGACTATCATTCTGCCGACTACATGTGACGATGACATTGAGTAACCTTTGTTATACATTGTAATATTAAAATCTTTGTTTTAGAAACTATTGCGTCTCTGAGTGTTCGAATCTACTAGAGCAAACTTTGCTCCCAACCATGCATGGCTCGGTGGTGTTACGTATGATATCAACTCCCTGATTCACCGAATCCCACTGTATATGATTTACTTTCCTTGAATCCAAATCCCTGAAATCTTGTTCTGGTCCCCTGGTATCCGACACATACATAACTCCAGTCTCGCTGTGAGCTTCTTAACGAATCACCACCAGCCATCACATCCACTGCGTGATGTGACAGAAGACAATTCTGAATTCCCGATGCCGCAAATCTCACCGAACAATCAGAATCCAACCCGAAGCAACTGACGCGTTCCCCATTAGCTTCACAAATTGTGATGGTAAATCACACAATCTCGGGCAATGATTGGTGAAAATCATCAACAACCGAGGATTTCCTGGATCATTTATTCTATTGGTCAAAATACTCAAGCCTTCGTATCTTCTCCAATGTAAGTATCGTATTTTCAACGTTACCTTGAAGAGAAGATCTCCGATGCAGCTCTCGGAATACAGTATTCTTGAAGTTTAGGTCAATCTCACAATAGTACAATACGACCGTACGTGTAATGCAATATCTTAAGTCACCCAATAGAACCCACAAAGACGTCTATGCGCCCGCAAGTCTTGACTACACATACGTACACACATACCATGCACGTAATCCGAGACAACCCCAGATACTCCCTATCCAATCTTCCGATGGCACCGACATCAAAGGGAGGAGGAGGAAAGGATCCAGCGTAGCTAGCATACTTCTTCTCCCCCTCCATGCTGCCATCACTACAGCTACTATATTCGAGTAAAAAAGTTTCCCAAGAAAATGAAATCAATCCCCTGGATCTCCAACCCCTCCGCTTCCAATGCGAGCAGCCTTACGTGCCCCTGTGCATATGAAGGAGAGGCAAGGAACAAAACGAATGGAATGCTCAATGCGCAGCTAAAACGTTGACACATAGCGCAGCATGGGGGGGCTGCACTATTGACAGCAGTTCTTGGGAATGTACGGTGCTGTAGTGATTGATCATCGTGCATATCTTGCTTGCATGCGGTAGATGGGGAGCGTCAAAACTCCGGGAATAAGGTTATCGTAGTGTCGGAGCTGGGGGTAATTATATTTTTTGTTCTTGAGTTATCTCTTCTTTAGGCGGGCTGTGATAATGAAGGTCTGGATGGGGCTGATTTGATGTATATATATCACTGGATATATTTATTCCAGCAACTCAAAAAGCAAAGAGAGTATAGTAAAAGAACGCGTATCAGTTGAAGTTTACCCAAAACTGAGGAAAGGCAAAACTTGAAAGTCAAAACCCTTAAATGAAGTACTTACATGTTCTAATATTTCCTAACCCGAGATAAAAAGACACGGAAAATTGTACATCAATCAAGTGATCAAGAACCACCCTGATATCCAATTCCAAATAAGCCCAGATCTGGACTCACATCTACCAGTACGCACTTTGTCTTTCCATACAATACAAACCTGCTCGCCACATCCCTGCCTACACTTGAAATACCATAGTCTAGACTATCGAAAACTCATCTCCTCCCATTTCCCCGGACTACAGTACTAACAGATTATTCCAGAAACGGCTAACAGCAACAAGTACATCAACCAACCCATCAAAAATCACCAATAGTAACACTACAAAATGACACCGTCAATACCACTATTGCCGTACTATTAATGTCCTATGATATCCTATCCTATCCCTCTCCACACAGACGCACACAGATCCAAGATCGCGACTCCTTGGCATCCGCTCTAGATCAAATCACGCATTCGCATCGCATCGCATGGGCTGCGTCCGAGCGGGCAGAGCAGAGCAGAGCCCATGGATTCCCCCGTTAGTCAACAGCCGTGTCTTTCCATGGCTCGAAGCGGGAATCAAAGCGTCCTTCCAATCCCTCATGTCCATATCGATAGTGCAAAAGTATGGTACGGTAGATGAAATCGGGATCTTAGAGTAGTGTACATCCTGGTCTGGTCTTTGTCTGTCACCTTGGCGCTTTCTGCACGGATGGGTCTGAGGAGCCGCGTGATGTGATCTGTGGTCTGGGATTGTTTCGGTTTGGGAGGTGGTTTGTTGACTCGAAGATACAGGTACGGTACTGTAGTTATGGGTTTGTGGGTACTACAGAGGTAGGAAAGGAGGGCTCTTCGGTACCCGAATACTTATTGCTGTAGATAGATGATTGATTTGATTCGGGTTGAGTCCCGAGACATACACGTACCCGTACCATGCCGTACGTTCTGGTATACAGTAGACGCGTTGGATTTCTCATCCACACCTGATATCTCTCTCAATAAGAAAAAGAGGGCATACCTGTCTTGGAGCACGATAGTGGTTCCATTGGCTGGGGTAATTGCCATGTGGCTATGTGACCCGTGCCATGTGTTTGCATAGCACAAGAAAAAGAACCAGAAAAAAAACAAGATGAGAAAACCTGCTGGATACTCCGTAGAGTTTTACTTTTTCCTTCTGTTCTACAACACAGCTGCACAGCTGCTTGACTTTGCTTTTGCCCTCGGTAACCACCTACCGTATGATAACGTGTATCTCGGGAACAGCGATAACCTAAAAAAGAAAGTCAAAAAAGCAACGAAAAACCGTTGTGTTACTTTTCTTCTTTTCTGCGTTTTCTTTTCCGCATCAGCAGCGCACAAACACGGGCTGGGAACGCCGCCAAAAGAAGAAAAGAAGAGCAAAATCTGGCAGAGACGAGTCCGTTGACTTGCATTGGCGGGCGATCAGAGCAGATCGGGATCAGCCAGTCGATGGTCGCCGCTGGGCTTTCTGCACGTGGTGGACAGGTATCGTACTCCTGTGGTTGTCGTCCTGGTGGTGGTCGAGAGAGACACAGCCCATCCAGCCCGTTCAGCCGGTTCCCATTAGCTGGGAAAAGTACAATAATATCGAAGGACTCAGGCTCAGGCGTAGCTCAGAGGCCCCGCAAGTAATGACACCGCGTTTCCCGTGGGTTGCACAGAGGACAGAGCCCTAATAATCTCGCACAAAGAACTGCAAGGAATATTCCATACGCAGTCCCAGGAAAAGCGTTGTACAGTACATGGTATGGAATAGAGCACAAAACAGTGCAGGATTTGCACTTGGACTTGGACTGTTCAATTACCCGTTTGGAACCTCCATGTCGCGCATATTGGTGCCGTACACAGTACAGGATTAATATTGGAGGAATGTGCAGCACAGACGAGACATGGATGAGGATGAGTTGGATGCTCCCAGGGCACAGTCTCTCCTGGGATCTGTCTGGGCTTTTCTCACCTTGTCCTGCCTGGTACAGAGTACCGTGGCTCTGGTAACTTGTAATCTCCTCGAGTGTTTCCATCTCTCTATACACAGCACTGATCCCTCCAGCCTGACTCGTGAGAATCTAATTATTCGTAACAGATATACTGTCCTCAAATGTGAAGGAATAAAAATTTTCAGACCGCACCGAAATAATATCGTAAGAGGGCGGCGCAACTGGCAGAGAAAGCCGGGGCTGCACACCACTTCGCAGGGTATTGCGGTCTTCCCTCGGAGGTGGGCGTCAGGGCTGCGGCTTCCCCTGAGGTTGTGTGGTCTTGGCCCGGGTCCAGCACCAAGGGCGCATCCACCCATTCAGACGCCACGGTCTGTGTGACGCTACATGCCTTTCGGGATTAGTTGCGATCCTCTCCCCTACTCTCTCTTTGCTTCTTTGCTTGGAGATGGGAGGAAGGTTGCTGGCTCTGGCTGTCCCAGTGCTATCATAGGGTTGATCGGCTGAGAGGGGCAAATGCTAAGGTGATCGCCCCGAAGCGGAGGAGCGATGTGACTTTGGGTCTGCGATATCGTGGTAAAAGTACCCCAATGTTGCAATGTGGTATTCTTCAGTACCCTCACCTTTTCCCATTCAAACCAACCCAGAGTCTCATCGAGCAAGAGACGAGATGACCACAGACGGCGAAGGGGCTCCTTCAGGCGATGACAAAATGGCGCAGGACCTGAGACGATGGGAGCGGGAATGCGGCTGGATTTGTGCTTCATGGCTTTTCGGTGCGCAGTTAGGTGCTCAATGCTTCATCGTGGCTTCCGAAGCCATTGCTGGTCCAGAAAGTCGATTCTTTCCCCGTCGCAAAAGAGATCCAGCCAATCCGCCAGCCCCAGCCAGCCCGCCGCCTCCCGGGGATCGAGGGTTGTGGGTAAAGTCACCAGCGACGATTGTTCTTTTTGGCCTTCCATCAGCTCCATCATCAGAGGTCGCAGGCATTGTTGCCCTGGCATTACTGAGTCGTCATGCCTGACTGTGCGCGTTTCGTCCTATATATAATTCAATATAGTGCAAATACGGTATCTGCATACGCAACCACTATCGCATGGCATTGTGGAGATTTCGATGTTGCTGATCGTGGATAAAGAGATGCCAGTGTTGCTGGACTGCATATACACACACATGTACAGACAGAAGTACAGTACGGTTGAACGGTGCAGCACCCAGAAACGGTACCGTCCTGTACAGCATGATACGGCGCAGTACAGTACAGTACAGTACCGCAACAAGCTACAGTCCTGCACAGCATTGTTGACCGTACAGCACCAAGCAAAGCTATCTCGTAATCACGCGCTGTGAGAGGCGCACCGTTGCTGCGGCTGTCAAAGGCACCGCCCAAAAGGGGAGATGACTGCAGGAGTACAGGAACTGCCAGTGCGCGGCGCGCCCCAGTGGCTGCTGCACTCCGGCCTAGCGCCCCGACTGTCACTTTTCTGTCCTTTTCGCCCTTCGCCTTCTGGGTCCTTTTTTCCGCTGCGAGCGCTGCCTTCTCCCCGGCCGCTGGGTACGGACTTTGTTGTTTCCACCTGGGAGGCGCTCCCCTACCCCAGATCGGGGTAATCAGCGCGCAGATCGGAGAAAGCCACCAGTCAGACCAGTCAGACGGACCGAGACGTATCAGTCGGGCCAGTGTGAGAGAGGAGGCGAGAGAAGGAAGTGAGTGAAATGAATAGTACAGTATGGTACGGTAGAGTACAGTGCAGGAGTGCACAGTACAGTAGTAGCAGAGGGAGGTACCTACGGCGGACAGCAGCAGTATGCGCATGCAGAATCCAGGAACGAGGCACGCCCGCTGCTGCCCAGAAGGGTTAGGCCCCGAAGCCCTCTCCTCAGGCTTGACCGCACGGGGAGTTTAGCCTGGAGCCTGGGGGGAGCCCTTGGGCAAGCCACCGAGAACTTATTTGGGACAAGTCCAAGTCCCCTCCAGCAGCAGTCGAGCCAGTCCGGTGCCGTAGCATGCACACCTCTCAGCACTCGGACCGTCTTCTCGCCCCTCCAGTGGACCAGGCTGGTTTCGCTCTCTCTTCCCCAGGATCGGGTTGGCGGGTGGGGCCCTCGACTGCAACTGTGGTCCCGTACCGTACGCAACCCTCTTCCTCCCCTTCCGCCTTCACATCACTCATGAGCAACACCATCAAACCACACTATCGTCGCATCTCCCTTCCCCCAGACCCTACTACGGAGTAATCACACTTGTGCTCCACCGGTCCCATGGTTCCCAGGAGGTGGAAATAGACTCAATAGACTGGAATAGACTCGATGGACTCTCTGACTGTACAATCCCCCGGACCCTCAATGCAGCACCCGGACCTTCCTGGCGTCAAACGTAATGCCTCCAATGCTAACAACCACCTGTTACAGTACTCAACTACTTACTCACCAGTAACTATTAACTTTCCGTGTACAGAGTTACGGTAATATTATACCGCACTGTTGTAGCGCCCAGGGGTTCGGTGCATGTGTGCAACTCTGCAACCAACCCAGCCGCGCATTTGCATCTTGCATTCGCCTTTTCGCATGGCAAAAGAGACCTTTGGCCGTGCACCCACCAATCCACACATCCCGGCTAGCCTCCATTGCCCCCAGTCTAGCCCTCGTTGCTTCTCTCTGTGTCCTCTTCCTCTTCTGGCCCTTCTTGTAGCACCTTTCACTTTTCAATTCTCATGTGCCCGCTGGGTCCTGCGTCCCGTGCCCTATTACAGTGCTTATTATATGACCTTCCCCCCGTCCCCCAGTCCAGTTTCCCCCCTCCCCTCCCCAGCGATCTTCCCCAGGACCATTGACTTCTCCAATTCCTTCGTCGTCACCTGTTCTGCTGGTCGTCCTGTCCTGCCTGACTTGGCTTCTTGCCAAAACAGCATTGGCAACGGCAACAGCAATCGTCAATCGCCAACTGTTTTGGCTCCTTCGCTGTTCCTTGACGTCCTCAAGTATCAATCTCGATCTCGAGTCTTCTCTCAACAGGTCTACCGAACTCAAGAACTTGCATAGGCCTTCCTAACGAAAAACTCTTTTCTGACTCTTCGATCTGACAACCTCACGAACACATCTTTTTTCCTTTCATGCTTCATTGATATCTGCGGGTCGGACTCGTCCACGGGGAGCTTGGAAAGTTTTTGAGGCGGTTAAGAGCAGCCGAAAAAGAGAAAGAAACGTTTATTATTATCCGATTAATACTATTGCCCGGGTTTGCCTCCTGCTTGGAAAGAGTGGACAAAGAAACAACGAAAAAGCAAAATCCAAGAGCAAACACTTTCAGCACTTTTGTTTCGTTCTGAGTGCTTTTTGAGGGAGAGAAGAAGAGTTTTTAATTCGAGGGTTTTTTCAAAGGTGGTGGCAGTAGTGTGAAATATATACTTCAATCCAGAGGGATATCTCTGTGGTTGAGTCTTCAAGATGACCCTCTGGCGGCCCCAGTGGCAGGCTAGCAATGTCTACTTTATCTGCGGTTTCGCGGCCATTGGTATGTGATCCCTGTTTCCTCGATTTCTCCGTTGTACATTCTTGTTAGAATGGAGAATGAAATGCGTCCTCAGGGAGAAATCCACACTAGACTGGTATTATTTACTGACTTCTACCAGGCGGCGGTCTCTTTGGTTTTGATATCTCCTCCATGGCTGGTGTCCTAGGCACCCAGGCTTACAAGAACTACTATGGCAACCCCGTATCCTATCGCCAGGGCGCCATCACTTGCGCCATGCCCTTCGGCTCCCTCGTGGGTGCGCTGGTCTCCTCCATCATTGCCGACAAGTACTCGAGAAAGACGACGATCCAGATTGCATCCGTATTCTGGATTGTTGGATCAATGTGAGTCACGCCTCTGCAGACTTTTTCTTCCCTAAGGGGTAGTGCATACGTCTTGGACTATAGACCGTGAAACTAACGTTTTCATGTTAAAAATAGTATCCAAGCGGCCTCAATCAACATCGCCATGCTCGTTGTCGGCCGTGTAATCGCCGGTCTCTGTGTCGGTGCTGCCTCGTCCATTGTTCCAATCTACCAAGCCGAGATTGCTCCCAAAGAAATCCGTGGTCGTGTCGTCTCTCTCCAGCAATGGGCCATTACGTGGGGCATCTTGATCCAATACTTCATTCAATATGGTGCCTCGCACGTCGGGAAGGGTCCTGATGACCCACACCAGCCGACCTCGGCATTTCGCATTCCATGGGCCGTTCAAATCGTTCCGGCTGTCCTGTTGCTCTGTGGCATGTTCTTCTTGCCCAGGAGCCCTAGATGGCTGGCATCCAAGGATCGCTGGGATGAGGCAATCCAAGTAATGGCCAACCTGCACGGAAATGGTGATGTTAACCACCCCAAGGTGCTTGCCGAGTATCAAGAGATTGAAGAGGCCTTGAGATTCGAGAGAGAAGAGGCCATTAGCAGCTATCGACAACTAGCTGCCCCGAGAATTCTGAAGAGAGTGTTGCTCGGAATGTCCATCCAGATGTGGAGTCAGCTTTGTGGGGTCAATGTCATGATGTACTACGTTGTCTGTATGTCACCTCTCTCTTCAACCCCTATTAACTATGCATTTATATTAGCATGCTAACACTGTCTCAGACCTTATGGAAGGTGCCAACATCGGTAACCCCCTCACTGCTGCCTCGGTCCAATACGTTCTGAATGTCCTTCTCACCCTCCCCGCAATCCTCTTCCTCGATCGCATCGGTCGACGCTTCAGCATGCTCATCGGATCCTTCCTGATGATGGTCTTACTCTTCATTGCCGGTGCTCTACAAGCAATTTACGGTCAACCCAACGAAGGCATCACCCACACGAAACAGAATAACGACATCTCCTGGATCGTTTTCAACAACAAGTCCGTCTCCTATGCCATCATCGCGGTGACATACATCTTCGTCTGCGTATTCGCCACAACCTGGGGTCCCACGAGCTGGACCTATCCAGCAGAAATCTTCCCTAGCAAGGTTCGTGCCAAGGCCGTCTCTTTAGCGACGGCCAGCAACTGGTTCTGGAACTGCGTCCTCGCCTTCTCCGTGCCCCCGCTGCTATGGAACATCAACTGGAAGATGTACATGCTCTTCGCCACCTTCAACGGCTTGGCACTCATCCACATGTTCCTCACCGCGCCCGAGACCAAGGGCAAGACGCTGGAAGAGATGGACGAAGTCTTCGATAGCGGCCGTCCAGCGTGGAGAAGTCCCGTCAAGGGCTCGCGTCTGGATGTCCTCCAGAAAGAAATTGAGGCTGGCGTGGTCACCGTCATAGCGCCCCATCCAGCCATCCGAGAAGAGGACAAGAACAGCGTGGCGTATGGAGTCAGTCACGTTGGACAGAGTCACGAGATGAGCACATATAGCTGGAGCGTCGGAGTCGCATCGTGACACTCCGAAAAATAATCTAAGCCAAAAGCCAACGAAAAAACTTATTAATTAATGCAGAAAATATTATGTAATTTCCAAACGACTACCTTTTTTCTATCATCTTTTCTATTTTTGTGTGTGTATATTGATATCTATCTATCTCTTTCTATTTTATTGTGATTTACGAGTTTCCTTTTTCAGGGGGAATGATTGGATAGGCCACGAAGGTTATTGGAAAGCGAGTCTTTGTGTAGGGACTAGGAGCCGAGTGAAAGGGTGGCACTGGGGAGGCATGTACATCTCCTTTATTATGATACCAACGGTCGAATAGCTTTTTTTGTTTCCTCTTTTGTCTCTTGAGGTTACTCTGCATTATCGATGGGTATGGGGGAATCATCAGCGAGGTTTGGGAAGTTAGGTATTGCTTAGGGAAACTTTTTTTCCAATATACCCATGATTTTCGGATAAAAAACTCTTTGTAGAAAAAATGTTCCGTTCGCGGTGAATAATGTGTCTAGTTTTATAGCTGGGGAAGGGCGCGACTATCGCGATGTTGCTCTGCTTGAAAAGCTTGAGTTCTGTGTCTGTTATCACCTCCGTCTAGCATTCCTGAGCCCTTAAAGATCCTAATTCGACCCCAATAGAACCAGTAAATATCCCTGGATGCGGCGAGTCATTATCCGGATTTGCCGTCCTCATCAGACTTGGACCCTTGAAGATTGACAGGATTTTACGGCTGGTACGCCCGCTTACAAGACCATGAAAGCCTTCTTGAATTGACTCTAAAGAATACCCTCTTGTCTCAGGCATGCTGATAGCAAGTGTGATAACTGAAACGAATGAGAACCCTCCGAAAAGGAAATATGCCCCGGAGGTTGAATTGGAGAGGAATATTGGGGTTGTGAATGCTACGAGCCAGTTTGTGAGCTATTGCATGTATTCGTCAGTCTGTATCCGGATACTGCGAGATATTGTATGCTGAGATTGACCTACAAAGTTTAACCCCTGAGCTATACTACTAGCAACTGCTCTTGTTTCAGCTGGTTGGATCTCACTAGCATAGATTTTACCAACTACCGCCCAGGTTGCGGAATAACTAAGGGCGAATACAAATATCAAGACAATTACAATCCACCTAGCAGCACCCGTGGTCGCGTGAACACTATTGGATGCATACAAGCTTCCAATGACAAACATGCAAGTAGACAAAGCTATTCCTCCGGTTATAATTGATGCCCTTCGACCCCAGCGATCAGCGTAAAGGAATGCGGGAATGGAGATCACTACCATGAGAATAGATGATATCCCCGAAGCTAGGAAAGTGGCTGTTCCGCTTGGCAATCCGGCTTGAGCAAATAAGGTAGGTGCATACTGAAGAATAACGTATTAGAAATTCGACGATAGCTTAGTGAAAGAAAAAAATATATAGGATAATAGAGTTTGCTTACATAGAGTACTCCATCAATGCCGCAAAGCTGGATCATCCCAAGGATGAATAAGCCAAGTAACGTCCGCCTCCGATATTCCTTCTTGAATATAGTTAGAAAATCACCAGCAGAGACCTTTCGAGGCGGGCTAGGAGCAGCAGGTCTTAAAATATCCTTCTTAGCTTCTGCTAAAGGGATATCTAAACGCTTCAACGCTTCTAATGCTTCCTCGCGGCGATGGTTAAAGAGGAGCCAGCGCGGAGACATGGGCAAGCATAGACATGCCATGGCCAAAATAAAACCGAGCACTGCTTGTATAATAAATGGTACACGCCATGACATGGATGATTCAATGTGTATGGATCCGTAGCAGGTAAAATAACCAGCGCAAATTCCTAAAGTGGCCATGAACTGTGGCATAGAAACAAGCATTCCTCGCCGAGCACTTGGTGCTATCTCTGTTATATATCTAATATTGGTTAGACTCACCAAGGTAACGAAAGCTGACTGATTAAACCTACACTGAGACATTACTTAGCCATAGCCCTTCACCGATCCCAGCAAGTGCCCGTCCTACAAGGAACATGGCTAGTTTAGACGACGAGCCTTGGAGAGTAGCGCCAAGAGTGAACGTTAGAGCACCTGCCATAACTACATGCAGTTGTCCAAAATGGTCTGCTAATTGACCTGAAAAGAGACCGGGTAAGGCGGCGGTCATCATGATTAGAGCAACGGTGAAGCCGCGCAGTACCGGAGTGAGTGTTCCAATGGTGCTTTCGAAATGTGGCATTGTGGTCACTGCTCCAATAGAACCAGTGTCGTAGCTGCATACCCATGAGCACGTAGATAAATTCAAGCATACTTGGGAGCAAACCCGTTCAGAAGCCCACCGATTGAAATAATCGCAGAGCACAGGATATACCCCTTTGGTTGTAGATGGCGTTTTACATATTCGAGCACGCCTGCCATAATGTTGATACACAATTCAGATATTGAATAGCGTGATAGTAAATTACTGATCAAACCTAGGTGAAGAGCTAGGCTATCATTGATAACTTGATAAGAGCTGTAATGTTGTAGTGATTCCAGAATTTCTGAACCAACAGCTTAGAGAAACGCTCCTCAAGCTCCTCTATCAAGTCACTTTACCCCGCCTCAGCTTTACGTACATCAGTCAAACATGGCTTATATAACTATGATTCAAAACTTGCAAGATCTACATCGTAATGCCGTGATCATCCTGCTATGATATTATTAATCCTTAGCCCGACTATCTGCAAACGACACTCCAGTCTAGCAGCGAGGCAGGATACCCAACCTCGCCAGTTTATTCGACAAAGCACTAAAATCGCATGGTATTTCAAAACATACTCTGCCAGATCAGCTATCCACAATTCTCTGCATGTGAATTAAGATGGGCAATTATATGGTGGAAAGCCCCGCTATGTGTGAACTTTAGCTCTCCAGCTTCTACATTTTTTAAATTAATAATATATAGCTTGTCAAGAATCGACAGCATTCTGGGCTTACGAAATCAGAGGGAAATGGTGCAAAGTATGGATAATTTTGTGACATAACTAACTACGAACATTTTTGGCTCAATTCCTCCAGCTCTGGCGTCACTGAAAGCTCAACATATTTGGTTTTGAATATAGAGGACACTGTTGTCATCAGCTCTAAAGCAAGGGAGTGGGTTATGGCCTAATACTGGTGAGCATACCACTGCATTACTGGGAGAGATGTAGAGCCCAGCCAAAAGGTTGTGTAGCACGAACTCTTTTGATATTTGCTCTCTTTTTTTTTGGAAAAGAAAAGAGGGATATCTTTTGGTTATAAGAACCCCCCCCCGGTTTTCTTTTCCCCTATTTTATATATATTTTTAGGTTAACACCTGCTGGATGCTCGAAGCAAACTCCAATTGTGTTGGATACCTGGATGTCAATGAACCAGTGCTATAAATCTTGTCATCTTCTGGAATCAGACTCTTAGCACTCTTCAATTACATCTCACTTTGTTCGTTATACCCAAGTACCATTATTCTCGACTCTGGGCTGCTTATGCTGATCAGTAAAAAACAACCAAAGACAAAAAAAGAAGAAATATTGAATGGAAGTGACAAAAAATCCGGCCCATGCCCGTAGCCACGGGGAGCCATAGAAAACCGGGCGAAACCGATTTTAGGGAAGAGTCCCGCAAAGCCATCATTGGGAGTCGATAGGGCTCTCTTTCCACCAGTTGAAAGGCTATTCGACTAGGTTGCTCATGCAAAGACGCTTTATCTACGGAGCCCACCACAGAGGCTCACGTCTTCACACTACACCACACTCCCTCAAGCTTTAATAGACCTTGCTTATTTTGGGTTATATGGTAGCTCAAGTGAGTGCGTTGCTGCTCTGGAGGGACGCTAGTGGATTAGTGAGGTTGTTTCCGTATAGGGGAGAAACGCCAAGGATATTGCATGGGCAGTTGGACGATGGAAATTTTAGACGCTCCTGGAAATACTCCTGCTCTATCCGGCTTTCCGGAGACTGGGTGCTTAATCCTGAAGGATCATGCTCCTGCTCTGGAACAAACTGTTGCCCTACTCAAATATCTATGTTCCGTAAACCTGTGTTCCGTATGCCACCAGGTATTCAGCATTGGCAGAACCTATAGTAAAGCAGAGACTTGCGATATGTCAGCCTGCACAACTAAGATTATACACGGAAGATAAATCTGCCACGATCGTCTTTATGCAATGGAGTTTGACCTTCAAGCTCTATTTCAATCATGAATCTATGTATGTGATACCTCTATGGCTTTACAGATAACTCGTCTGGGATATTTCTCTCGTCTTTCCATGCTAAAGCAACATATCTGTAAAGGACGGCGAATTAGTGGATTATGTAGCATTTCCTGTTTATGGCGCATTTGTTTCTTTTGATGTTTCGAAGAGAGATCACTCACTTTGTATGACTCCCCCTTGCTGCGAGCTGTCCCTTAGCATTCATAAACTGAATAGACGTGTATGCTAAGCTCTTCCCAACTACATCATTTATAAGTGCAGGTTCATGGTAAGGTTGATCTCATATACTCACACTTATCGCAGGTCACGACTGCTTTTATAGTATCTCCGACCTTACCACCAGGGTTGAGGTACGTAACTAGAAAGGAAAGATAGTTAGATTTATAACTTTTTCCGTCTTTGTGTGCAGAGATATTTACCATTCAAATCAGTGGATACACCCGTAGCATATAGCCCTCTTGATGCTACTGCAAGAGATCCACCTAGATCGACTATATCTTATAGTTAACGACTGTCCGGTATGGCATTGGACGTGAAAAGCCATACCCATGCTCGCAATTGTGCCTCCATGGATCATATCAAGTCTATTCTACAATACTTTGAGCCACGGGGACGTGGTAATACAATTGGGAACTTACTGTGTGCTCCTTCTTTATATCGAGCTCAAATTCGACTCGACCTGGTTCGGCGGCTGTCACTCTGAGCTGAAAGTCCGTAAGCAATGTGAACTATAATCCAAAATAATCCAAAATAAACTGTAATAGTCTCAGACCTCGAGGTAAATTATGAGATATCTCTTACATTCTCTCCAAGAAGTCTATTGCATCATACACATCAGCACTGACCCTCTGCTGGGCTCGATTTGAAATTGCCAAAACAATAGATGAACTCGACACCCAAAATTGAGGAGACCATCATAGCTTCCATATCTGCTAAATGGGATATCTAAATTCGTCTCCCCAGATCCCCAGGTTTTCCAAATCAACAAGGCGAAAATGTTACAGCTCACCTCGGTTCTAAACCGGACTCGGCTTGGAAAGATTTGAGCACCTATTATGGAAAATTTCAGTACTGTTTATCCTACTTTTACCAATCAATCTGAATTACTTACAGATCTTACAAACCGTAAAGCAGCCATCTTGACCAATGTTGATATAGAATTGGGTGAGTGACCGGCTACCAGTGGTATCAAGTGCCGAGAGCCCTCTAGAGTCCCGATGTTTGCTCTGTTTGCTCCAAGAATATTGAACCACAACCTCGCGACAAGGCTACAGGACAAGGTTCATAATATCTCCAATAGAGCAACTTCCTAGCTTTATAATGATAATTAGATAGCGAGCACCCAGGAGTTAGAGATCGGCAGCTTTCAATATGTCTGTCTCAACTCTCGCTTCCTTCGACTATTTGGAGAGACTTCCGGGAACAACTTTCCGGCGTCTCTACCAGCAGCCTTCAACAGCCTTGGCCATCTTCCGACGGATGCTGCCTCACTTAGGTATGTGAGCTTGGTTTCTTTTCTGAATTTATAGCTGACAGAAATCAGCCAAAACCTTTGTAATGGCACTTTTGTATATGCCCAAACCATTTCCTTTGACAGATCTTGACCTCTGGGTTCACCCAAGCAGCAAAAGGTCAGCTCTTGCGGCCAATGGGTAGAAGAAAGGACTCTAACCACTGTTTATAGGCAAAAAGATCAAGCTCTCTCCTTATTATCGCGGTTGCATATCGTCACAATTACTGCTCCTAGTAGGGAGGACCCACAAGTGGTATCGTTAACGAAGAATTTCGGAGCGTCATTGCGACTTGCCTTGACTGGTGGAGGAGATCATAATTCGTTTGGAGTACCATCCAGTGATGTTGAAACAGAGGGTATTGACTTGGCTTTTCTCGACGAATTTGCTAGAACGCAGTGGGAAGGGATATTACATTACGTTGTCAATAGCGTGGGAGATGGAATGCGGAGCGATGATCATGGACCCGCTGCATCAGTAAAGCAGTTGTTAGAGGCTGGCCAACTTGTTACTAGAGGTCGACATTCTGCTGGCGGAATTACACAGGCTGGATTTGCTTTCTTGCTGCAAGAGGTTAACGCTCAAGTCTGGACCCTCCTTCTCCTTTGGATTGAGAATGCTGACCAGGTATATATAATCTCATATCTATAACTGATATCCGCTAACAGTTCTAGATGGGAATGGACTCCGTAGATGTCCTGTCTTTTCTGTTCATGCTGGGTTCCCTTGAGCTGGGCCGCGCCTACAGCACGACCACCCTTGAAAAGTCGCAAGCTAAGATGCTATCACATCTTTGCGATTTCGGGTTAATCTACCTTCGATCCCCAGAATCGCCCCAGTTCTTTCCTACCCGTCTTGCAACAACACTCACTTCCGATGCCAGCGCTCTACGCAGCGTATCAGCCGGGTTTGATGCCGCATCCACCGCTGCGCCAGGTTCCAAGGGCTTTATAATAATTGAAACAAACTACCGTCTCTACGCATATACATCCTCGCCTCTTCAGATTGCAGTCCTCTCACTCTTTACGAAGCTGTCTACACGTTACCCAAACATGGTTTCTGGACGTATAACGCGCGATTCCATCAGACAGGCTATTTCTCACGGGATCACTTCTGATCAAATAATATCTTATTTAACAACGCATGCTCATCCGCAACTCGTCAAGACTGCCGCTGCAACGGGTGTTGGCCCTGTATTGCCTCCAACGGTCGTCGATCAAATCCGATTATGGCAGATTGAGAACGAGCGTATGAAAGCTACACCAGGCTTCTTGTTTAGGGATTTCGATGGAGTGAAAGAGTACGAAGGCTGCGTTAAGTATGCGGATGAGATTGGTGTCCTAGTGTGGAAAAGCGATGCAAAGAGGATGTTTTTCGTCACGAGGCATGAACAGTTAAGGGATTACATCAAAAGTCGGAAGGTTAAATAGGAGTTCGGTTTGATGAAAAGATTGATTTGGTCAATAGGGCGTTACTGGATTGGGAAATCCTGAAAATTGGTAATTATAGAATCTATGGAACGTTGAGACTATGCAGTAGAAAGTGCTGCATATACGGAAGCAGGATACCTTTTAGAGATATCCACAACGTGTATGTGGCACGTTATCACACTCCTTCACGACACATGCGATAGTCCATACTCTCCGTCACCAGAGAGGTTATCCCTGTATATTCTTAAGAAACGATTATTTTTTGAAGACATTATCGAGCACCGTCACATCTATTAAAAGTCTATACAATCTCCCAAGTGTTAACAAGAAATAAGAAGCGTTAACATAAAGCCGTAAGCATGGATCACTCAGATTTTGCCTCCTGCTCCTTCTTCTTCTTCTCCTCTTCAATCCTCTTGTCTTCTTCGGCAACTATATCCCTCAATCCCTCACCTCTAAGTGAGCTCAAACCTTTCCTCATAGCGCCACTCCTGAACGCTCTTGGGTCTTTCGAGAACACAACATTAATAACCATCAAGCTGGCTACAAATAGCCAGATATCGCCGCCTCTAACTCCCTTCCACCAACCGTGCTTGCGTCCTACTTTCCAAAGAGACTCAATACTTGCTCTAGAAGCTGTGAGAAACTCTCCTCTTGCATCATTACGCACCACCAATCCCCACATGCCACCCAGAAAACCGCCCAAGAAGAATCGCTGAGTAGGCAGGACATGTCTAGGAAGCAATTGCTGGAAAAGACAGATGGCGCCCCATGACGACCCTATTGCTCCACTTGCAAAGACGGTGTATTTGATAACTAGCCGCGCTAATTGGTCGAGCTTCGTAATGGGAGATTTATAAAACGATTTATACGACGGAATGGACATGGCAACGAAGAGAAGAGTAAATGTTCGGGCTAGTTTCGGGAAGACGCTAACCCAGCAGCTAAGGTATGTCCGAAGACAAGAAGGATCGTTTGGATGAAGAGTGGCACATGTTAAAGAGTTGATTAGAGGATGCGCAGGAGATGTGATTGGTGAGATTTTAGACAGTGATGATGGTAGAGTCTCACTGTTGGGGAACAGGACTGGCGATACAAATGGTCTAATGAAGGTTAGTGATTGTGCAAAATCCAGCAAAGTCTACGGAACTTACGGATAATGGAGTCGAGCAATCTTTGAAAGGCCGTCTACCATATCATCATTACTTGGCCATGAGAGGCCAGCTGGATAGTCCTCAGGTCGAGGATGAGTATATAAGGGCGAGTTATTCAATATGAAATCACCATATTCCTGAAAAAGTCAGCATAATATTCTTCAAATCCCCGTAGTTCACATACCTTTGGAAAACAATCCCTATCAAAAATAAATGCGTGCAATAGCTGTCCACAGCTCAGAGGCATAAGCAACCAACTGCCCCACCACCAAGGCCTCTCCTTCTTCCCCCAAATCCACCCCTCGTCTTCTGCCATGTTATATGCAAACTCAGCCGCCTGACTTAGCGCGTATATCGCAATTGTCATACGAAGCTGGTCACCGGGATAGACAGCTAACATGAAACCCGCCAAACTAGCACCAACGGCGGGGGCAAGACTGGAAGTGAGCGTTCTAGTAGTGCGCTTATTCCGCTGCCGGAAGGGCAACGCCTCCGGTGTGAGTAGGTGAGCACGAAGGCGCGTGAAGAAGCGGAAGAGGATGCGATGAAAGAGCAGAATAGTGGATAGGGAGAGGGATAGCCTGAAGTTGGGTGACTTCCATAATGGTAGTTTCTTTTCTCTATATACCAATTAGCGAATGAAATAGGTCTTGTTGTCATCGAATCTTACTTTGCTTGACCAAGAAATCTCTCCTTAATGATGGAGAACACCTTCAATCCAGCTGCGGTCACGAAGAAGACCCGCAGACTGGCGCGAATAGCCGCTGCATTGTAATCATCACGTCCAGGTCTCTCTATCAGCTTCTCGACCTGCGGCACTGTTGGCGCATTACGTCGTAGAACTTTCGACCGAGATATTATATATTTGTGGAGTGTCTGGTATTCTTTCGCGGATATCGTATATCGCAATGTATTTCGCAGGATAGGATCGGCCGTGGATCTGGCGGAGATCTTCTCAGACGAAGGCTTTGGGCCCTCATCTGAGGTCGAAGCCATGTTGAAATTGAGATGTTGGCCTTCACATGGATGTAGGTGATACAATTAAAACCAGAGAGGGGAACCTTTGATCCAGCCAGCCTCAGTCAGCGCGGTAATTACTGCGTTCATTACCATGTGAGGCGAGACCTCGGCAGGAATTAAACCTTCCGAATCAGGCATCGCAGCCTCGTCATAGCCAGCCCCTGAATTCAAAACAGACCAATCAAACAGACCATTGCGCAACAAGGAGTCCCCAAGGCATATTGCACAGAAATTATACTCTTATGCTCAATAGCTGTTAATATACTACTATACAAAAAAATTATAAAACATAAAAGTGATAAACGAATGGAAGCCTCTAATCATACACAAAAAACATTACCATTAACCGTATACCAGTAAGGAAAGATATTATGCTCCACAATCCCATTCAGCGTGGAATACGTCAACCCATAAATTAATCAATTTCCGAGGCGCCTGCTTCTCCAACAGGAATTCGATCTCTCAACCAAGAGAGAGTAGCTTCCGTCCCTTTCTCTAATATCGTGTATTTTGGTACTCTGAACCTGTTTCCGCTGACGTCTAGTCTCTCGAGTCCTCCTGGCCCACCTAGCAGTCCTATGCGGGCATTCAAGCTATTGATCTCATTGCTGCTGCAATCAAGAACTCGCAACCCCTTGACGGCTTCCGGTGATAACTCCCGGATTGTGTTATTAGATGCCAAGAGCATTGTCAAGTTCGGAAAGTAAGTCCTCAAAACAGGTAGGGAAGTTAGCCGGTTAAAGCTAATGTCCAGCTTCTCTAGATTGGGAGCCTTGAAGTGTTTTAGCAATGGCTGCAGGGAATTAAATGTATTTGAGCTTAAATTAAGCTCTTTGAGCATTGGTAACTCGATATCATCCTTTAGATATGTATCACTACTCAATTCGTTATGAGCAAGATTGAGGGCAGTTAGTGTCGTAGCAAAAAAAGCAACGGATGTTGGAATTTCTGTGAAGGCATTGCGTTGTAATAAGAATTCCTTCACATTATTGTTGGAAGCGATATTTGCAATCGCAACAGGATTCAAAGAGTGCAAGCCAGTATTTGAACGATCAAGTGTGCCTCCTGGCAGAACAGGCCAATCTAGTGTAAGCGGATTAGGCGATAATGGTGCAGAAGTTGTAGTTTTTTCGTCAAGCGTTTCTTCAATAATCTCATTATCTTCTGGTTCTAAGCGTGCTTTTAGGGCCCGCTTCAATTCTTCGGTCGTCATACTTGAAAACTTCTTTTCTTGAAGTGGATTTGCGCTCACGTGGAAGACATCTAAATTTTCCATAGCACCAATTGCAGGATCAAGTGTTTTGATATTATTGCCATTGAAATCAACAATCTTCACTTTGGGAAGGGATGTGAAGCCTTCCGGCAGGGCTGAAATATTGTTGTCTTCAGCCGTGAGAGTAAGGAGGGACGTCCAAGTGGTCATTTCAGGAAGACCCGACAGCCGGTTGGACGAACAACTTAGCTGATGAAGTGCTGGGAATCGTATACACGGAAACATGGAGATTTCCGTTAACGAATTGCCAGTGACGTCAAGGACCTGAAGGTGTGATAGTTCTTCAACTTCTTCAGTGATCAATACACCGCTGAGGTTGTTCTTTGGTGCAATGATTTCTACCAGAGGTAGATAGCGAAGCTTCTCAAAGGGTAGACTAGCGAAGCGATTTTCCCCAATATTAAGTATTCGTAAATGTACTAGATTGACTAGGTCATCAGGTAATGATGTCAGGTCGTTGCGTTGAATCTCTAATATCTCTAGGTTTTCAAGCTTTGCTAAGTCATTTCCTAACGGTCCAGACAAAGCATTACCCGCTAACTTAAGGTCTCTTAATGACGGAACTTGAGATATGATCTCAAGACACTGGTTATCAAGTTTATTGTTTGACTAGATAATGGTTAGTTGAAACTTCAAAGTGGTGCCGGACTTTAAGACTTACAAGGTTAAGAGTTGTCAGCAATTCCAGTCGCCTAAAGCCTAGAGGAATTGACTTCAATAGATTGCCATGGAGATCTAGCGTCTCGAGACCACCGAACTGATTCCCTTTTGACTCATCATCATCATCCATAGCCTCCCTAGAATCAAAGTCAGGAAACACATTGTCACCAATGAACTCAATCTCGTTGTCCGCCGCAACAAATCGAGTTAGGTCTACCGATTCAGCCCATGCACTACCGTCGCCTCCAATAGCCTCTAGATTGTACATATTTAGGACTTCTTCTGGAATTTCCTTGAAGCCCATTGCGGCAATATTTAAGCGACCTGTAGTCCTACCAGCATCAATACGCTTCCGCAGCAGCCCCTTATTGCCGCTAGGATCCATATTCTGGTTGAAAGGATCATCACTAAGGCCAAAGTCGAAAGAACCATCTCCTGGGACAGTAGCCGCCTGCTCACCCATTTCGCTAGGAGTTTCGGAAGCTTTTCTCATAGCCGCCCTTTTAGCAGCCTTTGCCTTTGCTATCTGATCACGTAAAGCGAGGGAAGCCTTCCGAGGGTTTGCATCTTGGTCATCACTAGGGGCAGAGCTGGCGGTTGTAACTTTGGAAGCTTTGGACGTGACAGATGTACCTTCAGATGAGGTATTTGAAAATGTAGGTGACTTTTTTATTGACGTGAAGCCAATTCTGTCGATCTCAGTTGAGCCTCCCAGCGATGGCATAGAGGGCTTTCGAAACAAGGAGTTGACAGAGGGCCGAGGCCGCAATGTTTTAGCGCCGACGGTCTTACTCCCAGAGTTGATTGTAGGAAGGTCTGCGTTAGCTTTGACAGGAGTGTACGTCGAGGACTGGGCACGAGCTATTGACCCAATTGAACCAAGGGATTGGCGCTTTGCGAGTGCGGGTGGTTTTGTGGTGATACTTCCAGTAGGCCTTACTGGTGTCTTTAGAAGGTTTACCATGCTCTGTCGTTTGACCGGAGTTCGAGTGGAAAGGCTCGACGGAGAAGGGTAAAAACTGTTTGCTGAAGCGCGGATATCTGACAGTGGGCCCTTGGCAACATCCGCACTTGAATCCGGCCGAGAGAAAGAGGATCTGCTAACTGGCCTAGACGGGATCTCAAATTGATCGCTTGAACTGGGACGCGAACTGCCGCTCGTTCGGGAAGGCGGGCGCATGGGACTTTCGGAGTTGAAGAAATTCGATGATCGTCTATGCAAAGCAGGACTGGAAGGGATTTGCTGAAGTGTTTCAACTGTTCGTTCAGATAAAGAAGGTCGTGGTTTTCGAGAATCGGCATTTCTTGCCGATGTGTCTTGTGATCCAACTCTTAGAGGATCATAGCTTTGATGCTCTTCTTCATTGTACCCATTTCCCTCTGCGCGTAAAGATAACTGTGAGGTTCTCCTTCCCAAGCTACTCTCAAGTGATCTTCCAGCCTTCTGCTGGCTTGCTGAAGGACCAGCATAGGACACTCGGTGATTAGCGCGGGATGGTGTTGCGGATACATGCGGAACTGGAGACACCACTGCTGACAGCCGGCTGTTAGAGGTCGAATGGCGTAAAGCTGGTTTCTCAGGAACGGATAGGGACGAGCCTTGAAGAGTTTCTCGTGAATTTGAAGGGCGCAAGCCTCCCCGGGGCACAGGAAGTCTCGAGGGTCGAGGCAGCCCGCTTGTTCTATTTGTTGACTTGTCCATCTGAACTCAGGGGCACGAGTAGGTAGTAAGGACCAAGGTAACCACCATACTACCTCCCCAAGGGGGGTGTTTTAAGCGGAATTCCAACCCTACGACACGAACCGGAGAGGATGATACGGTTTGATAGAGGGTTATGTTTAAAACTTATACCATGGGCAACATTTTAATAAATTGGTTCCCCTGGAATAAGAATTTAGGGTAGCTTGTCGAAGCTATGACCATATGCGTGTTACCCCTGTCAAAGCGTTAGGGAATTGTGGGTGCTGCGTGCGCCAGGCCATATCTGGAATAGTGTTGCCGTTTGTCTGGACAACCAGCCTCTTCCTTTATCAAAGCACATCTTATCCATCTGCGGAAGTGGGAGCTCTGGAGCACTCTTGCATAACATACAAAGAAAATCGCAACGTCTCTCGAGTCCTCACTACACCATAGCTTTGATTCACGGCTGCATTACGAGTCCTATTGTCGAGTTAGCTTCCAATTCCCCCGACGTCATCCGCGCGTCTGGGCCCCTCCAACCCATACAAAAGTCAGTCCCAGCTGTCGCATGGAACCGAAGGAGGACTGCGACTGATGATAACGACTAGTTGCCTACCAGAGCTTTTAAACGCCCTACCGTCTTTCTAACGGGCCACAATGGCTTCAAGAAGCTCTCAGGAACCTTCAACCCCAGATGCGGGAGATCAATCTTCTACTCAACAGACAATCGATGAGCACGTATCGATGACCCCTCCTCCATCTTCCCAGTACCCCGTTCGACCGATGACCCCGAGAGAGCTCGATATATCAGTCATCAGAGGCGTAACTCCCTCTATAATTTCGTCGCCCCCGCCAACAGTGGCGAATACCATAAAAAGAGAATCAGTCAACGGCTGCAGTGCTGTATACATTCGACCGACGTCTCAGCAGATATCAGATGCTAGCGAAGATGAGCTGAGAGTCATGCTAAATACGGCTCTTACAGAAAATGCGAAGCTAGAGATTGCAGTAGGCGAGGCAAGGATGTCAGCTGCGCATTACAAACTCCAATACAACATGCTGAGTATTGAGACTGAAGAAGCTGCCAAACGCATGGAAGTTGAACATAATATGACCCGCCGTGAGGTCGCAATCCTTCAACAAGCAAGCCAGAACCGTGTTGAATCTAGCGCTCCTCATCAAGATCATCTGGCCAAAGTTGTAGCGCGCTGCCAGGCTCTGGAGGAGGAAAATGCGGCTACACAGCATCGTCTCGCCCGTGCTAAGAAGCTGATTGAAATGAAAGACGAGGAGATTGAGGCAATAAAGGAAGAGAAACGGCAGTGTCTTCAACGAATCAAGGAAAATCGGGAACACTTAAATATCTTACGTAGCCCGGGAGGCATCTTTCACGTGGCCACACCCAAGGTGATCCCTAGCAGCTATCCTGCTACCCCACAACAATATCGTGCAACACCGAAACAAACACCTCTCACCGGCAGATCGATCCGTCACACTCGTGATCACAGCCAGGAGCCATTCGCGGCACTATTACTTGCTGACCAGATGCTGAGCCAGGAAAATAATAGTGCTCCATCTACTCCTACTCGGCATCCCGATCATAGGACTCCGGTAAAACACCATAGATCCGTTCATTCTTTATCATCCCTTCCCAATACTCCATCTGCTAGGCCTTTGGCTGCTAATTCTACGCTGCTTCCATCCGTTCAATTTACACCACGATCTGCATATCGGTATAGTAACGGCAAAGGTCGCTCTCCAGTTATAGAGTCTGGCGAACAACGCCGTAAAAGCCGTGATAGTACGATCTCGATTGACGAAGTCGACGCGGCCGAAATCGCTCGCGCTGCAATGTCTAGCCAACGGGATGACAGTGAAGAGATACAAGAGAGCCAGGCGAGCCAAAGCGCCACCGAATTACTACGTATGGACTCACGACAGTCCTTCGAGGTTGCTGAGGCGCGAAAAAATGCCTCGCCGACTATGACTGACAGGAGTACCCTTGTGCAGACGAAGATTTTTGGGCCGGTCACTAAAGCGACGACTGAAAAACGAAAACGAGTTGAAGATAGCTATGGCACAGAGTATTCTGTGAAGAGATTGCGAGTCCCTGAAGAAGGCGTCGGTCTTGGTATCGGTATCACATCATCTCAATCGTGAAATTCAAGACATTGCATCTACGAAGGATAATGTTATCATTAAGGACGCTTCTAGAGAGCGGCTCTCTGAGCTTCCTATGATAGAACTGAATAAATGCCATTATCGGCTTTGTTTAGCGCTACAAATGTACGATAGTTCTCGATAGTTTTTGAGGTTTATTCTGGAGGATTCGATAATTTGCGATCTAGCTAGTTGCAATTGGCTCTATCGCGCATGCGATTTCGGTGGATATGACAAGAATATTTTAAGCTATTTGCCAACCAGCTAATATAGCTTTTAGCTCCATGTCCATACGTCCTGATATTTGAATCCGGAGTGCTCTCTTTCCATCTACCTGAGAGCGCGGTCTAAGCTCTTCCATTCCAGTAAGACTGCTAAATCAGTAACTTCAAAAGCTTTTGGTCAGAAGGAAGCTCGAATGATGAATAATAAATGGGATTGAACAAATCAATAGCTCCTGGTGACGATCTATCTCATACTGCGTTCCAATCCTTCGGACTAGTCTCCTAAAGAACCGTATACGTTATTAGTCGGGTCAATCGGCGCCGTACAAGAGCACATGGTTGAAGGTAGAACGTCACAACTCTCATTAAGTTGGCAGACGTGCGTATACTATTTGTTCACGTAATCCGATGTACGCTTCCAAGTGACGGAGGATGCCTGGAATGTGTTGCAAAAATACCGCATTCCAGGACCAGACTGATAGCTGATGTTGCAGTGGTCGGACGGCTGGCGTCTATTTAGGCGCATTTGCGCAAGTGCACAAGTCCCGTAACTTCCTGCTATGGCGCTGGTGTCAACTCTAATCGAAAACCTTACTTATCTACCCAATCACGGCCTTGTGGAGTAGTGCTGATGTAAAGCTCGGTCAAGGAATGCTTCCAGATGGGCACCACGGCTTATGGTTCTGAGACTCCGAGCATTGCGCGGATGAAGTTAAAATATACGCGGCTTTGAGGCTTTGTTGCTCGGCAGACTTATCTTGAATAAGGTTCCGGCCAGTTGCATCGTCGCAACGGCATCCCTGTTGGATCGAGGCTGAGCAGCCTGAGTACCTATTTCGTATCGCTTACTACGTCAATATACAGTAGAATCCGAGCTTCGGTCTAAAGAAAAGCTCCCCCTGAAATTTACGTCTGCAAAGTTTTGATACCTCTAAACACTGCCTATTCATAGTAGTCGGACGTGCCGACTAAGCGGCACCAAACAGTGTAAGAACCGAAGTTCATTGTCTAATAATAAGCTAGGATCGGTGTAAAGTGGAGCGTTTGCTCGGTTTTACATGCGCAAGGCAGCTCCAGATTCCAGCTCCATGATACCGAGAAGCTGAACCGTGATATTTCGATAAAAGGTGTTGCGTTTCCCCAGCTCGGTATAATGGCCCACAGTAGCACGTCAAATATCTCTTTAGGAGGCAACCAAGGTGCCACCGATCCCTTGGATGTCCTTGAAAGCAATACAGATCAAGCCAATAAAGTCACCCATCTTCTCCAGAATACCATTCCTGTTCCAGGACTATCCACCGAGAAACAGAACGAAATGATGCAGTCCGTTATTTCTTTATTTGAGCTTGAAGAATTGACTACCGAGATTGAAGAAGATGATGATGAGTCTTCAAATGTAGACTTGGCAGACCAATCTAGGAGAACAGCTCGACTGAGAGCAGTTCTATCGGATGTAGTCCAACTATGGTTGATTAGGTCCGAACACATTGAACACATGACCGAAAAGCTTGCGGATGGAAGCCGGAATCGTAAGTCAAACTTTATATAAAAGTCTTCTAATTCTTTTTGGAGCTATATCATAGGTAGATGCATTTTTAGCTTAGATATTGTCTTGGCTATGCTAGATGTGCTAATTGATATACCCTGATCCCGCATTCACAGATTCCAAAAATACTTTTGCTAACCTCAATTGCAGCCAAATGGAGAATCCCACTGGGTGACTCAGGTATTCTTGATGTATATGTGAGAATATTGTGCACACCAAGCATCTCGCAGACATTAACAATTCATACCCTCCGTTTAGTTGGCAATTCATGTGCCGATACGGGTACGTTGAGTCTTTCCAACGTTTGATCCCTGCATTATTTTCTAATTCTCAGTAGATGAAAATCGAGCTCGTATTGTAGCCTCTAATGGCATGTCACAAATCATTAGTCTCCTTGGAAATAGCTCAATAGTTCCGTTTGTTATACCCGTTTTATACAATATATGTTTAGATTATGGTAAGCATCCACTTCTTTCCCCACATTGAGAGATTCTGTTAACAATCAGTAGAACCTGCCCAATTGCAAGCCTCAAACTTAAGCCTGACTAGGGAATTGATATCTCTCCTGTCTGGCCCAAGATTGAATGAAAGTCGGGCTTTCTTAAACCACATCTGCAAGCTATTAGATCTTTTGATTTCTCAAAGTGCGTAGCGGTATTCGCTATCCATATAGTTCGTTACTAATACAATCTAGCCCCTGAGCCCGAGCTCGCACCTGAACATACAGCAGCTGTTCTTCTTAAGATAGCTGCTGATAAAGAGGTGCCTTGTGACATGGACGATTTCACATCTCTAGTTAATACCGCCATTGCTTACCTCCACCATCCAAAATTTCAAGAGGCCGTAATCCAATACGGAGGCTTGGAAGCAACGCTCACCGTGTTGGTGGATTCGTATACAAGATTTGACGACCCCTCAATTGGCGGAGCGGCTCTTGATCAAGATGAGGCAAAGATCTTATCAGACATGCGCAGCAACTTAAACCAGGTTCTGTCTGACGTTTCAGCGTTACCTGAATTCAAGGAAACATATCCTGTGGTTTCTCCTTTCTCAGCCTCCCTTCGCCGCTGGTTATCGAGCCCACAGTTGCAATTGCAGGTGTGTGCATGCATCATGCTAGGTAATCTTGCTCGCTCAGATGAGGCTTGTGAAGAGTTTGTCTTTACCTCTAGGGTTCACTATCCTTTAATTGAGGTGATACGGAACACAAATGACGCCCAACTGCTCCATGCTGCGCTTGGATTTCTCAAAAATCTGGCGCTACCTCCGAGGAACAAAGAAGCCCTTGGTGAAGCTGGTTTGCTCCAGGAACTTCCAAGACTCTGGGCTCTTGATACACTGCAGCAGATTCAATATTCTTCTATATCTCTGGCTAGACAACTTATTATCGGCAATTTTGATAACGTTCGTAAGGTATGCAAACGTTTATCCGAAGATGAGAATTCTCCCGCTCATTTGCGCTCCAACTTGTCGCTTCTCATCTCCTTATTTGACCGCACTGACGTCGAGCCCATCAAAATGGAAATCTCGCGGCTCATAACTGGTGTATGTCGAGTTTTTAATTCTCACAAGGGACTTACCGAAGAACGGATGGAAGAAATAAGGAAGAGGTTTTTTGTGGTACACCCAGATATAGGCAGACCATTGTCTTACATGGTTACTCAATCGAAGTGGCCGGTTGTGCGCAGTGAAGGCTGGTTTGTATACGCCCTCATGGCACGGTATCCCGAGAGCGCACAATGCATCAGCGATATATTGCATGAAGTTACAGTGTTCCAGGCCTTGGCCGAGGTCCTGACAGGCAGGGATCTCATCAATTTAAAAACAAATGGTGAACGATCATCTGGAACTGCAATCAGCCCTGCATCAACTCAAAATCTCATTGCGGGTCTCACCCCAGAGAGCGTGCAGCCAAACACACAGGCGGCAGAGATGGCAAGAATCGATAGAGAGAATGCACTTGTGCTCGTTAGCGAGCTATTGAAAACTTGCGGTAAAGATATGGCTGTTATGAGGAGATCCATGTTTGAAGATCTATTGAAGGGTGGTAGTGAGATAGCGGTAACATATCAGGAAGCTGCGAAACTGAACGCTCGAGGGGAGCTGGAAAACGCAGGTAAGGTTGTTGGCGATTCAGATATGAGCGTACAGGAGGTTATACAGGCATCTAGCAGTGAATTTTCTTAGAGTTATGTTGATATTAATTTATCGGCATGGGTCATGCATCAATGAGGGTATTGGTATACAATGGAACACAGCAGGATAGCATATCTAGGGCGCATTTGGGCTTGCATTATATCTAAGTCTGAGCAGCAATACAAGAAATAGTGATACATAATTAAGGCTACATTTATTCTTCAACTGAATCGAAACACATTTAGCGCCCCACCTTGTTGCGCCCATTTAAAGCCGGCTATCAAACATCTACACATCAATTTCGTTATGCTGTCTTTACATTGATCTATCTTACAACTATGTATACAGCCAGCCAACCATGCAGATACCAACCAGATCCGCTATAAAAATATATCCCAGACGCCAAGCTATGCCACATTTCAAATACAGAGGGAAGATTTTGAACAAGTGCTTAAAAGGTTCGCCCTGGTGCGACCATTTCAAGCTGAATTTTCATGAACAACCCAGGCCACCTTGGGTTTCCTAATCCATGTAGAAGGATTAATCTGATATCGGAGGTCACCTATCCTTGTAGACCTTTGGTTTCCATCCTTCTTTTAATTCCTCCTCTCTACCAGCATGCTGTTCCGCTTGCCGAATTTCACTTTCTATCCTCTCTCTCGCGCGCAGGATCTTACTCTGCAAGTAGAAACTACCACCCTTCTTCGGATCGTTGTTATCGAATAGTCTCTTAAACCGTTCGGTCACTTCTTCCATATTTGTCTGTCCTCCCTTTGGTGGCTTCACATTTAGAATCTTGCATGCTTCCTCAAGTGTTATGCCCGAACTGGAGAGGATCTTTGCTGCATTTCCATTTTTTGCGTTTGCCTTGGCATATTGGGACGATGCTGAAGCTTGCTTATATGCTTCTGCAAAGGCGCGACCCAGAACCCGCGATCCCGTCAGGACGACTTGAAATATAATCCGATGCGCCTGTGGCAAAATATCAGTACAGGAAGCAAAGTATACATTACCAATTGTGAGTATAGAGACAGCCGCTTGATATTTTCAACTTACCATCCTGGAATATGCAGAGGAGGAGTGTTACGCCTAGAGTCGAACTGTAAGTTGAAATTGGATGACGATGTCCTGGTGGTGTTTGAAGGAAGACTTTCATGAACTTTTCCAACCTCGGAGAGTTCCGGTCGAGGCAGGCATGAGCGGAAAATTATTTGTGCCTTATATATAGGGCGACAACATTTCTATTGAATAGCATGAAGCAATCTGGCAACCTAGTTCCCTTTGCTACAAATCACTAATATTGGCAACCTAGTTCTACAGTTCTTTCGCCTCCACTCTGCAAAGCTCTAAAAGCTATAAAACGCCAGTAGGGTCCTTTAACATTATTGTTATAGCTCCCAAACATGGCGCAATTCTTCCAACAACAGCAAAATCCAGCTTATGGCTCCTCAGCTCAGAACCTACAATTCTACCCTTCCTCTTATACCCCCGCTCAAGTATCCGGCCATGCAACCCCTTCACAAGCTAGCTATGGTTACGGCTCCCCTGGCGGACCTGCATATGGTGGAGGTGGTGGGTTCAATTCTGGGTTCGGTGGCCCCGCAGGTGTCAGCGGGCGTATGGGCGAACAAGGAGGTTTAAGGACAGGATGGTTAGCCGCCTTTGGGACTGAAGGATATGATGGAGAACCCCCTCTTCTAGAGGAATTAGGGGTCAACTTTACACATGTTAGGGAAAAGGTAAACTTGTTCACATTAAAAATGCACTAAGATCTTGAGTGCTGACTGCAATTGTAGACCCTGGCTGTTCTGAACCCCCTGGCACGAATAGACCAGCACATAATGGACGATTCTGATATTGCGGGGCCTGTTCTCTATTTCGTACTCTTTGGTGCTTTCCTCCTGCTTTCAGGTCGCCTACATTTCGGCTACATCTATGGTCTCGCTCTTTTAGGAAGCATCGCCCTCCATTTCATCCTCTCTCTGATGTCTCCACCCTTACCTCCCTCCGATTCCAGCGCCGTCCACGACCACCCGGGACATACATCTGCTGGCAACCCTGGCTCAGGCCACCTTTCTAGCAGTCTCACCTTCCCTCGAAGCGCCTCTGTTTTGGGCTACTGCCTTCTGCCCCTTGTTTTAACGAGTCTTGTGGGAATCGTCATTCCCATGGATAGCTTTGTGGGATACATATTGACGAGCTTGGCGATTGTGTGGTGCACCTATAGCTCCTCAGGCATGTTCTGCGCTGTGGGTAGGATGAGAGGTATGAGAGGTCTCGTTGCATATCCCTTGGCGTTATTCTATGGCTGCTTTGGCATCATGGCTATTTTCAGTTCTAGAGGGTCCGGGAGCTTGGGGAAGGGTTCTGGATTGTAGGTTTTTATGGAGCTTCACAGGTGGGAATAGGTGGGATGGCTTTATCTGCTCTATGCAAACTGACTGCATAAATAAACATTCATGGTGTTCTAGGGTAGTGTGTCTGGGTTGTACCATATCATGACTTTTATGATAGCTTTAGGTCCGGTTAGTTCCAAGGTTCTAGCCTTTTGAAGGAGGACCAGGATGCGAATTAGAAATATACCAGTAATTGCTTGCATTTTACCATATTATGCAGGCCCTGCGAATTCTCGAGGATATAATATAGTGTAATAGGCGATATTCTGCATTCCACCCTAGCACACTTATTATCGAGGAGAATCCTGTAGAGCTCCCATATACAACGCTTCGAACTCAATCCACATCAACACCCTTAGCTCTCAGCTCCGCCTTTGCCACCTGAATCTCCTTCATTAACTCTGCATGTGCCTCCGGAACATCGTTAAAGGTAAAAACTCCAAGCCCAAGTCTGAATAAGAGATATGCACCGAACGAAACCAGCGCCCAGAATGGTAACTAGACATTGCCCATGCGATCAGTACTAACACTATAGCATCGAGAGGAGGCTTAACGTACGACAGGTATTATCTGGCTCGAAACTACCTCCGGAAGGGGAACCAGTTCAAGGTAAAGAGATAAGTAGAGCTACACGTGGATCAGCACAAGGGGATCTTCTGCCTTCAAAGTCTTTGAGACAGGGGTGCACATACGGAGGTCACCAAGAGACCGACAGAGATTGTTTGCTGTGCGCGGGTCATTTTGGCAATGAACTGAGATATCTAAATCAATTCACAACGGAAGCAGCGGTAGTTATCTTCGTACAAAGGAGTGTAGGCTCGTAAGGAGAGTGTTGGCAGTTATTAACACAGCTGTCTGGCCGTAGGAGAGGACAGCTTCTCAGTTTCGCGTAGGGGCTGCAGAGGCGCGTAGTATCATCACGTGAAGATTATCATTCAGACATTATTACTTTTCAGCTAGAGCAAATCCCATTCAAGATATGAAATGATTGATTTAGCTATTAAATAACACGAAGTATTCAACATTTTAGAGCCTCCATTACTATTAACACATGTTCCCCAGCATTCTTCTTCAAGTCCTGGCACGAAGCTCAAGATCTCAATGAAAAATAGTGTGTGCAATCAAAAATTACGCAGACTGGGACCCCGAAGGATACCAGACACCACTCTTCTCCGCGCTGTGCAATGCAGGAATCGTAGCGTGAGGGAAGCAATTCTTGAGCTGCCCGCCTCTCCACAAGGTAAGTATGAAGAAGAAAAGAAGAAAAAGTCCAAAGGGAGCTGGAGAAGGGAAGCTTATATAGACCTAGATGTGGTCTGTGCGTAGAGCTGCCTCTGAGGCAAACGCTGCAAACGAAGCAAACAAAAGTTTTCGGCCATTTGCACACGTACCATCACCTGATTGTGTGGGCTTCTGCCCTAGGAATTCTCGCTAATTATTTTCTGACCTTTGAAGGTAATTCGAGATCTCGACGAGAAGGACGACGACGACCAGCGAATTCTTGATCGCAACACGACAAAATGGCGATCAAGCACAACAACCAGATCCCTCATAACCGTATGTGCCTCTCCTAAAGACTATGCTAAATCATTTGCGCTGACAATGGGTAGATTTCCGAAAGGATTGGCAGCGAAGAGTCCGAGTTCACTTCGACCAGGTAAAAGAATACGATTGGAACTTAGGAAGAAAGACAAGAGGAGCTGATGCATGACCATAGCCCGGCCGAAAACTCAGACGCCGCAATGCTCGTCTTTCCAAGGCCGCAGCGGTTGCTCCACGACCAGTTGACAAGCTGAGACCAATTGTCCGATGCCCTACCATCAAGTACAACAGACGTGTACGAGCTGGTCGTGGTTTCTCTATCGCTGAATTGAAGGTGAGAAGGCTCTCGTACTAAGCAGTTTTGCTCGCAGGAAGGCTATCCGAGACCTGGTTCTGACAGGAGTAAACATTATAGGAAGCTGGAATCCCCCGCAAGCTTGCACCAACCATCGGTATTTCCGTTGATCCCCGCCGCCAGAACCTCTCCGTCGAATCCCTCAAGGCGAACGTCGACCGCCTAAAGGCCTACCAAGCCCGTCTCATCCTCTTCCCACACAAACTTGGCAAGCCCAAGAAGGGTGATGCCAGCAAGGAGGAGGTTTCCGCAGTCAAGAAGTCCATCACCAGTCTCAAGGCTGCTCTTCCTATTGCTCCTACTTCCTACGAATTCACTGAGATCAGCAAGAGCGATCTGCCAAAGGGTGTTGAGGGTGGTGCATACAGAAAGTTGAGAGAGGCGAGAAGCGAGAAGAGACTACAGGGCAAGCGTGAGAAGAGAGCGCGGGAGGCTGCTGAGGAGGCTGCTGCTAAGAAATAGATGGTTTGATGGGGCATTTCATGGCATGGTTCTTTGGGTCGCATCTTGCTGCGATGTATGGAAGGAAAATAGCAGCTTGATAGGATTGCTTAGGTGTACTTCATGAATGCAAAAAAAGGGTTTGCAAATGAAAATTTCTTTTAGGTTCTTGAACTCTTTTTGCTCGACAATCTCAAGCTAGAGATGTAGTCTAGGCTGTAATGTGACAACATAGAGGTGCTCTGGCTAATTGGGACCTTATTCTAAACTTCTCACTGCCATAATGTACATGTGGAGACTCCATAGTGTTAGAGGCAAAATATATGTTCATTACAGTAAGAATGTCACTAAGATAACAAGGATATGCACATTATGTCAATTCGCATAAATAGGTCGGCTTGATATTCTCTCGTTCCTGCCACCAACCAGAGCAAAGATATAGAGGTAGGAAAATGTTTTGTCACGTTTTTATCAAAACGAGTCTAACGAATGGGATTAGCTGGTTGTGACCTGCAACTAGTGAGCCTCCGCTATGAAATGTATATCTAAGCGGACGGGGTGTTAAGTTCTGCTTCAATTTTGTGCATAAGGTACTAAATTTACTCCGATAGAGGAGCCAGAGCAGCACATTGAAATGACGCAGGAAGGGAAAATGGAAATAAAAAGTGTATCACGAAAGAATATATACTGGCAAGATGTTCAAAGCTTATCAGCGCAAGGCGTTTTTGGACTGAAGGTATGAACTATAATAAATATTAAGATCAAAATTTTATCCCGCAATGAGGAGTATGATGACACAGGAACCGGGCCATTCACAGATAAAGCCATTTCTGAAACAGAATTACTGATTACAATATATTGATCTCATATACAAAGTTGAGTTGGCAGTGACTAAGTGGCTGATCTAACCCGAGTACACTTATCCCCTAGGTATTGTATTTTTAAGAAAGAAGAGCTTATATATTTACAAGTCTACTAGGTTCCCATTCCGAGCCGCTCATTTCATTAGAAGTACTATCAGACTCCTCCCATTCCTAGACGCCATCCAACCCATCATTATCTGAATTAAACCTAATTAAATGCCGAGTCCCCTCTACCAGAAACTACACCAGCCGATGTAATGCTGACAAAGGTTCTCCAGTTTTGTAGCCTCGATCAGTAATTTATCCACTTGAACTATATATGTCAATTCCTCTTCAGGCCTAAAGTCATGTCCAGTCAACTTTTCCTTCACTCTATTAAGCACCTGAACTGCTCTTTCATTCTGCATCTCTGCTGCGTCTTGGGCATTTTCTCCTGCAGCTGTAGAGTTGGTTCGCGCACGGGGTCGAGAAGCGGGTGGCCCACCTGGAGCTGCTGTCGGATCTTGCGCGATTAACTCTGATGGAGGTACTCCAGCCTCCATGATGGATGGTCGGCGTTGTTGGGCAGCCATAATAGAATCGCGGCGTTCCGAGCGGAAGTTGGGCCCTTCAGGGGAGTTGGTGCTCGTAAGCTTCCAGTTAAGAAGAGGATCGTGAATGAACTACACACTATTAGTTAACGAACCCTAGAATACTAGTACTCTGACTTACAGCTTCAAGGACAGCCATCAAAGACTCTTTGTTATCCCGTAAGACACGCATAACATTCTCACAAGTGATTCTGAAACTTCCCTCAATATTGCTGACCTCCATAGCGTATGTCAACATTCTAGTCAACCGGAAAGGTACACGCTCAGGATACTTCTCACGGTGCATGGCCACTTCGAAACAGTCGCCAAAGTCGATGTGGATAATTTTGCCCGTTATCCTATCAAGCATCAAATTTGAAGGATGACGATCACCAAGTCCTAGGATGTATCCAACCATTGACATCACACCAAGTGACCGAGTATAATTAGTACGTCGTTCGAGCCATGACTCGGAGGACTTGCTCTTAAGCCACAACACCCGGTAGAGATCTTGACCGGTAGTATTATCTAGTGCGTATCCAAACACCTCAACCTTCTGCATCAAAGTGAGGTTATCATAGTCCGGCGCCATTTGCAGCATAATACGGTGTTCAATATTGAGCAGAATCTTCCGACTTTCTCTGTACTCCCGAATGAGCACATGGAGCGTATCACTGTTTGGAACCCAGCCTAGCAAGCCTGAATTTTGAGAAAGAGGGATGGCAGGATATCTCTGAATGCTCAGGTGTCGTTTGTAGGACTCGGAGTCATTCGTCAGTAGAGTGTTGCAAAGACCGAACAGTTGCATAACACGTTCATCTTGACGAATATCCTCATGTCCTTTCAAGAGGAATGAGTAAGCATTTCCATCGCTTCCAGTAAGGCTAAGCTTGCGAGGACGTTGCTTAGAAGAAATGACAGTGAATGTTGTATCAAACTTGAGTATCCTGATAACTGGTTTACCACTCTGGTAAGTACCAGGAACAGCTAAGTCAAGGTCCCTTGCATGGAGCAGTTTGGGTGATACATAAGCCAGTTCCAGGTTATTCAATTGCGGAAGTTGACGGGCAATTCTTCTGAATACTTGGTAATAAAGGTCCCATGCTTGGTTGATATCTCCAACATCTCCTGATTGTCTGTAAGTGTAGCACCATTCTCGAGCCTCTTGGAGGTCACGTCCAAAAGTCTGAGCAAAGGATATCTCTCTCAGAGTCTCAGGTCCCTGATCCAACATGTCGTGGAGTGGAGCCAAGACAGCAAACATGCCGTCAATATTGTGGTCACCAAAATATAATCTAGATGCTTCCTCAAGGCCTTCGTGCCATTGTTCGTGCCACAGAACAGCCACGCGAATAAGTTCGTGGCTGACAATATCAGCTTGTTCGACAAGTCGAGCGCTATGTTGACGCATGCTATCCATAATCTGCGCTGCTGACCTAGACCGGCGTGTGTTTGGTCCAGCTTTCATAGCTACAGTTAAGGGATAGACAAGTGCTTGAGGATGTGCTCTGCCTACATCTGCAAGCAGATTATGAATTGATTGTCGTACACGAGGATTTGGCTGATTGATCCGAGCAATGAGCTGTGGGATAACCTCCAGCCAGGTATCAACACTGACAGACGCGAAACCTTCAGTGACTGCAGCATTAACCTCAGCGCTACCGCCGTGTGCAAACCACAGTGTCAGGAGTCGCAATGTATCCTGTAAAGAGCTTCCTTGTGATAGAGAGATTGATTTGAAGAATCCATGGATGGCGGGTACGACATGTTCGATGACAACTCCTGGGGGAACAACTATATGATCACGTTCAATCCGTTGTCCAATAGCTTGGACGATTTCGAAGTTTGCAAGCGCCCATGCATGCCAGGCCTTATACCAAGTTGGATTGAAATGCGTAGCAGCTCGGTAAGAGGTGAGCACATCATCTACATGATCGTGTTGCCAATCACCATTCTTTAATGCAACTTGCCACTCGCCCTGTTTCAAGTAACATCTTGCAAGCAGTACGGTATGATCAGCCATGGCTTTTGGTGAGAGTAGATAGTTAGCTGCGTTTGCATTCAGACCATTCACTCCATTGCCGTAAACGCCATTCATATTGCCGTTCACATTGTGGAATTCTCCATTGATGCCATTCATACCTGAAGCAGCCATCTGTGCAGCTTCAAGCTTTTCAGTCATTTCAGAAGTGAAAGTCTTGAGACCATCGAGCGCTGGTGCATGCTGACCTGCTGCCCAATGGTATTTGAGAACAGCATAGTTGACTTGCGGTGGAACGGTTCTGGCAAGTGACTGATTGAAACGGACAGATCCCTGTTTGGTGTAAGGAAGCAACGCATCTAGGCTTTCATCTGTTCCAATGAGTTGTTTCAGCGACTTTTCTGCAAGTCCCATACGACCTGACTTTCTGCACAAATTAGAGAACTTAATCCACATTTGCATACTCTCCTTGGGCGAAATGACCAAGGCACGGAGCTTCAGCATTCTCTGCCAAACCTCAACGTTACGCTGGCAGCCAAGAAGACGCTTCTCCCATGTGTTCCGCATCGTCTCCTGCTTGGCTGGATTATTGTTGCTTTGCTTGTAGATGATAAGTTCCTCTAACTCAGCCAGCATTTGAACGCGCACAACAACGGTATAGGCTCGGTTATATGACTCGCTCACAAGGGCGCTGAGCTCTGTGTCCAACCCTTCCCGTGCTTTTTGAACGTATAATGCTGCTTCGCGGAATTGGTTTCGATGTAATGCAAGGATAGCACCAAAGAAAGATCTATCAGGTGTGTTGCTCTTCATGACACTAAGATAATCATCCATTGAATCCCACTTGCCAAGGTCCCATGCAGCAGCCGTAGCCAGTGGAGCAATGGCTCTTTTAATCTCCAAGGAAGAAGTATGCCATCTATTTTGAGCCAATGTAGAGAGAGAGTCCCACTCTCCCAATGCATGGAAACACCTCATCTTACCCATGATAATATCGAATGTCTCTGCTTGGTCCGGATGTTCTTTCTCGCGCTTCTTATAGAAATCGAGAGCTTCCTCCCAACGTTCAAGCTTTTCGAACCAGGTCTCTCGTAGCGTGATGCCATCCTTGTATAATTGCGCCCGTCTAAGAATACCTATAGCTGCATCATACTGCTGAAGCTGATTATTAATTTGAATTAAGGCTTCAACTGCACCACTCGTTTGATCTTCACAAAACTCGAGTTCTTTGTAGTGCAAAGCTTTTGCCCATGCATGACATCTTCCAGCTTCACGGCCGAGGACTCGGATATCAATTGGAAGAGCCTTGTCATCATGCTCCATAAATTCTGCAAGATTGAGCAGAATACCGAGAAGGTCAGGGGTGACATGAGGTGATCGAATCGCGGTCTCGATATTTTGAGTTAGATCATCCTGTAATAACATATTAGCACAAATTAGTCAGGTAGTATTGAGAAGCTACTTGCCTGATACGGCTCGAATAAGTCACCCCAACATGAGACAAAAGCAGAGTTGAAAAGCTCTCGGGCTAATGGCGGGTAGGCACTTGCCAAACTGGCGCATGCCCGTAGAGCATGGTTTGGTGATTCCATAAGAACAGTCACGCTAAATCTACGCATCCATTCTTGCCAATCTTCCTTAGTAGACTTGCCGGTTGCATCCCAGGAAGCCTTTAGGTGAACAGGATTTGAGTCAAGCTTTTTGTTGCTTATGTCAGTGAAGGGGGCTTCATCAATCTGATTATGATAACGATCCTCTGCGCTGAGATCTTGAGGTAAAACTTCACCCTTTTGCAATTTGCTCACTAAGAGCTCGTATTGTTGGTGTTGGATCTGATGTGCAGCAAGCACCTTATTTATCGTTCCAGCAAAGTGAAGGTAATCCTTTCCAAGCTGATAGATCAGGGCGCAGAGAGTATCAAGCGCTGCCATCCTTAATGAAGTGTCATTTCCTGCTAATATCCTAGCAAGAGGATGGATAATCTTGGAGGCATAGTCATTCAAATTGACCTGTCGCGATATCTTACCAACAGTCTCAATTGCAGCTCTTCTGATAAATGCGGGTTGCTGGGGTTTCTCAAACACGTTGACAATAACTGGTATGATCAGATGCATATACTCCTCACTGCTAGAACCAAAGACTAGGAATGCGTGCAAAACACGTTCTGAAGGCTGTCGCCGTGTTGTCGTATCCTTTTCAAGCACGCCTAGCATAAGCGGTAACAACCCTGCTAGGTATATCTTGAATTCTCCCTCGAGTGAACGAGAGATGGCCTCAACAAGTTGTAAAATTGTGGCCTGTAATGATGGAGAAATATTCCAATATTCTTGTAAGACTGTCACAATGTCGGGCAGGTAATTCCTAATGTGTTGGCGAACAATCGTGACTAGTATGGCAAGCTGATTGAAATAGGATTCCAATCGGTTTGAGGGGGAACTTCGGATGACAGACAAAAATGCCGGGATGATCTTTCCAAGGAAGGAGACACACTCAAGTCCCAATGTCCTGAATATGTTCATAATAGCTTCAATGACAGCTGCGTGATGCTGGACCAGAGATTGATCTTTCAAGATTTGAAGAAGAGAATTGATAACGACGGTTGGGAAGTACTCCTTGTTTGACGGTGTCAGACCCGTCATCATTAAAGAGATATCAGTCATCTGATTCGATTCAAGACGTAATTGCATCTCTGGTGATCGTTCTTCAACTTGTTGATGTTTGTACGGATCTAGAGCTCCTAGAATACCCATAAGCTTAATTGTCTCCTGTCTTAGTGGCCCTCTCTGGGGCTCCCCCCTGATGATATTCTGAAGTATCTCCAGCAACTGCGGATAGTCCATATATGGTTTAATAACATATCCAGAGTTGCTAGCCAGTTGTCCAAGTGTTTTCAGTGCCGCTTCTCGCTTTGCTGCCGAACTCTGGTCCTGCAAAGCTTCAATAATGATTGGCATCAACTTATCAATGTAAGGTATCATATCTTCCCCTCCAACGGTGGCAAGTTCTCCAATAGCTTTGAGAATGGTCGCTGAGACTGCCGGGCTAGGATCTCTAGCCTTCGGAAGTAGAACAGAGATCATCGGGTCGACATAAGGCTTGATCAGTCTCTGTGCATTCTGTACCAGAAGACTGAGTAACTTCGCACTTTCTTCCTTGTTCCTTGCTACATCCGAAAATTCAAGCTCCGTAAGCATTTGGATCAGAACTTTTCGCAGTGATGGAATCACATATGCTGGGTTAACATGCGTTAAACGACCAATAATAGAAATTGCCACCTCTCTAATAGTAAACACTTCATCATTGAGTGCAAAAAAGAGAGTACGGATATTCTCTGCCTTTGCAAGATGCCGGTCAAACCGCTCGTCAAGAGCGGCCAAGACTGTTCTCCGAATATGCGGTTCCGGGTCTGCAACACCTACAGTGAGAAGTTTCTCTATAACTTCGCTAACCACTTGGATTGCATGATGACTTGTCTGGTTCACGATCGGGTCGCGAACATATAATTGACAGCAGGTAAGTGCAGCTGCCTCTCGAATGTCAGGGTTCTCATCTTCAACGTACTTAATAGCAACATCCCGCACGAATTCGTTCAAGACATGGCCGGAGAAATCGAAACTACCAAGAGTATTTAGGGCGAGTTTAATCTCAGCTTGGCGGTGCTCGTATCCTAGCGGATCTTTTGACTCTTTCGGCACAACTGGTGCAGTAGCTATAGTATTTGGCGTTGGCGCACCTAATGGTTTAAATGGCTCTCCACAAAGAATCTTGCTGAGCATATCCAGGAGCCTTTCCTGTATTGTTGGTTTAACTGGCGGAATATAGAAGGCCATATCAACCAATGCTTGAGTTAACTTTGGCGTCAATTCGCAGGCAAATATTGGGTCCAGGAGAGCTTCCATATATTTGCTGAGAGTTTGACCAACTGCAACCGCCAACCGACTTATGCAGTCGAATACCGGGTCAACAGTACCGCTTCGTCTCCTGAGTCCAGTCAGTCTTGTATCGTCCACGAGTACTAAGAGACTTACGATTTGAGACTCAAGCCTTCTCGCACATAGATCAAAACACCATCTAAATATGGCGCAATAGCACTCTTCACTGCATTCGCAATATTTCCAATGGCAAGAAATGCTTCGTTTCGATCCTTGTCTTTCTTGAGCATCCCTGAAAGGAACACCATGAATTTGTGTAGATAAGATTGAGCAAATTCCGTTGGCGAATAATTTGCTAGTTCCGGGATCAATGCTACCACTGTCTTCCGGATCTGTGGATCACGGTGGTCTTTGTGTCTAAAGACTATGTCGCATACCTCCTGATAATGCTCATGCATAAACATGCCACCCTGTTGAAGAAGCTCCTTAATCACCAATAGCGAACCATGAATGTACTCGACAGAACCTTGTCTAACACCTTGTACTGCCTCCTCGTATATCTTCGCCTGCCATGTCTGGCGCATAACTTGATCTCGTTCTCTAATGATCTGGAAACATGCACTTATAGCCTCAGCCGCCGTGACTCGAATCAGAAGGCGTTGATCTCGAAGGCCAACCCATATTTGGTCGAAAATAAGGCCGACAAATGCATACATCAGTGTTGGGGCGTTACGTCCAAGCTCTCTAAGGACGAGAACGGCACTATACCTCCGCTCCTCCACTCGATCGGATTGGAGCCATTCCAGAGCTGTCTTAACCTCACTTTCTACCAGTTCCGATATGAGAGATCCTCCAGGCCTGCAGAGTTTTCCTAATGCTACTGCAGCTGGCTGCATAGAAGCCAGATCCTTTCCTCGCAACACCGTTCGTAATGATTGCGTAAAACGCGTCGTCTTCACTGCAGCATCCACACCGTCAAAATCAATGAGAGCATCCAAGGCATGGATACCTCCAAGCCTATCTGCCGGATCGTTTCCATGATTGATAAGTTGAGTGACCTTGCCATTAACAACGTTATAGAACTGTAAAAACTGCTCTTGAGGGGAATCTAGATTTCGGTCAGTAGCTGTCGGTAAAGATTGAGACCCTCCTAAAAATTATACCTCTTGCAGTGATAACAACAAGCTCCCTGAGCTCTACCGCCGCTCTTTTTCGTATCTCATCATTGGTTCTATGGTTAATTTATATGTCAGCAAAAGTATTTCGACTTACGAAGTTTACCTACTTGTTGCGCAGGTCGTTAACAATGCGATTGAGGACATCAAGCGCCTGTGGCGAACCCATTTTGAAAAACTATTGTTACTTAGCCCCTGGCTAATATGCGCATGCCATGTTCATCCATAGAACAGAAGAACAAGGCGTTGCGAGATGCGAAGGTTGAGCTATTTTACTCTCAAGGATCGTGTTGTTGAAGCTCCGAGTCGATCTTGTGACAACCCAGTTGCACTAGCGTCATTTGATAACGCCTTATCCGTTGCCTCCCTAAGCCTCTGCTACCCTCTTCCAACCTCAGCCATACCTGCAACAATTCTAGAGCAATTACTCCGTTATTCTCTATAATGGGTAATGATGGAGGCAGCATCCCGACTCGGCGTGAGCTTGTCAAAGAAGCAGCTCGCAATCCCAACTCCTCAGAGGTAAAAGCTGCGCAACATGAGGCGCAAACTCATGCCTGGACCGTCTGTCCCATATCGAACCGTCCCCTCGTACCGCCTATCGTCTCAGACAGTGCAGGAATATTATACAATAAAGACGCCATAATCGAATACCTCTTGCCATCGGATGACCCTTCAGATACTACGAAAGCAGAAAAGGAAGAAGTTTTACAGGGCCGAATTACAAGTTTACGAGACATCATCGAGATTAAGTTCCAGATTGAAAAGGAAGGGAAGGAGGAGAAGAAGATATGCCCCATTACAAGTAAAGAACTAGGCCCAAACACAAAGGCAGTGTACCTGGTACCGTGTGGACACGCCTTCTCAGAAGTGGCAATCCGAGAGGTGGCAGATAACATCTGCGTAGTGTGCAACGAGCCCTACACCGATGAGAATATTATCCCGATATTACCTCTTACAAAAGAAGGGATTGATAAACTCACAGCTCGAGCCGCAAAGCTGAAAGAAGCTGGTCTTACACATTCCCTAAAGTCTGCCCCGAAGAGTAAGAAGCGGAAGAAGGACAAAGAAGGCAAAGAATCCAAGTCGCAGACTACCGGCCTCGCAGATACAGAGAAGGAGAAGGACGGCAGCAAGAACAAGGCTTTGGAAAATGGTACAAAATCAAATGGTGCATCTGGCGGGATTAAGAATGCAGCAACTGCTTCTTTAACAGCCAGAGTGCTAGACGAACAAGAACAAAGAAACAAACGTCGCAAAATGGCTCTGAATGACAACCTGAAAAGCTTGTTTTCTTCAGATGCGGATAAAGCGCCACAGAAAGGGAATGACTTCATGACCAGGGGATTCTCTATACCTTCGAAGAAGAACTAGAAGGGCTTTATTGACATGATTATTTGCCAAGGTCAAAAAAGGCGTTTTAAGGACGGATATGGTATACGATTGATCTTCTTTCAATACGTTAAAAGATAAGGAATACCCTGGATACTTAGTTTGCTCATCATAACTATAGATGTATTATTGTATTATACCAGATTCAAGTCTACTACAAATGGGCCTGACTTAGCTCCTCGTACCCTTCTGTAGTGATGGAAATAATGAATTGCCCTTTTCTAAAAATAACCAGGGGGTGGGGGGCAAACCAAGACGATTCATTGGATTGAAGGCCCCCTCTTGCTAGAGTATATCAATTTACGTAGGCTAAAGACTTTGGGACACAATTGCAACGCAGTCTTAAGACCAAGCCGGTATTAGAAATAAATGCAAATGTGATTTTACTACCTAGGTATCCATGCCGCCATTATCAATGATGTTATCAAACCGCCATGCACTTTTATGTCACTATAGTCTCTACCTAGAAGACCGAAAACAAAGAGTATCGTATCTTTCATACCTTCATGATAGAATCACACGGAAGAGAACCGTAGAAGCCCGCTCAACATAGAGAAGGCGCAACCCGAAGGAAGAGAGACCAGCCGAATATAAACACCAATGCACCTGTAATAACCACGCTATTATCCGACCCATGAAATATTTTCCCCCGAAGCCCTGGATATATCAACCCTAATTACCATTTTCCGGAAGAGTGAAATCAACCCAAGTCCTGGTCAAGGTTGGGGTGTCGGCATTGCCGTTAATATGGGCAATACCTTCTTTCCAGCCAACGACCTCCCACTTCTTTCCATTAGATGTACGTTCAGCGTTGGAAATGTGGGCCATGGAGCGTATTTTGATGCGTCGTCGCTCACGTTCTTCAACAACAGCATGCATGACTTTCTTCCTAAGAGTGGTGGTTGCCCATCCATCGACACCACCGAAGCGTGCTGATTCTAATACATACTTCAATAAATAGAAGGGCAAGTTGATCAGGACACTAGATAATGTTGTGACGATGGAGTTAGACGGTGTTGGCCTGGTACCTTCTTCCGCAGAGTGATCCCCAAATCTGATGAAGCTGAGGCGGGGATCAGACGTAGCTGGCCGGTCGAGAGCAGAAACAGGCAGCCTGCGGTACCCTACTGATTCACCAGCAGTTACATCTAACTCGAAAGTTGGCGGGAAAGCTCTAATGGTGAAATTCAAAGCGCTGTGGATAAGCATATTGACTGCTGGGCCGTAGGTGCTGGGGCATACAGCGTCAGGATTTTGATTGGTTTGTGGTATGGTCCATTGTGGGTCAAGTCCACCATCAAGAGCGAAGTCTAGAGCCTTCTCAAGTGTAAGCCAGTTCATCAGATTGCTTGCAATCTCAATGCCTCGGTGAATGACAGGGGGGATTTCAAGGAGTTTGCCAGCCGCGGTATATCCGAGGGCGAGATCAAAGCGATCAGCAGGTGTGCCTGGCATCGGTGATCCTGACGGGGTAAGAGTAGTAGCGTTAGAGTTTGGCATGGCGCCGATATCAAGTAGTGGAAGGCCATATAAGCGTTGAACAGCCATCCAAAATGCATCAGATCGCAGGAAACGGTCATCAGATTCGATCAACACTTGTCGAACAATATGACCTTCGCTATTGCTCTCTCTGGCTTGCGTTGTCATGATAGCCTTAATCTTTGGGCTGCGAGCAAGCATCAGGTTATGGCCGGGAATGCGGACAGGAGGAGCACGGTCATCTGAGTACCTAAGCTCCAAAGTATAGTCTGCGAATGTCGGATCCGCGAACTGACTTTGTATGTAGTTGACAAGGCCGTCGAAGTTTTCAGCGGCATGTGGCATTAGCGGTTGGCCTACGCCGTATTGACCATAATGTCCATGGCCAGGGGTGACAGCCTGTGCACCCGCACGTGGTTTTGGTCGAGGCTGCTGGTATAGACGGACTTCGTCAATATGCCCATTATTTCCGTTAGAAATAACAGCAGTGGGGTACTGGCCATAAAAAGGTGGTCCGCCAGCTTCATGCTCATTGCCAATTGAAGACTGGGATCCATGGAAGCTGTGAGGGGTCAGAGGGTCATACGGAGTAATGCGCTGGCCTTCTACGCCAAATGGGGTTCCAGAGGGTGAATATCCTTCAGCCGGTGCAAAAGACACCATTTGTCTGCGGACGTGGCTATCTTGTGTGAAATTGTCCTGGCGAGGATAGTAGCCAACTGGAGGACCAACTGGCATTGAGCCATTTGAAATTTGATGCTGGTGATCTCCATTGGTTGGGTGTGGGCCATGAGAGCGTCCGTTTTCAAGATGGTTAGGCATGTATGGCGGTTGGCTTCCACTAGAAGGAGGCGGGGCAGGAGAAGAGTTATTGGACTCAGTGTGGCCACCAAACACAAGACTTCCGTTACTGGGGTGAGGATGATGCATAGTCTGCTGGTTGCTGAGCGAATGGTTGTGCGAAGGGAGCTGTACGGAGTCAGACTCCACACGAATTTCCATGTTTTTTGGCTGACCTTGACCAGCGGGATAGAATGGCGGAGGCATTTGATAAGTTGGACGAGGAGCTGAAGAGGCGCCTTCAGATGGAGCCGTGCGTGCAGTTGCGTAGCTCTGACTTGTATCTAATTGATGTTGTCAGTCATATACCAATAAGGTATGTGCGAAGTGAATTTCTGTGAAACTCACCTTCGGTCGAGACTTCTGTTTGGTTCTCAGCCTTGTCAATGTATTCACTAGATCCGTCTTCTGTCTTGGCTACTGCTGCAGTCAAAGGTAAAGTCTGGGAAGCAACTCCATCCTGGTTTTCAGTTATATGACCATCAACAGAACCGTTTGCAACAGCAGTTCCAGCTGAGGCTGAAGATGGTGACCCAATGTTTAAATCTTGAGTTCCGCTTTGGGAGGTTGCCGCAGGAACCTCGTCGGGCTTTTTCAAGGAAATACTTTGTTGCTTGCGCTTTTGAATGAATGGGAGTGGTATCGCAGGAACGACCGGCTTTGGCACAGTTGGTCTTGTGCGATTGCCCTGAAGGGCCTTCGCCGAGCTTTGGGCTGGCGACATCTTGCGACCAGTTCCACAGTCCAATCAAGCTTGACCTAGATCCTCAGATGGACGTCCCCAAGACTCAACTATAACCATGTAATAGGTCATGTAGCATCTGGGGAGTCTTTCGTTGTTTGCCTTACTCGTAGGAGGTAATGGTGTGAAATCAAACAAGTGATAGCTTGACATAATCTATAGCTCCGAAGCGTCACCCCGCAGAAATTGTACACCGATCGGTTAATTTGCTTACAACGGCATAGCGTCACATCAAATCCATCCATTCTCCCCTCGCTCCAGTTTAAATGTCACTTCAATCAAGGGCACTAGGCGATGTGATTTGTCGATATAAGGTTGGATGTTACACTGTCGATTCACTCGTGGTAGCCGTCATCATTCAATCCTTATCTTTCTCTTTGAGTTGGCCCGAGCCCCCAATCCACCTGTTCATCATGAGTCCCGTGCTTGGTATTGGATATGTCCCTGCATCTTGTTTCGCTTTCTACATGGTGCTTAAGTATTCCACAGTGCGTCTGTGTGGTCCCATAGAATTTCCTATTTATGCTCTCCACCGGTTGGTGGCATGTATTCCACATTCTAGGTATTATTAAGTTTATTCCACCTATGTCTTTCATACATTTATCCTTCGGGATATCATTCTGTTTTCTTTCAATCCCTATGCAGAAATACATAATGTCTCACTTGTAATCTTCTCTGGATCTCTTTTCGTGCAGCAGAGCAATTGTTAGAAGTATGTGAACCACATTTTATTTGGAGAAACTGGTACTATAGTTCCCAGCCTTGGGAAACAATATTTTGATTAGCACATGCAAGAAAAGTAAACCGTCATACCTGCGTTTACTTCAATTCTTATGCAAGTTATGCAATATGCATTACATATCTAGACGGAGTAAGTTTATGTCTCATATTTATTCTATCAATTGGTGTGTTCTGGGTGCATAGCTAACGAGAGAGAGAGATTACGGCTACATTTGAATCCATGGTGATTAATAGACCGCTGGTTAACTATCTGCCAGCCAAATATTACCTGCTAGCTGTGGAATAGTGGCACGATAGATCTCATAAATATATTCGTAAGATAATAGGAATGTGTATCTACTGGTCTCCGGAAAGGGCATAGGAAACCGAGGAAGATTTGCTAGGAATTTCTGGAAACTCCGGATCATCTGCATTTTCCACATCTCCATTCGGTCACAGTAACCAACCTGGACCACCTAGTTTGAGTTTCCTTTATATTAAATAATAATAGTCCCTGCCTGAGAGTTACATCTGCCTGCTTATTATTTCCTCGTAAATCCATATTGTCCCAGAATTAGTGCGTACCATATATTTTTAACTCGTAGCTACAAATACCACAAGGTTTTGATACATCACTCTTTAACAACCTCAGGAACTCTCCAAAGAAACCATCCAGTGTGCCTACAAAACTAGAGAGCCTAAACGCCAGTTCTATTATTATCTGCAACTGGAATAAGTACTTGAGAATTTCCTACAGCCCGTGGCTGACATCCACATTGTAGCCGCGTCATATATTCCTGCCAAAGGGACTGTACAGTATCAGAGACGAAATATCCCATTGCCGGATTCCGAGCCGTCTTGTCCAACCAATGCTCACTCATGCAACGCATCGGATCCATCCTGTCCCGTCCCTCAAGACGGCAAAGGGCAGTCAGCCTTTCACGAGGAATAAAAATATTGGACTACGAAGCCGCATCTCTCTCCGCAGATGTTGATTGATCCGATCTATAAGCGCCTCCGCAACTAGCATTTCCCGCATCCGCATGAAAAGGAACTTTGCATAAGAAGGGCATGGGACGAATAAGACATGGCAAATCTAAGGAGGAAATTGCTCTATTTCTTGGCGCAAAGATCCAGCTCTTGAGGGTTTCTTCCGCCCCTTATCGATACAGGAAGATACAGTATCACAAAAACCCCTCCAAAAAGAGGAAAAAAGGAAGGCATCAATGAAACATGTGCATCATACCCGCAAGGTTTCACAAAATGGAGTCATTGATTAGATCTCGCTCGATCGGAAACCTAAGCGTACGAGGATAATTTTCGGCTGGGAGGGGCATACCGTGTATGGATGTTCGTAGAGTTGACTGTGCCCTCTTTGTCCCCATTACCGTATCTAGGTTCCCCATGCATGTCGCCTTTGCTTGATGCGATTGCAATACGCGATCATCTCAAAAAGATAACCCCTCGACATATACATTCTTTGTACTCTGTACCTCGGAACCGTACCCTATCGTACCATATCTCCTTCCCCGCAAGCCAAAGTTAAATTGCATCCTCGTGCTCCTCTAACCAGATATGGGACCTCTCCGCGAACCAACGGGTAACATCTTAACTGATGCCATTATTACGGGACGGTTATCGCACCGCTCGCGACACCATCACCTTGTTTACACGCCACTGCGGGGGAGAAGCGCGTCATATTCGCGTTTTTGCTTGTTCAAGTTATCAATATCCGATGTACCAAACTGCGGAGTATGCGAGAAATGCCTTGGTACTTGTCTGTTCCCAGATGGAACTGTGTCTTTGCCCAGTCATGTTTCTACATCGCTTTCAGAACCTGCATGCTGGGCGCTCTTTCTGGTGGTGATGTGATTCATGCAGATATGCACTTATTTCCTTTTTAAATTAACTTTATCGATTCCCAATTTATGCAAACATTCATTCTTTTACCAAGTTTGGGGTATGGGCTCATTTCATTTCAATATTTTGAGTACGGTAGGCACAGTGCCGTGAACCGGAACAAGCGAATTGCGTTTTTCTTCCGTTCTAGAGGCTTACAAGCAGTACTCACTGCTCAGCTGCAGTATGAGTTCGGCTTCCTTCTTGATCCTCGGCGTAGGGCCGGACTAAATCCATAATCTTTCTCAATCTTAGGGCTGAGAGAGAAAAAAAACGAGGCAGCGGTCCATTTTCCATTTGATTAACATCCAGGATCCGGGTTTAAATTGCAGGGTTGTTTGCTTGGGTTGCGGCCAATTTGGAAGAACGGCTTCTGGTCGGATATACGGCGGGCGGAAACGTGCTTTCGAAGGTTCTGGGCTTCGGATCCGGATCCGCCCCAGCAACTAGATGGGGAACCTCTCCACCTTCCAGCGGATATGGACTCGTTGGACTTTGGATAGTGCGAGAAAAGATCAGCCACTGTTACAGTTTGTCTTCGCGGGAGATTGAAGTTGCGTGAAGGTAGCGGGATATGACGGTAGTGGCTAGGGCCAGGAGATGATTCCGCAATCTACACAACATGCTGAACGTTGGAGGAGATCCTAGATGTGGAATGCCGTTAGAAATCAAGGGAGCGTGAGTATTATTGCCTGTGTCGGGGATCTACTCCGTTCTAAGTGCTTATGTGATGTAGATTATCATTTTACTGTCTGTCAGCCTTGCAGAGTTACAATATCGAACCTAGTTAGATGTCAATACAGTACGTACGGAGTACTGTGCTACAGTAGCAATGGTGTTCTGGAATGTCGATGCGGACGGCTACTCCGTTTGATCTCCATTCGGCTCCAATACCGTATGCCAATTTGAATTCATCAGTGTAGCCAGACTGCTGGGATATCGACGGATTCGAGAGCTGATCCATCATACTTGTTCGAGTTAGACTGGCCCATGAGCCTCCTTTACTTGATCTCTATCCTTGCAAGATGGCTCTGGAGATCGGCGGGCGGCTTACAGGAGAAGCAGATTCATCGGTCGTGGAAAAGGTCTTGGGAGTGTTCCTCCGCAATAAGCTTTCCGCGGCTGTTTGAAGTTCAGCTGGCAAACAATGGAAATGTGATTTTAGTTGGGCTTATTCGAATCCTTTCATCAACTGTGGGAACCTGATGATCAGTCCAACCTGCCTGAACCCATGGTACCTTCCTACGGTACTCTAACCCCTGAGAAGATTGTGAGTGGTCAATCGATCGGCTTTATCAATCCTGGTCTCGTTGGAGATTATCTATTGGATAGGATCAACCAAGGCAAGCAGATTCAGGTACCCCACGCATCTCATTGGCCGCGGCAGAGACCTGTCGGCCCGCGTGTCTGGGTGCTCGCATGGACCGGGGGCTTTGGAATCCCTGTTTCCACGCTTCGGCGCCAAGCAAAAAGTTTTTGGCGCTCAAGTCAAATTTTGAGGGAGCAAGGTGAGACCCCCTATTCCTAGAGGGTTGGTTTCAGAGTGATGAAAATTTCTACCCCGAAGTGTCTGACAGATATTGCTGAGTACGTACTGTGAACACAGTGGTGGCAGAAGCAACCATATGGAATCTGAACTGTGGGGAATTTTTTTTTTTTTTGCTGAACACGATTACGTGGTGGAATCGAAAACCACGCGGGTGCTTGAGAGTGAATCAAACATAACAAATAAGCTTTTCCATATTCGGGACGCCCAACTGCAACCGTGAGACAGGGGTTAGGGCTGGTCACGAACGGTTGAGCCCGAGGTCTGATTAGAGCAAACAATCGTCTGAATCTAACAGAAAGGGGAGGGAAAAAAGGAAGGAATGAGGAACGCCTCGCCATTGTACGACCGTACCGGATTTGCTCTGGAGAGTCATTGTCTCTGGGAGTGAAGGCGGGGTGAGCTTTGTGTACAGTACCACAGGAGTCGAGCCGAAGCATGGTGATGTAGTGTAAGCCTGAGACGCGCAGACAACCAATTGTGTGCACGAGAGCACTTCTGCACAAATCTACTCGACCGCCCCGTTTGTTGGGTCCTCAGCGCCGTTGCCCGTCCTCGACACGCTGTTGGTGTGGGGTTGAGACTGCTTCGTAGATCGAGGGTACGAGGAGGCTTGCACAAGTAGAGAAATCTACCAGTACCATTGTGATGACAGGCTGCGCTGGCTCTGTGTTTTCCTGGATTGTGGTAATAAAAGGGGTTCTTCAACGTGATGTTATGATCACAACTGAGCCGACTCGAAACAGGGGGCTCGAAGCCAGCGCCTTTGCACATTGCTTTTTTGCCGTCTCCAGAGATTTGCCAACCAAACACAAACTGCAAGATGCAGACAGTTTTCCACCCTGGAGTTGCAGCGTGCTGTACACAGTAAGGGCGCGCTTGTGCGATGCAAGCAGCATCTAGCCTACCGGAAACTACTGCAAGTGACAACCAGAGCCATACTGTGTATGATACCGTGTGAAGTCAGTCCCGAGGCACAGGCCATCTGAGCGCAAACTGCGACCCCGAGCTCCCGTATCCTGAGCACACAATCCTTACCGTGCTGTACCGTACGGTAAGATCTCCGGCCGAAGAGAGCGGCAGGAGTAAGTAACTGTGTGCATACAGTACAATGCAGCCATATTGGTACAATAGAGCGTTGAGGCCAACACAGAACGATATTGTGCAGTACCGTACAGTACATACATTACTTGTAGAGGATGGGTGAGCATGTCGAAGGGCACGGTACCACAGTAGAAGGAGAGAAGAAGAGTCGCGCGCAAAGGCCAACGCTCTCCCAGGGCGCGGGTCTCTCCAGCGGGCAGAGGCGCGATCTCATTGGAGGGCGGGGGCTTTATTAAAGAGGACTGCCGCTGTACCCTGGTCCTTGCCGCCAGAACCTCCTCCGGCCGCCACGCTCAGGCGGTCCAGCGCTCCAGCAGCTTGTGCCTGAGCCCAAACTCCGGTCTGCTGCAGGGGGCCATCTGTCACTCCGTCACCCCCAGAAGAAGAGCGCGAACTTTCCCTCCACCACTTTTTGCCTACCGCCCCGTGGTCCAGCTGCAGTGCCATAGTAATTAGTACTGTAGTAGTACATACAGTAACCGCACACTGCATTCTGCACCTCTGCACCTCTGCACCTCTCTTTTCCTCCTTCCCTCCCATATGCCTTTCCCGCCCAAACACCTTCGATTCCAAAGTCTCCAGACGAAGACGACAAGTCCTTGCGGTTGAAGAGGGTCCTCTCCTGCGCACGAATTGCCCGTGCTACATCTACTCACGCTCGTTATTTCTCAATGCCATCGGTCGATCGTTGAATGCCTTGGTCCGTCGAATTCCCCGTCCCGGTTCTGCTACCATCCTCCCTCGAGAGCACACGGACAGGTGCCGCCCACAGCTGGTCTCCTCGACTCCCCATTGCTGCTCGACAACGACGCGCGATATCCTCGAATATAGCACTGGAAGGCTCGAATATCGGTCAAGGTCAGTCAAGCCAGTTGATTCTCCTTTCTCTTCGCGCATGTATTTTTTGGACGCAGGGAATATGGGCTCGGGGGCAGTTGGACCCGAGGTAGTTGCAATGCCGAATGAGAGCTCGCTCACCACTTTCTACGGGCCGGCATGATGACCTCGAGACTCGAAATGTTATGCCGTGTTCCAGAAGTCTACCTGCCAGCCGTCTCCATCGGGTAGCCTATAGAGAAGTGCTTCTCAATACTAAACAGCACGCCATTCCCTTCAATCTCGACCCTCCATTTCCTTTGCTGTACTCTCCTTGAAGTTTTGCTAATATGTATTATTTAATCTAATAGTCTAGTTTATACACTCTTTTCAAATCGAGCGCCTTTTTTTTTGTTCTATGGACAACTAATAATCGGTAACTGGTCAATCGCTCTCCCTTGTGGCACCACGACTACGTCTGGATCCACTTGAATAGTCTAACTCAGTAACTCCACAGTGTGGAGTACTTTTGAAGAGAATCAAGAGAATATTCTTCTCTTTACACGTTCGTTAGCACGATCTAGCGTGCTTACACAGTCAATATGAATCGATTTAGGTCAAAGAAGAAGGGAAAGGATGGTGATGGATCGAATAGGCCGTCGCTGGAAGATGCACCTCCAGTGCCAAAAGTCTCGAAGACTTTCAAGCGGAAGAAGCAAGAACCGGAGGAGAAAGTCGAGATTGATCTCTCAAATGCGCTACCATCCACAGACGATTTCCGCACCAGTCTGTTAATGAACGGTTTGTCGGCTCGCTTTTCGATGCTGCGAGAACAGGATGATCCAAATTCGAAGATTGGGAAAGCAAGTGATGATAGTGTCTTGTTTCCGACCAAACGTCAATCGAGACTCAACGGATATAATTTCCAGCTGCAAGGAGCCCAGGGGCTTTCTGATATTGCCGAAGTCTCGTCCATCAACGGGTCAATTCGGCCGCCTTTTGCGAGGCAATCGGATGGCTATGGAACTGACGATGATACCTCGTATTCCGGTAGTATTATGAGCCGTCCTAAGCCAGGTGAAGGGAACAATCTATTTGGTGGCCGGCAGAAAATATACAAGCTGGCTTCAGGGTCGGCAGGTGCAACTAGAGGTCGAGCATTGTACGATGATGATGTGAGTTTGTCCGCATTTCAGAAGCTTCGCCAGCAAGAAAAAGAGCAACAAGAACAAGAGGAACGTGAACAAGAGCTGGAGCAACAGCATGATCTGGATGACCTTGATGGGAATCAGAGTGTGCAAAGTTCTTCTCGGCCCGGTTCACCGACTCTTCCTGGATATAATCGCAAGAGGGAGACATCCTCAACAACATCCTCAGGAGGCCCTTCCAATGCTAGGATGTCCACAGCTGCAACTTCAATCACTTCCCAAAGGACCCCATCGCTGAATGGAAGTCACACCCCAATCAGCCCTAACACTACCTCTGCTCCGTCAATTGACAAATCGGCGGCCAAGGGACGTCGGTTATATGATACTGGTCTTGACCAACACCTTCATGAACAGCAACACTCGGCCATGAATAGAATAGATCACCTTGCTAGACGCAATATTGGAGCGCAAACACCTCCCAATGGCTTTGTTTCGCCCACTGAGCTTTACCAGAATCGGGACGTTTTCAATCGCCCGCAAGTTGCAGGTAAAGCGAGCATGCCAAATCTTCGAACTGCAAGCCCAACCGTGGCTGGTTCTGGCCTTGGATTAGGCCCGAAACCTAGCAACATTGACACAAAGCCCGCTCGTGCGATTGTTTCACCTCCATTGAGCCCAGGAAGAGGCGAAATTGAAGAACACCCACTTCTCAGAGTCCAACCAAACGATAGAGGAAAGGCTACTGCCCTTGGAGCTTTCCAGAAACCAGCTCAGTCATACGATGAGAACAAGTACGCTCAACGTCAGCTTCAAATGCAGCAAGGGCGAGCGACTCCTACTGAACGAAGCAGGTCACCACCTCGTGGCTTTGGTGCTCGTCAGCCCACACTAGAACTCTCTCATGAAGAATCAAGTAGGTCGAGGTCCAACTCGGCTCAGAGGCAGTTTTTGTCTCACGGACGAACTACAGAGAGCCCCTCACCCCTTGGGGATAGATTATCATCTGAGCCCGAAGTCAACGCTGCAGGAACCTTCCTAAGTTCTCCAAATGAGAGTTTGGTTGATGTGACGAGATCCGATGGCCGTGAGGATTCTGCTCGAAGCCCTCATGTCGCGCTTGAGAGGCCCCCTGAGTCCGAGCATCCAGCAAACCGCCAAAAATCCTTTGACCAGTATAATTCACGCGAAGATGGAGGTAATGGAACTGGCCAAAGCTCTTCAACATTTACGCCAGAACTGAACACTGACAATTCAAAACCGGATGAGAAAGCTCCTATTGACTCTCCCACTCTAGGCCCAACTACTGGGCTGAGTGGTATGGTTCGTCAGCATTTGAGGGCGGCAAGCAATGCCTCATCAATATACGGCAATGAATCATCTCCAGGTTTTGACTCTAAGTTCCCTCAGGATACCTCTGAGTCACTGGGTGGAAATGATTATGCCTCCGTGTCTAATACCTGGGTGGGCGAAGATTGGGATGACGAGTACTATGACGAAAAGAAGTTTTCCCTTGACAACATAGTTTCTGGTTCTACTAAAAAGGAGAACCAAAGTGAGCAGCCTGAGTGGGAGAAGGAATTGGCCAGTCACCACCAGAGGACATTCAGTTCGGATACCCAAAAGGAGCGTATTGAATTTCATAACGAACTTGCTGAACGACGGAGGAGAGTGCAAGAGAACCTAAAGAGCTTTGTGGAGAATGAGACGGCCAAGTCTGGGAGATCATCTACATCAGCTGATTGGGTGAGAGACGGTAACCTGCAACAAAAGAGTGCCACCCGGGAGGTTTTGAAACAAAAACCAAGTCTTGGGTCCCTGGGGAAACAAAAAGAATCAGGCAAAGCAATGAAGATGCTTGGCCTCGGGAATGCGACAATTACCACTGGTACCTCTCCAAATCGACAAAAATTCGATGAAAGTGGGAAGGAAGAAGATGCAGATGCGCTACAAAACAACACAAAACCAGGGATTGCTCCACCGAAAGCCTTTACACAAGCTCGACGAGATGCCCAACGTGCAAAGGAACAGGAGTCTAGATTGAGACATACCCCTGGACGCTCAGCGCTTGCTCCAGTAAATGGGCACTTACCACACGCCAATCTACAAAGTTCAGAATGGGTGAAATCAGAAAACGGATGGTCCCGTGTAAAGCCACTTGAGAATCTACAGCGAAAGGCGCCAACAACTTGGGTCGATGATGTGCCTCCATCCTTCCAACCACACACTGCCCGCTCTCCAAGTCGAGAGAGAAAACCACCACCACTAACGGGTGCGACCCGTAATAAAAATGGGGCTAATAGTTCCAGTTCACGATCGCCACCTCGCAGTATGGCGCGTGACCGGTCAGGTTCTGATAGACATCGTGAGGCTATGGGTGAATCTACTTCGAGCTTAACTTTGGGAGTCAACGATGAACACCCTGCAACCCGCCCACCTGCGAGATCTCCCATTACCCCTGGTGGCCAATTCCAACCTTCGCCAAGCTTCCCTCCTGTGAACGCACCATCAGGAAGAAGCAGAAGTAACAGCAAGTCTCCTGTTTCTGGCCATCTTGATGGGAATAGCTTGCAACCAATCAACACTGGAGCTCCAATGGACAACGACATCTCTCCTAGGCCTTCCCCAGTTGCTCCTTTTGTCCTCAATCCTACTCCGCCACAAGTACCTTCTGGAAGCACCGCTGAAGTTCGAGTACCAACAGGCCGCAAGAAGTCCGTTAACAAATATGAAATCTCCGAACCTACCCTCATATCATCCACTTTCAGAGTCTCTACTGTGAACCTCCCACCAGGGTCGTCTCTCAAAAATGGAGCCGAGGCCCCACCACCTGTTCCACCGGTGAATCCTCGTCGAAGACAAACACGCACCATGTTCGGAGCGTTTGGCAAGAAGGATGACGGGAGTTACCCTATGCCCTCTCCAAGCTTCGATGACGTGAGTACGTTCTCAGCGGACGAGGCCGAGCACCCATCTGTAGCTCGACAGAATCTACGCCATATCTCTAGCGAAGGCGCCGGCTTGAATGGTAGAGTTCACAGTGAAGCTCCTGCATCTGGAATGCCAAGCTATCCACCTCCAAACCGTAGCCCTCCACGCACGGTAGATGGCGGCATGTTTTAGACATCGGCTCTTCAGGAGATATTGATATCTAAATACTCTCATAATTCTCTTACATCTAAAGGTTATTCACATTGCATGACACGGTTATATTGTCCTTACTATATTGTACGCTATGTTTTATCATTTCGCTTTTTGCAACACTTGCCTTAAATCGAATCTTTCGGCGCCAAAAAGGGTCAGAAAATGGGACTACTTTGGGCGTTTTCTCAGAAATCAAATAACGAGCTTGGGCATTCTTTTGCATAGTTGCACGCTTCTTGGGAAATCTAGGGAGGAGAGGTCAGACGTGTGTGAATTTCCCGGCGCCGTTTATATTGGGTGTGGCTCCTTTCTCCCCCCTTTAAAACTTTCCATAATATTTCTTTTGCGACAGCATGGTTTGCACTGTTTTGAACTGTCTAGCTTGGAGGATGACAGCCCAGGCCGGAACTGCGATTGTCAAGCCTTTGCGAGAAGTGATTTTCTTGTAATTATTCTTATAGCGCTTTTTATTTTACCTGAAGGGGATGAGCTGGAGCTGGGACCGAGAGGATATGAGAACACGGACACAATATACCTTAGCTGATCAGATTACTGAGTTAGAGGCGTTGCAATGTATTTATAAGATACCTGGAACACAGAACTCTAAATATTCTAATTCTTGGAGTAATATTAGTACACAGTGTGAGTCTCAAGGGCTGGAATTTGAGTGTGGTTAGTTTATAGTACACGCCTACTTCGTAGGTGGGGAGGACAGCAAGCTCTCAGCCTTGCCCAGCGTTTCGGTCCGGGGTGGTCAACCACTAGCGGACCACAGCACAAAGCGGTAAGTTGGCATCTCCCACGATTTCGACAACTTGTTGGAGTTCTCGAGAGAGCATCTCAATTCACCATCCCAACACGTCAAAAATGACCAGGATAGGCAAAGTCCTGCTGTTAACAGCAGCTACCTCCGTGCTGGCTGCGGAGTCTCCTAGACCTAGAGGAGTTAGTCCAGAATGTAAGCTATTCCCAAGTACACAAAGAAAGCTCGAATTATTTTGGGCTTGCTTCCAAGCTGCCCAACGGGATGATGCAATTACACTTTAATTAGCACAAAATAGCTTTTATTTTTCCTGGGAAAAAAGGAAGAATCTACATCCAGTTAGAGAGAAGTAGTATCTCACTAACACGTTTATTCTGGAAATCTAGTTGCCAAATTCTATAAAGATAAGGATACATTTACTTGTATCTCCCACCCCAATATAAAGATACCCTTCCCCCGCGTCAATGACGACTACTGCGACTGTCCAGACGGCTCTGACGAGCCCGGCACCTCCGCGTGCACATTCCTCATGGTTTATCCTTCGCTCTGGCTGCACCAGGTTGCGGGGCTAGACAACGTATCCGGACCGCAGGCCTTTGCCCTGCCCGGATTCTACTGCAAGAACAAGGGCCATCGTCCGGAATACCTGAGCTTCTCATATGTCAACGATGGAGTTTGCGATTACGAGATCTGCTGCGACGGAAGTGATGAGTGGCAGGGTGCAGGAGGGGTCAAGTGCGAGGATCGATGCAAGGAGATTGGGAAGGAGTGGAGGAAGCTTGATGAGGAGCGGCAGAAGAGCTTGAGGACTGCGTTGAAGAAGAAAGACGAGCTTCTTTCTGAGGCTAAGAAGGCACGGGATGATATCGCTGAGGAACTCAAGACGTTGGGGAATGAGATTGTGGCGCAGGAGCAGAAGGCCAAGGAGTTGAAGGAGAAGTTTGAGGAGGTTAAGAGACGAGAGCGTGGGAAGGTGGTTGGTAGCACTGGTGGCAAGGCGAGTCGGACGACTGTGCTAGCTGGACTCGCGAAGCAGAGAGTCGAGGAGCTGAGAAATGCTCTGACGAATACTATCGCGACGCGGAATGCATTGAAGCAGAGGGTCGCTGAGCTGGAGGGTATCTTGGCAACATTTAAGGAGGAGTATAATCCCAACTTCAACGACGAGGGTGTCAAGAGGGCTGTGAAAGCTTGGGAAGACTATGCTGCTAATAAGGATGACACCGACAACTCTGCCGTCGAGAGGGATTACGATGAGATTGCCAAGCCTGATACTGAACAGGAAGGTATCAACTGGGTGGAGTGGGAGACTGAGGAAGAGAGTGATGTCGAGGCTAGTAAGTAACCACATCCCTACATTTCGATGTTGGAATATGCACTTACCAGATACAACCCAGTTTATGCATTCGAGGAGTACCTTCCTAAATCTGTGCGCGCCTGGATCCAGGACAAGCTCTACGATCTTCGCAACATCCTTGTTGAGAACGGTCTTCTGGCCGATAACTCGAAAGCCTCAGGGTCAGAGTCCAAGGCTGTAACCGATGCCCGCACCGACTGGGAGACTGCCGATCAAGATGTGAAAAACAAAGAAAACAGGGTTCGCGAACTCAAGGACGATCTCGAAAAAGATTACGGCCCAGATGGTATCTTCCGTGCTCTGAAAGGCAAGTGCGTATCAAAGGACCAGGGCGAGTATACTTACGAACTGTGCTGGATGGATCGCACTACCCAGAAGAGCAAGAAGGGCGGTGGCAACACCGGCATGGGAAGCTTTACTCGATTTGACTGGATGTTTGTTGAAGAAGACGTCACGGCTGATGGGAAGGGTTTGGGCACGGGAGACCGCATTGTGCTTATGTTCGAAAATGGTCAGCATTGCTGGAATGGCCCGAACCGGCAGACAACGGTTGTGCTAGGTTGCGCAGAGGAGGATGAAATCTGGAAGGTTGTGGAGCAAGAGAAGTGCTTGTACAGGATGGATGTTGGGACCCCGGCTGTTTGCGAGAAGAGGCCGCCTGCAGCACCGCAGGGTGGGGCTGCAAAGGATGAGTTGTAGAAGGTTGAATGTTTGGGGTGTGGAGGAGGGAGGGGCTTATGATTACACGATATATCAATGTATTAAAAGACACGGAGTCCAAAAAAGGGTAGAGCACCTTTGCACGATAGCTTCATGAGGAGATGGGTCCTGAGTGCGGTTCTAGGATTACATCATAGATGTTCAATCATATTATTTTCGATATGCGCCCCTGGATGTAGTCGTAACTACGAGATGCAAAAAGTAACCATACATCGTTTCATCGTGATTCATAAACCCTAAGCGCTCCAAAAAAAGACCTTATGCCGGAGGCATTAATAGCCTAACAATTGTTCTTACAGCCCCGAGGGGTCCCTTTTCCTTGACTAGTCTATCAAAGGTCTCCGGTATTTTTGCTAGACTGTCTCTCTCGTCCATTTCCTGCCCTGTTTGGAGAATGTTAGTTATCGTTATACTCCTCTCATCTTCTCTTTTTTCTTTGCTAGTGCTGGGTTGAAGGAATGCAGGGTCATTCTTGCGAGAGAGGAAGAGACTTACAACTCCTTGGGAACCGTGTAGCGGCCGAGACGGAATTCTCGACCTCGCCGGTCCAGTCAAACCCAACCTTCCACTCTACCCTCAGCTCAACGCCTTCACCTTCAATCTCCATGGCAGTACGGCCCATATGAGGGAGTAGTTGCCGCTTTGTCCATTTGAGCTTCTTGTTAGGATTACTTCCATCGTTATTGGTGTCATCGTCTTCCACCCCCCCAGCTGCATCCTCTCCTTCTACCATAACGGCTACAGGTCGTTTTCGCTTCTTTCGATTACTCTGCTGATATCGCTCATAACTTGATCTTCTGGCCTCGGGACTGCCAAATTCACTTTCAACAGCACACCAGAACCTTGCTCTCAGGAGGGCGGTTTCAAACCACCGAGCCATGGCCCAGCATATTACTCCTATATCTCTTCCCAAGGCGCCTTGATCACTGGCTTTCTGCCGTATGAAGGGGCCTAATTCATGTTCTGCGGCGGGGTCTAACTTTTCGATATCGATGGATACAATGGAGAGGGATTTGGGGTTGACGGTCATTGAAAGGCGAGATGAGAATAATCCAGAAGGGGACCTTGCGGTTATGAGGTGTTTTTGAAGGACAATTGCTTGGTTGGGGGATAATGATGATGGATCTCCCGAATCTAGTGGTGGGGTGGGAGGTAATAGGATGATGTTGGAGGAGAACTTCAGTGGGCTGAAGAGTGATAGATGACCTAAGGGGTCTTCCACAGCTACAGGTCTATGAGACGGAGGTTGAATTGGGACGGGTGTAGTCTCAATAGGTGGCTTTTTGGGGCGTGTAGAGAAGGGTAAGAATGAGCGGATTGACTGGAAGGCACTTATAGGTTTTGCTTCTGGTTCGGGAGGGGATTCCGGCTCGGTTGCCCTGACCAGGAGGTCGAGCAATTCCTCTGTGTTGGATGCAGCAGTGGGCTCCACTTGGCCGGATTCGTATTGTTGACGGAGTCGTTCAGTCTCCTTAGTCGCTAGAGCTACATCTCGCCGTAACTGTTTAAGCTCCTCTCGCAGGTCATCTCTAATCTTCCTCTTCGCTACGTGAGGATCATCTGGGACAGCAAATCGGGCTGATCTTCGAGCCTTGGAGCGCTTTCGTGGATCTACATTTTCCTTCTGATTCCCTAGAGTATGCGAGACTTCTTTCGGAGCAAGAACTGGAGCTGGAGCTGATTTTAAAGGAGAAGCCTTGAACGGTTCGGCTCGCTCTTTATTTTTCCTTGCCCTTTTGCCCGGCGTATGGTGTATGCCTGTCGGTGTGGATCTGGCTATAGGGTCGAGTATGCCACGTTGAGAGGGAGTAGGTGGTAGCTGAGGCTCAGTTGGGGATCGTGGTCGTGGTCGTTGTGTTCGTGGTTGCGGTTCCGGCCGTGACTGAACCGCATTCGTCGTTGTAGACGTAGTGTGTTGTAATGTTTCTGCTCGCTCGCTCATGGTCGGTGTAGTAGAAGGAGGAGCCGCTGCTGGAGAGACAAAAAGTTGGCCATCTTGTCTTGTGTTGTTGGGCTCCACTACTTGAGCTTGTGATATCACTGGAGATCTCCTCAGTCCACCTCTCTTGAATGGATTAATATTCTCCTTGAAAGGGGACTTGTCATGATTTTCCGCATCTGATGCTTCTGGGGCCTCGTCCATCGTATTTATCTTTGGTGTTCTCTTCCCCGGGGACAGAGATGGTCTCCTTGGTCCAGCGGATATATTACCTCCTTCCGACCGTGACTGCCTGCGCGCTGGGAATTGAGATGTCTCCGTTAAAGCTGTATCGATATCATTATTGACTTCTGAAGCCGATTCAGAAGTAGTGGGTTGTCGACCCCTATTTTCATCACCATATAGACCTGCTGGCACGGAGTTCTCCACGTACCCCGATCTCTCGGTAGCCTTCCTTGGTGAAGTCGCTCGGTTCAACAATTGGGGATTATGTCTTGCCAGACTTGCTCTCGTGGGTGAAGCAAAGGATGGTCTCGCAGAGAAGGTTCGTGCGCCATCCTGACGAAGGGCAGAATTGCGAGTTGGTGTCGTCGGCGCGTCTACTGGGACTGATGTGGTAGGCGATGTCTTGCGCCGTTTGCTAGGAGATTCTGCCATTGATTAATACTGTTTCCTCAATAACTCCATGGCCTTCGAGATCACATATAGAGGTCTTCTGGGTGTTTGGAGGTTGTTATGGAGACGAGTCGTTTGAAGACGCGGGGAGGATGATACTTTTGGAGAGATTCGCGTATTGACTCTTGGGACGACGCGACTTGGGTGGGCATCATCTTTACCGATGTCTCTCCCTCACCATAGTGTATGCAGACATGGGGGTTCTGGAACAACGAATAGTAAATTCACATTTTACATATAACAGCTCTAAGTATAATATATCACATAAATATAAAAAAAAGTATAAAATAAAAAGGCATTTTAACTCGACCATCTTCCCGAGTTTTCTCCCATCCGGGGTGGCCGTTGACGTACTCCCGTACCTGAACAGTCACAAGCTGCAGCCACTTTGATTGGGCGAGAGGACCCTTCAATGACGTCCGAGGCACAACCGGCATCGCTTCAAAACATCTCGGGATCTCAAAGGCAATTTTCTACTCAAAAGAAAAGAAACCCATTGCCCAGCGCCGTTTTCAAATCCTCATGATCTCGCGATAGCATAACTTGTGGAACAAAAGCCAGAAATGAGTGCTTCTCTACTCGAGACAGAGTCCCGGCATCTCTGCATTCTCTGCAGGAGATTGAAATTATCAGCTACGGTCCGCCACCCAATCCCAAAGACAAGGCTACAAAGCCGATATGCCTCTACCAAGTCTCAGGTCTCACAGCAGCAAGCCCACCCGCTCGGCGATTATTATGCTGCAATTCTCTCCCAACCACTCTCAAAACCAACATCCACCAAGCCGCCCGCCAGTAGCTCCAACTCCCCCTCCCCCGCAGTAACTACTTTTGCAACTACGACCAGTTCCACCCCTCCTACGGCACCAGAAGGGCCTAGCATCCTCTTTTCTTCCCGTCTCTCCTCCCCTTTGGAACGGCGCTCCGAGATTCTGAAGAAATCGACTATGATAGCTGGTGTTCTGGTTCCTCCGCGACCAGATGAGCCCGATAATTGCTGTATGTCTGGCTGTGTGAACTGCGTATGGGATCGGTACAGAGATGAGATGGAGGAATGGGCAGCTGCACGTAAAGAAGCTGATCGAGCGCTTCAGCGAGAAACTCGTGCGGCGTCCGAGCGTAGAAAACGGAAGGGGAAGGTCGTGGGCAGTGGGTTAATGCTCGGGGAGGGTGAGAAGGGTGCGCAGCATACTATGACTAGTATGGATGATGATGGAGGAGGGAGTGAGACTAATTGGAGTGCGGAGAGAGCAGAGGATGAATTGTTTGCGGGAGTGCCAGTAGGGATTAGAGAGTTTATGAAGACTGAGAAGAGGTTGAGGGAGAAGCATATGCGGGAGAGAGGGGTCTTAGAGCATGCTGGGGCTCCCACATCTACGCCGGCTCATGTATAAGCAGGATTTATGATGAGGTAAAAATTAGATTCTGAACATAACTAGAATATAGAATTTTTAATCATGATACAAATAGTGTTAAGCCCTAAAGATACAATTAAAATCCGAATAAATAACCTGAATGCGATTATGCTTTACTCCAGTCCCATGCGAGCGTCATCACCAATGCCCCAGTCGACTTCTTTTGCCGTGTGTGGTCGATCATCATCAGAAGAAAGGGTAAGAGTGCTTCTTCTGCTTCTGCCTGTTCTCAATGAACCTGATTTGAAACTCCTTATGCTACTACTACCGTTATCACTTTTCCAGCTGGATGAGTATTCGGGTGGCGGCTCTTCCGGTATCGTCTGGGGAGGTGCTGGTATCTTCATCGCTGCTGAGCCGGTACTGATATTACTCTCTGGTGGTGTTGGGGTTTGAGGAGGCGTAATTTCAGTGCTGGGCGTTACCTCGACTAGTTCTGCATCTCGGTACCACTTCCTTCGCCGGGTATATCGTCCCCAGCCATCTTGACCTCTACGACCATTTTGCCACTATCTTTGTTAGGAACTGTTGGAGATCTTGGATTTGGTATATCTCACCTTATTGTCATAATAAATCCAGCCGCTTCCGCCGTTGGCAGAGCCATCCGTCTTTGCCTTAGGACCCCCTTCGTCATATTCACCAGCACCTTCAACTAGCCACTGGCTGCCTTCAACCCAACGCCATCGTGCTCCCCCACCTTCTACGTCTGGTAGCTCAAAATTATCTTTCGAAGGAGCTGGGTTTAATTGTTCATCTGTCCAAGCGGACCTCTCATATGCAAGCAGATTTGTCGTCCAGCCCAAGCCAATCCATCTTCGTTGATTCTCGTAGAGGATAAATGTGAAACGCACTCCAGGAGTATCTGGCCGCCTTTTAGAGCCGATAGAAGTTGCCGTCGGGGTCTTTTCGGGGTCTTCTGATGCTTTACGCGAAAGACTCGGCCTGTTACCATTAATTCCTGTCTGCGATGGAGTGAGATTATCCATGAAATGAAGGCCTGTCATGAAAGCGCAGAATCTACGTATAGTGGAAGATCGCCACATTATTGTTCTTGACACTTTCATTGCACGAGAATGCCATGTTAGGAACAGCGTTCCTGCGACGAGAATAATGCGCCTAGTGGTAATGATGCGTATTGGTTCCAGCGTCAAGATAACCCAAAGAGGGGTTATAAGTAGGATTCGGATTAAAAGGGTTGTAAGGGCAGGTCTCGTTGTTGCGGACGTCGCGGTCCTTTGCGTCGAGAGGAAGTCGGTAAGTTCAAGGAGAGGATCGAGAAGCACGTTACATCTCGAAGTAAAGACCTTTAGCGTATCAACAATCTCATCTAGAGTTTTCTGGTGCTTTGTATTTGTCGCCTCGGAGTTGGCCTTCTTATGTTTCTTGTTCTGTTTCTCTCCCGTTAAACTGGTCGATGACAGCGGCGAATATCTCCTAGAGTACATGCCCAGAATTAGGGTCATGACAATGACGATCGGTCCAGCCCATCTCATAATCGCATCTCCGTATAAAACTACCGCCCAGAATCCAGACACTAGGAGGAAGCTTTCCCAAGGATCGTTGGTTGTCCATGTCAAGAGGCCAACGATGTGGTTGAGTGGTAGAAGGAAAGGGTGCGAGTAAGCCAGAGCACGCGTGACCTGCGGCGGAGTAGCAAGTAGCAACGGGGACTTTTGATGGACAAGAATCGTGGAGCGCTTCTTATTCACCGAGGAGGCATTTGAAAGCGTTACCGGGGAGAAGGCTGCGATGGTTGGGGGATTCGGATCAGTGACGACAGATCCGCCATCGTCATCGTGGTTGGATCTTGGAGTAGCAGACATATGATCTAGCCAAGGAATATCCTGAAAGTGAATATCAGCACGACATATCTCAGAGTTTTGGGAGTTGTCGATGGCCGGTGGTTCGGTCTAAAGCTCGATCACATACAAAAGCAGCCATAGGTAATACGCTCCAACGTCATTCTGTGCCCAAGGCAGGCGAACAAGGCTTGCGACGGCGTCGTCCGGGGTGATCTCACAACAGCCTTGCCAAACCGTGCGCGCATGAGGGTCGAGGAGCCAGCAACAGGAGTTTCTGAGATCGCGCAGGGAGATTGCAGTGTCAGAAAGCTCCAGCAGCAAAGATTCAGCTCATAATCGGGGTCGCACATGACATAAGTCTGCTGTTTGCCGGTACAATTCTGACTGAGGAGACTCCCTCGGCGCTGGCTGGCTGGGTGCTGCAATCACATGTCTCTTGCCTAGATACGGCCCGGCTGATTCTTGAGGTTCCCCATTCTCCAACTTGTGACTAGCTGGCTTAGTCTCTTCTCAGCCTGGAGACCCGGTTTCCACATCCGTCACCATGTCGGATGGCGGAGGTGGATGGAAGTTGTAAGGTTTGTTGGCAATTCGAATACGTTTTTCGAATTGTCGGTGCCAAATAAATGGGGGAGTCGAGTATTTGTTGTTCACCGTAGCAGATACGGTGTCCATTGCAGCTCTAGCTCAAATTCACGCAAGAGTGGAGCCGCAATGCTGGGGTTTCTACGAGTGAATTGAATTCACGGGAAAGGACTATAACTTATGTATGTGGTAATATTATTCTCCATGCTCTTTCGTAGCAAAAGGCTTTGTTTCCTATCTTTTTTTTTTGTCAAGACGAATTATCTATTTATCTGAAGGGTAGTGATGAGCCGGGCTTGTCCAACTAGACATTCTGTTGTGTGGGCAAATCTCCCTGCTTTCACAAGTATCCTTACAAAAACATAGCCAAAAAGTCCTCATCATTGTCCCTTTGTTTTCTTGACCTAGATGTTACTAGAATATAATTTAAACATCATAGACTCTGAGTGTCTGGTGGTCTCATTGCAATGCAATGCCAAGAAATGTACGGTGTTTTCCTATGGGCACCACATTGCCAGTTTCAAGAAGCCGGATCAATAAAAGCACACCACTCGTGCCCTGAGACCGCTTGCCAAGAAGGGAAAGTCCCCACCCGCTGAAATCATCATACGCTACGGCGGTCTCGAGTCCCGCTAGATTCGATCGCGTACCTGCCCAAATTTTCTCCCAACTTCAACACAATCTTCGTACGTCGCAACAACGCGACTAGCAAGAAGATGTCGAGATTACCACCTCCTCCAGGCCTCCCTGCACGGCCTCCACTGCCCAGAAATTATGGCCGTGGTGATTCTTATCGACCTGGACAGCAGGAAAGTTATGGATCCCGCGATCGTAACAGCGGTACCATGTATCCACCTCCGCCGAGTCCATATGGCTATGCACCTGGCACCGGCCCTCCACGAGACTCCCAGACATCGGACTCGTATCGTCCAAGGCCCCGAGAGTCTGAATTCTCATTCCGCTATGACGCGCCTCCATCTCTCGACATGCGAAAGCTAGATAGCTATCGACCTCGCTCCCGATCACGCTCCCCACCCCGGAAGAGACATACCAATGCCTCACAAAACCGGCGCGGTGGTAACCAGCGCCTCCGCAATGGCAACGCCAATAACCGTCGCTATGGTCCAAGAACAGCCTCAGATCGAGAGTTTCTGAAGGGTAATCGTGAACCAACTCCAGAGAGAATGCCTGGCATGGAAGAAGGTGAAGATGAGGTTGTTCGATTCAAGGCAATTGATGAGATGTCGGACAGTGAAGAAGAGGACATGGATATCTCCGGAGATGAAAATGATGAGCCAGATGGAGAACCCAAGAGAAAACAGGCTCGTTCAGAAATTCGTCCCTCAGACGGTGATAATGTTCCTCGATGGTCCAATCCTGATCCATATACCGCCCTGCCACCTCCTGACGAATCTCAGCGAAAGAAGAAGGATGTCGTGAAGCTAATTCGTAAGGCGCGTGTCTCCACAGAGCGTTCCGCTAAGCCTGCTCTTGAGACTGACGATTTCATATCGTTCGACTTTGGTGAAGAGGAAGAAGAGGATGAGTCGGAGGAAGAGGATGGTCAGCCACCTCCAGTAGTGGTACCAGGAGCGCCAACTGGCCCTCGATTCAGTCATCGTGCAAGCCTGTACGGACAGCAGACCCCATCATCCGCAAGTGCATCAACTGCTCCAACCGCACCGAAGGCTCTTGTGGAGATGTCACTTGATGGGCAGTCTCGTAAGGGCAACGAACTTGATAATGTTCCACGCGATCATAGGGATGGAGCTCAAGCACGTGGTATTGATTCTGCCCCAGATCCTGCTCTAGGCAGTCGAAAGCGAACTTTTGATGATAGGATCAAGGAACCACCTCTAACCGTGCTACGGAAAGGAAGACCGCCGGTTGCAGCCGGCTCTATCCTCAAAGAATGGATAGCACTCCCCGGCACTGTAGATACCCCCTGGATTAATATTGATCATTCACAAACCGCAAATATGGGTGTCTGGCTACATAAAGAGATCATGGATTTCTACCATTATGTCAAGCCTCGCGGGTTCGAGGAAACTGTTCGAGCCAAACTGATTCAGGAGTTGCAGGTGAAGATCAAAGATTGGATGGGTAATGCTGATATCCTTCCTTTTGGCTCATATCCTGCCGGCCTTTACCTACCCACTTCTGATATGGACCTGGTATGCGTCTCGCAAAACTATATGGACGGTAGGCCTCCGCTGCTTGGACTGAGCCTCAAAGGTTTGAGGCAATTTGAGAGATACCTTTTGCAAAATCGCCTTGCTATTGTAGGGTCCACGGAAGTTATCAGTAAAGCCAAGGTTCCTCTAGTCAAATATATTGACAAGGTTACCGGACTCAAAGTGGACGTCTCCTTCGAGAATGATACTGGTTTGATCGCCAATAATACGTTTAAAGAATGGAAGATCCAGTTTCCTGCTATGCCGATTCTTGTTACCTTAATTAAGCATATACTAGCAATGAGAGGTCTCAATGAGCCTGCCAATGGAGGAATTGGTGGATTCTCTGTGACTTGCCTCGTTGTGAGTCTCCTGCAACACATGCCCCAGGTTCAAAGTGGAAACATGATTCCTGAACATCATCTCGGTGAGATCCTTATGGAATTTCTCGACTTATATGGCAACCATTTCAATTTTACAACAACTGCTATTGAGTTGAGGCCGCCTCGCTATGTAACAAAGGTACTACCCGCCTCCTTCTCTTGACCCGTCGTTTTTACTGACTCGATCCCTAGATAATCGACAATGGTATTTATAAAGCGGGGAATATTGAGAGGATATCTATTATCGACCCAAATAATCCTTTAAATGATATATCTGGAGGCTCATCCAATACCGCGAGAATCCGAAAGTGCTTTTCTGATGCTTTTAGAGCGCTGCAAAAGACAATGGCTGCCTTGCAATTCTCTAACGATCGTAAGAATGCAAGTATTCTGCGCTGCATTCTCGGCGGAAACTATGAATCTTTCCGACTCCAACGTGAACATCTCGCTCATGTTCATGAGCAACTTTACGGCCCGCTCACGGAGGATATATGATGGATTAATATGGTGATTACGAACAAAAATGTTTTGAGTTTATCAGCGTTTCCATGTTGAAGAGGCATTCTCGATGATTACATAAGTAAACGGTTACATATGGGAGTGGGAGGCGTATGGAAAGATAGAAGGCGTCGAGTGTTAATGATTCGATACCCAATGGAGTGGCATCTAGCAGCAGGGAATTCGATTTCCCGTCCTGTACTTTATAGCCTGGCAGACCCTTTTCTCTTTGCTTTATTTACGGTTTAAAGAGACCCCTTATCTCTTTTTGCCTTTTGCTCTTGTTCCCTTGTTAGAAATTAGCTGGCTGACAGTCGTTTAGTGATCGATTCTAGCATGACTCTCAACTGCCATCGACATATTTGTTTTTATTCATGACAGACGAGATGAATTCGATCACTTTACGAGAGTCTTGGCCTCTAGCAAAAACAATTCAGAATTTCCAGAAGATAGTCTATTATATTTGATGTCTTGAACCTCATTTAATGAACAGCAAAGCACACTATCTCGTTTTTGGGCATTGCTTTTGATTTCGCTCCCCTCACTTACTGTCCATAGAAACATGCTGCGGCTAATTATCACAGATTCTAACTATAGGTTACAAACAGATGCTAGCAGAGGCATAGATACAGCTTTCCGGTGTTTAGGGGAGAGTGGGAAATATATATGTGTGCTCTTCGACAGAAGCTTCCATCCAGAGGTCTTTGCACATCATTTTTATCTTTCCAATCTCCTTACGATCCCTCCTTTCTCACTATGGTGGGCGCTTTATAGTGCTGCTATGGAGAGGATGACTTGCTTTCCACCAGTTCCCTTTGCCGGGTTGTTAGCCGTCTACATACCAAGAAACTCCAACAATGGATATCTCAACAATATTGGTGATTGTACATTAGAGATAGGGTTTTATCAAGCACAGTGGGTAGAATTTAGTTGAAAAAGTTACTTCATTAATTCATCATGTAAAAAGGATCGCTTTATGGTATATCTCTTAACACAGAAAAACCCGATACAGCTAAGAAACAAAACGCTGAAGGCAGCGATTGTAGAAGAAAAAGGATGATGCTGCGCCGTAAACGCCCTATACTGGCTTTTATTATCCTTAAGAGTCGGTTCAAAAGCCCCCTAGTTTATCCAGCCTCCTGACAAACTCAAAAAGTAGGAAGCAGGAATGTAGAAGAGAGTGGATTTCCCCAGATTAGTACGTAACGATGTGACTGAAATGGCCGGGGACCTTCATGCGGCACTTCTCGCAATCACTCCTGTAGCCCATACTGAAACCCCGCTTTGGGCCAGTTCCGTCCCTATTCGCTTCAGGGACGAGGCCGGTCCAGTTCCTGAGGGTGTGCTTGGATCTCACGTGGCCCTTCTTGGTCGGCGTCGTGAGCGACATCAAGGAGTCCTGGTTCTGGTAAGGGTCTAGATTTTCATCTTGGGGCCGGGACTGGGGCGGAGTGATGGAGAGGGGGATGGGTTGCTCAGCAAAGCCAGGTGGTCGTGTGAGAGGGCTGATTGGCATGTCGCTATCCGTCTCGACTTCCATCTGCATATCTTCGATTCCTTCTACGATCACACTTGGACTCGGCAGGCCTTCGCTAATAGGAGATGGCAATCTTCGTCGTCGTCGCATTATACCACTGTCTCCGTCGTCATCTGCTCTGAAGAGACCTTCGATACGAAAAGCAGGTGCTTTTCCTGTTCCAAGACGTGCGAATGGCCCGAAAGAGCTGTGTATTGGCGTTGGTATGCGTGATGAGGTATTATTTGCAGGATCATTCTGATATGGAGCTGGCGAGAGATGCATCACGTCTCCTGTCGGGGACATGGCCATGTCGGAGTCATCTGAAAGCATTGCAGTATCCGACATTGACATCTGCGAAGAGAGATAGGACTGCTGGCTATTCTGCACAGGCGTACCTACTACCGAGTAGGACCATGGTGAGAAGTAGGATCGCGGCTCAGTGCTATCCAGTATATCTTCGGAATCAGAGTCGGCGGGTGTAATTGTAGGTGGCGCTGGGCATGGATTTCCATTCGGGTCAAACCGTCGTTCTTGGATTGGTGAGGCTGGACGATTGAGTTGCCGATGTGGAAGTGACGCTATATGGCGTTTCTGCAGCTGCGCGTTAGATCGCTATCCCAGGGCCCGAGACACGCAGAGAAAAGCAAACTTACAAATCGGTGGGCGCTGAATCCTGAAGAGTCGCATTCGTCTTGGTAGTCGTCATCCTCCCGTAGCCGTTTCCTGGATGGTTCAAGGACTGTAAACATTATATTTCCGAGGTGGAGAGGTCGTGGGTGGCAGCAGGAGGATGCAAAGCCTTGTTGTCGTGAAATTGTTTAAAGAAGTTCAACACAAGAAAGAAGGGTCCTTCGGGATGGTGGGGTCCATATAACAGCGGTTAATTCTTTCATTACTTCGGCAGATCCAAATTCGCACCGATGCTTCGTGCGGAAAGTTGTGCGAAAGAACTGGTGGTTTCAGACGTGCTTCATGTCCTGAGCTGTGCTAAGTTTAAATCGGCCGTGGAAGGTCGTGGAGGTCGAGGCTGCCGTGTGGTGCCTGGATGTTGATGAAGACACTCCCAGGAAGTTGATGCGGAAGCAGCCCCCTTGTCAGCCTCGTTGGCCATAGCGCGTTTCTTAGCTGCCGACGTGCCGCTGGAGCGCTGTTATCGATAACCAGCACCCCCGCCATCTCAATCCGCCCACTGAGCGGTGCCGGATTAGCCATCGTTTACAGGGAGAGCGCAATTGCTACAACGCTACAACGCCCAATGCTAGAAGAATACAGTACCAATACTTCCACTACTGTGCTAGCGCATTTGCCTATTAAAAATTCAGTTACATGTTTCATAGTAAAGAGGGATCCCTTGCGACATTGGAAAGCGGTTCTCTCTCTGCTATCGTCGAACGAATGAGGGGTAGTAAGGAAGCTGCAATTGCGGCAAGTCAAATGCACATCAGCTTAGCAAGAATCATTCCAGGGTGGAAAAGTTTATCTGTCTACTTCTAGAAGAGTGTAATATAATTTCTGCAACTATGTATGTACGTAGAAAATTCATAATTAGCCTCTTTATGCAGCGAGGCTGCTAAGAAACACAGTAAGAGCCGAACTAGCTCCGTGGCGCCACGTGAATCAGTGGTTCGCAGCAAATTTCTTTCCCCACCACGTTGCACAAATTACTTCGCGCTCGCATATTGATTATCCATAATCTCACTGACTCATTCCAAATCCCTCCTTCCTGTCTGCGCAATCATACAGCATCTCAATTGATTTCCTTCCTCCGTCCTAATTGTTCCTTTTACTCAATCTACCTCCTCCACAACTACATATCACAATGCCTGGCCTACATATCCAAGCAGATATCACAGATGATACCCGAAGTTTGTAACCCCCGCTATCTCCCACAGCTTCACTTGAAAGCTTTTCGAGCTGCCAATGCTGACCTCTGTCTCCAGTCCTGGGCCAAGATCCCTTGATTCCACCCCAGTTACTCATCTCAGAGATCCCCATCACCGAATCCTCCAAAGAGACCGTTCTCAAGGGCCGAAAAGATGCCATCGAAATCATCATGGGCCGATCGGACCGTCTCCTCGTCGTCTGCGGCCCTTGCTCCCTCCACGACCCAGCAATGGCTTTAGAGTACGCTTCAAGACTGAAGCAGCTCTCCGAGAAGCTCTCGGACGATCTCTGCATTATTATGCGTGCCTACCTCGAGAAGCCGCGAACAACAGTCGGCTGGAAAGGCCTGATCAACGACCCTGATATTGACGAATCTTTCAAGATCAACAAAGGTCTCCGAATTAGCCGTCAGCTTTTCTGCGATCTAACCAGCAGTGGTGTGCCGATTGCTACAGAAATGCTCGATACTATCTCTCCTCAGTTCCTTGCCGACTTAATCTCACTCGGTGCCATCGGCGCAAGAACCACTGAGTCACAGCTTCACCGAGAACTTGCATCCGGTCTCTCCTTCCCAGTCGGCTTCAAGAATGGTACGGATGGTAGTTTGACTGTCGCAATTGACGCGATTGGCGCTGCAGCTGCTAAGCACAGCTTCATGGGTGTTACGAAACAGGGTCTTGCTGCTATTACCAGGACAAGTGGTAACGAGCACGGATTCGTGATCTTGAGAGGTGGTACCAAGGGAACTAATTACGATGCCGAGAGTGTCAAGGCTGTGAAGGAGACTTTGGACAAGAAGGGCCAGAAGCAAGCCATCATGATCGACTGCTCTCATGGTGAGTCACATCCTATTGATTATCATATCTTAGAATTACTACTAACACGTGATCTTACTTAGGAAACTCTAACAAAGACCATCGTAACCAGCCCAAAGTCGCAAAAGTTATTGGTGAACAACTCCGTGCCGGCGAGAAATCCATCATCGGAGTTATGATTGAGTCCAATATTAACGAAGGGAACCAGAAGGTCCCGCCTGAGGGCCCATCTGGCCTTAAGAAGGGTGTTAGCATAACTGACGCTTGCATCAACTGGGAGAATACAGTCGAGGTTTTAGAAGGTCTGGCTGAAGCTGTCAGGGAGAGACGCAAACACGCCTCAAATGGAAGCAACTAACCACATTTTGGTACATATTATTTTACTTTTCAATTGTTCGAGCGTATTTGAGATTCAGGCATTAAAGGCGTTTGGGAAAGCTATACTTCATTCAACATTTGAAGTACTACATGGTCCTAAGGAAGAGGATAGTCAAAAAGATATACTCTGGTTTCGCATCTCTCCTCTTTTCATCTTGCTTGATTCTCATCTTGTTTATCATTTTGCGGTAGATACGTATTCCAACTAGAGAATAGAGCATACCGAGTAACAAGAAAATAAGAGAATACATAAATTATACGACTTAACCAGTTTTGACGAATCTTATTAGCACTTCATAATGTTTCATGCTCCCGTATCGAAAAATATCTCCATAATTCATTTATTTGTAAGGAATCAAAGAGTTACATTTCGTATAAATCCAAGATCAAACTTTGGTAGTTTCTCTTTCTCTTTCTGTCTCTTCGAAAGTAAATCTTTTGATTCATCATTCTCTTCGTCTTGTTCATGCGCTCTATAGATGGGAGAAAGAAAGGAAAACCGCAAACTTGTAATACCCTCAAAATGCCAATCCCACCAAATCCAACTGTGATTTGCTTTTCACATGTATCTCATCAGACTTGCAAATCCCCCTCCATATACTGAATCCTGAAGCACCCTCCGCACTACCGCCGTCATATATCCGTCTGAAGGAGAGACTAAAAAAAAGAATTCGACGGAAACATAAATAAGCCCCGATCGAAGGAGAGCCAACTCGAGGAAAAAGTACACTTTCGACCAATCCAAAACAGATAAAACGATTTCAGAAGTGCCTGCCTCCCTCCCTGTACGCCAGACGTTCCAGATCATCCAGTAAAGTGGTGTGTTTGTAGAAAAGGATGCTCGTAAACCTCAAGTCTTTCCATACCCATAGTAAGCCCAAATACCCTTGCCCGATGGGTGAGACATAATTTTGAAATGTAAGAGGAAAAAAAGTAGAAAAGAAAATGCTATATAAACAAGGGAATGGTTTCCAAAAAGTTTCATGGTGTGTGCGTTCACGTAAATTCCCGGCCGTGTCAAGACGTTCAATCCATGGAGGAATAGGTGCTACGCTGTTATCACTGGGTAATTTCCACACCTCCTGATTCACCCCACCCAGCTCCAATTTGCTTGCTATTTTCATCCGCACTTGACAAAGGAACAGGCGTCACCGGTGTAATCATAACCTCCGGCGTGGATATTTGTGGCTGTAATAACGTGACGGGTCTGTTTGGAGGGCCATTTCCAGTATTTTTATCTGTAACTAATCCATCGGATTGCCCGGGCTTTAAAGTAGCAATACTAGTTATGCTTTGTTCCAGATTTCCCACACCTTCATGAGGTGGTGTAGAGCTACTCGCCATATCATCAGATAGGGGACCTCCATTCAGGTGCTCAATATGTTTGGCCATATCCTTGTCTTCTTCAACGCCGATCATAGCTGCTAAGCTGCGGAAGTTGAACATCGATTCGGTACCCTCGTCATTCCCAGGCTGCTTTCCACTATTTGGCAGATCTCCACTCGATCCCTGATCCTCATTGTCATTTTTAATACTATCCGAGGCTGAATCAACAAATGATGAGGCAGCTGAGGAGGCATTACTCATTTGTCGCAAGTGGGAAGGTTTGTCGGGTGCGGTTGGAGATGGAGAAGGTTGATGTATGTCGGAGACTGAAGCGAGGAATGCAGTATCCAAGTGACGAGCACCTGGTATGCCAGAACCGGGACCAAGAGAGCTAGTACTACGAGCTACCTCTGCAGGAGTAGAAGGACCAGGTGTACTAGAGCCGGAGCCTGGAGCGGGGCGTTCAACGGATTTACCTTTAAAAGCGGAGCCATCGACTGCTTCTGGAATGAACTCCCTGCCCAGGTTGCTGGCAGCGCTATTCCCTCTTCTTCGACCTATAACAGGGAGAGAGAGACTCATTGCACTGGCGCTTGCCGAACTTGCACCACTTCCATAGACACTCTTCCTTTCCTTCTTCTCCCTTTTTCTTTCCTCCTTAGCTCTCTTCCTTGCATCTTTAGCAGCTTCCTTCTCCGCCTTCTTCTTCCTCTCTTCTTCGGCGGCTAGACTTAGTCTAATAGCTTCCATCATCATCATATCTTCCAGATCATCCATTCTGCTTCTTCGTCTCTGTCCTCCATTCTCCTGGGCTTCCCTACGAATCGCAGCGAGCTGATCCGCGACACTGCGGAGGGCCGGTTCAACAGATGGAGTTGCAGTTCCACTAGCACTTGGGCTACTCTCTCCACGGTTTCGCCCGAAACGGCTTCTTCCTGAAAATCCAAAACTACGAGAATCGGATGAACCATTTCCAATAAGGTAAGCCGCCGTGTGTAGTGCTGTTGCTGCGGCAGCACGTCGAGCAAGGTGTGCTCTGGCACTTGCGAGCTTGGTGGCCCAATCTGGCCGTATTTGGTCCGTCGTGATCACCATAGATGAGTTGGCTGATATAGATGTCGTTCTTCGTCTTTGTCCGGTAGCAGCGGGAGGCGAGAGATTTTGAGAACTGAGGTTAAGTGATGACGAAGATGAGACAGGTGACGAGAAAGTGCCAGCTTGAGGGTTGGCGTAAGCTAGTCCCCGTCGGAATGGAGGAGGCTCATAAATAACACCAAATTCTGGCTGTTGACAATATGGGCAGGTAGATGGTTCTGAAACTAGGAGTTCCGATTCTGCTGAATTTTGAGCTTCTGCTGCACTAGTAGTAGAGCTGGGTTGTGGTGTTCCATTGTTGTGATCGTCGTGATGCTCTGGAGGGTGAGGGTCTGGTCTTTTAATCTGCACGAAACATTCAGAACATATTGGCTGGTCGCAACACCGCGTCTTGTTGAGATATGGGGGATAGGAGAGGAAGCAGATAGGACATTCAACAGCATCTTTGTACAGGAACACTTCAATAGCTTGTCCATTAACAAATGGATCCTTCGGAAGGTGGATCTCTCGCGGGGTCATTTCCGCTGGTGGGGTAGCATTTTTGGAACCTGTCAGTGAAGCCAAGGTTTTGGAGCGGGGCCGAAAAGGTGAGGAGGACGATGGTACAGTCGGTGATGTAGGTAAAGAAAGAGCGGGGTTTGCGGAAGCATCAGAGCTCGTTGAATGAGTGCGACCAGCGATCGGAACAGTCAAGTTTTGGAGATTTGGAGTTGAGGCATGGGGAGATTCAGGAGACAACGGGCGCATAATATCCTCAGGAGGTATTTCATCCGCAGCCGGAATAGGCAGACCTCTTCCGGCAGCAATCAACTGATATTCTGTCCAGTCTTCCTTGAAGTCATTAAGACCTCTCCAGAATGGAGCAAGTCGGCGTTCAATCTATCAGGTGTCAGCAAAATACAGTCCATCACTGCGTATCTTGATCAAAGTAGTGATTGCATACCATCAGCTGTCGCACCACAGGCTTACTAAAATCCTCGATACCAGTATACACGCCCATGGTTACCAGATATCCGCCGTCCACATGTTCCTCTCTTATGCTCCTTTCTCTCTCTTTCTCCCTAGCAATTCTTTCTCTCTCTAGCTTTCTTGCCTCTCTTTCCTGTCTAGTTTCCCTTCTCTCTGGAACAGTTGAGGTAGGGTTGGAGTTGTGGCCTCCACCAATACCGAAAAGGGACAGTTCTCCTCTGGACCCTCTTCCATTGCGCCCCGAGTGCGAATGACCAGTAGGTCGATCCGAGGGTGACGAAGGGCCATTATTCCCTGTGGTAGCATCTCTGCTTCGATGTGCGAGGGTTGACGGCGCATCCGAGCCCCGCGATTCTCTACTGGAGTTGTTCCCCATCTTGCGTCGTCAAAAATCCGTAAGTCCCGGAGAAACCGCCGCAGCCCGTACGATCCCCACACACGCGTCGACGACGGGAGAAATTGCCTCTAAATATGACGCTGAAGACGATCGAGGTCGAAATGCAATATTATATGTGAGAAGTTCGTGGCGTTCGGGCCAGGTTTTCCGCCAAGCGTGGGGAGGACGGTTGTGATTGTGCTGGTATTTCGCCGGGGAAGTGTGAGCCACACCTCCTGCGTGGATCACACGAGCTTAACCTGAATAAGATAAGCTTGATGGTCGGTTCTGCGGCAGCGACACAGTCAAGCTGCTGCAGATAGCATTCCCAACTCTCATCTGTACCCAGGGGTGCGGTTGGGCTCAGTGGCAGGCCTTTGGCGGAGCACAAAGATATGGCGAGTGTTGAAAGTGGTTGATTGTATATGGAGGATTCGATGATGGGATAGATTACGGAGACCCGTTCGGCTACACAAGGACGCCGGCGTGCTCGGTATGGGCGGTATGTCGGCCGCGCTATCCGGCAGAACTCAGCAGATGGAGACCGCGCCAGATGCTGTGCACAAAAAGTCGCCAAGTGAGGGAGTCTTACGAGAGTGAGGCAATGCTGGATTATTTGTTGCGATGGTGATTTGAGTGAAGCACAGGAAGGACAGCCCAGGCTGAAGACAACAACGACCGAGGTCGCTGGGGTGAAACCATCTGATGTCAGAGTTGTTTTCACATGGCGAATTGAAACATCGACGTCAGGTGAGTGGATCGCTGGACAATAGACAACTGGACAATGGATGTCCCCTCGAGGGCACTTGCAAAGGATTACTGTGCTGTGCCGTCCTGCGCTGTGCTGATGAACCTCAGGTTTAACTTGTTTAATTCTTCGTCTGCAAGGTTTGCAGTACAGCACAGCATAACCCCGATGGCCGATTTTCGCCAGCTGCCCTACGAGCTCCTGCCCATGCTGCCTTGAATCAAACGTGGGGCTACCAGCCAGATCGCTGCGGGCGGCGGACAAACACTGGACGGCTTTTGCGACCAAGTCAGTTGGGCAGAGGGAGCACCAGTACTTTCGTACTGTGCGTACAGTCAGAAAATCAATATATCACCTCCAGCTCCACCAGCAAAGCAATCACTCAAAGGCACTCGTGTTTGAGGACTGCTGTATGGTTGTTGGTGGCGTATGCTTACTGTGGTAGTATTTAAGAGCTGGGGAAGATCCGAATGCCCACAGGTACGGAGTACGGAGGTACTGTACCTTTCTCGTAAAGAACGGAGCTACACGAGCTGCAGGAGGAGAGGCTCCACAATGCTTACCCAAGCACCCAGCCATTTCTCGAGCCTCAGGGCCAGGGGGGCGTGGAGAAGGTATCAAGCATCTGGCTCGTTTATCCTCTCGATCTCTCCGTCTCGATCCTGTTATCGTCGTCTCTCGTATGGCCAAAACGAGCGATCTCGAGACAGAGTCTTCTTTAGCCTTTGCTGCCCTGAAATGAGGAATCCGGGCAAATTGAGATTTCTTGGCTCACCGAAGTGCCAGCCCGTATGTCTCTGTTGTGCACAAAGAAGCAACTAAAGGTACGCAGCCATTCGAATCCACTATGGTCGAAGCTGTGAGAGCCACATTTACCTTCGACCTGACTGGCAGAGCTGAAGCCACCGGACAAATTCCCCCTTTATTGTACCTGGAAGAGGCAGGAGGCCAGGCGCAATGGGCGCCGTCCGCATAGCAGACAAGGTCCAGGCCGCTGGGACTGGACTGGGTGTTTCTCACAGTCGCGCTTAATGGCTTATGCAAGATGGTTTGGAACCACGACATGGCGCGCGACTATCTTGAAGGTTTCACCTTTGTTGGCGACGGCTTGGACTGATGTGGCTTGAGGTTGATGGTCCATTTGAGATTCAGGCACGAAGATCAAACCAGAGCCTAAAGTCCTTAGTGGCTTGCCCCTCCCTAATCGCCTATCAGCATCACCATATTGCTGATAGCCCAGGCACAAGCCTGTCCAACTGCCAGGAACCAAACTTATATACTCATCAACCGTTTAATCACTTATGAAAATGATGTGAGACTTGATTCTACACTATCAAGGAGAATGTATCAAACGCTTCACCTTCTCTCTCTGCTCGTAATTACCCCTCATTGGGTAGCACGGCGCCAAGTTCGCGAGATAAATAATTATCCTAGCGTATGAGCTCGAAGCCCAAATGAACCGTAGTATCTCAACCCCGAGATTTCTACCGCCTCGAAACAATGTCCACCATATCACCATATCTAGCACTTTCATCGTGAATTGAGGACAAGAGTTTATTTACATATCTTGTGAGAAGCTATTGTTCATTCTGTGTTTAACCTTTCCCTCAACTCTTTTGATCAAATTCCCCCACCCCGCTATTACCCCGCCAAAGGAAAATGTCGACAACCAAAACCGACAGACCCCCTCTATCAACGGTGATTCCGCCTTTGATTTGCGGTACCGCAACATTCAATGTTCAATATAACGCCGATCCATATGCTCTCCCTACAAATGCAATAATACAGCGCGCTCTTGAGCTCGGCGTAACAGGCTTTGATACATCCCCATATTACGGTCCAAGCGAAGAGCTACTTGGCGCTGCTCTAAACACACCTTATATCCATGAACACTATCCGCGCGAGAGCTTCACGATAATAACCAAAGTCGGAAGAATAAAATCAGACGAATTTGATTACAGCCCCGAGTGGGTGCGACAGTCTATCAAGAGAAGCTTGGAGAGGTTCCAGACCAAGTATATAGACCTTGTATACTGTCATGATGTCGAGTTCGTGTCGCCTGCTGAGGTCCTAGAGGCTGTGAAAGAGTTAAGACGGATAAGGGATGAGGATGGAAGTATTAAATATGTCGGAATATCCGGATTCCCGGTTCCGCACCTATGCTCTCTTGCTGAGATGATACTCAAGGAGACAGGAGAGCCAGTGGATGCTGTCATGTCATATGCCAACTACACACTACAGAACTCAACTCTTGCCAGCCTTGGTATTGAACGGTTCAAGAAAGCAGGCGTAGAAGTTGTCCCTAATGCCAGTGTGTTAGGCATGGGTATTTTGAGAAGCGCAGGGTTCCCCAAGGGTAGCGCTGGAGATTGGCATCCTGCACCGAGGGCCCTTAGGGATGCTGTTGAAAAGGTAGCGAGGTTTGTTGAAAGTGAGGTAGGTGAAGATGGTAAGCCCGAGAGACTGGAAGTTGTGGCTATTAGATGGGCTCTGGATAATTGGGCAAGGGAAGCAAAATCCGTTGGCACTAGTAAAGGAATACAGGATCAACAGCGAGTCGGAATTAGTGTGATGGGAGTCAGTAATATTGCAGAACTGGAGGAGACCGTCAGAGTCTGGGAAAGTGTTTTAGACGGATTGGATTGTGTTTCCGGAAGAGAGACACCGAAGGAGAAAAAGGAGTGGAGTTTGGCTCGGAGGGAGAAGATAAACAATCTTTCTGGGAAGATCTCAGAGATCCTAGGAGAGTGGAAAGACTATGCCTGGGCTTCACCAGATGAGGCTTACCTCAATAAGAAAAAGGCTTCGGAGGTTGCAAAGTAGATAGTAATAAGGTGTCTTCAGCCTAGAGCGGCTCAGCAGTAGAATAACCTAGCATGGTTAATAGATACAACATTCTCTGCAATCAATATTATCTTAACGGGTAGCTATCTAAGGAAGTTGCCGTTGTGGGCCAAAAAGGCGTTATCTCAAGAGACCAAGCCGAATTGCCATCAATGACATCAACTCATTACTAACGCACTCATAGACCCAAAGCAAGATGGCACAATCGATCTGCACGTATCATCTTACAGAACAAAGTAGCCTTATGGCCTTGCGGAGTTTTGGTACGAAGTTACCAAAGCCAAGGAGAACCACGGTGAGGGGCAATGACGTAGTCGATGAAGTCAACTCATCGCTTTCTTCGAAGGAGAGCTATAAAACTGAATGAAATCCTAAAGTCTCGAGCTTCCATCTAGAATCAAGCTCAAAATTACACATTGAATCTATTTTTCCTCGATTAAAATAGGTATGTTTTTCAATTTCCAAATTTCTAAATTGGGGATCAAAGCTGGGGGGAATCTAAATATCTAGAGCTCTTACATCATTCTCCTTGAGCATACTTTTCTTGTCTACTCGATTGCTCAATTCACGTCAAAATTGTTGTAAGAAAACATATAAGCTAATTATTTCATCAAAGTATCCGCAAAAACCTCATAAATCAAAATGTCTTCACGTCAAGGCGGTGCCCAATCTCCTCCACCAGAGCGTCTCCATGGTAGCCAGAAAGATGCTCCATCCAGCGGAAAGAGCGGAGATGCAGGAAACGGCGAGGATTACAAGAGGGCGCAACGAGAATTTCTTGAGGTATGTCAGGGAGGAAAATCCCACCGTTCTTTTATTCTCTACTTTTTAGTTGGCAACCAGCTGATTTACCATGTTTGTGGCAACAGAAGCTGCCATCGAACCCCAAGGGCCCAATGGATGATCACGCAGAGTATGCGTCGAAAAAGCATTGAAATGATGAGATTAGGAATGAGTTAAGCACTGAAAAAGCTCGGGGATCAGGACAAGAAAAGGGACCTGAATCTATGTTGTACTATACACTAGCGCTAAGATAAGATTACGACCAATTCAATACTTCCAGTTTGTTAGTGCACGTTATGAGGCAGAAAACTGACATATGAAGCGGTTAATGTTCATGTATTTTGCTTTATTCTGCTAGTAGAGCCATATGTACCACCCCTCGCTCAGATAGTGCCACCCTTGATAACACTCAAAACACAATTTATCCCTTCCCATTGTTGCAAATTCATCGTAGAAACACTGTTCATCCCATAAGACCTAATGCCGAGAAAACATTGCCTTAAACGGCCCCAGGAACTGGTGCAGGTGGTGGAACTGATGCGCTGTCGGGTTGGGGAGCAGACTGAGTAGCTATAAAGACAGAGAGATAAAGAGTCAGTAATCCTATTTAGTAGTACACCAAATTCATACAAAATAAGGAAAGACTAAAAGCTAAAGCTAATGTTACATCATGTGCTTCCTAATAATAATACACTTCCCGAAAAATTATGACACTTCAATAGTGAGTAGATACTATGAAGCAAAAGCAGGGATCTCCGCCTTCTTATTAGCACACCCACTGCAGGCACACTTTCCTTGTTGGCAAGCACAGGCGCTGTCATTTCCACCGCAGTTGCACACAGTCTTCTCCGTTCCAGGGATATTTCTAACAGACCCCTCACTGGGCTTCGTTTCGCCGCTGGAGCTAGGCTTTGGCCCCTCTTTTGCACAGTTCTCACATGCGCACGTTCCTGGGGGGCAATCACATTTCTCAGAATTAGAACCACACTTACAAGTAGAAGCACCACCTTGTTCTCCCTTCTTAATGTCGGCTAGACGGCGAGCCTCGTTGTGGATATCCTGGACTTGGCGTGCAGTTTGAGTGTAGAAGTCGACAATCTTACGGCCAGTTGGTGTTGAAGTTGCCTTCTCATAATAAGAGGATAGGCCAGAGAGGAAGGAGTTGGCCTTTGCGGTGACTCCGTAGGACTGGTCTACGCTTTTAGCTTTCTCGGTGCCGTGATATTTCTGGTCGAGACTCTTGAGAGTATCAAGGAAACGTTGAGAGACACCGTGCTTCTGATCGAGGTCGATTGCACGTTGGATAGCAACATCGCCTACGACATAACCGTGGGCTAGATACTCAGCGACAATACGGCTACGGGGCTTCTCCTCTTGTCTGATTTCATCGCTGTCCTGCTCGTGCTGGTGAGGTGGGTGATCAGAATCATCGTGGCTCGAGCCGGAAGCACCGGTGACTTGGACATGAGTTGAGCCAAGCTGTGTGTTGTCGAGGAGAAGGGCAGTTTTGGCAGCTGTCTCCTTCTCGAAAGTAACGGTGGCGTTTTGGGTATCGCCAGCACTGGTGAGTTCTAGGTTGCTAATCTTTCCGCTGGTATAAATGTTAGTGATTTATGTACATTCATTACTCTGCTAAAAATGCTACAGACTTACCAGAAACTGAAGAAGTCCCGGACCTCCTTCTCGGATGTCTGCGCGGAGATATTCTTGACCTGGACTACGTTTGCCATTTTGATTTTTGATTTTTGAAATATGAAGTTGATCTGATTCAGAAGGAGTTACTTTTGATGACGAGATTTTTGGAATGTTCAATGAATTTTGTTGAAGGTGGCCATACGTGGAAGCTTTAAGCTGTATTGCGCGGGGCAACCGATAGTGGCGCGTTGAGGGGTAGATCACCTTGGTGACGTCTTTAGAAAACGTCACCCGTGGCTGTGACATGATCCCTGGATATGCTTCTTTACCATTCTGCCAAGAACACGGTCTCCTTCCCTGTCATGTGAAGACGTTACATCCAATGACATGATAAGGGGGTCATTTTCTTTCATTTTTAATGTACGCCGAAATAGCAGTACTTTCAAATAATTATTCATGACGTGAGGTTTGTTAAGCAGATTTACCCCGCCACATTTACTCGTAATTCTTCCAAACTTTCACGGACGGCTTTATACTGATATAGGATAGCTGCTGTACTATCTCCACTGTCATCATTAAGAGGCGTATTTAGTATTTACTCCTTCAGCCCGTAGGATGCAATTTGATAATTATTTTATGTTCTATGCATCCTGACTAGAATTGAAACGCGCTTCACGTGAGAGATGGAACTGACGAATAAGTGTATTTTATTTTGGACATATATACTTATACATTATCTGTTAATTAGTCAAAACATTTCAAGTGAGATATAATATGTCTCCTTATTTAGTATGTTTCTTCGACCTATTCCTCTCTCCTAGCCTATGAATATTCTACCCTATCTGCTTTCGTTTTTCGGCCCGCCATTCTACATCTGTGCTACATCTGGCCACATCTGTACGATATTGCGAGTATGGAGCTTTGAGTTAGAACCAAACTCGTATGATTGGCTAGTCCATAGCATTTTCGGTCAATTTTGTTGCATGTTTGTGGTCAAGGGTAAGTCATAGAAAGGTTGGTAGCGTATCGGGTGACTTATAAGCTTGTTCTTACGGTTGGTCTCTTGAAGTTTGTTGCACGTCGCAATTTTTACAATACAAACCACCTTCTTGATCAGTGAAGTAGCTAGCATCTTTTCAGAAGCTGAACTGCTATGGTCCTCGAGTTTTGTTGCATATCGCAGGCCAGCTTCCTAATCAGGACGTTCTAGCGCTCCAACTGGGACAATGCAACAATTGCCTTATGGTAGTGATGCTCAAAGAGGCATCTCGTTCCATACAATGCCCCATCGTCAAACCAAAAGATCATCCAGACCATCTTGAGTGGGTCTATATGCATTTATACGAGCTACTCCTGGAAAGGGTAAGGTATAAAGGCTGCCCGTAGTTTCATAGCTCTCTATCATTGTTTGACACCCCCGGGGGAGAGGCACCTAGTTCAATGATTCGGTCAACTACCGACAATTATCGACGATGGCTCTGATGAGAATGACAAAGTGTCAGAGGCGGATCCGTTGAAAGAGAATTACCGTGAGCGGAAGAGAAGCTAGAGACTTCTATTTTTGTGCTAGTGCCCCTGGTGTGGTATCAGACCCGCAACGACATTTACGAATCTTAGGACCGAACTCTGTCAAGTATATTAGGCTTACTCATTTTGATTCTGATATGTAACATATTCCTAACAGTGTCCTTCAAACTGGCAGTGTGAGTTTCACGAATTCCGAAGCTTTGCAAGTATTTTCACAAAGAAATTCTCACAGAAACTACGAAGTGAGGGAGGGTATAACATCATCGACTTGCAATTCTTGAATGCGAGTATTCACAGCAATCCTAAGAAAAACCAGCACTTGCAGGGAGCTGGGACTTATAGTAGCAAATATACAAATCAAAACGAGCAATACCATTATGAATTCGACATTTAGAACAGAATCGCATTGCTTTACGGAAAATTTAGCACTTGCTAGTTTGCCTCTTTGACCTGTCACAAAAACAGACCTTCCTCTTTTGGTGATTCCCACCCCAAAGAGTATATTCTCCACTACCCACAATTAAATTTGCGCTTGACTCGAATAGCTTTGCGGGAAAACAGGGAAGCAGCACAAAGAATGAAAATGTTAAGTGAATGCGTCTTCCCTATAGAATATGGAGGCAGAATCAGTGGTACAGGGTGATAGCAAACAGTATGGCTAGTCTCGGTACCTGTAGCGTTCTCTCCTAGTGGAAGCTATGTCCGAATAGCAAGTTCAGAAGAGAGACTATGTATGCACTACTTCTCCAAATATAGAGAGGCTTGGAAAAGGAAAAGGATGTGAAAACACAAATGCACCGATCATCTTCTAGGTAAACCAAGGGCTGAAAGTGGTTTACTGTACAAGTGTGAAGTAAGCATGAAGTTGGCGTCCTACGGAGCAATCTGTCGTGTAATCAGCTGCGCGAGACCGTGCAGTTAGCGCCCACACGCCCTAGAGCTCTACCCCTACATCGTAACGGCACGAGTAGTGCCCCGCCTATTGGAGTACTGTACCTGAAGCGGGGACGTGACAGCCTCCTGCATCTACGACGCCATCACTATCCCTCCAGACACCTTATTTCCACGGTCGTCCTAATTCATCACGAAGATTGATTTTCTTTGTCCATCGCTCTGAGGCCCTGTTTGAGGGCAGAGAGAAATTGGTTCTGTGCTACACCATTATTGGGAAGTTTGCTTGGTTTTCCTCCGCGGCTTAAACTGTCGGCCTAGCTGGGACTGCGACTCTCTTGGCATTGTGTTGAACAGAGACCGTGTTGCAACCTGCAAATATATCTGCATTCTCTCTCTGGGTTTTTTAACTTCCAAGACCCTACACATCAAGTTTGCTCCTCTACACGATTGTTTGTTTCTGGCAGCAGCTGTTATGGCTCCCGACCTCAACTCTGTTCCGCCCTCTCCACGGCCACCTCCAACCACCGCATCTCCGCACCAAAGCATGAACACGTCAAGGCGACCGTCCCAGCACATACCTCCTACACCACTCACTCCTCTATCGCCCACGCTAAATATCCTCCCATCAAATCAAAACACTGTCAACCAAGTTTCTGCTCCGACAGTGCTAGCTAATATACCACCGGTTGCACCAATACCGATTGCAGGATCAATGGGCGATAATACTGGTGTGGGCAGTGGACCAGGACCGCTGCGGCATCCGCGACCTTTGACGGCGGCGGACCTTCATCTACAACTAGAAAAGGAGCAAGAGGCAGTGGTTTGTATCCATCTTGCAATGCTTTTATACGTGCTAGCTAACTTGATTATAGGTAAATCGTCTCACAAGGGAGCTCTCAATGCTGAGGGCGGCACAAAACGCATCGGTCGTCTCAAACGCCTCCTCTACATCTGCTGGCCTTCCAGATACAGCAGATCACAGCTCGAACCATCTTCTCTCGGGTCCAAGTCATCCTGCGCCATCCCAAAGACGCCATCACCGCTCCTCATCTAGCACCAGCGTGCGAAGCATCACAGGCGGAGTCGCAGCAGGTATGAGTGCAGGATCGTGGGGTATCAGTGGCATGCCGCCATCTTCAGCGCCCATACCGGACCGCACGCGGGGACCTTTTCCACGTCACGATTCGGATATTTCTAATCCTGGCTTCAGGCGCTCAGGAGCATCTAGTCCAGCTCCGCTAAGCTCTGCACAAAGCAGCTATCAGCATCCTGAATATTTCCCAAGTTTCTACGGCTCTCATCGAGCCAGTCTCAGTTCTCATCGTGAACCATCTACGCAGACATCTCTGCCAACTCTCAATAGTGCAAATGCTAGTACCTCTGATCTCCATGCATCTATTACTAGCGTCCCTACAACTGGCCGCTATGAGGAGACAGCATATCACCGGAACGAGCTAGAAGCTGTGAAGCGAGAGAATGAGATCTTAAAGAGAAGAATCAGGGAGCTCGAACGGACACTCAGGGCTAGAAGACAGAGTGATGCTAGTAGAACTAGGAGCGAGAGTGTTAGTACCACCGCCAGTGTAAGTCGGAGAGATAGTTTGATTACGGGTGGTGGTTCAGCAGCAGTAGCGGGAGCAGGGAGAGGAAGAGACAGGGATCGAGAGGATGAAGATGTAGTCAGAGTAGGTGAAAGCGCTAGAAGCGGGGGTCTAAGATAAAAGGGATATATGGGGTTAAGAGATGCATAAGAGACCTTTTATGGTTATGATGCTATGACTTGCATTTGCTATTAAGAATAGCTTGGGAGCGGGATGGGATGGACTGGAACTGATGGATGACGCTGGCGTTATAAAGTTATTTTACTGGGCTAAAAAGATTTGCTCTGAGCAGCAAGTATAATGAAACATCGGGTTTATTCTGTTTCACAAAAATACCCTGTTCAGATTATTCTGGAGATTTGTAACCTTCCAAACGCCGGGCCATGCATCACACCTCTACATATATGATACAGAGTTCCCTCCATCAACCATAACCTACAAGTCCTTTTAATTATTATGTTACCTCTTGCCCCAAAAGGGGAACCAGCCTCCGCCTGATTTTTGGCCATCCGCAGCGGTAGCAATCCCTTGTCCCTCCGCAGCAGTCCCTAGCCGGTCTAATGGCCCTCCACTGACCTGCCTCTCTTTCTCTTTCGCAAATGCCTCCTTGGCTTTGCTTTGCAGCGCTAGCTTCTTCTCCTCAATAGCCCTTAATACATCGCTCTCCCGCTCTCCCATTGCATCATCCTCTTCACTGAGGGATTCGTAGCCCAGCCTGGCCTCGGACGTACCCACATCATCACCCTCCTCTTCTTTCTTCAAACCGGAGAAGAATAGTTCTTTTGTCCGAGTGAAAATTCCTTTCTTGTTTGCCTTCTCCTGTGCAGCTTTCTCTAATACCGCCTGGTGCTCATCTTGCAGCTTGACGAATTCGATCTGATCTACGGTAGCTGTACCGGCCTCGACAGCTTGACGTGCACTATATAGGGCAGCTTCTTTGGCTGCGCGTTGTTCAGCGAAGAATTCGGCGCGCTTGCGACGGTTCCAGAGGATCATATCACTAATTGCATACACCGTTACGCCGCCACAGATGACTATTAGGATTTCAAATTAGCAACTAATGTCATTCTAAGTGCTACCCCTCTTCAATTGAACATGACAGAACTCCAATTGTGAAGAGTATATAGAAGGATAAAAGGAACATATTCATACATGTAAGGCCGATCAAACTCAACGCTGTAAACCGATGCGCTTTATCAGCCCATACCCGCCCATGTAAAATTATCCTATCGAACGTTGAAATATTTGCACTTCTAGCTTTTTGAGCTGCCGCTTTCAATCGCTTGACTTTTTCCTGTGGAGTTTCTCCCGGAGGTCCTTGATTTCGCAGCTTCGCAGCCGCGCCGGCTGACCCATTTGGTGCTGAGAATGGAGCAGAGGAGGGAGGTTTGCTGAATGCGTGGGGTGTCGTCGATGTGAACCGTGTGGCATCAGTTGCTGATCGTGGCATTTTGAGGGGCAGAGGTTCAGAGCCAGCCACAGGCGGATGGGCTCCCAAAAAGAAGAGAGGGGAAAAGACGTGGAGAAAAAGGTCGAGTGTAGTGGGCTTTCCCTCGAGATCATCCAGATACGTCAGGAGATTTTTCTGGGTGCTGAATTGTAAGACCAATTCCTTAGCTCCGGGAACGCCCGCTGATTGGACAGCTCAAGACCAACCGAGATGCATCACGGATTCCCGCGAGCAGTCTCATCGTGACATCTATTTCCATATTTTACGAATAGCTAATAAAGTCAGTATTTCAACATCTTAATATTTAATATTTCATTCTGAAGCTCAGCGTGCCAATCTTTTATTATTGGATTTGTAAGATAAGTTGGTTGATTAACAAGTAATCGCGGCACTTCCATCGAGCCATGTCTCAAGGCTATCAAACTCCAGACTTGGCTTCAGTTTTAAGAACCTTAGCAAGTCTAGCACCCCAGAATCAACAACAAAATGGACAGCAGAACATTCAAAATGTCCAGTATCCACCGACCAGTTTCCAAACTCAACCACGGCCGCAAGCGGTCATGTCAACATCCACTCCTCTTTCGGATCGGACGCCTACACCAACTGCTCCAATCATTGATCCGGCAACCATAACGGAGTGGTCGGCTGGTTTAAGATGTGTCATGAAAATTGTTTCCAAGAATGACAATATTCTGCAGGAAATCAAGAAGGTATATATACGCCTTTACTAAGAAATATATCACGTGAGAGAGTGTTGTGGCTAATGACGCTCTAGATGATTAAAGTCCAGCATGAGCATGAGGAACAATGGTGGAGGAGTCGTGAAGCATTAATAGAGAGACAAAAACAACGAAAGGAAGGCCAGAAGAAACTGGAGGAAGTTCTGTAAGTTTTAGCCTGGCTCCCGTTCTTGCCAACTGTGTTAATGGATTTCCATAGGAAAGCCGTTGGTGGGGCACCAACTCAAGGTGTCTCCAGCACTGACCCCGAGGAATTGGCAAAAGAGCTGAAAACTTTTGATATGAAAGTTTGGAAAGCCCAGGACCAGATGGTGGAGGAGATGACCGCCAGGATGAAGGCTATGGGCATTCCTTTCTTCGGGACAAAACCCGAGCTTGTCAGAAAGAAAGACAAGGAGGGTGTGAAAGCCAATTCAGACGGGCCAGGAGGTGTGATTGACGAAACACAATTGCTAGAACTCCAGCGCAAAGTCTTGACGTTATTAGAAGAAATGTGCCAAGATTGACAATATTAGGAATTGTTATTTCAATGTTCATCTTTACACGGCCTAGGAATTAATGCATTGGGAAGGCATCGGGAAAGCATCAGGAAGGCGTTGAGAATAGAATTCGGACGAGAAACTTCCGTGATAAGAATTTTAATACTGTTGACTGGAGCTAATCAATCTACGAAATTGCTAAGTTGTGGGTAGTACCAGTATCCTTATTAGTACTGAGGATGCATCGAATTCCGATCCTTAGGAGATCTGCATCAAGGATACAAATTCTCAAAATCATTTATATATCATAGGGCCAAGCGAAGAGTTTGTTGAATGGAAGTAGTCTAGAGTATCCGCGGGATCTGCTCTAAAACCATACTGTGGAGCGGTTCAAGTGGAAAAGTTGCGGAATGATATCCGATATCCGACAAGATTCTGGAGGAACATCTTCCACGGTCCGCTTAGGGAGGTGACTTGGGACCAGCGGAAATGGAAGGAGACGTGCAACAAAACTTTTGGCCACGAGGATGTCTCCCAGCGTGCCGGATAAGATCTTATTCGCCACTAGATGATTGGTCACTGCTTACTCCGCGCAAACAAACTCCCGATGATGTAGCCGACGTGCGGGAACCATTCCCCTTCCGAATAGCTGCTCAGGAACATTCCGGGGATGGCACTGGGTATTTGCAGAGTTTCTTGGGGGTTTCAACTTTCTCTTTTCTAACTATTCTCTCATCTTGGGGTCGACTTAGCGTATTTTGGAGGAGTTGTGTTTCTGTTCAGATTTTCAAAAGAATAGTACGATTTCTACCATCCCGAAGTTAGCAAGGAGTCCGAGTACCCTTCCCGGAATATCTCCAGGTTCTCCAGATTTCAAATCTACCGAATTCATACCTCCCTTAACTTTATCAAAATGTCGGGTGCAATTCGAAAAGGACTGAAAAATATCCTCGCAAAGGATCCTTCGGACGTTGTAATTCTCTCATCTCTTAGAACGCCTGTAACACGATCCTACAAGGGCCACCTCAAAGATGCCTACCCAGAGGAGATGCTTGCCACCGTCCTTAAAGCTACTCTTGCACAGAACCCAAATTTGGATCCTGCCCTCATCCAAGATGTAGGAATCGGAACTGTGCTTTCTGAGCTTGGTGGCTCGAAAGCCGGCCGCATGGCCATGAATCATATTGGGATTCCCACCAGCACCAGCTTTTATACAGTCAACAGAGCGTGTGCTAGTGGGCTTACAGCCGTTACTGCTGTAGCGCACCAGATTGCTACTGGAATGATCGATATAGGTATTGGAGGTGGTATGGAAAGCATGACGAAGAATTATGGTTCCAAGGCTATTCCCACAAAGTATTGGGATGAATTGAAGGAGAGCCCTGTTAAGGACGCACGAGACTGTGTAATGCCTATGGGACTTACCAGTGAGAATGTTGCAGAGAGATATGGTGTGAATCGAGCGGATCAGGACGCTTTTGCCGTGGATTCGCATATGAAAGCTACCAAAGCAAGAGCAGAAGGCTTCTTCGACAAGGAAATCGTTCCAGTGCATACAAAGTACCAAGAGGTGGACAAGGCTGGGAACCCCGTTGGTGAAGAGAAGTTAGTTACAGTCACCCAGGATGACGGTATTAGAACAAATGCTTCGTTGGAAGGAATGGCCAAGTTGAAACCTGCCTTCAAAGAGAATGGCACATCAACCGCAGGAAATTCCTCTCAGATCTCAGACGGTGCTGCAGCAACCCTCATGATGCGACGAAGCACTGCTACAGAGCTCGGTCTTACGTCTTCCATCATTGGCAAATGGGCTGGCTCACAAGTTGTTGGCTGTGCCCCTGATGAGATGGGTATTGGCCCTGCTCTTGCGATCCCTAAAGTGCTGGAGTACACAGGTCTTACTAAGGAAGATATTGACCTCTGGGAAATCAATGAAGCATTCGCAAGCCAGGCTCTCTATTCGATAAGGAAATTAGGGTTGGAAGATGCGCTAGCAAAGGGAAGGATCAACCCCAAGGGCGGAGCTATTGCCTTGGGACATCCACTTGGAGCTACAGGAGCAAGAATGCTCGCAACTTTACTCCCGGAGCTAGAGAGACAGGGACTGCAGACTGGTGTTGTTAGCATGTGTATTGGAACTGGCATGGGGATGGCTGGTGTGTTTGTTCGAGAGTAGATTGATAAAGTATGATGAGTATATGGTGTTACGTTGCATTGGTTTATGATTAGGACGATCAATACGGCATGTTAGAACTTTGTATATATCTCTCGTAAACTTGCATGAATAGGTTGGTTTTCTGGTCATTCCGGCAGGCAAAAATATATTTCATTTACAGATGTGCATTCTCAGAATTAAAAGGTATATTACTGTGTCAATTCATTCTTCTAGCCTCTTCTTAGCCATCCAACATCTGACCGGCTCCTTTAACATCACTTCTGAGAATCGGACATGAGATTTGTCATGGCTGGGAATATATACAGGTACCAAATGGTATTGCAAGAACTTCTCCACAATGATAATTGTTCTCATTTAGGCACCGAGAAACTTCCCCTCACCTCTAAGCTTGGTCATATTATCTTCATACAACAAATGTAGAAGATAGCTGAACATCAGCGACGCAACTGGAAAGACACTGGGATACCCGAGTTCTGATCTATGAAGCTCGTTGGTAGGAGTTTCACGAAACTTGATTCGAATTGGATTGTAGGTAAATCCGAATTTGACTTAAATTTTGAACGAAATTGGCCCCCAAGTTCCAAAAAAATAGTTCGAATCCGATTCGAACAATCCGGACTGCAGGCACAAACTCCTGCAGAAGCTCCTTTCTCATTGAAGATTCTCAGCACGGCAACTCGTCGAGTAGATCGAGAGCAGCCATCCGGTGGATCTATCCACATTGGTAGACAGGCGTTTCAGTGTTCCAATACGCATATAGATTCTTATTCCCCTTCCGATCAATCTTGCCCTGCCTTCGTCTCTCTTCTTTTTGAATCTTCGCAGCCTGCTTATATTGCGTCGCCAGGATTGAGCGCTGCTGAGATGTAGGTAAGTGCATCAGGCTACTACGGTCGTTTGCGCTCATGTTTGCCAATTGGTATGTCACCATTGCCCTCTCTCTTTTCTCTCTCTTCGATAACAGTTGTGTGTCATGTGTATCTGGGTCCAGCTCCTCGTTGCCAGAAGCCTCTTTATCGCTGGGTGCCGTCTGAGAGTATTCTAGTCGTGAAGCCGAGGTCCGAGTTCGACGGCGTAATTGGGTGGATGATGGTCCTGCTTGTGTCGATGAATGCTTTGAAATGATTTTACCCGATGGTAACCGGATCGAGTCTTCGTCAACCAGCACTGGCTTTGGACTTAAGTTTGTTGCTATCTCGTCCTGGTCGCTCCTAATATCATTACCCTCGATATCACTCTCTGCGTTGTCTTCCGACTCAGAGAAGTCGTAAAACTGAGCAAACTCCGAGTCTTCTGATATATCGAATCGGCAGTGGCCTTTACCGGTCATATGTTGTTGTACAGCTTGAACGGTAGCTCTTTCTGTTCCGCACTGTATACATTCTCGGTATCCAGAAATAATGAGATGCAGATACTTGAAAAGAGTCTCAAGGTCGACGACTAGATGTTCTCGATCTGGAACGAACAAGCCATGTGATTTCTGCATATGCATTACACTGTCTGTGAAACTTGGGGACAAATTTGGGCAGAACAGGCATTGTCTGGGTGTGAATGGTTGCATGTCCACACCAGGAACGTCGATTGACATCGTGGAGGAAGTGGGTGCAGAGCTGGTTTCCGGATTTGATGATAGAAGACTCATTGGTAAAGTCGATAGCGGTACAGTTGTGGTTGAAGTCGTCGTAGTTATTGTTGTCGTTGTCACCATATCAATGAATTCGAAGTAGTTGTGATTCTAGGCCTAGCTAAAGTTCCAATCTAATTGCTATGCTCGGGCGATGGGATTATTGTATTGCTGGATTAAATGGTCATAGATTGAGTAGGATTTCTATCTGTTCTATAGGTGTTTATATAGTTGGACAACGTCCGATTGAGCGATACAAGCTTCCACAGCCTGCTCATTCAATGATATCAAGCATATTCTCGCTATACCGTGGGTTGCCGTGTTGAGATGATTCCACTGTCCATTATTCACTATGAATCATACTGAGTCCACGGGCATCTCATTGGTGGACGGTTGACGTTCTAGTGCATGGTGCAGTGGGGTGCCGTTACAGTAGCGTGGCTCTTCCGCCTTAACAGGCTTAGTCCAGTGATTTTGACTCAATGAAGCTCCTGGTCAACGCCATCCCCGCTTGCATTGCCCAATGATCAGGCCACTCTGTACCCCAACGCTGGTACGTGCGCCAGTGTCCACCATATTACTTCTCCATGATGGAGATTTCGACCTCAGCCACACTCTGAGCCTCAGTCGAGAGACAGAAGAGAGGGCTACAAGTACTGCTTGTCTTATCGAACGGAGTTACCTACTCCATCCCGTGGTTAGATGTGGAGGTGGCGCGGGGCTGGTTCTAAGAGCCAAGAGGGAATAGATTCTAGAGTGATAAAGAAGGCTTTCAAAAGTAATCATTGTATGCATGTTTAATAACAAAAGAAATATATCAAATATCTCCAAAGTCTGTTTATGAAAAACAGAGCCGAAAAAGGCCACTGAAGCTGAAATATACTTTTAAGTGCCTGTCGGATATGCAAAGTGTGCAGTGGATAGTATATTATAACTAGTGAGGAACACCTTCCCATAAGAACAAGGCAAGTACTTGTGCGCATCTCATTGCAGATGACACCTTAGACATGCAACAAAACTTTGGCTAAAGCCTACTTCTGTCCAATCGTATTCCAATCTTGAACTATCTGAGACGTGCAACAAAACTTTTGGCCAAAGAAAGCTTAAGCTTACCTGTGCTGCTATGTATTCACTCATAATCCATATTCTAAACCACCTCAGATATGCAACAAAACTTGGTCAAAGCAAACTTAAGCCACAGCTTGATTCTGAGTGGCCAAAAAGAATCTAGCGCCAATGTAGTATATCACTAAAACAGATTTCATCTATATAACTCAAAATAAGTAAATACTCTCAACAAACACAACAGGCGCCGTAATGGTAACACGGTCAGGTCAAATTGTGGTTGTTGGAGGATTTCCGAGGGTTCGACACATCGCCAAAGACGTAGGCTAAGCCAGGGGTGCTTGAGCTGAACTTTTTGTTTTTTTGATCATTTATATGTCAAATTATACAAGGAGATGCTGTGTCCTTTATATTTCGCTGCAATTTAACCTCTAGCTAACAGCTTAATTGTCAAGTAGAGTAAGGTAGATCAAGACTCGGATTGTATGCACCGTCGGCATAGGACAGTATCCCTACCGCCGATCTATATGCACGAGATGTCTTAGTTATCCCGCTCCAGGCTTGACAACCTATAAATGGGCCTGTAGCTGCAGCATGTGGCACTTCCCTCTGCCGCTCAGGGATGCCTCCAGGCGCTAAGCCAACTGTGTGTCAAGCTTGTATTTTCCTTATTTTGACTTCTTATTTTCAATTCTGCGGTCATCCTCTCTCTGGTGGGGTGTATATGGAGATGAAATAGCTGAAGAGTAAAATTTGGTAAAGTGGCAACTCACCTTTATTGAGATTCATTAGATATTTTTTATATTCACCGTCGTTACCGCGCTGCAGCTTTGTTGTTGTCCAAAGGTCCAGTAATCTTACAGTTGCCTGGGCTATTCTCTTTCTATTCAGGATCTAAACTCTCCGAGTTGGCTGGACAGTTATATACCTAGCATGTTTCTCTGCGCCAAAGAAAGCTCCACTTTACCCTAAAGACATACCGTCTCGATTTGGCAAAGAAAGAAGACGCATTAAAATGGCTAGTAGAGGAATCGAGCTCGACTCATACGTTAAGGATGACGATGACGATGAGTTGGAGCCCTTCATATCTCGCACGGAATACGTGGAAAGAAAGTACAATGTGAATGAGTTCAGCAATCGTCCACTGAATAATACATTGCCTCCTAGACAAGGCTTCGGTTTATACCGATTCATAAGATACACGGGGCTCAATGTCTACCGGCGAATTTTCACTGCTGTGCTCATCATCAATGGCTTCATAGCATATCATGTCATTACCAAGAAACGTCGGTCGAAGTACTCACCCTTACTAGTGGATATATCTACAGTTGCGTCTTTGAATCTCATGCTTGCGGTCTTGATAAGGCAAGATTATGTCCTTAATATTCTGTTCAAGATATGTTGGTGTGTCCCATTCTGGACGCCTCTTCGAATTCGGAGATCTCTTGCCAAAATCTATGAATTTGGCGGTCTTCATAGTGGGACTGCCGTGTGTTCCTTATTGTGGTTTATAATGCTTACTGTGGTTTTAACTTGGGAATGGATGTCAATCCGAATACGGGATCCGTTCGTCATATTTAGCAGCTACACGATCGCTGCTCTTCTGTTTGCAATGGTGGTGTCTGCTTATCCAGAAATACGCATAGTTTGGCACAATACGTTCGAAGTCTTGCATAGATTTGGGGGATGGATAATCTTAACTCTCTTCTTTCCGGAACTCTGGCTCTTCACGCGCGCACTTGGCCACCAAGCTGGTCCATTATCCCCTGGAGCAATCCTGCACAAACTTCCAGCTTTCTGGATATTATGCTTCACCACATTTCACGTCGCCTTGCCTTGGATGCGTCTTCGGCGGCTACAGACAAAGACAGAGCATTTAGGAGTAGGTGTTCATGCAATCCGCCTACATTTCAAGGAAAAAGTGCCACACTGTGTAGTATATCGCATCTCCGACTCGCCTCTCAAAGAATGGCATTCTTTTGCTTGCATCCCCAACCCGGATAAAACTGGAAGCTCAATCATTGTTTCAAACGCGGGCGACTGGACTCTTAAAATGGTCAACAACCCTAAGAAATACTATTACACACGTGGAATTCCTACAGTTGGTGTCCTGTGCATGGCTAGAATCTTTCGAAAAGTGATAATTGTAACTACAGGTAGTGGTATAGGGCCTTGTCTAGGCACCATGATGTTTATTCCCAAGACAGTTTGTCGTATTATCTGGTCGACCCCTACTCCTCGATTAACGTTCGGTGATGAGCTTGTCGACAACGTGTTTGGCGTTGACCCTAAGGCAGTTATTGTCGATACAGAAAAGGAAGGTCGACTAGATTTGGTGGTGCTGGCGTATAATCTTTATAGGGAGACGGGTGCTGAGGCGGTGTTCTGTGTCAGCAATAGGAAGGTGACGAAACATGTCGTTTATGAATTGGAATGCAGGGGTATTCCAGCTTTTGGACCAGTGTGGGATTCCTGATCGGTGTTCTACCGAGGAGTTTGGCTACCATAAAATATGAAATAAATACCTGATCTCTTAGAATTATCGCCTTAGTGATTGGCGTCTGGGGGTTCGGTTGTTGAGAGGTTCTAAATATATTAGATAGGGTCTAGGATATAGATCATAAATAGGGCATCGGATCAGATGCTATGCTTTTTCCCTCGTTTCCTATAAATCTCTTAGCTTTCGGGCTACCTATCCAGGGACTGTGATAGGCAGCTCGAAGAGTTCTCGTAATCGATAAGCACAGGTTCAATAAGATAGCATTCCTGTTCGCCAACTCCATAACTCCATGTCCTTATCGCTTCGCCGTTAGAAACTGCGGGATACTCCAGAATCGTCCCTTTAATGCAGGACTAGATTGGCGATAATACAGCACTGGCAGGATCTCCAAAAGTAGTCTCCTACACTTCGCACGTTATCTTTCATTAACAGCAATATATCCCTGCTGCGCCTCGCCCCTCAGTCCCCCACCACCAATTGACCTTCTTTTCTCCAATACCTTTCTAACAGCGGCCCACCCAAGTAGTCCCAGCGTGCTGATAATAAATGTGAGCACCACGATCTGGTCTTTCCGACTATCTCTCTGGAAGCAAGTCGTAAACACATCTTTCTCCTCGGCATCCTTACAGATGGGGAGCCGCTGTGAGAGACAGAATGCACGGTTGCACATTGCGCAGCTGGCGGAGGGTGCGGTGCGCATGTCTAATCGTGGAGTGGTGGGCGCGCTGGAAGTCAGCGGGATTATCGTGCTGTTTGTGAAGCAAGTGCATTTGCAGAACAATGGTGGCGCTGTTTGGAACATTAGCCTTTCTGATACATAATTATTGCTGGGTGTAGTATATTGGAGTATTTGTAGAGTGCGTACAATCTGCCAATGCTGATATTATCATCGTGAGGATCGCGAATAGTAGAGTAGTCGCCCTCATGACGTTAGAGGTAGGGATAGCTTCAAATAGAAGGGCTTTGCGATTTGTTCCTAGATAACCAAAACCTGCACGCGATTTATACAAAATACAATTGAGAGTTGATAGATTGCTTATAACGAAACGATTTATCGCTCAAAGCTCGGTCGCTGGTATGGTGCCTCTAGGATAAGCTCGAGGTTGAAGTCGCATTCATGTATCGTCGTCCTAAGGCTACTGCACATGCCGCAAGGCAGCGCTAAACCAATCTGGGTATTAGTGTACATCGAAATTCAAAAAGTCGAGGGCAAACATCAGGTGAGGTCTACAAACCAAACTTCCTCCCTCACACCATACGATGCGTCGAATATCGAGATTGGAAAGGTCAATCGACCTAGTACGAGCACGATCCAGCTTGAATGCTGCTTCGCCGGCCTTTTGCACGGCCTGCAGAGTTCAGACGACGTCTTTTTCAACATATCCCACCAGCCCCGCACAGAAAGTTCCATTCACTGAGAAAGTTCGACGGAGAATCTGGGGAACCGATAAGCCTCCTGGGCAAGCTGACCCATATGGCGAACCTAGCTTTGTTGAAAAGTTAAAACAACAACGGACGTCAGAACGGGAGTTTCAAGAGAGGCAGGAGGCACAGGCAGCGAGAACTGTCCCAACTGATCTCACTGGGTACGAACCAGCGACCAATTGGGATGGTTTAGAGAGAGTGGGAGGCTACGGGAATTGGTGGAAGGAGAATTGGGATCCTGAACATACTTTCGTTGGATTTGCAATCGAGACCGTGACGGACCCTTCCAAGGCTACTGCTCAACTGCACAGAGCTGTCATCGAGGCCTTTGCTTTACAACAAGCCGGACTATCCTTATCCGACATATCGAGGCTACATACTGAGTTTGACGCTACTTTTACTACGGAAATTGTAGCCTCACCAAATGGGCCAGCTTTACAATTCCAGTCCGGGTCCTCAGTCGAAGATGTGCTTATATTTAGCGAGCAAAAAGACTTTGATGAGACGGCCGAAAAATCCAATCCTACTCCATCAGAGGAGGATGTGGCAGCAGACAGATCTATTGCTGATCCCCTTCACCCGGAGGTAACACCACCAAAGAATGATGAACCAGTGAGGGAACGCAATCCAACTGAATCCGAGGAGGACATTATTGCGGATCGCGAAGAGATTGATCGTACTAAAGAGACCGCGAATTCAGCAGGAGAAGTCTTATATGATCAGGTAGTTGCTAGTTGGAATCCTGCCTGGCTTCAGGTCTCATTGGAGGATCCAGAACTTAAGTTTGCAGTAAATTGCATGTCTACATACTTTTGGAGAATGACGTTCTAATTAGGTATATAGATCTTCAAGCGAACCGTGCAGTTAACTGGAATCCGGATTCCAGATCACGCCATTCAAACTTCAAAGACTGTGCAAGACTTCCTCTCGCACCTGGTCAAGCCACCAAAGCCTCGTAAGCTAGCTGAGGTTCTCGCACAGAAGGAGGAACTCCTTACCCTACCTAACGTCAACGTATACTCACGACGCATCACCCCAATTGACCAGGAGCGTTCGCTAGGGCGATGGAAGGTTATTGAAAAGGAGCTAGAGGCTCGCGGTCTCCCTGTTACTGGAAACTAAAAGAAGTTCGAAAGAAACTAAGGATTCTTGAATGTGTATTATTTCTTCTGATGTTAATGACCAAAATGGCGTGTGTATGTGGGAGGGATGCGCTCCCTAGGCGTCTGTGCTATGCCAGGATTGGTCTTGCGAGCCAGATGAGAATGTATATTTATTATCACCATTATATTCATGTCCTTCTACTCCGTGATGCTTAATTGATCCATAATAGGCCTCTATTGATATTCACTACCAAGTCTCTGCACAGTTCCAACCCCCTACACATACCTCTCACCTTACAGAGATTCATATTCTACTCCATCACTACCTGGCATTTGAGGACTCAAAATACGTGGTGCTCATGGAAATTACGCGACTAGGTGATTTCAAAACAAATCACCAATCAAGTCAGAAGAGTCAGAAGCCTTGCAGCATCTAAACACTCAACACTCCCCTCCTCCCCTCTACAGATGAAAACGAAAAATCGACAACACAACTCCGTGAATGACGAAAAGGTAAAGATAAATGGCAATGACATTAGAGGGGACTTGTCAAACACTTGTCCAGTCTCCTTAAATGTCTTCTTATGGTTCGCATCTGTTGCATAGCTGGGAACTAGATGTTTATGTTTGATACTTCTATAGACTTCTTGGGGGATGAGAGGTTTGTTTGATAATGAGATTCACTTTGGGATTCACTTTGAGGCGTTTCATTTCGCTGCATTGCAAGACGGGGGCAGGGGTGTCTATTCAATCTTGAGCGGAGGTTATTGTATTATTGAATTAAATGAATGAATGGGATAGATCTTAGTGAATAAACCTGGGAATGGCTTATATAAAGCCTGAGATACCTCTGGAAGTCTTCTTTCCTGATTTCTAACAATACAACAACACCGAAAAATTACTTCCTCAGCAGAGCAAGGTCTATATTTGAAGGCTTGCAAGCACTGTTTATCACAACTGCGAGCCAAGCGCATCAAGGGCGTGCCGCTTGCTTGTTCAGCTAGAAAACGAGGGATTCGAGTTGGGCAATGTCATATATATGTACCTGTATCCAGTCATGATACAAGTGGGTACATCACCAAGAAGCTCTCTGCAGCAGGCGAGGGCAATAAATGGAGAGTACATCGACCATGAATTTATTTCGACTACTAGAAGACTGGAAAGAGGACACCTACTGCCGGTGCGAATGAGGTTTTTAAAGAACGTATTGAAGGCATGAGCGTCTGTTATAAGTCACTACAATTTAGATTATGCGGGTACAGTACATCCAGAGACACAGTTTGGCGCATGGGAGGCACCCAAGACAACCATCCACCCTGAGCTACAGAGACTCCTCTCTCTCTGGAACAAGGACGCCGGGTTGCGAATAAAACAATTTCTCTCTCATTTGAGAGGTTATCAGAGCGCAAACTACGGCCAGAGAAAGATGTCTTTTTGATCTACTTTAGGTACGAACAACATATACTAGTAAGTCCAAATAGCTTTGGTTACTAATTGATAAAATAGGGATGTAGAAGATGATGCTATGATGGCAATATATTCAATGAAGATATGAGATAAGAAGATCTTATCTCGAAGATATCTTTGTCGAGACACACAAAAGTCATATCCCAGATCTTATGCCAAATGCAAGGTACTCCAAGCAAAAAGACTTGACCATGTTGGACCGAAAGACGAAAGTCTACATGAGAGATGTGACAAACTACAAAGCAAAGACAAAAAAGGAAGTGGAGCTTGGCCTATCATTTTGTGCTGTGTTAAACATACGGATGTGGGAAAATATCTGTAGCCAACACAAGAAACTAGTAGTTATCCCGCTGACGTATCTGCTAGCTGGTAATCCGTTATTCAGGCTGGGTATATCAAATACCTGTGTCAACTCCAAAAAGGCATAGAATGGTGGACATGGAGTGGTGGATCAGGCATTTGGGAAAAGAACAAGCTCAATAAATGAAGAACCAAAATCAGACGGTCTTACGGAATCGCATCTATTGGATGAAGACTATTCATAGATATGGTCAAGGTAGCCACGGGAGATGCCGGCATGAGGCCAGGTTCATATCATATCCGTCCACGTTATACAAAAAACATAGGATATTTGCCATTGAGAAGTGGATTCCACGCTAGAGATTGAAAACACCCTACTAACCACTAACTACCACCCATACAACTGGGCTTATTGCAATATGCCACTCATTCACTTAGAGCTACTATGCAAAGAAAAGGGATCTTTCAGAGCTTCTTTACGTAGCAGCTCGCTACGGACGAGGTAAACGGAAACGTTAAGGTGCGAATAGTAAGAGGCAACTGATGGCCATTCTGATTATTCCCCCTAGGCCAGGCTTCAGCACAAAATGACCGCAAACGTATTCCGCTCGAATGTATTCAGCTATGATTCATAGCCATTGGCAAAGTGTGACCCAAAGAGACGATATTCCCACGTCTAATATAATAGGTCTTCAACCTGGGGCCGCACGCTTGTAATCGGAGCAAGTTTTCTGGCAAGTGACAAGACAGCTATAGAGAGTTTTGACGATGGTCAGACTGCACATAAGTCTCACTGCAAGACAGGGATGACACATAGGGAGGCTGAATGGTCTCACCACAAGAAGTACTTTCAAGCACACTTCGGAGCTCCTTCGTTTGTAGCAAAGACGGGTGGGTATCTAAAATATCACCGATGAAGGTGATGTTGCTGCGATTGTAGAAGTCAAAGCAGCTAAGACGGACGAGAACGTCAAGTTCAGGATGCAAGAGACTGCGGAGATGATTGCGTGGATAATGAAGGACCTCAACCCAATGTAGAAGTAGCCGGGGCGGTAAGTTAGATCCAGCACCAACAGATTATCTAGTGCAATAATCTCTAACTAAGGTTCACAGTTGGGTCCTAATATCTCAGAACCGTCATCAAATATGTATGACATTTGCTGAATTCGATGACACATATGTCGACTTTTAAAGGACACCAGCACCGCCCAGTGTCCCTTGCTCCTTTCTCATTATGCATCAATATAGGCCTTGGCATATCCGAGATGTCAAGGATATGTCGAACGTCGCGGCGGTCATCCTTGCAATTTCTCTTTGTGCAGCACGCTGGTCAACAACGGAGCCACTATTTAAGGATATAGTAATAAAATAATGAGCAGAAAATTGACGGCAAGAAGGAAAATGACAAGAAATTGAGTAGAGAAATAGAATTGAAGACAAATCAATGACGATTTGCACTTTTGAGAGAGAAAAGCGAAGAACTTGTAAATTGAGCGGTAAGCCGCTGTGGCCAGGATTTAGGTGCGGTAAATGATGTGCGCAGATGAATATCCGTCCACTGAACAAATTACCTGTAGAACCCCTCGTGTAATTATTTTTCGCACAACGTGTGAGCCCCCCATTCAATCACTCCCACGATATGGTTCTCGTCCTCATCACTCTCTTACCTTGAATTCACGATTTAGGGCACCAAGCCTTGGCCACTTCCTTTTGTGGTTATACAACGCATCATAAAGATGCAAGTCATAGACAAACAACTGAACAAATCGCTCCATGTAGCAATGGACGAACCCGCAAAGTGGACGACTGTTCGAGATGAGAGACTCGATGCTTGAGCGCTCAAGCCGACGAGAACGAATCAAGCGGTGAAAAATCGCATTTTTGTTGCACGTCGTGGTCAAGGCCGTCCACCCCTCCTTCCACCCCACCATTAGGCACATTGTCTCTTGGGAGCGCAGAAACATTTTTTCAAGGCGCGATGATGTATCTCGCACGGCGCTAGAATCCAAGACACAAAGCTTCACACCAACCATGCGTCGGCCCATCCCTCCCTCCCTCTCGTGCCTCTTCCCTTTCCACTCGCGCGAAGGCCGCGCCGCAAGACCCAAGCGCAGCCTTACTTTCAGATGGGGTCCAAAAAAGCTGTCCAGCGCATAGGTGCATGGCTCCAGCGCTAGGATGGGATCGTCACTTGGTCAAAAAACTCTCCCGTTGGAACCCAATGAAAGAGGTGTCAGGTTTCTTGTTCTAGATGAATCTGGACTGAGGCTTTGCACACCCTCTTGCGCCGCTGTGACTGGATACTTTTAGGGGTATTTTTTTCCCTTTCTTTTTTTCTCTTCGGGCCAGTGTGCATACGGCGTACATGACAGTGCGCACTAGAGAAGGAGTTGTGTATGTGTGTGCATGGGAGTCTTGGGTGAATATGCGAAGATAACATCATCCCATATCCATTCTACCTTAGCTGTGGGTGTACTGTGGCTGGCATACACACAATACACACACCCGCACATACACCATGTGCGCGCACACAGACACACACCACTACAGTACTTGACCCCATTTTTCCTTTTCCTCTTTCATGATTCATCACAATCCATCTATTTTGGCACTGTTTTCTCGGCGCTTCCTCATCTTATTCGTCTGCCTAATTTGCTTTCCTGCCGTCATCGTGCTTCTGTGTGGGTGCGAGAGGTGAGACCTTTCATCCGTCACTACTGTGTAAGAGCGTCGTGTGGCTGGTGGGGATCCCCCGTTTGCTGTGTTCTAGAAAAAAAGACTGTCTGACTTGCATTGGGCTTCTGCTTGGGTATGGGTGTTGCTTTGGAAGCAGTGTTTTCAAGTAAGGCTTAGCCCATGGTATCCACTGATTGGGTGAGGGCAGCTCCGTTATGCATTGCGCTTCAGCGCGCTTTGCTTTGCGTTGGGCCTTTGGAGATGAGATGAGATCAGATGGGGCATTGAGGGTTTCAATTACCGATAGATGCATCCAGTATGGTGCTTATTATTCGGGGGGTTTGTCTTCAGGCATGGTCAGCGATGGACTTAGTCAGGCCTATGACGACCTTCGGCGTTGCTTTTAGGAGGTTGAGTTGGGAGAGGGAGAGTCCACAGTGAGATGAGAATGAGGGGTTCCCTACATACATGCCCACACACACACACACACACAAAATACACACATGCACACACCTTCAGGATTAGGAAGAGCATAACACCGGGAAACGTGGAGAGAAACCATTTCACAAACCCGATTATATGCGCTCTAGGTCACGCTCTGCTATTACATCACTTTTCAAGATGCTAAGGTTGGGGGGTTGTTCTCTTCTCCTCTTCTCTTTTTTTCTTGCTGAGCCGAGAGAAGCGCGCAATCAATTGATTGTTTAATCTATGCTTCGGATGAGAGGGACGAAACCAAGAGCGTTAACATTATGCGATGGTGTGTGACCTTCCTTCGCCGTCGCCGAGGAACAAGGAATTGAAAGGAGGCGCCTACGAGGGTGAAAGGTGGCTTGCCGCCGTCACCAGTCTACGAGTCTCTCTTTCTCTCTCTCGGGGTTGAGGGATTGGGATTGGGATTGGGATTGTGCAAGCGTTCACGTTGACCATGGTGGCTCAGTAGACGCCGTGCATGAGAATCGATGATTTCATCACGGTCTCATCTGGCCGGTGCTTACGTCCGTACGGAGAAGTATTACAGTACTTTACCGTGAATGTTCCTTTTCTGCTGGGATGATGGGGGAATATGCCCGTGTCTTTACCCTGTTTTGTCCCGAACAGAAGAAGAATGGGGATTTGCTCGTGATGAGTTGATTGGATACTGGCATCTTCGGGATGGAGGGGCGGTGGTTTTGCTCCCCCTCGCACGTTTTCTTGGGAGGCGGGATGATTTAACCTGGACTGGCCTGCAGTGACATCCGCGCTATGTGTTCTTGACAGCTGCTCAGATGACTTGCATGCCCGCCCGTTGGAGCCAGTGGGAGCCCCTCGCTACGGGGATTGTACTTGTACGGTAACTGTAATACTGTGCGGTGCATGATGGACCTCTGTGTCTGTGACGAACCCCTTCGGAAAGTTGTTTGGATGCGCAACATTCTGGATGCCTGCTTGGTGTCCATAATCCACTCCCAGTCCAGGGTGCGAGGACCCAGATTCAGACAAGTCGCGATGGTTTGGGAAGCATTGCGCGTTGGAGATACGTACATAGGTACAGTAAGTTACAGTACAATCTTGCACAGATGCAACACCAGTATGAGGGGGCTGACTAAGGTTGCTGCACAGAAGTGGAGTTGCAGCCTGAGGTCAGACGTTCATGCCTGAGGCTTAGACGCACGTTATCAACCCCTCGAGCCCCTCCCCCTCACTTCACTCTAAATTTGGCGCACACAGGGAATTCCCCTTCACTGGTCAATGCAAGTCGGACATCCACATGATCTGGCTTCCCTTCCACTTCCTTCCCCCATCTCAATCACCTCGCATCTGATCTCGTCTCAGCCGCAATCACACAATAATTCCCAGCATATGGTATCCCGTCACGTCACATCACACATTCTTCCAGCTAATTACCGTATCACGATAGCCGCATTGGCGCGGAGCAAGCAAGCATCAGGCATCGAGGCAAGAAGATCAACTTTTGACAACCTGCAGTTGGGCAAGGCAAGCACCGCCCAGCCCAGCCCTTTCTTTTTTTGTGCTCAACGCCTCTCTCTCCAGTGCGCGCCGTGCCGTGTGTGCAGCCTGTGGGCCGGATTTTCGTGACCGGCAGCCGCGCGCTACGGCGATCTGAGGTCCCTTCTGTGCAGTAGTGTCGTGCGGAGGGAGGGTGACACGCGCTGATAGCCTAGAGGCTATTGTGACGAGAGGTCAAAGTAAGGCTGTGGCTATTGTCACTGTTACTGAGCTCTTCTGGTTGAACTGTCTTGTCTTGTTGGACGTTGGGCTTTGCAATTGCTCTGAAGACAGGAGGTGTGTGGTTGGTAAATCGAGAGTGTGCATGTGAGGCTGCTGGGGGAGGGAGTTTTTGTGTGCTCAGAGATGCATTACATACGCTTTCTTAAGGCTCCGCGAGTAGATCCTGCGCTCTCGTCCAAGGATCGATTGTGCGTGGTGACCAAAATTGCTATCACAAGTGATCTTGGGGAAGCCTTCCTTACCGCGGATCTGCCCTTGCTTGTTGAGATCGAGTCTTCTCCGTCTGCGTCTGGTACCGATCAAGTGCCGAAGCGATATGGAAAGGCTGTGGCTCGGCCAAGGGAGGTTCAATGGAAGGGAAGTGTTGGTATGCGGGCGTTGGATGTGAGAATTGAGCTCTCTAGTGAGGAGAAGGCGTACTTTGCAGGTGGTTGCGTACGTCTATGTGTGCGTGCTCGAGATGATGAATTTGATGCTGGAAGTTTAATTGGACATTTATGTCCTCCGAGTTCTAACTCAGGATCTCGGGATGAAATCAGGGGCAAGGTCCTGGCAGTTAGGAGTATGGATTTCAATCTAGATCCTAAATCCTCGGAAGGTGTGCAGACATCTCTGGGACCGAAGCTCTCAGAGCGTAGGTTAGCCGCAGAAGGACAAGAACTACACATCTGGGAGGAACTGGGAGAGTCCATAGCCAGGCATATCTGGTATGCTTGCTTGATTGGTACCCTTTCAGGTACGTTTCCTCCTTTCCCACCATTTCACTGACTGTAATCCAGGGACGCGGGGCTGGTGCTCTCCTCGTATCTTGCTTCCATGTCTCCCCTGAAGAGGAAACGAAAGCGAGGGAAACCTGATAGCAAAGTTGCGCCTGTGCCTCAACGGATGAAGACCCTAGAAGCAATCTTGGGGAAAGAAGGACTATGTGTTCTAGAACTCGGGGCTGGATGTGGAATCGTCGGCATAGCCCTCGCCACGTATTTCCCGAATTCTGCGAGCGTAGTCCTCACGGATCTTCCTGAAGCCGCTGAGATTCTAGAGCATAACCTCTCCGTAGCGACTACTAAATCTTCAACGTTAGCAACCAAGCTCTCAACTCAGGATCTAGACTGGTCATCACCACTTCCAGAGGATATACGCTCCGAGTCCAAGATCTGGGATTTGATCATCGTAGCGGATTGCACTTACAATCCGGACGTGGTTCCAGACCTTGTGAGTACGCTGAGTGCGATTGGGAAATGTAATCCGCAGGTCGTGGTGTTGCTTGCTATGAAGGTAAGACATGAGAGCGAGATGGTCTTTTTCGAGCTCATGAAGGAGAAGGGGTTTGAGATTAGGGAGAATGTCGGTGTGCCGGTACCGCTTTTGGGACTTGATGTGGAGGAGAGGATTGAGATTTATTTGTTTGGGGCTGTGGGGAGTTGAGTTTTGCTATCTCGTTTCCTTGCATTTTCACTTCCACTTCCGGTTCTTTTTTCTTTTCTCTCCTTTATTCTCTCTTTCTAGAAGAGTGAATCCAGTTACAAAAGAGAATGGATGATTGAATTCAAATTCTCAACTTCTATTGTTTTTGGGATTCATATTTATAGCTATTCTCCATGCTTGGATATATCCATGTGAATCTCATGAGTGAATCTCCTGACGATAGTGAAATATGATTTGAATAGCACAGAGAGTCAATGACTCCTTTTCCCCTCAATTCAATTCTCGATATTCACACACTTGATTTGAGTCATATATTCTAATCAGGTAATTCACCATGCGTCTTCCGTCTATAAATACCTCTGCTCTTTCCCGTCCACTTCCCCCTTTTTTATCTTTTCTACATATCGATCACTCCCGCATTGGTATACTTCCATGCGAACTCTACAAGAATTACAAGGCTCCATGGAGCATTGGTATATATACTTCCATGCGAACTTGACAAGAACCACAAGGAAAACAGCTACACTGACAATTTCGAGGGGATCAGACTCACGCAGAATGCTCATGGTCTCGTGGCCGGGTCTACCTTTCAAGGGTGGTATCTCGAAATTATGTCCTCTCATTTGACTGTGGGTTGCATACGACAGCCGGAGCTGAAGCTGGACACAGCTCAATCAAATGACTCGCATACCAAAGCCGGTAAAGCTAGTTTTGAAACTGGCTGGTGCTATATGAGCAGCGACATGCAGTTTTATCTACCGTCAAAAAAGACGGAGTTGAGTCCAGCTCTCCTTCAGCATCAACCACACACCGTGTTAGTGACAACAATGGAAAGAGCGCAAATTCAGAACCGTCTAAACAAACAAACCTTGGTTATAGCAGTATAGTTAGAGGTAGCGCTGTCAGAAGCCGTTATTCCTTGGTCCTGTTGGTCCCCGTGGACATCCTCCCGGAGACGGTTGATCTGTGATAGTCCTGACGGATATACCTCAGGTTCTGGATGCTGCAACAAGATGACGGGCGAATTGATCTGATTCAAAACTAATCGATGACTGTGACTGAGGTACTTGAATAGTGAGGAGATGACCGCACTGCATTCCTAACCATGCTACGCATTGGGTCTTGGGTGATTCAATGGTGAAAGAAAAGACTCCGCGAGAATTATATTCGAATTCTAAGGACGCAGAGTCATGCCATTTGCTTCGTTTGGAGGGAGTGATAGAACATGTAACGATTGCTCCAAGAGGGATGGGCATGAACTTCAGAAACCGCAGAGCGCAACTCTCGTGATGTTGCACCTGTCAGTCGCTCCTACCGGCAGGTAAGTCCGTTATATACTAAACCCGTGAGTATTCTCTGATGATTTTGGTAGGAGTACTGGGATTAGACCATGGATTATGTCAAGCACAGATGACTTCCCGGTATACTGTGCGCATCCTCTGACTTTTGCTCTACGCTATTCGGCAGCCCTTTGAGAGACTGAGCTACCTAATGAAAACGTAGGAAATACCTGGCCCCAATTAGACTTTCGACAGCTGGATGAGTCCAATAATGGACAAACACTTGCTGCTGATTTCATCTGTGGTGGGCTGGAATATCACCGAAAGCCTATAGACAGACTCTCCAGCACGTCCAGGAGAACCGTCAATCACTAACCTAACGGTCTACGTACCCTACTCTAGAGGCAAGGTACCCCCGGACCCATCTATGACGACAGTTGGAGCTCGTGAACTTGCTCGTCTCCTAAGAGTGGTCCATATCCCGAAGGAAACAATGCATTCATACTCTGACATAGGGGGTCAGATTGGTGTAATGCTCTGTGATGTATCCATCTCAACCCAAGGCCAGGTAAAGGAGGTGGTACACAGAGTTCTAGCTGACTTGACTGGCTAACTGACTAGCAGGCACGGGATGACAGAGAAGTTATTCAATATGATGAGAAGAGAATTCCCTTTGGCCATCAACAACATGGAACTGTCATTCAGTGCTGCCTCGGAACAAGAAGTGAGAGAATTGCAACAGATATCAACAAGAAGATTGCTAAAGTCATGGATTGGTTTGTGTGAGTCTCATGCTGAGAGACAAGTTGCAATTCGATCTTGAGCAAACAAACAAGATTATACAATTACCTTTACCTTGAAGACTCTAGGAAAGTTTCAGACAAATCTCACTTGAACGCATCTAGAAGATTTAGATGGCATTACTCAGATTCTATAATCACCAAATTAAAGGAATGAATCCGCAAAAAACTCGAGAAGTCCCAAGGGAACCAGCCTATGGAAAAGACCAAATTCAGTTCCAGCTCCATAAAAACCCTGATCAAAACCACCGCGTTACTCTGTCGAAGGAACTGCGATTCTGTGAGACGATAAGGACAGCTAATTGATGACCGGTTGGTATCTCATATCTGACCAAATACTAGGCCGGAACGGCGTAGACGACAACGAAGTGTTCTGATGTAGCGAGTCTCGAAGTTCAAGCTATTAAACATCTCGCTTTCTTTTACTCTTCCTGCTACACCCCTGGATTTCACTGTGGCCCGAATTATCCTTCACCGTGCAGGTCTATAAAATCGAGATCTAGTCTATTCGATCTAACTAGAATGGTGTTGCTGGTCCAAATGAGTAAGGCTATTCGTGCTCGAAAAGACGTTTGCCACAACCCAATTGGCAAGCTAACAGAGGCAACGAAACCGAGCAATACTCGATTTCAGTTCGGTCACGATGATGAATACCAACAGACTCACTGGACAAACTATACAGGGGAGGCGCTGCAAGCGACTTCATAAAGACCCTGATGATGAAGCACCGAAAGAGGTCTCAGAAAGAACAAGACCAAGGGAAATGACCCTGGTCCTCCGGCTAAAAAGAAGCCTAAGAAGGCGGAGACCGTTGAAGACAAAGACGAAGAGATGTTTGAGGCGAACGATGTGGTTCTCTCCCAACGGATGCGAACGCTGTCTATTGACAACGGCCAACACCCCCTGAAGAGAAGGGCTTAAGCGCTTCCATCCATGCCCCCGGTATGGATACGGATGGAGAAACCAAGCCCACTAAATGAAGAAGTATAATTGCAAATATGCTTTCTTGTCAACGTATCAAGAGACGAGGAAAAACTCTTGAGTTTCGAATCACAATCAGCAAACTACTATCATAAAAAAGCCATTATAAACGAACCAAAGAATATGAAAGAGGCTATAGCCACAAAAGCTAGCCATGCATTACCCAGCATCAACTCGGATACCTTTGTATACTATTACCCACGCTATCTCCAATTTGTCCAGGATTTCCAGTTACTCGTCGCTCTGCCCCCTTAGAGATTTATAGAGCAGTTTTCGACTCTAAAAGATACCCAAGGGAACGTTACTTGAGCATTTCGAATGGGCGCCTATACTTGATGAGAGCGACTCAGCATATAAATTATATCGACCGGAGGTAGATGAACTACAATACGTACGCGTTAGTTCTATCATCATTCTATTCACTGTTGTCGATTTCACGAGGCGTGCTTATTCGAACGAATATTGGACCCAGGCATAATAGCTAAAGCTCCTCGGAAAGTAGCAATATGTCACTCACATTGTATCAAAGGTCTGGACACCAATTCGAACGGAAGCAAAATTTGACTGGTAACATCAAATATGTGCCCACATTCAGATACCCAGAGGCCTATTCAACTCAATCCAGTGTAATTCCACGGCGGTACCGAGGAACGTAATACGGGCATGTTACAAGGGACGAAAAGAGGGAAAAGGTGAGTATAGTCAAATATTGCAGTGACTCTTCTGTCATGCCGAATTCCGTAGCGGTTTCACACACTCCGATGCTGAACAAACTCTACCAAGAATGACAGGCTGGAGATTATTCACTGCAGATATTGCTATGTAGCTCTCCAAGATATACAGAGGCAGTAACGCTATACAATAAAAATAAATCAAGAAAGAGATCACTCTTTTCTTAAGATCTCATAAATTAGAGCCTTGGTATGCCATGAGCCAAAGAGAGTTAGCCGCAGAAATGAAGATAAGGAGGGAAGCAGCCAAACTTCACAAGCTCTCGCATAACTCTTATCCTCATTTCTAGTCAGTTATAGACCCAGCACTGTATGAGCAGATTATAACAATTAGGAGTCATGATTAACTCGGAACCTGGCAAGAAATCGACCTACTGTAATGTCTACGGCTGAATGTTGTGAAAGATGCTGGTGACATATAAGGATTGCAATAAATCATGCTAGACTCTGATTTTGATGCCCATACTTACACTAACACTGGCTGATTTCTGCTTTGATATGTAACTTCAATCTTAAATCGTATATTTTCTATCCAGTTATAGTAAGGTGGAGTCAATTCACTCATCACTATAGGTAAGGGGCAGATCCTTCGAGAGGTATCCAGGCTAAAAATAAGCCCTCGTCTGCAAAGGACAATTCACTCTCTCAAGTCTCTCATAGGCTCAGTACGATGCTCCCATAATATTCTAACTACATCACGAGATTTTCATTCACGGAGGGTAAAGTCAGCAACTCCTGAATGATACAATATTACAAGGAAATTCGTCTCATTTGTTCTCGTTAAAAGGAAACATACATTTGCCCCAGACCGATTCCATGAAACCCCAGCCACGTGAAATATTCACAATTAAATAGTCCTTCACAATCTTTATATCAGGATATATGAACCTGCCTGCCATCCAAGCCCATCCCATGAAGAAGGCTGCCAAATTGGAAAATATGAAACACGGAAGGCCGAATATTGAAAAGATATCCAAAGGAAGGTAGATATGATAAACCACTTTGTAACCATAGACACACGCCATTTAGTTTCGTCCATTCTAAAATTCCTGTAATGACCGAAAGCGAACCAAATTGAGTAAACTCTCCATCGTTAATTATTCATCAGACGCAGCCAGCTATAACACAAATCGTATCATCATTCGCACACGAAGGCTGAAACCATCATATGTACCTTCGTTGAATATTATCCCATCTCAAAAACATAGACAAGAAACTCCTTCAAGTAAGAGTAGCAAGCATAGCTCTCAAAACTCTCGGCGGCGGAACTATAACCCCCAAAGGAGTTAGCCGGGCCCTTCAAAAACAACCACCCCTCAACCCCTTCTATCGAAAAAGCTCACCCCAAAGTACGTACTCAGATGAATTCATCGATATAAATACTTCGGCACACTAATGCTCATCTTACCTTTACGATCTTTCTCAATTCTCACTCCACCTTCCGGCTCGATGATCTTCTCCTTCTTGAGGACCAGGACCTCGTCTTTATCCACGTAACGATCCTTCTCATAAACGACTAGCTCGTCACGACCCCTACGGAGGGAAGATGCCCGTCGTAGTTCTTCATCTGCTCGTTTCTCGGCTCGCAGTGCTTCCTTTTCTGCTTCAAGAGCGCGGATCTCAGCCCTGATGGAGTGCTCATCGCGACGCGAACGTTCAGGAACGGCAAGGGCGAGAGGTCCTACGGGGATAGGATCCGATCGCTCATAGTCTCGTGGCTTTCCCGCATCAATGATGATAGCATTATGATGATGATGGTGGTGACGCCTGCCGGGGCCGGGGGATCGGCTGTGCCGACGTTCAACAACTTCCTTGTCACGGATGATTTCGAGGTTTGTACGCGGGGGTATTGTGTAGATTTCCCTTCGTTCTTCAATAATTGTTTCTGATGAATTAGAGGAGCTGTCATCGTGGTGATCATGATGACGATGGTGGTGGTGATGATCTTCCGGTGTGACGACGTAAGTTGTTAGCTGAGTCTCTGTGGTGACTTTCTCTTTCTTCTCTTTCCTCTCCTTCTCTAAATGGCAATGTATGATTAGGGACACGTAGATAGTAAAATATATTAAATATGAGGGGCTGAAAATTACTTACTCTCTGACTTATAAACCTCGCTCAACTGGATAACCTGGTCAATGTGCTCACGGCCAAGAGCTTTCAGGATAACGATCGTGGTACCCTTAATAGGTTAGTGGAGTATTTATTATAATCGGGTGGATTTCCTTACGTCTTCCTCAAAAGGATAGCCCAAATCAATGATTGCCTTTTTACTAACAAGCTTGCCGGGGATTCTGGTCTTTCCTCTCTTTGGATATTCACTCTTAGAGCTCTTGATACTCTTGACCGTCTCTCTATCACTTTCGCTGCTGCTCGAAGAGCTTACGCTCCTTCTTCTACTTCTCCTTCTTTCCTTGATAATTTCTTTCTCTTTGATCCTCTCCGGGTAAGGTCTGTAAAGGTCATCTCCGTAGTAGTCTGGGTCAGAGATCTTAATCTCTTCATAGTCTCTTTCTTCATAGCGTCTGAGATCTCTCCTCTCTCGCGGCAGCCGAACAGGATTAAGTGGTGGTGGCCGAAGCTCTTCTCTTCTAGCTGGCGGGCCGTACCGCTCTTCGTCCCGCTCCCGTATAATTCTGGATAGTGGTTGGCGGTCAAACGTATCCAGCGAACTCTGTCGCCGTATCAATCCAGGCCGTGGAAATGGGCGTCTAGGTGGTGAAGGACTAGAAATCCTTTCCTTTTCAATCGTCACAGCCTCACGTCGAATTCTGTCCCTGTCATGTCGTGGATCGTCATCGTAGAATATTCGTTCTTTGAAACGGTCATCCTCAAAGCTGTGTGGGCCACGACGTTCGTAGATTCTATCAACTGATCGCTCACGTGGACGTCCGTACCCGCCACCACCACGATACCGTACGTCCCGGTCGAATTCGCTGTAACGATCTTCGTAGCGGTCGCGCTCACGATCGCGCTCAACTGTGAAACGCTCAGAGTCCCAGCGCTGGCTGCTTCGGGGACTGTAGTTGTCGCGGGGAGAATACCCGTCTCGCGACATAGTTGATATGTCCAAAAATGCTCGTGGAAGTTGGAAATCGAAAGAACTGGTGATGCAGTGTGGCTCTTCGTATAGGACCTCAAACTATATAGAGAGGACTACCCCACCACTGATGATGGTTCTAGAAGGACGTCGTATAAAGCACAGTATGCCCACTGTGATGTATATCACAGGAGTTGGATTCCGTCGATAGAAGGTCGGATCTGGATGATTTTATCTCAACGAAGTGATGGAATGAAGGTGGAGGACGTTTGACTTCTTGTAAGAGAGAGGTCATGCAGAATGCAAACGGCTGAGGCCCCGGTTGGGCTGCGACAAGCCACACAGAAGAGGGACCACCTGAATATCAGCACTTACACGTGATGGGACTCTCAATTGTTGCAGCTGCAAATCAAAAAGGTAAGGCGCTGAGTTATATTTCTTCTCAAACCCTCCTGCAGTGGCACAATTAGGTCAACTCCCCACTCTGAACTGGATTTCTGGTATTTTTCGACGATGACATTACTTTGGTCGTTGGCGAGCATTGAAGCAATCCTGTCATCGTGCAGAAGCACATGCCGCCAATGATGTCATGCTAGCCCCTCACGATCTTGCCGAAAAGCGCAAGAATCAAGGGAACACGCGTCGTGAGGGATCCCCAATTGGTATAATACCTGAAAATTTTTGATCGAAATAGTGACAAAATTTATAGGAAAGCTAATCATTGGTCCCTGATCCATCGATCATGTTGGGATAGCTCGCCCTGCACATCCGGAGGAATTGGGAGCACCTGAAGCTTATGTGGAGCCCATGGAGCTCAGGTAGACAAAGAAAACGACTGGCTCGTTTCATCATGTAGAAGAATTGATTTTCATAACTATATAAAGAACAGAACGGATATCCATATGAGGCTAAATGTTCATACATATTCATAAATTGATGCTACCCAGTTACCTTCGAGCCCATATCCAAAAGAACGCCTGATCTGGAAAATCCCCCTCTGTCCTTATGCACAGCAGCTTTTGGTTCCATTGGCCTGCGCCAATGCACTCATCTTATCTCTTGCATCTAAGGCTTGGCCCTTTCCGGCAACCTGACTGGGAGTGCTGCAATAACTAGGTGGAACATCTAATGCTGGGTTCTTAGCGAAGAAGTTTCTTGGTCTGAGCAATAGGGTCATCGGTTCGGCAGGCATGATAGGGAAATCTTCTGGCGCAGGGAAATGCGTGAGACCAAAGGTGTGCCAGAGAACAATATCTTCGTTATCAATTGATGCAGAACCATCTCCTATCCATTCGGGGATGCCTCGGGATGGTTCACCAGAGGTCTGGGGCACGTGCTTTCCAGCAGGGTGAAGCTGATCATCGCTGTCTAATGAGGGAAAGCATGTTAGCTGATGAGCCATCTAGTGATGATGAAAAAAAGGGCGTGCTTACATTTTGTGACGTGGACTGCGTGTCTGGCAAATCCAGCACGTTTCCATACCAGCGAGCCCTCCTTAGGGAGAAGCTTTGGAACTTCTCTGCTCACCAGCTTATAGCTGACAGGCTTATGACTATGAGGGTTAAGTTTGTTCGGATTGACCATATCCCATGTCCTGGATGTCACGCCATTGTAGTCGCTCATAGACTCTTTGACCGTTGAGAACTTAGTCCTCTTTGCGTAGAATGCGTTTCCGTAAGGATTCTCTTTGCTGCCAACTTCTCCTGCACCTTGGGTGGCATCGACTTGGAAGACTGTGTTGTTAGGTCCATCGATATTGGGGTCAATTCGTAAGCAGAAGAGATGTTGATGGTTGTGAGCATTGACACCTGGATAGACTTCTGTTCCCCAGCCCTTGGTGTCCTCACCCGGGTTCATAGCATAGGTGTTCAAGATACCTGTAAGCTTGATTTCAAGCTGGACGGTACCATCTTGATGGAAAATCCAGTAGACGCAGTATTCATAGTTAGCCGCAGTGAAGATGTGAGAGATGATGAGCTTGCGACCACGTGTGACGATAACTGAATCGTCTCGGAAATCAGTGTGCTTGAACAGAATACCAGCATCCTCTTCGTGGATACAGATAGCATTCTTAATGGTGGTGCTTTGACCGGCACGGTTGACAAATGCCGCATCCATGTAATGAATAGCACCTTTGCAATCGCAACCGAGGGACAAGCTGTTGGTCATATATCCTCCACCATATTCGCCGAGATCAAAAGCGTGCTTTCGCTGGTGAGGATGCTCGGGATTGCCGTATGGAACCACCATTTCCGCAAGGGAGAGTCTATAGAATATTGGTCGGACATTGCCATGATCATTATAGGTAATATTGTTCAAGACGATTCCCTCCTTGTAGTTGAATCCAACGTGGACAGTGAAGTTCTGCCAGCTGATGACTCGCCCATCAACCTTGAATGAGACGCCCTCAGGCTGTGTGATGTTAATTGGCTTTATATCTGTTCTATAACCAAACTCTTTCTCAATGCTGGCTGGGTGATAATTGTTGGGCTTCGCTTTATTGAGAGGCCTGCGAATTTCTGGGATATCAATATGAACGATTTGTTGCTTTTCAGCATCGTAAATCGGGCAGAAGTCGAGAGGGAAGGAGTATTGGCTGTCGTCAATGTGTGGTCGGTAATACATGAGGGCTTGTTGTAGGCGCACGTCGCTGCCAAATCTGTGGTCGTAACCAATTGTCCATGCTATCTTTGATTAGGAACTTGTATTTCAATTGCCGATGCATGAACTTACGGTCACAGAACACTTTATCCATATCCTCAGCGGGTATACCGCTCAGAACGCACTGCTCGATGACCTTCGGATCCTTTCTGCAAACGTGCTCGACAATTTGCAAATCTTCCATAGTAATCTGTTCCCAATTAGTTCAGATCTTGCAAACAAAGCTGCTGAATGGTCAAGCTTACCAGAGGCTGTACACCTGAAATATGCTCCCATTTCAGGATCTTGCTGTCTTTCAAGTCCACCAATCCTTCATAGACCTTTCCACCAGGCGCAATGGCAACAACATCTGCAATTCTGGCAGGTCTTGGGGCGTGCTCAGGGTCCTGCAGCCACTTCTGCATCTCCTTCTTTCTTGGTTCCCAGAGAGTTACCGCATTATAGTGAACCTGTCCATGCGCCTTCCGGATGGCTTGGACGGCCGCCTCAATCTCTTCATTCGAAAGAGGATCGAATGGGTGTGGTGGTGGAGCTGAGCCCGTGACATGCTGGGCAACAGATTTCAGTCTGTCAAGAGCCATTGTTACAGTAGTAGCTTTACTCTTCGCAGATAAAATCAAGGAGTGACCTAGTTTGTGGTTTGTGTGCAACAGGAAAGGGAGCTCTAAGAGTTAAATATGCCTATGTCCATCGGGATTTACTGTATCAATTGGGACTGAGGTGGACAAAGAGGCGGGAAATTTTGAGGACAGCGGATAGAGCTCCCGTGAAGCTGTGAGCAGACGGGCCCAGAATATCCATCTAATGGAGCATTGGTTCGTGGCAACCCATCCACTCGAGCCCACCCTCGATACCCTTCTACCACCGCCTGCATTCTCGTGCAGCTACAGTATTCTTCAGACTTGGTGTAGATAGCCCCGATAAGCAGCTTATCGGCCACTTAGACGTCCAAGCTCTCCAGTTGCACGGGACTTGATGCCCACATCGAGTCTAGCGCAGAACGTCCCCAAATAGCGGGGTTGAAGAGGGGCGGGACACATTAAGAGACTGCCGATTCTGGCAATAGAACGCCTGAAATTGACCACTGCTGTGAAAATGGAATTCCTCCAGTGACAGATTCTGTTAAGTAACCCAGAACCTATCCGCAGAACTTATCCGCCGCAACCACAAGCTTTGTGGTTCTGGAAGACGATCTATCGAATTTATCACGTGATCGCCCTCGAAAAGGGGCTAGCCCTCCCTGCATAATAGCCAACCACCAAGCATAAAATTACGGCGTTGAGTGGTAGTTGATACAGAAATTAGAGCTTAGTTTCTAAAGTTTATTTTATCCCCATCAGACTCTTGAAGAGAACTACCAAATTCAAGTCTAGAAGGTTGATGCTAGTCTTCAGTGGTAAAAATCCGTGTTATCCTCGGAGAGACTATCCATTCAATTCGATAGATATTTGAGACAAGAACAGGTCACCGTTGTATATAGCCGGATTGAGATGGAGCTAGCAGTGCTGAACGTGGAATATCATATATTATTGCGGAATAGTAGTTTAAATATGTAGCCTTATTATCAACTCTGGTCCTATCTAGCATATGTTCGGCCCATCCTTCAATAAAAGGGACACTTGTTCTGCGAGCACATCATGCATAGGATAGGTCGGGTGTAGACTGTTCAGCCAGAAGTATTCGTTAACTGGAACACCACAGCTTGGGTCAAAGTAATCGGTGGTCGGTGTGCCACTATCTCATTGTCAGTGTTTAAAAGATCTATCTTAAATGAAATATACCACTTACTTTTCGTAAGCTACACAATAAGCTGTAGTGTTTTGATATATTGATGTCTGAGGAAAGCTCGCAGGGTTGTCCAAAACTTCTGTAAAAATCGAGTTTGTATCATAGACAAAGACATTCACATCCGAATGGGCAGCCTTAAGACCTTGTGCCATCGCAACTACTGCGTCGTTCCAAGCTGTAATATCAGCCTTCTCTAGTGTTTCAGCTGAAGCCCCTTGGCCGGTTATCAAGGGAGAACGATCTACTGGTGGGACGTTCAAGAATAAAAAGTTACGTCCTCCAGCATCGTAAAGCATCTGAACTAGTCCGTCATAGACAGCAAATATTTCTGCATTGAGAGTGGTCGTTGTTGGTGTGCCGTAATAGTAAGAGTTGCCGACATCGTTGATACCATCAAATATTGCAAAGAGTGTGTTATCTGAAGACCAGGCTGGCGACTTATGGGATCCATAAGCCGGAAAGAACTCATCTTCGACCTGTTCTGCAACAGAGAGTACTGTTGGTTCATAAGGAGCAACAAGTGCACTGTCGATAGTCGCTCCGCCATAGGCAAGGTTGTAAGTGAGAAGAAGAGAAGAGTTGTATTCCACTGTGAGATAATCAACCCAGTTAGGGCCGTTGGAGGCGGTATATCCAGGATACGTTGGATTTCCTAATGGATTCCCGGGTGATGGCTGAGTGAGACTCGTGTTGAAACCCGTGGTTGTATACGAGTCACCACTGCTTTATTAGCTTCTCCGAAATTTGATATTTTGGTTTCGATCACTTACAAGATGAATGTATATTTAATACCTGCCCAACCTGGCCAATTGCTTGTAGTAGAGCAAGAAGCTGGGGCACTTGAGGTGGAGGAGCTTGGTGGTGAGCTACTAGTAGTTGAAGCCGCCGGAGCGATGCAGCTACAAGCACTTGCAATTCTAGAAGGATCACTGGAACAGGAAGATACGAATCTCGGAGTAGCAGTTGGAGTTGGCGTCGCACAGAAGGATGCAGCAGCAGCGGAAGACTTAATGAACGCTCGCAAACAGTTGTCTTTACTGCACCCATCTCTATGTTGTAGCGAAGCTCTAGCAACGCTGGAAAAGAAAACTGCTCCAGCTAGTATTTTCAAGTGCATGGTATCAATTCAATTGAGAAAAGCAATGGAGATAGGATATGAATAACGATAGCATGCAGTCTAGACTATTATTCTTGCTAGACAGTGACCTCCTAAGACCCAAAGGAAACAAGAAAATTAGAAGGAAAACAGTGATATATACCATGAAATTGAACAATTAATGAAATAGCCCTTACTACATCTTCACGAAGTGCATATATTTCCTGTACCAGCCGGGATCAAGCTGCTCAGGAACAGGCATAGCCTGAGGGGGTAATTAATAACGGAAGATAGAACTCCGCACTCTCAGCTTAGGAATTGCGACAGCTAGATGGAGTTACGGCAGAGAAGTGTGGGGGAATTATTATCCGTAGACTTAGCAGTTTCTACCCGCCAATGGGGTATGTCGCCGTATATAAATATCTTATTAGCCTCGTCATGCCCTTGCTCGACAGCACATGATTGTACTCCACTTAATGTAATGGCATAAAGAACTCGCTATTCATCCATTCCGGTGGGGCGGAAGAAAGGGGATTTAGGAGGAGAAACCGTGTATCCGGCAACACCAATACTAGGCAAACTCCGTGACTCGTTAGGCATGGCGTATAATAGGGTTGGTAATTTACAACTTTCTAGATCTTCCTAATTTTGTTTATTATATCGGCCCATTCAGGATAAAATCATATCATAGACTGATTAAAATTAATACTAGAAGCCACGGTCTAGAATACAATTCAATACTCGACCTTAGTTCGATAACAACTATAGCCATGATAACGTGCTCTAATACGGGTTTAAATCTAATTTCCATTGTCAGGCCTTCGAATGTAACTCTGTATCAGTAACGCATCTCTTCAGTCTAGATCTAGAACCACTTCCTATCCCTTCACTCACTGTTCTAGCAATCTTACTAGCCCACTTCCTGCCAGGGGCTACACGAATGGATGTTTGGCTGATCAGTTTCCAATTTCGAGTTTTCTTAGCATAACTAACTTGCCAATCCCAAAGGCTTCTCTTTGCTTCTTCCGTAACGCAGTACAATATTAACTCAGCAAAAATCATATTGATCCCCTTCTCTGCCTCTGTATGTTGCGGTGGATCTCGCTTTGTTCGTTCTGCAAAACTCTGGCGGGGAACTATAGCTTGGGTTTCCAAATTGTCTTCTCTGGCGTTTTGAAGTGTCTCGTTTCTAAAAGTATCATGAATTGACTGGAAACGGCCACACCAGTAAGAAGAAGGCTGCGCTGTGTAAACGTAGCGAACGTCTTCAACTGCGTTTACTTCCGCCAGTTCTGCTGATGAGTTTTCCGTGGCACTGTTTATGAATTCAGGTGAATGACTCCTATAGAAACCCTTGACCTTCTTACAGTTATCCGAGCAGGTAGAAGATCGTGACGTCGACGAGGTGAGCGCAGAGAGCATATTGCTTACTGTTCTAGATTTTGGGAGAAATGATCTATGAGCTCTGCTAGTTGGAGCATTGGGAGTACTGAGGGATTGTGAGTTTCCGTTTCCTAAATCCTAATGTGCTAGTTAGCTCTATCATTACTGTGACTACTCCAACAAAGTGTACCTTTTCTCTCCCAATGAGACTTCTTGAATAGACCGCCTCGTGATATTGGATAGAATCAAGGTTTCTAATTGGGCTAGGTATTCTTGTTGAATGCGTGCTTCCTAGTTCGATACTTGAGATGAGAGGCACTGATCCAGAATTGCATGCTCAGCATCCAATTCTGGATATTGAGGTTGCATAATTAGAAAGAATTCGTCGGTGTCGTCGAGGTATACTTGGGGTAGGGTGATTTTTTGAGTCGCATATTAACGATCCGTTGGTGGGAGATCTAATTGGTGTTGAAGTAGGGATTTGAGACATCGAAGCTGAGGGCGGTAAGTAAGGAAATGATGCCATGTACTTCCTTGAGACCGGGACTTTATCTCCGGTGTTGGTCATTTTGCTTTTCCTACCCTAAGCAAATAATTTAATGAAACAGTTGTGTATCATTATGCCGACAGAGTCTAGTTGATGTGATGGAGTGTTTAGGCAGAGACGCTAATAGCAACATGGCTGGATTCAGAATTCAAGTGAAATGTAACAGAAACAGATCTGTAAAGCGAGCCATTTCAGCAAATAAGTTGGAAGCGTTAATGGTAAATGGAACAATCGGTTTTAGAGAAAGATTCATGTATCAAATTAGGAGAGCCATGATCTTGGGGGGTAACTTCGAACAAGGACTACAGAACCTAAGTAATAAGCAATATACTCAGTCTGATGCTAATACTCATTTTTTGTGAAACCATAGTACCTAAGCCCACATACGGACGTTGGTTGCTCAAGATGAATAAAATTAGATAAATGTGGTATCACTGAGACTGATACAATACAATACAATAGAATGTTAACAGACCTCAAATGTTCCTTTACTGTTTGCCCTCTAATGATGCCGTAGAATTGTCTGTCCCATGCCATTCCTCGATCTCAAATTCGAACTGCATATCTCCTTTGGTTCTCTCTATAGGAACACCTTCCGGATCAAATAATGAACGTTCTGTGTATGTCACATGTCCATCCCAATCCACAAGAATGACAGTCTGTCGTTGTGTTCCATATTGGCCAGACATTACACCATTAGAGTTTGATTGCATTTCTGGTCGCTCTTCTGCTGTTAACTCCGTTTCTGATGCCCCTCTAATTTTACTATCGCCTGATTTCGTTTCCTTAACACCATTCGTTAATTTCGCAGCTGTATTATTCTCGCAAGTTTGTTTGGAAGGTAGAGGAGTTCCTAGCGTTGGGATGAACACGGAGTTTCGAAGTTCAGGAATCATTTCCTCAAAGTCTCTGCCCCGGGCATCTGGGAGAGTATTTGTATCGAGAACACCGAACAGCTTCTCTATTAAGTCGTCCTTTCCTAGCCCGAGTTTCACATTTTCATTAACAGCCTCCAATAATCTCTCCTTACCTATTTTGACTTTTGGCCAGACATCTGGATCGTCATATGAGGTATTGCTTAGACCATATATTTCGTCTCTCTCTCCAGCAACCCAGGGCACATCCTTCGCGGTGCCATATCTATTAGAAATGACAGCTAAGGGTTCTATTTGCGGTTGATTTCCCTCGTTTCTCTTCCGCAATTTTCCACAGATGACCGTAAAGCCCCCAACTCCTTTCACACCTTCTCTCTCCAATAATCGATAGACAAATTGCTGTACACTCTCCTCGTCAGGGCTTGTCAGCCATGCTGTGACCATGCTGCCTCTACTCCGTTGTCCTTGGACTGGGTGTAACTCATCATGAGTATCCGTTTCGTTGTAGTTTGTTAATACCGAGAAGTTTCCCTTGTTTGTGATTCCCAGCCAAGTTCCTTGTTCCGCACGTTGAAGATCGCGAGAGGAGAGAATCTGATGGTCTAGAGCAGACCACCAGTGAGGTCTGCTTGTTGGTCGAAGAATAAACTCATCACGATTATCGCAGACGATCAGCGCATATGAAGGATGGGCTGTGGTAAGGAGGACGATGCACATAGTTGTGATGTTTTGGAAAGTGTCTTGGCTCAAGCAGTATCTTGGTACTGCACTTTATGACACGTTCCTAGCCTATTTCTGTATGTGAAATGAAAAATGAGTGCACAAGGCAACGAATTTATGCCTTTCTTACCGATTTCCTCCCTGATGGCTCGAGGTTTTTGAAGTTGATGGCCTGATGTTGCTCAATATCCTGCTATCGGTGAACCATACAATTCCGCCACAAATCCTGGTCCACTACGTAGGACGGAAAGGCAAGCCACCTTGGAGGACCTCGGTACCTGGAACTGGTATCAGGTCATGCGAGGCTGTGGCTTGACAAGGCTACTGTTTCAATGAAACAGAGAAATGACCGCATCGTCCACACCGAGCTTACCTACGTGCAGAACGTCCATAACCTTTTACGTGCTGTTGGTTGCAAAGTTTCACAAGAGAGATAACAATCCGACAGAAGCAGCCTTTCACAAGGGCATGATATAATGCCAGGTTTAATGGGAGCAAATAATCTTGTGACCTATCATAAATGGGCGCTTGGTTTAGTGGTATAATGTTCGCTTTGCATTCTGACGTTGAATCTCAATCCAAGGATACATAGTTGCGAAAGGTCGCTGGTTCGATTCCTGCAGTGTCCAATTATTTTTTGCGGGATAGTTTCTTTTTGGCCCAATTTCACAAGTAATCATCGTGAGAGGGTTGCTAGTACAAGATGCTGGGTGCTAGTTTTAGATAAGATAAAGTGCATAGGTACACCGTACCCGCTCGTACGGCTGTGCTCGCGCTGCCTGGAGCACAGCTGATGACACCGTGCTCACCTCCGCCTTTCTGCAGCTCCTTTTGTCACATCCTGTATACGGCCTGACCGACAAATACAGCAATTCAGATATACATTATCTTCATAGGACCTTAAAATAGAGGTCCGTTGTAATTTTTCCCTCGGCTGCATCATGTTTGACCTCTTTCCAAATCTCTTATCGTATGAGGACCCCGCGATTGTTGCCCCCGCCTGTAGCTACTCCTGGCTTTTCTAACTGGATACTAGTTCTCTTCCGACCTTTCTATTCCCAGTTTTCGCATCATATAAAGCCCTCAAAACCTCTGATCCCGCATTACTTGCGCCATGGCTTATATACTGGGTTATTCTGGCATGTGTCTTGCTAGTTGAATCATGGCTATGGTTTATACTCTTTTGGTAGGTCTTGAACAGCTCCGTAAGCTCCATACGATCTTCTCTAATTCAATTTTACCCATAGGATCCCTTTCTACGGCTGGTTCCGACTTATATTTCTTCTTTATCTTATTTTACCACAAACGCAAGGTGCTCGATACCTATATGAAGAGTACTTAAATCCATGGCTCCGGGAGAATGAGTTAGTGATTGACGATTTTATATCTACTGCACACGAGCGCGCGATGGCGGCCGGGCTTGACTATTTAAACCAAGCTATCGAATTTGTGAAGACAAATGTGTTTGGTCTGCCTCCTCGGCAGCCTTCTCCTCCCCCAACACCATCTACATTCAGCTACGCCCAGAGCCTCATCTCCCGATTCAATATGCCTTCTGCCCGATCCGGAACCACTCCGCGTTATGGGGGATCAACAGGCACATCGCCCGATTTTTACTCGCTCCTTGCTTCTGCAGTTAGCGCTGTAGCAAGCGCTTCCACTCCAGATCGAGAAACCAGCTCTGGCTCTCTTATCCCGTCTACAATTCGTGGAGAAGAACGTGTAACATTCATAGCAGCACAACGAGAACGTCTCAGCGTTCTTCTGTCTGCGTTGGATAGAGAAGCCGCTGCAATTCAATCTGGCGGTGGTCCACGTGGGACCTCAGAAAGACCAAAGAGTGCCCTCAGTGGACTCAGCAAGAGTAGAAGCGAAACAGATTTTGAAAAGATCGATGCCGAGAGCGGATCGGAGGGAGAGAATGCTAACAGACATGGCCACAGAGACTCGGGAGGTGCTTGGCTTCCTTGGGGTTGGTCTGGCACGTCCGGGGATTCTTCTGATCCAAGTAGTCACTCAAGTAGGGACCGTGAGGCAAGAGGCCGGAGTACCGGCATTGACTCCTAATCCTTATTTTCATGTACAGTACTCATAGGAACTACCATTACTAGATGGAACCCGATTTTAGAATCACTCGGATTTAGATTGCATGGCTTGGGAATGCAGGCCGAGTATACGTACACCATGGCGCTGTTTATGGGTTTGGACATCTATGGCCACTCCTAATCTTAGCTATCTGTTCAAATATACATACATATGGGTGTGCGTGTGCATATATATGTACCATGTGGAGTTGTGCACATATTTTCTAGTAGAGACTAGTATAATTTCAGGTAGAAGAGACTCATCCCTTAGATATAATTTTGATGGGTCATGAACAGCTTTGTGATTATATTAGTACAATAAACCTTGCAATATACATTGGCTGTAAGGTTTGGTCATGCTAAAGTGCACCTGGCCCTGTGATCCTTTACATATCACCTATTTATCTCTACGCCCCAAATTTACTTTCTTTGAATGGGTATCTAACTTCATCATCCTTTCTAATCCAGATCTGCTTCTTCTTCTTCGAAGGAATATGTTCAACCCAGACCTGTTTCGCCTTCTCTTTCATGAAGGCTCGTATGTATCTCGGATCCCATAGCTCGCTGGCAACGCCCAAGTCCTTGCAACATCGCATAAGAGCATTTGATTTACATCCTTCAGTGGCAGTCGGTATGCCTTCTGGAGAGAAATAGTCCTGTTCGCCTCGCGCAATAGATACTAGCCTAAATAAATCTATGAGTTAGAACGAACGCCACTTCATAAAACAATCGAGAAGCCTAGTAGCACCACATACCTTCCATGAGCAAGGAGCGCATATTCTCTGGTAATGCTCTTCTCTGTAACTATTGTCTCTCCTCTGGGAGCCAATCCCCAACCTCCAGGTCCAAAAGCTCTGTTCAATATCCTTCGATATTTGATTTCCGGTAAGTATATAATTCCGTCAGGTTTGACTTCCACATCATCGAATGGAATTGGTGCGAGCAATATATCCGCGGCTTCTTTAGAGAATGGTTGTGCTGATAGGCCGTGGAAGGATCTTGTCCAGTCAACTTGCCGGCTACCTTCATCTAGAATCAAAGGTTCATCTGCTAGCCCGCTCGTTAGATCTTGAATTGGTGATGGCGAATCTTTGGATGTGGTAATAGGTTTAGACTTCGAGGCTGGGTCGTATTTGGAGGGTTCGCTGGGTTTAGAGGCCGTGCTGGGTGTTGCGTAAGATCGCTTTGGGGTCGAGATGGGTCTAGATTGAAGTCCTAGCTGCGATAGAGGTGCAGCTTTGCCATTACTTAATATTCTCGGCTGTGTCCAATTTGCCCTGGTACATCGAGAGATTTGTGATGATGTAGAGCATGATAAGCCAGATCGGGATGCCCTGCATGCTATTGTGGCCATGATTGACGTTGTATGGTAGATACGTTGAAGAAATGTTCGCGAGGCGATCTAAAGGCTACACGTACAGTATGAAGGCGCAAGTGGTTCGCCAAGGTAGTATTCTGGTACCGTATGACTACACTTCACTAAATTTCAAACTTTCAGAAGTATTGTGTAATTTGTACATTAAGATGCGACTTTAGAGTGGAATTATAGATTTTATTATACAATGAAGGTAGCAAAACCCAAGTACATCCTTCTCGGCATTTCTGCGAGCTTCAAATATGATTATCATCACGCATCTTTCATTGACGTCCTCTTGTCATTTTGTTGTAACTTCCAGCACTTTTTGAAATTTTCCAGCTATAGAATAAGAGAATAAAAGATATTAGCCAAAAGCCTTAGATTAGTATTTTACCTTCTGCAGGTCAAATATACGGTACACGTGATATAAAACTTCCCGTCGCTAAATTGGTATTCTTACCTCTTCTTTACAAAGTCTCCAGTCCTTCTTTTCAAAATAACAATCGGTCATCTTCATATTTTCATCTGTTGCATATGAGTCTCAATTACAGCAAGTTCTAGAGTACCTGGTTTCATTGGGGTACGCACCCGCACACCCTGTGCTAAAGATCCTCTTGTCCCTGTGATTTAAGTTGAGTGTCGGGTGTAAAGCTAAAGCTTTGGATTTGGGGTTCGCACCATTCGTCTGGCTCATCGTCATCTCCTGTTGCTGTAGCTATCTTTGTATTAGATTCTTTCTTTGACATCTTGGGATTTGAACTTCGGTTGGAAGGGTTGCAAAGTTTATCTGGACAATAATCAGGCAATAGCTTACCGTACTGCAAAACCTGCTAAGACCTCGGTTGAGAGTGGTGTATGAGATATGACGAGTTCGAAGCTCAATGTATTAGTTTATTCAGGTATGAGTCGATGTACGATATGGAGAAATCTTCTAAATATCAGTAGGCAATGGAAGCACAATTGAGTCCGTTCGCCATTGCCTATACACTTTGCGTCGTTTATTATCTCCTAATTATGCAGTGATCCCAGTGACGGAATCAGCTATCCTCAAAGAACCGTGGACAGCTTCCTGTGCCCTCCTTGTATTTCCAGGAGGGGCTGATCTAGGTTATTGCCGGAGTTTGAATGGAGAAGGCAATCAACGTATCGCTCAGTATGTTCGCCGAGGTGGTGCATATCTTGGCTTATGTGCAGGTGGTTATTATGGAAGTTCGAGATGTGAATTTGAGATTGGAAATGGAAACATGGAGGTCGTAGGCTCTCGAGAGCTACAATTCTTCCCGGGGACATGCCGTGGATGTGCATTCAAAGGTTTTGCTTATCAAAGCGAAGTTGGAGCTAAAGCAGCAGAACTGCGGGTTGAAAATGAAAATTTCCAAGGCAGTATGACATCCAAAACATTTCGTTCATACTACAATGGTGGCGGCGTCTTTGTTGATGCAAAAAGCTTTGAAGATAAAGGCGTTGAAGTCATTGCAAGTTATACCGATCCCATGGATGTGGACGGGGGTGACGGAGCGGCTGCAGTGGTATACTGCAAGATTGGTGAAGGTGCTGCCCTTCTCACTGGGCCCCACCCAGAGTAAGCTATTTCCTAGAGTATTTGTGGCGGTTCTAACCAGTTATTAGATTTGCTGCTGTTAATCTGGATCCAAGTGCTGGTGGGCCTGACTATGCTAATATCGTCAAGGCACTATCAGAAGATGATGAAATGCGGGCATTATTCCTAAAGGCATGCTTGGTAAAGCTAGGGATGTCAATCAATGAAGAAAAATCCTCCGTGCCTTCCCTCTCTCGTCTTCATCTTTCATCTATAGATCACATTGAAGTGTCCGAGTTATTAGAGGACTGGAAGGAAATTATTACCGAGGAAGCAGGCGAAAGTTACGTTAAGGGGGAAAATGATACTTTCCATCTGGAAAAAGAGGAGTCGAGGTGGTCTTTGAACACAATCGTCCGATCCCTTCCCCTTGTAGGTGGTGGTGGCAAAGATGGAGAGGGCGCTGAGGATAATAAGCTTGATGTTGCCAGTTTGGATGATAGAATTATCGATTATAATGCGATAATTAAGCCGCTGGTTTCACATGAATCGAGATGGCCAGACACCAAAGAGACACCGAACTTTAACCACCATGCATTTTATGCTAACCTACGCAAGTACCAAGCTGAAGGGGATACCGAAGCAGAAGAATTCGGGAAGACTCTGCTCTACGGAGAAGTTGTGACTAGTACCAATACACTTCTTGAAAAGTAAGTCTATAATAATCTATACATAGAGGTTATAGCTAATCTACAAAGGAATCCTAAGCTTCTCTCTCGACTTCCAATAGGTTTTACATGCACAGCCACAGTTCAGATTGCCGGTAGGGGACGGGGATCTAACGTTTGGGTCTCTCCCGCTGGCTGTCTTATCTTCTCTACTGTTATAAGGCATCCAATGGAACTTAGTAATACTGCTCCAGTTGTATTCATCCAGTATTTAGCTGCTATTGCTATTGTTGAAGGCATAAAATCATATGACTTAGGTTACAGTGACGTACCAGTCAAGTTGAAATGGCCAAATGACATCTGTAAGTCAGATCAGCTCTCCTTGTGTGTCTTATAAATCTAACAAGTGTAGATGCCAAGGATCCAACTAAACCAGGGAAGAACGTGTATGTCAAAATTGGAGGCATTCTCGTTAACTCCTCCTACTCATCTGGGAATTATGATCTGGTAGTTGGTATTGGAATAAACACTACAAACCAAGCCCCTACCACATCACTTAATGCGTTGCTTCCCCCTCATCTTGCACAATTCACCCTAGAGAAGCTTTTAGCACGAATATTAACTAAGTTCGAGGATATTTATATAAGATTCCGTCGCAATGGGTTCGATAAACATCTCGAGAATATCTATTATGGACATTGGCTACACACAGATCAAATAGTTACTCTTGAGACTGAAGGCGGAGCAAGGGCTCGAATAAAAGGAATTACTACGGACTGGGGTCTGCTACAAGCGGAAGAGCTAGGATGGGAAGATCGGCCTACTGGTAAAGTCTGGGAGTTACAGAGTGATAGTAATAGCTTTGACTTCTTGAAGGGGTTATTGAAAAGGAAAGTGTAATATATCAACTCCTGGCTCAATATTTACTATATACCCCTATATTGAAGCGTATGTCCTTCAATTACAGTTGTCTAGATCATGAGATAGACATAGAAACTTAAGATGTAGCTCTAATCCCCTCAGGACCAGTTATAGCTCTCAATACATTCCCACTCTAGATTTCCTGCTGTGAATGACTTTCCTAGAGGTATATCCTCCTCACCGGATAGTAGAGATGCCAGGTCTAGCTTTCCAATGGCAAGAACTTGTTTCCATCCGGCCTTCGCATCCCATTCCCATCTTGCGACACTAAAGGCATCACCTACCCTCAAAACGGCTTCCACAAATTGTGCAATTCTAATTGCTTTACCTCGAATGTGGGTATCTTCCTCTTCTGCCTTTAGTACCCAAGATACGTAGTTTTTCTCATTCCCGACCTTAATTGGATCAAGATCTTCCCAGAGTTCCTCATAATCAGTTACAATTCCTGTAGTCGGATTGACCATTGCACCTTTTTCCAAGACCTCGTTGCTATTCTCTACTGGAAACATGTGACCTTCGTCTTCTACATTGTCAGTGGTTCTGTTATCCACCCAATGTTGCCATACGGTGTGGCTTGGCTTTATGAGTTTTCCCGAATCGTACTGTGCTGGACTGCTTATAGAAGTTCCTGCAAATCCCCATTCCAGTCCTTTTATAGCCTCATTATCAGAAGGGTCAGTCGGGAGAGGTAGCTGAGTGGGATCTGTCGCCTTGAATATGCGAACATCCACGTAGTGTTTACCTGCAGATGTAAGAACCAGAGTGCTGACGTGGAATCATTAGTGAGTTATCTTGTAGGCCAAGAAATAAAAAGTTACTCTGTATTCTCTCCCGCTGGTTCATCCTGAGATTGTTAGGTCACCTATGTCAACTCGGACAACAAATGTGGAGCAACTTACCCCCCACTTGATGTATTTTCTAATGGAAATGAATGGATGGGATGTCATTATCTTAACCTAAATGCACCCTAAGACCACACAGGCTAACATAGATTATGAAGTTAAGATGAAGCAGTTGAATAACTGAGCTTCGCGCACATGTTATATCAGCCTGGTGGGGTCAGTGAGCACAGGCTTAATTGCTACTAGTAGTGCACCATAGTGGAATCCATCTAGCATCAACTCTAAACGTCCATTGAGATAGTGGGCATTCACAAGCTATATAGCATATCAGGAAGTTGACAGGTCTCACAATGAAGGAGGTTCGAATACAATTTACGTGATATCATAAATATAATACAACATTAGAGCCGAGATATAAACATTATTCGTCTTTAACGCATCAGCAGAGAGATATATTCTCCACGAGACCGATCCCAGATCATGATAACTCCTCTTTCAAAATATCCGAGCTATAAGACAATGTTAGAACAAAATTAGAAGACCCTTTATCCGCCTCAGCCTCGTGCACTAGCTTGTTCTCTCACAGATGCGCCTGACGCCCGGTACCAGATGTCCCCTCCCCATCTCATCATCCGCTCAACAGCAGCTGTCGGAGTGTCTACTGCAGGTCTCACATCCAAGTAGAAGACAGGTTCACCAGTAGGTTCTGGTGGCCCAGAATAGAAGTCGATAACGTATCTTACAGGCTTCGATTCGCCGTTATATTCTCTTTGAACAAACCAATCATGACGATCAAATGGAGGTTCCGTCCTGCTTCAATTAGTAAAAATTAATAGTGTAAGTGCTGGGAATAACATACCCGAATTTGCTTGGATATATCCGTCCTAGGAGCTGGATCATTGCTGCCTTCGGCGTCATTTCCTTCGGCCGCCCTTGGAATTTTATTAACCTAGGCTGTACAAGGTTGTCTTCATCCGATCTGGTTGCTAATGCATTCTCTTCTCCTCTTTTTGAGATTTCCCACCCTCTCGCCAGTCCTCTGCCAAACCGCCTTTCCCATTCCACGATTTCTCCCCAAGCCCCTTCATTCAAGAAGTTATGCACAGACACCATACTTTCTACGGCAGTTATGTCCGTATCTGTATAACCTTTTCGTAATAGTGCATTATACATCTGCTGTGGTGATGGATATTCCCAGTTACCCTCTCCAGTACCCTTAGGTATCGACGATGGCTCTCGTTCTGTTGGAAGGGAAGCGGTCTGATGTGGTGCTCGATCTTGAGATAAATCAGGGAACATATAATTGAGTGGATTGAGCTTTGAAAATGTAGAAGATTTCTTGGGACCAGTCTTAGTCTCACTATCTCCTGGTGTGTATGGACATGCTGTCTCGGTGGCGTGAGGACGCTTGGGAGTAGATTTTAAAGCATCCCCACTGTGTTTATGCATAGGACATGATGGCTATTCATCATTAACAGAGCAACTTTTGAGGGGCTTGATTGACTTACAGGAGGTGATCCTGCGAAATCAGCAGGCATAGGATGAGGAGCAGTTTGCGCATTCAGGCGAGAGACATCAGAATCTGCCCAAAACCAACCCATATTTGATGAGCGGAAATCAAACGGTAGTTCTTCACTATAGTCGAGATATAAGTTATGGCGGGAAATGAGCTATGCTCTGCAAAATATTGTATCATCGAATTTTTCGAGAGGCAAGGCTGGATGTTCGTATCTTTGCCTTCGATATGGCTCGTTCCGGGACAAAAATGGTTAGTGATAAGTACCGCACCTTAGCTTGTTCCGGACCTTCCCGTACTACGTGCCAGCCAAATGTTACGGTATTCAGCCTTGCGTTGACTTCACGATTAAATCAAAATGCAGCAATCTTTTACAAGGGACAAATTTATTTGTTTTAGCAAGGATTGCTATAATTCAATCAGTAGTAAAGTTTTTCTAGGTTAGCCTGCAATAATGTTGAGCTATCTGTCAATAGAAACATTTTTCATCATGTGTAGTGTGCGCAGTTGCCCCTGGAAGAAAGTCCAGTTAGGCGGCCTGACGTCAGAGCATATCACAAGCCTGTGTCCCGATCTGTGTGCGACCCTGGGCGCGTTTTTCAACCACAAGATCGTCAACAACGTCTACTGCCCTCAATGGAGAGATAGCATCGATAAGGCAGTCTGCAGACCCGTTATCCCATAGGAAAATGAGGCTAGGCCTCGGGGCTATTGGCCGTCTCTATTTGCGACAGAGCTGCCGTCAAGCTCAGCGAAGCCAATGGCTACATTATCAATTGCGGACAAGATGCACGTATAGAACAAGCGGAAAAAAGAGCTCTTTTCGATCACCTCCTCAAAAGCTAGGCATCACGCTTGTGGCAGCTACAGGCTTGAGTCCGGCAGTTTTTGTCGCATTGTCGGAGCAGGACAATGGAGGAACAGACCAGACGGCCGAGGGACGAATGCTTCAGGCATCAAGAGAAGAAATTAGAAAGAAGGTGTCCGAAGATGATCACGGGCTTACGAGGTTTCGAAGACAAGTAGTACTGGCTTTAGATCTTTATATATGGGAGCCTATATGTATCAGCCTACGGTTTTTGCGCCTAGTTATGATATTTGTTCCCGTTATTGTTGCAGTGCCGGCGATATGGATAGGCCCCCGAGTTCGAGACAGGCAGAATGAAAGGAAGGGTACATTATGGTGGTATTCGTTTCTTGTCCGCTCAATGGAGCGTGCAGGTCCCGCTTTCATTAAGGTAATGCTTGTCCCGCCCCAGCATTATTAAATACTCACTGTTAGTAGCTTGGACAATGGGCTGCCTCTCGCTCTGATATTTTCCCAACTGAAATGTGTGATGCCATGTCACGCCTTCATTCAAATGCACCAGCACACTCATTAGATCAGACTATACGTATAATAAGAAAAGCGTTCGACGATAGACCATTCGATGAGATATTTGACGAGTTTGACAGGACACCACTAGGGGTGGGTGCCATAGCTCAGGTATATAAGGCCAAGTTAAAGCCCGATTTAGCAGCTCCTGGAGATCCTGATCTAGAAGAGCCTTCAAACCTACGAAAGAATGTGCGTAAGAACGTGGATATCCTAATAAAAAGCACACCTCATCGAGTACCATCTTCATATGTTGCCATAAAAGTCCTTCACCCGGGTGTGGAACGAGTAGTGCGACGAGATCTTTGTATTATGGGCTTTTTCGCTTCACTTCTCAACGCCATCCCTACTATGGAATGGCTATCATTACCCGATGAGGTGAAACAGTTTGGAGAAATGATGAAGTTGCAGCTAGATCTACGAATCGAAGCAACAAATCTATCGATTTTCAGGAAACATTTCAAAGACAGGACTACAGCATGGTTTCCGTACCCATATCCTGATTTTACCACCAGACAGGTACTCGTAGAAGAGTTTGCCCAAGGCATACCACTATCCGATTTCATGGAGAATGGTGGCGGCATTTTTCAAGAAGAAATTGCAAACGAAGGGCTGGATGCCTTTTTGAGAATGCTGTTGCTGGATAATTTCGTTCATGCTGACTTGCATCCTGGTAATATTATGGTACGTTTCTACCAATCAGGAAAACCACAACTTCCGTTCAGCAAACAGAGAGAAGAATATCCACAAGATCAACCGGATGTCACCGAGCAAGTTTTAGAAAGGCTACGCCCATACAGACACAAGAAAGACGTCAAAGGATGGGAGAAAGAGCTGCTAAAGTTAGATAGGGAGGGCTTTCGGCCACAGTTGATTTTTATTGATACAGGTTTGGTCACTGAGCTTAATGCTACTAATCGAAGGAATTTTCTCGATCTTTTTAAGGCTGTTGCTGAATTTGACGGCTACAAGGCCGGTCATCTCATGTGTGAAAGAAGTCGACAGCCGGATTCGGTTATTGATGAAGAAATATTTGCATTGAAAATGCAGCACCTTGTTCTAGGAGTCAAAAGTCGCACATTAGCCCTTGGCAAGATGAAGATAGGCGATATACTTCATGAAGTATTGAGTATGGTTAGATCACATCACGTGAGGATGGAAGGTGATTTTGTCAATGTGGTTATCAGTATCCTTCTACTTGAAGGCATCGGCAGAAGCCTCAACCCTAATATTGATCTTTTGTCATCTGCCTTGCCTATTCTCCGGCAATTAGGTGCTCAAAGCGGAGGGGGAATGTTGAGAAAAGGCGATTTCTCAATGCTCAGAGTATGGGCAGGGCTGGAGGCTAGGAGCTTCTTACAAGCTTCTATCGAAGATGTAAGTCATCCCTATAATCTTCACAAGCTAATTACTGACATGAATACTCTAGGTTGAAAGATGTGTAAAATATGACTTATTGTCACCAAATGTATAAATTATAGATACGGGGCACAAGGTCTGAGAATATAATATAATAGAGTCGGGTTTTCGGTATCATCGAATCTATCTCCAAGTTCATCGATATAATAAGTTTCTCCTTATATCACTTATTACCTATGATACCAACTTCTTGATGCTGATGTTATCTGTTCACTTCGCTTATATGGTAGAGACACTACTAGTGATACGCTTGACCTACACGGATACCGTCCGTCATCCTGCTCACCTATCATGGGAACGCTAGTGACGTTCTTATGGCAACGAAGTAGGAGATTGAAACAAACAGTTCCGATTCTCTCGCCTGGATTACAAGGCGGAAAGACGCGTCTTTGTCAATGGTTGCTCATAGCTACTTGCTTCTTTTCACTTCTAATCCATCTCAGAACACAGGTGTCTTCAGCTTATTGCAGATACTTGATTTAACACCATACCAGAGCCTTCAATCAAAGTCTAGCTTCTATCCTTGCACTTGAGCATTCATGCTTTACTGTCTCAAACAGAAAGTTGAGATCTAAGTGGTGGTCTCTATGCCATAGTAGGCTACGGCAAAGTCCATCACAATCTAACGCACAGCAGCTTAGACTCAATCCTCTAGGGACTGTACTATTTCTCTGGCTTCAAGATCAATTCTCCCTGTCAGGAGGTATGTGTTATTTCTATAGCTTGCCTTCTACTGGTTTAGGTTGGGGTTGTCACAACTGTCTCCAAAAACCTTATATGGGCATTGCAAGAATTGTCAAATAAGATAAGCAGCTATCAGACCGATAGTAAACTTGTCCCTATATCATCTTGTCAGGGCGATATCGAATATTGCCTCTTCACATGAGAATAATCATCCTCAATGCTACCTCAAATTTATTCTGACATCTCCCCTTTAGTCACATAGCTACTTAAGCGTAGATCTTTTCGGTGACTGAATCGCACTACTGTATGAGCACAGCATTTCCGATCAAATCTATATGAGCCGCTTATTGACTTTTTCGTCAGACTGGGCTTGCAAGCAACTCCCACAATCCCGCAGTCCGAAACTCAAATAGGGATTTTGTTAGGCTCTACTGGGTTTTGCGTCACTTAAGATGTCCTCTGATCTTACCTTATCATTAAGGCCTTACCTGTCTAATTCCCCAAATAATAATGATGGCGAACAACATAGGGGAGATGTCTCGCAATGGACTCACATATATCAGCCGGATCGACATGCTCAGAATGGTCCACCAGGAGAGGGACTAAGAATGCCACGTTACCACCTTGAGAGGAATCAGAACATTACAAATTGGCCAGGCCTTTTATCATGGAAATGGAGATTCCTTATTGGGCTACTACTCGTAGTGGTTGGATATATATCAACAATAGCTGCACTCGTAATAGTTGTCCAAAATACGACCCGTAATACACCAATGAATGGTGGTCCTCAGATCTGGCTTGCTGGCAGTACGGTAGCTTTTCTCCTTGGAATTTTGATCAGTACGAGTGTTGCCTGTGATCTTGGCGGGGATAGGGCCTTTGCCGCATATGACCAAAGTGTCAGGGACCAGTGGTCTTCAGGCCAGGCTAGTCAGTTTACAACACCTGCCCATCCTAGCAGAAATGCCGAAGTCACGGCTGCTGCGCAAACCCATGGAGAACATGGGGCAGCTCCTGGAATGCCACGGACTGCTGTTGCGAACCAACGTGATTCTGAGGAGACGAGATGGTCAATGTTCTATAAAGGGCATGTGGCCTTAGGTGAAGCAAATACAGTCCCTGGAGATATCCCCAGAGGGTCAGTTCCTGGCGCCCAAGGTGCTGATGCAGGACCTGCGCCTAGGCACTCCATGAGTATGGAAGACACCGACGAGGATGATATAGGACGAATTGGTTCAACGGCGTGTAGTTCCGTCAGAATCTGTAGACCAGTGTCTATCGCTTCCCACAATGCTAGCATTAGCTATGCTCCTTCTTCTTCTTCTGAGCGTCCAGTTCAGATCTCTCCTCCGCCAGACAGGATGCACCGCAGGGTGTCATCGACGCCGTCACTTAACTCCATTGAAAGAGCCAGAAGATTTGCTCGCCGCCATACTAGTGTCACGTCAACCTCGTCTTTCTCTCCACACTGGCCAGATTCTGTTCCAGAAGAAAGTTATGATAGCCAGGGAATTGAGATGCAGGATCTGACTACTTCTCAAACAAGCCGTGAGCGGAATCAGGTGGTAACTAGCAGAACACGAAACCCGATACCAGCCTTGTGGAATGTCCATAATTATGAGATGTCAAGAACCAATGTACGCCGAGCAGCACCAGAGTCAGAAGCTAGCATCCAGCGGGACTATAACACTGGACCCCAGGATCAAGTTGTAACCCCAGCGAACCATGAATGGAATCAGGAGGGAGAATGGAAAGTTCAATCACTTCAGGGAAGCCGCAAATTAGCCTAGTGGCTATATTCATTCAATGTTAGAGTATTCACTTGTAGCGTATACACTGTTTTAAGTACTTCTTTTCTCCCTGTTTTCCCTTCGGATATTCGTTGCAAGTATTCTACTTCGTAGATACGTTTCTTATGTGGTCGCTGGTAAAGTATCCAGTTCTACTTCCCTCTACGTATGAATGAGACTGGATCTAGGAAATTTTACAAGAGGTCTAAAGTCTATGGTATTCAAAATGTTAATTAGCATACCAGGTGGATCGTATTTTCATGATTAAATTTCGTATACAACAGACCCAACTCCTGGATATAAGTCATTTCAAATTATCATACAGCCCGATCCGTCCTCTTCCTATTTTCTCGCTGTCTCTTCTCTTTGGCAGCTAATTTTCTCCTCTTTTTCCATGCCCTGTTTGTATCCCCCCTATTCTCATAGAACCATTTCTGAAAGTCACTCTCTGTTTCAGTCTTCTCATCAGTTCCCTTACGTCCTTTCAATCCTTTTGAAGGACTTCCTTCATAAGCTTCCTCATCTTCATCTTGGTCTTCATTCTCACTAGGCCAAACAAATCTTTTGTTCGGAAATGCCGTATCGGGTGTTGGTGCTGCACTGCGAAGGCCACGATATTCAAGGTCTTTTTGCGTGAAAGGAGTTAACGGGACCTGGTACTGCGAAACGGTATTTTGCTGATTATCATTATCATCTTCTATATCATTTTCATCACCTCCAAAAAAGCTAAATGAGGGCTGTTCAGAAGCTGGCTGGTTACTATCAGGGCGAGGCTTTTTGAACAGAGCTTCCAATGGGTGAACTTCAGTTGCGCCAGACTGGGCATGGGAGGCTACAGGGGTGGATGGGATCGGCGGTGGTATCTTTATACTTAGGTTTGGTGCAGTCCCAGAGGATGAGCGAGGTCTAGATGTCGACTGCTTTCGCATCTCGGTCTCTACTGCAGGAATTTCATCCTCTGATGAAGAGTCCTCTGAAGAGCTGTCTTCGTCTGAAGACTCTTCCGAAGTATCTTCACCTGCTCCAATAGCTTGTTTTAGTTCCTTATCATCTGATTCTTCCTCATCTGAAGAAGTTCCGGAACTAGACGTTTCCGAGTCCTCCTCGGCCAATTCAAGACTTGTATCTTGTTTAGCACCATCCGTTTCTTCTTTGTCCGACAAGGAATCCTCTTCTGGCGATGACTCAGACGTGCTGTTAGTTTCACCCACAGTGTTCCCCCGCGATTCCTGCTTGTCCACTTTTACGGATTTTCTCTCCTTTGTGATTACTTCCTCAACCATGTTGCCGTCTTCATCGACCCAGCCTTTGCCATCCACAAACTCCACGGCAGTTTTAGAACTACTAGATGTTGCAATCGAGCTCTTTAAAAATGTCGCATGCTTTGTAGTCTTAGCAAATTCATGCACAACAACCTCTTTTCCCTTCTTGGAGCGTTTCCTTTTGTCAGATTTAGCCTTAGTTAGTGTTGGGTCCACAACGTTTGCTGCAACATTTGGAGGTACAACGGTCTTAAATAGACACTCAGGGTTGGCTGTATATTTCGATTTGACTACTGTCTTCTTTTTTTCTTTTTCCTTCTCTTTGTTCTTTAAGCGCTTTTCTGGTTTCAAAGCTGCAGCTGGTGTAGTCCACCCCCTCTTGACATGGCGATCGCCTATCTCAGCTCCCTGTATTGTATCTGGGTCTCTCTTCCGTTTCCTCGAGGAGCTCTTCTTTTCCTTCACCGATTCTTCCACTTCTCCAGTCGGTGTGATTTCCTTTTTAGGTCTTGCATTTTCTATTCGTAATTTCGTCCCTTTCAGAATTGAGCCGTTAAGCTTCTTCCTTAACTTATCAGCTTCCATGACAGGGAGTTCAACGTAACCGTAAGCTTTTTCAGGGAAAGTCTGTAACGAGTGATAGGAAATATTGCGGGCACTAGGAAGCGTTGAAGCTGGGATGATCGTTGTAAGTAAATTAGGATTAAAAGGTGTGATATGTAGTCGGACGTAGCTTGAGCTTGAATCTGTGGTTAACCCAGATTCTGACTCTTGCTGGACTGCCATGTCACCAGACCATACACAATTGCATCGTTCCAAAATCTTTGAAGCTGAAGTCTCCAGGTGGTCGTAGCTTTAAGATTTCTTTATCCCGGCTCGACCGGGCAAATGTCGGGCCGTAAGAAGCAATGCCAACAGATTATGACTTTAGCGGGCCAGTCAAGAAGAATCGATAATAATATCGGATAAGCAAGTTTCTTACAACAGGCACGGGCGTTTGGTCTAGGGGTATGATTTTCGTTTCGCATTGCAATGTGCAATTATGAAAGGTCGTGGGTTCAATTCCCACAACGTCCACAGCTTTTTTTGTCTTCAGGACCGATAATTTTGACATTCTTTTTTCATACCACGGTTAACAGGGTTCACTTTCCCTAGGGGAGGACAAAGATGCTAGGTGTCTCGGCGAGCTCGGTTAGCATAAACTTAACATTTCTAACGTCTAATTGCTTGAATGGCTCTAAGTATATCTGCTATGTAACTGTTATCACCGGTGTGGACTTGGTTCTAGCTTGTTTTATTTCAATATATAATAGTGAGCTTTACCAATCTGAGTCATTTTAGGGTTGTTTGCAATCTGACTCTTTCGACATTCTTATAGTTTGTCGTATATGCGTCAGTATATGCGTCAGTATGCTTCAAATGCTTAAATCCAGTCATTTCTCATGCAAAGATTAGGTGCTTATAGTCCACTTTCCCGCGGGATTCTCCTCGGCAAAGGATGGGGCCCAATATGTAGGTGACTAGTCTTGAGTATATGATGGAATGGTAGTGGTAGCACCAAGTCGCTAAGAAGCCCACTTTCATGTCAATCGCGCCCTACGGTAGTGTACTATTTATGTACTGAAAGTTATCATATTATCATGCTGGAGTTAAACCGAGAATCTACATCTTCAAACTCACTGAATACACTATGGATAGAAAGATTGGAATAATCGGTGCCGGGATAACAGGGCTTGCTACAGCGCTTGTGCTTTGCCCAGATTATGATATCACGATTGTAGCTCGAGATCTCCCAGGGGATCTAGGGACGAACTGGGCGAGTCCATGGTACTTTATAGCCTCTTTCCATGCAGAAACTAGAAATAACAAACTGCAACAGGGCAGGAGCAGTATTTCATCCGCAGCAAACAATATCTAAAGCCGTGCAGGAAATGCAGACGGCGTCGTTCAAATTCTACTGGTCACTAGCCCAGCAGGACTCATCCGCGGGAGTAAAAGTTTACCCAATGACGGAATTCTTTGATAACCCCATCAAAGACTCTGAAGTCTGGTATAAAACTCTGATGCCTGAGTTCAGATATCTTGACTCCAAGGACTTACCACCTGAGACAGCCGCCGGGGTGAAATATAAGTCCCTAGGAATCAATCCTATTTTCTTCTTGCCATGGATTAAGAAGCAATTAGACGCCAAAGGAGTGAAATTCATCAGGAAAGAAATATCCTCAATTGAGGAGGCAAGGAAGCTGACCGGAGCAAGAGTGATTGTCAATGCTTCAGGAGTAGGGGCAAAGAGTCTCGCCGGAGATGAAGAAGTGAAACCCGTCAGAGGACAGACGATGTTTGTAAAAACAGATTTCGAAGAACTGTTTATTAGAGAAGGGAGGGAGTATACTTATGTAATTCCACGCAGTGGATCTGGTGGCGTAATCATGGGCGGTATAAAGTCGGATAGACTAGATACTGAGGTTGATGTCGAGCTAAAGAGTGACATCCTCAAAAGGACGAATAGGATGACTGGCGGTGCTTTCAAAGCAATCGATGTATCATCTGTTACTGATATTGTCGGTTTTAGACCAGGAAGAACGAGCGGCTTGAGAGTCGAAAGGGAAAGGGATGTAATACATGCTTACGGCGCTGGAGGCGCGGGTTATATATACTCCTTCGGCGTAGCAGAAAGGGTCAAAGCTCTACTAAAAGGCATCACGGAGAACGCACGACTATAGAATGCAATAGATGAGACATTATGTAATTCGTTAAATCGTAGAAATCTATAAATCTAAACCCCAACCAACGCCGTGGCTATGCATATCTATAATCATGATAATTTACGATATTGCTATCTCTTCTCTATTCATATCTGTCGAATACCTTGATTCCAAATTTCCAGACTTGGTCAACGACCAACTTCGTCTCTCCATTAGCAGCGACCTGTTCATCTAGAACCACCAAATCCGCATCCGCGTCACTCTCTAAACATCCCTTCACCCCGGTCAGATCCAACATGGCGGCTGGAGTAAGGGTTACTGCCTTAAGTGCCTGCGGAATGCCAGCTCCTGACCAGTTTAGGAAGTTGTTCACACACTCAATTAGAGTAATAGAGCTACAAAAAATAGTCAGCCAAAAAAGCAACGAAGGTGATAATCATGAAACTAACCTTCCAGCGATCTTATCAGACCCTTGCAGAGTCAGATGGGGGCCATTTTTCACAATATACTCGCCATTGGTCCACTCATAGACGCCGTCTGGCACCCCAACTAGTCCCATGGCATCTGTGACCAATATGAATCCATCAGGGTGAGCATTATATGCTATCTTGACTGTCGTAGGATGCAAGTGAATGCCATCGGAGATAACGCCGAAGTATGGTCGTGGGAGACTCTCCGCGATACCAAGAACTCCGAACACCCCTGGATTTCTGTGATGCAAGGGTCGCATTGCATTGAAGAGATGGGTGATCATTTTAGCTCCCGCTGCTACTGCAGCAGAAGCTTGCTCATATGTTGCTTCCGTGTGTCCAACTGAATAGAGGATACCCCTCGAGGTGATCTCGGGAATGATTGATGTCATTGCGCCAACCTCAGGTGCAGCAGTTATCATCTTGACTCGTGGTGGTCTTAGAGAACCATCATAAGGATCTTTTGTGGACTTTAGATTTGAAGCCCCATAGCATTCTTCAAGATCGGAGAATCCGTCGTTTGCGGCAATCAATACATCAACTTTATGAATTCCATTCTTAGTTGGATTCAGAAATGGGCCTTCACAATGCGCCCCAAGAGACTCAGCGCCATCTTCAGCTATTCTAGTTCCTCCAGAAGGCCCTAGGAATGGCAAAGCCTAATATGCATCAACATCGATCCCCCCCTCTGCGCAATTAACAAAAATTCTTACCTGTTGGTAGACTTCCTTTCTTTGGGATGTGAGCGTAGGAAGGTACGAAGTAACTCCAGTTTGCACGAGTTGCTTGTTAACCTGTCTCAATGTCTTCCCATAGCTTTGGACATCCTCTGGTATCACGGAGAAGTCAAAGCCAAAAGCACCGTTAAGCTGGCATTCAATGAAGCCTGGCGATAAGATACGTCCATGAAGGTCGACAGTGACGTCAGGGAGACGATGTTCGGTATAGAACGTCTCTTGGCTACGAACAATCTTGCCAGTCTTTGAACTCACCCAGAGGTCCTGCTCGACAAGACGGCTACCTTTGACGAGGCGGCAGTTGGTGAACCTAGTGATTCGGTCTGCCGTAGGAGGTGGTGCAAAGGAAGGCATTATGTAAGGAATCTTTTTCTATTTTTTGTCTTCTGATTTTGAAATTTATCTATACTTACAAAGAAAACTGATCTGAAAAGAAATTATAATAGTTAAGTGGCAAAAATGCTAACGGATCTAATGGGGAAAACTACATAATGGAAATAAAGAAAACAATGGAAAACAGGAGACATGATGCAACTTGCTTAGGAGGCCAATTTTTTCACCAGTTCATCGCATGCCTGCCATCACGGGCCATGATACCGTGACGCGGTTGGATTCGGTCGAGTCAGGGACTACTACCTGCCGTCGCCTTCCTTAAGGTGACTGAGGAGCAGGAGTATGTAACGTCGTATCTGACAAACCGAAATGCCCGGAAGTGGGCGCTCCTCGGCTGGCGGGGCACGGAAGGCCTCCACCGGGCATTTTGGCCATCAAAACCACTCTATTTCCTAGGCACAACAGTAGTGGAATTAGAGATTTCCAAAAGATAAGGGGTTATTTGGAAGATCGATGGAGTTTAGATCGGAGGGAGGGATTGAGAAATAGGTTCTTACAGAAAGCAAGTGCAAGGGTAGTATGTTTTGCAGCCATGGTCACCTGATCGATGCGATAGCTTATCCGTATCAGCACGACATCCCAGTGCTGCAGGGGCCACTATCTACCTGGAGCTACCGGTACCTCCATAAGCGCGGAAGCTTATGGCCTGAGCTAACCACATGGTGGCTTCCTGTGGTATATCTCTCTCTATCCACAAACTAGAATGATGCTGTAGAACACACGAAGATGCCTCGACCTTCCCTCGGCTGAACCCACTGGATAACAGTATTGTGGCGCGTTAGAGAAAGTTCCGTTACAGTCCCTCAAGTAACGTGATTGAGGTGGATCCGCCCGCCGCGAGACAGGAGGATCCAGCAGCAGGAGCAAGATGGCGGACGTTGAGGAGCCTCTGGACCCAACCTGGGATGATCTTGACTGGTGCGCGCCGTTACTAACGAGATATTCCCCGATGAAGGCGTGCTAACCGTCATGACAGGGCCATTGGACAGTGCTTCATGGTTGGTTTTGTGGGCACAGAGGTCACGCCGCAGATTCGTACTCTGATTGAAGACCATCATATTGGTACTATTATGCTAACTGCCAAAAACCTCAAAAGTAATGCATGAAACTTTTCCTACGTTACTGTCGGTTATGGGTTCCTTTTTTCTACCCATGTCCCATCCATAGGTGGCGTTCTCGCTTTTCTGTTGGGTCTTTTCTTTACGTCCTTCTCTTCTTTTGTTTTTGAAGCGCTACGACTCTCACTAGTCTTCTCATTCCGCTCTCGCCCATTATGTTATCTTCTCCTAGGCTCATTCGCACATCTCATCCGAACCAAGTGAAATGCTCGAGGACGTGTGCTAATATTGAATATCTATAGCTGCTCAAGAGACAGCTGAACTGGTCCAAGAGCTTCAGACAATTGCACGCAAAGCTGGTCATCCTGTACCACTGCTCATTGCCTTGGATCAAGAACATGGCGGTGTCAACAGTCTTTTCGATGAAGACTACATCTCGCAGTTCCCTAGTGCGATGGGGATTGCTGCGACAGGAAACGTCGACTTAGCATATGAAATTGCAAGTGCTACAGCAAAGGAAGTCTCTGCTGTCGGTGTCAACTTAATTCTAGGTCCTGTGCTTGATGTCTTGACTAATGCCCGATACCAACCACTCGGTGTCCGTGCAACTAGTGATGATCCTCAGGAAGTATCTCAGTACGGCATTGCTACTATAAAAGGCTACAAGGATGTCGGCCTTGCTACTTGTGGCAAGCATTTCCCATCATATGGAAATCTCGACTTCTTGGGCTCTTCACTAGATATGCCTATAATTACTCAGACCCTTGAACAGCTAAGTCTCAGCGCTCTGGTACCATTTCGCAATGCAATCCGTGAGGGATTAGACTCGATGATGGTAGGCGGTTGTGCCATTGCCAATACAGGTACTTTATAACCTAGCTCTGCGATTTTATCATGGACTTTGTCATGCTGATCAATACGGTAGGTATGAACGTCATGCACGCCTGTCTAAGCGACCAGGTAGTGGATGATTTACTACGACAAGAACTGGGTTTCAATGGAGTAGTTATTTCAGAATGTTTGGAAATGGAAGCTCTCAGTCATGATATTGGTGTCCGGGGTGGAACTGTTATGGCAGTTGAAGCAGGCTGTGATTTGGTCATGCTCTGTCGATCATTTGCTGTTCAAAAGGAAGCCATATCTGGGCTCAAACTCGGCATAGAGAACGACATGATATCAAGAGAGCGGATAATGAAGTCATTGCGTCGGGTTTTGCATCTCAAGTCAAAATGCACTGACTGGAATAGAGCATTGAATCCTCCCGGGATCAGCCAGCTGTCACTTCTGCAACCAAGCCATTTCAATCTTTCGACGAGAGCATATGATGGTTCAATTACAATTGTTAGAGATAAAGGACATCTACTACCATTGTCGAACACTTTACACCAAGAAGAAGAATTGCTCCTTCTAACACCCTTGGTGAAACCCTTACCAGCCTCCTTGGCGATGAAAGGTTCAGAACATGACAAATGGGTCCATCGGTCGTCGACACCTCGATCCACGATCATGAGTGGAGAGGGCGTTTTCCGTGAGCTAGGTCGGTCACTGGCACGGCAAAGACATGGCAAACTGCTACATACTTCATATACGGCAAATGGCGTAAGGCCAGTTCACGAAAATCTCATCAACAGAGCAGCAGCTATAATACTAGGTATGTGCCCCAAAACTTCCTTCTGGAGTAATTCAGTTTCTGATGTTCTATTTATAGTGACCGCGGATGCCAACCGGAACCTATACCAGAATGGATTCACAAAACATGTTGCCATGATGTGCTCAATGCTTAGTGCTGGCGGGAAGAAGAAGTCCCTCATTGTGGTCTCCGTCAGCTCTCCATACGACTTTGCAATGGATAAGTCAATCGGCACATACGTTTGCACATTCGACTTCACCGAGACTGCTATGAAAGCCCTAGTGAGAGCTCTGTTCGGCGAATTTGTCCCACAAGGTACTCTACCTGGCACACTCCGAAAGAGTCGAAAGGTGCAGAAATCACGCCAGAACTGGTTGGTGGAAAATTGGGACAGGGACAGGGATTCCCGAGGCCTGCAGGAACTGATCAAAGCGATTGAGAAGACAGTAACTCCTGGCGATTATTCTGCCCTGACAGGAGCTACAGCCAGCACTTTCGAATTGGTACGTACGCACATCCACCCGCTTGATACTTCGCTGCAATGCTGACAGATCCAAGGCCCCAGCTCTCGCTGACACCAACGAGAAGATCGAAGAGGCGCATTATGTTGTCCGCAACAGCAGCACGAACGCAGTATATGGATTCTGTACGACGTACTCGTACAGGGGCACAGGAATGATCGGAGCAATCTTCGTGGACCCTGCCAAACGCAATCTGTCCATCGGCCACTCCCTCCACCAACGCGCCACCCGGGGGCTTGTGCAGAAGCGGGAGGTGAATAAGCTCCAGCTAGGCACCGGGCTGCCGGCAGTCTATTTAGGGATTCCAATGAGCGACATGGCCGAAGGCGCTCGCCTCAAGCGTTGGTTCTCAGCAAATGGGTGGGATGGACTTTCATCTAGATTTCTCTACACGCTGACGATCCGGAACCTGGACGAGTGGATAGCTCCGGATGGCCTGCTCCAGAACATCCAGCGGGCATCGTTTGCTTTTGACCTCATCCATGGCCGTGAGAATGCAGAAGCAGTCATTGATCACGTTAGCTCCCACGCCGGGCCTGAGATGCTGGAGTTGTACCGGCTGGCCCTGGAAGATCCCAAATCCTGCGGCATCGTGCGCGCCAAAAGCCCGGTGGATGGCTCGCTTGTTGGCACGGTCATCATCTGTCGACCAGGGGCACACCTGTCTACTTATATACCTGCCCTAAGCTCTGCCGGTAAGAGCGTGGGCGGCATCCTGGGGCCTGTCATCCCCTCGAGCGCCCAATCATCCGTGGTCCTTCAGGGCCTGGCACTGCTGGGCATCCGACAGAACAAGGCGCATCATTCGACTACATGCGTACTGAATTGGGTCAGCGGCGAAGAGAGGGACATACTGCAAGGCATGGGGTTCGAGGTGCTGGAAGCCTTTGAGGAGCTAAGCTGTGCTACCGCGATGGTGAGTTCTTCCCTGTTCGCGCTGTAGGCGACTGCCGCCCAGATGGCTGGAGACGCACACTGCTGATACTTGTCTGGTGTGATTCTTTAGTGGAGAGATGTCAATTCAGGATAGTAACCACGGGAGGATACACGGGACGGAGAAAATAGATTGCGCAAACGCTCCTAATGGGGGAATTGTGGGGTGGAGCAGAACAGGGCCAGGAGGGAGCGAGGAAGGGAGGGAGGAGGGGTGCCTGAGAAGCATATGCTGATGAGACTGAACACAATCGAACGATCTGAAAATGGAATGAATAGATGCATATTCGGATGAATGTTTAAAAAAGGGAAGCACACAGCTACCGGCATTATGCCCGATGCGCATCATCACGGCTACACAAGCAGTAGACAGGAGGTCAGATTCTGACAGCCCACTTGCATGTGTTGGGGGAGGATTGAGTGATTCGCTGCAACGGTGCTATACAGCGATCGACAGAAAGGAAAGGAAGGAAGGAACGCATGTAAGGTACTGAAAAGGTACAACTTCTTAATTAAGGATAGGAAGCCACGCAGGCGCGGTAGTGTAGCAGTCGTAGCAAGGACTCCATTTTATTACCTGATGAGAAGTGCAGAAGAGCAACTACGAAGTTAATTCCGTGAAGAGATGTGGTTAGTGTGCGGATGGGGCTCGGTCAAATAGGCTGGAAGGGAAGAGCTAGACTGGCTGGGACTAGGCGATGGAGCAGCCCGAGCATGCTAAGCCAACGCCGAGCAGCAGCGCTTTTGAGCCCGTTAGTGGTTCCCGGGATCTTTTGCCTGCGCTGTCTCGTGCCCTGTTTGGCCGCCTGAAGGCGCTGGAAGCGACGCCCCCTCCGCCTGACCAATCGCCCCAAGTCGGACCCCGGATTTTCTTGAGTATTCGGGGTTCTGGGCGCAGAAGGGGGGAATGGGGGAAGAGTCGCAAGTACCGCACAACGCGCGTTTTGCAGGCAAGCAATGGAGAAAAGGGGGCACGGCAAGGAGGCTGGTATTTTATTTGAGGATGATTGACGATTGTATCACGCAGCAGCAGCAACGAGCAGCAACGAATGGCGCTCGCGACGGAGTGCGTGCAGCAGAGTGGGCGATGATCATGTCCACTATTTGTCTATTTGTCCAGGAGAGAGATAAAGCTACGGGAGATAAAGCTGCGGCTGGTGGCTTTTGGGTCTGATACCTGATACCGATCATACCGCTGGGCTACAGCCGATAAGATAGGCTGCAGGGTACTTCTGCGCACTGCGAGCGAAAGCTGGGAAACCAAGGTATCAAGGTACCGCTGTAGTACCGCAGCACCCACCCGCACAGGAGGGACTTGCACTGTACATACGCAGTACTTGTACATACACAGCAAGAGTACATCATCCATCCTGCAATCCAGAGCTCCACGCACCGGGCTCAGCCGTATTACCGGTAGCAGTGCAGTGGAGTACAGCAATCAGCCCCAGGCCAGTACAGTCAAGCAGCATGCACGTACAGTCAGAACAGTCGCAAAACGCCGCCGTAGGGCAGAAAGAGAGAGTAAGAGAGAGAAAAAAAAGTCAACTCTTACGCACCATGTCTGCGCACAGTGCCGCAAATAACTCTCTCACTCGGCCGTCATGCTGGTGCTGGTGCTGCAATGGAACACCTTTGAGGGAAGGCAGAAAGGCAGTCGCACACAGTTGCGCATGTACATGTACCCCATGCAGGCGCAGGACCTTCCTGAAAGCTTCTGGCTCGCACGATAACAAGAGATATGGGCGCCGCGCTCATGTGCCCACCAGCCAAAACCCCCGGGGCACCAAGAGCACCGTTTTCCCCCCTTCCCTTGGTCCCCATCGTTCTTCTGCTGCAGCTCTCTGGGTAGAGGGAAAGAAGCAGCAGCAGCAGCCCACGCGCCCCCCAGCAGACACCCCCCGAACCATCCAACCACCAGGCCCCCTAAAACGGCCGCAACCCGATTCTGCTCCAGTGCCCTAATTAGTGCGCTCACTCACGTCCTTCCCTTTCATCATTCCCCCCTCGGCCCCGTCAGTCTCCTGCAGCTTCTCCCCCTCTCTTTTTGCACCTCCCTCACTCTCCTCTCCCTCTCTCTTGGAAAAAAGAATTTCCTCTCCCAGTAACTACACTTCTGAACAGCTCCAAGCAATATTCATCTTCAGTAACGCACACTGCATTCGTGGGTTGCGGTCACGCTACGCCCTTCTGCTCTGGTCCCCTTGGCTCATTAGCAACACGCCAGTGTGGCTCCCTGATCGAGAGTGGTCCAGGTTAGTCGCACCAGGCGGGCTTGCAAACCACCCCCGGCTCGCCCTGCCCATATCTGTGGCCGGACCCGGCACCTGTCAATTTCCCCATCTTCACTTTCCTTCTTGACGGCACCACCTCCCGGAAGCGCATGCGAGAGGATTAAACTTCCAACTCCCAACGACACACCCTCGCGTCATTCTCCAGCACTAGTACTACCAGTCCTCACCTCACCTCACTTCACTTCACTTCATATTACAGCAACTTCTTGCTCCAAGCTTGAGCTCCAAAGTTCTACCTTCCATCGCTACGAGCAGCACTCCACGATCCACGATCCCCGTCCACGCTCAACCGGGCCGACGTCTCAACTATCAGATGAAACTCGAAACAACCATTGACCATGCGCCGCGCTAGATGATTGCTTACACTGCTGCTGCTCCTGCCTCGTCTGCTCCTTCTGCCCTCACCGATGCCAGAGTCGCGAGCATGGCAGGCTACGATACGATCACGGTTTCTACCATGGCTGCTCCAAACCACATCCTGAGGCTCGGCACCCCCGACAACGAGGACCTCGGCGCCTTCGACCACGACCTGAACTTTGAGGGCGATGCCATGTTGTAAGTGTGCTCTACATTCTCGAAACTGGATAATTATTTCTCTTTCTACAATGATATATGACCCTTTTCTCGGATCCTCTATCTGTCGTGCCCATGTGCTTATGTGATGATTTGCTTACCGCGATGCTCTTCCCTACTTTCCTTTGCTAACTGATATTTTCTCTCCCAGGGACGATGTGCACGCCCAGATGCCCGCCATCGCTTTCACTCCTTCCTATGAGTTCTCCGATGGCCTCTCTACTACCTTTGAAGATCCCTTCTCCTACCAGTCTGGTCCATTCGAGAGTCTGCTGGAAGGAAACCCCCAGAATAATACCGAGACCAGTACCAATGACTTGGATACCAAACTACTCGGGTTTGGTGCCCCGATTATGAAGTCCACCATCCTCGATGACCGGGGCCAGACGTGGCCCACTATGTCTGCAGAGCTGTATGGCATGTTTTTCGTAGCTGAAGATGTATTCGCGGGAGAGAACACGGGCAGGCCAATGGAGTTGACATGTTACCGGCGGAATCTGTTCCAGATCTCCGGGACCATCACCCTCTCGCGCTCTATAGCAAATATCCTCAACGAGCAAGGCAAGCCAGTGCCCATATACGAATTATCGGCCACATTGTCCGCCATTGAATCAATTGAGGGCAAAGCTACGGAGATTATCTCGGTTCCGTGGAAGACGGCAAATGCCCCGCCCAGCTCGGAAGACAAAGCCGGGGCATCGCCACCCAAATGGCCGCTGGACCTATCTATGAACCCAGAGCTGGATCCGTTGTGCGTCACATTACCCATTGCCTGGAAAAGGCTGCAGTTCAAGCATGCCACTGCCAACAATGGCAGGAGAAAGGGCTTGCAACAGCATTATGTTGTCCAGATTAATCTGATGGCTACTCTGGCCACGGGAGAGACTGTCAAGTTAGCAGAGATCCAGTCCGGGCCCATCATTGTAAGAGGGAGAAGCCCGAGAAATTTTGATAGCAGAAAGGATATCCCTCTTAATGAGAAGAAATCCGAACCTAAGCAGCGCACGATGAGTGATTCTTCAAATACTGGGGTTAAAATGGATCCTGCAGCGGTAGTCAGCTCTTATAAGTACTATACACAAAATCCTATGCAAGTAAGTTGCATTATTCAATTCTCTTGCTTCTTATTCTTCTCTACTTTCGTGCTCTGTGGCAATTATTCATAAAGCTGCACTTTCCTAATCCCACACATTTGCCAAAAATTAAAAATAAAAGTTACTAAAGCATTTTGTAGCAACCGCTTGATCTCCCTGAATGGAAGACTAATAACCACTCTTCCACAACTCCAACCCATTCCGTAGATGCTAACTCGCAACGTCCATCCAAGAAGCAATCTATTACTTCTCCCACTCACCGTCGGCCACCGGTCCCAAATCGCTGGAAATCATCTGAAAACCTTTCCAAGGGCTCAACAAATGGCCCCGTATCAGCACCCATCGATCTTTCCCTCATGGATGATGATTCTTCTACCAAGTCGAACCAGTCACAGTACGGTTCTCGCTCTCTAAGCATTGGTGATAATAGCCCGCCTACATCTGGTGCTTCAAAGAAGAATGCCAATAGTCCAATCGAGAGCGCAGATTTGCTTTATGAATATTTCCCATTAAGTCTGGATGACTGGTAAGTCTACACTAAGCCAGCTCGTGAGTACAATTGCTAAAAAAATGTGATTTGTAGGATGCCTCCTGTAGATGCCATCTATCGCCCCCATGTTGTACATCATACCATTATTCCAGAGGATATGAAAGCTCAGCAGCTCAAGAGTAAAGCCAAGCGGTACTTCTCCGCTGAAGACTAACTTGCCTCAGACTCTCCGGCACGCATGGTAGGTGAACAGCCTTCAAGCATCGCAGAGTCTGCTCCCGTGGCCAGACCCCAACGTCAAATCATTCCTGGACCACTAGCTCTATCTTGAGGCCATGCTGTCGAAGGTAGAGATGGCGGGTGCGGATGCAGACCCATGCACGCCCATCTCTTGACTGCCATTCATGCGTAGCCCGACAATATCACAACGGGCAACGCAAGAGTGAAAAGTCTCGATATTGGTGTGCCTCTGAGGAAGGCTTCTCACGGTAGCTCCAATCCCAAGGGCTTGTGACCGGCAGAAGCTAGAACGGAAGATTCTCGGCTCACGATACCGACTGTTGAGCTCTCCATCTCGTGGTCACCCCTCATCGGACGACCGCAACGGGTGGCGTTGAGTAGATTGGAACCAATGCAAGACAAAGTGCTTGCATATATCCTTATCTTCAGGGGCAGGTGGACTTTCTGCAAGCTTCCCCACAATGGCAACTGGAACGGCTGGACTCGGGCATACGGCAAAGGCCCGCATGGCATGCAACGGCATGATATAGGTAGTGTGTACGGTTGGGTGTGGTAGTGGGGAAGGGGGGAACAGAAGGTGTCAGGCACAACGTAAGGTTGCAGACGTGAACCGGGTCGTGCAACATAACACTCAGCGTCGACAAAGACCCCGGTTCCAAGAAGCGCCGAAGAAGCCAAGGAGCCGGCTTAGTCATGTACTTTTAGGGCGGTGGAACCGGATATTCTATTTTGCAGCAGATTTTCCAAATGGTTTATTATTGCTTTACGTCAATTGGTTAAGAGGGACAAAAAGGGCAAGGCATAGGTTTTATCATCATATATTATACCCTTAGTCATCATGGTCAATACGACCTATAGGAAGGCATATTTAGAGGAGATTTCTTCCACATACAGATCACAATATATGGTCTTTTGCATTTTTCTAATTTCTTGCTCGAATGATGAACATGTAGAGATTAGGTACAAAGAAGACTGGTATCTTAGCACTCTAACAGAGACTATTGGTTTTCTATTCTTTCTTATCAAAAGTAACTAAGTTTCAAGATGCAACGTAGACTAGAAACGTGATACTTTGGGTATTTTAGCCACGAAATATACCCGAGCGGTTGAAGAGGACGCCCCTCTCTTCTACTTGCGCTTTAAGGGGCAAAATGACAATGCAAAAAAGACATAGACGATGGATATATTTCTTTAAAAAAAAAGGATTTTAAATCATGGGTAACAACAATAAAGGGACGGGGAAAAAGTGCTACATCTCTCCCCACCCCCTTTTCAGAAACTACACTGATAATGCCACCCATACACGCACCGTACAGCACCCGCCCACCATACCATGCCATGCCTCACTCCATATCAAAAAAACACATGCGATAGATGAACATGCGCTTTACCACACCTCTGCACACACACAACCAGGATGTTTTTGTCAATAGACAAAAAGGTGAAGAATAGGATTATAATGATAAAAACGTGATTCCATAACATAACGTAACATAACGCCTATATATGCATGTAAAATAGAAAGTAAAGATGTATGGGGTAAATAGACAGTGATGATAATGGTAATAAATGATAATGATAATGATGAAAAATCCCCCATATGCAATAATATATGGAAAGGAAGAAAAAGGCTTATCTAACATGACATGATGTAGAAAACAGGGGAGCGAAATGGTGCTCCGTCATCTCCACCACCGCGCCCCTCTTATGTTTCCAAACAAGAGTTTCTCTTTTTTTGAAGTATGAATGGATGCAAATGAGTATGTATATGTGTATCTCTTTCAATATGCATTTCTCACACATGCGCAACAGCGGCTGCAACCGCCGCACCTAGCAATGAACTCTCTACTGCAGGTTCCAGCTCTAAAGTACCCCTCTCCCCTCCAGCAGCCTCGACCAACTCGTCGAGATGCTTCTGGCAATTCGCTCTGAACTGTGGATAGTTTTCTAGCACGGAGCCGTTGTATGCTACCAGCGTCTTTTTGCCGGTCGCGTGGCTGTGTGCAAAGGATATGATATCGTCGCCGAGAGCTGGAGGAGGTGTTGTCACGTCGGGAAGAGAGGTGGTTGCCGTTACGACGATGGATTTGGTGGATTTATCAACATCACCATCGCTGTCTGACTCTGGTGTTAGGGTGCCAGGGGCGTGGATGTTGGCGTTAATGCTGGTATTGAGGTTGACGGTGTTGAGTTTGAGAGGAATAGGGGAGGCGGCGGTGGATTCGCCTTCGGAGCTGAGTTGCCAGAGGGCGTATACTCCTGCCGCGATCATTGCAGAGGCACGGTAGGAGACGTGGGATGCAATGGTGCGGAGTGCTTTGATGTCTGATTTTGTGGGGGATGGGTTGCTTGGATGAGCAGAGGTGAAGACTGAAATGGCGGTTTTGAGGGATGAAGAAGTATCACTGAAAACATCATGTTAATTTGGGTATCCATGGGGAGTTTGAGAAGGTTGTGAGTAGGATCACATAAGGAATTTGTAGGCGTGCAGGAAATGGAGATTATGACAGGGTCAGGACTTACGCTTCGATGAGGGAAATCGTCTGGGTATCGAGCGAGTACGGCTCTTTTAACGACGGTGGAACGACACCTCCAAATAATCCAGCCGTCTGAATGCCTTCGATCAACACCAGCCTCGTAATCTCACCCAAATAGCCACCACCAACAAGATGCTCTAACGGTTGGAAAGTTGGGTTGGGATGTCTCGATAATACATCCTGGTCGAATTTCGTAAGAGGTAGTATTCCATTTCCGAACATAGACAGTTCAGTATTGACGATAACGTGCGTCGCCGAGTCGAACCAGTTTTGAGGACGTTCACCAAATTTGGCAGAAGAGAAGAGATGAGTTGGGAGATGAACGGCGGCATTTACACCTGTTCCAAGGATGAGACCGAATCGGGTTGATGGATCATGGTATGCCTTTGAGAGAAGACATGCTGATGAGTCGTTGACTATTGCAAGAAGCTCTAGGTGAAGGCCCTTTTATAACAGTGTCAACACTACCCAGTTTCAGTGGTCTTCTTTAGAACAGATACACTTACCTTCTTCGAGCATGCGGCTTGAAGAATATCACCCAAGTCTTGACCAGATAGACCTTGGGCGGCCAGGAAACCCTTGCCCATGCCTTGGATGCGTCCACTTCTAAGAGAGGTTTGTCTAGAAGATGTTAGTCAGATGTTACTTTATTTTGTCAGGAGTCTTAGGATAAACTCCGGAATTCCAAAGAGACGGAATAAAATGGGAAACCACATACTCAATGGGGAACGACCATGCCAATCCCATCTGCAATGGTGATTCAGCTGTACCATAGCCAGCCAGCTGTCCAGAGAGCACCTCCTCAATTCTTTCTGCCATCCATTCGAAGAAAGCTATACCTTCAAGCTTTCTCACAGAGTTGCCGATTTTGAAAGATCCCTGACCTAATATCTTACTCTCCTGCTCGCCATCCTTCCCTCCAGACAACTGGATTAGAGCCAATCTAAACGTCGACCCGCCCACATCCAGAGCCAGAAAAGTTCCACTCTCATGACCCGTTGGGAGTTCCGAGTTGTAGGACGGCAGCATACACAACTGATTATCCTCCATACATTCCTCAACCTGCTTCTTCATTCCTTCTGACAACGCCGCCAACAGCAATGGGTCCGTTGGGCCACGGAAGATCCTCTCGACCTCCTCGAGAAACTCCTTAACGGATTTGCGAAGGTTACTCGCCCTTCGTCCATTTTTCTTAGACCTCAATATCACGGGCGAGATCCATATGTTCAGGATGGTCTGGAGCAGCGACTTTGTGCGCATCAGCGATCTGGAGAAGGCAGCATAGAGCGCCTTTCGTAGCTTGATCATGGCAGCAATGAGTGGCTGCATATCATCTAAGGCTGATACATGTGTAGAAGTCTTATACTGCGCTTCTTAGGCGCGGCTGGGGGTGGGAGGTGGTTATCTCAGCGGGATGGTGAATGGGCCATCAGCATGCAATTAAACCCTGGCTCAAGCGGTAACCATGTATCTGTGGGTTGCCTCTTCAAGATCAGATGGGTAAGGTGTTATTCAGGAACGTGCTCCAACGAGTGTAGTGCGGTTGTGGAGTGTTGCCAGGAGGGAGAAGACACGGAAGGGGCAATGGGCCTTGTAACCATGAGGTTGAGAGCGAGAGAAGTTGGAAGAGCGAGTGAGAGAAGAGAGAGTCGAGATGAGATGAGAGAGAGACGGGCCGAGCAAATTACTTTAGGAGGAAAAGGGAATGGCAGCACGCAGCAGCAGAGAAGGAATACGAGGCAAGAGCACACCACGGACGCGCGCAAGACAACAAGAGCTGAGGATGGTTGGACTCATGGGAAAGAGGAATGGCGAAAAGGGACCCGCGAAGGAGACTTGATGCGTCCAGGTAAGGTTTCGGTGCAGCGGCAGCAGTAAAGGAAAGAGCCATTCCAGGCACCGCCAGCAACAGTGGACCAGGCGGGTTTACGAACCCGGGACCCCATTGTCTGGAGGGGCTCTGGACGGGGCTGGAGCCAGCGGAGCGTCGTCGCTGTAGCTGTAACCTTGGGCGGGCACAAACCAACTGCCACCACTACAGTAATACCACCACCACTACACAACAACTCTTCCAGCAACACAAAACACGGCTGCCAGCCAGTCAGCCATGATACCCGGGAAATCTCTGCTCTTCCCCCCTTATTTTGCTTCTTATTCTCTTGGCAGGGCTCCCGTCCACGACACGATCGGGTAAAGAGTCGTCCATTGTAGCATAGCAGGACCCGGTGTAGCACGTATGATTTCGAACGCGGTTTGTGCACTGGAGGAATTGAAATTTTGGCGGCATCAAACCTTGGGCGCAAGGCACAGGGCGGATCATCCGCACCCAAAGCGGCAGGCGGTCGCGGTTCTGCCGGGTCCCTCACTACCTGCGGGCTGGGTCGCCGCCCCACGCAACGTTACAGCAGCTGGACGTCCATCGTTCTTTCCTTCTCTCAACCACAAGAATCTGACTGCTACCACAGCTCCCAGCAACAGCTTGTACCGCCGGTACCACCACTGCTATCTTCGACTCGCTCAACCACTCGTTGCTCTGCACCGGTACCAGCAGGAACCACACAGCTGGCTGCCCAGCCACTCACAGCCACGCGAATTCTCCGACCGGCTCCATGCCCCAGCGTCCTCCATGTGGCGGATCCCTTCCTTACTTCCCTTCCCAGCGGCTGCCGTTCCTTGACGCCTTTGGGGCCATCAAGTGTGGCGCCGACGGCCTAGCGTCGCTCTCGATGTCCTGATTGCCTGTGTATCGCTGCTCGTCTGGTTCTTTCTTGCTAGTCACCACACAGGAACTTCGGGTGTGCTGCTTTCTGGTTGCTGCCGCTGGCTGCCACTGAGAGGCAAATAGGAGGACACGTTAGGCTGGATTTCGTGGATTCGCTGACCGTGACGTGACATGGTGGCCGCTCGCTGCGAACTGCCGTCCTGCGTGCTCCGGCGAACCTCTCCGTATGGCGAGCCCAGAAGGCCAGCCGTGGCCAAACATCGTGCTCCGGATGGTCTGGATATTCCCATTCTTGTTGCTGGAATCAGTTGGAACTTAGGTAAAACACTTCTAGCCGGCGTGATTCGTCCTGCGGCGGCGCAAGCTTGATTACTTCACTATGAGGGTCTGATGTCAGTAGGTGGAACACAAATTTTTTACCCCTCAGGTGCGCACCTATATCCTCCGGCTGGTATCGAAGGCGTTTTTTCTTTCCTTCGATATATTATCTTTCCTAACTCTTTCTTTACTTTTGCTTTCCTTCTGCCCTTCCCCCAAGCATTTTCACCCAACCAGAAAAAGAAAGGATTCAATATCTTAGCTTGATAGAGACAAAATGAGGCTTATCATTCGAGACACCCCCTCGGCCGCCTCGGCTTACATCGCTCAGTACATTATTGGTGAGATAGTCGTTCGCGGGGTAGCGTTACGAGACCACTTGCTAACCATCCCTCCTTTTGACATCAGATCGCATCAAGGCCTTTGAGCCAACACCAGAACACCCATTCGTTCTAGGTCTGCCTACTGGTTCTAGCCCTATCGGCATCTATAAGATACTAGTTGAGAAGTACAAGGCTGGAGAGATCTCTTTCGAAAATGTCGTCACATTCAATATGGTACGCATCTCTGAAGGAGATAATCCAAAATTATCATCAATATCCATAGTAAAGAAGATGGAGGCTGACTCCGTCGTAAACAGGATGAGTACATCGGCATCCCCCGAGAACACCCGGAAAGTTACCATACATTCATGTACAAGCACTTCTTCTCCCACGTAAACGTCCACCCATCCAATATCCATATCCTAAATGGCAATGCCCCAGATCTAGAGGCAGAGTGCGTACAGTACGAAGAAGCCATCAAAGCTGCCGGAGGAATTGACCTCTTCTTGGGAGGAATTGGACCAGATGGACACATTGCATTCAACGAGCCTGGTTCCAGCTTAGCCTCCAGAACCAGAGTTAAGACTCTGGCATATGACACTATCCTTGCCAACTCCCGATTCTTCGGTAACGACCTATCAAAGGTGCCAAAGATGGCTTTGACCGTTGGTGTTCAAACTGTTTTGGAAGCCCGTGAAGTGGTCATTATCATCACCGGCGCCCACAAGGCATTGGCTCTTCAGAAGTGTATCGAGGGTGGAGTAAACCACATGTGGACACTCTCCAGTCTCCAATTACATCCTCACCCTATGATCGTAGTTGATGAGGATGCCACTCTCGAGCTCCAGGTCAAGACAGTCAAGGTAAATTCTAGTTCCTGGTCTGTGCAAGCGATCATGACTAACTTTTATCTAGTACTTCAAATCTATTGAACAAGTTGCTGCAAGCCAAGGTTTTGAACAAATCCTTCCATCCGCCGTTCGAACGGGAAGCCGCACTAAGCCACTAGATATTAAGTCTGAGGAGAAAGAGGAACCCACCATTCACGCCCCGAAACCATTGACTTCCACATTATTAGCTGCTCCCGCAACCGAGTATCCAGTGCGCTCACACACACCAGAGTTGGTCCCAGACAACATGGCTTCCAGGATAAACGACTTCACACAGCAAGCTGAAGACATGCCGATCGACAGGATGGGTTCGAGAATCGAGAGAGTTGGTGCTTAAGGTTGTGTCCGCGGTGGGGGGATTACTAGACTGACTTTGCGAAATTGATGATAAAGAATGACTCACACGGGATAGTTTGGCCCTTGCGTTTTTATTTTGGACTTTGGGCAGGAAAGGAAAGATAAACTGATACATATCTTCATATTGCCCTCGTTTGTGTTCTTTTAGGGGTAGTTATATATTTTCGACTGTATATTTGTATATGGGGCTTTTTTAGACTGCCAGATAAAGGGCAAAGAATCGATACCAAAATATTCGTTCGTTTTAAATGTGGGGTTGGGTTGGGTTATGTGGTGATTTTGATGTGTTTTGGGGGTTTGTGTTGTGGATGGCAGGGGTATTTAATTTGAGGGGATCTGTGTATATAGAAAAGGGGTATCTCTTATCCCTGTATAACTAGACTACAATACGCTAGAACTTGAAACATATTTCAAAAATTAAAAGCATAGATATGTTTGTACAGCTTTCTCTAGTAACTATATTCTCCTATTGATTAATTGGCCCATTAAGTACGTAGAATTCCCAGGTTCCGTCTTGCACGCTTGTTTCCTTGAGAAAGAGAACTTGATAGAGAGTTGATCACTCATATCAAGAGCACTAAAAAACGAGAGAGGATATCTATTTCTGTAAGGCTGCAAGGCTATAGTTATTCAGATTCATATTAGCAATACAAAAATCTGTGTTCTGATGTATCTTCTTTCACCAATGGGTCTTCCCATTGGGTCTGTCAATTCAGAAAGTGGGCGGGGAAGTGAAGTGAGTTTGCCCCGAGACACAAGGATCGTAAATCTGTACCTTCAATATCTGAGAATAGCAGTTCCGCACGTATATGCAGGGCTGTCACTTTTCGAAAGTATCAATATCCTCTGGCTCTTCGTGCACGGGGCTCGTATCTTTTCTTTCTTATTGACATGGCCAATAGCCTTGAGCGCTATTCGATTGCTTGCGAATTACCGAAGTAATATATGACAGAAGTTCCGTATAGCACAATAGATATAAGGCTATCACAAATGGATCGGCTTGAGCACACAGCCTTATTCTTGATCCATGGTACGTCCTAAGACTAGGTCAGAATTAAGAAGCAGCTGCATATTGTCTTAGTTGCCTATTGTCAACTGTCAACAGATTCAAGAAGGCTGACGGCCGTGGGGGGGAAATCGCCCAGTAATGATGCGGTTCGGGCCGGGAAAGCGTCAGGGGCCAGCTGCAGTCAACCGCAACTTTAATTTTCTCGGAAGCCATCTACATATGTTCATCGACTGCATTTTTATTGATCGCCTGATAGAATAAATGATCAAATAAGTGCTCAGCCAGCCACGCGGATCCTATGTATTAGCCAACTTTCGTAAATTTAGATACTGGCAATCTCTGTCCTGCTATGGGAGCATCCGCGGTGAGGCATTCCCACTATACGTAGCGGGCAAGGTTGGAGAATTCTATGGACATCCCGAATCAGCATCTTCCATCCTAGTTTCTTGCTGTGTCCCCGCAAACTAAAGACTTTACATTGTGTGAGGTTGGCATGTGAATATAGGCCTTGGATGATGAACTTGTGTATTCGTATCAGCGGCGGGGTATGTATGTACCCCCGGACATCAATATTGTAATAAAGCCGAATAAGAAAGCATGCTGCCTCTCAAAATCCCAAGGCGCATTGTACATAATCCATCCCGGCATTATGAAGTGACCGGCTGATCCGGACCACTATGGAAGTCAATTGTCTCAGCCACGTCGGAATGAAGCAGGATTAGGTAATGATATCGGGAATACATAAGGATTCACTTAATGCCCTCAAAAGACCAACTCGTCCTCAGGTTTTCCTGACTAAGCCTTCAATAACAGTAGCCTTCAAAGCACCATGGAGGGAGATTCTGCAATTCATGAAGCCAACCCTCCTGAACAAATTCCCGTGGGTGAGGCAGATACGGCGCAAAGCGATGAGGGGGTTTCGAGCAGCTACGCCTGCTCAGATGATACCCCTGAAGAAATCATCTTGTACGCAGCTTCTTGCGGGGATGAGGAGCTTGTGAAGCAGTTGATATCGGAGGATCTAAATCTAGCCACACGAGACTCTCATGGGAGGACACCACTAATGCTCAGTGCTCGTGGGGGGCACGAGGGCGTCGTTAAAATCTTACTCGAACATTCAGCTAATATTGATGTGGATGCTCAGGATGACTTTGGCTACACAACCCTTCTACGAGCAATTGGCGCAGGTCACCTATCCATAGTGAAGCTTTTGTTGGAAAAGAATGCTGGAATTGAGATAGCCGATTCTGCAGGATGTACTCCACTTCAAGATGCATCTTATTATGGCCATTGGATATTGTAGAAATTCTTCTGGCGCATCGCCCACCAGCAAATATTAAGGCGAGAGATTTCCATCAACGGAATTCACTACACAAAGCAGCTATGCAAGGCCACAAACGCATTGTGGAAAAGCTTATTGAACATAAAGCTCAGGTAGACGAAGCAGACGAGGAAGGATATACAGCACTGCACCTGGCCAGTAACCAAGGCTATGAGAAGATTGTGGATGATCTACTCAAATCAGGGGCTGGTTTGAATGCCAAAACTCTGGTAAAGAAAACTGATACTAGAAAGACCGGTGGGCACACGCCACTTGATTTAGCTGTGGAGAAAGGCAACGAAAGTATTGTTAAGATGCTCCTGAACGGTATACGTGTGTCAAAAGACGAAGCTATAAATGCAGCTTTAGAAAAAGCGGTGTCGGGAAAGCATCTAGAGACAGTTGGTGTATTGTTGGAGTCTCTAGAGGAGCCTTACTTCAGGGATGACGAGGAAGCCGAAAAAATTATGATTCTTGCTGCACAAGAGAAGGAGACGCACAACATTATATCCCTGGTAACGAAGAAATTCAAGAAGAGAAGAAGCTCTCAAATGTATGCTCAGGAGAGTTCCATGCCTAATCCAAAAGACTATACGCATTTAGATTGGGCAGCACATTACGGAAAGGATGCCGTGGTCTGGTGCCTCCTTAGATGTATGCATGGAGAAAACAGTGAGAAAATCAGGGAAAACGCCATATTGGTTGCTAAATCGGAGTTGAGGTACCTACAGCGAACTGCATATCCGGATGATGTGACAGCTGCAATGGACGAGAAAGCCGCCAAAGAGCAATCAGAACTCGATAAGGAGATTGAGGCATATACCTTTATTTGCGACATGTTACAGAATCCCGCTGCGTTTTACAACGACCGGAGATTCTCTCCATCTGATGTAACCAAGCGTTATGAAGTCCCAAAGCTATGGGGGATTAAGTCCGAAGACATCGATAGCTTTCACGCGGTAATCACTGACTTTCATCATCAAAGGGAACTTCTGACCTTTTTCTGCAAATACGACCAATTCGAGATGTTATTTACAGAGACGATGCAAATCATGGACCGGAAAATATTATGAATTGACATAAAATAAGAATAAGTAAGATTGTTACTAAGGTTTCTGGTGTGAAGTTATACGGAGAGGGCGAAATGAAATTGAGGTGGATCCATCTCCCAGCAAACAATGTATGTGATTTATTCACAAATCACCCCTGACCTTGACATCACTAATGCAAATCAGATGGAATGGATGGAGGTAAGGATAAGAGTATTCTGAACTCTACATCTTGGATATAAACTTGTGTCTCTTAGGACTTGGTCAAGAGATTATTTAAAGACAAACAATCCAAATCTGGGCAAGAAGAATTACAAACACAATTTGCACATCTTGAAACTTTCTTACGACAAAGTGGGCATGAGATTCGATCCGCGGGATCACAGAAACCGTTCATGGAACCAATTGGGGTAGTAAGTGTCATTGTCTTCATTTTTTAAATTTAAAGTGCTAATAATTGCTGCTAAAACCTCTTAAGAAATTCAATGAAAACAACAATAGCAAAGGAAGTGATAAAACAACCTGCCTTGCCCTTTACGTAAGTACAAGAGGTTAAGATGAAACAACATCTGATCTTTTTAAGATGCCTTATCTTACCTTCGGAACTCTGACTTACGATGAAATGGGAGGGTCGACGACGGAAGACTCAGATGAACCAGCACCTACAGATTTTAAATGGGCATTCACAGATATTAAATATCGTATCCTAATAGATAAGTATCAAAAGAAAGGGGCAATATTTCATGAACCACGAACAGTAGATGAAGCATATTATTATGCATTGTCTAACAATGAGACTACAGCAAGAGACATCGCTAGTCGAAACGGAGATCAAGTCGTGACAAAGAGAATTCGTGAGACGCCTGGTAAGAACTCAGAAAAGCCGTGGACAATCATCAGAGTTAATCAGTTATCGCTTTGGGCATCGATAACGGTATGACTCATCTCACTCACCGTGCTCTGCTAGTGTCTTGATAATTGATTTTATAGAAACTCTTATAACTAGCTCTATGCAAAGTTTAGAGCTCAGCGCTGTAGATCCAGTTCTAGATCACATATGGCACCAACTAAGGGAAGGCAGTAAAAAAGGGCAACTTTTACCATCTTCAGCGGTCGAGATGAGCAAGTTCATCGTAAAGACTTGTATTGGGCTCTTTGACCATGAAACGTGTGACGTTGGAACAGCCGAAGAATCTGTTCACCAGGTCTTTCAAAATTCAATCAATAGCAAGGTCAGTTCCACTCTACTCGTCGCCTTACCATAGTTTTTTTGATGTTTACATGTCTAAAGGCAATTGCTGAAGCCGAATTGTTTAACAAATTCATCACAAAGCTCGATAGAAGACCACATGTCCGTCCTAAGAAGGACAAAAAAGAAGCAGCAAAAAACGCAAATCAAGTTCAAGATAGGTCAAGTTTGTTGGTCGCTGCAAAGCTGGCGAAAGAGATCAAAGATATCAGAGATGAGTTGAACATTCTCAAGAATGTACTTACCAGCCAGAAGAACGTATGTGAGATTCTGGATGATGAAGCGTCCCCCGAGAAGAGTGTTTGGTTGAGCGCACCTCTTGGCTTAATTGCAGAGCATGGCCTCGACGATATTGAGCAGACGAATGCTGCTGCCGAGAGGATTCAGCTTGCGGTGAGAAGATCCACTATTTATCTCTTCTCACTTGAGTTAACTCGTGATCCTTTAGGTTGACTCAATCTTAAGCCTGGAGCAGAACGAAATGTCACTGAAACAAGGAAAAACCTTGATGGTCTTCACCGTTGTCACTATCGTCTTTGTGAGTTTCAATTCCACAGCCCAGAATTCGAACTGCCAAGCTAGGTTCTGAGTTAATCTTTGTCAATAGCTACCAATGTCATTTCTCACGTCACTTTTCGCCTTGAATGTGACCATTTTCCCTCGTGAGCCTAGTCTCGATGGAAATGTGCTATACAAACCCGTATGGATCTTTTCAATTATTTGTAAGCTACTAATATGTAATTAACTTGAGGAAAGTATCCAGACTAACTAGTGATTCTGCGCATGCTTAGTTGGAACTACGGCAGCAATATCCATCCCACTGTGCATCTTAGCCTCCCATGTCGATGCTGTATCTAAACTTTTCAGTTTTAAGAACCAGGGGAAGCCATTAGCGAGGAATGACCTTGACTTGAATGGCTCGGACTCTAAGGGTGCTAGAGGGCAAAATAACCCCAAAGCTTCGAACTCTACTGCAACTTTCAGAGATGGTAGTGGCGGCATGAATGGCCGATCTACACAAACAGGAAATCCAATATTTCCTCTCTCACAGTACTTCTCCAGGAGAAAGAGATCAAATTCAGATGTAGAACGTGCAGAATCTAAAAGGGGTGGAATCTAATCAGTGAGAACCAAATAGCGTAGTCAGGGACTGAGCGGATTAGGAACCTTCTTTTGGATCTTTAACGAGGCCGATGATAGAAGAAATTGGAGGAATTGGTACAGATTATCAGTCAGAATCCGCGTTTTTCACTCTTTAAATTTTTGTTTGGAGTTAGCTTCTCAATATACCAGAAATACCTAATCAGCTAGGTGGCAAAAGAGCTCGGGTCATACGGCAATGTGTCGCTATGCTGTAGCAAGCGTAAAACCATGCCTCTATTCTTACCACAAGCCTCAGCCTCGTGTGGCTTGGAGCTCCAAGCTCCATCCAACGACGTCAGTGACGTGTCTAACCTGAAAAGACATAGTGGCGTAGTGGGGTGAAACCCCGCATCCGGACGGAAGCATGTCAGCATCTTGAAGTCTTCTAGACTTTTTCCAATTTGAGGTTTGTGCTATACGAGGATTACTTTAAACTCCGGCAGGGGGTGGGGGGTCAGGAATTGGTATTACTACCTCAGTAAATTTTGTTGTCATTGACAATTTGCCAAATAGACTTGACACATTCCGAGCACTCCGGATTCCGAAAGATAATATGAGAAACAAACTTGTGAATTGGGAATGTCAAAAGGACTAAACCCATGTATCATGACAATTTTAATAATCTTGCAATGTGCCGTACTCCTTTTATCATGCAGCGGTCACTAATTAGCCATACCGGTATAGTAGACCATATTCCCCATACCAATGCTTTACAACTCCATCCCTTACCCCCCAAGTTATACATACATACATCAAATGGTGTAAGCCGTTATACTACATAATTCGGGGAAACTGCCGCTTGGGTGCTCATCCACAAATTGATTAGATGTGACCTCAATTGCTCTACTTTAAGAGCTCAGGCACCCGATCCAGCTTCCATAATTTTACGCAGGTGCTCCCCCTTCCTACCACCACTCGGCATGCCCCCAATAATATCCCACCAACCACCTATATTCGTGTCATTAGCATTCCGGTCTCTCATTTCCTCGTACACTTTTAACACCGCCAAAACAACGTTGTAGTACGTCTCTGCCGAGCGTTGGAACCCTAATTTGAACCACTCTTGCGGATCTGTGCAGAGCTTAATATCATCCCAGAGCTTCTTCCAGTTTGTCAGAGCAGAGCGAAAGGGCGCAGTGATGTGAGACGCGATGGTAGTGATGCTAGGGCTCATGTCGGAGTATAATGAGAAGGATGCAAGAGGACTGGAGAATGTAGAAGCCCAGACGTGGGTATATATGACTAGATTATCTTAGTTCAGGCCACATCCGATAATAACCTCTGGAGAGAAATATAAAAGAGGAGAATTAATATCTCTGGTTATTCAGGAAACTTACCGTGCACGAGAATCATCATGTCAAAAACCGTCAGATTGGCAGACTTAAGTCTTCGCATCGTCTCATCTGTCTTCTCCCGAGGCGTAAATAATGGAAGGAACGCCTCCTTCAATTTCGGCCTCCCTGATGGAAGCCCGGCATAGGTCATCAGTTCTTGATAATTTGCTGCTTGAAACGCTCTATCGTCACCAGCAAGTGAGAAATCCATCTCTGTCCACTATTCTAAGGTTAGTAAGGCAAGACAAAGCGAACTGGGAACGAATAAGTCACTGACTTGGATTCTCGGAGCTATATTGTGAAATACATTCCATGTACTATCAATTATCACGGAAATATTTGCGGTACTAAAGTATTGTAAGTAAGAAAAGGATGGTTAGATCCAGCAAGTATCTCGGACGCACCGGATATAGGATTCTTTCCTAATCCAAGCTCTAAACGAAGACTCATCACTTATGACGAAGTCTGGAGGATGTGTCATGTTATACAGTCCTTGACTTCGAGCAATCTACAGCAAATTAGTCAGACTGGAATTTCATCTCAGATTGAATGGTTATCACTTACGGTTAGCCACTTCTGGAATCGACATTGCGACACTCTGCATCGAGCTACCATATTTCCGGTCCAGTACTGGATTATGATGATGAGATGGCCAGCTTGTAGCTCCTCAAGTTGGTACTGCTGCCACTCAATTGATGAGTCATCGGCAGGACGATAGACTCTGTTCGTCTGCTCATATTCATCGCCCCATCCTGGGAGAGAGAAAAAGTAATCCTCAATGGGATCAAGAAGTAGTTTCAGTTTTTCAATTGCCACACAATTATTTGAATACTGATAAGAGACGATTAGTTTGTGTGTTAACCTAGAGTGGCGGGTTTATTTGCTTTTGATTTAGGAGTGAATCAGAAAAGAACCTACCATTCCGCCAAGGGCCAGAATCGCAAGCACCAGGGGTATCGCAGCAGTAAAGAGATTAAACGTAGAATGATGAACCATTGGCGAGTTTTTATGCCAATGATGAAAATACAACTGGGTATATAGAACAAGATTATAGGCCGTTATAAGTTCAACTGCCCGTAGGACTTCGTTAGGTGGCTCGTGTGGCATGTTGATCTTAACTATACTATGTCGCAGCGCCTCTCTGATTGTAAAAGCTCGTCTCTCGAGGAGCATCTGGCCGTTCATGGGACTTCCTGGTTCGATCCAAGGAGAGGGATCACTTCCTTGTATTCCCCAATTGCCATTCCGGCCGTCAAATTCGAGGGTGCTTAGCAGTTCATTCAGGCTTTTCTCCGTGTCTAGTAGCCCAAAAGGCCTGTAACCAGGAGACACCTTAGTTGCATACTCTCCAACTACTGGCGTTAATCCATCAGTAACAGCCATTAGGTTCCTGAAGTTGGCAATTCTGGCCTCGAGATTCATATTTGGAGGGAACTCGTGTAGAAACTCAGATTCAGCCGAGAAATTGAGCAGGAACCCAACGGAGTTTCTATCAGAGTGGGTATTTTCTGGTGCTATCACCCCAGGATTGTGGATACTGCCCTCCTCTGGACTGGGTGGAGCTGAGGGCACAACATTAGAATTCTGCACCTCATGTAGCACGACAGTTGGAGTACCTTGAGGACGACCGCCTCTGACGCATATGCGCCCAAACTCCCTGCATTTTCGGCAGGGCATTTCATCTTCACACTTGACCTTGAGTCTTGAGCACTCATCACAAGCATGACGCTTGCGGCCCCTCTCCAGTGAGTTGGGGATGGGTGATGACCCGCGACGGTCACAGCGACTGAAATGATCTCTAAGAACATCGCTATTGGTAGGGTATGTTAATACTTAATCTACAGAATGATATTTTTTTAAAAGGAGCTCTCTTGCCTGCGTTTAAATGTTTTAGAGCAAAATCGACAACTATAAGGTCTATCTCCGGAATCTAGAAGAGTCGCATGTCAATCAAACCAGGCAGCTCCGGCACGGTCAGGATATTTCGGTTACATACGCTGAAGTTGATGTCTCAAGAGGTGAGCTTTCCGTTGGAATTGCTTTCCACACTGGCCACAGCTTGACAAGCTCGCAGTCTCCATCTTGACGAAGGCATTGTAGTCAGGCTTCGAATGAACAGTATATCGTGAGCTATGGCGTCCCTCGAGAAATATTGTGGGGAAGGCCGGGGGGCGCCACGAGCACGATGGCTAACACGATTTGGCCTGGATATACGGAGGTAGAGCACACTGAGGCTCGATCATTGGGGGGGCCGTATCCTTTTGGGACATATTATCCGCTATTCTACACGCTCTCCATGCCCTTCCTAGCTCCTATTGCTGTAGGGAAATCGCCGAGGCGACCGAACGGATCGCGTTGTGCATCGGACTTTACCCGGATCCAGGAAATGCACTTCATAACTCAGCATAAGTTTCTGGCTCAATGCGGCCTCGGCCATTAAAGTTTTCCCACTTCCGAAGCCTTACCCGCTTACCAAGCAGTCCCAGTCCAAGCTCCCTGCGAAGCATCTGATTCTTAGTCACGCCAGGACACCAGCAGGTTAAGGAGAGTCATCCTGGACTCTTTAAGGAGCCTGAGCTAAAAGCACCACTTTACCTATGGGCACCGCACAATGTCGATGCCGCAGAACACAAGTATATTACAATGCCAATCCGGCTTTATATTGATCCTTAATGTAGATCTATCTTCAGTAGAAGCATGGCAGCCGTGCTATCACCAATATTATTACGAGACTCAGTATATGAAATATATGAGCCTATGAGTCTATGAGCCCGGAGCCTTTATTTCAGTTCTTTTCGACCCTGGGCAGTATGGTACCGACAATACGTCTCACCCATGCTAGGGTGAGTAGCAAGGGCTGCAATTCCCGTGTCCACAATGAAGGCCCCCCTCTTCCAGGATCGACATGCAGACGTCGCATTTAGTAGCTATTAGAAGCACTCCCGAGACCAGGGAAGGGAATTATCCAGTGGGCATGAAGTTGGCTCTGCTCGGAGCCAGCGGATTAGGGAGGTCGCTTCATTGTCGGCGGAACAAATGGTTGACCCTTCCGGCTGTTCCATCCATTCATGCTTCTTTTGACACCCAACGTCTTCCGTTGGGGCATAGTACTTTGCAATAGCGAGATGCTTGTAGTATGCATTGTAGTTGCTGGGCGGGATTGATGGAAAGCGGATGGATCATTGCTGAATTCCTTGCTTGCTTCTCTATTCTCTATATCCTCTTCCTTCGGCGCGGGTTTCGGAGGCGAACTCGACAAGAAAACGTATTCGTTTCGTTTCCGCTGCTCACTTGATAGAGCTACTTTCCTGGGCCGAGAGGATTGAAGTGAAGGCAATCGGTGCTCTGTTAGGGTTGATGGTATGCCGTGTTGGGCAGGTTTAAGAGGAATGTTGGATCCCGCAGGAGCACTGAAAGTGTTCCTAACTGCTGTGTTCGAAGATGCCTGCGGAGCTGCCACGCTTCGGTTAGATTTCGATACATGTGTGGTGTAAGACACCGTCACTTCGGCCTTTGCACTATTCGCTTTGCCAAAGAATGCCAAAATACTATCTTGTCCTTCCTTGCGGCTAACTTTTTGTTTCTTATTCATGCTACCCATATCCTCATCGCCGAGGGTCTGTAGATGCGAGCTCGCACTCACAAAGCCACTATGTAGGGTGGTTGAAGCTGTTGTGAAGCTTGATGCACGCTCCATTGTAGTTTTGTAATTTCCCTGCCAGCTGCGTTTAGGCCCGGCATCCAGATCACTAATAGACTTCTGAAGCTCAACACGTTGACGTACTGGAGGACGCTGCCCCATTGTAAAACTCGGCCTTCCATCAGCTTTCTCCCATTTTGAATCTGCTTCTTCATTGTCTTCATTTCCAATAGGGAATATATCATCTGCTTCGCTAATCAAAAGAGCTGAAGAGGCCGAAATTGATTGCTCACTAGGAGGCGGCCGCCTTAGTATCTGACAAATAGATTGGATAGCAGATGCAGCCAATGCAGGGCCTCTCTCAGCCAGAAGCGGTGATAATCCAGGCGAGGATACGAAAGACGACAAGGTGGTTTGCTCTCCTTGGGAATTTTTAAGCGGATAACTGAGATAAAGCAGCGATTGAGCTCGAGTCATTGCTACATAGAGTAGTCTCCGTTCCTCATCCGTATCATCGGCTCTTGAATGAGGAATAGAACCTTGGTATACAGCAGGTATAAATACCACCGGCCATTCCAAACCCTTGGCGGCATGTATTGTTGATATTGTGACGACTGCTTTCTGCTCACCTTCCTGTTCCTTTTTTACCTCAGATGCTAATGCAACATTTGCCAGAAACTTTGACAAAGGGCTTGAGGAATCATCTTGATCCAGGCCTTCAATCTCCGGCAGGGAATCATCCTCGTAGCCAGAGGTGAGTTGAATTTGGAAGTCTGAAGCCTGCGCAATAAGTTCTTGGACATTAGCCCATCGGGCTTTGGTAACATCTCCATGCTGTGTCTCTAACCAATCCTCGAAATTCGTCTTTTTTAGGACGAAATTTATTAAGTCGACTGTAGAGGAAGAACTATTAGTAGCATCCGCTATCTTCTTTCTAGAAGCTAGGATGATGTTGATGAATGATGAGAGGCCTTGCATAGTGAGCTTAGGTAGTTTTGTTTTTGCAGTACGCCTTCCTTGAACTGAGTCGAGCACCAATGTCCACAAAGTTATGGATGATTGATCTGCTTCATCAATGAGGCTCTTTATCGTAGCTTCTCCAATCCTCCGCGAAGGCACGTTTATGATGCGAGCTAACGCATCGTTATTATCCGGCTGGTTGATAACTCGTAGGTAATCCAGAAGAGTCTTTACTTCTAGGCGATCATAAAATCTAAGTCCACCAACCACTCGATAGGGAACTCCAGCTTTCCCAAGAGCACTTTCGATGTGTCGAGACAGTGAAGCTGATCGCAAGAGGATTGCGAAGTCATCACATGTTAGTAAATCTCCTGTTAATCCCTTACATCTCCGTAGCTCAGTAACAATCCAGTCTGCCTCTATTTGTGCCGTAGAAAGCTTGCGAAGGACAGGTTGACTTCCAACAACATGAGTAGGTGTCAAAGATTTTGCAATTCTTGCAGTATCTTGCTCTATCACACTCAATGCTGACAGCAATATGGCCCCGGAGGAACGGTAATTCTCTTCCAGCGGTATCGTCACGGTATCTGGATATTGGTGAAGCAACCTCTTATAATTTTTGGTCTCTGCCGCGCGGAACCCGTATATACTTTGATCAGGGTCTCCCACAATCGTAATTCTTTTGCGTGCTGAGGCGAACAACCGCATGAGATCGAACTGCACAATATTTGTGTCTTGGAATTCATCAATCAGGACGGCTTCAACATTGGAGACACAGGATGGATGCGTTCGGAGCAATTCCACACATCTGAGAAGAAGGTCATCATAGTCCAGGAGGTTTGAACGTGCAAGAGCTTCCTCGTATTCAGTGTAGCACTGTTCAAATTCCTGCGCCTCGACTGACTTGGCAACCGATGGTCGACTCTCCTTCCTTTGTTCATTGCCTCTAGCTTTCCTTGAACTTATTCGAGATTGAGCTACCTTGGGTTCGATATTGAAATTGTGTCGCTTCACGATTCGCTTGATGATTGCCAATGAATCTGCACTATCTGCGATCCCAAAGTCTTGACGAATGTCTATTAGATGACCATATCGTGCAAGGTACCGTCGAGCTATACTATGAAAGGTGCCCAATATCAATTTGGATTCGAGGCCATTCCCTACCAGCTGCCCAATCCTCTCCTTCATCTCACGGGCAGCCTTGACTGTGAAAGTAGCCACAATGATATTCCATGGCTGAAGGCCTTGTCGCAGTAACCAAGCTGTTCTCGAAGTCAGAGTATGAGTTTTACCGCTCCCTGGGCCAGCCAAAATTGCCAAGGTGTCGGCAACTGAGGAAACAGCGGCATATTGTGAAGGATTGAGGTTCGCCAACAATCGATCTTCATCCATGGTCCAAGAGGTGAGTGAGATACAGTCGGCACCTGAAGCAATGGGAAAATAAAGGGTCGCTATGTCACTTCGAGCATCTTTACCGTAACACGGTATAATCCAATTGAATGGCGGGTTTCAATTGATCGTTTCTCGCTGAATTTGCAACGTCAAAAGATATTCACGTCTCAAGTCCAACGCGTTACAAGACCCATGTTACAGAATTCGCGCTAATGATGCGTGGTCACCTGACATGCCACTACACCTACTACTGCACGGTAGTTGCTTCAAAGTCCCTGAAATCTTAATATAACTTTGCTCCACAGCTTATATCACCTAAAAGGGTTTATTTGATGAGACAAATTTATGAGGTTGAGATTATCCCAACTGGCCAACCCAAGAAGTTGCCATAAGGGCGAATCGCATGGTGCTGACAAAAGAACAGGGGTCCAAACTCATTCATCCACAATAATGAGTGGCTCTGCCTTACTCCAAACATTGTGCAAACAACTGAGAGAGCCAAAAATAGGTATATGGGTTTTACATTTCCTATAGATTTTTGGCCCTTGGAGGACTACGCATAGTGAGAAGAGTGCAAACAGTTGATTTCACCAATCTTTTCGAAGATGTAGCGCCAGGAGGTGTGAAGAGAGACCAACTCAAAAACCCAAAAGCGGATTCGACGAACATACCTGAGATCTTCAAAGGGAATCCCAATATGCGTGGGATAAGAGAAGATGGAATCAAAATAACATGCACGGCTGGTGATAGAAGTGTGATGGTGAATGCAGCGTCGAATCATGTAGCTATCCACAACTCCCGAGGGAAGAATTGCAACCCCAGATGAAAGATTACGATGTGATAATCAATCCCCTTGGACGCCATGAGAATGCTATCGGCATGTTGGAATAGCGCGCATTGATGTGCTCAGCCGTTGTGAGGTGACTGAGGTGACTTGAGATGAGGACTCTTACAGTGTTGTATTTTGGGGAGCGCCAAAGCGGAGAGAAGATCTCGACCCAGGACCCATTTTTGGAGGCGAACATGCGAAGCCCAAGCCCTGCCGTGGTGATGGCTGCGATCATTGGCGGGAGCCTCAAAGCCGGGCGCGTAAATCTGCAGGGCGAGTGAGCCGAGAGAGCCCAGGAACAGCCTGCGCAACCAACCACATCGCCCAAGCACCCCTCAACGACTTTGTCCTCGCTGACGACCGTCCGCGGGCTTCCACTCACCTCTCGCAGCACCCAAGTGTAAGCTTCGATGCCGGGCGACTAATGCCTCTCATGCTCATGCAGGTTCCTGATATGATGCTCTCGCCGGCCTACAGAGATGCCCCTTTCACACCGCAATGCTCCCTGCGCCCAATGGCATACTGGGGAGCCATGTGATACCTATCACCAAGGCTCTGGTGCACCGGCATATCATATACATGCAGTAGCCCCCCTCCAGAGCCGGAGATCTTCCTCTCCATGTTGCCTTTGGATCACAATACGTTTCGTCCCTCCGTGATGAATTTCAGATGATACAACCAGCTGGGTCAAGCTGCTTTTTTCTTCTCATATAAAGCATCGGCTCCATCATGCTTGGTGGCACCAAGGCGGTAGTTCTTCTACCACAAGCTATCCTACTCTTAGGTTGGATACCTCTTCGTGCCTCGGCCAACATCATCACAGATCCCCCAAAACACAACCCTTTGGGCATTGACTGGTATCCGGCACCTTCTCCCGAAGACGGCCCTCCACTCTCAAGAGGAGCATCTCGTGATAAGTCACTGCTCCCAGCACAAATCGGCGGCATCGTTGGAGCATACGTCTTCTCGGTTTGTGTTGTAGCGCTTGGTCTGGTTCTTGTCGGACGAAAACTCCGACGGAAGATTCAGGAAGCATCCAGAGCTCTTGACGTTGAGCTAGTAGAACCTGGACTCAAGCCGGGATTCAAAACTTACGTAGATCCTTCACCAATCTCACCCGGCGCATACGCTCGTGGAACCAGGAACTTTTCCTGGCCATCTCCAGAAAAGACAGATCGCAACCCATATATCTTCCCAGCCACTTCCACATCCCCTCAATCTTCCGTTCGCGAAGACCCGTTCGTCGACAGGAGAGTTGTTGAGGCCGATCGTGAGATGCTGCAGAGAGATCTCGAGGACATATACGCGCATGTTATGGTCCAGGACGAAGCTAAAGCTAAAGGAATCATATTAAAGGATCCAGTTCTGCCTCCCGGAAGAATGCCTGCTGAAGCGCCGCAGAGGCATGCCAGTCCTTCAAAGAAGGCCGAGAAGGCTAAGCCTTCTCAAATCGATATTGAAAATACCAAGTCAAAGCACGGATCTCTCGCATCTTCGATCTTATCATCCATCAAATCCCCCAAAGGGAAAGGAATACGGTCAATGAGGATATCATCCCCGCTTCGCACACCAGCATCAGCAACTTTCCCCAAGAGTGCTGCATCGGATGAAGAACCACTATCACCGCGATTCTATGCGCCTCCTCCTCCACCACCCGTTCCAAGGGATCAGGTACCATTTACACATTCACGAAATACTTCAAGTAGCGCCGTATCAAGGGTTTCGCCCGTATCTCCTACGCAAACTGCAGTGGAAAGACCCTGGGGAGCTCCTGAACCACAACGCCATCCTCGCCCAAATATGTCTCAAACCTCAGTGCAATCATCGCAAGACCCCTCCTCTGCAACTTCTGCAACCTCGCAAACACCGCTCTTCTCTGGTCAGTCTCAGGCTGCGCCTCCAGTGCCCCGCTCCCTTCCCTTCAGAGCATACGATCCTCCGACGGCGACCTCACCATCAGGGTACTCCGTCGCTACCAAAACCACTATCCTTGAACGGACATCACCTTTGTCCCCAGGTTTACATTCTGGCATGAGAACTCCTTGGAGTGCCGGTGCTGTGCCGTATAGCCCATACCAGCCTTTCACACCGGTGGTACCCATAACTCCTACGCTTGTAACGAAAGCCGATAGAAAGAGGGTGAAGAAGGCTATGCCTCGCACGCCTGTGACTGAGCTGATTAAGAGTGATGACGAACTTTGGGACAGTGGCTACTAAAGATCTAGAAAGCCTTGTTAATGATTTTTTTCTTATCGCTTTTCTTGTATTTCGAAGTAGGGACGGGACGGTACGGTCTAGAACTAGGGAAGATTAAGGGGATGTGTATATCCTTCGAGAGCCTTTTTTAAACAAGAGTGAAAGAAGAGGAGTTGTGTACATGCATTGATATCATCATGGAGTTTTACATGGTCCTGGAGAGACCCTCTTATATCCCATTTATTTTTCCTTCTCAGAAGTTACCCCCATTTTAGTCAGAAACATATATAGCAAGTATTCGAGACAATTGCAGTATTTTATACATCCTTCTTGTCATGATATAGTGCCTTAATTCACCAATTATTCCAAACAAACGGAGATATAACAGTCCTCATAACAGCCCAGTGACCAAGTGCGCTTTCCTCCTGCCAATTCTTGAACTTCTCCGTCTCATTCCTATAAAGCACATGGGCGTATTCCTCCCCCGCCAAATCATCCTCCTCGAGCTCCAGCGTCGGCTTCAGGAAATTCCTCCTCGCCATGCTCCCGAGGAAGTCCTTCTCCGTGGATTCCCTGAACACGACGTCCCAGCCGGAATTCGTACAGAAGATCACCACGTTGGTGAAGTCCTTGTTCTCGGCTGCGATGACTTCGGCGGATGGGCGGGCGGATTCGCGGAATAGCCGGCATGATGGGAAGATGGCCTTTATGGTGTGGATTGTTATTTGCGCTGGGGGGAGGAGGAGGTCGCCTGCGTAGTTCTGTGTTGTCAGAAAAAAGAGTGTGTTAGTCAGGTTGAACAATAACTATCATACTAGAGTGAGGGGGAGATAATATATGGAAAGAATGGTAACGATGCGTTAGGGAGGGGGAACTGACAATAGCGATTACGCCCTGAGGGGTAAGCATGGCTTTTAGGTCTTGTAAAAACTCGAACGTAAACAGATCAACCGGTTCAGCACCCCCGGTGAACACATCATGTATGATGTAGTTGAATTTCCGGCTCGTCTGAGCTGTTTCCGATGCATACGTTACGGCATCTTCTATCACTGCCGTATGCTTGGGTGGTAAATCAAAGTACTTGGTAGCAAACTCGTGGACAACCGGATCGATCTCCACGATGGTCGTATTGATCCCGTGGGCTATTAGTGCGGAGGGTGTGGTACCAACTCCGAGACCACTGTAAAACTAGTTAGAATATCTCCCATGAACGGCCATTGCCTGAGGGGTGTTCCTACATAACTAAAGCCTGAGCCTCCGCGTCTGGAACCTTGACTGGCGTTTGGATCAGCCTGACAGCTTCCAGCATAGCAAAAATCGCATAGACTGGTTCTTTCACTATACTAATGGAAGCCGCAGCCCATTCTCCTCCTAGTAAACTGTGATCGCATCTCAGGAGTCGGAACTTATTAACAGGAGAGTCAAGTACTGAAATATAACCCGTGATTGACTCCCGCCGGTCGAGGATCGACCAGCCGTAGCTTGCCATTGTTGCATTCAATGAGCTCGTAGGATATGGAAGTTGAAGATGAGTATTCAAAAACACAGTGTGAGCAATCGCTGGAATGATGAACAGCAGAAGCTTAGATGGTGCCAAGATGGGGTATAATCCCGCCAGCAGGATTTGAAGTCCCAGCCGTGTAAAGAGGACAGAAGAGCCAATATTGCTTTGAATAACCTTATTGGAAACATACTCTGCAGTCTTGTAAAACGCAAAAGAGCCAACTCCTGGCGCCGCATCGGATAGCCACTTCCAGCGAAGGTTGACTTCCAGACCTTCCATAACAGTAGCGGTACAAGCAACACTCAGAACGAGCAGTGGATAGAAAGTGAAAACCTCTGTAATAACCGGTCCATATCGTGCTCCCAGTGTCCCACTGAGCTGAAACAGAAAGTACTGAACAAGAGGCATATAAGCCGCAATAAGCGGCAACAACTTCCGTGGTTTAACAGGTAGATTCCTCTGCAGGAACAAATTCGACGACCACCCCACGAAGCACGCAGTCATGACGCCCCTGGAATGGTAAATTGACGCTGGAATTGATCCATAGACGGGGGACAGGACGAGTTGGGAGACATTGGAGTAGACTGCCGCGAGGGAGAGGAGAGCTGCAGATTGGAAGAGCACCTGGAGCTGCTCAACTGCCCATTTTGACCAGGTCTCTTCTTGGGCTTTGGCAGCTAGCGCCTGGAGCTCCTTTTCAAAATTCTCTTGGGTCAGGAGCGGATCATCGGCTTTGGGCTTTTTGGACTTCGAGGGGGATTTTGCTTGTCTGGCCATTTGATGTTGGTTATCTTAGACGAGGTGAGGCAGGCGGGCTCAGGATGAGCTTGAGAGATGGACGGTTATGAGATGAGAGCCCAAGGTTGGGATCAGGGATGGGGAAAAAGTTGGTGAAAAGGGTACTTATAAGGACTGAAATGATGATGCGAATACATCAACATGCGACTTGTTTCATACTTTTCTTTCGGAATTCTTTGACCAAAGCGTGCGAGCCCGGATCTGTAAACGTTTCAACTCTACCAGTTATTGCCTGAATATCAGTTGCATTAACATTGAGCCTGAAACGCGAAAGCTTTCAACAACTTCTCAGCACGTGACAGCACCCCCTACCACTATCCACATATGGACTTCACACGCTTTTGGATTGAATATAACATTGTATCCAGTCTATTATTTTACAATATCTGTTCTAAATATAAAGACGCCATGTACACATTAACATATCCTCTTGACATCGTACGCCATTAACCCATTATCTACGATTAAAGTTGAGGTATCTGGACCCCACGAACAGAAGAATCAAGTTAGACACGATGAAAACAATGTAAATCCCCAGATCCCTCCAACGGTGCTCAAATTTCAATCCAAGTGGCTCGTAGAATTGATCGCCAACTGCGTAGGCGCAATATTCACAAACGCTGCTGGCATTGTTGACAATGTAGCCAATACCGCCGTTATTGAAGAAATTGGACATATATTCTCCACATGTCTGTCCGGGGGGTGCATTGAAGACATTGAGTTCCGAGGAGGTACATTGGACGGCTCGTCCATGAAGTTCGGTCACAACCATGCCACCAATTAAACGGGTGAATGGGTCTAGCTGGTAAAGCCAGGCTCGCCAGAATCTTGGAATCTGTGGCTTGGGAATTGTGACACCACAGAAGAGGGCAAAAGTAATGATTATAAAAGGGTTCATCAAAGAAGAGATCACTAATATAACATGTTAGTCACGTATAAACATAGGTGTAAAAGGGGTAAAAGGAAATCTTACTAGGATCGGGTGTCAGTGCTGCAACCATCTGACCCAAAGTAACAGAGAACAGTTCTGTGATGAGAACCATAAAGAACTGATAACCTGCTCGGCTTGAGGCGGACTGGAAACCTGGCATATAGTACAACGGCAAGAAAAATCCAACAGCACACAAAATGCTGTATGGCATCTCTGCAACAACGAGCGATGATGCGAATGCAAATTGTCCGTACATCTTACTAGATGATTCCCTGTAGAAGATCATTCTAGCAATTGCATACTTGGGTTCGACTTGGGCGAGAATCAAAGCTGGCAGAACGGTGACCTGGAAGACGACGAATACACGGTACTGAAGTGATGATCGAGAGTTGTCAAGATTGAGATAAGTAAGACCGGTAAGCAATGCAATAATAACGTGATTGAACAATCTCGTGAAACCATAATTGGGGGAGCGCCAGAAGGCCAAATTGGTTCTCTTCTGGACGATCTTCAGTTGATGCAGCAGTGGAGAAGCATATTCTCTCTCATCCATCTTGGCGGTGCTCGTATCAGCCATGCGCTCGGCCTTCATTTGGGATATACGATCTTTGATGTTTGCGAGTTCCGGAGATTCGGCCCAGAGATCACCCCAGTCACGGTCTCCTACCCTAGGAGCTTGACCAGCACCTATAGCATCGAGCATATATTCAGCAGGGTTAGCATCTGGCGGACAATCTGCACCATGGCGGTGCAAGTAATCTCGAAGGGTAACAGCATCTTTTCCGATATCGCCAAAATAAACACATTGTCCACCTCTTTGCAGTAGTAGTAATCGGTCGAAGCTTTCAAACAGTGCTGCATTTGGTTGATGGATAGTGCAGAGAATAGCTTGTCCAGCAGCTGCCAATTTCTTCAAGAATCGTACAATGTTGAAAGCAGATTGTGAGTCCAGACCAGATGTGGGTTCGTCGAGGAAAAGAAGCAATTCAGGCTTTGCGGCAAGTTCTACACCAATTGTCACTCTCTTGCGCTGTTCAACTGCCAGTCCATGCTCAGGATCACCAATAATAGCATCAGCCATATCTTCCATCTCAAGCAAGCTGATAATCTCCTCGACATAGGCATATTTTTCAGACTGTGGGACTTCATATGGTTGACGAAGGTCAGCAGAAAACCTTAGGGCTTCTCGAACGGTTTGCGTCGGCTCGTGAACATCAAGTTGCTCGGCGTAAGAAGTTCCTCGTTGGAAAGACGTTCCTGGCTTTACTCCGTCTACAAGAATATCACCAGTAATGACACCGATATTTTTTCTAGCAGCCAGAACATCTAAAAGCGTCGTCTTACCGGCACCACTTGCTCCCATCAATGCAGTAAGCTCACCAGGTCTAACGTAGCCAAAGACGTTGTTGAGGAGACGAAGTTGCCCTGCTGGGGTTGGAACATCATAATTCAAGCCCTCCCACGTCAAAACCGCCTTAGAGGTAATATTGAGATCGGAACCCTCTGCCTCGGACTTCGTGCTACGACGTAGATCTCTCTTCCGAATAAGCTCCTGGTTTAGCTGTTCTCGATCCTTGTTTGGCTTCTGGAAGACCTTTGCAGTGTTACCGCCAGCTCCATATATTATGGTTTCACCAAGAGTTGCATTTGTGAACAGGAATGCAGCAATGAGAGCAATAATGATTCCAAAGTTTCGCCAGAGATCACTGGGAGCGTAATCAAAACCTTTCTCGATATATGCCGAACCGGACACAATGTTGGTTCCAGCTACACTACCAGCAAGGGTGCAGACCTGATGATTGATATTGTCATATCCAGGGCCAGATGGGATCAACGACTCGCCTGTGCAAGTTAAATTGAGTCGTTTAAACTCGTTCTCCATGAGTGACGAAAAGCCCAAACCTAGAGCATTGATCCAATAAATCCACCTGAGCCATTTCTTCTCAGACTGATATTGAATGATATAACCGCTGGTAAGAACGAAGAAAGTGATGATAGTGGCGGCAAACTTGATTGCATAGTCGAAATCTGGGCACAGACAACCCATTGTCCTGAAGAACAAAGTCATACACAGATAGCCACTAATAATAAGGAGGTAGAAAGTAAAGAACGCCCCAGCATCGAGAACAAGCCCACACATGAAGTATACCATGATCGAGAATATCAGAATCTGGGTCGCGGCAAAAGCAGTATCTACAATGATCTGAGCGATCCAAAGTGCCGATGGCCGATGAAATGTGTACGCCTTGTGCTTATTAACGATAGGCCGGCCAAGCATAGTACTTGCAAGTTCCGAAAATGCTTGGAAGGCATTAAATAAGAGACTGATGAAGAGAAGACCGCCACGAGTGAAAGCACCAGCAGAAGTTTTTGGCTGCTTGTACCATACAGTACCCAGAACGATAGCAACGACGATGGAGGTAATCCAGCTGACGGTCAGAGAGAACTTGTCTTGCCATTTGATCAGGAACTGTCTCTTCATTAGGGCCCAAATCTGCAGGTAGTATGGAATAGAATAGACAGATTTCTTGGAAGCTCCTTTGCGTTTGCCCTCATGGACAGCTACCTGGAAATCCTCAAAAGTCTTCCTGTCGGCCTCAATGCTCTGTCGGTATGCAGCCATCTCCTCTTCAAGCTGCCTTGCAAATTTTGATTCATTGAAAGCTTTTTCGAGAGTATCTGGGCTGTGTGGTGCATTCTCAGCAGACCGACCAGTTGCATACTCCCGTTCGAACTCGTCAGTACATCCAGTCAGGTAATCTGGTGTAGTCTGACGAGGCTTCTCCTTGAACCCTAAGCCTTCGAAGTAAGCTCTGGCCTCGCTCGCAGGCCCAAAGAAAACTTGCTTTCCAGAGTCAATAACCATGACCTTATCGAATTGTTTGTAAATGTTCTCACTAGCTTGGTATAGGGAGACGAAGGTAGTGGTCTTGTAGATGTTGGTCATAATTCGTAAAGATTTGGCGTAATCCAGAGCAGTAGATGCATCTAATCCTCGAGTAGAATTATCCCAGGCGCAAACTGTGGCCGAGGTCACCATCATTTCCGCGATGGAAACACGCTTTCTCTCTCCACCAGAAACTCCTCTTACGAATGGATTTCCAACAATCGTGTTCTTTGTGTGTTCGATGTTAAACATTCGCAGTAAACTTGTGATAATCATTTCTTTAAACTGAGCCTTCGAGATTCCGTGGGGCCGTTTGCCTGGAGTTTTAGTATCCAAAGCAAAGCCCAATGTTTGGCCGACCGTTAATGTAGGATGGTGAACATCATCCTCCTGGTTGTAAACGGCTTCTCCTCGATACAATTTCGAAAATGTCTGCGCGTCAAATGGCCCGTATCGGACGTCACCCTGAACATTGGTGTATCCATATCGTTGGTTGGCAATAACTTTGAGGAAGGTTGTACAACCTGACCCAGGTCTTCCCAGCACAAGAACCATCTCACCGGGTTTTGCAACACCGCGGAAATCCTTGAGAATATCAACCTCCCTGCCCTTAGAACCAAACCCAAAAAGGTGCATCGCAGTCTCATAGACATTGAAAAAACTGACGAAGGCATCTGGAAATGTCTTCACGAAGTTAGTGACTCCACCGACGCCAGATACTGTCAGTCCCTCCCAGGCAACTCCAATGTGTTTTGATTTAATGCCTGATTCTTCCTCCGCGGCTCGACGCCCGCGTAGGGTGCCCTCCAGGTCAAACTGCTCATCCGACTCATCAGAAATTGCTTGCTCAATGTCTTTCTCGTCCTGAATACCCTTCTGCTTCGATTGCCTTGATTGCGTACGAGAAAGCTGGCGACTAGCCTGGGATATTCCCGACAGAGTTCGCTGGAGTTCTTTGAATTCTTCCTCTGCAGCCCTCACATCCACGCCAGCAGTGCTCCTTGAGAAGCCATTGGGATTTGAACTTCGTGCCTGCTCACGCTGTGCCTCTGGGTCGGCGGCTGTGTCAATTGAATCACGGTTTGTCGTTGTGCTAGGAGGATCCTCCTCCCAAGCCTTGGGATGTTCCTTCTCCATTTTCTTTTCTCGAAGAGGAATCCTCGTCTTACAATCTACTGTACACAGCGTCCAGTCACCCCGTCAGTCGGCTAGCCCAGCCGTAAGAAGGTATTACGGGTACTAGGAGCTATATAACACAGCAGACACCCAGGAAGAACAATCAACAAGGAAGAAAAGGGGGCTACGGTTCGATCCGAAGGAAAAGAAGAAGTACACTATCATTATTTCACATGGGGAATATTTCAGATCGGACCCATCACTAGTTATATCCGCACTTAACTCCACGGGGACAAGAGGCTAATAGCTGTGCATCTGGTGGGGCAATGGCGGCGTCCAGTCGGACGGGGGCTGATAGAGTGCTGCCAGACACCACACCGCAGAATAGCTCGCTCGCAATTCTGGGAACCGTTCAGATGCGCTCGATGCGGTATTGAATACCAAGAAATGCTGAGCCGAAGATTCCCCACTGGATATTTCCCAGGAGCGAAAGACGGACTTATGCATAAGTGGCCCCTGGGGTCTGGTTGGGGCCGGGGATGAGGTCAAGGAGCAGCCTCTTCCATGCCGGATGACTCAGGTCGCCCCAGGTTTGGATAAAGATGAGTGGACGTACGACCTGTCCGTTCAGGCCCTGACAAATATTGCCTAACAATTCCTCGTTCGATTATCACGACGTGTTGCATGCTTACACAGGATCGCACAAGGGACCCATATCGCCGCGGAGGAAGTGGACAGCACCAAGTATATCAGCCCTGCTTCGATCTTCCCACAATATCCAACACGGTATTCCGTAAATCTAAGTTAGACATGAGCCTTGCTGAGCATCGACCAATTCAAGCGTCTGCTCGAATCTAAGATTTCTGTTGAGCACTAGCATCTTGATATTTACCGGAAAGGGTAAAATTAAGGTCCGGCTTTGAAATCAAGACCTTGTACTCCGTGAACTCGGTACGGGGACCCGTTCATCGCTTGCCGCATACCAATGGTGTTCCTAGACCTCCAAATTCCCACTTCACTTACGTTGTCTCAATGCAAGGCTGTGACAAAAAGACGTGCATTCAGGCCTCGGATGTCGGGATGTTTTGATCAATAGATTCATTTCTATTTATCTTCCATCGCAGCTACATTCTTTCCTCATGATCTCCATGCGTTACTTCCTACATTCTGTGGAGGTATTCCATAGGTCCACCAACTCCGTACTCCGTCTCCGAGTAACCACACTCCGGAATCAGTAGCTGTGGCATGGTTTAGAGATCCGAATAGTGACGTGAGACGAAAATCCATTCAAATCCAGCGTACACAACAGTGAATATGACGGCATAAAATTAAACAAACAAGTGTAGATGGATAACTTTTCAGCTAGTCCGCTCGCCGTTCATAGCTGGTTTGAGACTTGAAACTAGGAAAACTCACGGTAGTTCAACCACACCAATCCTTACTCCAATAAGAACTGTTGCGAGTTTTCGTCATTAAATACGGAGTAAAATTTGGAGGCTCAAATGGGATTGCTCTTAACTTCTGGATATTCCCTAGGCTCCTCCATATGTGATGGTGCATCTCTTCTGGCCTCGGTGTAGTGCGTATTTACCGAGTACCGTAGTTGCATGCTTGGCAAGCCTCATTCACTCAAATTCAGACTACTGGCTGCCTCGTTGCAATGCTTCTCTCGAGATAATATCCTATTCGAATCTTAGTCTCGATCAAATCAAACTCAAACTTCGTAACCAAGCGCCACACAATTTTACTACGCGGCCTCGGTATCAGGCCTTCCGTGCCTACGACACATTGCTGCGAAAAAATTGATGCTATAATCATATTATAATACACCACAGAACGCCTGTGGGGACAGACTGAAGGACTTTCAACGATTAGCTGCAGCTTCTGTTGGAAATTTTCCCGGTAAGTTTCATGTAAGATAGAGGCGCGGGGTATCTTACATTCCTCGAAAGAGAAGTTCGTACGGAGATGCTGTAATCATTCATGACTCCGTATTTCCGTCTCACGGATGAACACTGACATGCACTATCTACGGACCCAGATGAGATATGGCTTATCAGATTCAAACCTCAGGCTTTTATTACTTTACATAATACAGTACCTGAGCAGTCTGGTAAGCTAGCGCCAATGTCAGGTCAGTTAGGAGTACTTATTAACGTCTCCACCACATTGACCGCACCAGAACTATTCCTAATTCCGCAGAAAGAAAGATAGCCGTCTTTTGCATTCTGATTATCCAGGATCTGATAAATTAACTAATCAAAGGAACTTACAGCCCATTGATAAGCACACAGTGCCCACGAATAGAATAACTAGCAGTACTGTCTACACCGCAAAGCATACTCTATACTTCGTACAGCGCGCAATAAACCACCTGTCTGTGCTCTATTGCCCCAAGGGGCATTTATCCATAGTATTCCACGAAAGTGCACAGACAAAAAAGTGCGGTTTAATACGGCCTGTACGAAAGTAAACCTTCCCTTATCACGACCATCACACAGAAGTCTCAATCCAAATTTTAACCTGACGGCAATCCAACCCCTTATTACAACCCCTCCAGCCTTCCAATAGCCTCCAGTCTCCACTCAATCTTCTACCGGTACTGTAGGGGAAAAAAGCCAAATCTCCACCCATCCCCTACCTCCCTATTTTCCAGAAGTAAGAACAGAAAAGAAAAAGAAAAAGAAAAATCGCAAGTAAAAAAAGGGGCAAACCCTCCCAAATACTGTAGAAAAACCAAGCTATTGAAAACTACCACGGAGGAGTACCGTACCAGTATCGAAGGTCCCCAGCCCTCCAACCCCCTTCCCCCCTGAAAAAGTGACGGAAGACCGCTTGTTTGCTGGCCCTCGTCTCGCTCGCTCAGGCCCGTTCCGCGCGTTTGCCGGATGTCCGCATTCAGCCAATGAAATCACATTCCCCTTTCACGCGAGGGCCATTTCCTGGTCCCTTGCTCGGTGCAGTTACTTCGAAAAAAGGAATTGTTCTAGAGAATGAATGGGTCTAGAAAAAAAAATTTTGGTGAGTACGAACGCAGGGTAGTATTGACATTTTGCAAAGCTCTCTTTGACTTTTGTTGAGGAAGGGCTTATTGGCTAGCTGGTTGATGGATAAGATATGGTAGGAAAATGGCTGGACGAAAGGAGAGGTATTTTCTTTGAGCCCTCCGCGGAGGCGGGGACAAGATCTTCTGCTGTAGTCTACTGTACTGTGATTATTGTCTCCGTCCAGGTGATGTTGTGCCTGTATGCAAAGCTTACCCCAGCACCGGTACCGGTATGCGATATGCAGTAAACCCCGCATAAGTGGGCAAGGGCGGCATCATCAGAGTAAGGATAAAGATTTTTTTTACAAGTGGGATGATCACTTGATAGCCCGTGAATGAATGTCAGTTTGTAGCGGTGCAATATCATTAACATTATACAAATTCTATGGAGATGGTATTCTCGGTAGGTTATCATAGAATTCTTGCTTCATTCTCGGATAGATGATCTTCAGCGCCAGGCTCAAATGCAGATGCGACTGGCGCATATCCTTCTTCCTTTCCATGACCATCCAACAAAGGAAAAAAAAATATCAACGCCACTAGTTGTGAGCGCATGCGTGTGCAAACAGATCCGCTGCCCTTCTTGTCTCCATATGAAAACAGAGGTATCAAATAAAAAAGCTTCAAGATTAAATATCAAGTAATCTCCCAATAGAAAAACTCCATCCTTTGTATGGGGGTATCAAATGCAAAATGATGCAATCGCTAAACTCCAGGCTGCTCATGTCGATCTTCTCTTTTGACTCTTATCATGTCTTCGTTCGTACTGGCTGCTCCGCTGGGCACCATTTACGATCATCGCTCCATGTGTGGCTGTTCTCCTAACCAGAGAAGTAATTGCCGCTGCGATCTCAAATCCTCTTCCGCCCAAAGCTAGAGGACCACTTCCTCGATTTACTTGGCTTCTCTTGCTTCCCTGTGCCCGTAAGCGCGCAGTCCTCAATCTCCAGCCCTTTCTCATCAGGTAAGGCCAGTCGATAGCGCCTCACACTTCCTGCATCACTGTCATCGTCGTCACCCTCCTCGTGGAATCTGGGCCGTCTCTTTTCCTCTGGCAAGAAGCAATCAGGTATTAATCTGATAATAAACCCTCGTACACCACGTGACGCCGCATCGATGGCTTCATATTCAAGGCGGCGCGTGCTATCACTTGTCCAGTAGTGAACTGTAGCTGGAGGTGGAGGTGGAGGCGGTACCGGCTCAGGCTCAGGCTCTGGTTCAACCGGGGCAGGAAAGATAAAAGATGAGCTTGGATTGCTGGGAGAAGAAGGTCCAGAAGGAGGCGTAATTAAGCTTGCAAACTGAAAGATCTGGTACTGTTGTTGCTGTTGTTGAGGAATCGAGGCTCCAGATGCTGGGCAGGGAGAGAACGATGCCATACGTTTTGCAAAAGATGAATGACGAGAGGCTGATGGTCGATGTGAAGAACGGGACGACCATTTTGACGAGCCCGTCTGTTTTGAAGAATGATGTCGACGGCTTGATGAAGTAGTGCTTGACGACGAACGGCTGCCGTCCTTTGAAGTCCTGGTGGATTCGCAATCGTCGAAGCCAGAATCTTGTCTGCTCATCTCTACTTGACGCACAGTGATATTGCCGGGGGGTGAGATCTGTCTGGTGATTGAGGGTTCAAGTTCGATAGATGGGTGTTTAGCATGTGCAGTATTTGCTGTGTAGAAGGTCGCAGCATCAGAGTTCACGCTCGACAGACTCTTGTTGTGCCAGGTCGTTTGTATAGGAGCGAGTTGCTTTGGGTTGTTGAGAATCATAGTGCGTTCACTACCAGTAGCGCTAAGGGAGTTGGTGAACCAAGGTTTATAGTTTAAAGCGTCGTTATCGAAAGTATCTCCCACATTATAGCCCCCTCGAATATATACCGTCGAGTTGGAATATCGCAACTCAACAAGTTTTCCACGACCTGCCTGAGGATATGGCGATTGGCGTCTAGGACTGGGCGGGCTATCCCCATATATGGATCCCAGGACAGCGGGATTCCAACCACAAGATGGGGTAGAGTTTGCAGTTGAGAGTATGCGCCAAGACGGAAGAGGGGCCGACCTCTGAGATGCAGCGTTAAAATTTGCCAAGATGTCACCGACTCTTTCTTTTGCTCCTGGTCAAGTGGTGGTCGCTCGAGGAATTATTGAATCTGCCCCTGTATCGGAGCGGAGATCGGGCCCACTACCAGCGGTTACAAGTACCATGGAGCGCCGCTAAAGATATCCAAGGAACAACGTGCTGGGGCGCGCTGAGACGACTGAAGCGCGCGCAGCAAAACCACCTTTTTGCTCCTCGATTCTGGTGATGTTCGCCGCTGCGATTCGAATGCTGTCTTGACTGCGCCCTGAAGGCTTGCGTCTTCGGTGGCGAGTGGAAGGTTTAGAAGACACCCGACCTGCAGCAGGCCCTGGGTTGCGCAACAGTGGGTTGGTGATTCTGGCAGTTCTAGTTCGCTGCTTGACCGCCACACCTCCTGCAAGTTACCCTTTTACAGTGCAGTAGTCTGTTGACAGTCGGGGAGATGTCCGATTTCGCGGTAGGGTCGCTTGGGAAGTCGCAAAGCCAAACTGCGAGATCTTGGAAGAGGAGTGGCTCGAGTGGATATCGCAATGTGGTACTGACGGTGGCAGTGTCTTCTTTAGCTGCTTAGTGGGGCGTTGAATGTGACTTTATTTCCAGAAGGGCCAGAAGAGAAGAAAAAAGGGTGGACCCTCTCTGAGATGGAAGGTCGTCCATTGAGCAGGAGTATATATCAATGACAGCATCGGCTTGCATCGTGACACAAGAGAATCCAGCGTCTGCGCGACGATGGCTCTTTCACATGTAAAACTCTTCTTGAGTTAATCTCCAGCGAGAAAGAAAATAGAAACACACATGCGCAGGCAGTTTGCGGCCATGGTACGCGGTCCTGTGGTGGTAGAAGCATCTCTCGCCCAAACACATCCACTCAGCGTTCAGTGGCCCAGGCCTTCCAGTCGCCTCCCAGCATCATACGCGCCAATCACAACTTCTGGCACAACCTCAACCCAATCGTCGGCTGACATCTACAACCGTCAAACGCTCTCCAAGGATGCTGAAACCCGCGACTGCGATAAAAATGTCTGCGCCTTTGACGAGCCGCGATATGAGCACGCGCGCATTGCTAGTGGGCGATCTGGGTATCCATTACCAATCGTGGCGGTCCTTGGGTAGTGCGTGCGACCGTGAAATACCTCGGATCTACCCTCTTCACGCCTTTCGAAGCCCATGATATATGCAGTTCAGCCCATGATATCACCACCACGGTCACTGCAGATACAGTAGTACTCCGCTGCACGATGCACGGGAAAGTCACGGAACAAACCCTTTTGCTAAAGCCCTAATCGAAGCCGAACTCCGGGGGGTATCACTTTTCTTTGTTGCAGTCTTGGTTCTTCATTTTATGAAAATGATACAGTTCTTACTAGGCGATAGGCGATGCACTGTTACACAGTGTACCGTAGTAATTACTACCGATACATGGACTCTTGCAATCCATCTCGTGTCAACTACCGACACCAGCGCCAGAAGTACCGAAATTCTTGAAGCACATTGTATGGGTGACATGGGCCAGCACGAGCGCTGTCATACATATACATGTACATGTAAAGTACATGTACGGTAGAACGTGCAGAACGTGCAGAAGCTTCAATTTGACGCCTTACAGCGTGCATCTAATCAACGCACCTGACTCACACCGCTCGTGGCAGAAGCTTCACCTATCCACCGCTGTCTCCACGTGCGATGTGCCAATCCTTGGCGAGAAAGCGAAAAATGGAGCGAACAAGGGCATCCCCTTGTGCCTTGTGCCCTTGCGATGTGACGTCTACGGGCTAGAACAATATCCAGTGGGCTATTTTATCTCCTAAACATCTATCAAGCAATTGAAAGCTATCTATTTGAATCACTTGCAAGACATCTTCTATTCTTTACCCTGGTGATGCGGGGATGAGACAGGTTTGAGATGCAGCCGAGGCAGTATGGTTGAGGCTTGACGGTCAGGCTCTTTGTCCTAAAAGCTTTTGTCTTCGTCGGCTTTTCTTAAGATAGTACCAATTCTCATTTTAGCGTATGGAGTAATAAGTTTCCATGCTTGCGGTAGGCGCAGTTCTATTTTTGCTTGGCCTTGATGTTGACTAGAGTAATATTAAGAGCTTTCTTTGTCTCCTAGAGCAGAGGCTCTGATGCCTTTTACTTTCCTTAAAAAAGTCTAGTCATGCTATCCATCCTAGGAAACCAGGCTCCGTCCCTTACTAGTTAGCTTCTGGCCTGACCTATATAAACTAATTAAGCTGATGGCCAATACCAAAGGGACATGGCAAGACAAGGCACTGGTGTGACGGATTGGACTTCCTCTGATTCACTGTCTTTGTACATCATGTTTAGCTCTTGCGGAAATCAGTTCGTCTAGTCCATAGGCTTCTACTAGCTGATCTCCAGTAAGAGATTTCTTTTTTTCTCATACAGCTTGTGTATTGGTTTTTCTTCCTCAAGAAAGCATTAAGTCCTTTTTTGCCCTTGTCCTTTTGCTCAAGAGGGGTTGACTTGTTATTTGGACCTGGGGGAGCGAGGTGGCCGAAGATCCGATACCAAGTAGACTATGGGTGTGTTGTTTCCTCTTTTGCTTAATTGACTCGGAATAGAAAGAAGTAAGCTTATAAAGCACTTACTCTCTTTGCATAACCAATGGCACGGGTGAAATGAAACAGGGGAGCTTATTGAAGGTATATCCAGGAAGGAGTATTTCAGGGTCGTGGTGCATTTACAAGAGGAAATATGCGATATTTGGGTATTCCGGTCATAAGGGAGTGAGTGAAACACTTTTATTACTGGCCGTAATGATAATATTACTGTTTAACCTCCAACATGGAGCGCATGGTAGATGTCATGCATTTAAAGTTTAACGGCTGACGGGGTACACTGTGGCGCTTTGAGCAGTGATACTGGAGGTGTGGGGAATGATAGCCAAACAGAGGCAACCTGAGGCTATGTATAGCTTATTAGGCGCATAAGAGCAACAATGACAATACACCCACCGTATGGTTATCTAGTTTATAATAATATTCCGATAACAGATCGCAAAAGAGAAAGCGATGGGATATTCTGTAACCCGGAGTTCCATATGTACGCTCCATACAATCCCCTTGGTGACTGATGATCAGAATATAAACTCTAACGGAAAGGAAATGTAAACTTTTCATTGGCGAGTCTATCACCCATCCGGTCCCTGCCATTCTTCCTTGGTGACGGCCAGCTGGATGATTAGTATATTAAATCTAATGCACACAAATTTCTTATCCTTTCCTCCCCGAGAACGCCGTGCTTCATACCTAATACAATATAGAAAAAAATGGCGATGGCCAACCTCCAAAACTAACGTTGAACTGAGTCGAGTAACCTGGTCATAGATATGCCCCAGCCAAAAGAACGGGATGGGCTATTATCATTAGCTCCCAGTGTTTGCTCCCTCTCCCAATATCCGCGCGATAAGCACGTAGGTGAAGATCACAGCTCCGGCGACGAGCAACTTGTTCCTCCGGAGCCAACTCTGACCAGCATCACCCGCAGCTCGTCCGCCCTCAACGACTGCTCCCACAACCGCCTGGCTACCGCTAGGCCTACTCAACCCTACCGCAGGCGCACAGTTGTTCGTAGAGCCCGGCTCAGGGATAGGATTCCCAGTGGCGGGATCAATCTTATTCTCCTTCATCCAGGCCCAGTTTTCCTTATCCAGTTCCGGCCACTGAGCTCTGAACTTGGCGCCGCCATCTCCAGCCTTGACATTGCCTCTCTGTGTCGTCCCGTGAGTGGAACTTCCACCTCCAGTACTATTCCACCATCTCGATCTGGCGGCAGCCCACTTGCGCTCTGCTTCCGTGGCCGCGACGGACCCAGTCGTCATTTCTTCCGATGTCATGAACGATAACAGGCCGATAAGGATCGTGCTAACCTCCCAGGCGGGGTTGAATGATTTCGGGTGGAAGTCGGAGATAGAAAGGCAGAGACGGGTGGAAGGCTGGAATCTGCCTGAGGGAGTGTGCATTCGAATTGCTGGTGGGGCGAAAGGGTAGTCTGGAGGAAAGATTAGGGTACCCCAGTATTGGCCCCCATGATATGGAGTTGACTCAGGGCCGGTGATGATGTAGTGCCATCTGTTGTGCAGTGAGTAAGATGTTGAGTGCAAATGCGGGAGATAGGCTGACGTACTCTAGAATGTTGGTTTCGGATGGATGCGCAGTGATGTACGGGGGAGGGTTCTCAGATATAGCTTTATACTCCCGGGTGAGCTAGAACGATTAGCTATTATACCAAGAACCAGCGATGAAGAAACACGATACATACCCGTTTGTTGGCTGCTCGACTTGCCATGATGTGTAAATGCAATGGATTCCCAGCAAGACTAGCGAGAAAAGCAAAAAGAGATGCGGTGGTTTGGATCGCAAAGTTGTAAAGAAGGTGACGGACGCGTCCGGAAGTGAATGGGAAGTGAATGAGTCTGAAATGTTACCTTACTAATAGCACAAAGCTGAGCCTCTAACTGTCGTGTGCAGACGGAGTACGGTAGTTTGTCGTTATTCCGGACCAGGGGTTCCCACATGGAACAAAGCGTCCGAAATTGATTAGTCAGCGAAAATCACCCGGGTTGGATGATTCTTGGAGCTACGAACATCAGGAAGCCGGCAGTCACAGATGGCTTCACCTTCGGATTCCGGAGACGATGTGAGTCTAACACAGATTTTTAAGGCCAATTGAACTGTTTAGAAAGCCAATCGCTGACTTTCACAGGTCTTCGAGGCTCTCCGAAGCCAAGTTGACCCGAAAATAGAAGCGGAAAGACAAAGATTCGTAGAGGAACGCGTGAACGCACAATATGAGAAAGCTCAGCGAAGACTGGCCGAACTGGTATTGTTTTGTGGTTTACTATTAATTTGGATGCGTTGCTGACCCCTTTTAGATCGGCAGCAATTCTACATTACCAGTAACTATTTCTTCAATTAGGCTCATTGGGCCTACACATACCAGAAGATCATTCCTGGATCGAGTTTTCAACCCGGTCCTCAGTGCCAACAGAGATGAACCATATACTTTAGCTGAGGCGTTGCAAGCAGTTGGCTCTGCTGCGGACAAGCTGCGGAAATTTGGTATGCAGTTTTGGAACAGTCATTGGGCGAAGCACATGCTAATTGGAACCTGCTAGACATTTACCATGAAGGCATCTCAATGTTTGTTGACCGACCTGACCAGACAGACCCCAATTCTACCGTTACAGATATAGACATCTTCTTGACAGCACGGGAAAGATCTCGAATTCTTCTCAAAACTGGTACAGATATTGGGAATGCAGAAGGTTCGGCCTATGGTAACTTACTGTTAAGGAACATATTTGGGGGAGCTGAATCTCTAAACTTGAACGCCTCTGCTGGAACCCGTACCCGATCAGCATATCAAGCAACTTTCGACACCCCTCTTCTCAGCAATCCAGATCATCGGCTCTCTCTTGATGCCCTTGCTAGCTCGACGCACAAGCCATGGGCTGGCCATGAGGAAGCACTAAAAGGTGCTGGAGCAAAGTTGACTTGGGCCACTGCATCTGGATCTCGCCACCAATTATCCTATACTGGAGTCTGGAGACAGATTACTGGGCTTGCAGCGAATGCTTCACCTACCGTTCGAAACGATGCAGGCGACTCGTTCAAAAGCAGTATCACACATACCTGGGTTGCCGATAAGAGAGATAATCCCCTGCTTCCAAGTAGAGGATATCTTTTCAAGACCGTCTCAGAATTAGCAGGATGGGGACCTTTGAAAGGAGATGTCGCCTTTTGGAAGACCGAAGTTGAAACAGCTGGAGCCGTTCCCATCCCAGTCCCCGGGATCCGAGGTGACAGTGGCGTATCCTTCACCGTGGGACTACGTGCAGGTCTACTCAGCCCTATGCCACTGGGCTTTGAGTCTGCATTACAGCCTTCCAGAATTAACGACAGGTTCCAGCTTGGTGGCCCTACAGATATCCGAGGATTCAAGCTATCTGGTCTTGGGCCCCACGATGGTGCTGACGCCGTTGGGGGTGATATTTACGCTGCTGGTAGTGCCAACCTCTTGCTTCCTCTACCCCGGATAGGGAAAGACTCACCCCTTCGGCTCCAACTCTTTGCCAACGGCGGACGATTACTAGCTTTTCGGAACCGGAGTGAGAAGCTAGATTTCTCTGCCTTGCAGCAGAGTATTTCTAGAACAGTATCAGAACTTGGCAAAGACCTTCCAAGCATGGCAGCAGGAGTTGGCCTTGTCTACGCACATCCAGTTGCAAGGTTCGAGCTCAATTTTGCTTTACCGCTGGTGCTAAGACGGGGAGAGGCAGGAAGTAAAGGACTTCAGTTCGGCGTGGGCATCAACTTCCTTTAAAGGAAAAATTACGGATATAGCTGTGTAAATAGAGGTAGGAAACATGTATTATGGATCAAGACAACTTCATACAAGCTTTTCCCATGCGTTTTTGTTTGCACTGAACACGAAGCATATGACTGTCAATTCTGCGAGATTCTTTTTTTATTTTTGTGATGATATGCTCAGCAAGAACAAATATCCCTTGAAAGTACACTTGATATCAAGCAAATTCCTTCATCAAGAGTTTCCCGGCCCTTTTGCTTTCACCCAGCCATGGTTGTAGTTGCCATCTCCCACTCCACCGAGGAATACCAAATGGACGGAGGAGACTTGTATGACCGAGTTCCAGCGTAGAAGTTGATCGGATTATGACAAGATTTAGTGGCCGCAGCTAGAGCAGGAGCAGCTCTCGCCGCAGTTGCCTACGGATAACCCCAGATTAGCCTTGCACAGGACGAAAACATCTTCGAACGCCCGGGAGATCGGGATGACCAGCGAACTACGTACAACTAGAGGTGCCAGAGCATCCACATTCGCCCTTCATTTTGAATAGATGTCTTTTTTGGTGAGGTAGAGGAGAAAAGTCGTGGTAGAGTCTCGAGTGTTCTGTTTGGTATTTTTTAATGCTTTGAATGTCTTCTTGGTAGTTTGGGAGCAAGAGAGGTTTTGGGAGAGGGGAAGATGGGGGAGCGTCTTTATCTACAGAAGGGGCACCCCGTGCCACGGGCGGTTCTAGCGTGAGATGTGCTGAGATCTGCCCACACAGCGACTGAGGTTCCAGCGGTCTTAGGGCCAGATTATCGGGAGCGCGACTTTCGCGGTGGCCAAGGGAAGGGGCGGGGCGCCTGACTGGTGAGACCCCGCCACGCTTTCCTTTCATGTGGTGGGGTTCTTTTTGAAGGAAGCGATCGAGGCGATGTCAGGCAGAGAATTTATAGCCTGAGGCATAAATGTCACTTTTAGGGAGGCGCTTCCGAGGGGTGTTTTCTAATCCCCTAAGGGTAAGTACCACCTAACATATCATTTGCTTTTCAATTCTGCTTTTCAAGGTTGGTATTATTCTTTTATCTGCTTAATAGTGCCTTGGGTTGATATCTCCAATTTCCCTTTTGATTCTTTCTTCTCGTCTATGGCTCTCCACAAGCATGATGGGGGGAGGGGGATTCGGATATACCTCGTCCAGCTGCAGAACAAGTGTCCTGTCGACAAGGCAGAATGCCGCCTCAAGAGAGAAATTGTTTCCTTAAAGGACATCGATATTGGTCCAGGCATACAGGCCAAGTCCGATGTTGCAGGGAATCAGCAGCGTGGGCAAGAGCACACGGCGGACCATCCTAGCCAATCGAAACCTGCTCACGCACCTCCTGCCTCCCTGACAGGGCCTGCCTCCTTGACAGGGCCTGCTTCCCTCTGCTTCCAGTACTATTCTAGTATAGAAGCTTCACTGCACGGGCGACAGTGTTTGTTTCATTCTCTCCAGCATGTATCTCCTAAGAGAAGATATAGAATTGCAACTCTTGCTCTGGAGAGATGGCCTAAGCAAGAATGCTACTTTAACGGCTTCTTCTCAACTAGTCAGCTCAGTGTGACGGCTGCTCCCATTATCTGGAGGTAAGCAAGTGATACATGCTTACCGCTGAACTCGGCTATAGGTTCACTCACATCGGCTACTTTTAACACGCCTTCATCCTCTGCTCTTTCAAGAAATCCACCAATATCTCACAATAGACTTTTAGCTATCCTTAGAATGAAAATCATAACTTGTGGGGTCATTGCGGGGTATCTGAGAAGACAAACTGATATAACCGTGATGATCCGTCGTTCCTAATGTGGTGTATATCCTTCCGGCGGATATATGATATGGTTGGCCGTAGGTGTCCAATCCCTATAAGGGTAGCAGAGACTGTCATACAAGAGTTTCTCCGAACCAAGCTTTGAATATTCTCGTCCTTACTTTTCTAGGCTTCTCCGAAGATCGGTCCATCATCGTTCAGGTTATCAGTATGCAGCAATGTGATCCTCAGACCTATCCCAAGATTCTTCAATGGAGTGCAGTCCTCGGCCTACTCATCCTTCTCTATTCTGATGCAGCCACGTTCGACCCCTCACACAGGCCAGCTCAGCGTTCTTGTAGCCACACAGCACTTCAGTCAGGGTAATTGCTGCATTAGGCCACAGTCGCCTTAATTTAGAGAGGTAATAGGTCAGAGGATAAGGTCAGAAGGCTGCTGCTGCATCATCTGCGCCCAAACTTTCTTGCAAGGGCCTTCACAAAATATGTCCAGCCATAGAAACTTGCGCAAAGTCTCGCGAACACTTTCCCAGTCTGTGAGGCCCAACTGGTCACAAGCTGGTTTCAGGAGGCCTAGAATCCAGAATCGACATCCTTCATCGGTTATGACTGCCCCTCCCATGAATAGTATCCAGATAAGGACGTCTAAATGGCCAGTCCATGTGGAAGATAATTTAGATTTCACAAGAGCAAGTTGCAATTGATCGACCAAATGAGAATGGATAGCAGAGGCAGCTGGTATATCTCGAAAACATATATTACTGTAAATAGATGCAGCGAGACGGATGCATTCCTGGATTTCAGCTGTCCCACTACTACCCACAGTATAGTCCTTTGCTGCATGCAGAATCTCGTCTATGTGTGCACGTGTATCATGAAATCTACAGGGCTCGCGGTTCCGGATACCAGCAACTAGAGCTTCCCAAGTCCGGTTGGACAGATAAAACATCAACTCCAGAAGGCGTGCAAATTCCTTGGAGATCATTCCCTGGGTTACAAGAGATCCAAACCCGCTGCTGTGTATTGGAACGGCCCATCGTAAAGAATAGTCAATTCTGAAACGTTCTTTCTTTAGAATCGATCCTGGGGCAACCAGCGGGAAACGTGGCTTGGATGCTGTGAAAAGGGCACATGTGTGATCGATCCTATAATCAAAAAGTCAGATCAACTTCGAAAAAACTGACCCAATTCGTTACAAACCAATAGAGCAAATCAGACAAAGCTCCTTCCATCCCTAAAGTCCTTACTCCACCGCGGCTCCGAATCATCAATTCAAGACCTTGGATATGGGACTCTATAGCAGCAATGTCACCAAAAAGAACCTGAACATGCACTATGTTAGTTAGGTGTGATGAGTAATCAAAAACCAAACCTACATCGTGAGCTCCGAGTAAAAGGATAGTTGCAATGATAGAATCGTCGAAGCTAATATTGCCTAACGCAAGTTTTTGGTTTAACATATGAATGGCCTGTCCACGATGCATCATTTCTCTAGCAGATGGAGTCCTTCGACCCAACAGACAGCTTTGGTGAGCTGCTGCCACGGACAACAAAGCATGGAAGAGCATAGCATCAGTAGTTGCAACAGGATAGAGTTCCGCCACCAGCGGTAGCTTCCCTCCTAGCGGGCAGAGGGAGAATGCGAAAACTGTTCCATCTACAGGTACAATATGTTAATCACCTCTTTACTGAGAAAAGCCCGTGCTACTGCGGCTAACGGGATTGATATGTGCTTACAATGTTTGATAAGATCCTGCACGAATGGGCCATTTGGAATAGGTATTGGTCCAAAGGGGTCCAGGAGATTGGATTCCAGCTCCATGGTATATATATTCATCGGCGGCCATACCGGTTGTTCAGGTATGATTCCATCCTCGTACTCCTCCTTTATGTCACTATATACCGGAACTGGTCAGTACATAACAAAATGAAGAGGATTTGCATCGCGAGATGACATGTTGAAATAGGACATACATTTCCTTCTCGTTATCCACGCTCTCCGCTGAAGTCGTACTGCGCTGTCTCGAGAGCACGTGCCTAGCCACATGAGCCTTCACGAGTTTCCTGGTAGCAGCATTTCTTCGTGGAGCTCCTCTTAGGTTCACGAACTGAAACCCCTGACTGCGTTGACGTGCAGCTTGCTGGGCTGGGCTAGAGCCTGGTAGACTCGTAGTAGGACGAGAGCGTAGCTGGGATGCATCCCCGCTCTCGTTCTTGTCAAGCTCTAATCCAACCTCCTCTATAAAAAGTTGCATTGAGTAATCAGGATGGATAGAACTTAACCTCGGATTTACTCACCCATGATCAACTACGGTGCATATCCGAAGCCTTAAATTCCTGACTCCCAGATGCTGCCAAGATATATATGCCCCCTCAAAACGCCTCTTGGAGTCACGTATATCTATCGTTTCTGCACCTTCCCTGAATTTTTATATAATACAAATCTCACTCTCTTTCTGTATCGCCAATAAATAACATCAATCGTTTCCGAGAATAGGCTACTCATCTAACACCTTAGTTATGTGCTGCGGAAGTATCTGCATTACTCAGCATCTCAGTGAAGCGAATTAAATAAGCCTCACGTCCTGTTGCTCCTTGTTCTCATTGGTCCGGCGGTCGAATGGCTGGCTTATCAACAAAAACAATCCATTATCCTAGGAACTTCACATTTTTCTGAATATGGTTATATTCCGTAAACAACTTTTATCTCATCAACCAATTCCCATTCAAAACGGTGAATTGAAAATGCATAAATTTAATAAAGAGGTCAACTGCTTGCATTGCACAAAGTTAATCTCGACCCAAACAAAACGTGATCACAATCCCCGAGATTTTCCCTCAAGTAATACACCGAGCTTATATCCGCCCACTTCTTAAAGTACTCTGCCGCACTGTATTCTCCGAGCCGTACAAGAAAGCCTTTGTATCCGAGTACTCTGTACAGCATCTGTCTGTTTGCTCTTGTTTGCTTATTTTGGCGTTGGTTCTCGGTGATGTAATCCAGATCTTCCGATCGCGATTCGGTTCACTTCCCCCAGCCACACAGAATCAAGGTGGCGAAACCAGATTTCGTCATGCTCTTCGAACCAGCTCCGGGCTTGTGATTACGAGCTTGGGCCGCGAGTAAGGTTTCTCGGGGTTTGAGATGGGATTTGATATAGAAGCTAAACATGCTCAAAACGTGAGGCAGAACAAACATGGAATAGGGATTGGGTTGCTTGCACAGATACTTCAGAATTAATGGATATAGTTTTAAAGTTTTTTTATTATTCCATTTTTCCTTTTCAGAAGAAAAAAAGAAAGGCAATCTTTGCTTTAACATACATGCGAGTGACTGAAACTGAAAAGTTGTGAACTTAAATCAAGGGGGATATAAAACCTTGAGCGAGTGGAGTTTCCTAGTCCTGAGATGTCTGAAAAAGACAAATGGCGCCCTTTTTTTCGTTCTTGAAAAAAGAAAAGTAATACCAAATTTTGTCCTTGAGAAATTTGCCTTTTCGAAGCTAAAAACATGAAGAACTTTCGCTTTTTCAAGGAGTTGATTTTTGGATCACAATATGCGTGGCGTGTTTTCTGCTTTTTGCTTTTCGCTGTGAATCGATGGCGATGATGATGATGTGCATGTTCGTTGTCATGGGAATATAAAACCTCTTCCCAATAACAATTTCATTTCCGCTGCGTGAAAAAAAGAGGTCCTCCCTTCCCATGGATCAGATAGATGGGTAAAATTCAACTTTCCACGAAATTCCGTCGAAATCATTTGAGCATTCTCATTTCCCCTGCTGCTCTAGAATCACTGCCCCCTCGGTACATAACCTCCCCCAGAATGGTCAAGCCTAAGCGATGGGCTCGGCCTCTGGCACGATGGTCTTTGCTGTGCCCGCGAGGTTGGTGGCGGCGCGGGGGTTCTTGGTGTGGTAGTTTGCGATTGCGGCCTTGATGGCATCCTCAGCGAGCATTGAGCAGTGGACTGTTGATTGGAATAGTTAGTATAATCGCATTGAGATGATATATCCATAGGAATGAGATGGACAGCTGGTGATGTAACTTACGTTTGACGGGTGGCAAGCACAGTTCTTTGGAGATATCGACGTTGCGGATCTTAGCAGCATCTTCTACTGTAATCATCAATTAGCTTTCTGTACAGAAGATACAGCAGATGGATGGAAAACACTTACACCGCATGCCCTTGACCAATGTTGTGAGATAGCTGGAGCTGGCGATGGCGGAACCGCAACCGAAGGTCTTGAACTTGGCTTCTGATATCGTGCCAGTAGCTTCATCAACACGGATCTGTAACTTCATCACATCACCGCAAGCTGGAGCGCCTACGAGACCAGTTCCCACGGATGGATCGGCCTTGTCGAGGGAACCTGGATTTCGCGGGTTGGTGTAGTGATCGATGACATTTTGATGATAAGATCGTTTCGCGGCGATGGAGACGGATGGGAGCGACGCAGAGGTCGAGGCCACTCTTGCGGCGCGGAATGCTGTTCTGGAAAGCATGGTTTATGACGTTAATTTGTGATGTGCAGAGCTTTTTTGCGTACTCGATGGTTATGGCGAAGCTCGATATCGATGGATGTAGTCGAATTTGCTCTTATTCCGGAGGGGACTTCCATCGCCGTCATCGGCACTAGCGATCCTGAGGCGCTGAGGAGCTCGGATAAGGCCTAGACTCGGACATGACTAATTGGAAAAGATCTGATAAACTCCGTTGTGGTGGCCTTGTCGGCTGTATCAGGTATCCAGGCAGAAAGAGCGTGGACATCGGCGGCCGAGAGGGCGATGGCCTTTTGGGCGCACAACAATAAGCATAAGTTTTAATGGGAAGGGAAGCACTTTTTTGTACGATATAAAGAGTCGAAGGTTACATTTTCGTCTAGCTTGCTGATTCGAGGGCATCTCACACTGGTGCCTCTCTACAGATATCCTGGGCTGTTTTCTATGGCATCTCAGGCGATTTCGCATGCTGAAGTGGTCTGATCTAGGGCATCTTACTGTGGTACGGAGCGTTCGAGAGCGTGTAGGCTCTTTGGCAAGTCCACGTGTGGCCCTCTGGATTGGGAAATGCAGTCCCTACGCAGTCACGGCCCGCTTAGATAAGTATTGAGGCCCCTCCAGGCTGGCCAGCACATATGCGGCGCACAGCATTTGGCAGGGCGGCTTGAGGCTGAAAGAGGTCTTGGCTCATTTCACGCACACTCTTCAGCCTCGACACTTTTACCGCCAATAGAGTATTGATCCCCTTTTTCATCCTTCCTGTCACGACAATTTTTTAAAATTGCATGTTTCTGATCCTCATGAGGCTGTTGGCTTCCCCTCCTGAAAACCCGTAAGCCCAAGGGTTATCGGCATCGGGAGCGGGTGAATTCGACCCCATGGCGTTAGCTTCGATGATACCTCCGGTGAGCAACTAATGAGATGCTGCAAGGTGAATGCAGCTGCCCAGCAATATCCAGTGATGGGATGAGACCGACGTGAAACTTTTCGCCGAGACTAGAAGCCTCCTGAAGACTCACCCGGTGGTTTTCCTCAGCGCAGCACGATGGAATATAGGAAATCAAATCCGGTAATCATGGCGACAAGGAAAATCCGAGCGAAGGAAGAGGGAGAGAAAGAGAAGAGAGAGAAAGAAACATCCGAAGAGTGAGTTGAAGACTGCAATTATGCGCCGGTCCGCGTTGCTGGACGCCAGTGAGATCACGGTACGGTAATCATCTTTGTTCACGAGGTAGCATGCAGGCCAAGTGAAGGTACCGCCACTAACCATCGTCCTCCATAATCACGAGTTGCCGCGCCGTAAATAGGTAATGGTAGAGTACATGACCTAGAGGCACTATTGAATGGGGAATCTGCTAGACTGTCAGTAGCCGATACGAAGGGCAGATTCCCAACGCGGGCGGGAATGGAATCATCGTCAGTGCCCAAAGACATACGAAGCAATCAATGCAAGGTAAAGCGAGCCCACCAGCAAAGACCAACACGAAAAGGAAGGAAATAGAAGAGAACAACAAAAAAAATCTAAATATACGAGCGCATAGCAAAGTAGAGCATGCAACAGCCGTACCATAGATCCGTACCGTCGCGCATTATTGCCGTGTAGCCAGAGTCCGTAGAGCACACCACCACGCAGGACCTCGTGTTGGTCATTTCCAGAGCGACAGGCCACAGTAGCGTCGTAGTAACGTTCCCAAGAGAGGCTCGTAAAGGGCAGCTGTCATACCGTATTCTGGCCCACCGGGGTCACGAAAGGCGACCAGCACAGGCCAGGTGTACCAGTCATGTCCGTCATGACCAGACCCTAAGTGGGAAGGTGTGTGACTCCGTTGAGACCTAAGGGCAAAGAAGAAAAAGTCAGTAGGTCAGAAAGTAAGAAAGTAGAGCAAAAAAGGGACAGAGCGACGGGCGATGATTGGCGAGCGAGGAAAGGGCAGACGCAGAACACCCAGACTCGCCAGAGAACCCAAAGGGCGATCACTGGACCCCCCGTGGGTACTGTAGGCGAGCACGGCGAGATAAGCAGCGATAGGGTCCCCAAGGAAAGAGAACGAGGAGAAGCCACCGAGGAGCCACAGGAGGACAGCGCGAGCCGACCTCGCCTTTTTTTAGGGGTCCTGGCTGCAAGGCCCGCGCGTGTGGCCGGGCGTGGATTAAAGGTGGACTAGCGCCCCGTGCGGTGGTGATTGCTGGTTAAGCTTTCGTGTTGCGCCCCAGGATTGCCCGATTTTCTGCATCGCGGTTACAGAATTGCGGTTTTTTGCCTCGCAACACGCCAGCGCATGATTCAGTTTTGAGTTTTGCGGGTGTTCCTCCATCAGGTTAGTTTGTCTAGACTTTTTGCTGATGTTCAGAGTACGTGGTGTGTGACGACAGGAGTGGAGATGGGATCGAGATCTGGAGACTCTTGAGATCTGGGTCTAAAGAAGGAAAGAGAGAAAAGAAGGAAAATCCTATGGCCGGTGTGCAGATACAGTGCAGATGCTTGCGTACTTCCGTATAGAGTGCGGTACTGCACTGTTTCCCCGCCACCATTATTGGGCGACGAGAGCATACCGACTACTACTGTTGATTCAAAGTGATACTGTATTCTACCGTATTACCGTACTGCTGTCCTGTGCTGAGGAACCCCTCGGGCTATTTTTGCGCGGCTAGTGATCGCAAGGTGGCCAGTCGGGCCTCTTGGCTCTTTCTTAGCAGGGTCGCTCGGCAACACTGGGCCCCCCTAGGCGGATCAACAGGCACCGCACAGGGACGCTGGAGGGGTGAGGGTGCGACTGCTACGTACGGCCAACGGCAATACCACAGTAATCCCACAGCACCTGTACCAGAGGTAACCTACGAACCTGCGCCTCGTGGCCACTCCGTCATTGATGGGTCGTCGGCTGCTCGTGTGTGCGCTGAGGGCAGCAGGCAAACCCGACACGATACCGTATCGCTCCGAACAGCTAGCTATGGTACGGTATGGTACAGTACGGTACTGTGCTGGACCTGAAGCAAAGAAGCAAGAGCAGGAAGAAGAAACAGCACAGCCGCAGCGCAACACAACAGCGTAACGCAGCGCACAGGCGAAACCGTACCAAGAAGCCACCAGGAGCCAGCCAGAGTCGCAGAGAAAAGGGACATGGCTGGGACGGGCTCTAGATTGGCTGCTGACATGGGGGCGCCTAGCTCGGACTACAGTTGGTGGTACACCACACCAGGAACTCCTTCGGCGTCGCCAGAAAGAAAATCTGCCAGGGCTAGGGGTGCTGGATCGGTAGGTCCCCCGCCAATCAGGGCGTGCACAGGCAATCAGCTAAGCCTGTTGCAGCCCAACAGCCCTGTTTTGGGACGAGGGCCCCTTCCCCAGAGTTGGCGCTGCCCTGCGCCTGACTTGGCCCGAAACGGCTGCGCGCGTGGCTGAAAGAGAGGACCAGGAACGGTGGTACCGTAAGAGAGAGGAAACAGAGAGGGCAAGACTGGGCGAAGACAGAGCAAAAAAGACAGAAGGAGAGTACGAGCAAGCCACCAAGGCAGCACCTCCCTCGTACGGTTCCACCCCCAGTGCGCCCCCAGCAAAGTGCAACCACCACCAGCACCACCACCCGTAGCACCACCTGCTCCCCCAAAATCCGTGTATATATTCCCCTGCCCGGCCCCATCTCTGCCACGGCAACTGTAGACAACCCACAGCCACTGTGTTTCCTCCCGTACACTTAGATCTCACCTTCCTCGGTGCCAATCGTCTCGCTCTATACACTCGTTTAGTGGAGCTCGCTGCATATCATCTTCACCTTCTTTTCACGCTCGTTGCCAGGTCCCCTTCGTTCGGACCCGTACATATCTTACCGTATATATATACTGCTTACTTCGCTCTCCACCCCGAGACAACAAGACAAGTCAAACTTTATTCTTCCAGCTCTCCCAATTTGACAATGCGTTCCTCAACTCTCTCGGCCTCGGCCCTGCTCGTCGCTGGCGCTGCCTTCGTCAAGGCGCAAACCTTCACGGACTGCAATCCTCTTGACAAGAGTAAGTTGAGAATTGATTCTTGTTCCCTTTTTTTCTCCAGCTTCATCTAGCTAACATCTCTCTCCAACAGCCTGCCCTACTGATCCCGCTCTGGGCACTACCCTTCAAGTGGACTTCACCAAGGGCAAGAGTAGCTCCTTCTCCTACGCAGATGGCACCACGCTGAACTATGGCTCCAATGGCGCTGAGTTCTCCATTGGCAAGGCCACCGATGCGCCTACCATCTCCACCAACGACTACATCTTCTTCGGCAAGATTGATGTCACCCTCAAGGCCGCTCCAGGTGTGGGTATCGTGAGCAGCTTCATCCTCGAGTCCGATGATCTGGATGAGATCGACTGGGAGTGGCTTGGAGGCAACGCTGGCTCCGTCGAGAGCAACTTCTTCGGCAAGGGCAACACCACCACCTACAACCGCGCCATCTACCACAATGTTGCCGATGCCATTAACAGCTGGCACACCTACACCATCGACTGGACCTCCGCGTACATCAAGTGGTACATTGACGGTAGCCTCGTCCGTACCTTGAACTACGGTGACGATCTGGCTCTCGGCGGCTACAACTTCCCTCAGACCCCCATGAAGGTCAAGATGGGCAACTGGGTCGGCTGCGCAGACGCTGCTGCTGCCTCCAACCCCGCGACTCAGGGTACTTGCGAGTGGGCTGGTGGTCCAGCCCAGTTCGGCTCTGGCCCATTTGTCATGTATGTCAAGGATGTGACCATTCAAGATTACGGCTGTGCTACCGAGTACAAGTACGGTGACAACTCTGGCTCCTACCAAAGCATTCAGTCCATTGGCAGCTGCCCCGGCGGTACTACCTCTGGCTCTGGCTCCGGCTCTAGCAGTTCCACCACTACCACAAAGGTCACTTCCAAGTCTGCTTCTACCACCACAACCTCCAAGAAGCCAACCACCACGACCACTACAACGACCACTGCAACTACTACTTCTGACAAGTCTACCACCACCTCCGCTCCCGGTTCCTCTCAAAATGGATCCAGCAGTGCTCAGCCATCCACTGTGTCCACCGTTGTTAGCAGACCTAGCTCTGCTTCCAACGGTACGAGCGCTAGCACCAGCACCACCCCCACTGCACCACCTCAGGTGAGCCCCAACGCTGCCTCAAGACTGTCCTATGGTGGTCTTGACATGGCAGTCATGGCCATTGGTCTTGGTCTCGGCTACCTGGTTATGTAAATGTAGGCAATGTGGGAGGGGAGAGAGAAATATGAGGAGAGATGAATAGATGAAGAGACGACAGAGCGGAGGTTTGTCAATGCTATGGTTCTTGTTCTTTTTTGGATTCCACACAACACGCACGATAATTAATAAACTCACATTGGCATAAAGATGCTCTTCTGCTGTTACTTGCTTTGGTTCTTTTTTTTTTTACGAGGTTATTATTGAAAGATGCATCCGAAGCATTACACACTTGTTGATGATAAGGAATGAAATTCGGAGGGGGGTCTTTGGTTTTCACACAGTGTTTCACAAAATGTCTCTTCTGAGAAAAGGGGGGCATTTTAGCATGGAGCGAGGAGTTCTAGAAAATTGGAAAGGTTTTTTCACGAGATCAGAAACTCAGCCCTGTCTTTTCTTCCCCGTTGTGGGAAGAGGCATGTGCAGTTTCAAGATGGACATAGGACATAGGACATACACTAATAATTATATACTTATATACCTCATTCTTATTCCGCATACAAAGCGCGCGGGCGAAACGCATGATGTTTCTGTTGTGAACTAATCTCTGTTTAGTGACTTTGACCCCGTGAAAATTTCCATAAATTAACCAAGACCTGCCATTGGTGTGTCTGGTGTCTGCTCTGGTCTGCCTCGTACTCCAAAAGCAAACAACCATTTCGCTTGGCACTAGTCTTGGCAAGGGTCCCCCCCTTTACGTGGAGTTTTTGGGGAAGGTGGTTTACGTAGCGGTTGGAATACGAGGGTAGAGCCTGCGCCGGCAGCGTACTGCACTGTACTGGGCTGGACGGGCTGGAAGAAGTTACCCTACGGTCTGACGGGTGTGGTGTGCATAGCGCGATGAGATGGGATCGTGAACTTTCCTTTCCATACGGTGCTGCACTGCACAGCGTGTAGTGGTGCCCTCTTTCTTTCGTGTGGATATTTGGTGTAGTGCATGCTTTTGTGCTAGTGTTGGTGCTGCTGCTTGGTATTGATACGGTATAGTATTGGTCTGGTGTTGGCGCTCTTGGTAGTCCTTGGTACATAGGCTTGGACTTGGGCTAGGGCTTTTCTCCGAGGTTGCGGAAAATAGGGGGGATGGCTGACGAGGTGAGGCGTTATGTCAGCTTTTAATCTGTACTGGGCAGTTTTGGGGGGCGTGTTTTTCGGAGGGGCGTACCGGTGTTGGGTGAGGAGGTATGGATACGGGTGTACGGCACTTATGTATGCGTAGTATGGAGATAGGTTTGATGCGTGGGGAGTAGAGGTACGTACCGGTACGGAGGTACTTGCTGCTGTGGTTCGCTATGGTTGGTGTGACCGTGAGTTCGAGGCTGGAGAATGGAGAGTGAGGGTCGGTGAACGAGTGCGGTTTGATATGTAAGTGCGTATGTTAGTATTGTAATATACGTGCACACTTGAAGACGTGGTGAGAAAGGAGAGGAAGATAACAGGACTTCGTATAATATGGAGGCATGTTCCTGCCATTCGATAGCTTGAGGAGTTGGATGGTACGCTCGATAACGTGTCATGGGTCTTGCATCTGGTCCCGTACTTATCCAGAGTTCGTATTCGAGTGCTGATGTGTGAGTTGGTTACGCGTTACCGCTTGAATGCAACGACGATTGACAAATCAGAGGGTATACGAAGGTTTAAGAGGTGATTATAGATCTGAGGTAGGGGTGTCTGATGACTTAGTTGCGGTAAATATGGTAGAGGGTGTTGGTACTCAACGTTTACGAGAGTAATAGTTCGCTCATATTGACAATGATGGTAGGTAGAGGGAGATGATACTCAAAGTTACCAGAGTGTATTCCCCTAGGAAGGTTGTGAAGAACGCAAGAGTCTACAAGAGCCTCACAGCATGTACCTAAACTCCTTTTCATACTCCCAATCACACAGAAACCTCGTCTTCACACTTCGTCCATTCAACCCCTTGACGCCAATCTTGACCTCTTCACCAGGTACAAGATCAATAAAGTTATCATCGAACACAGCATCGTCCCCTTCTTCTATAGGCACCGACACAACCACCCCCGGAACAGGAGCATTGCTCTTCAGAATCACCGTCTCCCCTTCTACTCGCGACGTCACCTTCAAGTCCTCTGCAAAATGCACAAATTTTAGAGGCTCCGGCCATGATATCCAGCGGGCGAGCTGTTCTCCTGTCTTTGGGTCTACTAGATAGGCTGCAACTACTGTCGAGTCAGCCTGCGGAATATCGACCTTGGTGATTTCGGTGGTCTGATTCGGCTTCAGAGTCAGCTTCGTGTCCTTCGATGGCAAAGCAACCTCCTTTCCAGACCCAATATCAAATGCTCTCAATTGCAGCGTGGCTTCCAACTCTTGCTGGTGGCCATTGACGGCCCAGAGCTCCAACGCTGCTTTTTCCGGCAAGTAGCTCGAAACAATATAAGGGGGTTGCTTAGTTACAACACGCTCCATGCCAACGACTACCTTCGCCAGGGCACGTTTGGTTATGTAGAAGGAAGGCTTCTTGTGTAAGTCCACATCTACCAACGCCCATGACGTTCCTGGCCATATATCATTCAGCTGCCATACCAGAATTCCAGAGCAATTCTCCTCTTCCGGACCACGGAACTCTCGGCGCCAGTGGTTGTATGCGTACTTCATGGCCTCCGCCTGTAAGAACTGTGTGCAGTAAACAAAATCTGCTAAGGGGTTCAACCTGAATCGGAAGTTCTCTCCCGAGTACATTCCATATCGACGTTGATGGCCTGGCCCCTTATCATGGGCATCGAAAGTCCGTGACTGCCAGTGGCGTTCTCTAGGATTGGTGATTGCTTTGTGTAAGGTTCTAAGATCCGGCGCGCTCTCAAAGCCGAATTCACTAACGAATCGTGATGTATAGGCTTTGTACTCTTGGTAGGGAGCCATTTTGCCATGCCATACTGTTCACCTTTAGCCTTCCTGGACACTGGTTTGTTTATTTGCCCGAGCATAACTCACCATCCCATATATGTGTGTCACCAACTGTTGTGTCATTGACAAATGCACCTCCATAAGGACTTGAACGCCAATATGGAACATTACCAGCCAATCTCTCGCATATTTCCGGCAGCACACGTTCATATATTTTCCGGGCAGGAAAATCTGTTTTATCCCATGGCCCTTTCTCATCTTTGGGATCATACTCCCAGCCCCATCTCTCAGCCAGCATGTAATCTTCGTTATTACCTGCCCATATAGCTAAAGACGGGTGGTGTCCAACTCTTTTGACCTGTTGTTCTGCCTCGTTTTTGACATTTTCAACGAAGTCATCTGAAGCAGGATAGTTACCACAAGCAAATAGGAAATCCTGCCAAACAAGAATGCCCTCTCGGTCACATATTTCATAGAATACATCAGACTCCACGATACCTCCGCCCCATACTCGTATCATCACCTGATTTCCGCTCTTTGCTGCTAGAAGCCAGGCTTCATATCGCTCCCGTGACATGAGAGGAAGCATGAAATCTCCCGGAATCCAACAGGATCCACCGCAAAAGACGCGATGGCCATTGACCTCGAATACAAAAGAAGTACCTTTAGCATGCTTCAGAGGATGCTGTAACAGTCTTAGCCGGCGTAATCCAAGCGTCTGAGTCTTCTCGTCGTGTCCTGATAGGATAGCCTTCACGGTGTAGAGAGGTTGGTCTCCATGCGTGAAAGGATACCAAAGTTTTGGGTGACTGAGCTTCGATATTGTTTGAAACTTCCCATCTCTGGATGCTTCCGTCTGTAGAGTCTGAACAGTGGAGCCTGCAGGGTCTAATATTTGTATTTGTACCTCCTGGCCTTGGACTGGATGTTCAACAGTACCTTTGATTGTAATTTCCGCTGTGTTAAGGTCCTCTGAAACATCATGTGTAACTAATAGCTCACCAATGCTTGATTCATATGTCTCGAGGTAAATATCTTTCCATGGCCCAGACGTGTTGACAGCAGGTCCCCAGTCCCAGCCCCAATGGCATTGTGTTTTTCTCACAAAGAGCCTCTCAGGGCCACCAAAATGTACATCAGTCATATTACCTTTATACCCAATCCTCTTCATCTCTTTCTTTGCATACGCAGGTGCATTAGAAAATCGAAGTTCAAGCACTGAATCTTCTTTCCTACCACGTAATAGCTGGGTAACATCAACTCTGTAAGTGACATGCATATTATTGCCAGAAAGAATATGTTTGTCATTTAAATAGACATCGACAATAGTGTCCAGTCCATCAAATACTAAAACAGCATGAGATGATTCTGTTAAAGTAACTGCAGGGACCTTTTCAGTGCGATATGTCCAGTCTGCATCGTTGACCCAGAGACAATCCAGTTCATTGCAGTCAATGTATGGATCTGGGATAAGTTTGTGGTGCAGAAGGTCAATGAATTGAACAGTGGGGAATTGAGCAACAGGAAGAAATGAAGATGCTGTAGAATTATTCAAGGAGCTGGCTTGCTTGAATTGCCAGCCCTTATTAAGGATAATTTTCTGGAGCATCTTCTAGGAAATAACTCGAGATGTTCACAGATGAAATGATGTTCAGGAAAGAAATTCGATACTCAACAATTATTTTACAAGAGAGAACATAGCTGGCAATAGTGGTGGTACCTCTAAAATGTGGAGATACAACTGAGGGGTAACCCTGTATTCGGAAGTGGTACGGAGGTACAGGCTGGGTTGCAGCTGGTTTTATTCAATCAATCATCCTGTTACGCGTGACTTGCATGAGTTCAGTGTTAACGCGAGGCTGATGCTGTGGAAGAGGTTAGTGATGCGGAGGGCGCTGCTCCGATTCTCATAGAGGATAGAGGGGCAAGATGATTTTCGCTATGGTCTCCCCAGCTGTCCTCTCCCGCCTCTCTAGCCAGCTGGGCCCAAGATGCCTAATTCAGGCCTGGTGTGTCAGGCATTTATACCACCAATCCCCCAAACTGATGTTCTTTCCCTGCATAAACATGCGGATTTTACCTTCGTAGCATTTCCAGCCCGGTTTTGCATAACAGAATGAATTCATCTATGAAATTATAGCATATAAAGTACTTTAATGTGATGACTGTCACATACGACCATAGACTGAGGAAAACTGGGCATCCCGTCCGCTCTGCCATACATAAGCCTCAGATCGGAGGTCTAGTAGTTGGGTCGGTGACGACCAGCGAATCCCCTCTGTTGTATGTTTTTTTGGTATTTTTCCCTTTTATCCTTTTTTTGGCAGCTAAGAGTGAAAAGTAATTTATCTTCATGTTATTTATTATAATGCTCACAATCACTTTATTTAAGCAAATTGGTATGTCACTCTCGCACTTCATTCTGTACCCCAAGCCCCTCTCCTTCAATACAAGGCTGGAGATCACTTTATATCGTTACTTTTGTTTTGAATACCATAACATTGTCCACAGCCGTTTTCAAGCCGTTCATAGCTGGTATATTATGACCTTTACTCTGTACAGTAACAGCACCCTGATGTTAGCTACAATATACTTTTTCCAAATGAGTCTGTACAATCAAGCCGATAGGATGGATGAGCCAACGCATGGAGCGGTTAACGGCGCATCAAACTGAGGAGACAACACGATGGTGGTTGAATGTATTTCCAAGTACAACCTAGTTTAGATTCCTAATTGCGAATAATTGCGAATTTGCGATCTTACTTACAGATATGTCTGCTATTGTGTGATCCTTTACTCTGTAGGCGAGCCCCGATTGTTGCCTCCTCTTCTCGGAGGTTACCCCTGTGTGACCACTGCGGAAACTGGACGATTATGGAATCTCAACCTGACTGCCAAGGACGTTACATGGTCAGGCTTAGTATTTATCCCTTGTATAATATGGCCGTATGGCTATGAATTTGAGTAAACGGTCGCAACTTTGCGAAGTATGAATATTTATAGAGGCCATGTGCATAATCAGAAGTGTACTGCATGGTATTTCAGGATCGGTACATCCGTGTTGTACACAGCTTCACTACCATATTCCCCTCACCAGTATTAAAGATGTCGACAAAGAAGCCTAATTTGTTACCAGTGAGTCCAAGATCCAGTTCATAGAAAGTATAATCACGACCTAGATAAAAGCAATCCGAGATCCATATAACAACGAGTACACAGTTGTTGGTACAGATTCAACAACCGCTACATCTGCATACCATATCCCATCGCTGGAAAATTTCAGTAGATTAAAGGTCGATTGTCCATATTCCAGAAGAGGTTCATGGATAATCAAATTTCGATGCATGCTACATCGATTGGTAGCAGTGGGCCGAAGGATGCCTGTCGTGTGATTGGAAATGTTCACACGGAATTATGAATGATAAGCATAAATGATGGAGAGGTGGATACGGAGCAGGTGCCGTTGTTCAAATCAGGACAACCTACCAATGATCAGCACAAGTGCCGGGAAGCGCATTCTTACGGAGTACAGGGTTGGCTTCCTCCTCTGAAAGAGGCAAAGCGTCCGTTAAGATACGGCAACCTCATCTTGGCACTGGTGATTGCGTGCTGCCAGAGGTTAAATCAGAATCATAATTCGACGCTATATATGACTCTGTATATAGACGAGAGTGGGTATATGATCTTGATTATACGCTGCTATGATTCCTTGTCGCATAATGCTATTATAAACCGTCTCCTGAATGGGTTGTTTTGAGTCTTCCTGTGTAGAGGTCAACTTGTTTGCATGATAGGGCAAGCTGCGGAAGGGGCGCAATAATATCCCGGTCCCCTGATATACCCCCCGCCTTCTAGCATCGGCGCGAACAACGGCCCAGTCATAGGATCTCATAGCACCTTGCTTTCCATCAAGCTTGCACCGTCTTGGCGCCTTAATACAGAAGGTCCTAACCACCAGATATATTAAAAGAGATCGGACCTGAGAAACAAGTATCTTCTAAGTCTTGGCTTTTGAAGCTTTGGCGGTCTTGGGACCTTAATACAGAAGGTAGCGATGCTTGTTGAATATATGTTAAGCAATTGGGCTCGGGAGTAAGTTATGGATAGGGAAGGCTCTTATTCGGTTCGTTGAGACCACCGAACATGCCGCAGAGCTCGGCATGTACACGCTATCTTATCATCCTTCATCATTTGTGATTCCAGAGGCAGCCAAGAATCTCGGCAGGCACTTCTCTGCTTCAGTATACGATCAATTGGTTCTCGATGTGCTTGTCTGCAAGATCAACAGGGCAAGACTTCGCAGTTATGCGTCGGACTCGCCATCTTTTCGGTCCTCCTTCTCATCTTGGATTTGGAGTGAGGTGGGATGGCTTTTCAATCAAGTCTTTCGTTGTTCGACTTGATTTGATTAGACTATCATGGAAACGGATTGCTAAGTGATAATTAGGAAACGTTACAATCTTCTGAAGATTTGAAGGACTGGATTTTTGTATATATAGGTGGATGAGCTCCCTCTCTCTGGATATCAAGCAGCAGTTGTCTTTTCAATATTACTTCGGCTTCTTTCATCCAAGTCCTGTGGCTCTAGAAGTAGTCAATCATCCACAATGGCACCAGTACTCGCACTTGCGTCGGCACTTACAGTGCTGCCAGCACTTGTTATGGGAGCATCAATCCCTCGGACCGAAGATCTCGTTGCTCGTGCTGGTGAGATCGTAGGAGGAACAGCAGCCCAACTTGGCGAATTCCCCTACATCGTCAGTCTGTCACAGAGTGGCTCGCACTTCTGCGGTGGTGTATTGATCAACGCAAGAACGGTCGTCACAGCCGCTCATTGCTCTGTTGGCACGTCACCCTCGAGCGTCAGAGTCCGCGCAGGAACCCTTGTAAGTCGTTTTGTCCCTTCTCTTGTCATGTCCTGTAAGAGCAGACGGGATTTCCGTCCCGAACTAGCTCCCCCAAGCATGACTTGAGATCAGACTCCCAGCTTCTTCAAAATTGGATACTAATTAGTCTATGAAGACCTGGGCCTCTGGCGGTACACAAGTTGGAGTCTCATCCATCCTTGTCAACCCCTCCTATAACTCCCGCCTAACCGACAACGATGTTGCTGTCTGGCACTTGTCAAGCTCTCTCCCACAAAGCTCTACAATTGGCTATGCTACCCTACCCGCACAAGGCGAGGATCCTGCCGCTGGTTCCACGGTAACAACCGCAGGCTGGTATGTCGTTAATCCCGCAGCGTGTTCTCAAGAGTTAATGGCTAATGATTGGCTAGGGGAGTTACCAGCGAGAACTCTGGCTCCCTCCCATCTCGATTGAACAAAGTATCAGTGCCCGTTGTCTCTCGTGCTTCTTGCCGAGCTGACTATGGCACATCTGCCATTACAAACAACATGTTCTGTGCAGGTTTGACTCAAGGAGGCAAGGACTCTTGCTCAGGCGACAGCGGTGGACCTATCATTGATGCTAGCTCTGGTGTCCTAGTTGGACTCGTGTCTTGGGGCCAAGGATGTGCTGAAGCCGGGTTCCCTGGAGTGTATACCAGATTGGGCAACTACGTCGACTTCATTAACGCCAACTTGGCTTAAGTGGCTACTGAGGTGTTCTAAACGACGAAGGATGACGGAGTATATAGCTGAGGCTGTGGATGGATTGGATGTCGCAGGAAGGACTATTTGGATGATGAGTCTGAGAGCCGTGGACATGATAACATATATATGAGTGTATAGCAAAATGAAGGAATGGCCTATTTCAATGAGATCGATTGTGTAGCCCAGATGCTCCTTCTGGTGAATGACCCTTTTCCTGCGAATGACAATTACCGGTTGACCGATGCATGATTCTTATTGTCACCAGTTTTGATTGATAAACATACATCTGGTAGTACCGTAAGCTTAAATTCAAACGGTAATCTAGAAGGTAGGAAGAACATTCGCAAAGTGTGGCCCACTACGGCGTCGGCGGCAGGCCCCACGTTACCATCTAACTACTTTCGGACGGTCCCGCGGCGCCTCGACTTTAACGCATTCTTGTGGAGGGCTTCGTACGGCCCGAATCTTTGTGTAGCTCACCTCGTAGGATTGAAAGACCTGTCTGGCGAGGCTATGGACGTCCTGACCAATAACAAGCAGCAGTGTTGTATTGCTACAAAGTCCACAGCTACAACTCCCAAGATCCTCGAATTCTTCAAGCAGGGATTGAACATGATGTAAAGACCATAAAGTCGATCAGTCGAATGTACTATTCGAATCCAAGTCTATGATTAAAAGTCATGGATTATTGAAATGGAAGGCATGAAAACAGTCCGATTGAGAGGCAGAAAGTTACCGTACCTAGGTATCGTAGAATTTTACCTCAACTAGATCAAGCTTAGTCTCATTTACTACTGTGTGTAAATTGCTAACATATTTACTGTGACAAAGATGGAGGGGCACGAGGGGTAAAAGGGCAAGGATAATAATGAGAGGATACAAGGCTACGTACTGTATCTTTCGGTGGGGCTTTATGGCCACTTACATAATCTTGAGAGTTTGCAAACGATCAATCCTACAGCATCCTGTATGCTTGAGCATGAGCTAGAGTAGTATTGCCTTGAGCTGCAGGAGCTATCAATAATTTGCAGTTTGGAAAGCAATTGCTCAGGCATAAGCCGTTATGAATGCCTTACCAAGATAAACTCTGGTTCACGTGGCCTTATTTTATGTTGGAAAAGGAACTTGAAAGTGCTTGATTCGGTCAAACATGCCATGTCCTATTGGTTACGAAGGGAATATGAACGAATTGCTTACTTTGTCTGGAACTTAATTGGTCCTTGTAGTAGGAGACTAGCTGCCCAGTTGCGGGAAGCGCAGATGAGAATGCTTTGCAATAGCCTCGCTATGATTGGTTAGCGGCGCCACCATGTGCCCTGCCACAGAAGGCTGCCACAAGATCTCAAGCCTATAAGTGTCAAGACACTCTCTTCCCGGATTGATCCCAAGCAATTACAATAATTAACGACTTCAGATATCATCTGCCTTAAACCACGTTTCTCCAAAATCCATCGATCTAACTTAACTCTCAAAAAATGGCTGTTGCTTCTACTACCTGCTGCGGCAAGAACGGCGAAGGCTGCGTTTGTGGTAAGGCTGAGTTCCCAGACTCGTCGCAACAAAACTTGACATGACATGTTGCTAACTTCAATTCCCAAGCTGCCCAAGCCAAGTGCTCCTGTGGCCAAAAGAACGCCCTCCACTGTACATGCGAGAAAGCTGAAACGGAAAACAAGATCTCAGGTCCACGCTGCTCATGCCGTACGTCGCTACCTTCTCTTATATCGCGCATTGTTGCAATCATACGACTTGGTTACTGACATTTATTCTTTTCTAGGCGCTCGTCCTGCCGGCCAATGTACTTGCGATCGCGCCAGCGCTGAGAATGCTGCACCCGCTGGTGCTACCTGTTCGTGTGGTGCTCGACCTGCTGGTTAGTCTCTACTTTACCATTGCATACTCCAATGTGTTTCGCTTTTATTGACAAGTGCCGGCGCAGATGCTTGCTCCTGCGAAAAGGCTGCTGATGGCGGCCTCTACCCCCATGAAACCGATTTTACCACCAAGGCATAAGTGAGTATGCTACACCTTGGTCCGCAGCCGTTGTGTACTGGTATATGGGGCATTGAAAATGGCGTTGCGATGGAGTCAATTGGGGGCGTTTGGATGTATATATGCTTAATTCTGAGCTGGGCTTTGGGCTTGACATTGCTCGACTACTGGTACATTACGCATTCCTGGAGGAGTGTGCTGGTGTTTTTGAGAGAATTGCATGTCAACCTATACTTTTCTACCACGTCGAGGTTAGATGATGGTATGTAGAGAAGCAAGTCTACAGTAACCATTCTGTAGCGTGAATGCAAATTACTGCGAAGACAATAATTCCTGGAGTTCTCTACATCGTACGATGGTGGTCCCATCACGTGGAGCAATGCGCTGCTATGATATGACCTGCTTTTATCATCCCGTCCAAGTCTCGGAAACCTCGATGACGATTGATCCGGGCTTACCCCGCATACATCATAGCTCTCCCGAGCTTTTGAGAGCTTCGTTGCTTCCATACTGTGGTAAACCATTCCTGTCATCATAGCCTATCCCAACCACAATCCATCAAAAAGATGTCAGATAACATTCAATCGACTCGTATCATCCAGGCGCTGGGCATTACCACCGCCGCATTCCTCTCCGGCGCCGTCGGCGGAGTCTCCTACTTCCTAGTCCCCAACCTACTAACTTCACCAACGCCGCTCCTCTTAAAGCAATGGCAGAGTAGCTACAACTCTGGTAAGAGGACTGCACCGCCAATCGCCGCGATTGCAAGCGCGAGCTTTTTCTACCTCGCCAGTAAGACGAACAGCTCATTGGCCAAGACGAAGTTCTACCGTTACATCGCCGCTGGGTTGCTTAGTGTTGGAATTGTCCCATATACTTTCGCCATCATGGGCAAGACGAATCGCAGATTGAATGCAAAGGCGGAGCAGACTAAGAACTTGAGGATCACGGATGAGTTTGTCGAGGCCGGAGTTCGGGAGGAGACTGCGCATTGGTTAGTTGATCACTGGGGGACGTTGAACCTCGGTAGAGCTGCTTTGTTGTTGGCTGCTGCTGGATTGGGGACGTGGAACGCTCTGGAATTGTAATTATGTTGGGAACCTCTGTCCAGTGAAATGAACGTTAATGTACCGAGTCTATACTCAGTTTGTATTTATTGAGAATTGATACCATAGTTTATCGTATCGTTACCTTCAAAGAAGTAATAGCATTGAGTTCTTAGATTTCGATGTAAAAATGCTATGTGATTTGTCTTGTCAATATAAATCTACTGTATCGTCTTTAGGACCTTGCAGGAACAGTAAGAATCCTAGTGCCTGCAAAGATAACACGAAAGATCCAAAAAAAAAAAACCGCCACCATTAACTGACCATTCCTCCCGTTTGGGCTAGTAATAGATAACCTTGATGTCCCTCCCATCGACTCATATTCCCGCGGTGTTAAGACAAAGAGTTTAAAGATAATATATAGTATTACAAACCTTGGCCCTCTCCACTGCTATACTTGTATGCCTCAAGACCATAACGCCAGAACTGGTTTCACACTCAGTTATAGAATCCCGCTGATGATTTTTTCCAAACGCCATCCTAAGACTTAAGGTTTCCTCACGCTTGCATATCTTCCTCGTCATTGACCACGCCCAATGTCCTGGCGTATTGAACCGTCAATCTCTGTAGATCTCGGAATTTGCCTGTATAAAAGTTAGTGAGACAAGTTATACATGGGCTGGTGTTACTTACCAAGGATAAGGACTACTCCATTCAGTAACTCCTTCCTATCCCAACCACAAAGTTGCTCATCCTCGCTCATCCAGCCCTGACCCTTTTCGCCTTGGGTGTCTTTATCCTTCTCTTGTAAGATACCACCCAAGAGATTACGGAGAAGCTCTTCCACTTTGCCTTTCAAGCCCTCAGCACCCAGGCGCTTGGCATACATGTATAGGTAAATCCTGAACTCTTCCCTCGCACCGAGCTGCAGAGCAGCAGCAACCCGATTCTCCAGATGGGCAATACTAACACCGGATTCGAAGTTCTCAAAGCCTTCCTTAGAAAGTAAGGATTTGATAAGACGCTGTAAATGATAGGCTCTGCCTTTGAGAAGGACTTCATTGGTAGTATGCCTCTCAAGGTGGGGTATAATACCAGCAGATATGTTCGATGGAGCAACAGTATCCTCTTTTCTGGAATCGGGACCTACTGCAGTTGATTGTAGGCTGCTGACAGACGAGTCATTGGTGTTCCAGTACTGACTTCCAACGGCCCACCACGCTTCAGAGAGACGTTGCCACACAAACATAGCTGGGGAATAAAGATATCCATCGCCGTTGCTCAACGTGACAATAATGTGCCCGTTCGAGTTCAGATGAGCAGAAGTAACACCTGGACCACTTGTTGTGTGTGTTCCAAGAGTATGCATCGCTATTTCAAGTATTGGTGCGAGAGATACTGGAGGATGAGGAGAGGAGAGAGTCTTGAGGTTCCAGACGTGACACATGCCAACTGCCGTAATGCAGAGCAACCACCAGCCTCTGCATTCAAGGATTACCGGCTGCGACTCCAAGACTAGCGCGTTAAATATTCTCCGCCCAGCTGGTGTCCAAGTATAGATGCTCCCATCTTCGCAAGCCGCGGCCCAAAAATTCTTATTTCCTGTGACGAGAATAACTGCCCGTGGAAGAAAGTCCTGCCAAATTGTCACACCTCTTTTCGTGGCACTGATTCTGACAGGATCTTTGATATGTGCCGCGTTTGACCCTGGATTTCGAGCTTCTAGAATAACATCTTCAGAGGCGCTTGTAGAGTCCGCGACTCCATTCGCTCCATTTGCTGATTTAGTTGATGGTGGGAGCGTACCGCGATCTAAGGACCGTAGGATTTTGGTTCTTATTTTAGGTACTGCTAATCGCACCTGACTGACAGACATGGTGGGATTTATGACGGCTGGACGGAGAAACTCTGGGGTTGGAACGACTCCATTGACTGGAGGCACTGGGACAGCTGGCTCTAGGCCATTGACGCCATTGATCATAATTGGTACTGGCCCACCGGACAAGGCCGGTTTTTTGCTAGTAGGTTCTTCTTCCTCTTCACCTTCAATGGTAATCGCCTTGCGCTTGTTTCCAAGTAACATCGCTGCGAGACCACCTCTTGGAAGGCCATCATATGGCTTAGAAAGATCTAGTATAGATTGCGGGGCATCAATCTGTTCTTTGCTAGAGCTCGCAGCTACAAGCTGTGACTGAGGTAGGGAAGAGAGCCCAGTCCCAGATGAGGAAACTAACAAAGGCGCTATCCTCTTTTTCCCTTCCTTTGTGATCGTTACTCTTTTCTTCATAGCTTCTAATTTTTCCGCATTAGCATCTGGCGGAGGGGCTGGGGCATCTGGTTGTTTAGGAGTCTGTCCATTTGTCATAGCTGGTGTGGTAGCAGCCGCGTCTCCGTTTAGGGCCGGAGCAGCATTGGGAGGACCAGAATCACCCATAAGAGCTCCCATCCTTCCCTCTGCTCCTCGTAGTTCACCAGCTTTACTCCTCTCTTCTAGCCGAAGACCGGCAACATCCTCAACCACGCCCACTCCTTTTCTTCCTACACCGAACTTCTGCAATGCCTTCTCATTTTCTGACCATGGAGCAACGAATCCCAGCTCTCCCCTTTCAAATTCCAAGGCAATTATACTCCCGTCCAAGCTTGAAGCAAAAATCGTCTGACCATCAGGACTCCAGGCAAGATCGGATATCGATTTCCCAGCCAAGTCTTGTACAACAACTAGAGGTCTCGAATTACTAGTATTCCAGATACTGAGGGTCTTGTCTTGTCCGGCGCATGCAATGACTGTAACCAGGGGCTGTGTACTATATCCACTATTGTCCGTAGTGTCTTGTGTTATATCCTTTTTGCTAAATAATCGCGGGGAGAATGTGCAAACTTCAGTTGGGCCTTCGTGACCGATAAGATTTATATCGCTATCCCACACACCACGGTTGATTATGGCCACAGAGCTGACGGGACCGTTGACAGCGTTGGCAGCCGCAATGTGATTGCCGTCGGGTGACCAGGAACATCGGCGGAAATACGTCGTTAGGGGAGAGGAGGCGAACGGTGCAACAATAGTATGCTCTAAGACAAAATTGTTAATCGAATCGTAGGACGTGGCGTTCGGTGAAGGGGAGGTAAATCGGAAGAGTTTGATCGATCGGTCGTCACTCGCGGTAGCAAAGTACTTATTCGCAGGGTCGAATGTGATGCCCTTAACATGACTTTGGTGCACTGATAGAGTCTTCAGCTTCTCAAATGTATGCCCCGACCAGACCACAATTTTCGAGTCCAACCCGACTGAGACCAGAATTGAAGAATCATAAGACCAGCCCAAGTCTTGAACATCATTATCATGCCCTATTAATCGCCGCAATATCTTCCAATTCTCAACAGGAGGCGGCTCGTTCGTCCCTATATAAAATGAGTCACTGGCCGTAGACATTTCCTCCCGGCCTTTTGAACATACCAAATGCGGCAGAATGCGAAGGAGGATTTGCATCTAGGTGATAGATGCAAATGATCTTGTCGTCAGCTCCAGAGGCTAGCCACCTTCCATTCGGAGAGAATCTAACGGTATGGATTGTTCCAGAATGATAGCTCATATGACATAGTTGTTTTGGTTTCTGACAATTGGGGTCCCCGGCTTGCAGGATAGCTTCCGTCGACCAAATACGAACATGGCCATCTGTTTACAATCAATCTCAGTAAGGCCATTTTGACGATTGGTGGCAGATTATTACCTCCAGCTGCGCTAGCTAATCTGGATCCATCCGGCGATACATGGCAACTATAGACCTCGAAGTCTTTCTGCTCCCCTAGATAAGAGTCGCGCAAGGCGTGGAGTCAGTAGAGCTCAGCGAAAGCAGAAGAGGCGCGCAGGAGGGATATGTAAGACTTGATTAATTGGCAAGAAATACTTACCACTATGCGTTAGCCATGCTGGCTTGATGAACTTCATCGTCGTCAGCAGTCCTGTGGCAGCTGTGCATCATAGATTGCTAGTTGTTCAATATGCAGCACGCGAACGCGAATTGAGATGATGCGGCTTTCGCTTCGCGATTCAGCCAGCACCTCTCTCCACTCGAGGTTGTAGCTGCCGCCCTTTCTACCGCTACAAATCAGTACAGCGCTATGGTACTCATGAGGAATCGTATTGTTCGCTTACTTTATGACCTAGGCTATAGATTCTTAGTTAAATCAGCTAAATTGTAAAACGTCTCTCTCATATAGGACTATCGGTTGAGCACTTCCAATAGTGCTTTGAGTTCCCAATTGCCTGATCTGGTGGTAGCCTCAGTCCGCCTCCCTATTAGCCCAGGCACTCGAGGTATGGAAAATGCTCACATCTACCGGCATATATCACGCTACCTAAATACGGAATAAAAAGAATTGATAGCTATGCCTATTATACTTTAAATATAACAATTATGTTTAGTTTGCGCATTATATGTGATAAGTCTTCATATTGGACTAGTACCAAGTGTGCTAAGTTCATTTTGTATCTTCAATTCTGAAGACGTATTTAGTTGCGCTGTTGACTCCATTCTTAAGATCGGTGAGAGCTTTTTCAACGCCATTGAGCCCGCCTGCTACTACCTCGTACGGGTGACCATTGAACCAGCCTTCCTGCAACCCCCGTGAGAAGAATCTGGAGAACACGAATCCAAGCTCCGGGCCACCAGTCCTAATTCCAGCCTTTCCCTCTTCTGATTGCTGGTCGATGACTTTATGAACATCCCCAACTGTAGTAAGAGAGTGTTGAGTATAATTCGGGATAGCACTGTAATCTTTCCCTGGAAGTACAAGTGTTACTTTACTGCCCTCAGCCGATAAAACACGGCTGATGTTCTGATAACTGTTGTGTTCACTAATGGCGTCAAAGGCATAGTGTACCTCACTTGCATTAGCATTCTTAAGCGCATACTTGATTCCAGAAACAACAGCTTCATCCCCGGCGCGGTAATCGACGATAGTATCGCCGCGGTCTCGTGAAATGAGCTGCTCAACGTATGCTTGACCTCGTCCTGCTACTACAATAATAGGATGGATATTGGAAAGTTGGGCAAGTTTGATTGCATAAGCTCCCTATAGCAATTGTCAGAGAGATGCATTAGTAATCAGGCTCTGTAAACGTACAACAGCGCCAGAACCTCCATATACGATTAATGGAATCGGAATTTTTGCTGGTGCCCATGGCTCAGGGAGACCGAGTCGAACATATAGACCCAGTGCTGCAGTTAAAGCAGCAAGCGGAATAGTAGCAGCCTGGGATCAATGTTATTCTATGTCTAATAACTAGAGAGCATAGACAAACTACTAACCTCCTCGAACGTTGTTTTTTTGGGTAAATGAAAAGTAGTATGGGCTGGCGCAATGGCATATTCAGCAAAACTCCCGTGAGGGGTTCTCATTTGATGGAAAGCCGCTACACGATCCCCTTTTTTGAACTCCGTCACTTCCTCTCCCACATCTTCTACTATACCAGCAATATCGTCGCCTGAATTATGTGGCGGAACACGCTGGGGGCTCTTCCAATCCTTGGGGTTGGAGCCCGAAACTACTACCTTTATCAATACCTGACTTGCCGTAGGCTTTGGAACTGGCGAGTCAACGATCTCGACTTTTGGACCAGCAGAGACGATTGCTTCCTTCATGTTGAAACTAACAGATTTAGAGAATGGTCTTTGTAATGTGAGATATTTCTGTGGTGTTGGGAGTATATGTAAATGCAAATGCGATTGCCTAGAGATTATATGCCTCAGTCGTGAAACACCATGTAAGTTGTGCGGTGTTATTCTCATTTCCCAGGTACTGCTCTAATCCAAACGGCCCGCTTAAGCCCGAAAGAGAACCAACTGACCAATCATACACGAGTCGTTGAAGTCAAGATTCCGGCATCGTATCAGGAAAACATACTCAAGGAGACGCAAGACACAGCCTGGTATTTGTAATGTTGTCCGTTAGATTGCGTGATTGCTAGCCTATTGACTGCAAAATCAGCTCTATCCGAGGTTCGAATGGTATCTTCGGTCGGCGATAACCCAGGAGACGTCATGGAGGGGTAAGAGTCTATTGTCGCTGGAGCAGACCCAACCATCCCTAGGATCTATCATCGCATGAAGAGCGAAATCCAGTAATGGAAATTTTACCGAACGGGCTGAATAGTAGGAGTTCTTCAACCTACTAGTTTGACATGATTGAGAAGTCCATCTTGATGGGGCATTTCTATTTCTGTCGAATATTTTTGACCTTCCTTTTTTTGAAGAGGATCTCTGGAGGATTTGTTGCTGAGATGTCCTCTTGCTGGGGGTTTTCCTCAGTTGCGCCGTTTACGGTGGGAAGTAAGGTATCGTGTTCCGATGGCTCTTTCTTAATACTAAATGGCTTCTGGTCCACCTCTCCAATTGGCTCAAACTTTGTGCTGCTAACTGTCGGTAACGTATCTGGTTCAGTTTTGATTTTCGTTTCGATCTCTTCCTTAATTTCCGCCTTTGGAGCGTTTTCCTTCCCTTTGCGTGTCGCGTTCTCGAGCAGGGCATCCAGGTCGTCTGCATTTTCTTGTGATGGCACAGTCTTAAATGTCGAGCCCCATTTCTTCTTTTTCACCTCCATCATTGGTTCCTCGTCTTCTTCTACCTGCCTCTTCCTCACACCAAATCCAATTGCATCTGGGTTCTTCTGTTGCCCTGCAGGTTCGACAATGCGCTCAGATGTGACTTGCCATTCTCCTGCCATGGCCATCTCGCCTCTAAATTCATCTGGTATATTGATACCCATCTCGGCAAGCTGTGCTAGTTGCTGTTTCCTCTGAGAAGCAGTTGCTTGTGGTTTAGGAGCCGATGGAGTAGGACCTCGTCCAAAACTTGATTCTGAGGAGCTTCCAACTGCTGGACCGGTTAAGCCATTCAAACGCGCTATTTCGGCCTTTGCGCGTTCCCTATCCTTCTCCTCCTTCTCATGGCCGCGATGGAGATCCCTGAGAAACCGCTTCAGATTACCCTGGTGCCTTGGTGTTGCTTCATGGTTCGTTTTCTCAAGTTTTGTATCACGCACATAAACCTTGCAGTGCTTACACCAGTATTTTGGCTAGTAGGAACTTAGTATATAAATGAGCAACGACAGAGGGCCACCTACTGTAGATTTCCAATATTCCGCCATCACTGTAAAATAAGGGACCTTGATCTTGGTTGCACAACTTAATTCTTTTTGTAGTAAGACTAAACTGCATAAGAGGGAAGCTAGTAATTTTCGGGAAATACAGATTAACAACTTTTATCTCGTGAAAGGGCCGCAAGGTAGGTCGAATGGGAGAATAATTTGTTGCTAAGAAGTAGAACGGCAATAATAATGACTGCCTTAGAAAGATCCCAGGCTCGGCTAGCGCAGCCTTACGTAGCTCGCTGTCAACCTCGCCTCTTTAGAAATGATCTGAATTCCAAGGAGTGACGATACCCAAATTTGACAGACTGAATGATGGCGTTGGAGGTGGCCCCCCGTGCAGCGGTGAATTCTACTATACGTAGGAGGACTGCTGCCTTAAATCCTACCCAGGCTACTCGGTCTTTTCCCCTCGTCAGATCAACTGGCGCGGGGTCTTTATGGTCAAATACTCAACGAAGACAACTCCAGATTACAAGCAACCCAAGAGCTCCAAATAGCGGTTTACTGGGCATATCTAGCTCTGTTCCTTCATCCTACTTTCAACGTCCCTCCCTGCCAGCCAACACCATAATTCGTTTCGTCCCACAACAGACAGCATGGATTGTAGAACGAATGGGAAAGTTCAGTCGGATCCTTGAACCGGGCCTTGCTATCTTGATCCCATTCATAGATCGCATAGCCTATGTCAAGAGCTTGAAGGAAGCAGCGATAGAGATCCCTAGTCAAAGTGCGATTACAGCGGACAATGTATCCCTTGAGATTGACGGAGTCCTTTATATCCGCGTCTTTGATGCATACAAAGCTAGGTAGGTGGAGGATAATGCCTGAACACAGATTAGTTCGGAGCTTACATTTCTTAAGTTATGGCGTCGAAGATGCTGAATATGCCATCTCTCAATTAGCCCAGACGACAATGCGCTCGGAAATCGGTCAACTTTCTCTTGACCACGTGCTCAAAGAACGGCAGGCGTTAAACACTAACATCACTGCGGCGATTAACGAAGCGGCGCAAGACTGGGGAGTTATATGTTTACGTTACGAAATCAGAGATATCCATGCCCCGGATAGTGTGGTCCAAGCCATGCACAGACAAGTCACTGCGGAACGAAGCAAGAGAGCTGAGATCTTGGACTCTGAAGGACAGCGGCAAAGCGCAATCAATATTGCAGAGGGTAGGAAGCAAAGTGTTATTCTTGCTTCAGAGGCTTTGAAGAGTGAACAGATCAACATGGCTAGTGGTGAGGCCGAGGCTATCTTGCTGAAAGCTAGGGCCACAGCCGCAGGAATTGAAGCCGTAGCGCAGGCCATTGAACAAGGAAAGCACTCAGCTCAAGGTGCCGTTAGTCTCAGCGTTGCAGAGAAATACGTAGAAGCATTCAGCAAGCTTGCTAAGGAAGGTACTGCGGTGGTTGTTCCTGGCAATGTTGGGGATATTGGAGGTATGATTGCTAGTGCACTCGCCGTTTACGGCAAGGTTGGAACCGCACAAAGCAAGTCAATGAAAACAAAGGTACTTGAAGCAGGAAATCAACAAAGGGAATCAGACGTTGCCTCGCCCGAAGGGACAGCTGATGAGATAAAGAAAACCATGCTGGATTCATTCGAAAACACCCGACAAAAGAATTGATATGTAGGATAGGATTGTATAAATATGGCTAGCGGTGTTATATTGCTAAGGAATAGCTACCATGAGCCGCACGCTTCTAGAAACAAAAAAGGGCCATTGAGGCCACGTTATGGGCTGTAATCTAGTCTGACAACCCCAATCAATAAAATCATTTATAATATTTACATGGTTCGCTGTCTATACTCCAAACTCCATACCAACCTCGTCCAAAGCCTTTCCCAACCATTCCAGTATTTCTTGATCATCTGCAGCCGTTCTAATTGCCTTTGAAAATAGGGGATATAGTCTAATCAAATGCTTTTTAGACGTACTCTCAACACTTGGTATGTCTGGAATAGCATCTGGCTCACACCTCAGATTCACAAGAGCCTTCAAAATATACAGAAGCTCCTTACGCTGTGAGAGTGGTTGAGGCATACGGCCTCTCAACGGTTGATCGGCAATATAGGCCTGAATCGTGAGCCCTGCGCGGATAATCAAATACGGTGACGCTGCCTGCGCAAGCTTAACTCTAGCTGAGGAGCTGTCGCTCGCAGTTACAAGACTGATAAGTTCATCAAAGCAGACGTAGCTCATCTTCGTACGAGGCGATGGGCTAGGGTCGACCGTTCTCCCTTTCCGTGGTTGATAAAGGGTAGCGAAGAGTTCTTGAGGGTGCTGTGGCAGATCATGATCATCGTGAGTATGGATGAGAGACATGCGGAAGAGGGATTCCGTATAGGCTCGCCTGGTTTTATCTGGTATAACCTGCGATCCTAGAGCGGGTACCATCAAATCACGGAGCGCCCGGAAAGAAATAATATCAAATTCTTGATCACCCGTAATGTCTATCATATCTGGGACAACGGAACAATCAGCAGCAGAAATTGCATTCGCGATAGTCACTATTGCCTCCCAGATAGATTTTGTAACATCATCCTCAAGACCGGCTGCTATAATGATTGGCAATGTGGTGCCTAATATTGCAAGAGCAGATGTAGTCGCTTGCCGCCAGGGTGATATACTCTTGGTGATAATAGGAAAGGAATATTTGAGCATAATTGGCTTGGCTAAAGCATCCAATGCTGATGAGAATGCTCCACTCGAGTATATGCCGTTGTCGGTTGTGTGAGACAGAATGAGGCTCTCTAGCAGGACCATAGCCGCTTTAGATAACGCTACATATGTAGGTTGCCGAGTTTCGGTTGAAGTATTCAGGTTTGGGCGGAAGGCTAAGGTGACAAACTCTGATGTTTTACTTATCAGAGCGGCCGGTACGCCTGGTATATTCGTGCGTATCAACTTGAGAGATTCCACCACTTGGCTTTGGAGTGGTGTAAGGTACTCGATATCTGCGGAATATGTAGGTGCAGCTGCTTGCTCAATAGCTTCATGAAGGAGCGCTAGTGCACGTCGCACACGATCTTCCTCAATTACATCTTCTATGAGGCGATATATCTCTTGAAATGCAGATATATAAGCAAGAAGGTAGTTCTGATCATCGGCTCTTTTCGTTGAGTTCGTTCCCTTGACCGTTGGGATCTTATTCGACCATAGATTCCATACTAAATCGAGTGATGTATCATCAAAGTTCGTCTTTGCTCCCTTCACATTACCTTTGGAGAGAATATGTTGAAGAGACTTAAAAACAGCAGTATTAATCTCTTGGACTTCAACCTCCAGGAGTGCGTTGAAATGGCCAAGAAGAGCTTTCCAAGAATCCCCAAAAGTTTGATGACTGGTTAGGACATCCAGATAATTTGCCAGAAGCCCTGTGATACCATTCAATACCACAACTGTTGTTTCGTACCAACCAGTAGATTCCTTTTCTGAAACCGATGATTTGGCATCTTTCATGGACTCTAGCCGTGACTCAGTCGAAGATAGCAGCTTGAATATAACTGTTCGAAGGCACATTGACCAAGCTTCTGAACTTAGCTGGTCTCCATATGCATCAAATATTCGAAGCAGTGTTTGAATAGCGCCTATAAAAGTCAGAATGAAGAATAGCAGTAGTTGTTATTTAAAAATGACATACTGTTTCGAAGCTCAAGTCGGTCATCAGCCGTTACTGCAGTAAGCCGAGACAATAAGAGCATCCATAGTGCGGAATCTGAGGCAAGGCGATCTTCACCAGACGCCAAATTGACAAGACTCTGCTCACTGGAGTCATGTATAAGACTTGGACTAAGTGAGAAGGCGCTAGTTCTTCCAGAGATGAAGTCTGAAAGCACCCAGAAGAACGTAACAGTCTAGATTAAGTATGAATAAGCTCGTGCCTTGTAAATTAGATTCAAGTGTTGACTCACTGTTAAGGAGATATTAAGGTCCTCATCTTGTGTGCAGAAGCGATATAGAGTGTTAACAAGGATGAGAAAACATGAATTTGGAAGGGATGCTAGGAAGTCTGAGCAGATGAGTTGAAGGGAGTTGAATGAAGAACGAATCAGTCGTGCAGATCGTACTATGGACTTGGAGCTACCGAGCTGCAGTTCATCTGATCCATCATTACTGATAAATACGCTCCCAATGACATCAAATGCAATCTCCCATCCACTAACAAGAGTTTCCCCACACTTTTCCAAAAGACTATTTAGCCCTTCAAGGATAACTTTATGGACATCAATATCAGTAGCGTTGGTGGATACTGATCCCTGTCTTTCAGCGGATTGTAATGGTTCTAAAGCTCGGCGGATAGCTCCTAATAATCGTAACTGTACTTCTCCACGATCCTCATCCGGCAGTGACGAGGTAGCAGTGGCAGCCTCAAGAACAAGTCGAACTTGGATTTCAGAAGCACGTAACCTCACAGATGAGGCGTGAAAAGGCGAGCATGCTGCAAGTATTAGCTCAGTTGTTAATATGGACCATCCTGCAACGTCTGGATCGTATGCCATTAGCCGATCAATATTAATGCTTGCTACATCACCTAACTTTGCAAGGGCAAAGTGGTCTTCTTGGCTCTGATTCCCGGAAGCGACGCTTATACTTCCAATTCTTCTATGAGACTGTGAGGATTTTCGGATTCCAGGTGACGTGGGAGTTATTGTGGATGGGGTTTCTATTTGACCCTGACTATCATCCTGTCCCAATAGGCCACACATTGCAGTTAGAACTTGGACAAATGCTTCGTTTGGAAAGTCAACAGTGCTTTCCAATAGCCTCGCAGCTGCCGTTTCCACAGCCTTTATTTCTGATCCAAAATTCGCCAACAATAGTGATGCATCCTGTGAATTTTGACTTTCGGATTTCGGGGTAGAAGGTTGGCTTCTACTCGTTGACTTGCTACTTGAGTACAGCACGAAATCAGCTTGCTGAAGAGTTCCGAGAATTATAATCCAAGCAGAGTCAAGTGTGGGACCTAAAGCAATGCCCAGATTAAGTAGTGCACGAAGACACAACAGATTTCTGATGTTAAGGGTCTGTGGGCCGGAATCTACTGAGGGCTGCCTTCCTCGATCCGCGGTAGTGCTATGAACCAGAGCATCAACACTCAGTAAGCCTCTGGCATTACTAAGAAGGCTCATAGGATCTGGAGTTGGAGAAACTGGAGTTGTAACCGCACTTGCGCTCGCTGTCAGGACATTTGGCGGTACCGCTGCTTTACCTAATGTAGTTAAGAAGGCATCTCGAGGGGTGTGAAGCCGCAAAAGCCCTGCGACGTGTGTGAATTTTTGGAAAGATCTGACCAGACCATGATAGTAATCCGAATCTAAGGAAGCATATAAAAATGTAGAACACGTTGCTAATATAGCAGGCCAACATTCCTCGACTATCCCAGCACATGTTTTGACTTCCGCATAAAGAGGATGATCCTCTAAGGAAAGTGGATTTACAGGAACGGGGTTTCTTTTATAGGTGCTCTGCCTCTCAAGTTTAGCTCGAGAATTACCTTCTCTAGCATCGGCTGCGGCAGATTCATTATCAGCTTCGGGGGCCTTCTGCACCTTTTTGCGAGACCTTGCGTCTGGCACAGTCAACGGAAGAATAAACTTTGCCAGTCCTTCAGAAAAGCCTCCGATACAGGCCAGTGTGAGGCTGTATATGTAGGTTTCTGGAACAGAAGGGGGATCCGTCTTATCAAGCTGGTCGATAACAGGCACTCTCATTGTACTCCATTGAGTACTTATACCAGTAGCAGAATCGTTCGCGCCAGCAGAGCTGCCTATGATACCAGAAACACCGCTTGCTTCCAACATCGCTTGGTCTGATGCCCCGTTCCCTTGATCAGCGGCCGGTACTGTTGATTGAGGACCAAGACCAATCACTGCTGGCTTTTCGCTACTGATCTTCACGAATGCGGCCACGAGGTCTCGAAGTATTGATCTTCTCTCTTCTTGGGCATCATACGCCGCAAACACGCGTCGGATCAGAGCAGCTTCGGAAAATATACCCCTGAGTACTTCCATACACAGAGATCGTTTCCACAGTGCCGTGTCTTGATCAAGCATATGTGTGAGCAGCCCGAAAGCCATTTCTCCTTGAGATACAATAATACTAAGATGCCTCTTTAGTAAAATGTACAAGATCCTTGTGATCCTCACAGTAACCGCAAAAGTCAATTTCTCAGATAGTGAACTAATGATAAATGGCATCACTCGCCCTCGAAGAATGCTAGCTTGCTCTGGGTGAGTTAAGAATATCTCGGAATGATTAGTCAAGACAGACTCAATGAGCTCGAGCCCAAATGTTTGAGGCAGTCCAGCTGACCTCAGAAACTGAGGCTTTTGACACTCGGTCAACAAGCATATATCATTAAAAACCTAAGCCTGGTTAGCAGAGATCAGTGAAATTCAAGAAGGTAACACACCTTATAAGCATCACGTGCTGCAGCACGCACTTGAACGCTGCCATCCTCAGTGGGTACCTCTCCCACGGTGGGTATTTCAAGTACAAGTTCTAAGCGCCGTTAGTATGCGATAGGACTCCGGATTGTAGGCACTCACTATCTTCAGCTACTACTTTATCAAACACTGATACGACAAGTTGTTGGAGAGTCGCGGCGGCAGTATTGTTCACTATTGCATTCTTGCTCGATTGGAGCACCATACATATATTCAAGGATGCTGCTAAAAGGTCCCCTCGAATTTCATCTGCATAATTCTGCAAAAGAGATGGTAGGGCTTGGAGAATCTTAAGTTGCACATCTTGGCCTGTAGAAGAAGCTTCACGCAGAGCCTCAAGAACTTCCTTTAATCTCTGTTTTGGAAGAGCTTTCGACACAACCAGTCGTTGAAGGCAAACAACAGCAATCCCAATGAACTTAACATTCTTAGTAGCACAGGCAATGAGGAAAGGAGTGATAAAATTTGGTCGATGTGAGAGATCTAATGAGTTTAGTAAAGTATGGTTATATGTTATATATACCTACCAGAAGTTATTTGAGCCTCAGAAGTTGAGCGTAGTAACTTCAGATCTTCCAGTGACTTTTCTGCGGCCTACTCTGGTCAACAAGGGGCCACGTTTGGGTGCTTGGTCTATATAATCTCACATTTCGCAGTTCTGAATGCTTTCTCTTACTCTCTTGAATTAAATTAGAAAGCTCTGACGACAAAATCTGAGCCGTCATGTTAGCTCTGAGATTCTACCTCTCCATATCTTATAATCCTGATATAGATGTCAATTCTGGGGCTTACGAGTCTCTGAGCGACTGGGGTATGAATATATAGTTTATGCCTAAGGTATCAATAACTTCACCGCTTTCTAGAAACAGCCACAAGCCCCGCGATGCAGCCTGCCATCATTCCGACCTCCCACCATCAGACTGATCCACACGATAAAACCTGACTAAGGCAAAGACTGAGAGCCTCCCAGGTCTTGCAAAATAAACCTCTGTATCTAGAGTCACTGCTTTATTTATTCGCATATCAGCAACACACCCCGAAAACAATATGGGCGCAAAAGTACCCAGAAACTTTAGGCTATTGGAGGAGTTAGAGAAAGGCGAGAAGGGCTTGGGAGCTGGTAAGCATAATTTGCTTCACCATCATCCATCTGGATACTAACAATTTCTTCTGCACAAAGAGGCTTGCTCGTACGGTCTTTCTGATGGAGATGATTTATTGATGTCGAATTGGAACGGCACCATCCTCGGTCCCCCACATGTACGTCCAAGCAACTTATCATGAGTCCATGCCTAATCCATCTTATTCAGAGCGTACACGAGAACCGCATTTATTCGTTGAAAATGCACTGCGGTGACGACTACCCAGATAAGCCACCGACGATCCAATTTATCAGCGAAATCAACCTTCCCTGCGTCAACCCCAGGAACGGCATGGTGAGTTTCACAGAAAATGGCTACAGTTACGATAAGAGAGTTAATGGAATATGTTAGGTCGATCCAGCCAAGCTCCCATGTCTAGCCAACTGGGTTCGTGATAATACTATGGAAACAGTTTTGATTGAGCTGAGAAGGTTATTGCTTGTGTATCCACTCATAACTGCACAAAGCTAACCAAACAAATAGATACATGGCCCATCCCGCACACAAGAAGCTTCCACAACCACCTGAGGGATCAACATATCCACAAATATAGATGCAGTATAAACCTCTCAGAGAATAGTAGACCTTGGATTCAAGTATGATAAGAGCGCCAGCTCTCACAATGCGGCATAGTAGTCGTTCGATCGGGTTTTAAGTCTTTTCCTCCGGCGAGTTGGGATGCATCAGCGCGGCGAAACAGGTTTCTACTGAGGTTCTAATATCTCCCAGTGGTCTCTCGAGAAGTGCCATGAATGAGATGCTCATTACAGGCACGGATTTTGCTCTACCGACGCAACATTTTGTTCAAGTGGCTAATGTCGGGAAATCATGTCCAATAGATATTTTGTGTCCCTCAAGCTTAACATCTTGAACATAGTAACGTAGATATTTTTGCACTAGTTCCCTTTAATCTCATCTTGGCTCCGTCGCTCTAACTTGCGTGCCATATTCCTCATGTTCTTCTCATGCTTCCTTAATGCTCTCTCTTGGTCATATAGCACCTTTTCTTTCTCTGCAATCTCCAGGAACTTACTGGCCATCTCTTTATCCTTTGCCTGCCTAGCATTCATCAGAGTCCAGATTCTATGTCTCGCCTGAGCCAGATCACGCGACCAACCACCACCATCTCCAATTCTCTCGCCCGTCTCCGCTCTAACCATATCCTCCCATATCTCTTCTGCCCTTGCCCATTCAAGATCTTCCTCAATCCGCTGGATAGCATCAGTCCGATTGATCTTCTGCTTCAATTTATCTCTCAATACACGGCTAAGGTATTCACTCTGGGGTTTCTTAAACCGTAAGAAGGCAAACCCAGATGTCGTAGTGGTAAAAATTGCCGGCCTGCGCCTCTCTGGGTCCGCAAACTCCTCTCTTGGGCGGGGTCGAGACTCGAGGATTTTCTTCGCCCCGGGATACGGTGCCGGTAGTGGTGGTCGGGGCTTTGGAGGTGGAGGATTGAGTTTTTGTTGAACTCTCTGCGTCTCAGCTGTGTTATGAATTTGTTGGAGAAGGTTATGAATCTGAGATATAGACTCTGTATTTCCATCACCTGCTGAACGGAGGAGCTTTTCAAACTGAGTAACCGAAGTAGTTTATGTTAGATAACTCATGCCCTTGTAGTACAAGATGAGGAAATTACGAACAGTATACCCCGTTTCTAGGGCGGCGATAACAATTCGGTGACTGGTATCTCCAACATTCCTTTTGAATCCCTTCCTTATAAGGTGCTTGATTGGGTTGCAGCGGAGGTCGCTGTTTTGAAGCTCAGCTGGGAGCGGGATGCGAGGACATTGCCGTAGTAGAGCTCTGTACAGAGCAAAACCTAATGAGGGCCAAACTATAAGCAGCTCTCCTTTATAATTATTGATCAATTGACTTACAAGCAATCCGATGCGGGCCGGAGGCTCTTGGTGGAAGGAACTGAGGAGGCATGCATCGGTTTGTGTTGTCTGACCTAGAGATGTGGTGCGTCTCGGAAAGACTTTTTGGATCAGAGCCGAACATCTCTGTGCGGTAATACAACACGTGCTACGTAAACCTTAACTTCTAGAGGCACAACGCAAGCTATTTAGGAGAAATTTTCTACAGCGGATCTGTTATTCTGAGGCGTATATAGATATGCCTAAATATCTAAAGATAAATGAGAGGATATAGTTTTCATAGGCCTTTAAGCGTTTTGTCCCACCAATTCCGCTTCCGTGCGCCAAAATAGCAAAGTATTTAAACCCTCCATACTTATATGGTAAACACAGGTGAAAGCATCCTATAGGTGCAAGCAAATATATCCCAGTGTTATCCTAAACTTCGAGCCTAGGTTTGTCCTTTAAAACGACGAATTCTGCCGTTGAATCTTACCGGATTCAGTGGGTTCCCCTCGGTATCGAGCGACTGTGATATTGCTCCCGCCATATTACGTCTCGAAGACGGTCGTCTTTCAAGATTGCATGTCGTTAGGAGTGGTATAACGTGGAAGTGGAGCATCACTATTCCTGGAGCAGCATACTGTGGCCCAGAAGCTTGTACCTTTCTTGCATCATCATGAGAATTACGGTATACGTAATCTGCAGCGAAGCGTATATTGGCCGAGAGGTTGAGATATTTGATGACTCATTTGTTGATCTCAAGATAAAGAGACAGTTCCTGATTGTAAGGTGTCGTAGCGGAATCAAAACACATCTTCATAAATAAATTCGAAAATCGTCCGACGAAACAATACATTACTTCAAATAGAAGTAGTTGGTGCTGCATATCTGTGGAGCCAAACCATAGATTATCAAAAGATGAGTTGTTTGGCTGAAATCACCAGTATCCAGCTTTTATAGCTGCCATGATAGCAGAGTAGATGTCGGGAATGCGACAACCCGGTGCGCGGCCCAAACAAACACAACGAAGTAGAAGTTCTACCAACTCAATCAGTCATGTGCCGAAAAGTCATATCAGTCAGCCGTCGAGACAAGAACTTACTTTCTATCAAAGTCTGTATATTAATTGTCACGAGTTTTTTCTCGTTTTCAGGTTTATCTGAATCCGTTGTTGTCACCGGAGGCATAAGGGAAGCAATATCCTTGTCGGAAGTCTTTTCAGGGGGATCGATTTCCCAGTCACCAAAACCCCTTGCTAGAGGGAAAGGTAATAGTGTGGGGGCGCAGTCCGTTGGGTTTTTCTTGTCTCTAGGAGACTTATCATCAAACGTCTTTGACCGCGGGGTGGTTTCCTGATCTATACTTGGGCTTTCATGGCTGGGGAAATTGTTAACTAAAGACTGCATATCTAGCTCGCAGGTGACAAAATCAGCTGCTGGAGGAATATCAATGCCAATAGTGCGAAGAATTCCCTCGATATCGTATGGGTCATAGTAAATACCCTCATAGCCTGGTAAATTGCACCTAGTCTTGTTCATATACATGTCTTCAAAACGGCTGATCGGCGGTAAAAATGGCCCCATCGAGCGTCCATGGTTACCATATTTCAGCGTAGATTCATCGTTGGGTGTTTGTTCGTGCTGTGGATAATGTGTGCCATTCTCACCAACATGGTAGAATGGTGCTCGCCAGTTTTGAAGCGAGTCTTTTCTTGTTCCCCGGATAAGGCCCTTCAAACGTATTGCAATCTCATCGGGAGTCTCATATAATAAACAAAATCCAAATACCTTCTGGATTGTAGCTGGACTGACATTATCGGAAGTGAGAACCAGATATCCTCTCTCAATGGCCGATCGATGCAGTCGCCGAGCGAAAGACTGCTCACTGAATGCCCCACTGGATGGAAGGGGCAGACCGCATGGCAGAAGTGCCTCGTTAATTGGATCCTCAGGAAGCTCAACTCGATATTGCTGCACGTCCATGAAATCAAAGTCAAAGGGGAAGCTAGCATTATCTTCGGTAGGGCGGCTTATAACCTCCAACTGGGGATCGCGGTGCCTAAAGCCAAGTCCAGTATCACTACCAAAGTTAAGTCCACCTTGTTCTGGTTCTTGTTCTCGTTCTTTCTCATTCCTGTGCGAAATAATATACCCGCCCCAAACGTTATCACTAGTAGTTGTTTCAATCGGGTCCAGCTGTCCTACAGACTCCTCTGTGCGCTGTTTCTTGTTTGGCGGTCGCCCTCGCCGCTGACGTGTGGGATCAGCATCCTGATGGCTGTGATTTGATCCCTCGCTGTCTCCATCATTCTTCGAGTCTTGCTTTGCGTTTTCCTCGCTGGTATCCTTGGCCAGAGCGAGAAGTTTTTCTGTGCTAGAGAGCAGTTCTCTTCCAAATTCTGGCTCTCGCTGGAGAACTCCTTTGGAAACCGCGTAGTCATGCAAAGCCACGAAGATTGCATTCATTTCCTCGTTGGCCTTAAGAAGCTTTTCCACTCGACTCTCCAGAGATGTGATAGTGGATTCCTTGCGATGGCGATATGCTCTCTGTGCCATTCTTATTTGAGTCCGTCGTCTCTGCGGAATGTTAGAATTTGTAAAGAAAACATCCATTGTCACTTTGCGCCTTGAGAATCTAAGACCAGCTTCGCAGGCAGTAAAGCTCAAGTGGATTCTACAAGAAGTGCAAACTTACATCGGCTGCAGTCTCATCCCGAGTATCCACTCTGGGTCTCCCTCTAACTTTCTTACTAGCTTCCTGTTCCTCCTCGCCATTGGAATTGTCACGTTTTCCTCTCTTCTGGGAAGCTTTCGCCTTAGGGTCACTCGTAAGGTCGCTAGGACGATCAGAGATACCAAACGGAATAGGGGCGGCTGCATGTTCCCTCACTCTGGTTTCGTGTTGCTCTCTTGCAATGGCCGCCGCCCGCACCGCATCGTAACTCTCCATACTTAGGACTGGCAGGTCATTTGTGTAGCCATTATCCATTGATGCGACCTCATGGTATGCAGCATCCGTGTATGGATGCTGCACATTGGAGGTACTAAAGTTTCGTTCTATGGACCCCATAGCTGTTTCTGGAGTGGTTCCAGAGCCATGATATGAAGAAAATAAGGCATTTGAGACGGCAGGCGCGTGATGGATGTTGGAAGTGTTCTGGGGTTTCTCGTAATTGTTCGGATTAGTGATCAAGTCCGCATACTCCCCGCCAGAAAACATGGCGGCTTGTGTAAGGAGCTCTAAGGCGGTAGAGTGGCGCTGGGGTGTGTGAGGATCGTAATTCTCCTCCATTCTGAAGGGGGATGGTGGATTAGTATATAGAGGAGCCGGAGGCTCTCCAAAATTTACATAAGTACGTGGTCTGCCCAGCAGGTGGGAAGGTGACCGCTGAATTAACTATCACTGCCCGTAACCACTCGGTTCTCCAAGCCAAACTGAGCCCTCATCACCAAACTATGAGCTGGGCCTAGCAAGCAGATACCCATGTTGGTGTAAGCATTAAGCTTCTGGAACTTAAGTAAGCTCTAAGTAACATCAATTATGGGGTTTGTCGGTCAAGGACTAATTTGCGGCCGCCAACGGACGAATCCACTGGAGAACGCTGGAACGGAATTTTTGGGCCGCCGTACGCCGCTGTTCGAACGCTGTGCTGTTTGGGCGGCTTAGTAATTAATGGAGCTAGGAGTTGATCACATAATCATAATTCATCCCGCCGTTATCTGCTTGGCTCTACAAGTGTCCTGCAAAGTCTGGGGTTCAATTAATGATTACAATACTAGTACACTTTGCCATTGATGCTTGACTTGCGTGCTTTCCTCCACAAAAATCATCCTTGGACGTCTAATTTGACCTCGTCTCACCCTCCAAGGGTTCCCATTTGTCGCCCTTATGCTTAAATCCCGCAAATCTTACTAACAGATCTCAGCTTTTAAGTTAGAGCAAATACTATCGCATTTGGCAAACCTGGGTCCAGTCCTTACGGACGTACCGTATGTGCCGCCACCCGTTCCAGAGCCGGGGTAGGGAGCAGCTGTTGAGAATATCCTCGGCATGCTCCGTACCATCGCAATGAATGCACCTATTGATTGATCAGAAGGGCATCAGCTGTGCATGGAACTTGGTCGAGCCAACCGCGTACTCCGAATTAGGTAAGGGTTCCCCTTTCGAGCAAATGCTAAAATCTGTTTAAGCAAGTTAGGCAACTTATCAGACACTTTAATAAGCACCTAATATTAGAGTACGGTACTATTCCGTATCATTGATATGCTCTACATGAATCAGCTTAGTAGCGATCTGATTGCTCAGCAGATCATATTCCATATCGATTAGAGGTTTAGACCTTCTCGTGCTCCTCAGTGCCCTGATGTGGCAGTTTTGCCAGCTGCAATACACAATTGATTGGGCATCAGTTACACAGGATCAATACGTACGTATGCCAGCATACTTGATTAATTATCAAATTACCATCAAATTACTGCCTTGAAGTGAGATACCTAGAGAGAGGGTGCGCCAATATACCACGTATGATACATGCGATTCGAAGAAGCCTTTTCATGGCAAAGACGCATCTAATTCCTAAGACTCCAGTTTTATTATACATTCCTCCCCTGGAGCGCCCGAATTCGATTCCTTTTTCCACCCGAAAATGCAAAACCAGAGCAGAAAAACGCCAGGTAAATGAACGAAGCGAAGGTTGAGAGAGGTCCAGGTGGTAAATCCGCAATCCCAAAGACCACAGCTGCCAGAAGACAAAGAGCCATCTAGTCCATCAATTCTCCCCAAGCCGCCACGTTTGCATACCCAAACACCAAGCCATTCAATCATCAATCCTGTATTTTTCGTAATATATCCCCCAGAATAGGCTACGGCAGGGCTGACCCTCCGGCTTATTCTTGAAACGAAATGGGTATCGTCGTATGTAGATATGCAGGCTAAATGATTAGAATCCGCCTGCTTAGTCACGTCATACTGAGACCTGCAGCGGTCAGGGTCTCGACGCTTTGCTATGATACAGTTGTAGAAGAGAATATCGAACATCTAAAGACCTTGGTGATGGGTACCAGATGATTCGACGACATTATCAGATAGATTAATCAGAAGCTGTGCGAGGCAACGTTTGGTAGCTGCGTCATCACGTAGGACTGAGGAGAAAGTAGCATCACGTAGAGGCTCTGGGAGGCACTGTCGCAACGCCTCTCGTGCACGAGCATTGTCGCTCAAGCTATGAATCTGATTAGCAGCAATTTAAACACCACAGCAGGCTTATCTTACCGAAGAAAGCAACGCACAACATGCTTAAGGAGACGCGCGGTTTGCTGCTCAACAAGTTGAGATACCATGTTACTAAGCACTGTTCCGACAGCATAGAAACGCTCGTATGTAGCACAAATGTAGTTAAGTCCGTGGTCATCAAGCAGGATCTTCTGGACGATGAATATAGCGACAGTTTTGCTCAGCTCTGATCCTGTTTCCATTATTCGAAGACATAGGGGAATGATCTCGGTAGTAAGGAGGAAATTGATAACGTCAGAAGAGTCATTCTTGACAAGAGCTCCGATAACACCGAGAGATGTAAGACGAAGATATTCGAACGGTCTGGACTTCGAGGTCGTATTAAGGAAAGGATAGAGAAAGAGAGGAATATGAGCTATTCGGGCTATCAGCATGAGTTCATTAGTATCGATGGATTATCATTTCCTCACCATTCAGAAACAACGCACGCGTCTCATTGTGAGATGCAACGCACTGTAAGAGTGCCAAAGCATTGCAGACTCTATTAGATGCAGCAGCAGTGAGCTGAGATGGGTTGAGCAGCGTGTAGACAGAAATGATTTCCTGAAGCAGAGAAGTCATTACACCTGATCACGAAACCATTGTTAGTCAACTCTCAAGATTACTGGCTGTCCTAATACATACCAAACGAATGCCACAAGATAAGTGCGAGCTCGGGGACCTGCTCTCGTTTCTTGCTGAGTTCAAGCAAGGCGGCTTCCCGGGTTTCCTCATTCAGCAGGTCTGCGATAAATGCCAATGTCCTCCTATTCTCTTCCGTGACATTATCCATCATCGCGGATTCTTGTACATGAGAGGAAGCAAGTGATGGAGCGGAAGAATTATGGGGGGCGGCTATTCTATTGTTATAGTGCTGGTGTTGCGCTACGGATGCTGCTGCGGCTGCGGCTTGCTGAGCGTGTTGGTGGTGGCCCTGATGATGCATCCATGATGATTCGCCAGGAGGATTGTATTGATGCTGGTGTGAATAAACGTGCGCCCCTTGGAGCATCGTGGAAGAGGGACGTTTGTTGTCCAAGGAAAAGACTCGGAAGCTTATAGATACAGTGTTCTTAGCTCTTTGTCGGCTAGCGGCTCCGGAGAGGATGGGATCAAACGTATGTCGCGCTGTCTACAAACAGAACCCTTGTCTTCGATATGTCCCGTCCTGTCGTTGGCGGAAAAGCTTGAGTTGATGCGGAGACGGTTTGCTTGATGTTCGCTGTCGACACTACTACAGCATTATTAGTGTCGGTGAAGTTGGCACCCCGCCTAGCTAATCATTTATTAGACCTGCCTTGTACGGTAGGCGCTTCCCGCCACATCCGAAGTTTGAGAGGGTACTTTGATACCCAACATCAATTTGGGCATATTTACGCCTCTATTCCATTCTGGGAACTCTCCGGACTAATCAATTGAAAATAAAAGTCTTCCACAATATTAATGCGCTAGATACAAAGTCAATAAACAATAGTTCTCAAATACATTAGAACTACCAAGGTTGATTGAGTAGTAATCCCCCACATCACAAAGCTTTAATCCGATAGGCTATCCCAACATTCTAGATTTCGATTGAAACGTCTAACAATCAAAACCCTGGATTCTCTGGTTGGATACAGAACGATTTACACCAACTGTCCAAATAATCTCACCTGACTCAATTCACGCTAGGAAGGAGTTGTAGCCATTGACAAATTTTCAAAGACTCTAAAACGATAGCAATTGCCTCAAAATACTGGAATTATAACCTTTTCTCATATGCCTTCCGTGTTAGACCGATCCCGTTGCAAATATGAATTAAAAAGAGTTTATCGGTTGCTAGAAAAACAACAAAGCAAAAGCAGGAGACAAGTAGAGCCTTATTTTCCATCCAAGGTTCCTCCTACCTTGGCTTCAATATGTTCGCTATCTTGCCATCAAGAAAATAAAACAAATTATCAAAACAAGCGTCGTAATAATGCCATGATAACCGATGAAGACAAAGGAGATTCGTCCCGCACGATTTAAATCCTTTTACTTCTCGCCATATTATGCCTCTTATCTGCCCGCCCAAGTTCTCTTTATTACCAAGACTAGATTCGCTAGTGATTTCTGAAAGTTCTTCATAGCCTTAACTCGCGCAGTATCTGATCTGCCATGTTCTTATATTGCCAGGTTCCCCCAGCTAATCTCTTGAACTGAATACCATGAAGAGATAGGAGTGGCACCTTGACGATGAAGATTTCAAACTCGAGGACCAAACTACCACCCAATTCGCTCTGTACATGTGTACTAGTCTCACCAACCGCTCGATTTGAAGAGCCATGATGATCTCTACCGTCGCTTTCATCCGACACATCAGAATCAGTATAGCTGGCATCACCACCAGTCCTTCTTGGCGTCCTAGGCATGCGTGGAGATCTCTCCGATTCTCTAAAGTCATCCCTGTCTCTATCCGTGTTACCTCCCATAAATCCACCGAAGCTGATTCTGCGTTTATGATTTGGAGTTTGGTTATTGTGCACTCCTGAGGGGGGCAGGTCAACCACCTTCTTGAGATCAATGCTTGGGCTATGACGACAGCTGAAGCCGCCTCGAATCTCAGTGTATTCTACACCGAGTTGCTTCAAGACCCGCACGATATCCTGTCGGATAGTCTGGACAGGCTTAGTAGAAGTTGTCGAAACACTGAATAGACCTTTCAGATACACGGGTTTTGCAATATCAGTCGTGTCAACACGGTCGGTGGATATACCGCTTGCCTCAGCTTGCTCTAGGTCAGCCTCTTCAGGAACATCGGCTTCTCTTGCTTCATCTCTCCTTGCACGGCGTGCTTGGATACTCTCTCTTCGGGCATGGCCAAGGGATTTCGCTCTAGTGCTCGTGCTTCTTGAACTATGATGGCCTCTGCGATCATTTTCGATGATCACCCTATCGTTTGTTGCCGAATGGTCAGAACCGCTGGTAGGGGGAGGATCTTTGTAGGTTATACGGGGAGTAGCATCCGAATTTCCTCTCCGATCTGACCTCCTACGGAACTCTGCCGAGTTAACACTTGTCGATCGGCCCAACCCCTTTGAGCCACGAGAAGCATCAGCAGTTCGCGGAGGCGATAAAAGATCGCTTTGTTGAGGTTGACTACTTCCTGATCGGACGTGTGAAGGAGAACGCGCAGGTTCGCGCTCTCGAGAGCGGCGAATACTAAAGCTCTTCCTCAGACTGGATTGTTGCTCATTAGAGGACTGCTGAACTGCAAGTAGAGGTGGCGGTGGTGGTGGTTGGCTTTTCTCAGGCTTGCGTCTTGTGCTGAATCTACGTAAGAGGCCAGCAGCAGTGCTCTCCTTGCGCGGTGGTTCATGGTGGGGTTCGACTATAGCTGGGGACGTCGGACCACTTGCTGTACCGAGCTTCATATGTTTCATATTATCCGTGATCTCATCTTCGCCATGGGTGCGTGCGCGGGGCCGGGACCTTCCACCAGTTGCATTCTCTCCAGGCATCTCGTACGCTCCGGTATTTGTATATGCGGCTTTTGGTGCATTAATCTCAGGCAATTGAAGAGGGGCTTCATTCGGGCTCCGAGGCATGCTGGTAGCTCCTGGATTAGCTGAGAGTCTGTCTCGCTCCTGCTTCTCTCTGACTAAGAAATAAACAGATATAAGAGGGTGGTAGGCATTGATCGGGTCGTTTCCCAATTGCAAGCCCTCCGTACTCGGCGTAGTCAGCGTATCTCTGCTGCTGATGGAGTTCCGTCTCTTATAGAAATCAAAACCAAAACTTCTCTTTTTCTCTGGATCTTTAGGGGCTTGTGCCTCGCGTTCACGCTCGTGCATTGCAAACCGTACAGCTCGCTGGTATTGTTCCGATTCCAAAACCTCGGTCAACTGAGCGTGAATTACTTCTGGCGGACCGAAATCAAAACCCGTCATCGCCTGTACGACAGCTGGATCTAATGGTAACTGAAGTGGTTCCCTCGCTGGAAGATAATTTTCAGGTGGAGAGCCGAATCCCTTGGTCATCCATGGATGACACATAACTTCTTGCATACTTGCTCGTTGTTTCGGATCCGTCACTAGCATGCGCGAAATAAGATTTTTACATTCTATGGTTGTTAGCACTGCTATGATGCAACGAGGTGTCAAAATACATACCAGGCGACAACCAATTGGGATAATCAACGATGCCCTTCTTTATTTTCGCATGTAGCGCTGGCATGCTTTGGTCGTCGAATGGAACTTTCCCACAAACTAGGACGTATAGAACAATACCAAAACTCCACACATCCACTTCTGGTCCAGTATATGCCCTTGCTTGAAGCAGTTCAGGAGCTGCAAAATATAAACTGCCGCAAAATGTCTTGAGATGGTTACGCGGAGAGAAGAGATTGCTCAACCCGAAATCGATAATCTTGATATCTCCGGTTTTGCTAATCAGAATGTTCTCAATCTTCAAATCTCGATGCACGATACTATTCCGATGACAATAGTCTAGTGCACTTGCGATCTGTCTACTGAACTTTCGTGCTTGTTTCTCCTTTAGCCTACCATGTGAAATAATATAATCTAGCATCTGCCCGCCGTTCACGAACTCGAAGAGCATATACCAATGGTATGTTGTGCGCACAACATCCCGCATACCACATATATATGGATGATCAAGAAGCGTCACTATAGCTGCCTCTCGAGCCGTGCGTACCTCTTTTGAGTGATCTGCTCTTTCTTTATCTGCTCGGCTCTGATGGGTCCCATCGTCCGAAGATCCCCGGGGGACGATTTTCACAGCCACCTATTTGTTATGTTAATACTGCACAAATTTATATGCATCTCCCATGAAGACATACCTGCTCCCCTCCCTCTACTCTTCTTGCTAACTTCACTTTGCCCATGCTTCCTGCACCTATGGTCTTGCCAAGAACCCAGTTACCTGACTGAGCAGGTATTGTTGTTCTGGACTTCCCCGACCTCCCATTTGCATTTCTTGTCTCCATTGGTACCACCACTGGGGCCGGACCCCCTCCATTTACTGTTGTCGACATATCTGACGAGTAGCGACTATGACTATGTCTGTGATGGGCAGAAGTGCTGCGTGTAGATTCCGTACGCGATGGCTGTCCGTTCTCTCTGCTGGTGCTTCTTCTTCTTGATGTTTGAGCTACGTTCGTCGTCTCATAGTTGGCCTGTGGCAACACCCCCTCGACTTCTCTTTGCCGCGACGAAGTCCGGTGATGACGAGTCGAGGTGGAACGCTGAGGACTAGTTGGCACGGCAGTGGTTCTGGTTCTTGTCGACTGCGATCTTGTCACAGTTGACTGCGATTGACCGCGTCTGGAACCACTCCGTTCCACGGCAGCGGCTGGAGACACTGAAGTGGTCGTCGCCATGAAAGCGTCGTCCGGACGAGGTAGCAATCAGCCGAAGAACAGGGTGCGACCTGCTACGGCGCCCAAGCCCGCTACCCCTGAAGCAACCCAAGCGACGTCACCTCTGAAACCGAATAAATATGGAGAATCGCGATAAGTGTCAAATCGCACCAGTAGCGGCTGTTTGGGAGCAGCAAAGTAGATGGGAGTGATGATGTTGGGTTGAATTGGATTGAAGGAGGCTTGTGGCCTGCGGTGGATCGGATAGTCGATATGGCTGCCAAGCAGGGCGGATGGCGGTTTGCGCCTAATAATAACAACTATATACGTAGTGGTTACAAAACAACAATGTCGTCTCAGTGGACGATAATAACGACCTCTCGAAACCAACCAATTAGGAGCTGCACAGAAAGGCGAACACACAGCAGTAAAAGTATCTGAAAGATTCTTCCGTACCAAAGCGATACTGTATTGTTAAGCCAGAGGGATTTATGAGAGCTGAGGCTGATGATTTCTTACCTAATCCGGACAAATTGCTTGTTTATTTCTAGCTGCACTGTGCCGGGTCCCGCCAAACACCTCTCCAGGGCGGTAGGGTCATCACAGCGTTTCAAAAAGAGAACAAAGAACTCTACTTTTCCTCCTTTCTCTTTGTCTTGGATGTCGAGGCTATCTTTTTGGTAAGAAGCGCAATCTAGCCCTTAGATAATTGTGGTGAGTTCTTAAACAATTTTGTAGCTAGGATTAATAAACACTCTACAAATAATACCGAAGTTCCGCTGGAGGGGTAGTTCCGTATAGCCTAGAAATGCTGGTACCCATCCCTTGCCGTTAATCGTAGCCCACATAGCGAAAAGACTTACAACAATAAATAGGAATCCTGCATATAGCGGTAGGAAAGTGACACAATTTAATTCCTCATTTAAAGGCAATGTAAACTTCCATTGCGCTTATCTACGTAGCCATTCAAATCGCGGTGCTACCGCGTCATGGAAGGCTAGCAAACATTTTCAACCAAAGCCAAACTTCCCATAGTTCACTATTAACTACTATAAACCAATATCATTGATTCCGAGAGTCTCCTATTCAAGATAAGTAATTAATTGAACATCACGCAGGGCATTTACCAAGCAGGCAGATCCTAAATTAGCCGCGCGCTTATCAGCCAGTAAAATGCTAAGCTTTCGAATCCACAAAACCTCGTACAGTTTCCGTTCGCAAGGCTGATAACGTCACAGCCTTCTTACTGCTTGTTTTTTTACTTTATATGGTTCTGCCTTTGTGTGCTAGGCCATTGCCCTACGGTTCTATGACTCTAGCATGTCAACCAAACGATCCCGTGCTACTTATGAGGCAGACCTTCAAGCTAAGCAATCGCCATATGCGGTATACGGGACGCCTCTCCCACCCAGAGACTCGGAGGTTAGAGACGATGGGTCTTATGTTCCAATTTGGAAGCAGGAGGTCCGGGATGAGAGGGGTTTGAAGCGATTACATGGAGCCTTCACTGGTGGCTTTAGTGCAGGGTACGTCTTCCATGTCTCAAACACCGAATGCTGTGTGAAGTCAACGTTAACGCGGCCTCGCTCAGATACTTCAATACTGTTGGATCAAAGGAAGGATGGACTCCAGCAACTTTTGTATCGTCTCGGACCAATCGAAGGAAGGATGGCCCAAAACAAGCTCAACAACGCCCCGAGGATTTTATGGACGAAGAAGATCTTGCGGACGCTGCCGAGGCTCAGAGAGTACAAACATCCGACAATTTTTCTGGGCTCGGCTCTATAGATGGACCTCTACAAGGAAATGCATTTCTGGATATATTCAAAACTCATGGGGAAACCATGGGCGTTAAGCTGCTAAAACGGATGGGCTGGAAGGAAGGTCAAGGGGTTGGGCCAAAAGTGCGTCGTAGGGCGCGTCTAGATGGGGCTGAGATAGCTCATAATGAAGAAGCTCCGACCCATTTATTTGCTCCAGAGAATACTCGGATGATTAGTTTCATAAAAAAGAATGACCACAAGGGTCTAGGATTTGAAGGAGAAACAAGGTTGTCGCTTAACGATGGATCACAACACGAAAAACAGGAGAAATCAGAGAACGACGAGGAGTTTCAATTCGGAACTGCAGCCACCAAGGTTCCAAAGAAGAAGAAGTCTGTCCGGGGCGGAATTGGGATTGGAATACTGAACGATACCGGTTCGGATGACGAGGACCCATATGAAATTGGTCCACGGATATCCTATAACAGAATAATTGGAGGTGAAAAGAAAAAGAAAAAGGTTACTGTTGGCTCTACGAACCCGTCATTGACAGCCAAACCGGTCTTCATTTCTAAGAAAGCTGCTCTAGCAAAAGCCACGAATTTACGAAAATGCCACGATGGTCGGCTACCTCTTGACGGGTTTATCCTAAGTACTTCCGACGGTTCTTTAACAGTTATAGAAATTCCAAAAGCATATCTCCCACCGGAGGTCCCAAAAAATTGGAAGTCTTCCAGACAACCTAAAGACAGCTCCGCTATCCCAGCGTATCTTTCAACAGCCGAAGCAGCCAAGCTTTCAAAGCTCGATCCAAAATCTCGAGCCGCCATTCTAGGTGAAGCAGTTTTACCTGGAAAGTCAGTATTTGACTTCCTATCTCCATCTGCCAGGGATAGAATTGTCTCAGCGACTGGAAAAGCAGACTTACCGCAAGGTCTCGGAGAAATACCCGAAGGCTATGCGATGACGGCAGAGGAACGTCAAAGGGAATTGACTTCTCAGATCCCTAAAGTCGAAAAATATATAGCAGTTGCAGCCTTGAATAGGGGCGCCAGTGGGTTCATGCCTTATGGTGAAGATGAGGCGAAAAGAAATCGCTATCGCAGCTTTCTAGAATACCAGGCGGATATTACCAAAGAGATTCCTCCAAGAGGAAATAATATGTCGAAAGATGAGTGGCTACAAGAGCTTAGAGAGTTTGCAAACTGTGCACAGATATTCAAGCCTATGAGCGGTATGATGGCTACGAGATTTACATCTTCAACTAAGCCAGGTATTGAGTCAAAGGAATCCGGGTCATCGGTAGAGAACTCGTTACTCAGTAAACCCGCTCCAAAACCCGAAGATCCTGCTGAAGCTGCGGCCAAAATTGGGATGTATGGACCTTTGACGCGATCGTCACAGGACTGGTATCCAACAAGACTGCTATGCAAGCGATTCAATGTTCAGCCGCCAGCTCATGTACGAGTAGGAGGCGATGAAGATACAGCGGAGGATGCCAGGAAGGGTGCAAAGGATCTTGATTTGGTTTCTCAAAGCGCTATTAATGAAATGCTGGGAGAGTCCGGAAGCTCTGCCAAGATATTATATGAGGATCAGTTGGAGAAAACGCCCGCGCCACCCGTTCAAAGGAGAGAGATAGTAATTGATGCCGAGAAGAACGAGGCTTTAGAAGGGCAGAAAGCGGGAGAGGCTGTTTTTAAAGCTATATTTGGAGATGATAGCGACGAAGATGAATAGTTTATACCCATATTGTTAGACAACCTCATACGGTTCGCAAATAATGTAAAACCCCAATCACGTTCTTCACGCTCCAACATTTTTAAGTCACGTTAACTAGTAGCTATCACCTGTTGATCTTACCATATTCTAGCGTGGCCATTCAATGCGCTCACAATAACACATTCACAATTCATTAAGCTTGCAAGATAAAGGAAGAGGTTCAGCACTTTATAAACGCGCGATTGGCGAATGGAGGTCCACAAAAGGGGGTCGCTGTAGTAAGAGCGCTTAATCTCTGATATGATTGGCCTAGGCGTTGAGGCGGGCCTGTGACGACCCTTGAACATCATCAATAATACTTAGAGCAATACGAATGACTTCGAGCAATTGAACTCAGGGAACCGCTACCGACGAACTCGAATCCCATTAGCAAAGCATCGCTAATTAGCAACCACGTTGTCAGACACGCAAGAAGCCAACGACGGTCCGGCCGTCGGGCTAGAGCAACAGCTTGATATCAACGGAGAGCATCGATCGAAGCTCGAGGAAGAAGACGTCCGCGCGCGATCTCCACCACCAGGATACCCAGTATCAGAAGCATCAGGATCAGCTCCTCCATCGCCTCGACCACCTCCCTTCTCCTCACTCTACACTAGCACTGCCGAAGCCGTCGCGGCGTACAAGGTCGCCGTAACTGAAGTAGGCCCTTCGGGATCCGTACCTGCGTATGCACCTGTCGCACCCGACTTTCACTCCCCGGCCGATACTAGTACTGCTACATCTTCACGGGAGGTAGCTGCTGAGGACGAGACCAAGGCTGCACTTCCGCAGGATACAAAGGGGGAGTCGAGTTCTAAGGAGGAAGATAGCGAGCCTCCGCCTGCTTATTCATTAGGGACCAGTCCGCTCGAATCGTTCACATACGTGATGGCGGCTGCTGGAGGTGCTGCGAGTATTATTACTCAAGTGCAGCAGGGTGGTGCTCCACCCATCAATACGTTGGGAGATGTAGGCCCTGATGAAAATATAACGATGGACCTGAGGTACGTTACGTCACGGAGGACCCACCCCTATAGATGCGAATATAGGGATTTTAACAAGTAAACAGAGGTACCAAATTCACTTTGTCGAGAGACGAGCTCCTTACGCTTCCCGAGTTTGTGCTGCTATCACTATTTCCCAATGGATTGTTACCGGATGGGCATTTGAACGCATACCATGATAGCGATGCTTTCCAAGTTGACGTGAGTTTCGATCTCTAATTTTTCTCACAGAAAAGTCACAAGCTAACGTCTTTGTTATAGTATGATCCAGCCTCTCTACAATACATGCTCGATTTCTTCCGCAATGTAGCGAATACCATCCCCGACGGCTCGACGTCACCTTCTACAGATGGGGATCCCATGGCTATGGAATCTATGGGCGGTTCAACCCGAGAAATGTTGCAAGATCGAGCAGGGATTATTGTACTACGCGAAGATCTTGATTTCTATGCCATCCCCCCGCGACCGGATATCGAACAACCGGAGATGATTGAGGTAAAACGAGCGGCGGGAAGAGCGTTATTGAAACAAGATGGGATCTTCTCAGGGCTGAGAAAAAGCGACGAAGCAGGAAGTACAGAACAGCATCTGATTGAGATGTTAACTGCTGGGTACGCTTACAGATTTTGATCTCCCCCTTTAAGTAGTAGGCTAATTCATTACAGCGGCTTCAACCACGATGACTGCTGGGGACACCGAGCAGGAGAACCAAACAAGGCTGTTATCTGCAGTCTCGCGCTAGCACGGCTACGAACCGACATCCGGGCCACCGAAATGGGCGGCAACGCAGTGGGCATGGCACAAAAGCTCCTTCTCTTTTGGAGGAAACCGGCACGAAGATGCTGGTGGGAGGGAGTGGAGCTAGAAGACGTGGAGGGGGTGGAAGGCAAGCTGAAAGTGTGGATTCGAAGAGTGTGGACGCTTGAGATGAGTGTCATTGGGCTACGCTGATATTTTATGTCTATCGGTGCAGAACTATGACATGACGACCTTTTGCAACCACACACAAGTTTCTTCTGATTATAATTGCGGGCATTAAAACCTTGTTTTGTCTGGTGTTTTTGCTGTTTCAATGCTTCGCCCCCTGCACTTTTTTTTCTTGATGTCCTTTCTAAGGGAGAAAATCCTCTCCATTCCTCCTTTTTATACTTATTGCTCACGTTGAGTTTCATTTCCTTAAACCTTATATCATGCTCGCTTTTCTCCCCCTTTAAACATCTTAAAGATTATTCCCCCAGCAAGCACAGATTCCAGCGCGTCACGTCGAATTGTTTCTTAGGTTTTGTTTCTTCTTTTCTTATTCTTAAAAACTTAGCTCTTCTTCCCAACCACAACCCCTTTTTGTCGTTTAGCATAAGAACAGGTTATAGCAGGAGTCGAGTCAGCTTCTTCTTGTGTTTTCCCCGCCTTTTTGATTTTATTTTATAATGGAAGGGACTATACACCCCACCTCATCAGTGGCACAAGTTCATTTGTTTCATGGGCGTGGAAGAGGATGATCGTGGTGGTAGTTAGTATGGTGTGGAGGCAAATTGAGTGGAGGGATGTGGTGTGGGAGGAGAACAAAGCATGCGTTTTCTTAATTTTTACTGTCACTGATGTTGTTTGAGTGAGGGAGGAAGAGAGGTGTAATGGAGATAGTCGTCCCTCTTGAAGCATGCCTGAGAGGGGCGCGGGGGATGGGAGAGATGAAGATAGAGACAGATCAGTGTCTTGGAACATAGAAACAGGAAAATTAGAAAAGTATGGTTTATAAATCATTCGTGTATCTGTTTTATGTTGCTGTTCACGTAGGTAGATGTGCTCCTGTAACTTTTCTCCTGTCACCATCACTTACCTCAGAGATTATCTATCTATCCATATATATCCAAATAAATGGCGCTTCACATACACTATGGTTGGTACTAAATCCGCAGGAATATATTTAAAGCACTCTCATCCATATGGGCCTGGCCAATTCGGCCCTTCCCAGACCTTCCTCCCTAGTACCACCGTACCACCAACGACACTACTGGATTGTGTTCTAGTACCTGCGTACCTAGACGAGGAGCCCACCCGAGATCCCCTAGACCCGCCTGTAAACTACTTACCCCGGTACCTAATACAGTATAGTACAGTACTGGGCACAGTATGCTAAAGACCAACAGGCTCCCCGGATCCGGCGGTGCTCCGCGGAGGAAGGAAAACTAGTTAATCACAGTATTATATTATTAGTAGCTTTTGAATTTTTATGTCTGGTTCCATTTTGGCAAAAGATACTATATCACATATACGGAGTACGAGGAAGAGTTTTTAGAAGGCTAGAGAGAGTTGAGTGTCTTCTTTAGGACGAAAGTGTCTTCTTTTCCCTCTCTGCTTTAGCCGCAAGGCATAACCACGGCACAAGATCTATATCATGCACTTCAATCTACTTTTGTTCTGAGGCTGTAGGCCGTGGCAGTGGTTCATGCTGTGGACCGGGTACACGACAGCAAAGCATCCACGTGTGACAAAAGAAAAAGATGATACTGTGTACTCTACTATATCAACCAGATGGGATGCTGCGATGTGAAAGTGGTGGTTGATTGGAGTTTCATGTGGTGGCCTTGGACGAATCACGATGGGGAGGAGAGCAGTTGAGGCGGACATTGGTGGGCCAATCAAACGGGAGGAATCAGATCTGAGTGCGTTGATGCGCTGTGCTGCACTGGGCTGCACTTTGCACTGCCTCTTGCTGCTGGACTAGACCGTACGTTGCTGCTGCTGCTGCTGCGCTGTACGTGCGATGGGTTGCTGTGCTGCAACTACTGCAACTGCATCTGTGTTGTGCTGCTTGCAGCCCGAGGGCCGCTTTCGGTTTTTATGCACCAGGAAGTTTTTTTAAGCTCACGAGCAGCGCGGGGGTGTTGGCAGAGGAGTGATTGAGAGAGTAGAGCAAGCATCAGTCAATTCTCTTGGTGAGTTCTCCGCGGGGAATAATGTGCGCACCGGGAAACTTCCCCTTTTCCCACAATCATGAATTCTTCTCTCCCTTTTCCCGCCCTGGATAAATTATTTTCTTGTTGTACTGGATCGAATCTCCAGCAGCGAGGGCTTGCATGCATCCCTGAGGTGAGTCACTTGGCTTTTTTTTGGCCGTGGGATTCTGCTGCAGGCCTCGGCTGGCGGAGGTTAGAAGAGGCCAAGATATCGCAGATCTGGGCCTTTCTTTCTCCGTGCATGTATGTCCTTGCGGCTGTTTTACCACCGCCCGCAATAATAATACTGGACCTGTGTTGTCTTCGATCCAACGTGGTATTCTCATTCTTGCCGTGCTATCAATTTCCCAATAACGTGCATCCAAACACTGAAGAGAGATCTAGACACTCTGGCAGATGAGCTGAGAAAGCTGCTTGTCTGCCTGGCAGGCTGCCTTGGGTTTGCGTGTTTTGCCTTTGCTATCCGCTTGCTGTGCTGCCCTAGGTCCAGCGCAGAACAACGCAGCATCCGCAGTCTGCATCAGCAATCATCATCAGCATCAGCACCAGTATTCAGCATCGTCACTGTGTGGTGGACGAAGAACAGACGGGATGGCGGTGGTCAACGTGACTTGGATTAATAATGGAGCCTGACCAAGGAATCTTCCCCAGATGCAACTTGCAAGCCGCAGGACAGGCATTTGCAGGAAGGATTCGGGGAGCAGTCCAAAGGATCCAGCAATTCCATTGACGCTCTGCCCTCATCTGATGTATGATGTGCGCTGTGCGATGAGCGATGAGCGAGGTTGCGATGTGCGCCCTTGTTCCCGAATCATGTTCATCTGCGCCTTTTTGCGCCCTTGCACTTTACTGACATGGACACTGACATGCGCTATTATGTCCCACGCCCTTTTTCCACGGTAAATTTTCTTACCATCCACAGGCGTATCTCTTCCAAACGAAGAAACGAAGACGAAAACGAGAACCGCAACCGGGACCTGATGCAAAGCCGGGCGCGACGAGAATAGAATTCCTGGACGCCAGTCTCACCAGAAAGTAACGTAGACCACGCTATGCCCAGAAGTACTGGCCGAGCTGGCCGAACTGGCTGAATTGCACTGGCACTCTCCGTCCACCGCGGCCATTTCAGGCACACCGAAAAGCTGGATCCAGAGACGAGACCAGACCAGACAAAGACCAGCGCCAGGAAAGAACGGCACAGCAGCTGCTCATCCTGACGTTCTGGGAGATGGTCCTTTTGCTAGATCCAGCGGCCGCACTCATTACTCCGTAAACCAGCCCGAGATCTAAATTGTTCCACCAGGAAGTACATACGAGGTGCCACGCGTGCAGTAGCGGAATTCGTACGGAGTCGTTGAGGACGGCAGAGTAGTGCAGCAGTGGTTGAATGCCGGTCTTGGATACAGTGCAGAGGCCCTTCAGAGGCGTGAGAGGCCCCCCAGAGCAGGAATCCAGTAGGGAAAGTTATTGGAAGTTATTGGCCGGTGGTTGCTGCTCTTCTGCTCTTCTTGCCCTGGGCCCCTTGCCCTCTGGTGTCTCTCGCACGTACTACTCTCCACACAACCAGCAACGCACATCGCCCTCTGAATTCACTTCCCCAATCCCAATGCGCCCGATCCTTACTCGTAATGCTCGCACGCGCAGTCGCAGCACAGTACAGTACAGTAGTTAGAGCCCAATTGCCAAATTGCGTGGACGCACCAGTCCTGTGCAATAGGGCTGTTGCTGATGCTGCTGCGCCCAAAGCAATCTGCACAGCGCACTCATGTGGAAATAAAATCAACCTGCCAAAATTCCCTGAAACCTTCCCCCGCCAAGCACGCACACTGGCCGAGTACAATAAAATAAAACCCACAATAATTCTTGTCCCTCGCTCGCCTCACTCAGCCCGCCGGCCACATCTCTTAAAAGCAGCACCTCCCCCGCTAACCCAATCCGCTTAATTCCATCCCAAGGCAGCTGCCACCACTGACCCTAGATCTGCCCGCTGATTGGCTCGCGCGTCTCCAAGCCTCCCTTAGGGCCGGTCTCTGGTTGTGACTCATACCTCTCAAGCGAGCGAAATCCGCGAAATCCCTCCGTTGCTGACGCGAAGCCCCAAGAAGCCCCAGGCCGCAATCCGCCAATCCGCCAAAACTCCACCGCAGAGCCCCCCCCAATGCCTGAGGCTTACAAACCGCTGGGCACACTTTCTCGTCTCGCAACCGCGCGCGCCAAAAAAGATTAAATATCTGTTCTTCCCCACCCTAAGGCACCTCTCCTCTCCTCTTTTTTTCTTCTCCTCTTCTTCAACCTCCAACCTTTCCACAAACACATGAGAACACATAGAACATCCATCACCACGCGATCAAGATGTTCTAAATTCACGGCCTTCCCAGCCCCTTCTCGCTGACGTCTCCAACCGTCAAGATTCCTTCTCACAACATCCCCAACTCTTCTCTCTCCCCTCTTTCCAGCACAATTTTTCCCTCACCGGAAGAATTGCACTCGTACTCTGTAGCTTCGTGCTCCAGCAACCAGCGCTTTCCCACCGCCACAATTTCGTCGCAAGGGTTTCCCTTCGTCACCACGGATTCTCCATCATCATGGCTTCCCTCCAGTTCCCCGAGCCTGCCGGCACAACCACCGCACCCGCCGCACCACAACCCGCCTCCCGATCTCCCGCAAGCCTCCCACCAGGACTTCGTTCTGTACGAGAGATCTCACAGCGCTCGCGCTCCCCCTAGATTGCCCCAGACTCCTGGCCTAACCGCCACCCCGCGTCGTCACTCGTCTCACTACGGTTCCGCAGCCGCCCTGCAGAATCAGAGAGTAGCTGCGATCATTCAAGCAACTGGGCATCCCATCTCTACTTCGGCTTTCACAAATCGGTTTCATTCTTCTCCTGCGCAGAATCAACACCAGCAGCATCGTTTCTACGCTTCCTCTGCGCCTTCGTCTTCCGCGGCTCTGAACCAGCAGCGTCAATTGGCTGCGCACCGTCCGCAAGTTCCTCTGTTTTCGCAATCTACTGGTAATAATAGCAATCCCATTCCACAGACGCCCAACATGGCTCTACAAGGTAATTTCGTCCCATCCTCATTAGCGAGCGTAGCGCGGTGTTATTCACACAATCCCACAGACATGGATCTCTTCGATGACTTCACTGCTTTCGAGGGTGGCGCCTCGACGCAGAATGCGTTCCACTCGGCTTACTCTTCGCCCGCCGTGCCCACCATCTACGACATTCATCCCATGAACGCTTCTACCACGTCAACCTCGTCCAACACGGGCACTGTCTCACCACAAGATCTCCTCGTCCGCGATCCCTTTGCCTCTGCTCCAAACTCCACGGCTTTGACCAACCTGACTTCACCTTCCACATACAACGAATCGCCTGAGTACCACGACAATTTTGATGTCTCGCCCTTCATCAACAACAGCGACCTCGATAACGCACTCACAGGTAGCGCTGGCGATCCCTGGTATCCTCTCTTCCCACCCGAAGAGCAGATGTCCGCCCCTCCTAAGAAAGACGAGGAATCTCCTCTGCTCCCTGAAGAGGAACTCGTCGTTTCTGAGCAGCTGCGTTCGTCCACCACACGACGCCGCTCAGGAACAGGCGGCTCATCCCCAACATCTGCATCTCACGCTGCTCATGCGGGCGTAAACTCGCGGAGACGTGATAAGCCACTTCCTCCGATCATCGTGGAGGATCCCTCAGATGTTGTAGCGATGAAGCGAGCGCGGAATACCTTGGCCGCTCGCAAGTCTCGTCAGCGTAAAATGGAAAGGTTTGAGGAGTTGGAAGAGAAAATTCAGAAGCTTGAGGCAGAGCGTGATCACTGGAAGAATATTGCCTTACGAAGGGGAGCTCAACCATAGAGAGCGTAAACAAAGATAGAAAAGACCGATTTTTTTCTGACCAGCCCTTTTCCCGGCACTCTCGTATGGACTGGAGGGAAACCCACAGGCTTCGGCTTCGTGTCTATCCCTCGGGAAGTAGATGGTAGCAGCCGTTTTGCATTGGGGCAACGGCAATGACGCTATCTACTGTGGATACTTTTTTCTGAAAAAGAACAAAATCCCAAAAAAATTAGTCTCGTATTGTTGCGTTGACTTTTACTTTCCTTTTTTTTTCCTACTATGCTCTCTCCTCCTTATCAGAGATGAATAGTCAATGAGTGGATTAGAGTAGAGGTTTCTGTTATTACTATTAGCTGGCTGGGTATCGCCTGGTTTTAGCTTTGGACTATTTGACTTGTTATCGATGGTTTATTCCCCTGGTGTCTCCCCTCTTGTGAAGGGATGGTGACCCGGGTCTTGCGTTGATGTTTACTCTGGCTGAATCTGTTTACTATGAATCAATACAAATGTCGATGATTTTGATACTTGACCTCTTGAATGTTGAACTATTTGTGTCGATGTGACTCTCGTAACTGATGATGTATTTCTACAATCCCACGTAATTATTCCAACACGTCCCTCGATCCAGATCTTGCTGTCCCTTCCACTTGCAGCAATACAAACCCATATCACGTAGAAGCCTTGTGATCAACTGTATTCGTCCATTCAGCATTAAACCAAACAAACCAATCAAGAAATCAACCCTACCTCTCTCAAACTTTGGACACAGCATAGAAACAACCAAGCAAAGGATTCACCCCAAAGCATTCGTATACCACTTTATCGTCTTTCTCTTTGAGAGCAAGAGCAAGAGCAAGAGCAAGAGCAAGAGCAAGAGCAGAGTAAAACAGCGTATTAGTACCCATCAAAAAAAATAGCCACTCTACAAACTTCTGTTCTGTACACACGCAGGCATGTATGCGTGTACGTACGTACGTACGCAAGTACTGTATATAGCGTAATGCGTGCAGCTACAGAGCAGTTGACCCGCTTACTCTTTTTCTAACAGGCCCTCTGCGTTTTTCTATGGACAGGAGTTTTGTTGCACGTCTGGGGTCTGCAGAATGGAGCTAAAAGTCTTGGCATTCAGAAGCAGGGCGATGGTCAGAATAGTTGGCAGAGAGGTACATAAATCGCCACAAAAATTTGGTGAGCTCTGGAGTATCACTATGCCAATTAAACCGTCCACTGCGGAGAAGCAGACTTGGTGCATTGGCTGACTGCTGTCTTACAAATCGTGAGGACCGCGACCCATTGTAATATGTAACTTATCTATGAACTCCTACAGGATATTGTGATAATACTTCTTATTTCCAGAATCTTGTGTTGATCTTCTCAATTAATGTTGTTGTTTTAAGTACAAAATCGAAAAAATATTACCCCACAGACCCAAGTATAATAATCAGTAAGACTAACAAATCTTCTCCAAATACTTGAAAATCAGGCAACAAGAGCAAGATCTCAACTCGTCAGAAGATATGAAAATAAAAGAAAGATTTTTAAAAAAGCAAAAATTTCCAGAAAATCAAGCACACACCAGCCTCAGCAACAAGTGGTGATGGAGCATATATCCGGATCAGTAACTATACCTATACTCAACCATTCGACGGGCTAGTTCCAAGATACCAGAAGTACAACTCGTACGGGTGAACCCATAGCTTTTGAGATCCCTGGAATCCATAAGTTCATAGAAAGGATAGTAAATCCATAGAGGGCATACATACAATATTGCTAATCGCCGTGGAAGCGGTTTGCTGGCATCTACCCCTCGCGAAATTCCCTAGAAAAGACGTGAGATAAGTATAAGCTATGCCAAATGTACTATACCAGTGTTGGTACAGGTGCTATCAGAAGAAATTACATCTCATTTTTTAGTGTTTTTAGTACTGTAACGAGAATTGTTAGCCCGCGTGATTGATCTATCTTGATGTAGCTTGAGAAAGGGAATGGGGGTGGGGGGGATACATATACCGATGATATAGAGTGTGGGAGGGTTAAAATCCCTTGATATTATTCTCCGCCCTCCATCAATCTTTTTTTCCCTCTGGATGGAGGGGACCGGGTTAGGAGTGCAATGGTGGTATGCTCACTCTGGATGTAATCGATTCTGTTTTTCTTTTGCATTTTCTTTTGCGGTAGAGATGGGTTACGATGCGAGTAAATTGATAGTATAGTTATCCGGTCAGTGAAATTAGGTTGGTTCTTCTTATACCTCTGGTGACCATTTTGATACATGTTGGTGTTTTTTTGTGGATATACGTCCATGGTTACATGATCAACGATACGAATACACCGCGAGTGGATCCAGATTCCCTCTTAATAGAATATCATGCATCGGTTAGTGGGTTAAGAAAAGGATTTGGCTCTCGGATTGTGTATATTTACTCTGTACATAAGTAGACATAGGTGAGGGCCATGATATTCTTTTGTACAGGCCAGCTCGTTTTCTCACATTCACAAAAGAAACTATTAACAAGTAGTATGCACTTCATAGTATAATGCCATTAATGAATGTCTCTGTTATGCCCATGCATGTCCAAAACCCAAAAATCCATCGAATAGAAGTTGCATACATGTCATCGCCAATAACCCCAAATCTACTCCCAATTTAATTGGAGAAAAACCCTAATCGTGATATCTCAAGAATATGCAATTGTAAATATCAAATCCAATAAGAATAAACCACGCCCATCTTCGTTCAAGCCTCTAGCCCTTCACCACCGGCCTGGATGACCAGTACGCTCGCCTGAGCGCTGGAATTTAATATGCCTTCAGCTACAGCACCCAACGTCTTCCTAATCTCAGATCCCCCAATCTCACGAGTGCCACCAACGAACCCAATAATGTCCGCAGTGTTCACGTGAGAAAGAAGAGAGTGGAGATAGTCGCTATGTCCTCGTCCCAGTATTATCAAATCGCCTGCATTTCGGGGTGATTGTCCTGTCTCTTTGGCTGCGTGGGTGATGGCGTCTGCGAGTGGTTCGCTGGTGTTGACCTCGGTAAATACAACACGGTTGGAGAGATCAGATGCGAGCGAGTCTCGCAGAGTATGGAGGAGAGCAGCATCTCTGGCGGCTTCCGTGACTGAGGTTCCGCCGGACGTAGCGCCATCGTGCTTGACATCCTCTATAACGGTTGACGGCAGAGGGGAGACAAAGTGCACAATTGTGGCCGTAACATTGCTATTCTGTGCTAGTTGCAAGACAAACCTGAGTGCCACGCGGTCGTCAACGCCTCCGAAGAAGGGAAAGTAGATGTGATGACTACGATCGAGGATTGGTGCTTCAGCTTCCGGATGACGGCTTCGGGCGCTGATATTGCTGAATGTCCGGGATAACGCGTTTTTATCTTTTTGGATTCGTGGAGCACCGAAACCTCTGTTGATAAAGACTGCGGTGTTGCAAGTTGCTCTGCTGAGCGCCTGCTGAACGAAGTAGGTATATGAAGTGCCGGTGAAACGATCCTGGAGCGTAGCGTAGTCAAGAGTATCACTACCATCGTGCAAGCTGCCAGACTCACTCCAAGGAAGCAGTACGAGATCCGACAAAACATCCGAAGCCTTGCTTGTCAAGGTCTCTCCATATGATGACTCTGGGACAACGGACACGGTGCCACTGGCGGCAACATTATGGAGCTGTGCGAAAGTTCTGAAAGTATTGACAACAGGATCCCGGTATGCATACTCGTCCTCCTCAGCCACTTGCATGACTGAAGATGCACGTTCTGTGAGTTCAAGCATACGAACGCCGTATACCTCGAGTGGCCTCTTTGGTAGAGTTGTCACTTCCGTTTCAGTGGCAGTTGCTAACTCATCCTTTGTCTTGTGGACCTTTTCAGGAGCAGCAGCTTTGTCGCCGCCAAGTAGAGTGATAAAGGTAAAGAGACCAGGCAGGCTGTCAAGGCGAAGATAGACAAGAAGTCTGCGAACTTGGTGGTTTCGAATCTTCTCAGCCTGGATGTCATCTTCGGATTCAGAAAGCCGATTGCCCTCCCAATCAATTTCCCCTCTCTTCCATGCCTCAAGTTTTCTCTGATACCAAGGGGGGTATAACCAGCTAGTCAGCGGCGTAGTTGCAACGGTGGTCACCAGTGCCATGACCACGAACATGGTGAAAGTTCTTTGCGAGAGAATCTTGGCTTGGAAACCGATATTCTACAAGGCTATTAGCGACTTGAAAAGAAGTCAGTATTAGATGTATACTTACCAGGACAATAAGCTCCACAAGACCTTTGCAACTCATCAAGACACCGACAGTCAGACTTTCTCTCCAGACCATGTTGCAATATCTAGCGGCCAGAGTACCACCAATGATTTTGCCAGCGAAAGCAACGGAAATGATTCCGACCACATATGCCCAAGCGATACCATCGTTTAGAAGTCCCAAGTTGGTGCTGAGACCGGAGAGCGCGAAATACAACGGGAGGAAGAAGACGGAGACCAGATCTTCGATCTTCTCTGTCAACTTGATAGCAAATCCTCCATCGTGAGGGCAAATAACACCAACGAGAAATCCTACAATAAACCACTATTAGTTTGTGGGTAACTTGGGAGACCAAGAGGGGAAAATTACCTCCAAAAATAGGATGAATTCCAATAATACCGGTAAACCACGCAGATGTCATAACCATGAGAATGGTAAGAGCAACCATGCTCTGTGTTGGCCCATTCTGCAGACTTCCTGTCCGTCGAAGTAGCCACATGAAAGGTGGCCGGACGATGAAGACCAGGAACAAAAGCCAGCCAGCAGCGCAGAGCAATACCCATAAGGCCGTGATTCCAGATCCATTGTTCACCAGAGCAACACACAAAGCGAGGAGAATCCATCCAGTCACGTCATTTCCAACACCAGCAGCGAGAGTTGTGACACCGACGGGTGTTCCCAGGAGCTTCAACTCGGTGAGAATACGGCATAGCACAGGGAACGCAGTGATACTCAGAGCAGTACCAATGAAAAGCATGTACACCGGGAACTCGATTGGAACGAGTCCTGAATCAGTCCTGAACTGGTGGTAGAGACCCACGGAGATGGCACATCCCAATCCAAATGGAAGGATCATACCAGCAAGGCCGACACTGAGAGCTGCACGCCAGTTGGTGAGGAAGAGACGGATATCAACCTCGAGGGCCACTAAGAAGAGAAAGAGAATCAATCCAATGTTGGCCACAAGGTTGAGGTTCGCATTTGCCGCTGTCGGGAAAATGTTCTCCTGGAAACCGGGAATGCGCATCATCACTGAGGGACCGAGGATGATTCCTCCCAGGACCTCTGCTATGACACGAGGCTGACGGAGCAGAGAGAGAGGATAGTGGAGGAGTCGGCAGAATATGATGATAATACCAGCCTAGGAATTACATTGTCAGACCCGGTACGATAAGAGAAATATGAAGCCATTGAAGCAGTACAACAATTGCATCTAATCATTGTGGTTATGCTGTTGTGCTATTGTGTTGTACAAGTGAATGGAGTTCAAGATAAGAAGAGATAGCTCCATGATAAGGCGAGACATTCTCCAGTCTCTCCACTGACACTCTCTCCATAGACAAACCACAACCGAGGTGCAAAAATAGCTATAACATTTATTATTGAGAATATTCTAAACCCACGCACCTGGATAATGAAGAGGAAAATGGGATTCTTGGGATCATATGCCGCAGGATTGGATCCCTCCAGAATTCCAGCCTGTGGAGTGGCTCTATCGCCAGTCGGCGATGGCGAGGCCGCTGCGGCCGTCGTCGTTGCGACGAGACTCGCAATGGACGTAACAGAACTCATCCTGATTCCTCCTCTTCTATGACTCGGACTCGGATCCAACTCCGTTGAAGAAGGAAAAAAGAAATTCCTCTCTATACTAAAAAAAAAAAGAGGAGGATGAAAGAGACGATCTCTTAAAGGATAAAGTCGCCAATGTCGCCATCAGCATACTGCAACTTGAGGCAGCTGAGGTGAGAGACCGCACGTGCTATTGGCCCGACTCCAGTGCGGTGAGGTGACGCGGCTGTGCTGGTGACGAACCTGAGGGACCTACGTCCGTTTCCAGCCAGATGGTAGCCTTTGTAGCCTTGGTGGCGCCATCTACGATCAGCTGATTGGCTGGCGGGGCTTACGTGCAGCAAGATTCGGGGCCCGAACTTTGACGGGTGTATGATTGCGGTCCAGTATAGGAAGGTTAAGGAGCTACTCGATGAGTTTAAGGGCTTGGGGACGCTGAAAGATAAGGGCGCTTTTCAAATGCCAATCCCCGAGATGTTGAATGAAGTCCCGGTGTCCGGGTTTTGGGTCTCTGATGTTGCATTCTACTGGCAGCTGCAGGTACGCGGCACAGATGGGCACTGCAGTTGACTGGTTTTGGGGTCGCCTGTTGAAATTCTGCTACTGGCCTTGTGATGTGAGGACGAGACAGACACCACACCACACCAACACCAAAATCCAAACCACAACCAAAGTCCTCGAATCTTGGTATCCAAATCACCAGACAACACAAATCCACATGGCAGAAAAAACCCGGCTACCATCGGAACCAACAGCACAGCCTGAAGCTTAATACCCTCCAGCACCAAAATCCAAAACCGAAGCCTCGCATCACTTGAGCGGCTGAGCCCAGCCCTTCTTCACATGGCAAACAAAGCACGTGAAATGCGCCCCCCCTCTCTCTTCTCCCAAGCCATGCGCCAAGCGGGAGCTGAAAAGTAGATGATACTCTCTGTAACTCACCGGTAATAACAACAGCAGCAACAGGAGCAGGTCCTCGGGATAGAACTTTTCAGTGCCATTGCAATGCACCATCGTGGGAATATCTTTTTGCCATTTCAGTTTCGATTTTTTTCATGCCCAATAGCCACAGCACAGTCCAGTACAGAGATGAAGATCAGCACGGATACGGTTATCCAGCGGTCTCGCTAGTGGAGGGGGTGGATCGGGCATCTGGCCCTCTAACCGGCAGAATTAAGGATATTTTTGCGCCTCCATAAATAACAGTACTGTAATAAGTAACACTAGTGAAGTCAATTGCGAAGACACCACCCATCCGATACTCCGCAAGGGATTTACACAAACCCAGGAATCGAGAAGATCTATTCTGGAAGTGAGGGGGAGAGAGTGTCTATGAATAATGAAGAGGGATTGCCTTACAGAGAAGAGATGGTGTGCAACTGTATTCCATTGATTAAAAGCTGTCCGTTCTACTTACCTTTCCTGATAAATTGTGCATGAATAAAATCCTACAGCAACAAGTATATTGTGTGTGCGTGTGTGTGAGTGAGTGAGTGAGGGGAGGTGTAAATTACACCAACGGCCAACAGACCAGCTAATTAATACCCCATCATCTGATCAGAGATGCAACATGGTAGCAGAAACCAGACATCTAGAAGATGTTGGCTGTGTCTAGTAGCAGGTCCTGTGGTGTGGTAGACTGCTGCACCATACAGCACATATAGTACACAGTAGTACAGTAGAGTAAAGTACAGTAGTAGTGTAAGTAACCTGCATGCATGCAGGCGGAATCCAGGGATTTAACTCGCAGGACTACCGTACCATACCACAGTAGACAAGTTCGAAGATAGAAAGGATGGTGATGCACGTTTGATAGGCGTACAGACGCTCTCGAGGCTCTGTTCTCCTCGGAGATGTACCGCGGGCTCTAACCGCTAGGCAAAAAAAGTAAAGTGAACGTTGTCGCCCATGTTCGCGGGGTCTTGGCAGGGTCACAAAAGCATGGGAACGTGCAGTTTGTGTGGGTTGCATCTGAACACTACTGTTGCTGCGCAAACATTTCACACGGGTAACAAAAAGCTAAACGGTTAACGGTCGTACAGATGATGAAACGGTGGAATAGAAAATGAGAGTGTGTGTGAGAGGGGATTGCTAAAAATGATGGCGATAATGGAAACGTAGCATTGGGTTCGTAGTTATCTTTTTCAGCTGTGTGGGCGTTACTTCCACGTGCTTGGTGCTGTACCTGTTCCAAGGTAATGTTGATCTCTGGTTGACACCTTCCTTGCTTGTAAACAATAATTTTACCTACCAATAAATCCAGGCACATATAGAACACCCCGAAATAGAAAGGGAAAATGAGCAGGAAAAGAAAACCGAATTTCCAATAAATTACTGGCATTGTAGATAATTGTAGTCCCTAAGAAAGACAGTCCCCCCCTTGATTGAATAATTGCACCATCATTTCCCGCAGTCTACAAAGGGAGACTCTTGCATACTCTCATCTCTCGATTGCGCAGGCTCTCCTGGATTCTAGATGGGCAGTTAAAATAAGAATGAATGACAAAGCTGATTATCTAAAGACGGGCTGGCCTGGGCGGGAAGTTTTGCCTACTGGAGCACAAGCAAGCAGCTTCAGCTGGTGTCTAGGGGGGGTTTGGCGGTGGAAGGGGGGAGTTTGTATGGTAATACGGCAAATGCAACACGCATCTCAGCGCACTGGGCACTGCGAGAATTGGCACTGAAGGCAGCAGTGTAGCGCTCTTTCTTCTCGCCAACGGTGCCTGGCCTGGCTCGCCCACGACACCTCCCTGTCTCGTTCCCAGGGAGCATGCTATCTTATGGTAACACAGTTAATTAGGTTACACAGGCACCACACCGCGGCACAGCATGCTTGCTGTTGGTGGAAATGGAATGGGAATAAGAAACTGGGATTAATGAGGAGAAAAAAAGACGAAAAAAAGGGGGTGGTGTTCATATCCGCCTGGGCAACTGATGGTCAAATCTCCAGAAACCCAGAACTCGGGCTCCTCCCTGCAGATACGAAGTATACGAAGAACGAGCCCTGCTTGAAGCCGTCCCAACCTGGCGCTCTGCCCCCATCGACGACCCTGCATTGTCACAGCATAATACCACAGTACCACGATCCTCAGAACCAGGAATTCGCCCAAGTCTATTTACCTTTTCTGATGAAGCTGGGTGAGGATATTACCCAGGTGGGAGGTGGGGGATGGTGATCAGACGTGCTGAAGTGCAGGCAAGTTTGTTGGAACGTCCACCAAGCCCACGACGATCTGTTGGTTTTCCCACCCTCATTTCATCTATCTGCTGGACCAGGTCCGCAGCACGTGGAGAAGCGGGCTGGTGGTGCGCCCCGAGGCCCCCAGCCAGCCCAATTTGATGACGGGAGACGGTAGTGGTGCGGTACCTATGGGCTCGTCACAGTAAGCGGAAAATAATAATACGGCAGTAGATGGGAGAACGGTGCTGCTGCGAGAGATATTGTCGCTGCAGCAATGATGCACATGAGAACCAAACAGGCAAGTAATAAACTTCCAACACCTTCATACATGGCTGGAACAAGGAGCTGCAGTTAGCAGTATGTGCGACGGGCAACTGGCAATTGACCTCCAATGCCAGCAAAACGCTGCACCGTCTAGAATGCATGAACAAAGAGAGCGGTGACAATGGTCTTGCCTCTAGACACCAGACACCCAGCAGATTTGCACCTAAGAATTCGCCTCTTCAGGGCATTGAGTTAAACAGTCGAGACGGTTAGCACAGGGCAGCAGTACCCATAGCATTGAAAAATAATGCCCACTGAAAAGTGCTCTTGCGTGACCTATTTGCTGAACCTACAACCGTTTCAGGGAAAGGCGTGAACATCGGATTTGGCATCGAACGCTGATCTGAAGATCTAGAAATCAAAGCGTTCCTGCCGTGGTTCAGTCAGCCAGGGCTTCCAGAAATTCTGGGCGGACATAATGCAATAACAGCAAAGTACCGTATTACTATACAGTAATTACTGTGTTAGAGTAGAGTAGCACTCTGTAGGCGCAACCGTGTTGAGCATGCTCCAGCAAGGATGAGAGAGGGAAGGTGGCAAGGACCAGTGGCCGAGCGAGGCTGGCAGAGAGAGTTGTGAGGCATGTGTGCATGGATGGGAAAATGGGATTATGGGATTATGCAGGGCAAGGATCCTGATGTGCAATGACTGTCTGAGATCTTAGGCCATGCACATCTGCCGTCGCCCGGCGACCGGATCCTCCTCCGGACGTGGAGATGAAACCCAACGGCTGTCGTTAGCCGGCGGAATAATGTGGGCGGACTTGGTGTGCCTCCTCCATTTTGTTCGAGACAACTTGTCTCTAAATCCTGCACACACTCTCTCTTACACTTGCTTGCTCTTGCTGGCACATGTTGCTAATTAGATGTTTTGGCACATTCGGGGTATCCCACTGTCGAGTCTCGACCGGGTTTTGCTGTTCACCTGCCTCTTCCAACGTGCATCAACCCTGCCCTTCTGCTCTCTTTTTCTCTTCCCCATATGCGCTCGTTCGATAGTGTGCTGATGGGGGGCGATCCAATCGAACCGCACATGTTGTACCGTGTACATCCGTTGAGCCTCGAGCATAGGGCGAGACCCGACTAGATCCGCACAAATGCTGAGTTGGTCAAAAAAAAGTGCACACTCTCAACAATTCCTCTCCAGACAGAGGATACACGTATGGTATCTAGTGCTGCAAATTGCTCGGGCTCATGTCCGGTTTCCTTCTAGTACGGCGGCAGTACACGTATGTGTATCTTCACCGCAAATATGTAAACGCTTCGACACTTTTGACACTTCAACAACTTGCTCTCTCCCATGTGGGGCCAAAACTTCGCACGGGACGGACAGGACCACGATTGACAGGACCAGCAAGCAGAGCAGAGACAGGGTTGACATGTGCTGCAGTTGTTGAAGCATTGTAGATTGCACAGGATTCCCAGAGAGGCCCCGAGAGAGAGTTCTGCTGCTCCAGGAAGGGCTTGGATGCCACAACCACACCTTCTTTCGTGGTGCTTTGGCATCGCCATGGACCTGCTTGGGCGCTGATGCATCAGTGGCACAACCAACTGCCCGGAAAAACAGGAGCAAGACAAGACGGCAGGATTAGCAGACGCAAGTTGTATCATTCACGGGCATGATGGTGCGGCGCTGTGGTGTTGTGTCTACGTACAGAGCTGTCCAATTCCCGTTCCAGAGGGAGGAGGCACGGCACGGCTAATACCAGCAACTGCAGTAGCGCCGTTGAGAGATACAGTTCTAACAGGCACGCTGTGCTGCAGCATCTGGTCTAAAATCCGGAACGGACTTTATTCCTGCAGGTTCAGGTTCAGTAGGTTCAGCAGGCCGTCCACACTCGATGTTCTCCTCAGTACACCCTCTGCCCGTCTTTCTCAAGGCGAGCCACACGTTTCAGTGTGGGTGGTAGTGAGGGACCGCCCATTGCCTCCTTTTAGAGCATCCTACCTCAAATTCCTGTTCTCCCTTCGGTGGCTTGGATTGAGCAGCGTGGTCGGCGACCTCGGAGAGGTGGGTGGGATGGTTTAATGTATCTACAGCAGAACATGTACGTATGCTGGAATCTGAATGGGCTCTGAACGAGGCGTGATGCTGCGCAGGTGCTACGCTGTAGATTAATCTAGTACTGTTCTAGGAAGGTAGGCGACGTTGTCTAACGGGGTGTCGCGTTGCAGTCGTGCTCTCCTCGGGCCCTAAAGCTTCCCGCTAGAGGGCATGCAGTCAGATGTGTAAATTGAGGGAAGAATCTTATTTTACGATGGGCTTGGTGCCTGCTCGTACCTCGTACCGTGAGCGTGAGATAGCCTAATCTGCTGTGCCGTTCGGCAGAGCACGAAGCAACATCTCCCCGCGCTCCCTCGTACCGCCACGATGGATTTGGGTACTTGCTTGCGACTCTGTACTGGGCTTCCGTCATCATTATCAATCAGCATCGTTAATTTATCCCCTTTGCAGGAGGCAGGCCAGCGGAATTTCCCCTCCTTGGCGTTGCTGCTGTTGCTGCTGTTGTTATTTGGGATTTTCCCAAGGGCCCTGTCCACAGTTTCGGCCCTGCACGGATGCCGGGTATCGCATATCGCATTCTCGCCCATTCGTAACACCGAGATGCCGCGGCACGGCGAGACTTGAGGGAACAGCGAGGCAAGAGACCAAGCAAGATTGCGTTCACAAAAACAAAACAACGATCAGAGGAATAAGGAAAGGGACCCCACGATGGGCGATCGATTGTAACCACCGAACGATAGGTACGACCGCCACCGCCGTTGCGGGAGGAGGGGGTGCGTGCATCTGCGCATTGGATCAACGCTTCAAATTGGACGCCACCAAAACGCTCCAAGTCTCCTGAAGTTTTGCGTACAGTACAACGAATGATGCATATGCAATTAGTTCCCAAGAGAGGCAATGTTAGTCGGGGTGGTACCCTCGTCTCTTATCTTTGATGGAGAGTCTTGGGAGTCTGAGTGTCTGCGAGTTTCGGTGTCTTGGTTGTCCAGTTGGACGCCGGTGATACGGATCCTTCGAATGAGTAAGGTATGCGGCCAAGCCCAGATGCAAAGATGTCAGTGACTACTACTGTAAGGACTTTACAAAGCTCGCATCCGATCTTCAGCGTTGTAGTGCGAGAACGGACTTGGATGAATTGGATGGGCCTCTTTGACGAGAGCTGCTAACACCTTGCAGCAGAAAGGCATTCTCCAGAGTAGCAGTAGGAAGGACTCCGACTGGTTGTGGGGAAAAGAAACGAGAAGGGCCCCGTCTGTAGGCCAAGAGTTGAATAGACACACGCAGCGTTACGGATTCCACGGTATGACGCAGGCGGAGGGTCTTTGCTTTTTGCATTCCGTTCCCGAAGTATCCGACAGTTCTTTGCGCGGTTTTTTAGATTCTTGGGTAGGCCTATCTAGACCGTTTTATCTACCGGATAGCACTGTAGCATCGTAGGCGGGTAGGTAGCGGCACAGTCTAAACGTAAAACTTGGCTAGAAGTAGGCGTGCCGTTGCAACGTTGGAACAAGTGCGGTCCGCAGCAGCCGAGGAACATGTAACTCGGGGCCACATGAAAGCAATGAGAACGAAGCCCACTGCGATGCTCGCCCACTAGGCAATACACGCTCTCACGACGTGCAACCGCACAGAGCAACTGCACTTTCGCAGCCGAGCTGGCCAGAACACTAACTATCACCTTCCCGGCCCTCGCGGCCGTACCTTTGTCGCCCTGGTGGACCCGGCTCATTTCAGATCTCCATTGTGGCCGATGACAAAGGCGCCCAGATGTTTCTGAGAATCCAAGCTCTAGTTGATGCGGCCCGTAACGCCGATCTGTCGGACCCGGACTTTGGTAGATCGAGATTCAAGAGCGCGACGGGAGTTGCACTGGACAGTGTAGGTGAAAGGTAGGCAGGCGCGTCCACACATGCCGTAGTGGGCTGCCGGTTTGTACATCTGCTCAAGACTGTGATAGAAATAGCAAGAGTAGCGAGGGGAGGGTAGCATCTCAATATTGAGAGCAGCCTTTCGCCTGCAAAGAGCAACTGGGATGAAAGCCAAAAGTTGGGTCATGAGGACCAGAGTGACTCGAGGGAACTTACTCATTCCTGGACGGAGGAGCATATGTCCGCAAGCAGAGATGCGAGTAAAGATGTGTATCTCCGCCCCGTGATGAGAAGCATGGCGATACTGCGCTGCACTGTACAAGTATTGTCCCCATATGGCGATCCTGCAGGGTGCAGCGCCCTTGAGATGAAGGCCGTTGGCATTGCAACGTCGTGAGATGGTGGAACGGCATGCACCCTTAATAATTGTCCCGATTTCAGCCCCTCAGCCCTCTTGCATTATCGTGATCACTCATCACCCCATTGAGTGCGAGTTGTTGGGCACACGAAGGGGGAGCTGAACCTTTCTCCTGTGGACGTCTTTTGTTTGGTGTAATTAAAACTCGTGTGGACGTGGATGGGAAATTTGTAACAGCCTCGCAGCCTCAGGCCAAACGCCAAAAGTACGAGCGTTGCAAGTACCTATCTTAAGATGCTGAGGTGGTTGCAGGGAGTTAGCTAACTGCCTAACAGGGAAAGGTGCTGGAGCATGGAGCCTAGACGTAGGGTGATTAGTGCTGCAAGGTTCCCAGTTGCCTTTGCCGATGGCTATGATAGTGCTGATGTGAGAATTAAGATAAGTCGGCAGTTGAGAGCTACGGGGGTGGCGATCTAGCAATGGGAAGCCATGTAAGTGCCCAGGGGTGGATGCAGCTCAGACAGGGGCAGGGACATCGAGCTAGGGGTCCATGAGAGAAGTCGCATTTACCACGAGGCAAGCGTGCCATGAGTGGTTAGCGAAGCGAGTGGATCAACTCAGTAGGATTGGCTACTGGCGGACTCGCTAGCGGGCTTGGCTGCGGACCTTTGCGGCGGCGGAGAAAAGGTGGGAAAGGAATGGGAAGGGATGAAAGCGGACAGGGCGCGGGTGGTTTGCGCTGCGCTTTGGAATCTTGTCCGCCCAGTTTGAGACTGTACATTATCGAAGTATCAAGCTAGTGATTCGGCCAGGCCTGGGGGTTTGTAAAAGCTTAGGGGGTACTTGTGTTTACGGCCGAACCAGTTCTACACGGTACGATTTCATGCCGCCTACGGGTACAGTAACCGGTGATAATACAAATCATTCTCGTGCTAATTAGCTTCCAGCGCCGTCACTGTACAAGTTTACACCACGCGGAGATTGGTGGGGAAAAACAAACAACCGCCCAAAGAACCAATCATCACAGAATTAATGCCAATTAGCTGACCCGCACGTGATCAATTTGTGTGTGTGGAATCTTACGCTGTCACACTGCACCTGAAACTTTTGAAAAATGACAAGATGGAAAAGAGAGAGCAAAACACCTGCTGAGCTTTACTTGTGGGTGTGAATATGGTGGGCTTGCGCGTCCTTTGGGTGCGATCTATGTGGCTGAGGCCGATTATTCCAATCATTGTACACCCGTACATACATCCATCCGGCTCCCAAAGTGAACCATGAAAGCTGCCAAAATCCCGAAGAGAAGCGGGAGTTTTCCTGCCGAACTACTGGTTACACTTCAGTAATCGGGCTGGATATACTCGGCATCACAATTCAGGAAGTAAGCTCGCGGTTCCAATAGGTAAAAATCTGCGAAAAAGACTCACGCCGAGCTGGAAGGAGGGGGCAAGAGCTGGAGATCAGAAGAGAGCGAGGCAGAGAGAGCTGTTTCATGGGGCTGTGAATCTTGATGCAGCTGCAGCTCTAACTACGGCACGCAAGTGGGAGGGAAGGCAAAGATGCGGTGCCTTCCCGGGCCGGCGAACTGGCCGACGGAGCAATTACCATTAAACTTTTTTTTAGACGCGGTTTAGCATGACATTACAAAGAATCTAGGGCCTGAGTTGTCATGCTCAGCAGGTTGGGGAGGGTGAAGGGGAAGAAGAGAGCAAAATCCAGCGGGCTTCCAGGCCTGGGTTTGCCGTCTGGCGGCCGATGTTTGGTTCTAGACGTGTGTATGTTGCTGGGCTGGGTTGTGGTGTGTGCCAGCTCATGAAATTAGACGCCAAATCAGCGAGGAGAGTGGCCTGGTTTTGCCCCCCCAAATGCGACGGATGCTGCACGCCCTTAGATGAAATTATTAAGGAGTAGCATTTCTATCACACATTTCTATCACACACACACCAAAAAGCTGTGTGTGATTTGACTGTTTTGCACAAATTGAATTGTAACTCCCTAGGCTCCCTTCTCCCTCCATACATGGTAAGTGATCCTTCTAGACGATGATCGCAGATGTCATGATCAGGAAGCGCCCTTTCGCCACCCCCGGGTATCCCCCCTCGTTCAAGTACGCATCATACGGGTACTGTACAATGTATAACCGGCAATAATGATTCTATTGATGGGCTGTGATGACCAAGAAGGCAGGCGGCAAGCCTCATTGGCCGGGGATCGCTCGTAACGTCGCGGGACGGGATTTGGAATCTCCCATTCGTCCCGAGTACGAAGAGTTCTGCGCCTTAGGCACAGATGCAGATCAGGCAAGCGGGAAGATTTGCGCTCGATTTCGGGTTATCCTAGCGTTACCTACTTGGGCTAAGGGCGCTGTTAAAGGAAAGGGAAATCCAAACTTGATTACTCAGGGGATTCGATCGGCCACATGGGACTTGGCGGGTTATTGGCCCCTGACTACCCGTCAGCCCAGCCTTATGATGGTGGAGGCTGCCACACAATGGCCTGGGGGACAGGGGCAGTAGAGTCCAGAGGGCGTGCAAAAGGCCCCATGTGGCCCCTGGGCAGCATCTCGCAGCCCCAGCCCCCGCTTAGAGCGACGACGCTTGCCAAATGCAGAAAACGACTTAATTTTCCAAATTGGGAGTCTGACCACAGGCCCGTCGCCTTCGCTGCCCCCCTCGCTCGAATCCCGGGCCTGCACGGTGGCCTTAAGACCGGTGTTCTTCGATGCCCCAGGCTGTTGAACAAGAGGCCAGGCCACCGCAAGCCCTGGTCTGCGCGTCTCCCTTGGCAGAGATCTCCACGCATCCGCCCTTTCGTAAATGCACGAGTAGAGAACCGAGCACACAAGTGGTGACAGGAAGACGCACTTGCTATGGCTTTTACACGTTAACCCCTGGTAAGGCCGCCAGGGTCGCAAGATGTTCGATACATCCCATACTTGCTTCTAATAATTCCATGGCATCCCTACCATCAAAGGACCAACTTGGTGCCTTAGGGTGTTTGAGCGAACCATTGCGCTGGAAACCTTCAAATTAACAAATACTCAGTAATCAAAGTTTCTCCTAGAGAGTGTGAGAGGGAGGTATGCCCCCCTTTTTTCATCATTTTCCTCTTTCATCTCGGTTTGAAGCGCAGGACAGTGTGAAGGAACTCGCCTCCCCCATCCTCGAATACCCTCGACTGTCTACATCCTCCAGAGAGCAAATTTCCCCCAGCATACCGTACTGTATGCCACCCCTCGAAACTCGTATGACACTCACTCATGCGGGTTAGGAGTGCAAAATCCAATAATGAGTGTACTCGCCGGTTACGCAACATGAGAAGACCGCACGCACTGCCCTTTCTCCCCGCCCTCCAATGATGCCACCGGTATTCTCCAACTGGCCAGCACCTGCATCGATGATGGCACCGTAGCAGTGCACCAAACAGGACATGGCAGGTTACCCAAAAGAGCAGTGAGGCCAAGGGCGGTGAGCTGCCCCTCCCCGCCACGAAGCACACGCACGTTGGCACAACGCGCATAGCCGTCGACCCACGAGGGCGGGGAGCTTGCACAACACGCATAAATGCTCCCCGATTGTTGATTACGTAGTCGAGGGGCCCAATGGCTGTGTAGCCCACAACACACACTCATCGTCAGCCTTATATAGCTGACGGCTGATCCAGAGCAATTGATGGAGCTGGCTGTAACGATGAAGCTTGTCGGTGCAGGACAGCGGTGAGAATCTTTCACCGTTCTGTTGACTGTGCGTCATTGCTGTTGGTCTTGGGTTGATCCATCATCCATTTTGCTACGGGCAATTATCGCGCCTCGTCTCGTGGCCTCGCACACCTTCGGTATCGTATACCGCAGAATATACTGTATCGGCGACCTCGGATGGGGCCATGAGCCATGATCGCGGAGGATTTGAGTAGTAGGGGTGCCTGGGAATCTGGAAGCAGCGCAGAGTCGTATCGTGGAAGGAGTCGTCGTCATTGATTAATTGCGCCTTGGTCGATGTACCAGTATCCCTATCTACCTGCCACTCAGGGTGCAGTTGGGACAATCCTGGCGGTGCGACGGTTTGGGGCATTTTGGCGTCGTTGCGATTGTGCGTGCGCCGCTAGATGGGCGAGTGTGGGATGCCGGCGCTCGTCGGTGTTGGCCAAGCGCGTGCATGCTGAGCACGCGGTTTTTCAGTGCCGTCTTACTGTACCGGGTCCATCAGACTACTGTGTAGACTCCAACCTAGGCACCACCACACCCGCTAGAACCCTCGCTAATGGAACGCTACAAACATCGAATTCTCCATTATTAACTGCGGTCTCGGTACATGGTGACCTCGACCTTAATCGCAGTAGAGTCGTATTCGTCGCTGTCATGAGCTTCCCCCGTCTCAAATGTTCTTTCGCTGTTCCGAGTGTTGCCGATAAGCATCCTCTGGTCGCAGAGAACTCCAAGCTCCTCCTGATCACCAAAATTAACTCAATGGTTTCGTGCGCTGCTGCGACTGTGGCGGATCCGTTCATCCATTGCATCCGTCTTTCAAATCTCCCCATCCGCGTCCTGCAACTGGCGCACGGAGGCGGCAGCAAATTAGCATGAATAATTTAAGGTATTTTTAAGTTGGTGGTTAAATTTACCACAACCGGACAGGGTTCTGATTCAATCTTGGTAGCGCCTGTCTCAAGCGCGAGGCCGCTACGCTAGACCGAATCCGGCCAGGCTGGAGAGATGTACGCGCAAGTCACGGATGGACACTTCCTGTCTTCTTTCCCATTTCTGCACACTAAGCTCCAGATGCCGCACAAGTACGCAATTTTGGGCTCCGTCGTCGGTGCGCCGAAGTAGTATCCAAAGCGATGTCTCTTTCAGGTCCATCTTCGGTGTATCTTTGTACCTATCACTCATCGTTCTCCTATCGTCATTGTCGGCCGGCTTCTGAGGGAATCGAGAGCCCTTTTCCCGAGGCCTCATTCCGAGTGATATCTATATTTGTATTTCGCCGAGCCGTAAACTACCATCATGTGCGTGAGAAATAAGTGGGCTCTGAAGAAATCCCCAAGTTGTTCTGGGTCCAACTGCAAGGCTCCTCTTTCTTCAGTCCCTTGACCCCAGTGCCAGTCCGCAAAGAGCTTCGGGGATCTGAAAGATCACGGCTGGTGGCTAGAACCCACGTGCCTAAAGCCGATGTTGAAAATTAAGGTCCGAGCTAATCCGCTTCAAGGCCTTCCAGTTTTGTCCAATGATCGCCGCGCAGTCGTAAATCGCATAAAAGTACATCGGTACAAGGAGTCAGGGGCTTCGAGGTAACTAGGTACCGCCCCCTTTTCTCAGTTCGAAACAAGTACCGTACGGGATCTCCATGAATGTCATCGGCGTTGCCTACAATGCGATATCCTCACCTATTTCCATTTCAATCAAGTGGAAACAGAATACCTTGCACGCAGCGCTGCGAAAACCCTCCCGCTGCCAGGTTCGGCCTGTTACCCAGGCGGACTTGTATCAGTTTGAATGTCGAGACTGTTTCCGAATTTACCGAATTCATCTGCCCATTCGCGCTCTCCTTCATGCCTTTGCCCCCCAGAATCCTGTGAAGATCTCCCATCAGGCATCAGGAGCTGCCGACAAAAAGGAAATTTTTCAAATATCCCTGATCGCAATCTCATGATGGGCAGATCCACACGGAGGTACTGGTGATTTCGAGATGGCGCACTATTGAGACGCTTTCCTTGACTTTGAACGATCGAGAAAAGTAATGTCTGCGAAAGACAAGCACCTGCCTTATTTCCACAAGCTGCAGGAAATAGTTTGTGCCGCCAGTGCGACGCGGATGCTACTCTAAACAAGATCCATAGATTGTGGATAAGGTCTTAGATCGCGGATCTACCGCCGGCCGTCTAAAGGAGAGCCTAAGACACTGAGGTGCCCGGTACAGTATTCGTATACGAGATATACGGTACAGTAGAAATATACGGTGGCTAATTAGTCTGGACGCTTTGATGTGGTAGTCGTATGATACGGTATCACGCCTCTGGTAACCCCGTATCCCAAATATTACAGGCCGCCATTGATTGACTTTTGCTGTTTTGCCTCAACAGGAACCTATATGCACAGCTAGAGTTCTCACATCAGGTCTTGAGGAGAATCTGAGGCAAGCACTGACAACTATGAGGCGTTGCTCAGATCCTATGTCGTTGATCACCTCTCGGCGACTGTAACCAGCGCACTTGCCTACCAGTTCGGGGTCCTCACATCGCCGAAAAGTACGCAGTACAACCATCACAAACACGTGGTGGCCCTGGAGAAGTACCCTTGAATGTACCCCCCTTCTTGATGAAATGTCGAATAATTAGCATCGCCGAACGCTTACGAAAGCTTGAGAAGCCACGCCATCTCTTGAGGAATCTAGATCCACCACCCGTGTTGGAATGGCAAACGCTAGGATACTGGGGGACGGGGACTGCAGGGCCGTTATGTTTCGCTCCCGCATTTCGGAGGTATGCATCCTGTTTCGTCCACCAGGCCAACCATCGCCGGGCGGTACGTCTCGGTACGTGTTTGGCGACTTCACAGACTCGACGAAATAGTACACTGCTCCGATGCGGAGAGCTTTGTGGGTGAGAACCCTAAAGTAAAGTTGCGTATGGTGACACTGGACACAGGATGCGGGAATGAGTAAGAAAGGCTGAAGCTCCGTAGGGCAGAGACAAAGAGAGCCCTATGAAGTTCTTTGAAGAAAAGGGACTCGAGGGAAGACCGGACTTCACAGAGCACCGCACACTCCGTAATTGCAATGCGACGGCTGACCTGGGGCGTACACCATTCCACTCACACACCCCCGTGACACCTTCCTCCTACAACAACAATGATGACGGGGTAAACTATTCTCCCTTCACGAGCCCATTAGGCCCAATATGTGCCTCCTAATCAAAGTGACTGGGGGCACCATAATGGAAGCGGCACATGGAACGGGCCAATTACACGGAGAATAAAGACCAGGCATCTTGCGAGGACTAAATGATCCGCGCGGTGGACCGTTGAGACTATCGAGAAGCAAAACGTGGATTTTCTCACTGTGCCACTTTGAACACTGTCGCACTCGCGCTTGTGGGCTACGGGGGCGCTTCGTCGCGGCATTTAGCGGCGTGGACGGGTGTCACGCATCGGGTCACGAGCTTGGGCCGCGGTCCTGTTAATTTGATACTGCTCAAATAGGCTGGAGGTGGTGTGTGTGTGTACTGATCGCGTACAAGGGGACCTCATTCCGCACTCTGCTTCCATACTTATGTAAACAAAGGAACAAGAGGGGACTGCTTATGAATAGTCTCCAAACAATGCAGGGAGAGCATGAATGATTCCAATTCAACAACGTCTCCCTTGCGGCAACATTGTTCCTGAAACCTTCCATACGAGATGCCGTCCAAGCCGCTGAAGAGGCGGATGACCAACGGTTTGAGGATTGATCTGCCCCGGGAGTGGCTTGCCGAGAGCAGGAGCATCTCAACCACGCTCACATTACTGCCACGACTGGATGGCAGTTGTGGCGGACTTGTTTTCTGCCGGCGGCGAGCGGCGGCTTAAGCCTCGAGGATGGGTAGCGAGATATCACACGGCGGCCTAGCCTGCCACCTGATGGGGTTGTGGAGAGAGAGTAAGAAAGAACGAGAGAGCGAGAGAGAGAAAGTGTGTGCAAAGAGATAGAGGCAAAATTGGAAATATATTGGCGTAATGGTGGCCGAAGGAGTCCTCTGGAGTGAGAGGCTTGGTTGGCTCATGGGCATCATGAATCATCCAACCTCCAGGCACTGCCCGGTTGTCCTTTTGGCTCTGCCTAGCTCAAAATGACCCAAAACCAATGATCCCAAAAATACACAGTAAAGACACCATCAACCTTACCAAGCAGGCACAAAGAAAGGGCATTCAGGATCACAGACCCGCTTGGAATGCCCTCTCGCTTGATTAGTCCAGAATCGGGAAGCTAAGCCATGCCCCATCGGTTGAACCGTATTCCAAATAACTTCCCATTTTTAACTTGTGACTATCTGGAATCAGGTAGGTGACAATACAGCACTGTACCGCATGCTAAAACGAGCATTCCTAAAAATGCCATTGCAAACTTGCTTGGCGGGACTTTCACGGGAACTTCACGGTATATCCGGCGTATTCGGTACATCGTCTTGATCATCCTCGACCTCTGAGCCATGGAATCGGGGATAAGAAAGGGTCCCGCGGGAGATAATCTCACTGGCCCTTAGATCCATTGAGGGATGCCCTACGAGAATGGAACGAAGCTCGGATGATTGGCTGATATTCGACAACCGAGGTGATGAGGTAAGAACCAGATGTGATTGAGCGCCTGCGGAGAGAGGTCAGGTTCAACCCTGGACGTCTGGCATTCTGACCGTAAGGCTGCTAGATCTGACAGCTGCACGGCTAACTCACTGCCGTACGGAGGTACGAGAGCTTCCCTCCTCAGGCCAGACCCGCCCTTTCCCAGAGAGGCTTGTTTGATGCAGCTACGAAGTGCAATTGGGGGTTGGCAGGCTCGTAGCTGCACCACAGCTGTAGCTGGAGCTGTATGTGCATTGTTCCGTGAGAATTCCATACCGCCCCGCTGTAACACTCGTCTTCACGCAAGGCATCGGCGGCTTCTAGACCATTGCCATTCAGAGTTCTCTCATAATCAAGGTGGGCGAGCACTGGGAAGCTGGTGGTTCAAGGACCAACACCAGCACCAACACCAACAGACGGACGCTACGGATTTGAGATCTGATGGCGGCCGCGTGTAGCTGGACATGATGACAGCACACAGAACTGCCGAGGTCCCCTAGAGCTGTCTGATCTTGCTGACTTAGGGGATTTCTGCGGTGCTCAGGGCTGTTCTTGGTGTGTGCGTTCCGGGTGTGAAGCCGTCGCGTGCACACACGGTGAGGCCGCTCATTCCGTCACAGCACCTACCGAATGCAGCAGTCAGCTCTCTTCAGCACCGACCCGTACGGCCCTCGAAGCCGAGATTTGAGACGAGACGAACGGTCGTCATTGATCATCCATCATCATCAGTCATCATCATCGCCCAGGCTGCTCTCGAGGCAGTCCGGAGGTTTGCCGGTTGTGTGGAGGGGGAGCAAGCAGCATGCCGTCAGGATACACGGAGTTGCGTAGGGCTGATGATTTCCCCAAGGCCACTAGGACGCTTCGGGCCAGAGCACGCAAATGCTATCGGTCCTACCTGGATACGCCAGCACAGGTTTTGCAACGTCGAGCGTAGGCGAAGGCTTGGGGAGAGTTGTGGGAAAGGGTCTTTGGTGGACTGCACCGCGACGGCAGCCCCCAGAGCCACGTCGGGTGGTGGCTGGAGCGTGCGAAAGGCATCACCGACACTCCTGATCCCCTTCACCGACCCCGATCTGCGAGATCCAGGGCTAAATGTACGTTTTGCGCCCGCTGATTGGCCCGATGCGCGCTGGCAGGGGCTGCAGTTGCGGTATGCAGCGAAGAATGCGCGGTGTGTCAACTGCTGCAAGAGTGGGAAAGGCGGACAAAGTCCAGGCACGTGTGGCTGCGGCCCAGTAGGGTTTAGTGCATCGGCGACGCTGCGTGCCACAGTGTGCCACAGAGGGCGCGGCCGCTCCATGGCCGCGCTTCTGTCGCACAATAATCATTGTGTGTACTCAGTACTGCAAAGAGGACCCAGAGTCCCCCTCAGGTAGCGTGGCACTGGCTTTGCGGTTCAACGGTACTTGACCCTCCCCCTGGTCACGTCTCTGAGATGATCATGGGGGGCGAGCCGGCTGGGAACTAACGTCTCAATTGGAAGGCAACGGCGCCACATCCAATCGACCCCCAGCACATCCCTCTTACCAATCCACATGGCAAAAATAAACATATGACAAAGACGACAGGGCTAACCGCTTCGGGACCTAAGCTGCAAATGGCAGGGTCGTCGATGGCCTGAGGACGAAATTGTCCGCCAGAGGGAATGGTTGCACAAGAGCCCATTCCAGACGTCGCTCAAGAGCAGCCTTGGCTTGAGGCTTCCCGCGACTTAATGGCCATTAATTTCACCTTTTTATTCCAAATTAACGAGAAATTAGGCACATACGGAGATGCACTACCTGAACTTCATCAACTCTACCTAAAATGGATACATGATGACGACTCTTTCGACAAGTTAGTGAGTTTAGGGGCTGTATGAATTGTCATCACATTAATTTCTCCAGGGCTGGAACCATTCAGCCTTTTTCGCAACAACCTCCTGATGGAGATCGGACGGAACGAACGTGCCTGGGAGCACGCACCCTTCTGCCTCCCTTCATGCCTTGATGCTCACCCATTTGAAAGTGATGATCACGGATCAGAGGCATGAAGCCGCGGCTCCAAGTTCAAGTGCTGACTAAAGTGGTATTGACAGCGTTCCAAATGCAAAACTGAGTTCTGAGTCTGGTCTTTGGTCGTGCCCCGTATCACTACGATGTACCGTACCATGTTCTAATACCTTTAACTTTACTGTGCTTTACATTTTGCCCTCTGCCTCGTGCTCCTTACGTCACGGGGGGGAGAGTGCTGTGGCTTCTGTCTCAAAGCCCTTACATCCTTGGCCAAAGGGTACGGTCTACGGTACATGGTTCTGCAGAGTATTTGCATTTCATCTGCTCTAGCCACCGCCAGCATTGATTAGAGATCATTCCCTGCCGCATATCACGGCGCATTGTTGCCCATCTCGCTACATCAAAGGGGCCACGATTTCTTCCCCGATGGGGTCCCTGGGCCTTATTGGGCGCATTATCGCACTTCACTCCTAACATCCCGTCCCCCTTTGTATAACGCTCTCGGCCAGTCAGATTGGCGAAGTCAGCATTCGAGAATTCAATCTCACACATTCTATGCCGTCGGATTGAGCCGCGCTCGCTAAAGTGTCGCCGTTCCTTCCACTCATTTTCAGGACCCTGGCGCATCATCAAAAGAGCATCTTTGAACCTCGCCCAAATCGTTCGATTCCATTTTGTCTCTCAGTGTGGCCCCTGCTCTACGGAGTTAGAATTGCTCGAAACTACATCCGTACGAGGGCGCCTCCTGGTCAAGCGACCGTTTGCACGGGGCCAAGCAATCGCAGCAGCTCTGCGCTGTACCACCATGATTGGCGTTGCTCGCTACACCGTTCCCAGTGCGATGTGTAAATTGAAGTACCTTAAGTAACTTGCTACCGCGTCGTCACTTTGCGACCAACCAGAGGTGCTGGAGTTCTCCGGGGGCACTGAATGTTCTGCTGCAATACACTACATAGTACAGTATCGCACGGATATAGCACTGCACTGTACAATAGTTTCCAGCGCTGGCCTTGCGCGGTGTCCAAACGTCGGAGGAAATTTTATCAGCCATCCAATGCCAGGCGGACGGGTGTTTCTGCGATGGCTACCAATTCTGCGAGATACCCTGCCGTTGATCAGTCCTCTGGGTCTTTGCGACGAGGGCATGGATCTATGTGGGAGGACCGGCAATGCAGTAACTCGACAGTATGTACAGCAAATGGTAACAGAACGAGTCCAGTACACAGTACCGTACCACAGTACAGCACAGGACAGTGCCAGCATGGGGAAAGAAAACAAGGACTCGCGGTAAACTAACCCTACCCGTTTAGAACAATACCATATGGGAAAGTATGGGACAATACAGTTCCATTGTATGGGACAGGTGCACCCAAACTTGGGCAGTGTTGTTTTGATGCCATTAATAAACCTGGCTATCTAATCAGGACGATCTCGGCCTCGCAAATAGGTTCTTCGGCCCTTACGGCCCTTCATCTGGCCCGCGACGTGCCATTGTAGAGGGCGCATGGAAAGTTGGTCTTCCTGATCAGTGAACAATGCGCACAATCGCTTTTGGTGCTATTCCTACGAAATCGCAGCGCAAGAATGTCCTGCCTTACCATTGCCTGGAGTTGGCTTAGCGGGATCTATTCGTGGTAACATCGTGTGGACCGTTGACACTGCGCACGGCGGGCTTGGGCGCGCTTCTATAATTGTCCCCTAATTAGCAGTCCTTTGCTCGCCTTGGCGCCCACATTGGGCCTGGGGGCCACTTCACCACGCGGCAAGGGTTGAGACCTTTTGCCCTGCCTGCCCCAGGTGCCGCCCCCTGCCCTGCCTGGCCCTCGCTGCCCCAGCGACCCCGGCTGAGCAGACTGGCGGCCTTGGTGGCCTGGCCGGCCTTCAACAGCCTGGGAGATATCGGGCCCTAGACGCATGGCTTGCAGCGTGGCTCACGGAGGCCGTTTCTTCAAGGCCTGCAGCTTTGGACGTGCCAGGGCCCCCGGTCAGAGCATGGAGTCCAGGATCGCTGAGGTCCTGACAGAAAGCTGAAGTCGAAGGGTGGCAGGGGTGTGGTGCACCTGCTGGTTGTATCTATCCGCATACTGTATATATACTCTCACGAAGCCCAATGGATGTAGCCTCAATCCATCGACAAGAGCACTCTCTCTCTACTACAAGTACCAGTCCTCTTGACGACCTTTTACCATCTTCTCTCATCCATCATCAACAATCATCCAAGTTTGCATCAGATCTTTGGGCCTTTGCATCCCACTTCGCACTCTCAACAATGTCTCGACACTCATACTCATATTCAACGGCCTCGGCCACCAGACATCTCTCAACTCACGGCACCAGCAGTGCCTTCTCCAGCTCCGCAAACCCTGATGAGGACTGGACCAAGATCTCCGACCTCGCCGAGCGGAGAAGAATTCAGAACAGAATTGCTCAGCGCAACTACCGTTAGTAGCGAACTTTGAAATTTCTCGCTTCCCCAGCACCCCGCAACTAACAGACTTGACAAACAGGCAAGAAGCTAAAGAGACGTCTCGAGGACCTTGAGAGACGAGCTGGCTCATCTTCTGCTTCTCCACCACAGCAACACGCTCAGATCAACCAGGCGCACCACGCAGCACACCCCATGCAACAACAGCAACAACCAGAGCAGCGACCAGTTGACTCCCTCCACCAGTACAAGAGAATGCCCGAGGTCGTGCAACCCAGACAGGTTTCACCACGACTCCTCCCAAGCCAGTACACTCCACCAATGCACAGTGAGGAAGACATGATGTTCAGCCAGGGATTTGAGCGGGACGGATCCAGAACTCCCCCTCTCTTCACCTACCACACATACCCAGCTCCAGAAGACATCGTCTACCCAGCATACCCACACCAGCAGCCATACCGACCAGTTGCTGAGCGACAAGACAGCTACGGGGACTACCTGGCACAGATTCCAGTCACTCTGCCATCGATGATGCACTTCCACGACGCCATCAAGCGGGAAGGCGAGGAGACCTTGACTCCGTTCAACATGTCCTACCCGGGCGTCTCAGCTATCGATATTCATGCGACACATGGGTATGATGATTCAAATCCTCATGTAAGTCGGCCCCGGAGAACATAAAAAAGACTTTCATTTTTCCTTCATCATTCTTCGGAGTCGAACAAGTTCCCTGACAGATGGTCGTTTAATAGACTCCGCCTCTTTCTCATTCATATGAGCACTCAGCAAACTGCTCCGAGTCTGGATACCAGTATCCATCCACACCCTTATCGATGCCACCATCACCTCCGTTGATGACGCATTTATAAAGGGAGTAGGATCTCCTGTTTTGGGCGGCTTTGTTTTACTACCTGGGTTATTATGTTTTCATGTAATGCAACGAAACGGGCATGGCTGTGATTTTTAGCCTCTGTGTCTTCGGGAGGGGAAATTAAAACTGTTTTCTCTGTTTCTAACTTTTTTGTGGGTTTTCTTGTATGGGAAGAATTCTTTTCTCTGAAGAGGAGTTCGAAGCGCTCGACACTCATTCTGAGGTGCTTGTATCAGTCAAGGTCTGATCTTTATGGTTTTTATTTTGAGCAAATTTCTGTGTTTGTTTTTACGCCTGTTTTTAGTCATGTTTTTGTCTGCTTAGGATGTATCTTGGGAATTGTGTGTTGGGTCTAAAGATCGGGACTGGATAGCATGGCACCCTGGTGTTGGATTCTTCTCAACTTCTTCTATATACGTATATATACCAAATCGAAGCATTAGAGCTTTCGAAAATCGAATACTATTTACAACTAGAACTCCTTGAAATCTGAATACTCTTGAGTGAAGTTGACTTTGTGCATCTTCCTGTTCTGCTCTGCTCTTCTCTACTTCACGCTGCTCAAAGTTGGCACTTAGCGGAGGGGCACTGGCGGGCAACGATGGCTTCTATTGTGGGATCCGAGCTTTTTTTGCCTTGCTGATTAACTTCACCGCGCCCGAAGCTACCAAGGCTGGCCGTTAAACACAAAATCGATATCTCCACTACGTCCGTCTTGGCCCTCATGCTTCAAATTCCAAATTACACATGCTGCGGCGGCCGGACCCCGACGAAAAGCGCAAAAACGGCGAGAGCGGCAAAGGAGAAGGCCAAATTTACACACAAAGACAGGCACACACACAGACACAGACACAGAAACACGCAACTCACACAACAATACGCAGGCAAACACGGGCTCGAATACGCAGGCGTTTTCAAAACAACATGGAACGGCTTCACCGGCTATCACAGGCAACCGGGAACAACCACAGGGCTTTGGTTTCTGGGCGGGTATACATCCAGGGAGTGGGCTCGCATACCCGCAACACCCAAGGGCATTTGCATTCTGCGGGGCCCAGCAGGATTTTTGCAGCGAGTTTCGCCGCGTGCACACTACGATCGTACGTAGCATTGCTACGGTCATAGGTGTGTCCGCAGGGTGTCGTATGGTCAAAGTACAGTAAAAATGGTAGCAGGGCACTGCTAAACAGCAGTCGTAAGTTCCGGTGGATCCGTGCCACACAACTGACAAGAGTCAACCCAGGCAGAGAGAGGCAGATAGAGAGGTAATAGCGAGGGAGGAAGAAGGGAAATCCAGGCAGGAAAGCGGCGGAAGGGGCACAATTGGACGGGGGGTTTGTATTCTCCATTCGCAACGCCATTCCCAAAGTCCGCTCTCTTGCGCGGCCTTTTACTGTACTTGGAATGCAATGCGCGAGAAAGAGGGCAGATAACAGTGTGTTGGATGCTATTCTTGCCCACGGCTAAGCTCTAGATGGAATAACCGGAGGGATTGGCCTACGGCCTCCTGTCTATTTTTCGCACGCGAATAGCACTGGAATAGATCACGAGCGAGGGAGCTGATGAGACAGAAACCAGGATTTGATCAGAGAAGGGGGGTAGATTTATCTACGGAGTTCCCTGTTGAGCCCGCAGAGGACTGCAATCGGTGTAAACACTTGAGAGCGAAATAGCTTTTACAATTCCGGTAACTGTAACTGTAACTGTACGGTTATTCCACATCCAAGCTTTAAGCTGGCCCCAACAGAGCTCTCTACCTAGCTCTCTCTGGCTTGCAAAACGCGGGGACCCCATTCGTTACTTGCTAAGGGGCCCTTTTTCAAGAGCCGGTGAAGAAATGGATTTACCTCCATGACTAAGACGGAGACGCGCGCTCGGCACTGCCCAAAGAGTCCTCTCCTCCGTGTTGGTTCTGTGCGGACAAACCCCAAGTAGACGCCGCTTGGCGGATGAAGTCATCCTCTTCGGGGCGGCATGGTGAGAAGTCTCTTCCAACCTCACCAGAACTCCATTGATCACCATCTCAACGACTGTCGTCGATGTCGGAGGTGCCATTGTCCCAATCCTTCTGCCAAAGGACGCTTGGAGGGAATGCAGAAGCCTGCGAGAGCCTGCAACAGTAACCCATCCTTTCGCCTATATTTTCAGGGCTTGGGGGTGAGGGTTCCAGCCTACACTGTCACATTGGCACAGCGACATTGGCACAGCGAGCCAATTGCTCCCAGCTAACCACCGTCGTGTTGTGTCGTGTCGTGGCGAAGCTTTAGCAGCCGCGCTGCTCGCATTTTGGCTCCAACTGGGCTACTCATCCAGCACGCCGATGTCAATTCCCACCTCCGCCACGACACTGCACTGCGCTGCACTGCACTCCTTCCTTCTACGGCTCAGAATAGGATCGCTACCAAAGTATACGGAGGTACATCACCCAGGCATGAGCATATACGCGGACACGCCAATAGAGGATCTCGCCTCCATAAACAAGTCGGCGACCTTCGTTCGGTTATAGACAGGAATTCGGGATTTGGCACGAATATAGTTATCTTTCTCATCATGAATAATCGATATTGCTAAGGAGGCGACGGAGTTTACGAATTTCCTTCCAGAATAATCGCCGAAGAGTGACAGCTCGTGGGAAGAGGCGGCGGCTCCCAGCTTGGGAATTTGGATTTCAAAGATTATTTGCCTTGGGGATTGTGTGTGCGACCGACCTTGGCGGCTGGATTCTAGAACTGCACTTTTGAAACGGCCGCCAGTTGGCTTGTACTTGTTCCTACCTCCGCGGGTTCAAGCCTCCTACGTCCGGATCTAAGGTACAAGAAAAAGGAAAGCCACGGATTTAGTTCAACTGAAAGCTATTTGGAATGCCTTTACGAGCTTTCTCAGCCCTATGACGCATTACTTCACGTTCAATTGTTTGTGGCCCAGAAACTCGACCGGCGCAAGTAACCTACCAGATATTGTGCACCACCTAGTCTAGGGTGGGTTGGGAACCTGGGAGGCGATGGGGCCTATCAATTGGCAAAGCCCACTGCCAATTCAGTTGCGCACAAGAAGACCACGAAACGGATTTCGAAACGGGCAGATACACAGGAATGTAGGAAGACCTTGCCGACGACGACCGGAGTTTGAGTATGCCCGGTGGCCCAGGAATATGCGACGGTATACGCATTTGCCATGCCACTGTGCGATGTGGTTTTGCGGCGTTGCGGCGTGACGATGCAAATCACTTTCGTACAATTCTGGCCAACAAGCCCATCGTGAAAAAGCCCTCGGGTAGGCTATCTGGGTTATCAAGGGTATGGGACTACGCCGCAAGGACAAGAGATTTACGAGTGCCTCGAGGCATCGTAAATCTCTCAACTGGATTTGGGCGCATCACAGCAAAATCATATCTTCCAGGGAGGGGGGAGTACAGAAACATTGGTATAGAACGCCGGTCCGACCAAGACCAGATCACCACGCCGAACCACACAACTTCTTTCCTCCGAGCAATTCCTCGAACGCGACCCAAGAAAGCGCCTTTCCATTCTGGTACGTTGCACAAGTTGCTCCCTCAATCTTCCAATGGATGGAATAAGGTATGGATGAGACTTGCACACACACGTAAAAATGACCAGCCTCCATGTGACAATCCTCGAGCCTCGAGCTGGAGCAGCAAGAATAAGGCACAAACTTTTCCCGCAACCGCCCCTTGCAGCCTCTTTCTTTGCAGTACGTACAAGTGGAACCAGAAACTGTAACTCGTTCTATCGGACAAGAAGGGCAATTGGGGCATGTCAAATTAACACAAATTAACACAGCGCTCCCAACCAGCCAAAACCGCCACGACCAGGGATGATGGAGAGAGGACTATTGCTTCGATTTCCAAAATGGAACCACAGCAGGGCAGAGGAGGGCATAGTTGCAATACAACTGTCATCTCCCATACCCTCTCAACCTGCAGCAACCTTGCATCCTCCAGAACAATACATCTCTACAATTAATGACAGTACAGGTGTCGGAGACCTCCCGCACCTCTTTCGTGCCTGTCACGGTAACACTGAGTATCACTGGGTATGTGCAGCAATCCAACTTTAAGCCTCTTTGGGAGATGTCAAGCGAGCAATTGGGAGCTCCCAATACTACAATCCCCACGAGGCTGCATCTGTAACTGGCATATCACCAACCTCACCATATGCGTCGTAAAAGAAAAGAGCAGATACCGCTTTCGTAGCTTCTCTCCCAGCGAAAGATGTGAACTGTGCGTCATCTCACGGGCGTATTCAAGCGGGGATTCGGAAGCGGGGGTTCGGAAAGAGCGCGGAGTGGATGAAGATCTCAGTCTCTGTGAATGGGCAGCTGCTCAACCACAGGGCGCGCAAGTGTGATAATCATCGAGACAGGCAAAGAAGGAGAAGATGCTCGGAAAACTAACGGCGGATGGGATTTGTCACAAAGGGGGATGGGTTTCGCAGCGTTCTGTGTGGTGGAAAAAGTCCCGAGCACTGGCACCCGCACAAAAGAGGTACGCGGGTAAGGTAGCCGATGTCAAACGCCAAAAGCTGCTGAGCGTTTTCGGGACCACTCTTCCTGACTCGACTCGTACCATCACCACTACAACACCAAGCATCGGCATCAGCAATCAGCATCAGCCATCTTCGGCGTATTTGGCATCTTCTGGATAGACGGTGCCGCGAACCACGACCGGCAAACCTGTGCTTGATGCGCCGGCTCTCTCTCATCCACCGCATGCGTGCCTGGCGTGCTCTTGCGCGCATTATCTCTTCGCACGCCTTTTCCTCAAAGAGTCAGGGAGCTACTGAGTCCAGCACGAGTCCGCATTCCAGCATGAGGGCAATATGAACCACCCGGTGCCATTGGATGGAGTCACCGAAGCCTAGACTCGCGCGATGGGATGCTAAGAAGCAACAGTTCAAGCCAGCTCAAGCCCACTGCTGCCAGTTGAAGCTCCCAAGACCTCGTAACCCCACCCAGTGCAGTCCACGCATTGGCGGGGCAGCGTTTAAGGTAATGTACATAAGACCTGTTGCATGTACCTTAATGTCGTCAGCCCGCAGCCTTTTTTCCTCAATTCTGCTTATTCAACCTCGCTCACCACGTTGGAAATGGAGCTCGGTCCTCCAGGAGCTGATAACTAATCCGCAATATCTGCACGTTCACATGGTTCCACGCGATGTGGGAAAGTGGATGGGTGGTGGGTTGCACGCTGATACCCTTATTTCTAGCCTTGATTAGGGTCGCAGGACCAAGGTACTCAAAATCTCACGCTGTGGCTAGGGTACACACCTCACCAGCGCGCGCTCAAATCAGCACCAAGATGTAAGCTTTGCAGGTTGGATAGGGCAGATTTATTCTGCTGACATGACGGAAACCTCGACGGGACTGCGAAGTCCTAACTCGATTGGGTGGTTCATCTTTTTTCCATTTTGAGCAGTTGGATAGGCAACTGGAGCGACAGAGAGAGTAAGAGCGAGAGGTGTCACCAAGAGCCTCCAAGAGCATCCAAGTGTCGTACAGCGTCCATTACTAACCACGGCCGACAGCGGACGAAACTCCAAACGGGACGGATCAATCTAGAACCAGGCCGGACCCAAATTTGACCGGCGCAACTTGTAGGGGAGGTTGGTGTTTTCATTTCATTTCTTTTACTTTTTATGAAGTTTACCCAAGAGTGGATGGGAATAGTCCGTTGCGGCGGAAATACGAAGGGAATAATTCGGCCATGCTACTCGTGAGGACCATCGCCCTCCCTTTTGCTAGTGGACCAGTCAGGCTCTCGATAATACGGCCGTAATCTCTTGGCAGGTGCTTTTTCCCATCAGGAAGACAGAGATGTGTTATGTCATCCATCTGTCGTTCGTTAACCTTCTGGAGCATGAGTGACGAGAAAGACCAAGCGTAACAAAGATGTCTCTTTGGCGTAGATTTCACGTCTGCGAGGTCATTTCCCTAGAGGTAGAGAATATCTCATTATCTTCTTTTGTTATCGTCCAGGAGCTGGCCTGTTGATGGACTATGTGGCATTCTTGCGCTCCGAAGACCCAATATTGCCCACGAGTTTCATCATTGGCATTATGCTACCTTTTATATCGAAGTCTCGAGTGAGTCCGATGGAAGAGAGCTCATTATATGGCTGCACTCACCTCGGCCGTAGAAAGTCTATTGGTCGCTCAAAGCGATGCACCAGTGAGGTGTTCCGGCGAAGGCAGAGAGGCGGTTATCATTGAGCCCGTTGTCATCGAAGGTGACAGGTTCTTTCACAAGTCTCTGATGCAAATGATAGATAGGCTGTTATCAAGATGAATGCGTGTAGAGTGAAGCAGGTTGGGTTGAAGTACAGAATCGCATCAGGTTTTGAAACTGATAAAGGAACACTCAAGTGATGAGGTTACTACACTGGGTATGCTTTTGACCAGCTACTCGTGGCTCCTGAGGTATTCAGATCAATAATCTGTTTTCCTTCTCATCTTTAACGGTGGTGTAAACTCATTCTCCAGCAGAGGCGCTCTCTTGTTGTGTCTCATTTCCAGAGCTATGCTTACACTAAATTCAACTCATAATAATGGTAGAATGACAAGCTCATCACTTGCTTCTCAATGCTTGCTCGCCATACTCAAGTCCTAGGCTTTCTCGTGATGATATACAGCTCTTTTATTATGTGTTTTGATGACTTTAATTCTTATGAATCCATTTTCCGTTATTGATTCACCTGTACCTGTACTGCCCTAGTCCCCGAGTCGTGTTATATTCAATTCGATTCCTGGACATACGACTCCCGTCTACCGCCACTAGAGGATCGAGTGATTGCAAGGGTTTTCTGATCTTTCTAGAACCCAGTGGTTCTACGCGTAGTGTATATAGTTGACAGTCTCCATATGACTATCAAATTACCCATTTATACGTAACCTGTGTGACGAATATCAGAAGTATCTACACATTACTCGTGATATCTGGGCCGCACAGAGCTACGGGCCAGTTGTTCGAAAAAATAGATAGCATCATTTCCTAGTCCTAGTTGGGAAAGATGACTTAGATCTATCTTTCAGCCCATATACATAGTTAATTCCATGTTTGGAGTTTTCAAGCGATGACGAAGAAGTCAACTGCTCGATACGTTTTGTCTAGGGATTGTGCATCGGAGGAGGGAGCGCCGTCCTTAAGTATCGAGGCTGCTTCTCCTACATTGAAAATGGTTAGACAAGCAACAATATTGATTTTTTGACCATCTAATACTCAAATTTTTTATAAGAAGTTCATTCTTATACGTCCCTAGTAATGCACATCAACACGAGGCACGAGGCACGATGCTTTGAAACCTGCAAGCTGTCTCTTGGTGGTTTTGTCATGCAGCCTGACTAGGTTCTCTCATTGATCTATCAATTTCTCCAAACCGTTCCATCCAAGGCAGTTCCTTCCATGGTGATTGTTGGAACGAACCACTGAGGGGAAACCAGAGGAGAGTCCACCTCTCTGACGTCTTTCATAGAAACATTGAACCTTAGGAACATGAAAGGCTAAGTAAACGCCATTGATAGCCATATGAAACCCAGCTTCATGACACAAAGCACCCTTCTCAACCATTATCGACCTAATGCAAACAAGATCAGTCAATCAATCCTAACCAACTGAATATCGAGATCATCTGAACACGAATAACTTCATCTAACTATATCTAAGGCAAGACAAATACACGTTTACTTGCCATCCTTTGCCAGGCCCTCCTCTACACTGCCAACTATCATTCTCTGACTATCCAGATCAGCGAGTCCACTTATCCAAACCCCCGTGCCAAATATCCATCATCTTTCTGCGCTGTACCCAATCGCAACTAATCACTATAATCATATATATAATCATATATATAGATGATAGTAAAGTATAAGAATATACTTAATATCCCATTCTTTAAGAAAAACTCCAAGTTGTTCAAATAGCTTTACGTTAATACTACAAAATTCCAGTGAACATAGTCCCATCCTCATAACTAAAGCTTAGTTCACAGATGAAAGTACAAAACACTAGCATTCCAGACATAGGCTATTTTAAAGGGTTGGAATAGACACTTGAGGAAACAGAGGAGCACCGTGGGATGCCATCCCTTTTCCCTTCGTCTCAGCTTGGAATTTGTTTTGTATATCCCGTGTGTACTATCTTCACGAAAGAATATAATACTCTGCCTATTCGGAATAGCTTGTACATCCGTTTACATCTGAATTGCATAGCTACCTGGTATGGGCATTGGTTGAGCTGGTTGATGGAACGTCATTTCACTCTCATATAATAGCATTTGATTCACATGAAGAGCATCATTTCACGACAAGGCACCGGTTGATATCACGATTTTTAATATTAAAAATTGTATGTAATGTGACTGATCTGTATTCTTACTCGATCAAGTGATGTGCCACAAGTCAAAGGTATTTGTCGCTTGCTATCGCTCTCAGAATACCATCTTACTAAATTAACAATTGAAGAAAGTAGGGGAATAATCAACATTTGCAACCACAGGTCTACAATGAACGATACCAATATTCAATTGATCATTCAATCGACCTCCAGGTATTGCACAACATTTATTCCTCACCCTCAACTGGAGCCTCCTCCTCGTATTCCTCCTCACCCTCAGAGATGGAGGCATCCTGGTATTGCTGGTACTCAGAAACAAGATCGTTCATGTTGGACTCAGCCTCAGTGAACTCCATCTCGTCCATACCCTCACCAGTGTACCAATGCAAGAAAGCCTTGCGACGGAACATAGCAGTGAATTGGTCACCGACACGCTTGAAGAGCTCCTGAATGGAGGTGGAGTTACCAACAAAGGTGGAGGACATCTTGAGACCACGTGGTGGGATGGAGCAGAGCGCAGTCTGCACGTTGTTGGGAATCCACTCAACGAAGTAAGATGAGTTCTTGTTCTGGACGTTGCGCATCTGGTCTTCGACTTCCTTCATGGAGACCTTGCCACGGAAGATGGCAGAGCAGGTGAGGTAACGACCATTGCGGAAGTCAGAAGCAGCCATCATGTTCTTGGGGTCGTACATTTGCTGAGTCAACTCTGGAACAGTGACGGCACGGAAAGAGTGAGCTCCACGGCTGGTAAGAGGAGCAAAGCCAACCATGAAGAAGTGGAGACGAGGGAAGGGCACCATGTTGACGGCCAATTTTCGCAGATCAGAGTTGAGTTGACCTGGGAAACGGAGACAGGTGGTGACACCGGACATGACAGCAGAGACCAAATGGTTAAGATCTCCATAGGATGGGTTGGAGAGCTTGAGAGTTCTCATGCAGATATCGTAGAGAGCCTCGTTATCAATACAGAAGGTCTCGTCAGAGTTCTCAACCAATTGGTGAACGGAGAGAGTGGCGTTGTATGGCTCGACAACGGTATCAGAGACCTTTGGAGATGGGACAACGGAGAAGGTGGCCATCATTCGGTCGGGGAACTCTTCGCGGATCTTGGAGATCAAAAGTGTACCCATACCAGCACCAGTTCCACCACCGAGGGAGTGGGTGATCTGGAAGCCCTGGAGGCAGTCACATCCCTCAGCCTCACGACGGACAACATCGAGAACCTGGTCGACGAGCTCAGCACCCTCAGTGTAATGTCCCTTTGCCCAGTTGTTACCGGCACCAGATTGACCGAAAACGAAGTTGTCTGGGCGGAAAAGTTGTCCGAAAGGTCCAGCGCGAACAGCGTCCATGGTACCAGGCTCCAAATCAACGAGGACAGCACGTGGAACATACTTGTTTCCGGATGCCTAGAGTCTGTTAGAACTGATTGGTGGCTGCCTAAGCAGAGGAGTACTGACCTCGTTGAAGTAAACATTCATGCGCTCTAGCTGGAGATCAGAAGTGCCATTATAGCTGTAGAACGACATTAGACACGTTTGGCCAAGCTACATTTTCGCGTGTTTAGATGTACTTACACACCAGAGCCATCAAGACCGTGCTCGCCAGAGATGGTTTGCCTGTATTGCCGTTAGTAAAGCTAGCCACTATAGCGTGGAGCTTTCAAGGGGATGTACCAGAAGGCGGCACCAATTTGGTTACCCTGAAATATGTTAATAGAAGTATATAATAATGTATTCAAGGATCACTTACACATTGGCCGGTCTGGAGGTGAACCTATACGTGTAGAAAAAGCTCTGGTTAGCTATATCTCCTTTTTATTGATGCCTTGGTGGGGTCTTCAGGGGTAGTTCCACGCGTCGTGAGAGCAGAAGGCGGTGCGCATAGGGATGGAATGACTTACGATTTCACGCATGATGAAATTTGGATAGTTGTTTGAGTTGTGGAAAAGGTGTCTTTTGGTATTTGGAGTTGTAGAAGGAAGATGGTTGCTCCTTTATCGAGTTGATGTTTGTTGTCAAGCGGTGTGAATGGAATAGGAAACAGCCATTCGCTTAGCGTCTTTTAGCGTGAACATGCAGGTCCAACCAGTAGTTTGCATTCCTGCCAAACAAATTTGGCGACAGGGGTCCGACATCATTAACGGCAAATTATCAGATGGGTCTGCGCTTGAGCCCCTCTCATAGGAACTGCAACATAATAATTTAACACAACTTTGGAAGCTATGGAGGCCGAAATACAGGCAATTATACCCAATATCGATCCCGTTGTATCGGAATATTCAGTCGGATATCTTAATCATGCATCAAGTACATATATACCTGATGCAGAAGCGTCCGGCCCAACCCCACTAGAGGAAGCAGCAGTATCGATTACGGCACTGCTAGTTTCTGCCTCTGGAAACCCATCCCCAGAGAACGAGGCCAAGATTAGCCAGTTAGTACAGAAATGGGTAGAGAAATATGATGCATCAAATGCAGCAGATGGAAGGAAACAAGGTTCTTCTGCAGCCAAGAAGTTGGACCAGGCTATCCAGGTGTCATCTCAGCGGAATATGTCATCGACGCTTGGTGTAGCTACTTCCGGTGTTGATCTTGAATCGGCAAATACCAGAAAATTGGAATCAAAAGTCGACCGAAAGAAGCTGGAAAAGGCGGAACGGAAGATTGCGGCAAAACAGAACAAGAAGACTTTCAAGAATGTCGAGTATGAGGCGTCAAGATTGCTCAATGAACCAACGGATGCCCAGTCGTATGAAGAATTCTTCATGGCAGTCAACCCTCTCCAACTGGGCAACCAGGGCCAGGCGAAGAGCAAGGATATCAAGGTCGACAGCATAGATGTATCTATCGGTGGTTTGAGAATCTTGTCGGATACTAGCTTAACTCTGGCTTATGGGCGAAGATATGGTCTAGTTGGTCAGAACGGTATTGGAAAATCAACTCTTCTAAGAGCATTGGCAAGGAGAGAGGTTGCTATCCCAACCCATATATCTATCTTGCATGTTGAGCAAGAGGTGAGTGTAGCTTCTCATCATTCTTTTAGCTATCACTAACTGTCTAAGATAACTGGAGACGACACTCCGGCACTGCAAGCTGTTCTAGATGCTGATGTCTGGCGAAAACATCTTCTTGCTGAGCAAGAGGTAAGTGCTAGTCTCAACTGCTGACCAATTAATGAGTACTGATGCTGAACTAGAAAATTACCCAACAACTTGCAAGCATTGAAGCGGAACGATCATCAATGGCAGATACCTCAACAGATGCCGAAAAGCTTGACCGGACTCGAGAGGGTCTTGATCAAACATTAGGGGATATTCAAGCAAAACTTGCAGAAATGGAATCCGATAAAGCAGAATCTAGAGCAGCAAGTATCCTGGCAGGTTTGGGCTTTTCTCCAGAAAGACAACAATATGCAACAAAGACTTTCTCTGGAGGTTGGCGTATGCGGTTGGCTTTGGCTCGAGCGCTCTTCTGTGAACCGGATCTTCTCCTCCTTGACGAACCGTCCAACATGTTGGATGTCCCTTCTATCACCTTCCTTTCTAACTACCTACAAGGCTATCCAAGTACCGTTCTCGTGGTCAGTCACGACAGAGCCTTCTTGAATGAAGTTGCTACCGATATCATCCACCAGCATTCCGAACGATTAGATTACTACAAGGGCGCAAACTTTGAGTCTTTCTATGCCACCAAAGAAGAGCGACGCAAGACAGCAAAGAGAGAATATGAGAACCAAATGGCGCAGCGTGCCCATCTTCAAGCGTTCATCGATAAGTTCCGCTACAACGCTGCAAAGTCATCCGAAGCACAGTCTAGGATCAAGAAGCTTGAGAAGATGCCAATTCTGGAGCCACCAGAGAGTGAATATACGGTGCATTTCAAGTTCCCCGATGTAGAGAAATTGTCACCTCCAATCATCCAAATGTCCAACGTGAGCTTTGGCTATACGAAGGATAAGATTCTCCTTAAGAATGTTGATTTAGATGTGCAGCTTGACTCACGGATAGGTATTGTTGGACCTAACGGAGCCGGTAAAACCACGGTCTTGAAGTTGTTGATTGGTAAATTGCAGCCTACATCTGGTCTCATCTCTCAGAACCCTCGACTTCGGATCGGATACTTTGCTCAACATCACGTTGATGCACTGGATTTGAGTTTAAGCGCTGTGGGCTTTATGGCCAAGACATTCCCAGGAAAGCCTGACGAGGAATATCGTAGACACTTGGGAGCGTTTGGTATTACTGGCATGACTGGTTTACAGAAGATGGAGTTGCTTTCTGGAGGTCAGAAGTCTCGTGTGGCATTTGCTTGTCTTTCTTTGACAAACCCGCACATCCTTGTTCTTGACGAGCCTTCCAATCATCTGGATATCGAGGCTATGGATGCACTATCAACTGCATTGCAGCAATTCCAGGGTGGTGTGTTGATGGTTAGTCACGATGTTACTATGCTGCAGACCGTTTGTACAAGTCTATGGGTGTGTGATAATGGAACTGTTGAGCAGTTCCCTGGTGATGTGAATGCTTATAAGAAGAGAATTACAGCACAGGCAGATGCTGCTGGAGTTGTAGCAGCTCACTAGATATTTATCATGATAGAATTTAATGAATCCATGACCTTGACGAACGTTATGTATGCTCTTGTATTGTTTTTGCTTCCGAACTGCTACTTTTCTGTCTCTCTCTTTTTACTTTCGGTATCTCTATATATTTATACTATGTTAATTTTTTTTTGGGAAGTTGATGGTCCATATTATACCCTCACCGAGCCTACAGCTCGATGGATCTTAGTATATTGTAATAGATACTGGCTACAGTTTCTCTGCTGAGGATATTTGTATTCCTAAAGATCTCGTTCAATCCACCTCTAGATCAGCGAATAAGATAGGGGCGAACCTCAGCCAAGAGCTGCTATATAAACCCAAGTAAGTAGCTTCTACATAGGGAACAGCAAGTAGCGCCTCTCTGGCAGAGTGATCAGGTCAAGCTGCTGGTCTGGAGGTGGGATAATGGGGCCAATCCTAATAGTGAACCATAACACTGATATATCAGGGGAGACGTAGGGTATACAGCATATGCAAGGAGCAATAGCTGTATGGCCCGAACTCTCTTGTCATTAGGAAATGCTTGATATGCTCTCTCCTTTGTCTCCTTATTTTTGTTCTTCTTTTAAAGGAGAGAGGAGTCACCCCCTGCCACGATGGATGAATGTGGAAGATGAAGGAAATAACTGTAAACTTATTTGCAATCAGGTCTCTCATTGTGTCCACTCAAACAGTTTCCTCTGCATTCTTCGCCACGGCTCCACATTTGGGTATTGATACAAGAAACTGACAATGATGTTTTGTATTCTGAGAGAACTCGCTGTCAAACTCTTTTGTGGTGTTTTCATGTTCCTATAAAATTACATCTGTGGGTATGAGAGATAAAATTCTCCCGAATAACAAACACAGGATTTCTTTACTGATTTCCAGTAAATCTAATCCACTGTTTAGCATATCCTCTAAGAATTTATATCTATTTCCCTTGACTTGATGTTTCCTTTCCAGAGTTTTCAAAAGGTGAAGAGGTATATTGACACTATGTCTTCTACCCACGTTTTGACCCTCACACGTTTCAAAAGCAACCTCCCAGACCCTTTTGTACATGATCTCTCTTTAGCAAAGCCATCAAGATGCGGTCTGGGTAACTATGGAAACAAAATCTCCTTCTGAGACAGGCGCATGCCTAGATATATAAATATCAAATATGACATAGAAAAAGAAAATTAAGTGACATGACATTTCATTTCTTTTTTGTTCCCGCCCCAAAAAAAAAATTAGAATCAATTGGTATTGGGGGCCAGCAGGTACAGTGTCAAAGAAAGGCAGATTGCAGTGTCGATGCTCACTGTAGTCTGTATGCATACTTCTCATCTTCATACATACAAGTACATACATGTAATCATAAACGAGCACGGAATATTCAATGTACGCAATGCCACTTTCGTCATATATATGATACACCGCTTCCTCCTGGCGTTTTCTAGAAGCATTGGATGATAAATAATTTAGTAATGTCTTCCGTTCTTCACCTTCCTTTTTTCCAACCATTTTTTTTGACCTGTCAACGGCTTTTTGTCTCGGGCCGGCTGTTTGTAAAAGGAAAAATGTGTCACATGCTTTTTCTCCTGATCCAACCGGAGGGTAATCCATCTTTCCAATGCTTGGTCCTCTTTGTTTCTTTGATATCAAATCTTGCTAGAGATGCGGGGTTTCAATAGTGTATATTGTAGGATGCAATATTATTAGCTAGAGCGGTATGGTGAGGGAAGGTTTATCAGACAGGTTCTACACTCAAGGGTATTTGCACAATGCGGAAGGGATCTTTGATTCAAGACATGTAATGTATGTGACTTGGCCTGTCTGGACCTTAATAGTGGTATCTATTGGACATTGTAGTACAAAATCTCAGGTGCTGTTCTGTAAGGATTTTCTGGAGCTGGAGAGCTCTAGCTTCGCATAAAACCAACAGAAGGAGGTATGATAATCAACCTGTATCTAGTGAACTTATGCTCTGAATCCATAGGAGATGTTCGTTATGTCAAATCCGGAGTTTCTGGACTTGCATATCCAACTGTCGTCAAACTCCGTGTGGGTTCACTGGACTCGCCTTGCAGCGTGTCGTCCGTCCTGAAATGGAGATAACGGTGGTGGGCTCACTCATCTGGATCAACAATCTCAGGAGATCCAAGCCTTCCACAAATCTCGTAAATTCTCCACTTAACCCATAGTAAGAATGGAGAAATGGAGCAGAAGAACTGAGAAATCCGTCACAATGAGAGAGCGGTCAGAGGAAGCGGATCGCTTGGACACTTATAAAAGCGAAATGAAATGCCCACAAAAGGAGAGATATGTGCACGTAGATATGAAATGTGTTGACTTTGGGTTTGTCATTGCTTCTTTAGACCCATTTTCTCGTATTTATGAGAGATTGATGATGCGTCTGTGGAGCACATGAAATGAATATGGTAGATGAATAGAAATAACTGTACTTCCTTTTTGTTCACACATATTTTTTTGCTGCATTGTTGGCCAGCCCTACATAGCATTGTATAAAATTATCCGAAGACAGCGTCCGGATCGCCCAAACCTAATTAATATTGATAAAGCGTCAAGGTCCTTACAATTTAAAAGTAAGATTACTGGAACGTTATCTCCCTCAATAATTGCAAAAGATAAATATAAATTTGCTTTGTCAAAACCAGAAGTCTTGATTACTTTATCCGTATGAAAATGCGAAGGCTTAGGTGATTGGTTATCTCGACAGCGGAATATACTGCCGTGCTGATGGGCTTGGTTGACACAGTGACGGCCGAAGGGTAAGTATCTTCCGCGCGCTCTGGTAGGTTGTGGTACGAAGACAGCACTGCCCCGAGACATTCTGTATGAAAATCCCTGAAAAGGAAAGATGAGCGTGATCAACTGCTGTATCGTACTCGTAGTCGTTATGCGGCTTATGATGCTGTATGAAATTGTAATGTACCATTCGTACTAGAAACGATTATGATTGCTATACTGCCATGTCCCAAGACCCTGGATTTTACCATACTGTGTACTGCGGATAACGTGATGATGACTACAGCTCATCTTCTGTTGTCTGTAATAATACCTCCGTGGTGCCATATCTGTTGTTCAGTAGCGCTTCGGAACAATGTAGCCTCAGCTTGCTTCTCGGTGATCTCTCTTCGTAAATGTACGATGGCTAATTATGGTGTACTTGGCCTTGTGCTTATGGTACTGTTCTCTCCTGCCGAAAACGCCAATACTAATCTGTAAAAGAGCGGAAAAGATACGCCTGCGCCGCAGCCATTTTGCGTGAGCTCTAGGATCTGGAAACGCCTTCTGAAGCAGGAGGAAATGCCTCAATTGGCGAGGCCGTATACGGGATCTCAAGTATTCTCTCACCGGTTATGCCGTCCCGTCTACGTCCCTACCGAAGATGATTCTTGAAACATGTTGCCGTCAAAAAACCCAGCTGCAAGGGACCAATATGAAAGGAGCTGTCTTGTCCCGTCTGTACCTTTGTTCATTCATCATGGACCCTTCTCTTGAATAGCTACCCTTGATCTCCACAATCAGCGTATTAGTCATGGCAGGTCTTGAGACTGAGAATTTCTTAAACTCCATTACGTCAATAGGGGGGCGAGCCTGATCTCGCTCCCATGGGAACACCATTGGCTTCTTCGGGGCCGGTTGGGAACTCGAGAATCGCACCAGTCAACACGAATTGAGGCTCGATAGCCAATGTTTGCACTGTTATGTGCTGCGCATAATGATGCGTCGTACATTAGTTTTGGCGCTATGATGCCTGCTGGGTACCACTTCTGTTACAGCACAGTAGAAAAAGGCGGAAGCATCGAGGCTAGGGAGGATTTGAGGTTGGAGAAGTGGCTGCAAATCGGTGCTAGGAACCTTTCTTGTCTCCGTTGACCAAGAGGATCTAAGGCGAGGCGCGACTTTAACGCGTCTGTGTGGAGAAAAACACACAGACGCTGCAGAGAAGCGAGACGCGCTGCTGGTATTATCTCGGCTGTTGACCCGGCAGCGGCTCCCAGATGCGCCATTCCCCCCATGCAAAACCAGCCCAACATCCTCTTCCCCTCACCCCTCTCCAGCGTCACATCGTGCAAATGTCGTTCCTGCTCATGGGCAATGACTAAAACACATGTACGCCATGCGTCGTATGAGATTCTGATGAGGCAGAATAACGATGTTGTCATATCGAGGGCCTTCTTCCGGTAACAGGTAAATGACAACTCTGGCTGTAATTGTGTGGCAAGAGATGGACACACGCAAACAGTATCGATTTGCTGCAGAGAGCCGTGACAGCCGTGCTCAACTAACTGCTCGAACAGAGGTGCCTGAGAAAGGTCTTGCAATTGGATAATCAAAGATCTAGATGATCCCTACTCAGAGCAATTCCACCAACAGCGCCTGTATTTTCCATGCAAGCGGACCTTCGCAAACCCTGGGGCCGAAATCCCTGCACCCGATCACACATAGCACAGCCTATCGGGGCCCTAAAACCTGTTATTTGGGAGGCCGCTTCCCGACCAGAGGCGCCCCTGGCGATGCGTTGGCATTCAGCAGTTGGAAGTTGAAGCAACTTTATCGCTGGTTAGGTTTCTCGTCTCCACCGCCATGGACTTATTGGCTAGCTCTTCGTTGTACAAAAGGCTCATGAGAATCAAGAGAAGATCTCTGGTTCAATTCACTATGCGCAGTGCTCTATCGTATTTCGTGGATATGCTGTACTAGAACATCATGTGCCTGAAACCCGCAATACGGACGCCTCAATCAATGCAGTGCTACTTTTTCTTATGCGGGGTCCGCTCTGGAGGGGTGACTTGATCTACTTTCGATGGTGCCAACCGCATCGGGTTGGTATCAAGTAAATGCATCTCGAACTTTAAATGAATCGGAGACAACTCCTGTGCGACACACTGGTTGATCAATGGGGTCGGTAATGTTGATCTCGTGCGAGGAGAACTCTTTCAAGTGGTTTATCCATGCTCCCGTGTCCGAATAGACCGTTGAGCGTTGAATTTGTTACGTGGTTGGGTTTTCCTGAGTACAGTAATAAAGGCCGAGCTCGCATCACAAGCCGCTTAGTACATCTTGGAGCATGAAATCAGGGAGGGGAGAAGAGGGGCATCTAAAAACAGATCGCGGCTTCCCAATCCAGATAGCCTGCCAGATTCGACGCCCTAAGAATATCTTCCGAAGCTTGCCACTCAGATTCCCCATCAGTTCGTCATACTACCCCTCGTGGATACCTACTTTTTTCTCCGTCAATTGACGCTGTGTAGGGCTCCAGATAGATGGCATTGAAACGTTAAAAGTGCTCATGGCACGAAGCGCAGGTATGAGTCCCAGCGCCAATATCGGCATCGCAACCACCAAGGGATTATTCACACAACAGGTTCTTCGGCACACGACTTCGGGTGGTGCATTCCACGCGGCTCAGTAGGTTGACAAGGAAACAGAAAGCACTTGGCGCCAATTGGAACCGCGTTGTACCGTACGTCTGTGGACTGGAGAGTGCGCAATTTCTCTCCCTAGTCTGGAACTCTTGCCGTCTCGAGGTTGGATCTTTGCATCCATAGCACAAGCTCGGCCAAAGATTGAGCCTTATCAACCACAAGGCGTAGCCCAGTGGCGTCAAAGTTGTGGATGCCTCCATGCGCTCTCAGCTTCCGAGCCAGCTGAAGGAGCCCCACTGTGGGATGTACGAGAGGGGTTCGGCGCCTGGACCTGCACCCAATTGACACCTGCGCTTCCTCCAGTGCCTTAATAAGCCGCGGGACAGTGTATCTGGATCACCGATTCACCTGGACAATCTGTTCGAAGAGTGGAGGGTACAAATAATCGTACGCAATTGCGGCCTTCTTGGTAGTGGCAGATCTCTCACGGCTGCTGGCTAACTTCTTTTCGTTGCCAATGGCCAAAGGAGTGCCTGATTTGGATAGTGAAAGAGCATTGGCATGTTGCGGCTTTGCAGGAGTACATGCTAGCAGAGTAGATATCAATGCGTCCGGTTAGAGAGTTCCTTCTTGTAAGAACCTACAGACACGAGCTGGAGGGGAGCATTTCCGGTGAGAGCGTCGCATCATCGCATCGCCTCATTGCGGCAAATGGGCCGCGGTTTCTGCTTGTTTACTTATGTTGATGTTGTTATACCCATTAATGTCCGTTGCTATATACGGAAGTACCTGCGATACAACCGCACGCGAACAAACGGTATTAGCGAGCAATACAGCCAAGGACAGGCCAGTACCTGGCTTCAGCGGCTGACTTCTGAAACACCTTCGACGTGGGTGTCATGCATCTCTGGCGGCTTCGACAATTATGGATACGTGCTGGTACCTTTGTGTGCGTACAACCGAATTGGCAGTGCACAAACACAAAGAAGCCCTGGCCACTAGAAGCCCCGTGGATCGCATGTTGAGCTTCGAGAAGAGATGCCGTCTCCTGGAGCTATGGAACCACAAACTACAAAACTGAAGGATCCTTTATGATGATTCAAGGGAGACCGGCTGTGTGCCGCTTCCGTGTACCTGAACTAGAACCAGCACAGTACAGTATCTGTACCAGAGACCTTCTGAGTCGCGTGTTGCTGGCTGGTCCTTAATGCCGTCTGTACTACAGCTGCGGCATCCAACTAATTCCAAGACATACAGTTTCCGGTCTCATGGATACCCATGACTTTGCTTTTGCTTTGACGGCCGTGGGATCCAGCGCACAGGTTTCCAGCAAGAAGTTCTGACATGCTGCAATTGCAAACCATTTCTTCTGCCGTGTGCGTCTGAGAATTAAGATTTCTGGAATCAATTGCCGATGTTTTGCTGTCGGGACCTGAATTATTGTGGATGCGGCACGCTTTGGTGCGAGCCTCGCCTTGTTTTCGATCTATTAGGGCGCTCGTATTCTGGAATTTCTAGGCTCAATGACTTGCACGACTGAGCGGCATTAGATCATAGTTGAAAGCAGATCCACCGTACCCACGGAGGAAGACGGATAGGGAAGGGTCTCATTTCAAAGTGAAGAACCGTGAACAATGTTCTCAGCATGGCCCTCGCTCCAACGTTGAGATTATTACTGTATTGATGGCTTGTCTGGTGCAAGCTGGGCAAGTATCCGCTCCGGACAAACGAGGTGTTTCATAGCAATTGATACAGTACAGTACGGCGCATGCCCCAGCCGCGGCGCTCCCAGCAACAGTGGTGGAAGGAAGCCGGCAGCGAGCCCGCGCACGCAATATTGCCCGGCCTTGTGCCTCGGGAACAAGCTTACTTTACGGCGCCCATCCTGGAGAGACGGAACGTGAGCGCACAGGCAATTTGCTCTTGCGCACCGCCAGCTGCGAGAAGGTGAGGAAACGGTAAGGGATCCGGACACTGGAGCAGGATCCGGCGACGGTCTGAGGGGGAAGGTCATCATTTAGCATGGCATAAGAGGGGCGGTTTGCCTTGCCTTGCTTGGGTCTGCGAATGCTGTGTGCCTCTTACGCAGACGCTCAGCGATTGATAGATGTCGCTGCTATGATTCTATTCACTGGAGGTATCGGATACAGATGTATGCACCGTGCCTTCTTTTTTTCTTTGTCTTCGCCCTACTCGACATAGTATCAGTAGATTGCGGCCTCGTACAGGCCAGCAACGTACTCACACAGACTCCATGCTTCAGTACGGTATCTCAGGACAGTACAGGAGGAACTGTAAGAGCGCGGCGTAATTTCTCAACCCAAGGTTCGGGGCGATGAGGTACTGGCTGGCATGGATGCTGCCCCAGAAGACCCAGAGCCGGAGCCAGAGCAGAGCCGGCCAGGGGCCCAGGTCCCGCGCGTCGTCCATCGATCGGGGCTGGGCTGGTTGTCTCGTCCAGCAATAATAACACACAAGTCGTCGTCCTTAATAAATGGTCGCTGCTGGGCTTCGTTCGCTCCCTTGGCTTTCTTTGGTTCTTCCCTTGGTTGCTAGACGCGCTCCCAGCTTTGCTACCGGGTCGATCGAGCTAGGTCGCTGTCCTGCGCTAGGCCCAAAGCTCTTGTGCGGGCGCTCCACCAACGATTGGCCGGCGCTGCTTGCTCGCTCTGTCTGCTCACTTGCAGGTTTCCCCATCCCATCATCGTCCCTCCATTCCTCCCTCGACCACCAGCTAATTCGACTACCGCCCAACGACAGCTGCGAACCCGGTTCCAGCGTGCTCCTCTTCAGCAGCGCATTTCTTCTCTGGGCGCTCCATTGTTGCATCCGTTTGCATTCTTCTGCGTTTTTGCAATCCAACGGCTGTCGAGAGCTTCGTGCCATCCCACACTCTTTACTCGGTACAGTACTTTTTGCGCGGCGTTTGCTTCTGTTCTGCCTTTGTACCGCTCGAGTCTTTTCTTTCCTCGGGGGTCGCCGCTCTTTGGTTCTGCAAGCTTGGGTGCTTTGGTTGTGTGTGGGCACGACACTACTGAGCAGCAGCAAGTACACAATAAAATTGGGGGGAGTACGCCCGGTGTTTACCCTTCGCTCTGCTTCTCGTCTCATTGGAGACGTCCCGCAATAGCAACCCTCACCATTCGATACCTCACCTCGACCTCGCCCTCTCTCTCCCTCCACCCCCTCTCTCTTTCTACAGAAAAGCTACGGGTTGCTCGCCAGTGCACGCCGTTTCCGAAGACTGTTGAATTGGGCTCATGGACCGGCACCGACAATGCTCATGATTTCTTTGGCGACAACGACGATTTCTTCCGTGTTTTGCTTGCCGGTTCGTGGGTGTGTTGTTGTTAGGGGATACGGTGCATCATGAAGACCATTCCCAGTGTGAGTGCTGATTTTTTACCATAAAAATTTATAAGTTTTGTGGGAATTTGTGCTATTTCTTGCTACTGCTGCTTTCCTCCCTATCACCCAGGTATTTTTACAGGTTCGATCAATGAGCACCACCACCATCTAGTTCTGCGAGGGGCCCTTTTTTGTTTTCTTGAAAAGATTCTCGGCTTTTGTCACCGACAGTGTTTTTGTATTGTTTCTGCTGGACCACGGAATCACTAACCCTGGTGTGTGCGTGTTGTAGCTTGTTGCGTCGAGTACAGTCGGCATTGCTACTGCCGGCCTGGCATTGGGCAAGCCGGATCGCGCATCTTCTATACAATCTTCCTCGAAGAGAAGAAAAACTGTCAGTGGCACCAATCCTCTCGACGTCCAGGGCAATGTGGGAGAGAACCCGAGTCGGTCTACTCGTCCGGGCACCAGCTCGAATGTTATAACACGCGACAACAGCCTGTCTCGCCCAAAGGGGGCTAACCCCCTACCTGATGCCCAACCTCTGCGTCCAACAACAGCAAACCCTCTATCTCCCTCGACCTCAAGATATGACTCTCCCAGTGGTGGCTCGAGGCGGCGGTTATCCGTGGTACGGCTGGGTGACATGTTATCGTCGACCTCAGAAAATAATGGAGAGGCACCGCAGAGGAGGGATTCGATCTCATCGCGAGGCTCCTGGATTAGACGCCTGTCCATAATTACACTCTCCCAGAACACCAGCCCCCGATCCAGTATGGCTCAGGACTCGCCATCGCTTACATTTTCTCATGGTTCACGAGCTCCTATGATCCACAGTCCGCGAGAAAGCAGTGCGGCCCAATTACCACCCAATAAGTTGGTGAAGCGTGCACCCTCCAGCCGCAATCGAAGTGGTACAGTGGTTATCAACCAGGAACCGCGACCAACATTTCGTAGACCTGCTACTAGTCATCAACGCAATGCCACGCTTCAGCAGTATGCAGAACAATCGGCGGCACCGTTGCCTGATACGGCCACCGTACCACCTCCAAAGCAGTCCAAGCGCCAGACGCCACCCAGCGAAGTATCCCCAGCACCGAGGACGTCGTGGATACCTTTTTTCCAGTCTCGTCCTACTAAATTGACCAGAGAAAGAGCCTCGGGGAAGCCAGGTGATGGGGCAAGCCGCAAATTTTTGCCAACATCAAGAAGAGTTATGATAGATGAAGCCGCAAGACCTACGTTATTAAAGCCATCAATGTTGAGCACAGTTGAAGAGGAGGAGAAGACCAGCTATGACGAAGGTAGTCTACCATGTGAGGATGAGGAATTGGACGATGAGGTAGAAGAAGGTGGTGATTCTAATGAAGACAAGCAGCCGTCAACCGCGGAGATCTCGCCTCTAGATGAACACCAGAAAAGACCACGGCGGTCCCTCTCGTTTCATTTTAGCCAACCTACGACGTGGATCTCAAGATCGGGTAGCCTAAGGGTAGAGAAGAGGACGGTAGAGGGGAGAAACGGCGGCAAGCGTGACTCTTCTACACCAAACTCGATGTTGCCTGGACGGAATGCCCTTTCTTCCCACGGACCTAAGCATCATCCACCTTTAGAGGTTATGATCTTTCAGGATTCTACAAGAGTATCGACGCGTCCAAATTATGACGACTCTTTGCACTCTCCGTATTCTCCACGTTCTCCTACTTTCCATTCACGTCCACGCAACCTTTCATCACCGCTACCTCCCATTACACGCCTTTCTAGCTTTAACGTAGAGCTCGCTCGACTTGGCTTACCATCACCCTCCTCATCTGGACCTCAACGCAGTCCTAGTTCACCACTGCCACAAGGCCACGCACGCACCTCGTCCGTCTCTTCAGTAGGTGTCATCTCACCGACCGCTGCATCATACTTCGGATCGATTAACTCCAGACCACGCACCTTGGACACTACCGACCGCGCTTCCACCCTAATTGGCTCTGATAGCGACAACCGTGGCTTTATTGGCGACGAAGATGAAATGGATCTCCAAAGTGAAACAGTTTACGGCTCTATTCGGACAGGTGCAGCTAGCAGCATCCGTTCATATGCTACACCACTTGAATCTCTGTTTGATGACGCCCCTCCGAGCGCCAACAGCACCGCAAAGAGCAAGAGACTATCGATTCACGAGCTGGTTGGAGGGCAGTTCCATGAAGGCAACAAAATTGTGGAAGAAGACGAAGACACGTCTACGCCGGTTAAAGGACCACGTTCCCTGGAAGAAAGCTTTGAAACACCTGTACGAACCAAGCCTGATATTTCAATAAATACGGACCTGAACTCTACGCCAAAGTACTTTCTTTCCACAAAGGATTACAGTGGACTATCTCTCGATGACGATGATGATGAAGACTGGACGAGAGATGATGAGAATACGGATATGATGGCTCTCTCACCCCCTTCTAACTCCCTTAATTTTCGAAGGATTAGTCCGAACTTACGTATGGCACTTGCAGATGTTACACACACAAATGCAACCAATGGAAAACCTTCCGAGCGCCCTAAGAGCAACTTGTTCGACTGGTCTGAGCCTTCGATAATGGGGAAGATGGATCATCTAGGACATACTCCTCGACCAAGGACTGCTCAATCTAATCAGGTTCTGGATGGTCGTGGTGGTCGAGCCGTTGGGCGAAAAGGACCGAGCGCTCTGCATATCAGAAGTCAAAGCGTCCCGGTGGTGCCAGATGGAATAGGGCATCGTGAACATCTTACACCTAAATTTGGTACTTGGGGTCTTGGAGCAAAGGGGGTCAGCGAAGATTGGGACGGAGATTTCGAGTTCGATAACAGCGATTCTGACTCGTCGGACGGCAAGGAGAAGGACATGCCGAATGAGAGAAAAGGCTCGATGGTTGTTCCTTTGGCGATTCAAGAAAGTCAGGCCAACGTTGTTGGTCATGTTGGCCAAATTCGTGAATTCTGCTTGCTGGTCGAGGATCTGAAGAGATTGCGGATTCTCGGTCGGGAGAAGGATTTGCTGGATGGCGAGTCAGCTCATTTATGGAAGGAAGCTGAGGGCATTATCGCCTTGGCCGTCCCCGATGAGGAAGACCAGACACTTTCTGCGCCACGCTCACCGTCTGCAGCTCGATACGACTACGAGGGGGATGAGAAACTTGCACGGGGAAGTTTGTGGGATAATGAAATACCGAAGCCCGATATCTCAAACGTTTCTTACGATACCGGCACCGTTCGACGACGATCAGTTTTCTCTCCGGAAGACGATATATTTGGTACTGGAGCAGCGGCAGCGGCAGCAGCATTATCCCCTGATACTGTCTCCATAACTGATAGTCTCGCGGTTCCTGCTTCATCTCGTTCATCAATCAAGAAGTCATCGACTACCGAAGTTGCCCGGTCGGTCATGGAAATTATGCACCAGCATCGATCAGCTTCGGATCCCAGGCTTCCAGAATTGACGTCTCAATCTCCTAATAAGATGCCCTTCGACACAACGAGTTTGCGAGATCTTGTCCATCGTGCTGGTGTCCTCACCCGCACACTTGGTGAGATAATCCGCAAGTTTGATGGCACGCCCATTTCCCCAGAGCCGGCTCCCAAGAGAGAGTCGAGTCCTGCATTTACACGAGTCTTCGCTGACCCGATGACGCTGAGCCCGTCACGGCAACAACAAATACCTCGGAGCCAGAGTAACAACTCTGTTCTCACCGGATCAATAGACGCTTCCCCAGGAAGACTCACCCAGCATATACACATGATGGCAGTCGGATGAAGCCTTGTTCTTATAGTTCGCATGATCAATACTTGTATACGTGTGATTTCCTTTTTACTATCTCGTTTTACGCTTTCGGTACTTGCATAGCGACGGTTTCCCAGTTTCACATCTGGCCGTGCTGTCAGCGGCCACGCATAGCCATGATACACACCCTCAGTCCAGATCTCAGCATCACTTCTCATGGTTAATGGGATCACTCTATACGGCATGATGCATTTCTGGTGCTCCAACCCCTTTTCTCGGAACAGACTCTTAAAAAGAAGACGGCAAGGTTGGTAGAAGGTGTCGAAGACTTTTGCGTTGCTTTTGAGGGGGATGAATCGGGGAGGGATTGCTGCATCAGAACCGAGTTCTTACGAAAAGTCAAGAAAAAACGTGTAATGCTTGCAATGATTGTTTATAATTGCTTTTTGTTTCCTTTTTTCTCGGGGCCATGGTTTTTTATCTCTCGGTTTTAAATCTTTTTTTCCGACGCTCTGGTCACCAGACCAGCTCCGTTCACTGGTTTAGACGGGATGGAATCGAAGTTAAAGGCTGGCAGGAGTTTATTTCTACTGCGGTGTTTTTTGCTCTCTCCTAAAAGACAAGACAGGAGTGAGATATACGGGGTTCTCCTTTATTGTACTCTCATTTGTGATTAATGTTTATGGTTTGATTCGCGGAGGACGTGACGAATTGGAAGAAAATTGCATAGTGAAGGTCTAGCTGGTGGCATGTCACTTTCCCCCTTCTTTCTCTGCTCGATCAGAGTTGCAGGTTGGCTCGTCCATCGGGCAAAAACATAAAGAAGGAGGTCGAGATATCATAATGCCGCTTGTTGCTCCGTGGCCACATTTCACGACCGACGGTTTTTGCAGTCGAATTGTGTCTCAGTTGTTTTCATTAAGTCATGGGAAATTGGGAAACAAACAAAAGCTCTGCTTTGTGTGGTGTTTGTTCTTTTTCGTTAATTGTTTGCTTGTTTCCTATGTTCTCTTTCCTTTTTCTTTCAGAATTGCATGGGACATAGGAAATTTAAGCATATTATTATAATGGGCGCGAGGTGGAAGGGGAAGATAAGAGAAAGAACATGGCACATGCTGAGATGGCAAATGCGATTTGTGAATGGAGCTTCGGGAAAGATATGCAGAGAGATGGGCAGAAGAGAGAAAGGGAAGAATTACAGTTCCTTTGTGTGAGAGAGAAAGCCAACCGGCCGCTGTTTTCATACCGGCTAGAGGGAGGCTTCTTTATGTGTAATGGGAATATGAAGTCATGGCTTCACGCGAGAAATTGTGTGCCTTTTACTGTGCTATGTGTGTGTGTGAATGTTGTATGTAAATTGTACAGAGTATACAAAGTATCAGTACCAGTATGCCGAAAGCGTAATTGTGGAATCTAAAGTGATAACTTGGCACAGTAAAAATTAGATCATTTGCAGTGTTTAGCTGATGCTCTCTAGAGCTGCTCTAGTAGACCAAACGACACACCACGACACCGGATCAATTGAGCCACGTGCGGCCAGAGAGCCGCTGGGGAAGTGATTGGTGGGGCGGTGGAGACCGCATCAGTATTCGTTCTACCTACACTATTACCTCACAGCACCAAGCACCAAGTACTGAGCAATTGAGAAGAACGTCCATAAACTACATCTATCTTTTACCGCATCTTTAATTGCTTGATACTTGGGTGGAGCATAGCCTGGACCTGATTTCTATGTACAGTATCTAATGGAATGAGTACCGATACGATAAGTCTTGAATGATGTGATTCGACGGGCGTATTGGAAGTTCCCGCCTTGTCTTAGGTTCTCTGGCTTGGGTAGTTTTTGCTGGATTTGGGCGAGGCGATGTGGGCTGGGCTAGGCTGGGCTAGGCTGGGCTACTGTGTTAGTACAGAGGTAGAGTTGGTGATATCTAATAAGGTCCAGGAGAGAGGTAAGGTAGGTTGGATAAGATAGGATGGCAACGGTAACAGTAACGGCCACGGAACGGTTGTAAAGAGCCGCTCGTGCTATTCTTGCATCCATAGATGGGGTTATCTGTACAGCAACGAAGTCCTCCTCGCCTTGCTACGCCGTCCCTTGTGAAAATTTTCGGGCAGGTGAGAAGGAAAGAAAACAGACGTGTAATTGGCCAGAAGTTCATCTCCAGTCATACATAACGCCGTGCTGCAAAAGGTACGAGAGAAAAGCTGGTTGATGGCGAATTCAATAGATCGAGGGGAGGCGGTCTGTGGTTTTTGGTGGGAATTGTGGGTTTTGTGGTTGTGTGGGCTTGGGTGCCGGGGAGGGAAGAATGGTTGATCCGGGCGAGGCTTGAGACGGATTTGAAAGATTTCAGCTGCAGTCCAGTTGTGCCACTTGACTACTAACGCCCCGTCTGGAATAGTGATGGGTCACTGAAGAATGCCAGAATTGATCTCTTTATCTGTACTGTATCGTTCACGCAATGATGATGGCGAAGGGGACGGCTAGAGAGAAAGAGTATGAGATGACATCTGTTTAGCCGCAGCCCGTCTGTTCTGGGATGGTTCCATCCGATCATCAACTTAAACCCGGCGAGGAAAAATAGAAAGAAGCTGGACCATCGATGGGACCCGCCCGGCAGGACCATGCACGCAGCCTGCGCCCATGGGTTGAGATATCGCTCTTGGCTCCAGTCATGCCAATCAAATCAGTCAATCAGTCAATAATCCAGCAGTCAATAGCAGTCAATCGATCAATCAATCAATCAGTCAATCATGACGCCGGTGGTCGCTTGTCCAGAACAAATCCGGCGTGTCTTTTGTGGGTAAAGGAACGAAAAAGGGAAGACAGGAAGTCAATTGAGTTAAACCGAAGAAAGAGCTGCATATCTTCGGTCCTTTCCTGTTTCTCTCCCCGCCCTCTACACTTACACCTTTTCACACTATATAACCCACCCGCCCCCATCTTGCTGCCCCCAGTCGCCCTTTCTCCTGTCTCCTGCCCCCGTCACCTTCTCCTTTCCTCCTTCGACTCTATCCCCAAGACCGTGAAAGATGAAGTACTCGAGTAGAGGCCTGGGGCTGGCACTCGGCCTAGGAGCAGTTGCTTCTGTTTCTGCTGCTGCTGCGGCCGATTCCAAGTGCCCCACTCTGTCCAGCTCGTACCCCGCCCCCGTCGCCAGCCAGGGATGGCAGTACCAGCTCGTCGCGGCCAACCTCACCAAGCCCCGCGGTATCGTCTTTGACAACAACGGCGGATTGCTGGTGGTGCAGCAGGGCGCCGGCATCGTCCATTTACAGCTCGCCGATGGAGGAAGCACCTGCGTTGGATTGGCGAAGAAGACCTTCTTGGTCAATTCCACCAATGTATGCATTTCCCTCCCTGTTTGAAGAAAGAAGAAGGAAAAAGAAGAGGAAGAAGAATGGCCCAAAAGCTAATACATCTTGCAGTTGAACCATGGCATTGCCATCTCAAATGACGGCAACACGCTCTATGCTTCCTCTCAGGAGGCTGTCTTCTCCTGGTCCTACAACGCCAAGGATGTCACCGTCAGTGCAGAGAACCGCACCGTTATCAATGGCATGAGCAATGCCGACTTGATGACCAGAACGCTCTTGATGTCCCAGAGCGAGCCAGGCCAGCTCCTGGTCTCCCGAGGAGGTGGCGACAACGTCGACCCCCTCGCTGCTGTCCAGAGTTCAGGACACTCTCAAATCAAGGCCTTCAACGTTGGCAACCTCACTTCTACTTCGGCACCATACAACTTCGATACGACCGGGAGACTGCTCGGATGGGGTCTCCGAAACGCTGTCGGTGTTGCTGAAGAGCCCACCACCGGTGGTATCTACAGTCTCGAGAACTCCGTCGATCAAGTCGAGCACGACGGCGTCGATATCCACCAGGACAACCCAGGTGAGGAGATGAACTTCCACGGGTTCCTCAATGGTTCGACCGCGAACCAGGGCGGAAACTACGGTTTCCCCAACTGCTTCGCTGTCTGGGGCACAGATGGTCTCGGAGGATTGACCGTAGGAGAGCAGTTCGCTCAGAACCAGACCAGCTCTCTTAACGACACCACTTGCAACTCGGACTACGTTGCTCCAAGGTTGACCTTCCCAGCACACATGTCGCCTCTGGATATGAAGTTCCTGTCAAACGGCACCGAGGCTTTCGTTACCTTCCATGGAAGCTGGTAAGTTTGCGCCTTCTTCATATGCACCTCTAGTATATACATGCAAAATATGCATGGAATTTTCATCAAAACTCTTCATTCCTTTCTCTTACTCTATGCTAATTCACAATCTCCCAGGGACCGCAACTCCCCCATCGGCTACCAAGTCTCCTCCGTGGCTTTCTCCAACGGCTCTCCTGTCGCCGCTGCATCCAGCACCAACGTTTCCACACCTGTCTTCTCCAATGCCGACAACACCAAGTGTCCCGGCCAGTGCTTCCGTCCTGTTGGCCTTGCCTTCGATGCCCAGGATCGCCTCTTCGTGAGCTCTGACACCACCGGCGAGGTCTATATGTTGGTCCACACTGGCAACTCGACGCGCAGCACTGTCACCACCACCTCAGGCAAGGATAACGCAGCGAGCAGTTTCTCAGCGAGAACAAATGTGGCGATTTTGGGTGTTGTGACATCGCTTTTGGCGTTCGCATTCTTTTAGAGAGTGCCTATCAGAGTGAGTGTGTTCAGAAAACGTACATAATATATATATCTGTGTGAGAGGCTGCATGCTCTCTCTCCTGCTCTCTATTTGATGATTCCATTTGTTGATGAATGTTATGATTATGAAAAAATAAGAAATGATATCTTCTCTGGACAGTTTTTTGGTTACCTTTTCTTTTCGGAGAGTGGTTCATGTGGTGGGTAGGAAGCTCTTCCGTTTCATTGATATCCAAAACCAGATTAAACCCAGAAGCAAAACTAAATTTAAAACTGAATATTATCCTATGAAGAGTTGGTTTAAGTGCTTTGCATTCTCGTTTTGATTTTATAAGCTCGAGCGTATAAACGAGGTATAGCAGGACAAAGGCTTTGAGCTTTGAGTCTATAAATACCCATTGAACATCCAATTCACTAGCACTGAGGCTCTCAGCAAAGTGACAGAAACATTCCGATACTGCTTTACCTCTCCCTTCATATATAAGAGGTAGAAGTAAAGTCCTGGCTTGGCCAGAGCCCGTGATTGGCTATTTTGGCCCGCCGCAAAGCTTGACACAACTCTCTGCGGTAATAAACTTCCGCAGTCGCTGCTTGGCCAATTAAATCCCGGGAATGTATTGGAGCAGCACTATCCATCAAGGTGCAATAATAGAAGAGATCAGCTGTAAAATTTCACTTGCGTGTGTACTCTGTATAAATATCATGGATCCAAAAGAACCGTCTGCAATAACAAGAAAGAAAAGGCTACGGGTGTGCTACACTGTTATAAAGAGGAAGAAAGTGCGAGCTCGAAGATGCACCTACGTACGTACAATGTAACATATCGCATAATCTCGCAAAAGATCCATGTTGGGATGGCATCGATCAATCAATCAAGACAAAGAAAACGCAAAAATGAATAAACAAACCCAACATTAATCTGAGTTATCACAATCTTCTATCACCAAGAAGAAAGCATCTGCTCAAAAGACCCACTTATCGTATATAGAAAGAACCGCTAAAGGAATGCCAAAACTGCCCGTTTATGGACGGACGCATGGTAATCAGCGTACGGTTGGATAAGCATCAAGCACATGGCTAAATGTATCGATGACATACTGTACTCACGGAGGTACGATGTAGGTGCACCCATATGCGGAGCGAATTCGCATATTATTGAATTGCCTACACACTCGAACAACTTGCACACATCTGGTTGGAGCAGGTCGAAGCTGAGGTAACTAACTGCAGGGGCGATGTAACTCAACTTAAACACTAAACTCTAGCTATGGTATGCAAAGTGATAGGAATAGAGGAGGCGTTCGGAGCTCTTCTTTGGAGGAGAGGGATTTTGAGGGTTGGTAAGGCTGTAAGGATGTAAGCATGTGTTACTGTGTGTGGCTGTCGAGGATGATTGAGACGATTGGTATGGCTTGGTCAGAGTAACGAGCGAATAGCGGTGGTATGGTTGGCTTCCTTGGTTGTCTTATCTGTGTTTTTCATTTCTCCTGGTTCAGTCTCTTTGCTTTTTGCTTTGCTTTTGTGGTTTCTTTTTCTGGTTGTCCCTTTCTCCTCTCAAATATCCCTGGGATCTTCGTGTCTATCGTCTTCAACTTGATTTTACTTGTCTATTGCGTTAAATTTAAATCAATCAGATTTCTAGTCGTCTCTTCATACTCGAATCACATCCGTGCCGATGTCCTCATCAACTTCATCCACTATCGAGTCCGTCCCAGCCCCATGGAAGCTTAAAGCTACGATCTACACCTTCTTCACCTTCCAAACAGCCAGCCAGGCTCGGAACCTCCCCGCCTCCTTCCTCTACTCCCCTCTCGAGCGGAGGTCCGATTTTGCTAAAGGCGAGGCCCGAGGTGGGCTAGGAATGGCACAGGTGTTGCGGTACTCTGAATCTCCAGTTGGACCGTACGATGAGCTGTTGATCGTGCCAGGGAACTACGAGTATGAAGCCGAGGTTCGTGATAAGAAGAAGGGTATGAAGATGGAGAAGAGGTCGAATTTGAGAGTGACTAGGATTTATGTTAGTACGAGGGAGTCTTGTTATAATGGGAGGAAAAGTAAGCTCCCTCCTTGGAGCGTGACGCCGTGCAAACTACGCTTTAAGCACGAAAGGGATCTAGCTAATGATTTTTATTTTTAGATTGGAATATCCCGAAGCACTTGGCTCGTTTTTCGTTCAAGCAATTTCCTAACAATAGCGTTCACATAGCCGTATATCCGTACGATGCTGGCAGCCCTGGGAACGAATCGACTCGATCTAAAACGCCCCTTTTCTCCGCAGTTTATAAACCCGTTCGATATACACCTAGCTTCCCGTTCTCTACGTCTTTGTTGCCCTACCTAGGCATTGATACCCATCTTGTCCAACCTCCGTTGCCTTCTGGGAAAACTGAGGATGGACATCAAGAGGAACTGGTATCGACAGATAGATGGTGCAAAAGCTTACCACTTGAATATAGTTCGAAGACGTCTGTGGGCTGGTGGGATCTGAAACAACCAAAAGGAGACGAAGAAGACGCACTGTTACAGAACGGGGATACAGAACCAGGTAACAAGGAAGTAAGTGTATATGAGAACTGGTGGCCCGGCATGGGAGGTGGAGACTAGGCGTGAAGATGGAAGATGCCACGGTAGAGTTCGATGTGGGAGAATTCTGGCCATGACAAAGCTCTCTTCAAGTCTACGTTGCATAGCTATCCTGCTAGTATCTAATTCAGCCAAGCCAAAGCAGACAACCACGACAAGGTAAACTACCCCTCTACTTCCTCAGCTTCTCACAACTTCAACCCCCTGGCCGATGATTTCATCCAGAACTCTCCAGGACTCTCCGGATTCGCCTCGATCTCTCCAGCATCAATCAGGGCCTGTACTTCCTTGGCAATCTCGCTCTTCACAATTGCTGAAACTCGCTTTCCTTCCTCTGGATCTAGCTTCGATCTCGCGCCTTCTCCAAGGGCTAAGTTAGCCCTTTCTGCGTCCTTGATCTCGCTGCTGTCGCGCCCTTCTCCTTGTTTCCTGGGAATCACGTGGAAATGGACATGTGGAATTGTCTGTCCTGCCTCAGTGCCTATTTTTGGGCAGATGTATTAGCTGTTTTCTGTTCAAGGCAATATCAGATTGTGTGAAAGATTGAGCAATGGGCCTACCGTTTGCTTGGACTACATTCCAACTGCCCTCGGTTCCTCCCCAGAGCGACTTCATCACCGCTCTTCCTATAACGGGGAGCCAGAAGCCAATGGCTGCCGCCTCGGCAGAGCTGACATCTGAGGCCTTGGTGCTATGGTTCCGTGGACAGATGAGGACATGTCCCGTGGTGAGAGGGAAGATATCCAGGAATGCTACCACGAGCTGTGTGGAGAGGACTGGGAAGGCGGAGCCAACGGGGGTCGTTAGGATAGCGGGGTGGGCGGAGGGCGGGACGCCCGCAGCTATTCCACAGAAGGGACAGGACATTTGGGTTGGAGTTCAGATATTCAAATGGGGATATAGATCGAAGAGATAATAAGAGATAGTTGGAAAGTAAAGATATTTAAATGAAATGCAGGGTGTGAGATGCGGCGAATGATCTAACAAGATAATTCAAGGGAATACTTAAATACACCCAGCGTTTACCTATTTGCACCCAAAATCGCCGACATCGGCTATTGCGCAGCCTATTTACCAACGAAATGCGCTAAACATTCTATGATTATGGCGACCTACAGGCTCTAATAACCTGTACCGTACAGTATGGGCTGTACCGTATCGCCAACGCCCTCCGGCCGTTGGCTCCTTTTAGCATGCTTACAGGCCCAAGGCCCTGTAAGCGAAGCCTTGTAGGGCCTGAGCCTGTAGGGCCTGAGCCTGTAGGGCCTGAGCCTGTAGGGCCTGAGCCTGTAGGGCCTGAGCCTGTAGGGCCTGAGCCTGTAGGGCCTGAGCCTGTAGGGCCTGAGCCTGTAGGGCCTGAGCCTGTAGGGCCTGAGCCTGTAGGGCCTGAGCCTGTAGGGCCTGAGCCTGTAGGGCCTGAGCCTGTAGGGCCTGAGCCTGTAGGGCCTGAGCCTGTAGGGCCTGTATAAGACTTGACGTGCAATTCACAACTTTGGATAGCTACTAGACTAATACTATCTTAAATCAATTTAATTGTATTGTATAATTAAATATCCGTAATATTTGAAGTTTTGATTCAAAGTTTTGATGAGGGAAAGTGGTCTGTGCAACAACCGATGTCGGCGATTTTGGGTGCAAATAGGTAAACGCTGGGTGTATTTAAGTATTCCCTAATTCAAACCCCGGTGTATGTTCCGAAGGGCGTTTTATTCAGATATGTAAAAGGCTGGAGTATCGCCAAGTCAAGCCCAGATCTCTCTCACTCACTCGTGCACCCTTCAGATAACCCAAGAGACTCTCAATCACTGCTTACAAATTAATAACAAAAGTGTCAAGTCGGTGATTTAAAGAAGATCAAACAAAGTCATTGATTAAATCAGCAGTAAGCAGGCTAAGCTTAAATCCTAGAGTTAAAAGATGCCGGAGCTGCTCAGCTGCCAACTGTCGAGAAACACAGTCAGCCTCGGGCCAACTGGACCCCTTCAATGAATGAATTATGCAATCAATATTTCCTGTGCATAAATCATTATTCAAATCCATGCATAAAAAATTCCTGCTCCATTACACGTGCACGGGAGACCCAATGCCAATACTCTAACCCGATTAAGAGTACCCTGGAGTTCTACAGCGGAATCTAGAATACTCGTATCGGCCTAAGGCTTTCCCGTATTACATGTACCACAGCACAGTAAGACAAGAACTCTCTCATCCCCATTCATGAGGCGTCGGGCGCGGTTGACTACAGTTACGGTACTGTATGACTGTACTATTAATTACTGTTCCTATATCTCATTACGCGGGCTGATAACCTTCCCGCTAGCTGCATTGAAGTGGGCTTTCCACATCTTACGCGGCGGGCGGATAGATGTATTTATATCAAGGGGCGGGATATTAGTTAATTTGAAAGTCTACCGGCACTGCAAACTCTCTCCTTTTTTCTTTCTTTCTAGGCTAGAAACCAGGCTAGGAGGGTATAATTCGTCTACGATATCAGTATTGCCTGCTGGCTCTTCCTTTTCTTAGGAAAAAATAAAGAATTTTCTCCTTGTGAGGAGAAAGGATCCTTGTATTTGAGCATTGAGCGTTGAGCACCTTTTTCGGGACCCCCTATTGCGTAGAACTATCTGCTTTTCTGCTCCTACTTTTAAACCCTTCTTCTTCTCTCCTTGGAAACATTCTTTGGAGTGGTTAATTGATTGGCTCTTTGATACATCACCGTAGTTAATGCCGCCACAATGAAATTCCTCATCGCGACCATGCCCTTTGCCGGGCATGTCAATCCCGCTCAGCCCATTGCGAAGGAACTCGTAGCGAGGGGCCATGAGGTGTGGTGGCTTACCGGAGAGGAGTATCAGGAGAAGGTTGAGGTCACGGGTGCGACGTTTGTGAGTCTGTTTCTTTCCCTTCTTCTCTTTTTAGTTGACTTCAATCTTGGTCCATTCGGGGGTTGCTCTACTTTTTTTCATTCTTTTCGTCCTTGTTCTTCTTCTTTAGTCTTTTCCTTGCATAGCTAATGCTTCTTGCTTTTGAATTTGGATTTGTGACTGTTGCCTGCAGGGTTCATTTCTGCGTTCATTTCGCTTTCTCGCTGTCTTCCGGGTTATGGAGATTTGTCGTTTCCACTATGTTCCCCTTCATCTCTTGCGTTCGTCTATTAGGCGGGCTGATTAAACTTGGATAACTGGAAAGCATCATTGTAATTTCCGAGTGTATGTCCTATTGAGCACTGCTGACCCTATCTGAAGGTCCCACATAAACATATTCCCTCCTTCACAGATATTCCAGTTGAGCCGGACCCAGGAACATCTGGTATTGCATCTGCTGTTTCTGTCTTGCGTCGCCTTTTTATTGACCGCATCGCTGGTCAAGTTGCCGACTATCAATCTATTTTGAAGACATTCAAAGCCGATGTTATCCTGGCCGACCTCTGCTCCTATGGAGCCGCCACTCTTCGTGATCTGGGAGGCCCTGTCTATGCCACTCTGGGTATCAACCCCCTCGTGACTCTCGATCCGGAATGCCCAATGTACGGTACAGGAGCACAGCCTCCCAAAACAATACTAGGAAGGTCCCTAAACCGGCTCGGCCAGGCACTAGCCATATGGTTCTTCTTTTCAAAGTTGACCGTCCTCCTGAATAAGGAGCGAGAGAGGTTGAACCTTCCACCTCTCCCGGGACGCAATGGATTCTACGAACAGACACGTTCCCGATCCCTCCATATCCTGCAAACGACCCCGGCCTTTGAATTTCCTCGCAACTTCACGCCGAATATTCGTTTCGTTGGCCCCCTTTTCCCTATCCACTCCAAAGCATTCGCTGCCCCATCGTGGTGGCCAAGTATCACTACGGAAAAAGGGTCCAAAAAGGTCGTTCATGTAACACAGGGTACCTACACAACGGATACAGGAAATCTCATTCGTCCCACTATTGATGCGCTGGCCAACGAGTCTGATATTCTCTTGGTCGTCACGACCCCGGATGCCGATACCGCATTCGCTGATTCCAGCTCCCTCCCAAGCAATATCCTGGTCGCACCATTTATTCCACACATGGACCTCCTCCCTCACGTCGACGTAATGGTCACGAATGCGGGGTACAACGGTGTGCTCATTGCGCTTAAGCTGGGCGTTCCACTGGTTTGTGCTGGCAGGACGGAGGATAAAGCTGATGTGAGTTCTAGAGTTGCTTGGTCTGGTGCAGGGATAGATTTGGCAACGGACAAGCCAAGCAAGAAACAGATTTCGGGGGCTGTAAGGGAGATATTAAAGAATAGACGGTATGGAGAGGCAGCGAGGAAGGTTAAGGGGAGCTTCGACGAGCACGATGGGCCGAAGGAAGCGGCTGATTTGTTGGAGAAGCTTGCAAGAGACGGTAAGCTATTTTGAGTTTGAGGAACAAGTTACAAGGGAAATGACTATTGGGTTTTCTTTTCTGGATAAAAGTGTGGGTTCTATTCTTGTAGGTTAGATGTGTCTTTACTGGGAGTCAGATACCCAACTTTTGCGGCAGGCCTGTTCGGTTTTCTTATCAATTTTGGTATGGTCCTGGATGGTGCATGCAACTGGTGGTTGAAAAGAGCGGATTCTATGGTTTGAGATCTAAATTCTAATACAGTTTAAAATTTCCATGTTTTCGCTCCAAACGCCGCGCTGTGTACCAGACTAATCTATCCCGTCTAATGAGTGTTGTTACATCGAAAAGAGCTCAGAAATACAGAAATACAAGATGCTATTGAGCGACAACTCCTTTCAAACAAGGAGAAAAAAGGACCTCATGGTCTCAGTGGAAACCTCTTATATAGAACGCCACTTGGGTGTGCTTGATCATCCGAATCTAGGACTGCGGGAAGAAACCCGATCTAATTAACTGCCTTCGGTGGTCCTCGACATCATTCTCTACTTCTCTGAGCACATGCTTGAATTCAGGACTATCAATACCATGCATCCTAGCCGCCCGAACCAGAGTTGACAAGCTCAAATCAGGGATCTGATCAGCGCTAAGCCCTCGGTCAACGCATAGATCCATAAGAGCAACAATGTTCTTTCCCAGGATCGAGCGGAGCCGGTCGAGGTGGATTTCATGTGGTTGTTGGTTCATGTCCGCGCTAATGCGGTAACCAAGGAGTCGTTCTACGAGAAGGAGGTTTCGAAATGCTGAGTAGCCACTTCGGACGAATTCCTCTTGGAGAGAGAAATATTCTTCTAGCGTTAAGGGATCTTCGTTTACATGTGTTATTTCTCCGTTGGCTGACCTTGTTTCGTTGACACTCCAGTCATGAGGTTGGGTGGCCTCTTGTTCACTGATCTTCTGTAGATTAGAGAGCGTTAGGTCGATTTGGTTGAGCAAAGGGTCTACATCTTTTAAAGCGGGCTGATTTCGCATGGCATTAAGAACTCTTATGATTCTTGTGGAGTCGATCACGTCTTTAGTCATAGATGTATGGAGCTTGTCCAGCTTGGTAAGGATAGCATACACCTGTCTGTAATGTAGGCCGGAATTTCTAGCATTAGGAGGGCGGTCACGATCCAGGGCGAGTTTTTTCAATTGACGGCTTAGTTCTATTATTTCCTCCTATTGCTCATCGTCAGACAATGCTGTAATTATTTATTTACAAGCTTTACGAAGTTTTAAGTGGAAGAAGCTACCTTAATAGCCTCGTTCTCTGCTGATGTATCCGTGGATACAATCTGGTCTCCCTCAACCCTTACTTCCCGATCCCGCAATTGTCGCATGAGCTCTAAGAATGCACTGTTCTTGAACTTCTCACTCTGGTTATCCCTAACACTGTTAAGTAACTGTCCTGCTGTTCTGGCAAGAGCATCTGGATCTTCTTGCTCCTGACGGTCCTGCTGTCTTTGATCTCTGGGATCATGGATGAGGTCTGCGCCAATCCTAATCTGCTCGTGAGGTTCTGCCTCGACACCTGTTTCGGTTTGTTCTTTCACAACCAATTCGTCAAGTTGCTGCTCAGCCTGTTGTTGCTCCAATTCTTCTTTCATGTGTTCTTCCATTTTAGACGCCTCTTCAAAAGCGCGTGCAAAGGCCTCCTCATCAAACATCTCTGTTTGCTGAGCCTCTGCCGGTACTTGATCCTGATGTCCTCCAGCATATGCTCCAGTGAAATTAGCTGGGCCTGCCATATTTGACATCATTGGAAATTGGTAGCTATGTGTGTATTGGGGTGCTGAGGCTTGCGCCGTAGCAGGGTTGGTCATCTGGGATTGGTGGAGCGCAAACTCTTGATGCCATCCTCCGAGGTTTTGTTTCTGCTGCGGATGTTGCTGCATAAATGGCTGCTGTGGGACTGGAGATGGGGTATTTGAGATGTTTAAGCGCTGGAAATCAGATGCCCAGTTAGCAGGAGGAGGCTGATGGACATGCTGTGGAGCTGGAGAGAACGCATGAGGTTGGAAACCAGGATCCAAAGGCAGTTGGCCAGCTTGAAAAGCTTCGAATTCTGGGTCTAAGACACCAACATTCTGACCAGCTGTTGATCTAAAGCCCTATAACACATAATTAGGCTACTGAAACGACTTGTTCAACTTCTGAAGGCGGCGCATACCTGCGACGGGCCAGGGCGAGAGATAAGCCTCTCTTGTTGTAGAGTGCGATCTGTAGTGGTATGCTTCTGAAAGTTCTGTAGAGCATTTGAGGGGCCACACATAGCATCCGCCATGATGAATAGCTTGCTCTCGGAGAGTAAAAGGCACGATGGTTGTGTTGTTGTGAAGTGACGTTCGAAGGCGAATTATTAGACGTCTGGGCCGAGGTAACCCATTGATGACTGGCAGTAAGTCGCACAGCCTTGCGCGGCTGTGTATCCAAAAAGTCTCGGCAGGCTAAGTCGATATAAGCCAAATGCCAGAAGACATCTATCCAGGTGCAACTTCTTTGAGCGCACACTTGAAGATATTAACGTTATGTTGCTGCTTGGTCATCGCATGTGCGGAGGGCAATCACAAGAAGGTCCCATCCGGAGCTGGGAGCAGGCCACCGAGCCCACCTAGACGGGATAAAGTTAATCCGCCCGGCAAGAGCCGTTCCTGCAGTTTGAAGAACAACCTGGCGACAAGCAAGCTCCAGAAGCTCTTGATATTGGTGCACACGCCCTCTTTTACCTCTTCCTTTGACCATCTTCGTGTCGCTTTGTCTCAAGATGGCGCAGGTTATATCCAACTCCGGCCATGATGAAATGATTGTAAGTTCACCCATTGCATTGGAGGTTTTGGTGCTATCACCAGGAAACTGCTTATGCGACAAAACTGACCTACATTCTAGCATGATGCTGTTCTAGATTACTACGGCCGAAGACTCGCTACGTGTTCATCTGACCGGACGATCAAGATATTTGAAGTGGAAGGAGAGACCCATCGGTTGACTGAAACCCTCAAAGGGTATCTTCTACACCTCTGAACCTGTCTGTATATTCTGCTGATAATATCATAGCCATGAAGGAGCAGTGTGGTGTGTCTCTTGGGCTCATCCAAAGTACGGTAATATCCTAGCGTCGGCCGGCTACGATGGGAAGGTCTTTATCTGGCGCGAACAAGGTAATCAATGGCAGAAAGTATTCGACTTTGCATTACATACGGCTTCAGTCAACATAATCTCCTGGTCTCCGCATGAATCGGGCTGCTTGCTCGCTTGTGCGTCATCCGATGGTAATGTCAGCGTACTTGAGTTCAAAGACAATAGTATGGACCACAAGATCTTTCACGCTCATGGTCTTGGTGTTAATTCTGTCTCTTGGGCGCCCTCTACCACCCCTGGAAGTTTGGTCAGTAGCTCACCTGCTGCGGCAGGCGTGCGCAGATTTGTCACTGGTGGCAGCGACAATGTTTTGAGGCTATGGTCGTTTGACCAGGCCAGCCAAACCTATAAGCAGGAACGTGAACCATTGACGGGACACACAGATTGGGTACGAGACGTAGCGTGGTCGCCTACTGTCTTACAGAAATCATACATTGCATCAGCATCTCAGGATAAGACTGTTCGCATATGGACGTCGGATCCCTCGCAGCCAGGACAATGGAACAGCAAGGTTCTTAACTTTGATGTCGTACTTTGGAGAGTTAGCTGGAGTTTAAGTGGTAATGTTTTGGCAGTCAGTGGAGGAGATAATAAGGTTACCTTATGGAAGGAGAATCTTAAGGGAGAATGGGAATGTGTTAAGACTATTGAGGAATAGATGGGGGCAAAATGGCCGCTATGTGTTGGTGATAGGCGTTTACGGAAAGCGCATAGGCTTTATGAATTGCATCTTGTTGAAACCTACGATGGGAAAACATGGCTTTATGAAACGAAATCTTGAATCTGCACATAGTTTGTGATTGCGAACTTATTGAGATCTATTTTTATTGAGAATCTTGGTTACATTGCTGATGTCTTCCAGACCGAGGTTCAGTTCTCCAGATTCTAATTAATGACCCGCCACATTTTAGAGGGTATAAAGGGACGTTCTTTATAAAAGAGGAAGAAAATTAGTGGGGCTTTAAGGAAAGCGTCAGAAGCAGATACGGAACTTTGCGACAATACGTATGGTCAAAGTGCCTATTAGGAATGGTTGGTGCCTCAGAGAATTGAATTGGCATGTCTAATGCGTCACTGTCCGAGGCGGAGTGACCACGTGAATCAGGTAGAGACCATTATCCCTTTCAGAGAACAGATGGTCTGAAGAGACCAGGTTATGGGTGACATGTTCTGAAGTAAGTGAATGCTACCTCGTCAATCTGTGAATGAAATAGCATTGACGCTGTCGAAGAAACTGATGACTTCCTCCTTCCCTTCTGTAGTCTCATCCAGTGGACTGAAGATATTCCAGAAGATGAATGGGCCACAATAAGAACTGGTAACGTTGTAAATATCCCACCAGCGGCCGACGATGATGCGGTTACCCGGAAGAACAACACCTTCATAGCCCCACACTTGCTCTGGGTCATAGATGCCATTCGCGTCTGGAAAGAACTTCAACATGGCAATACGCTGAAATCCAGGAATTCCTTGTTGTGGGGGGATTTCATGGATACAGCCATAGAAGTTTGAGATACGACTGTCTTCGGCCCGGCCAAAGAAGTGTTTTACTTCTGGACACTTAGAAATGTTTCGGGTAGTTCGTCGACTGTAGCCATGAAGAGGACTGTGTAGAAACTGCTCCCATGCCTTTGGCCATTCCTTTTGTCCGAAAAATTCCTCGTCAAACCATATGCGCAAATACTGCATCAACATATTAGAAATAATCAATGAAGTGTCATAAACACTCACAGAAGTTGGACATTCCGAATCAATCTCATCCATAAATATATCATTCCGATGCGAAGGACGGCGGATCTTCATCAAGTCAGGGTACTCCAAGAATGCTGCTCCTATTGTCAGCGCCATATTTGTTCACGGGTATAAGTTTGAGACAAAGAAACACATACTGTAAGCACCGAGCCAACGACGACCCAGTTTCTGAGTTCCATTGACTAATTTTCCTGTCCAGAATTGAGGTAGCATCCAGTCATCATAAGATTCATACTCGGCATTGAGAACGCCTTCACCATCCTGGGCTCTCATGTGAAATTTGAAGAAATTCAACGCATGGAGGACCCAGCGGGCGTTAACAACAGATGAGTATCTGCCCGAAAATAGTGGCTCTCCATCCTGATGAGCGTACACCATTCTTTGAGACTCATCAAAGCCCACCAGCTTATTGGATGCGTGGTAAAATCGATTCAGGGAAAGTGATGCTAGACAAATCTGGATTATAAGTAATTCAGCAAAATTGTTGTTATCATCATCAGATAGCGTCACGTCTATTATATCAGTGCATATGGCTGATGGTGCATCGCAGTTAAGATATTGACACAGCCATTTAAAATTCTTGCCATCAACGAGAGGAATATTGATGGAGTTAGGCGTCGTCCGAGCATCTGACTCTATGGGACAGGAGTAAGCATCCTATGGACTCACTATTCTTATTACAAGCATTTAACTTACCTAGTATTAGATCCTTAAGCATTTTAATAACAACCGGCTTCATTTTCTTGTTTGATTGTCTCAGGCTTTGCATAGCAACCCTTATTCTTGGGCCAAAAAGCACACATTGGTTTGCAACTCCTTGTCTCAGAGTGTATTTCGCGGCCAGGTCTTGGACATCGCCTTTGGCAGGGTCAAACGTGGTAGTGAATCGCGCGTACCAGACACTGCTGGAGACTGCCCTGCACGTAGCCTTGCATACCTTCGCATACGAAACAACATCCTTGTCCTCTTGCAAAAAGTCGATAATAGTTTGATGTACCTGCGAAGTATACGGTTAGATATCTGGTCTGGCGCCTTGAATATGGTATGATTGCCTAGAAATATCAGGTGGGGATGAATTATGTTTCCACTCTGCAATCAGAGGTTGACACCACTGAGAGTACAGAGATATAAAGCGGAAAGGTGACAGGAATCCGTGAATGAGGACGACTTACCTCTATAGGCAGGGTTTCAATGCCAGTACTAGTGTCCTGACTATTAGTAGTTGTACGCACTAGAGCTAGAAGGTCAGTCCTATTTCTGTTCTTGAAACATGCGGCATCTAGATACTGCGATCGACGGGGATACCTACCTTGGTTGGAGGCCTTAGATTTGCTAGAGATAATCGCTATGTTAAGCTTCTTTCCATTTCTAAGTACCCTCGCCCCGGTCACACGCGTTGCCGGCTTCTCGGCGATCGTATAGTAGTCTTTTATTTTTCGTTTTCCCATCTTTTCTTTGCACAAGACTTGAACTGTGATTAATATTAGTGGACTATTCAACAAGATACAGTGCGGCACGACAATGGTGGCGCTTGTAACCTGGAACTGACGACAATACCTATATCAGTCTGCCAACTAATGTAAAAGCTACGGAGTTGCGATATATTCTCAGATGCCTTCGTCGTTCTGTACTTCAGGTATGTGTACGATTTCCTTTGAATGATCTGGGTGCCAACTAGATCAAAGGCGGATGGCAGCGAGGAAGTCGTGATCGGATCAGGAACAAAGGTGATTGTCTAGAGGACTAATTGATTTTGTTAACTTTCACAATAACTAACATGGATAGGATATGGCTTTGATAATACTTGGTAATAAAATAACTTGTCTTATTGTGGTGTGAAGCACACAGTGAAGCAACAGATCGACAAAGGTGAGGAAGTGCAATGCCAATTCCTTTGAAGAACTATGGATAAACTCAGCATCTTTGACTCAAAATTGAATATCAATGAGGATTATAGAAGTGAGCTAGCCCTATTGGATCTTCTGAGAGAAGAGTGATTAATGTTCGCCAATGCAGATCGAAGAGGGATGCCGAGCAAAGCTCATGAAGCAGTCATACCCCTTTCTGCAACGCGAGACACGGAGATGCACGAGCAAAAGGGAGTTAGGTGGCATACATATCCCAGAATAGTAAGAGGAATATTCCAGAGTTCAAAAATGTTTTTTTTACTTTGAAGTTTATTGTAATGTAGTGCAGATCTTGCTAGCAATTCAAGACGCCGCAGGACGGGTCGGGTCTACTTCCTCATAGACAGTTTCAAATTGTATGTGAGCTCCTGGTGACTGTCGTTTGGCCTTATGGGTGCTGTCACACTGTGGCCCACGATTCCTACCCTCTCTCGAGGGAGTAGGGCGTCCTCGTCGGACACGGGGTGGTGGCGTGGGTGGAGGTGGTGGATGTGGCTGCTCGAAGCAATGATTGAAAAGAGAAAATAATGTATTCCAGCTCAGTCTCAGATACAAGAAGACTGAATTCATACCTGAAATAGGAGTATGCAAGTGTCAGAGATTTTCTTGCTGCTAGAGTTGTATCAAGTTCATCTTTTGGGATGCAGGCTGGAACTCGTCTACATCCTGGACGGAGCTCAACACGCTAGGTAAATTCACTTCAATCGAAGCATCTGGTGTTACTTGTCGAAGCACGCTAAGTGTGTAAGGGACACATTCAAAGAACAAAAATCCCTTTGAGCATGTCCTGCCAAGCAACCATAATGGCCAGGACTGCACACGTCATCGCCAACAGACTGGCAAAGTCGAAGGAAGAAGTCGAACATCAACTACTTCCATTCAATTCTAACAATTAGTATGTAGTAGTCCTACATTATCTTATCGAGATTGGTTTCCTGTTACATCGAACGAGAGAAGTTGCAAAGCTTGTGATACTGATATATTTCCTATTTGTTTGAAAAGTATTCTATTTGATACTATTCTCTTCTAACTCTGCCTTCGAGTTTGCTGACGGCAGAATTGCACTCCAATGACTTCTTAGACTACAGTACCTCCAGCTCTCGAATACGTTGTTACAAACCTCTCTCTCATATGTTCCTCCACAGTCAGCCATTTCTGGTCTCTGATAATATTGCTGTCCTTCTCGTTAAAAGGCTTCAAAGTACATTTAATATTTCCATCAAAAAAGAAAGGGGCACTGTATCTATCGACTTTATCACCATTGATTACTCGATGGATACTACTCTTATACTCTCCAGAACTCCACATCTGCAACATGTCACCTACGTTGACCACATATGCTTCCTTGTGGGATTCAATATTCACCCATCTTTCCCCATGCTTGTCCCATACCTGTAGACCGGGATTTCCATCCTGTAAAAGGAGGGTGACAGCACCAAAGTCTGTATGGGCTCCGGAGCCCAGTTGGTTTTTGTCCTTTGTTGTCTGAGGTGGATAGTGCAGCAACCGAAGTGAAGCAATAGGATCATTAGAAGTGAACTCCTTAAAAAGATCTGGGCCGTATGGCATCCCTGCTGCGATGATATCTAGAACTTTAATCGCTAGATCAACCATCAGAGGATAATAGGCTTCCATTGGGTTTTTAAATACTGTAGCAGAAAGTACATTGTCGGATGGCCATTGGTTGGGTCCCATAAGGAAGGCTTTAGATAGCACTCGGGGATCAGTTGGTGGAAGGTCAAGGCCAATGTAGTAGCCCTAAAGACTTTTGAATATCGCTATATCTACGGACTTGAGGCTTCTACATACCTCCCTCAAATCTGGCAATGTGTCTTCCTGCAGCGCCTGATTGCCAACGACTTCATATCCTCTGTTGCTTGATCCTACAGAGAGTTCTTTAGCCAGCTTTCTCTTTTCTTCTACTGGAAGTGAGAAGAATGCTGCTGAGCCCTTCAGAACGTCCTGTTGTAGCGCTGTGGGGATTCCATGTCCAACAAGTTGAAAGAACCCAGTGGTAGTACAGGCTTCCCGTACTTTTTCAATTATTTCAACTGCTTCTGGTGATGTCGGATCCCTTAGATAGGGGGCGATATCCACAACTGGTACATTGAAGGTGGGGTTTGTGTCAGATGGGGGAGGCATATTTTCGATGATGACAATATAATTCTGAGAAAAGCGAATTTTTATAAACTAGGTAGACTATATATCAATCATTTCGACTCTCTCAGAAATCCAATGGTCTTGAGAACGTCATATCGTTGTCGTCGGCTGGCTCCGAATGCTTGGGTGAAGCTCATTCGCCGAGCGAATGTCAGTTTTGAGTTAATCTTTATCATCGGCGCTGGCCGATTATCTGTATTCGATCCTTATTAGAAGAATGGAACAATCGACTTTGGGGTTAAATCAATAAATTTGATTACGTGGAAACATTTGTACTATGACGGTAAGGATACTAGGCATAAATATGGAATTGTTTGCGACCCAAGAAGATTTCTTGTACAATAGTCAACATCTATGGACACTAATACAATCCGTCTAGACCCGGCTCTATATACCCCCAACTCCGATGCTCTATGATATACCACCATAATTAATACTCCAAGATCCAAATACATGTATAATTAAGCACCTTTCTTAGGTGCCCAGTTCTCCAACCACGTTCTTGCTCCATCCAAACTTCCACCTTCCGCTTCCAAAGCTGCAATACACCACTCCAAATCGTACACACGCTCCGCTGCAATCATTTCTGCAAGCCCTCTCCTCTTCTGACTTCCCTCATCAACACAAAAGTACATATCACTTGACCGATCTGTCACTGCATCAACAAGTGGTTTCACAATTGGCAACGCATCTTTTGTAGTAAGAGCAGCTGCAGTCCCAGAGCCGCGTTTTGCATCCTTTGCCTGGGCGGTTTTGCAATATGGATTTGCGCACCATGGTTTCCCGCAGCCTTGGATGAGTTGGCTTAAATATCGCCTCTCGATCCTTCGCTTCATTGCCTTGCCTTCTGGATCATGCATGCTCACATAGAGTGGCCCAAAACAGATACTGCACAATCCAAGATCATTCCCAGGGCCTTGACCCATCCTTGTGGCTGCTCCAATCTCTCCATTCTTGCCGACACCTTCGAGTGTTCTTCCACAGTTGACATTCCTACATATCTGAGGTTTGCTGCGCGAAGTCTTCTCGATTTCATGGTGTTTGAGATGAGTTGCCATGTCACGAAGCCGAACTATCTTGAAGCATAGATGGCATTCTGTTGTTCGCGATCCATCCGCGAGTTCGTGCGCAGTCAAACCACTGATAAGTGACTCGGGGCTAGGATCAAAGGGGTCACCTTCTTGAGGGACCTCAAGGTGGCAGAACTGACAAAGAATAATCTTCCCTGGGCAAACGGTAGTTCGATGACGCGCGAGGAGAGTTAGATTGGGACCTTCGTAGGGACAATTGGGACATTGTAAAGGCGTATGTGAGACACTATCATGCTTTATTTTGCTGGAGGGGGTATTTCCATACTCTGAGTCATAAGGGCAGTGCCAGTGGTCGTTCCACTCTTGAGAGCTCTTCTTGAAAACGTTTGAACAATGCGGGCAGAGAATGTTATTGCGCAAACAGAAATTCTCATGCAGGACCATCGTTCGTTTCGGCACCCATTGATGACAGTTCTTGCACTGTTCCTCGTCTGGTCCATGCATATCTGTGTCCTCTGTTGCCGGTGTGTTACTATGTTGCCCAGCAGACTTGGCTGCCTGTGATGATTGAACTCGGAGAGTGTATTGCTTTGCACTTCCGGACCTCTCCATTCCTGGAGCCTTGAATGCATGCACCGAGATGAATATCGACTCCGCTCCCTCTAATTCGATATTCGATGCGCTTATCTGTATTCTCTTACTTGACTTCGAACTCATGTCCCCGAAAACATGCTCTTCCGCCCGCGGTCGAGCTCTTTGATGGTTAGACTGAGGACTAACAAACAGATCAACGTCTTCACCATCCTCTAATGTCAGTTCTATATCGATTCCCTGGGACTTATCCCAGGAGGATAATTGGTAATCGACATATTCGTCCTCTATTACCTGCCCCACAGCGGGGTTCCAGATATCAATCGGCCCGCCAACAGAGCTCCCTTCTGCTGTCCCTGGAGCCCGCTGCCTGCTCTGCATAATCTTTCTCATCGTCTCTCTAGCCTGTTCCTCATTCAAAGCCTCTATGTCGACCTCGAGGTCCGTATCCACCACACATATTCCATCCCCGTCCGGCAGAAACTTGTCGATCAAAAACCGAAATTGTTCGGACTTTGAGCCCGGAACAGACATGATTCCTCCATTGGTTAAGGTAGTAAAATTTTCTCGAAGATGCCTTTCAAGTAACGATTTCCAATCCTCTGGATCATATCCAGCTTCGAGTGGTCGTAGCCTCACGTATGTGCCCTTCGGTAATTGTTTCGCGTGTACCGTTATCTTGACGCCTTCCGCTTCGTCTTCTGGAAGGATAATGGGCGCGTCGCTGGAACCAATACCATCTGTGTCAGGATTTATTACTCTCTTTCGCAATTCATCCTCGCTTATCCCGAGCGCTTCCATTAAGAATGGACTCAGAACCACTTCTCCCTCTTCTGCGGAAAATTCTCGTATTCCCGCGTATACCGTATTCCCATTCTTTGAATTGACTAAGCGGAATGTTAAAGGATGAGGTAGTTGTTGCTGTGTCTCTCGCCATTGTGCTTGCTCTTGTCTCGCTGCTTGCAAGGAATATGGGTTAAAAGGATCGAATGCGGTATGTGTCGGCCGACTCGAGGGCACCGTCACCGTTGATGCGGCAAGTAGCTGCTCAAGTGCTGATTGTGGGAGGAGAATTTTGTCACCAGGCAAAGTTTTCGAGGTGTGAGGTGCAACGGTGTAAGAGGCTGACCAGTTGATCGAGGCAGCTTGTGAAGTCGCCATTTTGTTGATGATAGTTGGTGAGGAAGATGTAAAAGCTCAGCTGGCTTCCATGAGCCCTGAAAAAGGAAATATTAAGGCACAAGAAGACGTCTGCATATGCTGTCTTGGTTTTATCATAAAATTACGGATAAATAATCATGGCCGACGATGTTGATATGTCAGAAGCTCGAGTTACTGGTAGCTTCCATCGCCACCACAGCACGGGCACTAGCCACATCATGCCATGCGCGCTAAACCAGCCACAAGATGCGGGGTGATGGGCATGTGCTACTATGATAAGATAAGATCCTTGTATTCACTGGCGTATCATCCCTTAATGCAGTAAGTGATAGCTCAGTTCAGCCCTATCAATGATATATTTAGACAATAGTTGGTATCTTGATGATAGACTATGTTATGGATGCAAAGTTGGAGTGGATAGCTTGATTTATAAGTGGTGTGGGAAGCAAGCCCTAGTTAAATATCTACAAATTTGACGTAACAACTTCAGCAAACTTGAGTAACTACCACCATAATCAGCTTTTGGTAAAGTCCAATCTCTTTGCTATCACCACTGTGTAAGAGTGAAAATCTAAGAGAAAAGAGCTAGCTCGAGGCTATTCAACTTCTTAAATACAGTAGTAAACACTCTTGCAGGTGACTCCATTCTGGGTGAACATGCCATGTCCATCATCCTTGTAGCAAGTGAACTGTTTAAATCCATTGTTTCCACCACTAAGAATGAAAATTAGTACTACACCAATGTATGAGCAGGACATTTCATAGCATACCCAACTGCAGTGAAAGTTGCGTGTGACTGAGCATCAGCTGCTATACCCCAGGAAAATGTGGTGCTGCTGGGGAATGTGCAAGAGTGAGTTCCGCCTTCCCAGTGGAAGTTGTGTTCGCCAACAAAACATTCATCGGTTCCCGCGGGGAGGTGGTTGCAGTTGCTATCATCCGGGCAGTACTAATGCCATTTGATCAGCATCTAATAAATCAATGAACTCTTCACAATCTTGGAGATATACATACAACCACCACTGATGATGCGTTGTCAGTTCCAATGATTTGATCGCAATTGGCCAAATGGACGCCATCACCGGCCAGAGCGCCGATGATAAATCCAGATAGGATAGCGAGGGTTAAATTGCATCTTGAATGTGTGTTGTAAAAAGGGATGGTTGTGTTTATGTGATAAGACAAATTTGGAGATGATCTACAAGAAATCAAGACAGGATATTGCGGACTATTTAACTGCAAGATTCTTCGAAGCTACGGCTACCATCATATCTCTTGCTACGTGTGCTTATCCAGTTCTGCTCTACTATGGAGAGCTGAGTGACTCGACACCGTTCAATCGTTGACATATCATGCATGCAAACTGTAAGCTTTCAAGCCTCCAAATCCTATAATATTACGTCCCAGCAGAGTAAAAGCACTCGAATAGTGCTCTTATTCCTTAATCACCTCTATTATGGATACTTTTTCAAGAGAATTTTGTCTAAATAAGGAATGAAGCCTTTTAAGATCATTATCAGATCTTACTGAATATCCGCATAAACATCCACTTCAATCCTGTTGTTACTGCGCTGGGTGAATGAATTTAGGAAGGTTGATACTGGATAAATAACGATTCCAAATCTCATGAGCCTGGATCAATACAGCCGCTATCTGAGATCTATGAAATATTGCAGTAGAGTCTCAACAAGACCAGTTGGGTTTGCGCGCAATTTAGTGTAACTCATGTCATATTCAGCGTGTAGAGAGTCTAGACCCCGTAGCTTTTGCTTTATTGTTAAGCTTAGTAGTGTCTCCAACTAAGATTGAGACACTAAGGTACTAGTCGACGTCAGATTCTTCATCTCAGGCGGGAAGATGTGAACAGCTGTTCAAAAATTAGTGTCCATACTATATGTGGCAGTTTATGTAAATAATCGTAACATATAGCATATCATTACTTCTATAATACTCTACGGGCTGAGATGAAGGCACAGGCACTTTACCTATGGCCACCGCACAATGTCGATGCCGCAAAATACAATTATATTATAACACCATGCTAGTTTTATGTTGATCTAAGTTCATTCCCATCATTTAGTGATAATAGTAAATCTCAAAACTGTATTTAATAAACATAATAATTGTTGCCGTGGCCATGTATCAAGCAGAATGCGTAATAATACTTTGGCGTACTCACTGGTTGGATATTAAGACAAATTCTGATGCATAGATACAGTGTGCTTTTTGCTCAGGCATACTCTATTGAAATATGTGTTTGATTAGGAATATACTTTCAGATTACGCTATATCATACGTCTCAGCCCAACTACAGCAACGAGCCGCCAAGCAAACTATATCGTAATACGCAAGGGCTGATGTGAGAAATCCTTAATGCATATTAAATCGGCTAATCAAGAGTCGACTGCAGATTTTATAACTTCCAATTAGAGGAGCCTGTCCCACATTATTCATCCGAAGATATTGCATACAATATCTACTTAACTCTATAATTAACCTTGAAAGCAGCAGATGAATAGAAGCCTTCTATACGCTAATCCCGTTGCTCTTGTCCTTCTCTTTTAGGCCTAGTAGACTCGACTTTGATGTCCCAGCTGAAAACTGTAAGTTTCCGTTTCCCCCAACCCAGTTTGAGATCGAAATGACTCGAGAAACCTGTATCGACTGGCCCCGTCTCTTTTTCGGCTTCGTGGTCCTCTATAATAACCCATGACTGATCATCAGTCTGGGCTTTATCTGTCTCTATTGCTCTCAGTTATGTGTTGGCTGTAAATGAATAGGAATCGATAAGAAAGTGTTCGTACCCTCTAGTTGAGTATTATGTACGCTTCTGATCTTCTCCTTCTCCGTAACATTTTCCGGGGAACCGGTCTCAATGGTGAGACAGTTGCAAGTTAAGGACCACTTCGGATGGGTCTCTATTTACCTTTGGTTAACTCTTGAAACAATTCAAATAATACTATAAATAAAAGCGGTGTTTATACGATTTGGAGAGTGATATGTGCCTCCTTGTTGTGCCATCTGGATACTGTTTGTTGTCTCAGAGAATACTGAGCGGAAAGGCGTCTCAGTAGTAATTGCAAGTTTTAGCTGGGGTTTAGAGGGATGTACGTGAAGCCGTGTCAACCTTTGATATACCCGACCCAATAGCCTCGTCTTGCGCACCACCCCCCTTGTATGGTTAAAGCTCTATGATGTTTCCAATCCAGTCACAAGCTATGACGGCAGGTTTGTGTCTAAATTCTAGCATTAAGTGGTGTATATAAGAGTGGTTAAACCAATTGCCCTCACTACCCTGATGTGCTTAGTGTCTAAAAGGCTTGTGCAATAAAGGTCTCAAGCATAATTGTTAGAGATATGACGGATGAGCGTTATTTCACTCAGAAGTTTAAATAGTTAACTCTACTGAAATCTATAGGTATATATTTTCTTTACTTATTTCCCTTGTCTGTCAATGAAAATTCAGTTGGATTGTCCGACTATATTTTATGACCAAATCGCGGCTAAGCGAGGACTGTCAATTTTCGCGGGCAAAGTCTTAATTCAAAATTGGATAAAGTGGAGGTTTGGTTTGCAAGGCCCTGGGGCTGAAACTGAATGCAGGTTGTGACTTACTTTGCGGCTGCAGCCTGGACCATGTTCCGCGGCTACACTTTTGCTCTCTAATCTTCTTCGCTCTCATAATAACGCAAGAGATTGCTTTACAAAAGTCTAAAACATATAACTGTAAGTATACGGAATGCCGTTCTTAACACCCCAGACATTTTATCTACATACCTCAGAAATATCTTTTTTATACCAGACCACCTTACAAATTAACAAAACATAGAACTGCGACGATCAGGCTGTGGGCCTGCCTCGTTGGGGATAGAAAGTATAATACATCATCTACGTAAGTTTAGTATATTAAACTTGAATAACCTGTACTGGTCTCAACGATCAAGGCTGGGTGCACAAGCATTCTACAGACATCACATCTTCACGCTAGTTAGTTATAGGACATTAAAGCTGAACATTCCAAGCTATCTAGACTCTGGAGTGCCAATTTTCCTATCCTTAGCTTACCTGCAGAGGCATAACTACGCCACAAACTAAGTCTTCTGTGAGGACTCTCGCCGTTTAATCATCCTCAATTTCTCATTCTTTCAAACAGAGCCTGAGTGCGACACAGAACCAACAAATATCTTGATCTATCTCGACCTAAGTTGGCAAAATGTGTTATCTTGTGGTTGAGAGATATAGTATTTGCAGATGTTTGTACTACCAACACTCGGTTGATATGTGTGCATCATATGGCTCTAGTGGACATCCAATACAGGAACGAACTGTATTAGTGGGATATTCCTGCATGAATCATCCAGACCAACAGCGTGATTCATTATGGTCTCAGGGTTTGTCCGAAGGCTCCAGGGTACCACCCATAAATGATCAGCTTGGGCTTAAGACTGATCAGAATGCACAAAAGGGTGTGAAGATCACAAGTACAGCAGCACTTCGAGCATTAGAGGCAGCTCAACTGGAAGACAATTGTAGTTCGGACGGTTCTTTGAGAGAACGGCCAGATGAATCTGTTCTCGATACTGGAACTGCGCAGACATCGATCAACTATGACCCTGGCGTAGATGTTATGTCATTCAAGGAGTCAGGCTCCGGAATTCCCTCTTACCTGGACGAACTACGCTCTCGGCTCTGTCATCCGGATAGACATGTCAAATCCCTTCAAGAGCTAGAAAGAAAGATTTGGGAAAACTCGACAGCTAGCATGTATAGTCCATGGAAACTTGGGGAAAATATGGAAGCTGAGCCCCAGAAGATTTACGACGACAAGGAATTTATTAGATATCCAATCATCCCATCGGATCTTGTTGATGTCTTGCCACAGCGGCTCTCCGATGATTCTTTTACAAAAGACCCAACTAATACCTCGGATGAAGAGATCACAAGCATTTGTCAGTCCTTAGCCTCGCGGCAATCTTACGAACTCAACGCTATCAGAGTGTGCCGGAATGTCATTCTACGAACATTTCTGAATTTGAAGTTGCTTCAGCAATCGAACTATTGCTCGGGCTCGTTTTCAATTATCATTCTTGATAAGAGTCGAGATAATGTTGCTAAGATGGTGCCGATTGATAACGCTGATTTTACGGCACTGGTGTATGAAATCGAATATATTCTCCGGGATTGTATGTCATTGATGGTGAATTCAGATCTCTCATCAGGCTCGATGTGGCAGCTGAACACGATTGACCACCACTTGGAGCTTCTCACAACCCCTATGGTGGAACGTTACTGCGGAGATCTGCTTCAAATATATCCACACCAGAGAAACGCTTCTACTGATACTGAAAGAAGTTCGATGAATATTCAAGTTGGAGAACGCTTAGGTGTAGTAAATATCCTTCGGCTCCTAGTTCACATGCTAGATCTTGGAGTGGCATGTTATGCTGGAGCTCATTGCAGCGATTTTATATCAAGTAATCTCCAAACGGATGGTATAATTGACTTATTTGCACCTTTCATGGATGGACACAATGAAATGGAAGGAGGCCTTCTAGGTCTAGTGAAGCTTCAACGTTGCGACTTCCAGTGTCTTAATCCATTTCACCAAGGGAAATCAATCTGGGTATTCTGTTCCGGTTATTACCCGACTCCCTTGCCCTTGCCTCTCTATCTCTCTACAACAATTGACACATTTGCGGATATATGGGGCCCACTCTGGAAATTGAGGGACAAAGAAGACCCTCAGAAATCTACAGCTTACATTGTTGGTAATGGGTCCATTGTTCAATGGGAATACGAAAAGGCCACTTCACCACCGCTGCAAGAGGAATTATTTTGCCATTGGATATCTGATGAGGAACTGGAAGATGACCCTGGTAGTTCCAGCATTGGCATATCAGGCAAACCTTATGCGTCATTTGATGGTACTGAAAGGCTTTTGATAGGTGCTCCTACCAGTCAATTTCCAGTCAGTATCCACTCACTTAGCACTACTAGCAAGTATCCGGAAGGTCTGGGACAACGAGATTTAACAGTGAACTCAAAATGTTCACTCCAAATTAGTGGATTTAGATCACATCTAAAAGAACTTCGCCGGTTATGTATCGTCGGAGCGACAAAGCCATACCATTACAATGACTCCAATCAATACCAAATTCAGGTTGGATACAGCGGAGTTAATGTGAGCGCAACAAAGCAGTACAAACGAGTTCCTGGTCAAAGCCTCAAAAATATTCTTCTTGAACTTTGGGCAATGGAGCCGGAGATTCGTGATCCGAAGTATCTTGAAGAATTGTATGGTGTAGAAGTATCAATGTGTACTCATAATGCTCAGCGAGTGCCTTTATCGCAGATTTTACGCTTGAAGTGTATGCGCCACCTTTTACGAGACTTCAATTGGGAGGATAATCGATTCCAGGACGAATATTTTCAGATGCTAGAAGATCCGCTACATCTAATGCGCTTGCATGAACTGCAATTTAAGCCGAAATTTGAACAAGCAGTTATGCTTTGCCTCAAGATGCTAGGCAAAACTGGGGTTGATAATCAGGATAATCTGCGTGTTTTCTTATCTTCAACCTGTACGCCGAAGCCAGAGCTAGCAACGATGGTCCAGAAGGAACATAGCTGGATTGGAATTTTAAAAGATACTGCTATTGAATGCTCCATGGTTGCGTTTGGGGATAGCTGTCTAGAGTTCAAACATGAGAAAGGGGTGTCATGTGGTAAAATGGGACAATCTGCTCTTAGATCTGCAATGATTCTGAACTCATCAACACTTCAGTCATTGTCTCGAGTCAAACTACGAGATATAAACTCGGTAGAATCACGAAGGTGGACTCATGGCTTAGATGTTTCTTCCTTCGAGGTTGGAAAGGTATTCTGGTTTGGGGAGAGGGGAAATCTACGCTTGAAGGGGCACCTGGGTGATGGGGCTCTTTTGGTGGAGTGGCATGCATCTTCTTTGAAAACAGCATTTCAAATTGCTCTGGGTCGACAGCATGCTCATTGGGAATATACAGAGGTCGATCATAGCGAAGAAGGTATTGTTACAGGGGTTAGGCCAGTGCCTATCTTCATAATCTAATAGCCTATCCCGCTGGAGTTTAGCCTCAGCGGGCTTGGGCGGCCGGAGTTTGACCTTAGTTTTTGGCGGGAGCTTGAACTTTAGACTGTAATTGCGTGATAGCAAAAGGAACTGTGAGGAAGATTTGTATATTGTATTTGTAGGGAATTAAGTAATTTTTCTAATAGTACTAGTTATATCTTGATCAGAGTAAAATTAGTAAAGTGATTTAAGTATAAAATCAAAATAAAAACTGATTAAGTTAATATTTAGTTTTTATCTAATTATAATGTAAACTATATTACTAGATAAGGTTTTTTTAGTATCATACGGCCGGTGGGGTAAAAACGTCCTCTTCGCCATCTTTAAGTACTCGGAATATATAAGATGCTAATAGCTGTCATATCATTAATCGACGCCGAGAGTTTATATTCCGGCCTATGAGCTAGCTACACGGCGACGAATCTTGATATCGAGACCTTCCTGTCGCACAAACCAACTGTTCTGGACATGCCAGACCTTCTCCGGATTTTCCAACGCAAACTGTACACCAGTTAGATTGTGGATGAAAATCGTATCGAGAAAGACTTACTTCGTATCTCAAGAAAAGGGTAGGTATAAGCTTGAATGTTTCTAGTAGACTAATGTGCCTGCCTAAGCAGATACGGTTACCAGCACCGAATGTGAGATCAGTCTGCTTCATCAGTGTGACACGGGCTTTGTACTCCTCCTCGGTCTCGCCCTCATCAACATGCTGGAGCCAGCGGTCCGGATTGAAAGACTCCGCATCCTCACCGAAAACCTTTTTGTTTTGGTGTACAACCCATGGATTCATACCAACGATAGTTCCTGCCGGGATCACGGTACCATCGGGGAGCGGTAAGCCTCCCTCAGGGACAATACGTTCCAGGAGAAGACCGACACCAGGGTGGATGCGGCCGGCCTCACTGACGACAGCGTTGAAGTAGAGAAGCTTGATCGAGTCGTCGTACGCTATGGGAAATTTTAGGCCTGCACCATCAAGTTCCCTCTGAAGCCTTTTATAGACTTTGGGGTTCTTAAGGACGTGATACACGATAGATCGTAACAGAATTGCAGTGGTGTCAGAGCCGGCCAACAAGTTGATAAGAAGACTCCCAACGATACCATTGTCATCTAGCATCTCAGGGCTGTTATTCTTGATGTCGATAAAGTCATCTAACATGTCTCTCTGTACATGCGGATCGTGGCCATCCTTGCCCTGTTGTCGAGCTATAGAGGTCTGAGCAGCAAGTATCGCGGCTGAATCAAAGCTGGGAGGACCAATTGGCATAATCGGGTTTTTCGCAAGCCAGTGGTCGAGTTCTGGGATCTGCCCAATGGTAGCAAAGTAGTCGAGGGCCTTATCTGCAGTAATCAGTAGACCAGTATCATCTTTCCCCTTCTCTAGAAAACCCATTGGTTTACTGAACGTCATCTGGCCAATAACATCCCAAGCAAAGAAGAGCAACCACTGGTCCATACTGCATGTCCTTCCTGCGTTGGGTCCATTGACGAATTCCTCATCAAGACGCTTGCAGAACAACTCTATTGTGTTTTCTACGTTAGGTTGTTGAGTGGAGAGCAGACTGGACATCTTATAGAACTTCCCAATTGGGCGTAGAGCCCTTGCATGGAACTCATTGCTCTGAGTGCTGAAGGCATTCTTGATGATGGTGTTTCCGACCTTTGTGTCATTGACGGTGTAGAATGCAGACTATAGAACGGTTAGAAGATTGGACAGGGGTTCATTGACAAAAGGTAAGGCCCTACCTTTATGAATTCTCCTTTCGAGCTGTATATTGTTCTTATAAGAGATGGATCACTTAAGCTGACGATATTCGGACCCAGACGCACAGCGTTCCCATATCTCTCGTGCAGGATCCGTTGCGTAAGCTCGGGCCGGCCGCTGTAGGTATCGAAGAAACGCCATAAGTTTGTGAACTTTGCAAAGAACGGCCCAGGAATATCTTTGAGTGGAGATTTTAGGTATCCCCAAATTAGGGATGACAGAACAATAATCAAAAGAGAAGAAAGGCATTGCAAGAAGAGACCCAGAAACGACATTTTTGCGGTGTTTGCTGGGAGTATTCCCCTGAGGAATTGAGAGTGTTGGAAAGAGAAGAAATAGTCCGCCTCACCTTCCTTCTCCTTAGTACCGAACCATGGGGTATTCTCCACTTACCAATGCAATCTCAACCGTTTTCCTTCGCTGCAATGCAGCAGGTTACGAACAGGGCATTTGATGCCTCATAGTCCCATGCCTGTTAGCAAAAAATGGACAGGAACCGGGCTGGCTCCTCCAATCGAATCCTTCTTGCCACCTGCCAGTACAGATGAACCTCGTTTGACATTTCCAACTCGCTTAGAATATCAACACCAGTTGGTAGGGTATGGTGAAATGAAGTGGGAGCTTCCGGGGTTCTTTCTGGGATGTTTTCCCCGTCATCTTGTCATTGGCCTGGCCTAGGGTTTCGTGCATCCGAATGCCGAGGAGGAGCTACCAACCTACGCCGCTGCTCGTTTCGGCCAGGAGGAAGATGTGGTGAAGTCCTTCATAACCAGCACTTACCAACGGCTCGCCTCCGCACTATTCCCGAAATAAACGTTGGCTTGTGTCTACCCCCTGGCCGGGCCGGGCCCCGTCCTGCTAAAATGACATGGGGGAAATTCCCATGGGCATGGTGAGTGGACGACCACCGAGACCAACTTGAACGACTCCTCCATTGTTGGCAATCTGGGGTAGTATTGGGGCTAGGATGGAATCGCTGCAATGTCTCCGGAGCTCCATCCCCGAAGGGCCTCGAATACCGTAACTCCATGGATTAATAGTGGGTCACAGTCCTCGGAGGACAGAGCGAGGCATAAGGGTTATGAAAATATTTCACATGAGAGGATCAAATATCGGCTAACCATGCACTTGACAGGTGCCCGACATACGATTTGGGTTCCTCCAGGATTCTTCCCAAAATTTGATAACAACGAGTGATTCCCTCATACCTTGTATGCTGCAGGAATGAAACTCGGGACTGGGAATCGAATTCCCCGCTTGAAGCTTTTTGCAGCATCCCTTCTGGATTCGACCATCGTGTTGAAAATTTATCTAACATGTATACGTGTGCTACCACACACCCGAGTCTAATCAGGCTTAGGTAGCATCCCAAAGTGTAGCCCTTGTAGTGCAGTTGTTGCCTTTGTCCGGTAGAACAATACTGTCAAAGCGAGCATGTTGGAAAGTTTTCACCTTGTTAAGAGATCGGCAGCGAGAGACCGCATGAGAACAGCCTGCTCTTACATCCCAAAAAGAGCTGTTGAAACTCCTGCCTCTGTGCCACTCGATTCTTTATTATACGTTCATTCATTCATTCTCTCTTTCAATTCAAATCATTGCGGTAATGTGGCTGGAAACATTCATCGCGTTGGTCGCTGTGGTACTTCGATTATGGACGAGATTGACAATTAACCATGGTGCCGGTTTCGATGATTTTTTGATGGTCATGTCTTGGGTAAAACTAGGTTTTGGAGGCCGGCACCGACGATTTTGCTAACAGTGCTGTTAGTTCTGTCTGATGCCATACACGGTAGCTTGCACAGTTGCTGCATTAAGAGGGTTCGGTCAACATTCCTCGGAGTTGGCTCCTGAGCAGTTTGTGCGAGCCACGCAAGCAGAGCTGGTTGGCCAAACGTTGGTCTTTCCTTCCCCAGACAACGTCCTTGGGAGCAGTCACTTACACGAACTTACAGATTCCTACTTATCGGCATTCCATTCAGTAAAGGGGCAGTGGTTGCTTTCTTACATAGAATCACTATTATCCGATGGCACAAGTTCGCATTATATTTCACCTGGTTTGCTGTCACTGTTCCGGCGCTCTTGACAGCCTTGTTTGATTACGTACGATGCGATCCAATTGCACACGTTTGGGACCCTACGATACCGGCCAAGTGTATTTTGTCGACAAATGCCTATACTAATCTCTCCTTGTCTCTGAGTAGTAAGTTAGCTCCCAACAGATTCAACTCCATGAGCTAACCCCGCCGTAGTTGTCGCCGTTATCGTGGATTTCGTCTTGGCGGTACTGCCTTGGTTCATCCTCTGGAACTTACAGATGAAAAAGAAAGAGAAGCTCGTTATTGGAGGAGCATTGAGTCTAGGATTTTTGTGTGTAATACCGGTCCCCTTTAAGAATCGATCAGACCCTAACATATCTGCAGCGCCATGGTTTGTGGTATCGCGCGGACAGTTACTGTTAAAGATCTAACTGCCAGATCGGATTACTCATGTACGTGGAAAAGCCGTGGAAGTATTGCAGTCCCAGATAGCTAACTAGAGAAAAATAGATGAAACTGTTGGTTTGATTTTATGGTCATCGACCGAATTGATGGTCACCATGCTTGCTGCGTCTCTTTCCACACTTCGTCCGTTATATAAAAAGTTCCGTGGAACCTACAGTTCTAACGAGGGATACCACGGCTCGTCGAGCGGTGCCTATCGACTTGATAATGTGAAAGATGGCAAGGCGGAACCAAATCTCAATCCACGTTCCAATCACACCAGAACGAATATCACCGGTCACAACTATGGCGATGAAAACAGCGACAAGAGTATTCTGGGGCAAAATGAAGGGACGATTGTACGCACAGACGAAGTTGCCGTCGATTACGAGGACGCCCATAGCAGCAGATACCGGTAGTAGATCGACGAGGAGTAACATACTCGAGACATAGTAGCGAAAGCAGATGACAGAACTAAGTGAGCTAAAGTATAATGTGAAAAATATTGGATTGACATTCGAAGGCAAAAACGGGCAAAAATAGGTGTTCTAGATCGCTGAGCGGTCATTACGGAGTATGGTAGACGGTGCGGTGGAGTTAGCATGCAGTATCTTGTTAGTCTCTTTTACCTGATCTCACAACTCGATCTGGTCTCGCTGGTCAAAACTAACACCTCAGATCAGTGCGCTCTCCGTTACATTTTCCCGGAAAATGCCATATCATTAATCAACTGTGCTTCAAATCTTTTGTAATATCGCTGGCAATCATTGGCTATGCCAGATACACCTAGTGCATAAACCGAAAAGGGAAGGTTTCATCGCCAGCTTTCGCAATGTGCAAGGCAGTTGGAATCACTTTGAGAAACCAACAATGCCAATCACTATGACAGACCCACTATTCATCGCAATTACCGTATCCTTCAACAATACAGTAAGTATGCAGCCGGGGGTGCGGCCGCTATCGTCCGTTGGGTGCTGTTCGTATCCTCTAGTCGGGGAGTCGGAGAGTCGGCGAAACCGAAGATCCTCTTGTCTATTGTTTTCGGCCTACTATCGTTTCATGTTATATATAGTATGATCACAAATGTGATTCGGCGCGAGTTTATACCGATAGCATATATGATGATGATAACCGTTTGTATCCGTCAGGTTAAGGCCCAAGTTCGCCTTGGAAAACCTATACAGCATCCCATGCAGTATATTACAAGGGATTCAGACGCACTTAATTACTACTGTACCCAACCAGTGACCATGTATACGCTAGGACAAGGCCTCTGGCATAAAACAAGGAAAAAACCCAGATCTAATGTCTCTTGTAATAAGTCGCTTATTGCTGAAGTACCGGTATCTTTGATTATCGGGCCTACATTGATTGGTAGGGCAATGCCTCAATTGGGAGAATGTGAGACTGGGGTAAAACTCGATTATAAATATGATGTTGAAGATCACCGATTCGGTCCCGATATACTCCACTATTTTAATGTCCTCTTAACCACATACATTAATACACATCCTACTGTAGTGTGGAAATCAACGAATCTTTCTTAGCCTTATTCCTCAGAGAAAGAAGTGGCGTAAATATGTAGGTATTCCGCGAGTGGTAGATTGGGATTGACTTTCTTCATATGCTGTTAGGGTAGCACTTGCACTCAAATAAAGTTCTCCAAGGCTTGATATATGCTGTGGAACCGGTACACTACCGTGGGTCAAAAATACAGTGTTGAGCTAATACATGGTTGATTGCGGCACTTCGTCGATAATCCATGCATACGGTATGGCTGAGTACGGCAAGCTGACCCCCTAATCGAGCAAATGTCCCGCGGTCATTACTCCGTAATTCAGCGTAAACACCCCCAGACACTGTGTAGATGTAGCATTTTTGGCTGAAGCTACACCCATCAACCATGCATTAGTTCAACTCCGGCATTCGAGTAACTGCGGTAGATACTTTGCCATTTATCCGTGTAGCACAATCCTTAATCTGACCTTTGTAGCTTTCTTTAGACGATACTAGTTTAACTTCCACTCGTCGAGTCAAGCATCTCTAGTCTTTAATGCATTGAAACTATTATTTCGGATTTCAAAATTCTGCTCGCTGGCTGAATGGTTCCCATATCTCGGGACATTCAGGGGCTGCTATTAACGCCCCTCGCAGAAAGTTGAATTACTGTATCAAGGATCACCACTAGGGGCGGAGGTCCTATCATCTTATTTGCTATTCCTTTTTCCTCTTCAGCGGGACGATTTTCAATGCTAACAATTCCAAATAATTCTAATTAACCCTTCTGATTCTATAGACTATACAGCTAAGGAAGGTGTTAACTCCTGATCACTACCGTTGCAAATCTTACCTCACGACGAGGCTTCACAAGAATACGAATTCCAGTCATTGACATCGCCTTGTACATACACTGCACGTAACGGCCAAGCACAGATTTTTCTACTTCTACTAGAACCATCAGGTGGATTCGTCGTCAAAATCTCCGTCGGCTTAACTCCCCTTTCCACCCAATCCACAAGCTTCGGCACAGTGTGATAGGAAGCTGGGACAGAAGGATAGTAACTGGCCGCTCCACAATGCCCTCCGCCTATAGAACGAACCACATTGTTAGTCATGCTACACAGAGAGATAGATAGGATATAATGGGAGGTAGAGCAAACCGGGTATCATAAAGACGTTGAAGAAGTCAGAGACATCCCCGCCGAAGAAATTCTGCAATGCTTCCAGATATTGGATTGGAAGTAGTGCTGAGAGATTCGGGTCACTCCAACTGTGATAAATGTTTTAGCTTACGTTTATTGGTGATGAACTACTGCTGTAACTTACCCCTGAGTGACCATCATCTTTCCACCGCGCTGTTTGAACTTCTTCAGATTGACGCTGATCTCATCAATATACTGTCCCGCATTCTGATCAACTATACCAACGGAAGCATTCCAATCAAACTTGCTAAGATCATAGTTGCTATCATGGAATGCCAGATTCTGTAATGTAGGTATGGCGAATATGTTAGACAACTGTGCTTCCTGTCCTAACCACATGATTTCTGAGCCGAAGCTTAATCCAGGATATACGTAACCGGTAACACTGCTGACAGGAGGACCGGCGTATATTGCTTTCACTGCTTTTGATCTTTTGTAAGACAAGTCGAGTTAACGACATATGTGTCGTTGTAGAGAAGACTATCGATGTCGAATTCACACTTCAGAGGATCTTCAATTAACCGATCTGTTACTCCATCTAACGCATCACATGCGTCTAGCACTTTAGACGTCGTGAAATTCAGTACCGACTGGGGAAGATATGAGGCGCTTGAGTTGGTAACGAACGTGCTCCAAAGAGTAGCAATCATCAGGTGAGAATACCATGGTGCGGGACTCCCTGCAATGATTCCGTCGAATAATTCGGGATGAAGCTGCGCCAGGGCAAATCCTTGTGCTCCGCCTGTTGAACAACCGTTATAATAACTATATTGTGGTGACTTGCCATAATACTCCCTTGTAAGTTCTTTTGCTACAGGAGTAAATAGTGAGATAGCATTGTGGATCCATGCTTTCACCTGGTTCGTGTCGTGAAGGTAGGGAATAAATGTGTTAGGGGCTCCATTGCCATTGTTGTTATTTGCAGCTTGATGGCCGGCATCGCCACCGGCGACTGCAAAACCAGCGTTGAGTTGAGTCATCATGTTGCTGTAATCGATTGTTCCTGCCATGCCCCCATTTCCTGAGCTGCTGGTTAGCTAATTAATAGCCAGTATTGATTGAAGTAGATGTATCACCAACTGCGGTAAAGCTTCCACCATACTGAGATTCTTCTGGAAGCCATAGCGAGAAATGAAGGGCGTTACCGCCCTCGTAATGGACAATGGCATTGACTTCACAGAATGCATATTTGTTTACTGCCTTACCAATATGGCGATCACCTGCTGTATATGAAGTTGTATTGACTAAGGTGACATTGTTATGACTCCTTAAGTAGTTATGAGCAAAAGTAGGACAATCTGCGGTTGTTGTTGGATCCAGAAACTTCGTGAAAGGTGAGTCTGCAGATAATGCAGCACTGACTATGGTGGAGAGAATAGTAAGAGATATCCAGATCATGATTCAGTCTTGGCATGAATTCTCTGGTAAAAGATATGGAAGGTATGACAATATACATGTCTAATAACGCTTCCTTTTATACTTTGCGGCTAATGGCTGAGATCTTCATAGCGTCGGAGTACAGAAGCTTCAGGGTACGGTGAGGTTACTAGACGGAGAGCAATGCCGACAGCTATTCCATTGCTAGTCCTGTATCCCACTTTTACAAGGTTGTAAGGGTTATAGCTGTAGTCTTCCATTTAGACTAATATCCAACAAGGTTGTAAGGGTTATAGCTGTAGTCTTCCATTTAGACTAATATCCACTTTTATACTTTTAAGGTTGTTAATGCGGGGTGCGGAGTGTGGAGACACCATCGCGGACGGTCAACGCCGCCGAAATCATGTAGTCGGCCTGACCGCCGATGTCTAGTTTATTTTGGGTAGAAGATTAGGGTGGATTGTAGATACTGAGCTATCCCTGTGACCTTAATTTAGTGAAACATGATTTCACCCAGCCTTTTTAATAACTACCACTCCTTCCAAAGGTACCATCATGCCAACAAGAAAATGTAGATCATTCATTATCGTACTACCTGTCCACTACCAGAGCTTAGGGTAGATATAAATCATATCTTACAACTTACAATATCCGGACGCTAGTCTGGGAAATACTCCATCAGGATCATACTCGCGTTGAATTCGCAACAGCTTCTCCCGATTCTCGGATCCAGTGCCGGCAAAGACCCCTCGATCCCGGGTGATGTAATTTTGATATATAAATGGGTGATATAGATCCATTTCCTTCGCAAGTGCAATAGCCCTCTTGATCGTATTGTCCAGCACGCTCAACACCAGCTCATCATCTTCAGTGTTAGAATAGAATATCGTAACACTAAACACTATATTTCAAGATGAAAGCGTTAGCATTAAATACGCTGGAAAAAGAGGTGGAGGGGAGATGGAAGAGAGGATAACATACGGAAAAGTGGACCATCGTCTGGTTTGAATCCAAGTGCATTGCCTCCGTTTCTTTTAGAGAGTGAAATCTCGTGTTTGGTGAGTAGCTGGAGGTTTGTGCTGGGTAACATGCCCGGTATTTTAGTGAGCGGGTCTACTTCAAATAAGAAGATATCAAGAATCTTAGATATCAAAGTAGCATCGACTTTAAGCGTGACGCTATCCCATGCATGTCTTATGAGTTTGTTAGCCAACTTTATACCTCCAATTTTCTTCGACATATACTAACCTCCGCCCTGACGGATTTTGGCTCTCGATCTCCAGAGCAAACTCCGACATATTCGCAAGTCGATTTGTCGAGTAAACGCTCTTCAGGGAAGTCAAATTTTGAAACGCCGGAGGATTAACAACAGGCTTGCTATATGCGATAGTCGCTCCGGTCAAATAGGCTCGCTGTTCAGGTATCCACGAGAAGAAAATAAAAGTATGGGCAGATGCGTCTGGCTGAGTTGCCATTCCTACGAAATAATCTATGAGGTCGGTCGAGTGGATACAGAATCCGGCTAAACAAGCAGCTCGTTGAACCCATCTCATTGCAAAACTTGCAAGGGAGTGAAAATTTAGCTGTATCTCATTTTGGATTCCCATGGCTGCTCTTCTCTCTTGCAAATCACTCGCCATCTGGACATTAGTTCCGCCCCAGAATTGACCCTGCTCATAGGCCTCAAAGTCAAATCGGGTGACAATGCCGAAGTTATTGCCTCCACCACGCAGAGCAAAATACAGGTCCGGATGGCTCTTCTGGTTTGCGTTGACAATGGTTCCATTTGGAAGGACAACCTGTGTGAGGTTCCTAGTCAGTATTGTGTTGCGTATATGTAGTAAGGGCTTCTAATGACAAACCTCGTAATTGCGGACATTATCCACCGCCCAGCCATATTGACGGGAGACGAAAGAGATACCACCTGATAACTCGTTAGATATGGCCAGTAACTTAATGCTGAAACGCATTAGAATAGGTGCAATGTATTACCGCCCAAGGTGAAGTCTCCTACACCCACCGAACCAACACGACCGCCAACTACAATAAGTCCATCCTCCTCCAACCGGCGATACACAGCCAACCATTTGTTACCGGTTCCGAGCAATGCCGTCGATTTATCTTCGGATACCTCGATGCTATTCAGTCGCCCGAGGTCGAAGACAATTCCGCCCTCAACACTGGAGGCACCTGCACCGATGCCATGACCCCCGCTCTTGATTGCAAAAGCACACCCGGTATTTTTGATGACTCTGATAGCCTCAGAAACCTGCTCTACCGACTCCGGCTCGATGACACATGCCGGGACTAGTTCTCTTTGCAGGAGTGAAAAATAACTGGTGCTGAAATTCTGTGGTAGACTCGCTGTGTAATCTATATTCTGACCTAGAGCCTCTTGCATCAAAGCACACTTGCAAATTATCCGGTCAGCTAGTTGAGGTCAAGTTAGGGTTGGAACATGTAACCCTACCGCTTGCTGGCAGCTAGCTACATTGTTGGTTGCATTGGTTAGCCCCGTGAATTGCAACGGTGCTTGTGCGTCTCCATTAGCTTGAACGGCTGGCGAAAGAAGCAACGCAACGAGCGAGAGCGAGAGCTGCTTGAAAGACGCCATCTGTCAGCGAAAGAGTTATCTCTGAGGGAATAATCAGTTTGGCACAAGTGCACCAGTATTAATACTCTCTATACGTAAAAATGGAGGCCCAACATAACGCAGCTCTTTCTGTAGGCTCGACCGCGATGTCCATTTCCGTCTGGGCGGTCAGCTGTCAGCAAGTGAAAAGCCAGCGTACGGAGTTATTAATTGGTCGGAAATTAGGGGTTCAGCAGTGTGTGGATTAGTGATCCAGGGATATGTGGCACGGCATTAGGGTGGCGCGGTGATGCTACGTAAGAATCCATCACTTGCCTGACAGGTGGTACGGATACACTCCCTCATTATCTTATGAGAGAATCGTAGCAAGACGATTCCTCAACACCGGCGTTTTCAGTGAGCTATGAGCATCAGCTAAGCAAAGATGTGCAATATTGCATACCATTCTGGGAATCTAAATGATCGCTTTTAGTTACCTCCAATGCTCTAGCTTTGGCCAAGAAATCCCTGAGTAAGCAACGGGATAACTCTAAATTTCGGTCTGCCTGCTATGGAGGGATTTGTACTGCATATGCTCACTGCATACTACATTATTCTGAAGTCCTGGATATGTGCCTTTATTTGGAAAGCAGACAGAATACATGTGTGTTCGCTGCACAGTGAAGATCCGTAAGTACGCGTATATACATTCGCTAATATTGGAGGCTCAATTCGTCTCTAGTATTTCTAAAGCCAGATGGTTCACTTTCTCTACTACATCTCCAAATCGAAAAATTACAGAGAACAGGAATGGTGAGGCCATCATGTGTTGAAATCTCGATGGTGCTACGGAGTACAGACTTGGTGTGACTGTAGGTTTAGGCACATTCATTTACGAACCGTTTTCCGGAAGGGGAAATACGGTACCGGATTTGAGTTAATGCATGGGTCGATGCCGCATTTCGTCTATTGCCCATGTACTAGGTATAGCTTCAGCTACAAATGCTACATTTACAAACATTCAGTGGGAAAATGGTGAACAGCCATACGATACGTAGACTATGAACTACGGTACTGTTATGCATTAGCTCTACTATGATATCCAAGTTCATACGGTAACCGTATTGCTGGTGGAAATATTATGCAAAAACTTAAACTATCCGAGCTATACGGAGTACGAACGTACTCGTTTAGTGATGATCCCCATTGGTAGAGCCGTATCAGTGAGGCAGACACAAATCACATACTTAAGCTTTACAAACTACTGCTATTTTACTAGTAGATGGAGTAGAAGGATATAGCACGAGGTATTATTAACCATATCTTCACATCTTAACGAGTTTAGAATAAGATGAGAGGCACCTGCGCTGTGAAATCACCTCGGAAGGGAGTGCGTCTTTCTACCTAGCGATGAGCATTACAAAGATTACATATTTCCAAGCTAAAGGTTGGTTAATTGCGGGATTCACTGATATTTCTGTCATGCAAGAACATTACGTGCCAAGGTACCTCACACCTCTTGGCCAATAGTAAATTCTCTATTGTCGCTAATCTGGTGGTAGTCGTAGGTAAGGGACCCGTAAAATATCCGTCTCGGTCTTCCAAGCCAACACACAAGCTTATCAAAGCTGTGAGTACACAACCGCCAAAAAAGAAGGCACAAAAGCCATTGTGATAAGTCCCACGGGATTACCAGGAAGGATTCCAACATCAGCCCGAATCTTGAATCCCAACACTGTGCCCTCTGTAAAATTCGTTGCAGCAGAATCGATAGCGATGGTCGTCAGGTTCCCACATTGTTCATTAAGTTGAGCGTCCATCTGGAGCACTGGGAGTTGGGAAGCATCCTTGTCAAGGGTGCTGGCAGCCATGAAAGTACCCATAGGAGCAGAGCGCAGGAAAGCTGCGCGATATGTTGTGTTGGTGCTGATTGTTGTCAGGTTGGCTATGCGAGAATAAGTCGTACAAGACGTTGTGTCTGCACCGGCGCGCCGGTGGAGCACCAATCCTGACGCTACAGGAGTGTAGAAAAGCGAAAGAAGGATAACGAGGGAGGTGAGGAGCGACACATTATGGAAGGCCATTTTGAAATATAGGAAAATAAACAGAGTTGTCAAATATGTGGCCTGCCACGTAAGAAGAGAATGTAATAAAGAGCGAAAAAATGAAGTAACCAACTCCCAGAGAAATGCAATTGAGAACAGAGAACAGAGAATAAAAGAGGACCAGGAAGACGAGAGAAAGTAAATACCAGTGATTTATCTTGGGATCAGACGATGGCTCGGGCGTCCTCTAACCTAGAGCGTTGCCGCATCATCGGAAGTGTGACACTCTACGTCTCGGCCATCCAGGAGGCACTTGCTATAATTAATAAGGAGGCGAGATCCTCAGATAACGTGGCCTGGCCTGCCGGCCTTGCGGTGGGATCAAGCCTCCCGAGTGGGCATCTTGTGATGATGCACCTTCTTAACCATGAAATGGATGAAGTCACAGCAGGCTTTCTTTCTAGTGAGCGACACCAAAAGTACCCGAAAGGATGCTTCTCATACACTCCAAGATTCCGTCTAATAAGTTGGTGGTGGGAGATGTCGCACCTTCTCCGTACAGACTATCTGAAACATGAAAAGGTCCGAGATGAAGTTTCGGATGATGGAAAGTTGTGGCAGAAGCGGATCTGCGAGACGCAAGCAGATTGGCTCGTTTTAGGGTCGCTTCAGCCACACTCGCGCTGAAGGATTACCCCTGCGAGCCTTGTTTCCTTTCTAAGTGTGCTATGGTAGCCCTCCCATACGTAGCTACTTAAAGAGGTATATATCCATCGATAGACTTAAAATTTCTTGGTCTTATTATTGTGCACTGGTACAGTCTCCCTGGGCTGCTGAATTTGGATGCACCTTCCAAGCTATCATGATCGCGTTTACTGTTTTTAGCCATTATACACGAGTCGCAGTAACGGTTTAACCACCTGGCAACTCAAGTAGAGTATATGAGTCGTGGACAAAATAGAGCGTTATAATGGATTCAAACACGAGAATTACTAGGAGAGTGCTGAGCTACTAAGAAGAAGAACAAATTTGATGATTGATAGTTCGGAGATATAAGTAGATAGCTGTCGTGTTGTTCTGTCCATAAAGACAATGCAACCCATCAAATCCCCTCTCAAGGTGAAAATCATAAGACATAACTAAAATAAGAAAATATGATGATTCAGGATAACTCAGACAAACGTTCTTGACCTGCTGGTGCCAAGTCCATTTCTACTGCTCCTACCTTGGCTAACTAATTCTGCGTCCTGAACAGTTGGTTATTAATCGGATGAATCGTGCTCAGGGATCCGCTTCTGGCTCTTATGATTGCCCTACCATCAATCTTTATATGTTTTATTATGCCGTAGTGCCACATGTTCAATCGGCAGACACAGACATTTCTTTGTGTTGTATGAGCTTTGACCTGCTACCTCCATTAAAGCCAGAGTTTCCCTATATAGTGTCTTTGACTGTTGATTTAGCAATGGTAACAACCTTCTGGGGGCTATACGAGAGGTTGAATAAAGCTAAGTTTATCTTCGAACAGAGTATGTAGTTTTACTAATTAGCGTTTAGAAAGGTTGTTTTATTTGTTACGACAAGGGATGTTTTTCTGTACAAAATTACTAAGGAGTGCAAATTTCAATGCGGAACCTCGTGCTTCTTACAGCTGCTCATATTAGACCATTTGTTCTACATATTTCTCAAGAGAGGCTGACAAATCGCAATGTTACAAAGCAAGCTAGATTGCGTGTGAGGGGTAACGATGGCGATATTCGGGCATGATGTGTAATCACGAGCTTACTAGCACCAAGAAACATATAATGACCTTCTCTTTCTGCCTTTTTAATTACCCCTGAATTGCTCCTCATACTCATATATCTGAACAAAATGGTGGTCTCTGACAAATTCTACGCTATCGTTGCCGGGGTTGGCCCTGGAACCGGGAGGGCAGTAGCTGTCCGCTTCTCCGAAGCTTATCCAGTTGTCCTGCTTGCTCGCTCCCCAGCCAGCTACAACGATGTCGTTGCCGAGATCAACAAGGGAGGCAGGAAGGCAATTGGAATTACTGCTGATGCAACGGATGAGTCTTCCCTTAAATCGGCGTTCGAAACAATCAAGAAGGAGTTCCCCGGGTTAAAGCTAGCCGCGGCGATCTATAACGTTCGACCGAACTCAAGAGGAAGCCGTAAGCCATTTTTGGAACTGACTGCTGAGGATCTGGATGTCAGCTTGAAAGGCAACATGTATGTTCCAATTAATGTAATACTCGCCCCATTGTCCTGGTACATATCTGACGAACGTTCTCTACTCTAGTCACGGCCTCTTCAACTTTGGTCAGAGCGTAGTGCCTCGACTACTTGAATCGGTCGCGAGTTCTCCTAACCCACCAACTCTAATAGTAACAGGGGCAACGGCATCTATCAGGGGATCAAAGTTATGGTCTGTTATCGCCGCAGGCAAGTCTGGCCAGCGTATCCTGGCGCAATCTCTAGCAAGAGAATTTGGCCCGCAGGGAGTTCACGTCGCTCACGCCATCATCGATGGCGGCATTGATGTACCTGATGCCTCGCATTATCCGCGCAACGAAGGCACTCCAGAAGGCAAAATAAGTCCTTATGCCGTAAGTTAACGTAGCTAGCCATCTGCGTTTGACATTGGAATGTTAACCTATTACCAGATTGCCGAGAGCTACTGGTTCTTACATACCCAACATAATTCAGCTTTCACTCAGGAAATAGATATAAGGCCTGACGTTGAGAAGTTTTAAGTGGTCATGTACCTAATAAATTATCAAGGTAGCTTTTAATGATACGCCTCTGCTACTCCAAGTCTAGTTCTCCTTTAAACAAGGGTTGGAGCTCATACGAAAGAAAAGGAGAGCTTTTGATTAATAGATTGATCGTGCCTTATAGGAACGGGATGGTGAGGTTGGATGCGCTTCTCTAAATATGCGCTCAAGGTGAGATATTTTCCATTTTTTAACATTGTACGTGCTTATGTACTCTCACTTTTGCTCAAAGAACTAAATATGTCCCTTTTGAGTGTGGCCGCAATACCGGCATAGAACCAGGGAAATGAAGCCATACCAACAGCTAAGTAGGATAAGGCCGTGATAGTTATCCTTTATCTATCCTAGGTTCACAGTTCCATTACTAAATAAACCTTGGTAGGTGTACTTATTGATAATACAAGCTTAGTAGCATATTCCGGTGGGCATTGCATTATTCTTTTACACGACTTTCAATGGTTACAGTATTCCTTGGACTTTAAGCATAATATGGAATATTGTGCATTATGTACTGGACCTCGTGCTAGTCTCTTACTCCGCAGACCTTAAATGCTTCAAGAATAGTATGCTCTACTTCTCGTGATGTGAATTTTAGTTCCACATCTCCGGCCCTCTTTGCCTTCACTTCCTGCTCACTAGCCCATATAAATCTTTGATGTTCAGACTTATTTAATTTCACATCCGGTGGCCCTTCTATTCCCTGATCCATCTTGACTTGTACCAAAAAACTAAATTTACAAAGTAGCTTACCCGACCCACCAAGAGTGAAATGCGGCTTCCCAATCAGTGGTCCAATACTGCGCGCATTAAGCCCAGTCTCTTCCCACAACTCGCGTGCTGCAGCATGTAAGATGCTTCTATCGTCGTCCTCGCAGCCACCACCAGGGAACTCCCAGAGTCCCGGGCGGGTACCACTTTGGGAGCGTTGGACAAGTAGAATGCGCGGACATGTAGGGTTAGAGTGTTCGAAAACGAGGGCACTTGCTGCCGTATATTTGCATTTGATGCCCGGATAGTTGGATAAATAGGCTTGAGGAGCAGTGGTGATGGAATCGGCTGTGCTGAAGGAGGAGACCGAAGGATGGCTTGTGAAATTAAAAGCTTGTTGTTGGATGCCGTCTGGTGCAATTTGCGACATGGTGTGCCTGGAATAAGTGGAATCTATGCAAATGGGTTCCAAAAGCAAGTCCAGCTCGCTCTTTCTTTGCACGCGTAGCAATATACGCTCTAGAAACCTAGATGAATGTAAAAAGTTTAAGCGAACCGAGGGGCATGCGTAGTGTCCTGGCACAGGAAACTATATAGTGGGGGAAGGTTGATAATGACGGCTTAGCCATCACATAGCCATAAAGACGGGGATTCCGACCTATATCAGTGAGTCGGAGATCAATTGGTACATCATCTTGGCATAGTTATCGATATGTACTGCTGCATCACTCTAACATCACTATAAATCTGTGGCCGTGATTCACAGGCAGCTGTAAAGACTGCCAAGTTCATGCTGTCAACTGGCCTTTTAGACAAGTTCTGACATTACGAGAAAAAATAACAGATTGACCAACAAACAGAAGCATATAACTACTAGATGAAACTAGAATGTACGTAAACAGCACAGTACTAGGTCGTTATGGCTTTCAGAACAAAGTAAGCACTCACCAGACACGACAAAGGGAATTATGGGTTATATTTTTTAGGTATATGACATATGACAGCATAATCACAGAGCCCCCTTTATATAACTATGTTTTGATTAGTTGTTTCTTATTAAGATAGAGCTTGTCATCTGCTGGAGTTTATGTACCTGCTCAGAAATTTGCTCATAAGATCAACTGCAATAGAGATGTCTTTACATAGGGCTTGGATACGGGACCTCTTTCCCAAGAAAGAGCTGTTTGTAGATGCAGCGTTCCGGCTATAACTTGGCCTTGCCCTACAAAATCATGACTGTCAGAGGGGCCGGTTGTATGGGAGCGAAGGAAGGCCAAGATACGATTAAAGGTTTGCAACTACGGGTGCGGCGGGGAAACAATATAGCGTGTATATTGACAACTGCACTCAAAGATAGCAAATTGGCATCTGACTCTCCAATCCTGTGGGAGCTGCTCTATTTATAGTCGTAGCTCCACTAGTAGCCAAGTCCTTACTCCAGCAGCAATCCAGCAGCAATCCAAGGACATATCACGAGATCATCTGTACTATTGCAATTTCAATATATACTATAATCATAAGAGAAATTCAATTCTCATTCATATCGAGATATTGATATTGATATTGATAATGCAAAGTGAATTAGATTCATGTAAGACCGGGGGCGGCAGTTGATGCAAGCCCCGCGTTCGGTTCTCACGCTTTGTCAATATCGCACAATGACTCAGAATAATTTAACTCATTATATCCTACAAAATATTGGAGAAAATGCCTGTTCATTTAGACACTTTCAATCTGCACTGCTCCTCCTTCCTTGATCTCATCCATATGCTTTCCAACAATTTCTTTGGCACGCTCTGACGACACACACTGGTACTTGGGGAACTCGCGTCTTGGAACGCGGTTCTGGAACATCTCGTCGAGCTCTTCGAGAGAACGTCCCTTCATCTCAGGAATGAAGAAGAAGAATACAACTAGACAAGGGTTAGTCATCTACATTTTGGTTTCTTCTAGAGATTTCTAATGTTTGTGGAAACTTACTTAGACAAATCAAGTTGGAACCAGCCCAGATGTATCCATACTTGGGACCCCAGTTAAGATCGTTAGAGTTGAGGAAATATGGAGTGCAGTACGAAATCAACCAGTTGAAAAAGTAGTTGACGCCGGTAGAAAGACCCATGGTCAAAACACGCAGACGAGAGCTGACGAGCTCACCAGCAACTGGCCAGCTGACTGTTCCCTGGAATCCGTTGTAGAAGAAGTTGAACATGAGGGAGAAGCCAACCAAGGCACGTCCGGCTGATTTAGAGTGTGGTGCGACAGTATAAGCAACGGCGATGGCTAGCATACAAGCTCCGCAACCAGCAGAACCAATCATCAACATAGGTCTACGGCCGAAAACTTTCTGAGTGAGGAACATGCCGAAGACGGCACCGACGAGACCCATGACATTGCTGAGAATAGAAGCCTGGAAGGGATTGGCAATATCAGCCATCTGGAAGAAGAAGGTTCCGTAGGAGATGATGAACCAGATTCCGGATGCGGCATGAGAGGCAATGGCAATAACACAAAGCAGGGTTCTTCTGAGATCAGTGCCCTTGAACATGTCCAAGATGGAGGCTGAGGAAGAGAGTTCCTTCTCCTCTTCAATACCACGCTGCATCTCAACAAATTCTTCATCTAAGAGTTCAGGAGACAATGTTCCTGCTCTAAGGCGCTCAAGCGAACGGCGAGCCTCTGTTTCACGCCCCTGGAGAAGTAACCAACGTGGTGATTCGGGGACGAAGATGGTGAAAATAGCAAGAAGAGTGGGTATAGCGAAAAGTGCCGCGAGTGGAATCTGGTAACAAAGCTTGTTAAGACGGGTCTTGGTGTAGTTGTCCGATATAGAGCCGAGCAGACTGCCAATGTTCACCCAGAAACCGAAGAAGGAAACCAGAACACCTCGAAGATGTGGTGGGGAGGCCTCGACGGCGTAGATATTGGAGAAGGTGATGAAGAAACCATTGGATAGACCAAGGATGATTCTTCCTGCATAGAGACCACCGAGACTAGTTGTGCTGACTTGGACAGCGCAAGCAACTATAGAGACAACGCATGCTGCCCAAATAGCCGGTCTTCGTCCGAATCTGGAGGCGAAAGGACCAGTGAGGATGGTACCGATGATTGTGCCGACATTGAGGAAAGAGCTGATGAGTTGCTGGGGCTTGGTGTGAATGTTGTATCCCGACGGTCTCGTAGGGTCTTTGTAACCAAAGACCTGCAAAAAACCGGTCATAGCTTGGAAACCCGCAACAGCACCGGTATCAAAGCCATACTGCAAGTTGGCCATGGAAACGACGGCGCAGATGACGAGACATTTCCAATTCGCCAAAAGAGGCGTGTTACGATCGTTGCTGATCATCGTGGCGGCTAGGGAAGTGAGAACCCTTTGTGAATTGTCGAGCCCAGATGCAGAGTCGGTGGGTTGAGGGAGACAAGGGCGAGGTCTGGGGAGATCTACAGGGACGGGAAGGAAAGAAGGAGGATGCTGCACGAGGATGGGGACTATATACTAGAGCCCCAACAACAGCACAGGGCAAACGCGTACAACATGGGATTGGAGTGGATTAAGCCTTGGCGCCAGAAAAAGTGAGATTTTACTCCAGATCACAGACCCCTCAGCAAGACTACGGCAATGCGACTCTTTTCCCGCCTTGGTCTGGGGCAAGACCGGGAAGGTGAGCTTGGAGGAAGCTAGACATGGGGTTGATGGATATCCAGCTGCCCCGAATTTTGCTAGCTGCAGGCCCCTTTTAAGCTCTCCATGCTACCTGTTGCCGCTTGGGCCACGTTCCAACCCAGTAGAAGTGGGAAAGCGGACGAAGGGCCATCCTACAAACAATAGAACAAAGCCGGAACGGGTTCTAAATAGCAACATTATTCAGAGACTGAAATTCAAGATGAGAGTATACTGCCGTTGAGGGTGGGATTGGTGTTACCTATAGCATGAATGAGTACAGCACACCTTGCTTCTGTCGGCCGGGTGCCGAGAGCAGAGAGCCAATTGGGGATGCGAACAGACCAACGGTTACTTTGTACGCAGGGAGGAACCGAACGGATGGCCACGATGCGCAGGCAAAAATACAATGGTAGATCCACATGGACACTTGCAATGTACGGTATGCACTACTGGGTCAGCCACAAGCCTACCAGTACTTCACGTGAGTGTACGAGCTATTCAGGCGGGCCTAGGTTCTCCACTTGAGATAGCGAGAGAGAAAAGGCATCTCCATGACTGTGCTTTTGGTGGAATGCGCACTACAGAGCTGCCGCCAGCCACGTGGTATACATGTTCCGGGCTCATGCAAAGCAAACGGTACACTGGAATGATGCGCGTGAGAATCGGATCGATACCGTTGCGCAATTCTTACAGTTAGGATACCGCGCATTCTAGTACTGTACATACCTTGTACTGTCCTGGGATGCTGCGCGACATCCAATTCAGGGCAGAAATGAAAAGGGAAAATGATTTCACTTCACCGCCGAGACCGCTTAATTTGCTGGACTAAGAGACGCCAAGGTCGACAAGCCGCCCTTGCTATCGAGCTGGTGGATCAGGCTGAGCGCAAAGGGTGCTTTATCGCAATCAATCATACACAAGTTGCGACGGGTATGATGGACCGTATGAAGGAACGTATGTTGCGGTAGAACTAACAAAATGAAGGAGTGAGTGTTGTAGGCCAAGATATCTCAGGCGTTGCCAGCAGCCACCGATAGCAACCATCGATCGATCGAAGCCATTAAATGGGGTAATTGGAGGTGGTCAGCACTTAAGGAGAGAGATCTGTTGGCTGCGTGCATTGCTAGACGTGGATAGATTCTGAGTTGGGATGCAGTCCTCTGTGCCCTTGCCACAACAAAAGTGGGATAAGAGCAGGCTGAATTATTGAGAATGACAACACTGGATGTGGATGCGACCCCGTACCCCATGGGATGAGACCCCAAAGGCCCCATATGCCCCACGTGAGCAAAGAACAGAAGGATGAGGGTGAAATAATGGGGATGGGATAGGAATGAAAGGGAAGTGGATTTCCGGCTTGGGCTTCTCTGGATGCTTCAGAATGGTTCTGGCTGAACATATTAGTTGGTGGCTAATCCTGAAATTGGGAGCCTCTCTGGGTGTCGGCAGTTGGGGAGGGCGCATTTGCCGTGGGTTGAGGGCGGTAGATGAGTCCTGCATTCTGCTCACGTACGGCACTGAGGACGCCCAGACGCGCCTAAATAGCCAAAAAGGCAAGAACTTGAAGCCAATAATACCAGCCGCAAATCATTGTGACCCGGTGCCGGCCATCCGAAAGCGCCTTTGGCATCTCCTCGGATCCATCCGTCTTGGGGCTAAGGCCCGACTAGACTTGGGGAAGCTTGCTCACACCTCCACCCAAGACTTTTGACATTACGGTACCAGTACATGTCATGAATATATAAAAATATCCCACATCGAGCACAACTACTGGTACTGTAAAACGCGTTCTCGACCACTCTGCCGGTGTCATGCGGGGATCCCAGTCGGGGAATGCCCACGTTTTTTGCAGGCACTGGCTGAGCTCTGTCTCGGAACTCCCTGCTTACCCGAATGACCCGCCAGTCTGGGAGAAGTCACCAACGGAGCACGGAGATCATGTAATACGGTACGTTACGAATTTCTAGAAGGGCTGGTTGAAGCCTGAGGTGCTGCAGAAGTGCAACCGATTACTGTGGAACGGCACACTCCACCGTTGTACCTATTTTTAAGCCTCAGGCATAAACAAAATATGGCCTCGGAAAATAGATCCCCCGCGGTGCGCGACGTCTTCCAGCACACGTAATAAACCACTTTGAACAATTTCTCATCTGCCACAGCTTCATGGCGGAACAGTCGCTATTGGAGATTCTCGAAAGCCATCCTATAGGAGATGGGTTTCGAGCTCTTCGTGCTTCGTTTGATTTAATTTGTAAAGACAATGACATCCCCTGCTCTTCCTACTGCTCCATTGCCACTGCTGCCGAGACCACGTTCCCAACAACTGCTCCCCCAAGTGCTACTCCAACCATTACCGCTATTTCTGACCTTCCACCTTGCGGTCAGACGTGTATGAGTAACATGATTGGGCAGTATTCTACCTTGGGATGTGCCTCGCCTCAGCCTACCTGTTTGTGTCAGAACGTGAACTTTGGCTATGGCATTCGAGATTGTGCAAATGGTGCTTGCGGGACGGCAGTTGGCAGTACCGTTATTTCCTTCGGATTGTCCTATTGTTCCTCGGCGACTGCCGCTGCCTAGATGGACCAGTACGTAAGGTGTTGTATTTAGCTTTTGTGTAATTATAAATATATATATTGTGGAACACGACCTTACCCAAGGCTCACAATATTTTCATTGGTTAACAAAAGAAGAATGTCCTCATCAGGTAATATCTCGCATATTGCATCCAAGCACGCTCTTTCTCCATCTGCCTTCTATGATCCTCAGCCTCTTCCTTGCTGAAGCACCTCTCGTCCCCCCCTGCCTTGCCGCCTTTCTCCTTCCAGCCAGTCTGCTGCGGTGGCACATTCCTCGTAGAACAGATTCGATAATTCGGATCCACCAGCATCACCGTTACCCACCGATGATGCCCTGGCTGTTTCGGGTCTTCTAACCGGAACGGCTCTCGTCGACATTCCATGGTGTTGGGAAAGGTAATCAGCCGTCCTTGTTTGAGAGCCACTTTGCCGATCTCTTGTATAGGCAATGCAAAGTCGTGATTGTCACCACACATTTGATGTGGATCGAAGCCAAACACATCGGATATACCTTCCATCTGATTCGATTTGTACAACTCATGAGCGGGTCGCTTATAACGATTCCTGTGGGCTTGATAGAGATATGATCCGTGATGGAACAAACCTTCGTCAACTTGAGTCTCCTGTCGAAAAGACATATGGCTTTGGGTAATGTTATGCACGTCATATGCAAACACGGCAATCGCCACAACGTGCTCATTCTTCTGACCAGCAAGCTCCCACAAACTTCCCGCGTATTCCAGATTCTCGGGGCTCAGTGAAATGCCTTGAATACGCGTGATCACCTGAAGGCCTTGGTACCGAAATTCGTCTTGCAGACAAACAGTGTAAGGTTCATGAGGAGTCCTGGGAGGTGTGACGTTGGGATTTATCGGTCTCTCGGTAACCATGTCCACGACTGCTCTCCCACCGTGGGTGCCGTGCTTCCACTGGTCATACGAGAAAGCCGAGCCTGGCTCCGGATGCTTGTAATATAGGAGGCGTTTGGTTTTTTGTTTGAGTAATCTATACGCGTTTTGCTCCCATCCTTCGGGCAGTACTATTGGCGCATCCGAGCCAGGTTCTGGACGTTCGAGATATTCTCTTGCTTTGATCCATTGGTCAGGGGTTGGCTCAGGCAACTGCTCAAGGCCGACCATGTCTGAATCTTCGGGGACCATCGACAGGGCTTCCTTCAAACGCAGCCTGTATTTTATCTTGGTTCTCTTGTCCGCATCCTTTGGAGGCTTTTCTTGCTTGATGGCTTCGACATCAGCTAGCGAGTCTAAGTAATTCTTGATGTGTGCTCGCCGAACAGTATCGAAAACTTGAATCCATTCCGGAGCTTCGTTTTCCCACTCAATACCATAAGTGATAATTCTGCAAGGCACTCGTCCTCGTTGCCACCTAGCATTGCCTGGTGGTGCCCAGCCATCATTAGCAAGCTTTATGTAACGCTCTTGCCACCCTGCCTTCCCCTTAATGAGACAATCATTCCATGGCTCGATTGATAGCGATATGATCTTTTCCAGGCTTTCATAGAGAGATGCATGTGTAGGGCTGAGGTTATTGACATACGAGGTAAGCCGCACGTCGGTGCTCGCAGATTTTGTAAATTCGACCTCGCTCGGGAGCCACTGAAGGTTGTATGACCAGAAATATACCGGTACGCTTTTGTATGGCACCACCTTATCGAAAGCATATTTCCAAGGTTCATACCTCCTAGTACTCATACGCTCTTGTACTTGTTTCGACTCAACTCTCTTGTCTGCGTGTTCTGGTGCTCTCTCTGCTGTGGAGTTGGGACTGCTTACAACACCACCTTGACGCGCGACTTGGGTCAGGACTGGGCTCTTTCCCCAGGCCAGCGGATACAATGACGGGTCGACATATGTGAAGACGCCGTCCTGGCTGTCTCCCTCATGCTGCGCAAGTACTGACTCAAGTCCTGATTGGAATTGTGCGCAAAGCTCTTGACCTAGTGTATCGGACTTGCAAATACACGATCCAGTGTCCAGCACGCGAAAGTACCCATGGTCCTTGGAGTAAACTGCCTTGTCGCGCAACTCCGCCACGCACCACGCCCATGCCTTTTCACTCATGAGGGGCGTCGAAGCTAGAATTTCGCCCCGCCACTGATCCACGATATCTTGGTTCAAAATGTCCATGCGCCAGTTCGGTCTGTCAGTCAGTTCATTGATGCCGTGCGCGAAACGTTGTTCGATGGGGAGCTCCTCGTCGAGAGGAATATCCCCAAAGCCAGGGACGCGCAATGGACCCGCGCCTTTGTTGTCCATTGCCGGTACTGGCATCGACATTCTGGGAAAAGTTCACCTTTGAAAATATGGGGAAACGATGTATTTAGATCTCGTTCGATAAAGCCGCAGTGACAGAGGTTGTAGGTATATTCGAAGACTGAGTCACCGAACCAACATCAAGCCAACAGTACGACAAAATGAAACTCCCGCTAAGCCTCGACTGAACGCTTGACCGAGTTGTATATGACGTTGTAGGCCAGGGTGTATCCAAATCTGGAAACAAAATCTCTGACGCTTGTTAAGGTCAATTTTGTTCTCTAGTAATTAATGTTCAGCAAGCGCTTATCTGGAAAATGCCAGAGTTATAGAATCTCAATTTATTCCCTCATTCTTTAGCGTCTGTAAAGTATTAGTTCAACCTTTTTCCGTTAAATAATGATATTTAGAGTTCACGCTCATTACAAATTAAAGTATCTACTTTCTTAATTAAGTATTCTTCGAACTATAATCCCGTTTTTAATATTCTTATCTCACCTTTTTCTATAAAAGTTCTATAGTTATTATTACACTTACTACTATAGCTATAGACACAGCTATAGGCGTAACTACAAGTACTGCTTTTAATACTATAAATTTATAAAGGACGGCCTCAATGGAAATGCCCCCCGGATGCCCCCCTGGAGGGTTATAATAAAGGTCTAAGAAGATTAAAGAGATCAGAGAGATCAGAGAGGTTAAGGAGTTTAAGGAGATCGAGTAGGTAGGGAGATCAGAAAGGTCAAGAGGGTATGAAAGGTTAACTTCCGTTATAATAACTTCTGGAGCGCCAATAAAGCATCAGTGAGGCTAAAAGAGCAATACTTCGAAAAGGAAGACCGTTATTCTTCGGTGGCTTCACTTTGTACAACCAACACCTTTGACGCTTGCAAGGAGGAAAAGGGTTACATATCATGAGAATTTGTGCAGTTCTACCTTTTCATGAGTGAAATTTATTCCCATATTAGTATGAAACATATGTGTGAGTTATTTACACATCGATCAATTCTGATGATCACTAACCTAAATCCATACTGATTGGGAACGCCGATCTGTCAATGCACTGGAAACTGGTTCAGTACCAGAGCTAGCAAGGACGGCCTAATTACCTATAACTAGTCACTTGTCGGTTTTGCAGTTATAAAGGTAATGGCTCGCCTCACTTGCATAGACTGCGCATAATGAGTTGACGGCTGCCCGGAACCAACAACCACTCAGCAACGAGAGCGAACCACCACCAGAAGGGTACTCTCTCATCGCAGCTGGGCAACTATATTCAGCCTGTTTTATACACTCCCATCACTCAAAAGCCATGACTTGCCTAATTGGCCTATCTAGCGGAGTAGCTTACAAACATGCGCACAACACGTCTCCAGTTTCAATCTCTTTCATCCACTCTGGACTACACAGCCTGATCTTACAGGGAATCTGTTTGGGCGATAAGCGTATACGCTCCTCTAATATCTCTAGTTGCGTATTATTCGACCGTCATATTGTTCAGTTTATCATCTTCATATTGCTACAATGAGTACCGTGCAGCCTCAGTTTGATATTGTTGGAGCTGTCGCCACTACTACGACTGCTGTTAGCATCGCTGTCATAAATTTCGGAAGGATTATGAAACTGTGCTATAAAGAAGATGTTCAACCACTCGTAATTCCTCCTCTTGAACGACTAGGGAACTGGCTTATGGTTGATCCTTCTCGTCTTCGACAAGGCGAGCAAGGCTTAGAAAACATACCTTCTCCAAGACTCTTCAGTTTAGCGTCCCTGAGTTTGTTGATCGGACTAGATACTGATACGAATGTCAGCCTTGTCAAAATTATTAGTTGTAATAATTCTTTAATTGCATCATTTCTCCTGCTTGGTGGCTGTGCGACATGTTTTGACACTGGCGAGGCCAGCTTGCTGATGCATGAGCTGATGCGATTAAACGGAACCCTCAAGGACTATCAGATTCCGACGGGACCAGTTCGTCAATTCGCAGAGGCAATTAATGGATACGTCAAATATATGAAGCAGGAGAGTGCCACTGACGTGTATACAGCGCTTGTCGCCAGTATTAGTCAACTACCCGATTTTCAAAGAACTCCACTCAATGATCTGGATAAAAAAGCGGATATTGTGCAGCTGGCAAGACTTGTGTATGAAGTCATCGAAAAGCTACAAGATTCTGAAGTCCAGCTCATAGTGTTAAAAGGAATCCGACAAGGGGTATGGTTGGCATCGTTATTTGTATGGTTACGACCCAAAGAAGTGGAGGTCCTTGCGAGCAGCGTTCGCATCTATCCCAGGTTTGACCGTAGAAATTCAGACGGAAGCCACTCTATAAGGCTCAGCATTCGACTTGCAGAGGATCGAGGTAATAATCACCTAGACAGTTCGTGGAATATGGAATCTTGGACGACTACTGAAGACACTGTTCCTATAAAATTCAATGTGAAAGACAGTGGTGATTCAGACTTCGAAGCACATCACTCACTGCCGCTTGGAACAGTAAGGTATCATTTATCTACTAGGATCTCAGAGCCTGCTATCGAGGCTATCGGACATCTTACTGCAGCACTCGTAAAAATAGGTACAGAATTCGGGCAATTATACAATAGAGATGAGTCAGCAGCTCAACCACTAAAGGATTTGTGCTCGTTAGAGTTTCTATCTATTTATGGTGGCATCGTAACTTATTTTGGGTGGTCTTTTGATGACCAACAAAGGCAAAGAAAGACAACTGAAGCTCTAGAAAAATCCTTACGTGCTACCAGTACTGAGTTTTGGACAAAAGATACTAGCAAGGAAAATATTTTGGGAAATTTAATAGATACCGCTTGTTCTAACTACTCTAAAGAAAATGGACAGTCGATGCTCCTTAGCCGTGAAGATGCACAGAAAGGAAGCTCGGGTGAAGATACAATTATTGAGCATGCTATCTATCTTGCCGGAGAAGCTCTATTGTTTGCTTTTTGTGCACAGATTCCCGGGAGTCGACTCTATCGTCCACTGGAGCCCTTTAGGTTTCAGGAAAATGCATCTCTCCTTCATGGGCTTCTTCGACGGACCAATATGGTAAATGAGAAAAAGCGAACAGGGGGCTATAGCTTTTGGAACTTTAGGAAAAGAGCTATGGAGGCATTAATCCCTGGCACGCCTGATATACAGCCATTTACTGATCTTGCTGTCGCTGGGAATGGACAAGTTGTGTATTCTGCTGCACTCGCAAATTGGAACGGGGAACTGACAGATAGAAGAGAAGTTACCACCCTCCACGTAGCACCTGGGCCACTAAAGGCAGAAAAGGTAGAGGGGAAGTTATCTCGCCTCAGGGAAGATCATCAAAACACAGCTATAGCCTCACGATATCTCGATATTACTCTGGATACAATTGCTCTATACGAGAATGATCAGTGGTGTCTTGACGAACGCCGCGCTAGCAATCAGCTTTCTACAAAGATTGTGCACTTATGGAGAACAGACAGCATGACCAGCCCGCAAATTATGTATATGAAGTCCTACATCCAGGTGAATCGGAGAACGCCTGGTGGGCGCTTGATTTTACCTGCAGGCGAAGAGAGTGACAAGGTACCGACGGGGTGGGGGATGTCGATAGATGCCTTAGCATTTGCGAACCACATCGAGAGAGAATTTTCGACTATAAGTCAGTTGCAAGATCTAGCAAAAGAATGGGAGAAAAACAATCTTCTTGGTGCGAACTTAAGATGGTGTTCTGTTGGCAGGGCTGTTGATTATAAAGTCCGATGGATAGCAACAACCAGTGATAATGAGCAGCTACGGTTCTTTGAAGCTGGAAACTTATCAGTGGACCACAAGGTGTATATCAGGCACCGATCAGTTTCTCTTCTAGAGTGTATTAGAGTAGCTATGAATGAGTGTGGCAAACAAACTGTCTGGGTTATCATAGCCTAGAATAGGGATTACTGAGAGCAATGAAGTAAATTTTCACACACTCCTTTTCAATATCGTCTCAAGATTTAAATGCGGAATACAAGCCTTAGGAAACCTATTCGGATTAGTTTAACGTTTAATAACGCATAACTTTTCTTTACCTTACTTCTTTCTCTCCTGGGCGAGGTGACGAACTTGGCTGAAGTTGTTGCAAGACCCTTTACGCAGGTGTAGTAAATGACGAGGGCCCCTCAAGTAAGCAGATATGTGTGGCTGGGTTCCTGGACTGCAGGCGGGATTAACTGTATTGATGCAAGAAATACAAGCGAAATCAGAGAAGAGCAAGAAAGGAGGTAAAAGCACTGAAGGTGTTGGGTGAAGGAGACAAAGCAGCTAATGAAGATCAGAGTAACAAAATAAATATGAGGACTGAGAGATTAAATGGCTAGGTGTTGAGAAAATCCTAGAAACCCATGGACTACTTACACAGCAGCGTATATATAGTAAGTAGTATGCATAGGCATGTCCTCCGGCCACTCCTCCAGATTATGTTCTCAAGACATGCTTTTCCCGATATCTTCTTTTCTGAGGTAGCTTCTCAAGAAAAGAATATATCTAGAGGAGAATGGTTATAGCTGGGTAGGTGGGCCAGCTATATTTTGTCAATTTAAGTTGAAGTGGATGCGTTTTTACTAGGAGGGTAAAGACTATATTTAAGTGTTCGTGGTTAAATAGGACCATAGTTCTTATACATAGTATTGCAATTTGAAGAATATGCAATTGGAATTAGACTCGTTCCTGGCTACTCAATTCAGCCTCAATCAAAACTTCTGCTACACCAGCATACTTCCAAAAACATAAAACATGCAAACCGGCTTTTTTAATCAGTTCTCGCCACTGTGCTTCGGTACGCTCCTGTCTTGCATTGTGGACCAGCATTAGTTGGTCCATCGATGTAGCTGAAAGATTGGTATATGATTCAGTAACTACAACCTCATTTATAAGTACTTTGGAATAGCTATGTTTTAATGCTGGTTTCAAGTTACAAAGGATTCGGACGCAGTCTCTATCATCCCAATTGCGCAAAACCGAATGTAAGTAATATGCGCGAGCGTGTTTCACAGGTTGAGGCGTAAAAATATCGTAAGCCATGGTTATAAACATGGCGTTAGATGACGGAGGTATGGCGGAGACCACATTCTGACTATCTTGCAAGATTAGCTTCCCCGGCAGCAAAGGGTATCTTTTCCTGAGTTTTTGAAGATCTTGACATAAGCCACCGCCAATATCAATCAACATAACATCACTTGCAAGGGTATCAAAGCCGTTGATAAGCTGTTCTGAGATTGGATAAAATCCAGGGTCACACCAGACTGGTTTTTCAGCGTGACACACATGCATGTAACTATCTAGCATGGATATATTCATTTGACCTTTGCGTTGCGAGAAAGTAAAATTTAGCAATGACAGACCGACTTGATGGGGAGGGCTATGCGCTGCTTTGGTTGAGTTCCGATAGCTAGGGTCTTTAAAATGTTTAGGCAAGTCATGAAAAGCTGGCCCGACTACATCATAACTGCAAATGTGTAAGCTAGTTAGCGGGTTATATTCCCAGGCTCATTCTGATTGAACCTTAACCAAGCTTAACTAGATACTTACCTATAAACAAAGCTATTTTGGAGTTCCTTATCTGTAAAAGCATTGCTACAGGCTGTTGGAGCATAATTATCGGTATCCTTTTCTTGAACTACATGCATAGCAGCGAGGTGCTTCATCAGCCGTGCTTGTGGAGGTCAGTGGTCTTTCAAGTTATTGTATTTGCACAGTTCCAGCACATACAGATTAGAGATTTCTCTGCACCTGTCTTCTTTGCTAGTTCACCAGAAGTAGCTCCATTCGTTGAGCTCTCTTTTAAGTGATCAAATAAGTTTAGATCAATTGCTGTACGACAGTGTGCTGCGCGCGCAGGCTAGAACCTTTTAGTACATATATCAAAGAATGAAGAGAGTCCCATATCCAGGATTGGGTTTAATGATAATCGATTATAGTCATTTAAAACGAGTAAAAAGAATTGTAACTATAGTCGAATAAAATGTGGATGTAATAATTCGGGAGCAACAAAGTTCTGGTAACTTACCTCAGCCCAACCAATACGTTGAATAGCTTCACTGGGAAGTTCCAATGTAGTAATGAGAGCTTGGCAGAGATCAATGAGTAGTTCTCGAGTACCGGGAATATTCTTCTCATAACCCTGCGCAACAGATGAGAGGCGAGTCAAGATAGCAGATGCTTCACGATTTGGTGACGATCTTGTATTAAATAGTTGGCCGAGGATATCGGAGGCTGGTGGGTGATAGAGGTAAGAAGAGGAAGAATCCATGACGACTCGATAGATTGGAAAAGCGAAGAAACTAAGCTTGTTTAATAGTTAAACGCACTCATTAGATATTTAAGAAAGATTATACGGTTCCTTAGTAGTGAGAAAGCGCCATTATAACAAATATCCATGGAGTCGCTGTGGGGAGCAGTATGGCTAACACGTGTGCAATGCTGGGACGCTTTTCCAACTTCATGGCGCAAAATCAAGTACATTAGAACGGAGACACATAGGCAAGGTGCAAAGAAAACACATAGTGTGGGTATCTTGCAATAAATATTTACTTCTGATATAAAGATCTTCTACTGGAAATCGTGGAGCTTGTTAGCTTACAGCTGCAAACCATTTTAGGTTGTAGTGGTGCCAACAACATATTCCTACAGATACAAGGTGTGTCAGAGTGCAGCAATATTTTTCAGGTTTATATGAGAAATTGACACCGAAAGGGGATGACTTGGCACTGAGGTATTTGAATCTCATATCTTTCTCCTTCTTAAGTTCTCATGATTTAATTCGCCAATATGCAAATCTTAATCTTCGATTAGATTTACAAGATCATTAATGCAAACCGATTCACAGCCATCATCTCAACACTGAAGACGGAGAAACAAGTATAATAGGAAATTTTAAAGAGGTGTAAATCAGCTTAGAGGAGTTGAGATTGGTAATAGTAATATCCATTAACTGAAATGGGTAATTTAATAATAAACAAATACAACTTTTATTAGTTTAGGATCACCAATAATAAGTATGGTATCTCATAATAAAGATAACTACCCTGCAGCGTTGTTCTGTTGTGTTGGGAATAAATGTCCCTCCTTCAATACTCCCAAGCTCAGTCTTCTCCCCTTGGCTATTAACTTGGAATATTTTATTGGAACTCAAGACGTAGGCATCTTTATTGGCTTCGGTCTGTCCTCGGAAAACCATGAACTGGTCAATGACGGTTCCGAAGGTTGCCCCCGGAAATCCTGCATCTAGAGAAATTAGTCCGAAATGCTAGTAGCTTCATAGAGTTGGCTGCATACCTTGTTGCTTTCCATCTGGGAATGATATGCTTGTATAGTGAATGGCCTTATCTGTATTGACATAGTATAGATAGAGAGCTGAATCAGAATGGGAAAATGAGACTGTTAGTGGACTCCCGGTAATCGGCCGTGCTTGTACACTTCCAAGCTCTTTCCAGGTGCCATTCTGCTGTGCGATGCCAACGAGATCGCCAGAAGGACTTTGAAAATATACACGAATACCTTCCGGTGTAGAACATGCACAAAGTCCACTATCGGAGTGAAGTTCTTGATTGGAAATGGATCCAAGGTCTGACTCCTCCCACGTCTTGTCGTCCGAATCGTATGTACTGCATTTGAGTATATTCTCTGAGTTAACATAGAAGACAAGACGCTGTGCAATATTTATCCTCATAAACAGGAAATCCAACAGTGCTGTATACCTGATTGATATCCTGATAAAGGTAGGCTGCGGGAGTATTTGTTCTAACATCGGAGGTAATATATTCTTGATTTACAACTTTACTACCTTCCCAAGTTGTTTCCATCAAGTCATTATCCTCTTCAGTAATGAGACAGAGTTTTCCCTCTTGGTCACCTGGGAGAGCCCCACTTGCAGCCTGAAGACAGCGTGCAAGAATTGAATATCTGCTTCCATCCACATCCGTCATTGTTGATATTGGGATATAAGATAATGTATCAAACCAAAATATTATATTTTCTTAGTATTGAGATGGTGGTACCGGCTCTTGTAGGTAATAGATATGGAAGGAGCATGGGGCTCCCGATTATTTTATATCCTTAAATGTTAACAACAAGGAAGTGACACGATATCCAGACGTAGCTTGGTAGTTTGCTAACCTGATAGACTAGCTTCATTACTACTGTAATTCCAATCTATGGCCAGAAATGCAAATACGGTAGAGCAATTACGACATGCTACGTGTTGCTGCAGTTCCGACTAGGTTCAGAAGTTAACCATTTGACTTGACGACGTTATTAGAGGTTGCATTTCATGATTGTGAGCTCATATTGGGCTGCAATTTGCATCATGATGTCTTGTCAACGCAACGGGTTACAAGAATCGGGCATCAATTGAGGGTGTGGTTGCGGTATGGAGTTATTGGGTAGTAGGTCTTCTAAGGAAATGATTCGATTCCATACCTGTACACTGATGTGGAGCCTTTAAAGAACAGAATCATCTCTCGGAAGGCGTGCGCAGAATTATTTCATTAGAATACTCAGGGAGATTTAAAGATACTATAATCAGTAGTCACCCAAGAATTTTGACATCATCATAGATTTAAACTAATACCAAAGACAATAATGTTTGACGAAATAGACCCTGGAGATTTTGCACCAGGATGGGATGATATTCCTGAGCAGACTGACTTTCAAACCTTCCAAAATAATGCAGAAAAACGTAAGCCGTGGGTCGTATTACTGAGATTTTCCAAAGACGGAAGTAAGACAAGCTTATTTACTGGTTTACTCACCTATTATTTTACTAATGTGAGATTGGAAACTAGAGAGATCATTTGGAACTGGATTTTTTGTCAACCTACCAGGTACACAGGACGATGTCATTCTTACTGCGGGCCATAACTTACTAGGTAGTACTGGCATGAGAGTTTTTGTTAATGAACTAGGAAGTACTTCCAATGGCATCAATACTAGTGAGGAAAACACGGGTATAGAAGTCAATGAGCAAGACTTCAGAATTTGTCCAGAATATGTCCATGACCAAGACGACAAGTTTCATGACTATGGTATCATCCTGTTGAAGCCTAAACTTGAACGCCCTGGCTTTGGATTCAATATCCGATTCGCTTCGCAAGGACTTGGAGAAAAAGGTCATGCATGGGATCCTTTACTCGATAAAATCATTAGAGTGGATAACAGTTGCCTGCAAGTCTATATAACTGGATACCAGGATGACTCTCCCGGAGAGACATTCGAAGGTCAAGGCCAGCTGATAACCAAGGTTAACGACAGGGTGAGACAAGATCAGCTGGAGTACAAAATCGAAACTAAAGAGGGAGTAAGCGGCTCTCCTGTCTGGAGAGTCGATAGAGGTGGAGAAAGTGTGATTGGCATACAGTGGGTCTCTCCAAATTGTGTTTTCATCAAGCCTCTTAAGAATATTGCTGACTTCCCATACTTGCAGTAATAATGGACCCAGTGGTCGCGGTCGGGGTTCAAGAGCGACCCGTCTTAATGAGAAGGTATTACGCCGTATCTTCAAGTGGGTTGGAGTTGGGTACGAGTCAAGAGCACTAAAAGCATGGAGCCCAAAGGCGGACCCCAGGGGAGGGTTGTATCTTCAATTTCGCCCAGGCGATGATGAGGCTTGGCTCGGGAGAGGTCCTGATTCTCCTCCTACCAGATTTGATGTCTTGCCTGCATACACACGCCCTGGAAAGTTGGAACCCGAGCAAGCCTTGTATGCATTCTATTACAAAGATGCAGTAAATCTTGACAAAGGGAAATGGGTAGCTTGGAGGTGGGAGCAAGAAAAAGCGGAGCTTAAGGATATTGTCACAAATCACAGCCTGGTAAGTTTGAGGGAAATGCCGAAGAAGGAAGGTTTTAAAATAGTACTGGAGAGAGAGACCACCGTGGATGAGCGGGAAGCGATGAAAGTCCCACAGTCTACAATTCTTGTGGAACTGGCTGTTGACGACTCCATGATAACGGATTATGATATCGAACGAGCCAAAAGTAAGGGTGAACCAGCTCAAGTCCAAGATTTTCTTTCATTCACACGATTCAAGAGGCCAATGAAAATAGAGGTGATGCGTATCCTAGCTTTTGGTCTGTTCCATGCTGATCTATAGGTGGTAGTACAACGTTTTCTGCTTAGAACAATCTGGTTCGGAATAAGTGGAGACAATGGTGGCAGATTGGATAAATAGCCTCATCTCTTATTAGCTTATCACTAACAATATACAATATAAATATGAAAGGATGTTTTATAAGCCTATGATAGCACACCATCTGCGTTGTGAATGTAGCTCCGTCGTGGTCAGCTAGAGTGCGTGAATCTAATCTGACATATTACGCGGCAACGACCGAAGAGCCTCAAAAGCTGGGCCGCCGTCGTAACGCAAAGAGACATAGTAGTTGCCCTGTTTATATGGAAGCCTTTGATCTATGACATATTCTAATGCCTCAGTACTACCTTATCGGCATTTGTATCAAATACGTGGCTCAAATGGACGTGTGGACCTCAGTAGTGTCGGCGCCACCTAGAAGAGGCCTGCCCAAACTGTTCAACCACACGCCGAATGCTTTCCTCATCTAATACCACCCAACATGCCCAGCCCGTTACACAAAATCCAGCATGAAGTATACTATCCATCAATTAAAGCGCAAAGTAGTGAACCAAAATCCCTCATTGAAATAGCCTGACACCAAAAGTTGTATCCTCACTGTTACACACCTAACTCCCAAATGCGTTTCCAATGCACCACACTGCCCCAATAGCCATCTTCTGTGCACCTCCTCAACAATGTATGCTGGATCAAGCTTTCACCATTGGTACCGAAACCTTTAGAATGACACGTCAGCGACAACATTGTAGAGAATCTAGACTGGTTCGTGTGAAACTTGTACGGCGGTAATACTATCTGATGAGGCTGATGAGGCTCTTGAGACATCTAAGGCTGCATTTACGTGTTTGGCAATTCCACTACTGTTTATAGGCATATTTATCTCCTGTTAATATTTTGAATGAGTCACTCAACAAGACTTCTTCGTATTCTCACTCATTAGAGAATTTTGTATTGAAATGACTATCTACACCGATGCTACGGAGGGCCTCTTGACGGCATCTAGCTTATCGCAATACGGAACCCAGATCAACGAAGTTGACAAACTTAGTGGAGAAACACCACTAATTGCAGCCATTAGAGCTGGCCAGCTTGAATCGGTAAAGATCCTCCTTGACGGTAAAGCAGATATCAATAAGTCTTCAGCAGACGGTCGCACTCCACTTTTTTGGGCGACATGGGAAAAGAATGCCCCAAACCGTGTGGAATTAATTCAAACTCTTCTGGAGGCTGATCCAAAACCTAACATTGACCTTACTTCTGATGCCGTAGGAAAGAACACTCCACTCATGAATGCGGTTCTTAAATTGAAGAATCCCAAAATCATTTCAATGTTAGTCGACGCTGGAGCTGATATTAATTTAAAAAATAAAAAAGGACAAACTCCAGTAGAACTTGCAAAGAAGTCTGGTATTCCAAAACTAAACAGAGCCCTTCGTCCCAAATCCTCGAGAAATTCTCCATCCCGTACAATAATAGATGCAATTCTTGGGTTTATTCAACACGTTTTTGCTCTTCCTATTGTCAAAAAGTTTGTCGGACTGGCACAAGGGGCTTTCAAACAGCTGTTTAGATTAGGTGGTAAATATGATGCTGCTACAGAAAAGGTAACACAGTAGGAGGTATATAGAGGTAACATAGGTTAACTGGATATATGTGTAGGAAATAGAGGGCCCCGGTGGACCACCGAAAACAGCTGAGGAATATCAAGATAAGATCAATGACTATATTTCTAGTAAAGGATTCGGCAAGTTCTTTAAACCAAATGATAATTTTCTACGAACGGTGTCTCGAAAGGTCATGGAATTGAGCTCAAATACAGTTAGTCCTTTGAGTAAACCAGAAAATATCGAGAGATTGGTTAAGTTATCGCTGTATAAGCCGATACTATACTGTGGTAAGATTCATTCGCCAGTTCTTTCTCATTCAGTTATACTGAAAAACATAAGATGACAGTGGCTCAATGGGAGATGTCAAAAATAGTGGCTCACGCGCTGCTAGCCAACGTCAACTTGTTTCTCGAATGACACATATCATGACCCGCATAATTCCTGATGACGAAGGAGTGGACCTTTTCTATATTAATAGTACCGGTGGTATGAATCTCAGAGAAGAAGGAATCTCACAGGCAATGGAGAGAGCCTCGCAAGGTGGCACTCAAATTGGCACAATGCTTAAACGGAAAATTCTGGACCCTTTCGTCTATGACGTTATCAATAATAACAAAGAATTCGAGCGACCTCTACTTATCTCTATCTTAACAGATGGGGAGCCCAGCTATGAGGACAAGGATACCTTTGAGAAAGCTGTGCTGAAATGTACTGATGATCTAAGGGAAAAAGGTTACCCGAATCACGGTATGATTTGCCTAAGTTTCAATATCTTGATTGCTCTAAAATTACTAATAATAATTAGCCGTTATCTTTCAGATTAGCCAGGTTGGAGATGATGAAGCTGCAAAGGATTTTTTGAGGAACCTTGCACAACGCTCCAAGAATGAAAAATCATTATATTGTACTAGCCGTGAGTGTTCTTGTATAGATTTACAGAAAAGAATATTAACAGTCCGAACCATAGAATGTGTCGATGACAAACTCTCAGAAAATGAGTACGATCTTGAAGAATGGGTATGTGCTCAAAATCATCCTCATCGCCAACCTTAAATTAACATAAAATTTCCTTAGCTGCTGAAACTCCTTGTAGCACCCATCACCAGGGCACTTCCTGGAGGAGATGAAGAGGAGTTGTAGGATGCCTACAATAATATAAGGAAGATAAACATAGAGTCACTTTCTCATCGGGACGGTGAAATATGAAATTTGATCAGCGAAAGACTGTTGAAAATGTTACCATTTGCGAACATCTAAGTCAGAACTGTGCAAATTGCCTGTAGTTAGAGGGAGGAGCGAATAAATTGTGTTTGGCATTTTGACTTAACCTTCTGAATCCTGAGTAAATTATTTTAATTTAAGTTACGGTTGACTAGACGTGGGACGCTGAAGGCGCTCATCGTGTTGAGACAAAGGGTCTCTCGAACCTGTGAGCCTAGCTTTTCCATTTGTGCCAATGACTCTTGTTCCATTCACCGCCGTGTTCAGATAGAACACTGAGATTTCTTCACGCGGCTCGTCTATATACTCCTGTTTTGAACTGAAAATATTGAATATGACGGTATGAATAGCCCCTAAAGTTGACGATCAAGATCTGCCCTGTTAGTGTCGAAGATCGAAGGCACATGAACCCATACTAGGCAGGATTCCACGAACGCTAAGTTAATTGGTAGATTTTGATTACCAAGCAAGATGATAACGCATCAAAGCCGACCAACTACTTATGGGCTTGGTGTGTTAGCATGTGGAAACTAAGACATGTTATACCGATAGGATATTATGGGTAGCTTACCAAGTCAAGTATTGTTTCTCAATTATTTTTAACCAATACAGTACAAGTACATACTTCAGATGAGGAGCAATCCAATTACGATGATAATGCCTGTCTATTAAGTTTCCGCTAATAGCAATATACATTCTATTCATCATAGATATGAAGATAGGAGTGACAATGATGAGTTGAGTCATCTTCGATAAGCCTATAGCTTGACTCCTAGTTCAATAATAATTTCTAAACCCATGTCTTGCATGGACTTATCAACAACTATTCATTCAGCAGATACTTGTCGTCTCCTATGGAGGTAATGGTCTTTGTGATAGCAATCAAACACTTTCACAGATATCAGTTTCCCTTCCATTAATTCCCTTAAGACTCCTCCTGAGGATATCTGAGGCGACATATATTCTTTCGCCCCTCTAAATATAGAAAACTTTAGTATTCCTGCAGCCGTATCATATCATCCAGCGGTGGCAGGACCCTAACTTCCACTAACCTTCTCATAGCCCTGGCAACCACATGTCCATAAAGGATCTTTGTATTCCAATAGTGACTGCCAGCTGGTTGAGTAAGAGCCATCATCTATTGCTGTTGATGTTTCATTTCTTAAATCAACAAGCCTGACACAGGGGCAGCATCTGACACGGTTATCGATAAATGCGGACGATGGTGATCAAGGGGCTAGAGCACGCTTTGCTGACGGCCGGCCGTTGAAGCCCAGTGATTCTAGTCGTATCAAATATGTTTTCACTATGCTCAACTTTTAAGTCCTCGCTCGCTCGATTCTACAGAAACAAGCGTTGTAACTGTAATTTCTCTCGTCTCGGTAGGTGAATGCTTCCTCTCCACTTCTGTAAAAGAGTGCAAGCTCTCAAGCTCCATATCTCGTCTCAACATAGCCGGCCTCTTATTCATCACCTTGCTTCCAATCGTAGTTGAGTATCCCCGGCGACGTTCATGCGGTGAATTTGCTGTGGAACTATCCCTTTTGCGGAGTAACGTGCGGAAGGCAGGCAAGTTTGCCACGACGACGGCAACGGCGGCCTCGATCATTGACCATAGAGATAGGAGGATGGGGCCGTCAGCTACCGTAGTTGGATTTGTTTCGGATTCGGCTGTGGCTTGGGTGACATTGAAGAGGCGGATGAAGGCGAAGACGATGACGATGATGCCGAGGGAAAATAGGACACAGAGGCCAAGTTTCTGCTTGAGAGATATCTTCATAGTAAGGACGAGACGTAGGGGTAATAGCATGACTGGGGACGCAAGCGATTAGACAAGCAGAGACATCAAAATGTGATACGGGGGTTGGTACTCAGAAAATCAGCAACGATATCTACACTGGTTGCAAATTTTATGCTCTTATCAGAACGCTCTATATTTTTTGGGTCGGAACATCCAGCTGCACACAGAAGTCAGTTTATGGAAGACGAATATGGATCGGATGAGTGATGTATATAGATTGAACTTACTTGCACTCCAATACTTTGTCAATGGCACACAAGTCAAGAAGTTTGATAGCATAGAGGCAAGATATGCGAGAAGAACCAAGGTAAAGACCGCCCACCATACGAACATATATTTTGGTATGCCGATAACCATGCGACGGAAGAAGACCAACAGCGAGAATTTTCCTGCCCAAAGAGCGGACCAAAAAAGAAGCATCTGCCTATAGAAGAATAGTCAGACAATTTTTAAGGTTACTAGAGAGCATTGTTAAGGGTCCATACGCAAACATCAATTTCAATGCCGTGATGGTGCGAGCCGTATACACGTCTAATGGGAGCGGAAGTGGGGTCGATGGGTCCCTCACAACAGCCAACTCATACGCGCGAGTGATCATGAATACGGGTGCAGAACAGGTGATGACAGCAGCAAGTCCTGTGAGGAATGCTTGAGCTGAAATAGCCAGGTAGTCTTCGGCGCGAAATCTGAAGCCTTGGATCTTGAGCCGGAGAGCAATGCGAGCGATGGTCGTCAACAGTCCTAGGACCCATAGCGTCCAGACGATGCCCTTTCCATCAGTGTTAGCAAAGCGACTAGATTAGCTAGATTGTGGGGGAAATAAGGGCCAAGGTGAAAACGGAAACTAGAGGGAAAGAAAAAAGAATGTACTCACCATCAACTGCGAGAGGTTATACATGGCTAAACTAGGGCGCAGTGCTCCTAAGAGCACTTGCTCTACAACATCAGAAGGAATATGGAGTCTGATTCTGCAGAAAGAAGAAGTCAGGTGCGGTCCAACGTCCAGATAAAAGTCCACGCAGGTTTCGCACTCGAGGTAAGCAAACACGTAACTGATTCCCGTGTGTAATACGGTACGGCGGCGGGTACAACACTTGGCTTGCTCACATGGCGGATTTATTAAGTGAATATGACCGGTGGCTAAAGTACACAACCATGGCTGCGACAGGCGTTTTGCACAGCGCCTGGTTTACAACCCCTGGAGATGCAGGTTAATAACGCATTCTGCAGGTTATGTGGGTATTTTGATCCCGTCGCTCTGGCTACAGCGGCCGGAAAGGCGAAAGAGGCTGCGACAAATTCTCCCTCGACCCTCTCTGCCGCAGAGTCTACACAACGACTAATGCTGAACTATGACACAGACAAATTCCTACTGGGAATTCCCTCTCTCTTTAAGATGAACGAGCCAATGGGTATTCACCCATACGACATCGGTCCGCTCTACGGCTGGGCAGGAGGATTGGCGGGTGGTCTCTATCCATCTTTACCCGTTGTGCCGTGTTCCAGATGAAGAGGCCGGGGAAGGGTGTATCCGCCCTGCACGAGGCGCCCCTGGCGTTCAACAGTTGCATGATTTACCGCAGTAAGAAGGTGCGAAAAAGCAAGAGAGAAAGACGTTGTTGATTGATTCGAAGAACCCGCCATCTGGTAACCTTCAAACCTGGGGAATGCTGGAAAATTGCGGGAATGCGTGCTGGTGATCATCGAACAACCACACGTCGCATCATCTAGATGTTACGGCGGTCTTGCTTCCTGCGCAAGCACATCAACCTCACGATGTGACTTTGCGGGAGGGCACGGTTTGTCTCTGGGTCCCCCGGAAGACTCTGGACCCAACAAAGTCGCGCAACCCCAGGATGCAGGGAGGCAGGGTTGGGGGCTTATACGGACTTGGTGGAGATCCGCGTTCCTGCGGATTCCAGGGGCACATCGTCCCCGGCATGACGGGCGTCTTAGCCCACGGGCGATGTCCTCTTCTAGGTAACTAGAGGCATCCCCAGGGACTCGAGAGACCATACGGATTGTACTGTACCGCCCCTCGGCGCTGCTCATGCGGCAATCCTCACGGACATTGCAGCCCGTTTCAGCGTGCCCATGGTACCGGTACCTCGCGCGTGCTTTCAGACAATCTTAACGCTGGTGCACAGACGGCGGGCCAAGTGCTGTCCTCCATAATGTCGGGCGCTCCCCTCCATCTCTCTTTACAGCACTGCTCGCTGCTTCTCCTGCTTACCTGCAGCTCCAGCTCTTCAGGCCAATTGAGAGGTACAGACACGGGAGTTTACAACCATGAAGCTCTCTCTTGTCGCAGGTCTTGGGTTTACAGCGGCTCTTGCCGCTGCCGAGGCCCCGGCAGTGCGCGATGCAGACGTTGTCGCCAGCCTGCTCCCGCCGGTAGGGCGGGCTTGTCAGGAGCTGAAATCGAGCTACAGGGCGCTGACATTCTTCCCGGGTGATGCCAATTACACGGCTGAAAATCAGCGTAAGTGAGAGTTAATAACAATAAATTAAAAGGTGTCTATACATAGGCCAAGAAGAGCAATTGACTGACTTTGGCATCGCAGATTACTGGACTCCTACAGATTACCTCGCCCCAACATGCGTGTTCACCCCCCAAACCGCGTCCCAGGTCTCGGCAGCAGTCAAGCTTTTCAAGAGCTTAAAGGTGCCTTTTGCTGTGAGGGGAGGAGGCCACATGCCTATCCCCAGCTATGCCAATACCAATGGCGGAGTCTTGATCGGTTTGACTAATCTCAATCAAATCAAGCTCTCTTCAGACAAGTCCTCTGTCTCTGTTGGTCCAGGCAGAAGATGGGAGGAGGTCTACAATTACTTAGAGCCATATGATCTTGTTGCGCTTGGCGGGCGAGTCGGAATAGTGGGTGTTCCGGGTCTTCTTCTAGGCGGAGGCATTTCCTTCTATTCGAACCAGCATGGCTTCGCGGCTGATAACGTTATTGCGTACGAGGTAAGGCAGTACTTTAAGCTACTTCAATCAACCATTGAGGATGCGACTAACATTCAACTGAAAGGTCGTGCTTGGCAAGGGCCAGATTGTGAGAGCAACAGCAAAACAAAATTCCGACCTATTCTGGGCTTTGAAAGGAGGCGGGAACAGCTTCGGCATCGTCACAAGTTTTGAGCTGCTCACATACAAGTCTCCTACCGTATGTGCTGGCATTATTGAAGTGCCAGTGACTGAGAAAGATGCATTCTTGAGCGCAGTAGCAAATTTTGGTGAATTTGGCTCCGCGGACTCAAAGGCCGCCGTCATCCCATCTATCTTCATGCTTGCCTCCCTCAACACCACAGTGTACACCTCGGCTCTCTTCTATGACACCACAACCAACTGTGCTCAACCAGCTCTAGCCAATTTCACGGCCCTTCCTGCCATTGAGAATACTTATGGAAACACGACTTTGGCTCAGTATGTTGCTTCGACAGATGCCTTGATCGGTCCTGGAACAAGACAAGCTTTCCGCGTGGTATCGAGTTATGCCAATGCTGAGGCACTGCAGATTGTGCACGATACTTTTGTTGATAAAGTTACTGCAGATATCTTCAACGTAACAGGCCTGCAGGCTAGCGTTGCTTTCCAGCCTGTCACCAAGAACTTCATACAACAGGGTATCAACAAAGGAGGTAATCCCCAAGGTGTCGATGCTACTAAAGCTCCATATTTCTGTGAGTAAATACTTTGTTTCCCTCTCACTACTTCACCATCATGCTTCTCTGTGTGCCATATACTAATTCAAGTGACCTTCAGGGATGGTCGAAAACTTCTCCTGGACCGACCCTGCTGATGACGCCCTAATTTTTGCTTTCGCCACCACGCTCACAGATCTCATCGAGACGAAGCTTGCGGCTGCCGGACAAGCAGCGCGATACCACTACTTAAACGATGCAGGAGAGGGACAAAAGATCTTCCAGGGCTATGGCCCGGGAAACTTGGCAAAATTGAAGTCGATTCGCGTGAAATATGATCCCGACAAGACCTTTACGAACTTGATGCCGGGCGGTTGGAAAGTCGATGATGCGTGAAATACTCAGAAAACGCATATATTATAATTCTTGAAATAAATAGATAAGCAATACATTATCAAAATACCTTTTACACATTTTTTCTGGTTCTGCATCAATGTGTATTCGTCCGTAGTAACTAGTTTCTTTTGTGAGAAAACCGAATGTATCCCGCAGTTTATCTACCAGATGCTCCGGTCATATTGGGAATAGACTGATATACTAACCAATCATACGAGTGTACCTGCTGTGGTTTTGACTCCGGAGCTAGGAGCTATGCTATTGTGTCCGGACCGAGCCGGAGATCCCTCTACACATGTACCGAATATCTCCGCAGCTTTCCTTAACTCTCAATCACCGAAGTTTATGTAGCGGAAGTTGATAAGCAAAAGTAATGTGATTACTGGGTATTTTATAGCGTTCATTTAATATATGCGAGCAATATCATGACTTTTGTAGTTCTCAGGCATGGAAAAGCTGTTAACGTGCGGCTTAAGAGGAGAACAAGTACCAGATATCGTCTGCTCGTTTCGGGACCGAATATGCCAATATTGTTTCCGTCCTAGGTTAAGTACGTCACCTATGGTAGGTTTACGCGTTTCATTCTCAAAAGACATCTTCAGAAGATCGATTTCTCTCATATCTAAAAAAAAAAAATCTTTTGCTTTCTCAGATTTGTTAACTGATTCAACTGTATTTCACAATGTACCATTTCAAGAGATTAGTCCGATTCAAAGATCCTGAGGGCCTCATCTACTATGGTGAAGCTCCTGGGGGTGTCTTAGGAAGAGACATCGTTGGCAAAGAAGTCGGCATTTATGAAGATCCTTTTGCTGAAGGAGAGTCTGCCTTGATTACCCCACAGACGAAGAAAGTAGCTGAGCTTCTGAGCCCTATTCCTCAAGCTGCGCATATTTATGGAGTTGGGCTTAATTATAAGGGACATGTGGTGGAAGCAAGTGTGGGTATTTCTGAAAGAAAATGACATATCACATTTCTTTCTACAAGGGAAATTTTCTTGTGGAATTGTGTATTGGAAGGAATACTGCTAATAGAATGAGGTCTTGAAGCTACCGACCCCGGAATACCCTTTGATCTTTACTAAACCTGTGGACGCACTGGCAGGACCATTTGAAGATATCCCGGTGGATAAAGAATGCACTTTAATGGACTACGAAGTGAGCTATCTCCCTTCAAATATATTCCCGTATTTACGAAATGCTAAAGCATACATACAGGGAGAATTTTGCGTTATCATCGGAAAAGACTGTAAAAACCTAGCTGCTTCGGAAAACCCTCTAGATTACGTATTGGGATTCTGCGCTTCGAATGACGTTTCATGTCGATACTGGCAAATGCCTGAAAGAGGCGGCCAAGGCGGATATGCCAAAGGGTTCGACAAATTTGCACCGATAGGACCAATGCTGGTGTCCCCGAAGGTCATTCCTGATTATGGCTCACTTACTATGGTCACCAAAGTGAATGGGGAAATACGGCAGTCAACCCAGTTGAATGATCTGATCTTTGACGTCCCGACTTTGATCCGACACCTTAGTCGTGCGATGACGTTACGGAAGTTCACGGTCATTTTGACGGGGACGCCGAGTGGAGTTGGCGCGTTGAGGAAGCCTCCTACATGGCTTAAGGATAGGGATATTGTGACGATTAAGATAGATGAAATTGGTGAGATAAGTAATCGAATGGTGTTTTTGACTTAGTATCCCAGAGCAAATATTAGTAGGGCTTAACGTACACTTTGCTTTTGCCGCTGTGTTGGTACCATTCGTAATTAGATCTATATTTTCCTCATAGAATACATCGAGGATAACTGATTTCGTTAATGGTATGAATAGTCGGTGTACCTTAAAAATTACATGGTCTGAATAAGTGTATCACTTGATTGACACGGTTATGTTACTTCGGTCGTTACCACACCTCGGACCGAGAATATTGAGGTTTCTAAGCCTAACACACTACGGGCACAATCTTGGGACAATAATGGTATGGTTCCGGGCTGCATTATACCATCTTTAATAGTTTCTGTATACTACATTTCTATGTCGAGTAAGTGTGCTCGAAGCATCCCTAACTGCGCATTTTATGATACTACAGGATAAATTTTTCTTAGCAGCTAATCATGACTAATTCTATCGTTATACCTAAGCTGACCCACGCATTTGATTTGAACATCTCTGGCTCGGCTGGTTTTCCTACATCAGCAAGTGAACACTCTTCTTTATGTGTAGCTCATGGTGAGTTATGGCTCTTCTTATTTCGATGTCACTGATATTCAACGAGACGCAGTGGATCAAGGCGAAATTGTTAGTTCAGACGGCTCCACAACACTTCAATTGGTCTACGGTGCAGATTGGATGACTGTATACCCGACTTATGCTACAATTGACGCTCGAGTCTCACTAGTTTCGCCTGCAGGAAGTGAGAAGCAGCTTAATCTAGATATACGATACCTCGGAAAGATACACTTCTCTACTGAAGTACTGGGTCTATTTTCGGGGAAGAGAAAAAGTCTTGATTTCGGAGAGAGTTACTACTATACAGCGCCGCAATTAGAGAGTAGAAGTCAGGAGTTAGAGTGGGTTAATAGGACTGTGTTTCTTTCTATGGGCAGATTGCAGTATGATGAAGAGGGTAAAGTTATAGCTACTTATAGGATCTTTAAAGTTGGTGAATCTAATTGATATAAAACTCCCGCCAGTACGTAAAAATGGCGTTAAATTATGAAGAAAACTGTGTCTCTTTGGCTTGCAAGTATTGAAGCTTTTACATGCGCCTATTAAAAATTACATAGTCTGGAAGATCCATCCCATTGCGATCAGTACATAAGATGATTTGTTTAAGAATTGATGAGGTATTAAATAATAATTGGTGAAAGTAAATGAGTAGTTTTAAGGCTCTGTGTACTCAGAGAACGCAGCTTTTGGGTCAAAAACAACTGGTCTTCCATCTTGACCGCGAATAGTGTAGAATCTGCCGCCTGGCGCATGGACTGGCCGATGCGACGGAATGCGAGTTAGGCTGCGTCTAGACCTATTATGTAATGTTCCGTCAACTCTGATCTTTAAACTAACGATCGTCAGACTCTTCATGCTAATTATCCCTGAAATTATGGATAATGGGGTGCAGGCAGGAGAAAGGCCACCCAAAAGGAAGAGAACATCGGTGGCGTGTAGGTTCGTATTCTGAGCACCTCTTCAAGTAAGGAAACTGATGCTCGAACTTGTAGGAACTGTCGTGAACGGAAATTAAGATGTAGCGGTATAAAACCATCATGTTCAGGTAAGCCAACTGTATTAATATAATCTGGGCAAGCTGAGATTGGGACTGTATAGCTTGCGTTCAGAGTGGGCTGTCATGCAATTACCAAGAATCACGTCCAAATCGCATTCGATTTGTGATGCATAATTTTGATGAGTCTGCCAATGATGTGGAAAAGCAGCCCGATGCACCCCAAGATTCTGCTACGCCACTCTCGACTGCTGATAGTATCAATGAATCTAAAACATTAGCCCAAGTTCGCTCCATAAGAATACCGTTCTTCCGCTGGTTTGGGCCGACTGGCATCGCACCTGGATATAAGAAAATGCTGTTTGATGTCACGAGACCTGTGAAGGAAGTGGCTCATATTGAATCGATATCGGAATTCAGCGCTGAAACACGAATTGCTGCAAGTGTTCAAAGTCCTCCAGGCTCGCCCTTGTTTGAGGAGGACGGTATTACGCCTGTCGCTGCTATTTTATATCCCTTGCTGCAAACCTTCTTTGACAATTATGGATGCCATTTTCCGTTTTATTCTAGAGACAGCTTTGTTGAGTCAGTGAAATTGAGGAAGGTATCCGCTCTGGTTCTGAATAGCATTTGTGGCCTATCTGCTCCATTTTATCCCTTGCCACAGCTAGAAAGTTTCGCCCCTTATTTAAGAGGTCATATCTTTGCTGAAAAAGCGAAGTTATTATTAGTTCCTTTACTGAACTTGCCTAGCTATGACGTTGTTGCAAGTATTCTAATGATTGTTTGGCTAGAGTTGGCAAGCAATCACGATGTTGGAGTGTGGATGTATATGGGTATGGCTTGTCGCATGGCTATGGACCTCGGGATGCACAAGGTATGAGCTATCTATGGTTGAGATGTATGTGAAAAACTAATCTATTTCAAGGCCTCTATTTCCGGTCCTGATAGACTGAGTCCCGCAGAATATTGGACAGTTTCACGAGTATGGTTTAGCGTGTACCACTTGGACCATATCATCTCTTTCGCAACGGGCAGGCCATTAAGCATCGAGAGGAAGTACATTGATGTGCCTCAATTGCATATTGATACCAGTGAATATCCCTCTCCGTTTCCAAGCATGGTGATTATTATGCAGACTCTAGGGCTGCTACATGATGAGCTCAACGTTGTAACAGATCAGGTGAACATCCTAGCGCCGGAAACGAAAGAGAAACTCCTTCACTATAACGATGAGCTGATACGTTACTATACTAATCTTCCTTCAGCTTTATCTTTCAATATTGATAATTTTCAGAGATACGTATCAAAAGGAGAAGGTGGTACGTTCCTTATGCTGCATTTATGGTTCAACGCTGTAAGTAGCAGAAGCCTTGATAGCTAGGCATTCAATCTAATGAGTTGTAGATAATGATAGGGCTTCATCGCCCGGGTTTGCGATATGGCCAAGGCGTGAATGTCAAGCACGTGTTCTTAACATCTGAAAGCCAAAGCATTGCCCTATCTTCGGCGAGGACAATCAGCTCAATTCTCAGCCTGGTTGAGGTAGTTGACATGAAGTCTCTGGTATCAAGCCCATTTATTGATCAAGCAGTCGAAATGGCTGGTCTTCTTTTTATTGCCGAGTCGTCATCGGCTTCAAATCCACTGAAGAGGATTACCAATCGCTCAAATTATGAAGTCTGTCTTCGCACCCTCCGGAACCTTATTCGATACTGGAAAGGCGTGAGTTGGGTAACTACTACTATGGAGCAACAAGCTAGAGGAATGAACGAAACAGACCCCGCAGAGGGGAGTGTTGATCCATATAGTCTAATAGAATTGCAAGATACAAAGATGATTCAAAAGCTACTTGATAAGGCTGAAGAATCTACATCTATCAATCATCTGGAGATGGCGCAAAAATGTGAGTTAAATATACCCCACAAATTCGTTACTATGGAATACTAATAAACGGGCTCTAGCAATTGGCGTTGGGTTCAGCGGTCTGACCAATGATTCTGGCCCTGGTAATATCATGTTCCTCCACCAGCAACGTGGCCAGGACGGTTCAACTGGTGATAACTCATATTCGACTGATGAGCCTCAGAATATGTGGACAGGAGATAGCCACTTTGTGTCTGAATCAGCTTTAATTGATGGTGAGATTTGGAACTCTTGGATAGACGACAGATTTTGGGAAGATATGGATGTATCATTTGATACTCTTTCTAGTTTCGATATCAAGTGAGAAGACGTCACAGGTTTGTATTATTTACCTATATTCATGTTTCTATCTGCTGTTCATTAAGATATTTGCTCTATAAAGGGCCAACTGTCATCATATATCCATACTCTAGAGTCAAATCAATCCTTTCAAATAAATTTCTCTTTCGGGACCTTACAAACAGAAAATCCTCCATATTGTAGAACGCCTGCACCAACAAAATATTCATCACTAGCTACTGCAGCTGTCATGAAGCTTATTTTGGAACCGTTATCATAATAAACGAGCTCAGGAGAATAGCCCTTGTGTTGATTTAATCGAAGTGCTCCTGCCGGTACGAAGAAACTCTTTCCTAAATTTTTCACGTTTTGGAGGTACTTGGGAAGATCTTCAAGAGTAGGGAAAACTGGATGCAATCAGTACCGCATATATTTCTGAATAGCCAATGTAAATTTACTTGCGACAAGTGGATCGCCGGATGGCAGAATGCTGATATTATCTGCCGCAGCCCCGAGGTCCTATAATTCTCTAGTAAGCATTCGTTATGATTATATGCTGGAAATCATACTAACAACAGTTTGTAACTGCGTCAACCTCTTATCGTCATGGATTTTAAATACTGTGACGGTTCCATTCTTGGAGTCGCCAATGAAAAGCCGATCCTTCCACAAAGCAATGCCATTTGCACCTGGAAAGGTTCCTGTAACTTGTTTACAAGAGATGGTCTACAGTACGCAATTAGGACCAATACAGTATCTTGCGAAATAATACCCATACCTCGTTGCTTGCATCGCAGTGCTGCACGTTCGTTGCCCAAATCCATGGTCCATACATTTCCTCTAAGTCACGGAGGAGGCCCTTTTGGAAATAGTGATCGTTAGTCACATAAAACTCCCTGTGGACGTAAGTATTCTAAACGGGATATTTCAACGGGTAGATATTACAGTAGTCCTGTCGCAGCCACTCCATTAGCAGTCTTAATATTTGGATGCTTGACGTTCTTCACTAGCTCCACGACATCTGAACCCATTGTGTGGTTAAATATCGCTATGGAGTCTCCTTCCCGGGCATGGTTGACAGCAAAAATATGGATCTGCCAACCGTCAGATTATGCGCCTTTCTGATGAAAACCAGGGAACTAGACCATAGATGAATCTTGAAGAGATTGAAAGATATCAATTCCATGAGTGACAAAGTCACCTTCTAAGCCTTTTATCTGGAGTTGGGTAGTTCGACCAGTCTTCAATTCATGTTTGAACAAATACTCGCGAAAAGAAGTCTTAGAACGGCGCGATACCGTGCGAACGCAAGCAGGGGGATACCAGTGTGTCCGCTCGAAAGGGTCTCCACAGGCAAGAAAAGCTGTTTGCGACGCTGAGTGTATTCTCACATCCTCACACGCATTGGCGGCATCGAAAACCTGGCAATTGTCATTGTTGAGTTGCGTGCTATTCTCCCACCGTATAAGCCTAGTCTTGTCAATTTCTACTCGGCCTGCCAGCTTCCAGAGATAGGAAGACTGGTTATAGAGGACAGCAGAAAAGAGGAGGACGATGAAAGGAAAGGTAATCTTGGTGGACATTGTGTCTATTATATCAGAATGCAATAAAAACAATACTCTTCATGTCTAAAACCACATAATCAATTTACAATATCTAATGCAAGAAATCTAAACAAAATGATCTTTAGTTTTATTCGAAGAAAAAGTTATCGCTATTGAAAGTTCCCACAATAAATCATATGTCGAAAACAGCTATGTGAGCCCTTCATCGGCTGGACTGCCGACGGACATCCCAATCAGGAAGGCTGATTCCGAGATGAACACCACAGCCTTCCGTAGAGGGAAATTCGCAGCCGGCTTGGCATCCGAGCTCCAGACTATGCAAAAAACCTGCGAGCGCGAACAGGGGGTTGACCCCATACGGGGCCCCTCATTGGGCCCTGGCATCTCTGCTATGAACTGATACAGTCTCCGTCCTCGATCAAACGTGGGGAATGCGGTGAGATGGGAGGTTATATATATCTTATATGAGTGCGATTCTGACCCCCGTTGGATAGGTCTTCTCAGTAACTTCTGCATATGCTGGGGTTGGAAAAGTCCTGAGCTAAAAATGGTTGAGAAAAAGAAGAACGCGTATAACCTACTGATAGTGGCCTTTGTGGCCCTGGGTTCGTTCGCCTTCGGGTATTCGAATACCATTATTGGTACTACACTGGCTCAGCCTTCGTTCATGTAGGTGCTATGATCTATTGATTTAACTGGAACACTTCTTCGGATATATGACAAGCATGACTGACTTAATGACTCCAAGATCATACTTTAACCTTGACAAGAGCTCTAATAGGAATTCGATATCGGGTGCTACAAGTGGCATCTATACTGGTGGAGGCTGTAGGTACTCTTGCGATGCTGGTTTATATTCGTCTAATAATCTTGTTTAGTACTGGGAGCTCTCTTTTCATCATGGGCTGCGGAACATCTGGGCCGGAAACGCTCAATCTTTATAGGTGCACTCACTGCTACAATTGGCGGTGCACTACAGGCCGGCTCCGTTGCACTGGCTATGTTCCTAGTCTTTCGGTTTGTCAATGGATTCGGAGTTGGTAGGTCATCATCACGCCCCTATATGAAAACTATGTATCCTCACAGAGTGCCCAGGCATGCTTTTACCTTTGGTTCCACTCTATCAGAGTGAAGTTTCTCCTCCTCACTCTCGAGGTATGATGGTTGGATTCCACGGCATCTGTGTTACAGTTGGCTATGCATCAGCTAGGTAGGCAATTTAAGGCTCTCGTATAGCATGGACCCTTGAAGCTAATAGAGTGGCATAAAAGCTGGGCTGGTTTTGGTTTCTACTTTGTAAATGCTAGTGGGGCACAGTGGCGTGTTCCACTAGCCATCCAAGCTATACCTGCCCTCTTCTGCACGATTGGAATTCTATTTCTACCTGAATCTCCTCGATGGCGTAAGAAAACCAGAAGTCTATTATTCAGGAATAATATCACTAATATCGGCTTAGTTATATCTCGCGAGAGACCCAACGAAGCTCTTAAAATTGTCCAGAGACTGCATCGCGACGAGACAGATCCTGACGATATCTTTGCCTTTAGGGAGTACCAGCAGATGAAACAACAATATGAGATTGACAAGAACAACAAGGTATCTTGGAAGGAAATGTTTGCCAAACCATCTTATCGCAAGCGTATTATCATTGGCGCTATTGTTATGTTTGGTTCGCAAACTACTGGAACAACTGTGATTGCAAGTAGGTAGTTGAACTACTCCTTGACCCCCTTCGATATGCTAATGCGTTTTAAGATTACGGTCCTGAGCTTTACAGTGCTCTTGGTTACGGTACTACTTTACAACTGCTATTTTCTGGTTGTTATGCAACTCTAGCACTCTGCGGTAATTTCTTCAATGCTTTTACCGTGGACCATGTTGGTCGGGTGAATGCGTTGAAGATTGGCTGGATTGGAGATGCTGTCTCGCTCATTGGCGAATGTGCTGCTTTAAGCACCTTCGAGAGAACAGGATCTCATGGAGCGGCAGTTGCGAGCGTTTTCTTCCTCTTTCTTCACATCGCCCTATTTGCGTTTAACATTGATGTTACAACATAGTAAGTATTTCACTCCTTACCACGCCGCTCCAGATTATCTATCATTTCCCCTCCGTCTAACAGGACTACAGTGTCTACACATCAGAAATCTTCCCCAACCATATACGTGCCAAAGGCATGTCCGCGTCTATTGTCGCGTACTTTGCTTCCCTGATTATCTATTTGCAAGTTGCCCCCACAGCATTTGCAAACATTGGATGGAAGTTTTATCTCGTCTTCCTGAGTCTTCTCATAGTGTTCATTACAACCCTCTTTTTCTATTTCCCAGAAACCAAGGGCCAATCACTTGAAGAAATTGCACAACTCTTCAATGATGAGATTACTTCTATCAGACTTGACGCTCCAGAAACTGGGGAAGATAAAGTAGAAATGGTTAATCAGATAGAGAGTTTGCAGCGTAAAGAGGAATAGATAGATGGAGACTAGGCTTGTGTAAGATTAGAAGAATGAAATATTTACTGAGAGTAATATAGTGAAGTATAAATTACTCTTATGATTTATCATCGCCCATGGCAAGCAACAGAACCATAAATCGTGCAACTAGATGTACTTTGACCTACTTATTGTACAAATGACCACCGTTAAAACTTGACATAGCTTGCCTTCTGCTTGTTCTGACTTATATTATTGATATACTTACACGCGGACATCAATTTTTCTTGTTAGACTCGCATTGTTGAGGAGCTGAAAATCGGTCTATGGCCTCTGTATTATCTCCCGCTGCTTGTTTTGTCAGTAGAGAAAGATAGATCCGACTCGAAAATTCTGAACATAAAAGAGAAGGATTGATCATGTTATTCTTAGGACAAAAACTACCATCACTGTCGTAGGGATCTAAAAAAGGAGAGATGCATGCCTTATTCTCTTGGCGTGAATGTGGCCAGTCGCTGCTTCCCCACTATCACCCATTACTTATTGATTGGTTCCAAGATTTGGCTAACTGTTTATGAACTATTTATTCTGAAATTTTCTAGGCAGCAGCACTCTCAAAAGTACAAGAGTAACGCTGGCAGAGCAGAAGTGGATATACCTTAAGAAGCTCGCCATTTACTATATACATACATATCATTATGCCAGCAACCCTGAGACTTGAGATTTTCCCTTCCGATCTCCAAAGAATGATCGATTTCTATTCCAATATTTTAGGTTTCAAATTATTCCAACATCATGATGACTATGCCTACCTTGCACGCGACAATATCTTTATTGGAGCAATCGAGAACGGCTCATCAGAATCTCTTAAAGAAAAGGAAAGTTATCGACGACCGAAGAAGGGAGTCGAGATTGTGTTCGAAGTCGACGACTTGAAGCAAGAGAGAGATAATATTGTGGGGAAAGGATGGGAACTGGAGGCCGATATCAAAACCCAGTCCTGGGGATTGACAGACTTCCGACTAGTTGATCCTGATGGTTACTATATCCGAATCACAACGCATAGCATTGGTGGAAAGGGGACAGGATTCCTTGAATGAAGCTATACAGGAGTTTCTTAATAGTCGAGAATTGTGCTATCAGGACCCGGTTCATATATTTAAGTAATATCCAGTGAGCGTAAACAGAATACATGACATTATAAAATTTGAGGAAGGCGCTATGAATTTGTCCTCCTATGATGACTAGCTTTTTTGTGAAGGTTGTTCCTTCGATCCCACTAGTATGAATTAAGTGTGATATCATCAAAAATGGAGGTTTAAACAATCTCAGTGTGCGAGATATCTTTCTTGTTCCCTGTCTTACCCTCCATTGCAGCCAAGGAAGCATCTTCCAGCTTTTTGAACCCAAACAAACGATCCATTTGATTGATGCGCAGTCCTTTCGTTTCTGGGATGAAGAAGAACGCATATATACTTGCACAAATCAGTGCGGTTGCAAAGAAGATATAAACTCCATATCCCATGCTTGTGTACATGCTGGGGAGTGCTTTTGTCACCACATATGTCCAAAGCCACACTGACATCGCTGCGAAGGGGCCAGAAATTGACCGTAGTGTGCTAGGAAAGATCTCCGATGAGATAATCCACGGAAGTCCGTTGGCCCCAAAACTCCACGTTGCTCCGAAGATCATAATGAAGGCGGTCGCAGCTTTGCCACCAGCAATGGTAGAGGAAGACTGTGGCCCAGCTAGGCTGGGCTTGCCGACAGCGATATAGGCAGCCAAATAGTACTGACAGAGAGCACATGAAACTGAAGAAACAATCCAAGGCCACTTTCGACCAAATTTGTCGACAAAGAATGTAAAGAATATAATTGAGCCAGCTGCCTTGATCAATCCGTAGATTCCCGTCCAGAGGGTGACATCCGTAAGGCCAATGGATGTGAAAATCGTTGGCGAATCTATGTGAACACACAGTATATGTAAGCCAGAGAGTGCGAAGAATATCAACGTAGTATCAATGGGGATCCTACAGTAATTAATCGCGGCAGCTCCAGACCATGCTTGCCACATAAACATTAAAAATACGAGAACATATCGATTTCTCATCCCTTTCATACAGGATTCTTTAAATGCACCTCTCAGAAACGCCGTAAAGCTCAGGTCACCGCCAGTACTAATTGCACGTTCTCCTTCAATCTGTCCCCTGACAAATGTGACATCTTCTGCAATATAAATATGATCAACAGGGAGATTACGAAGATAGCTATAGATGTTATACGCCTCATCTTCCTTTCCCTTCTTCAAAAGCCATACTGGGGACTCTTTAACGAGGGGAAGCATCAAGAGGAGAAGACCCGCGGGGATAAGTTGGACAGCCACTAGATTAGTTGAGGTTAAATGTGCTCAATTCACGCAAAAATGGACTTACTAGGGATTCTCCAGGCCTCTGACTTGTTCCCATCTATATTATGTACAATGCCATAGTTAATCCAACTGTAGCTATCAGCAGTCAGATACAGAACTATGGAAGAGTATTCTTACAATCCTATAACAGCGCCAATCTGATAAGATGACTCGAAACTAGAGTAACGTTAGCCCACCCAAAATCCTTTAGAACGGAATCCAGCATACAATCCAGTTAGCCGACCTCGAATCGCTGGAGGAGCAATCTCGGACGTGTAAATTGGCGATACCGCAGCAAGACCCCCGACACCCAAACCAGTCAGAAGACGTCCGGCGTAGATCATACCTAACTGGTGTGTTGGAACTGTGCAGAGGATCCTGAAGAGCAGATAAGTGCCAAGTTAGCTAACAAAGGAACAACATCAAAACTACTCACGCCCCCAGGATAAATATTGCGTCCGATATAATGACGGTCATTTTTCTTCCAAGGAGCTCCATAGATGCAAACATGAAAAGGGCACCGAAAAATCCACCAGCGGAGTCTAAGCCATACTCTGTAAGCAACGGGAGGGCCAATCTAGCAGCGATGAAGCAAACGAAGATAGCAGGCTTACAGATACTAGTCAAATTGCTGGAAACCGCGTTCTGCTGACCCTTGGTCATTGTAGCCAAACCAAAATCCCGCATAAAACTCTTCTGGGTGATTGTTGTGCCGATAAAGGCTGAATCGTACCCATAAGTCAATAGACCCATGGAAATTGCCAACGAAGCCGCGTAGACTCTCCAGTTGTACTATGCACATTAATTAGCAGGTTTTTTGTCCAAGCAGGGAGAGTAAACCTACCACCTCTGGGGGAGTAGGCCTATCTTCCTTTGCCCGACCAAAAATAGTCATGTTGAATGCAAGAGTAAACGCTTAAATTCTGAAGGCAGGTTTGGCAATAGAAAGCAAGCAAGGATGGAGTAGCAGTAGCACCACAGTCCTACATCAAAGTAATGACAGGATCATATATTACCATTAAGAAATATTAGAATTTGGCCTGCTATTAACAGGACAGGTCCCAACATCGCCTTCATATTTCTTTTGCGTTCGACGGACTACGTAGAAACAATTCCTAGAGGCACCAGGGGAAATGCGGGGAAGCTTGAGGATATCTGTGGTTGGCTGGGCTATCGGCTCGCATATTTGGGTTAATTAGCCCCGAAGCTCCATACATATCCTTTTGGTCTCTTTTATTTAAGCATATCTTCATAGTCCAGTTCATAAGTGGGGGAAAGAAGCTGATGTCTCATACACTGAAGGCATGACAGAAATCCACGATGTTGTCTCAAATTCCAACCCACGGTTTGCGAGAGAGCCTCAGGATGAGTTTAAAATGACAGTCGGCTCAAGACAAATATGCTCAGCCGACTCGAAGCTTCATCATGTGTCCAGATCAGGATCAAGCGGTCAGATTATAGAACCTGAAGTAGGGCTCAAGCCTGAGCCTTTCGGATTTATTGCTTCGATGTTTTGCTGACTATGTATCTTGTTTTTTCAAATACGAATAATAAAATATTCTATGGAACTAGTCTCTGAAGATGCCACATTGATCGTCATTCCAGATAGAAATGGAGTTGGCTCTTTATGTGTGTCTAATATGAAGAGTAAGCAAATTAAGATTATATTTTTTGGATATGCAAGTTTACTATTCTTATCCAAACACTCAAATGCACTCTGTTAGTGCCTGTCTATGTGGTAAACAACCTTGATGGCTATTGACAACAGCCACCTTGATGGTTCCCTTCTCACCTATCAACAACCACTAATTGTGACTGTGTGGCTATCATTGGTCGAAGAATCCACTACACGAAAGAAAATGTAATGTTTCTCTACAGATTGAGAGTCTTGACTATGCATGACTATCGAAGGCTGAACTATGGTGCCATTGGGGGGATAGGAGAGGGTAGAAACCCTTTGAGAATCACTCATCTCCCGGTTACTTATCTATTCCTGTTAAGATTAATTTTCTTTTTCCACATTACACTATTCAGTAACTGAGTAACTTTGAATTTATATCAGCTGCTTTCTATTGTTGTTGAAATGATTGCCAAAGATATCACCATAGAAGAGGCACCTTCTTCTAATATTGTGAAGAGCAAGGGCGTCAAGCAGTTACCAGTCACCCTTCTCTCTGGATTTCTTGTATGCAAACTTGATGCTTTCCTACAAGTAGGATAATCTGACAATATTCACAGGGTAGTGGAAAGACCACACTTCTCGAACACATCCTAAAATCTCCAGATCATGGCTTACCTATTGCTGTCATTGTAAACGACATGAGCACGTTAGTACATCTTTATGATTATGGAAATTTTTCCAAGGGCTAGTTATTAACTATAAGAACTGTAGACTAAACATCGATGCCTCACTCATTTCTCAGCACGTCGTATCAAATAGCAAGGAGAAGCTAATCCAGCTTCAAAACGGATGTATATGCTGCACACTGCGTGGTGATCTGCTCGAGGAGCTCGTACGGTTAGCACGAACAGATAGTGTACAATATGTCATCATAGAAAGCACCGGTATCAGTGAGCCAATGCAGGTTGCTGAGACATTCACTGCAGAGTTCACCGAAGCCATGATAGAGCAAGGTGGTTTGGACGATGGACAAGATGGCAACGCCATTATGAAAGAAATGTACGTCTACCACGTCTTTTCATCCACAATATCTTCCTAATTGAAGATGTTATAGCGCGGATATCGGCGGCTTGCACAAGCTAAGCCGTCTCGATACAACTGTCACTGTTGTTGACGCTTTCAACTTCTTCACTAACTTCAGCACGTCCGATTTCCTCACTGATCGTTGGGGAAAGGATGCGGTAACGGAAGAAGATGAGCGAACAATCTCCGATCTATTGGTGGACCAAATCGAATTCGCGGACGTTATAATTGTGAACAAGGTCGATTGCGTCGATGCACAGACTAAGACACGAATCTTAGCCATATGCAAGAAATTGAATCCCAGTGCTAAAGTTATTGAGGCATCATATTCCAGAATCGATGTGAGAGAAATAGTACAGACCGGCATGTTTAGTTTTGAAAAGGCTGCAACCGGCGCAGGATGGCTGAGGAGTCTTCATGAGTTGACTCAAAGGGAAATTGGAGGGGTGATGAAGGTTGCTCCGAAACCCGAGACTGAGGAATATGGGATATCGAGCTTTGTGTACAGAGCGCGAAGGCCATTTCATCCTAAGAGGCTATTTGCTTTGATTCACGACAAGTTTATTGTTTTGCAGAATGTGGAGCAAGATGAAGATGGCGATGAGGGTGGGGGGGATGGGGATGAAGTCGAAGATACCGAGATGGGCGAAGAGCAAGAACAGATAGATGATAATGATGACGATGAAAAATATGGAAAATCTGAATTAGAGGATGAATATAATGAAATGGACTTTGAAAAGGAGATTCCAACCGATGAACGACTCGAGAACAAGCGCAAACATCCAGCCTTCTCTTCAATGCTCCGTTCGAAAGGATTTTTCTGGCTCGCAACGCGTCCGCAACAACACGGCGAGTGGAGTCAAGCTGGTGGCATTTTGACTTTGCAAGGAGGTGCTCCATGGTTCTCTGTTATTGATCGAGGTGAGTTTATGTTATCTACTCATAATTCCATAATGCTAATTGTTTATACAGCTCACTGGCCCGATGACCCAGCCATCGTTAAAGCTATTGAAGCCGACTTCCAGGAACCATGGGGTGATCGAAGGCAAGAAATAGTGTTCATTGGCGAACATATTAACGAGAAAGTCGTAACGGAATGCTTTGACAAGTGCTTGCTGACAACACCGGAGATGAGGAGGTGGGAGAGAATCATGAGGCACAAGAATTTGACAGATGATGAAAGAGAGGGCAAACTTACGCAGTATTTCGAAGGTGAGTAACTAAATGAACTGTTTATTGATGGGAAAACTAATCAATATGGCAATAGATGGGTTTGAGGACTGGTCGAAAAGCGAGCTGAATCACGATGGTGATGATCAACATGCTGGGCATCATCATTGAACGAAGGTAGTTTAGGATGTTAGATAAAGACCAGTGCTGTTACTGACCGCCTATACTTTGACTATTCAGCTCTCCTACAGCATTCAAATAGCGACTCCACATAAATTGCAAGTGCTTATTAATAATATCTGGATCCTGATCATGTCTTTTGAATTGGTTGTGGCTTGTACTCCACTTTCAGAGCATATGTTTGAAGTCGTATGATGAATTGCTGAGATCGGAATAGAGCCGAGCTGTTGATGCAAGGCTATCATAATCCTTAATCTAATGGCTATGCTCCAATAGAACTCCATCCAATTACGGGTAACCTTACCATTGAGATCCAGTCAACACTCACATTTCATTATATGACAGCCATTTCGACAAGGGAAACAAGTATTTCTGTCTATATACATATTATCATATCTTACCACCATCACGCTTTGAGAATACTAAATTCAAAGCAGCGAAAAAGATTGTAAATGCATCCTGACTGTCCACCAGCAACCTTGATCCATCCTCTCCAGGAGCGAACTTCACGTCAAAACTAAGTAGCAGAAGGGCGGTGACTGTACGAACTTCCATCAATGCCAAATTCTTACCTATACAGCTATAGCGGCCTGTGTGCATGAGTATCAGCATGTAACTCTTGCTCTCTATTCGAGAGATGAGACTTTGCTAATGAAAACATGTGCTTACCGACAGAAAATGGAGCAAAGCAGTCTTTGTACGGCAGAAGATCTGGCCGTGAGTACCATCTTTCTGGGAAAAAATCTTCCGAATGGGGATACACTTTCTCGACTGTTTCCTTGTTAGTAGCTGAAGGGTTATAGGCAGTTAGTACATACGATGTCCGAGAGGATAAAATGGAGTCGACACAGTAGTATTCCCAGGTATATACGTATCGCCTACATTAATACCTTCTGGGGGAGTGACTCGCAGGACACCAGATGGAACTGGCGGGTGTAGACGGAGTGTTTCATTAATGGCTCCGTTAAGATGCGGTGCATCTTGAATGGCTTGGTGAGAGATGTTAGTTATATCTGGTACCAGAGGCGCGAGCTCCTCTCGCAGTTTTCTGACTTGCTCAGGCTCTCGAGCTAAGTGGTAGAACAGATAAACTAATGTTGCAGCTGTGGTGTCACTGGGGGAGGAGTGCATTGTTAGCTCATTCGCGGATATATATAGATTTTACGTAGGGTAGGTGTGATTGACGCACCTTCCTGCCACCACAATCAATTGCGAATCACCAATGAGCCAATGAAGATCTGCTTCGATACCTCCGACTTTATGAGCTTCATCTAGCAAATACGACATAAGATCTGGATCTTTTATATCCATCTAGATCGTATTAAATTAGTACGACAATTCTTAAGTGAAAAGCGATTTAACCTACTTTCGCGCGTTTCTCGATCTGCTCCTTGAGCCATATCCGGAATTTCTGCTCGCCACTAAGAGCTGCGGGGAAAAGCCTCAAAATCGGAACAAGCCACGGCAAGGGAGTAATATAACCGAGAAGCTTCTGTCCCTCGTGAACAACTTTGAGAGCAGGGTGTGTCTTGCCATTTTCTAGCATGCCAAATGATTTACCAAAGGCAAGGTCCCCCATGACATCAAAGCTATAATAGTTGAACCATTGGGACACATCTATTGGAGAATCGAGTCGCTTTGACAGTTGGTTTAGAAGAACATATGCGTGGGCTCGTTGTCTGCCTTCAAAATCACGGAGAGCTAATCTGGAGTTTTAGCTGACTACGCTCTATCATTAAACTGCTCGATTAACGGACCTTTTGCTGAAAATCCCTTATCCCATATGCGTCTTCGTTTGTCATGCACCGCCCTGTCACGAACAGTGTGCAAGGACCTATGAGGCAATCCCATATCATACCAAGCTGACTTAACGCATCGTGATCGGACTCCCAACGTTGCTTGAACGGCTTCCGGATCTAAGATTGATACTTCAGATGGTCCTAAATGGGCGATATTACATTAACAGCTGTGTAAACGGTATGCTATTGGTAGACTTCGCTTACCAACTCGAACGATAGGCCCATACTTGTCGTGCAGTTCCTGCAAGACCTCAAAGTTATTTTTATTCAAGACAAGATATGCATGATAGAATTTGGTTATCTTCGCCAATGGTGGGCCTGGGAATCTTCGCAGAGGATGGAAGAGGAGTCGATAGCTAAGCACACTTGTCCACAAGGCTAACCAGAACGAAGAGATGAGTGTTGCTGTTCTCTGTATCGTGGTAAAAATGTCAATATGTAGCCAGAAGTGCTGAGAAGCAAATATGGATAGAGGAGCAGTAAGGGCAAGAAAGAAGTAGAGCTTTGACAGGCGATGATGCTCTCCGCGGATGAAGTACATCCAATGCGAGAGCAAGCCGGCAACACCACCAACCACAGCTAACTCAGTAGATGAGAGTTGAATATTCATAATTGCATCCATCTTGTCGAGTCAGGCAAGGAGATGAAAGAACATTGAATTAGAGTATATAGGAAGTGATGAGGACTTATGTATGATGATTACGCTTGGCTCAGCCCAAGGCGGGAGAAACGCGGGGCATCTCTAGCCCGACGGATGATCTCGATGGCCTGAAATCACGGGATGACGATGCGGTACGGTTATAAGATGGCACTAATCCTCTGGAGTGTCAGAGATGCTGAGTCGCTGTGGCGCTGACACGGGCCGTTCTGCGTCGAGCCCAGACTCTTACCCCGGATTCTGCCCCGCATCCCGCTACTGCTTCGGCTGCCGGCATGCGATCACAAGTTGCATTATTATAGAGCATGTGCAGCCTCAACTCATGAGGATACGACTTTACAAGGTTGCGAACGGTACGGAGGCACAGTGTTGGAGAGTGGGTAGAAATTAACTAGCTCATACTCTAGCTGCTATATTTTTATATCCAATGGGAAGCCCATACCGTTACCATTTAGTCACTGCATACGGAGTACTCATAACCAAGCGGAAGTAGTAGGTGGATACTGTACCTGGCTACTGTATTCCTTAGTACTACAGTAGTAATCTAGTGAGAAGATACTGAATACCTCTGTACAATATTCATATAATGCCAGATTTGCCGTGTCTGCCGACGCCGATCCAATAGAAGATGAGATAACTGGACCACTCTTGCTCTTACATATACTTTTCATCAAGTTACAGGCTTTCATTCTGACAACGAATCGCCACTAAGTTAATTTATAAATATCACCGAGACCAATTCTTTAATTCTGCACATAGAGGAACATTTTTACCATTCATTATGAAGATATCAACTTCGGTGAAAAGTGCAAAGTCCGACCAGTGCCAGCTTCGCTGCTATCATAATCCTGTAATTTTACCTCAGTTTCTCTGTTATTAGATAAGTGTTATTGCCATTCTTTGGGTTGAAAAAATGAATCCTTTATTTTAGCGTTCGAGACGAACGATCCTGCTCCTGTTAACAATGATCTCACGTGGAAATGTGGCTTACATGGAGGCTTTGACGAATTAAGCCACTAAAGTGATCTACTAAGCCACACTTCAACTATTTTATGTAGAAGGCCTTGATGCATTCATAGAGTCTCCGCAAAGACTCTATCGGGCCTGGACATGGTCACACTTAGAGAACGGATTGATCACGGTTCTGAGGTCGTATGAGGCATGATCTAACCATAGTGTGATAGGGAATGTGGTCCACAAGCACTGCAGCACTGGTATATGCTCTTGAGTGACTATCTTCCCCATCGACAAGCTAGACCCCATCCTTCACCATAGGCACTCTCATGGCATGTGGTTTGTTTCAAGAATGGAAGATTACAGCAGCAGTTCTCTATCTTATACTACAGTTATACCCGTCGACCAGACCAGAATGGTGTTTTGAGGAACTGTAAAGTGATTAATTAGTTGTAGTAGGCCTATCATATGTTTTTTTTTCTCCAACCAAACGTGGAGACGATTGGTTAATAATCATAGTTGACAGCTTCGTTTTTAGATTGAGACTTGGAGACTCTACGGACGCTTCAAGCCACTTCTCCTCATAGCAATGTAACAAAAGCGATAGGCAAGGAGGTATACCCATTGTGGAAGCCTCCTTACATAATAAGAGCCGATGCCCCGACACCACTGGCGCTAAATACAGAGTCGGTGTTTGAATTCATCTCATTGTAACCTAATCTGATCTCTGATCCTAGATCTGGGTCAACCGGATTTGCGGTTCCGTCGACCCACCGCAAATGTGGTGGACTTTGAGATCTAACACCCAAGCAGAGCCGGTGATGAGTCTATTCTGATCGACTTAAAGCAACGTAACTAGCGGTACCGCAAGTTTTCAAAAAGTAAAGTGATCTACCATACAGTCCCATGGAAATGGCGGTGGAGCTAAGCCCCTGGATTCTGCTCCATAGTATATTTAATTAGAGTTGCAGATTACCGATGTATAATTGTCCTCGAAACGAATGATAGAGAAATGCATAACGCTTTTTAAACATTTATGGTGTAAACTTAACGGCTGGCTTACTGCATTCAACTAAAGCCAGCCGTCTTTGAGCGAGATACCTCATCCTTGATTATAGGGGCGCAGTTTCACGGTGTAGTATTCTTGATTATTTCGTAGTTTTAATCGCTAATTAAACACTGTAGACTCTCCACCAGAAGGGGGATGGCCAAGATTTATAAAAGCACCTAGATACTCGTAGTTGACAGTTGGATAGATGTGCTAAAGATCGTAGAGAGCTCATATGCTATTACAAATACCGTATCCACCGAGTAGCTATGACCGCAAATACATTCCTGATAGGTTATATAATCGTACAATCGGTACCGATTTTACTCTAACATATTAACAAAAACTGAATTAGCGGTGCAACAGATTTCAGCATGGTTGCGATGACTGATCCTCCTTTAAACGAGATACAACCTTATACAGTAAGTAAACGCGGGAGAGACCACATGTAGAAACTAATGTCATACTCTAGCGATCGGAACTACACAACCTTCTTTTGCATCCTCCGAAGAGGGGTAGCATTGGGCTTGGCTACAACCGCCTTACGAGCCCTATCACCCACAGACCGCACTAATGTACAACCACTTAATCTGCATTAGGAAGTTTGATGTAAGATATTACGAGGGGTTTCCTCTATTTGGTGGTATATTATGAAGTAAGCACTTACCGGGAGGTTGACGTTGAGTTTCCGCCAAACCCCTCGTATCTATGCGACGGCACAAACGAGCATTTTCCACATTTGTCGTATGATATCAAATCCCGCTCTCCAACTAGACATGTCAGGGCCAGACAAGAGTGCTTCAGGCACATCAAACCGCGAGCAAATACAGTCTGGTGTAATAAGATAAGCTTATCCGCACCATTAGCGCCACTATGCTGAGGGCAGGTACGTGTAATATAGGCAGTGGGACTAGTAACAAAGTGAGTAACAATCAGTGACAGGGTTTTCAAGAAGCCCCGCTAGTCGGAATTGATGTCGGTGTCTGGAAGACATTATACCGGCGAAGGAGCTTTTCATAACTTTCAGAACACCTACTCGAGTACATAGGACTGTAAAATCTCCCAAAAGATAGCTATACGAGCCAGCACGATCAGTATGAGTAAAATCTTCATAGAGATTAATCACCGGTGATATGGATTGTTTATTCCGTAAATATGGGTAACGAACACTTAACCACTGTTAAATCCGGAACAGCACATATTCTGTATGTCTGAGCTCTTTTAGTGAAAGGAGATGAAGAGTGTATTCCGTATATAGTAACCTTAACGTCAACTGGTTACAAGAAAACTGGAGACCACCGGCAGTGTGTTGGGTTATTACTCCAGTAATGGTACTCTTGCCCCGGAGATGGTGCCTTGAATTGCCAATTGAACCCTAGTTTGGCGCATAGTGGTCCTGCGTTATAGTACGATAAATCATGCCAAAGCATTTCGGTCCGGCGTAGCGCGACGTCCGCAGCAGGGGCAAAGTCGACCGACTCTCCACCTTCATGCGATGCCAAGCTATTTCAAGGAAGCTTACTCTTCGATCTCAAAGATCTCCCCTCATTGGTCATACCGGAGCCGGATTGCTCAACTAGTGATAAATAATTCTCGATAAAAAAGCATCCCTACAAGAAGCAATGCAAATCTGGCAGGTCTGACACTGAAATGAGATGTAATTTATCCCCCAGTGAGGCACAATGGACATCCTCAAGTGCAGTGCTCTTTCTGCGGCCGAGGTTTTTCTGCTCACACGCCACAATGAGGAGTTGCCTCGTATACAATCGATAGCTCCTCCGTTTTTCATTCTGCTTATTGCCCAGTATATTGGCCTTAAACTACTAAATATCCTGATATGGCCATTCTACTTCTCTAAACTACGAAAAATACCCGTACCCGAGGTATTATATGCACCCATCATACATTTAGACCCTGAGGCTCATAGGTCATAGGGTAGAAATCCGTTTTTTGGCCACTCGTTAGCATTATTCAGTTCAGTTCCTGGTGAGCTTGAGAAGGAATGGATGCGCAAGACGCCAGATGCTCCCTTCATTCGATATTTAACGGTAGGAAATGTGGAAGTTCTCATCCCGACCAGCCTTCGAGCAATAAAAGATGTACTTCAAACGAATTGTTATTCCTTCGTCAAACCAGGCTACTGGTGGAGAATTGTTGGTGAGATTGCCGGGAAGGGAATTTTGTTTCTCGAGGGGGAAGAACATAAGAGACAGAGAAGAAATCTAATTGGTATTGCCGTTAATTTCGTCAAAAACAAGATGTATATCGACTAACGTTTAGCTTAATAGGACCATTCTCCTTTGCTAATATAAAGAATTTATTGCCGTGGTTCGACCAGAAGGCAAAGGAACTGTCGGCAAGAATATCAGCCACATTAAAGGCTAATCCTAACGAGCCGATTGAAGGTTCCTAGACCCATTTGCCGCTCTAGAATATGGCTAATCGAATATAGTCTCCCAGCTTCTTTCATACACTACGCTTGATATAGTGGGATTAGCGGTCCTTGGGACCGAACTGAAAAGCTTGTCGTCCTCATCGCCACTTGCCGATTCATATCAGAAGATATTCGAAATTGTCACTCCATTACAGGTTCTCATCACCGTCCTCAATCAATATATTCCTATTCGATCCTGGCTTCCTTTAGAAGCGAACAGAGCATATGTTAGGGCCAATGGGGAAGTCAGGCGGATATTGAGGGAACAAATTAGGCTACGAAGGAAAGAATATCAAGAGCGCAAATCCACAAATGAAAAGGGAAGTCGAGATCTGTTGGGATTAATGATCGAAGAGACCAAAGATACATACACAGAGGAGGAAATGCTTGGCTACGTATGTCCTCCCCGTGTTAACTTAACTTACTTTGCTAATATAATCTCAGCTATTGAATTTTATGTCTGCGTTAGTAACTTAACTATCTATGCTTAATTTCATGAGAGCTTACATTATATTTAGAGGGCATGAGACGACATCAGGGGCTTTAACATGGGCATTATACAGTCTTACACTCCACCCTGAGCTACAAGCTCGACTTCGACAAGAAATTAATACGGAGTTGACCTCTACTACTCCAACTTACGCTGAACTAGAGAATTTGAAACTCTTGAATAACCTCTTCAAAGAGGTTCTACGTTACTACCCCCCATGTGTGTTCCATATATCTCAGTTATAGTTACAAAGTCTAACTTTCTCTAGCACCGTCCGTAGCAAGAGAGGCAGCCGAAGACGTCGAAATCGATGGAGTATTCATACCGAAAGGGACCCTGATCACAATTGTTGCTGGAGTTCAACACAATAACCCCACGATTTGGGGACCGACCGCTGATGAGTTTGACCCTGACCGTTGGGATAATCTCCCCAAACCTGCACAAGATCCTTACGCATCTGAAGCTTTCCTAAATGGTCCCAGAGTCTGTATTGGGAAATCTTTTGCTACGTTGGAGTGGAAGGCAATAATGGTCGAGCTGATACGGAACTTCGCGTTTGAGAATACTGGAATAGTGGATGTACAGAAAGCCGGGGTTACTCTAAAGCCTCTAGGAGGCATGCATTTGAAGATAAAGCCTGTTTAGTCTTCACCAGCTTTCGAGTATGAAATATGTAACCTTATGCCTGGGCTATTTCAAGATTTTGGAGGAATATACTATCGATTATCCTTCAAGCTGAGCTTCTTAATTCTTGTACTGTAACAGAATGATAATGAGCTATACCATCGAGGAAATATGATATACAACACCTAGGGCAATGATATGTTTGAATGATCGGTACCAAGGGTGTACGTTTCGTATAACTATCCTTTTCTGCTGATCTAAATGGACTATATAGTTTCAAACAGTAGCACGAAATATAGGAGATCTACTCCATGATCAGTTACACATTTCACACCATTCTGCCATGGGATAAATCTCTGCCACTTATCCTTACCGGCGGTAAATGGTCCTCGGTGAATAGAGGTATGTGCACAGACTGTAACGTGGATTTATCGGCATTGCATGGTAATGAGACGTACGATATTCGAGTCTTATACTCCTTCGGACCGACAAACTGAGCATTGACAGTAACTAGCACACATAAAAAGTACGCACGGTTTAATTTCAATTGTCTATTATTGTGCTTCACAGGATTGGAAGTGCAAAAACTTCATATGGTATTTGATAGCTATGGATCCTATGCTAATAACAATTTCTCCCTCGAAACCTGATAGCTTGTCCCCTGCCTTATACTGAAGTAAAACCTCTTTAATTGAAGTTAGTATATAATGATTTAAGTTGTAAATGTGGAATACGTACCCATCCACCACCAAGCCAGCTCCACTCATATAGCTACTCATTGGCGAGGCCAGAAATACGATTGCCTGAGCAATTTCATCTGGCTCTGCTAGTCTCCCCATTGGAATCCTTAACAGCTCTCCTTTCATCACATCACTATGAGTAACGGCGGCAGCCATTGCCGGTGTATTGACGTATCTTTCAGCCGGTAAGTTTTATATCGCCTTTATTTGGATTATAAATAAACTTACCCTGGGCATATCGCATTGATTCGAATATTGTCTTTGATGTAACGATTCGCATCCTAGTGAAGTATCTCCTCAATTTCAAATAACGATCATAAGAATGCCCTAACCTACATTTTTCGTAATGCCCAACACAGCGTGTTTACTAATGTATGTTAGAATAAATGCTCAATCAAAGTCGGTTTATCATTCCGAACCTCGTACTATATGCTGTCGTATTAGTGGTGGCTGCAGTACCAACAATTCCATAGGCAGAGGACATGTTGATAATGACCCCTCGATTACGGATGCCCCCTCTACAAGCAGATTTAGCTTCATAGGTGACTGTAAGATAAAGATCTGAAACATCACCTACTCATGATCTAGGGGCTCTTGTTTTAGCATTTGCTTAATTTCCTCCCTTTGTCCTATCCATAGTCCAGTCACATTTAAATCCATCACAGCACGAAAATCGGCAGCGGACAGGTCGGTAGAGGGACAGAGAGAATTAAGCGCTCCGCCCGCATTATTCACTGCATAGTCTATTCTTCCAAAGTAATTAATGACCTTTTGGATTCCTTGCACCACTGACTCCTCGTTAGTCATATCAGTTACAATTGTAAGCACATCCACGTCGCTTGCTTGCTGTTTCACCAATTCGGTGGTAGTCTTAGCTCCAATAGGGTCAATGTCCAGCAGGGCTAATTGTTTGATTCCATGGCGGGTAAGAGCTATAGCTGTGGCTTGTCCAATACCTAGTAGTGATATATCAACTCTTCTATCTAAGACTTAAGTGAAGAAGGGGTTCAAAATATACCTGATGAGGCACCTGTTACCAATGCGACTCCTTTGAGAAGATTAGCCATACTTTTTATTTCGATAAAAACACCTTATATTAGGAGTAGAAAATTATCTATTGACAAAAATATTATTAAGACTAGCAATATCTTTAGCCCTGCGACTGCTCCCAGCTCTTTAATAGCTGTAAGCTGGTTGGCGACACAACTTTATGCATAATATAGGCTTATGTAAGATTGTTGGTATCCAAATACGGTAAGTAATGTATCTGCTCAGACTGTACAGCACATATGGCCTCGAAACTGTAATTGGCGAGAAGTTAGATGCCAAGAGTGCTCACACTCTTACAGCGAATCGGCATCTGCAAGTAGAATCTCACACGGAGCAAATTCTGTGGAACTGCGATGTTAACCACTGGACCTAATACGATGCTCCGTATAAGGATTCGCGTAGGGTCATCAGCTTACGCAGTATCATATCTCGGTCCGAGGACAGCGTGTCGGACCGGGGCAGATGAAAAAGCCTACTGGATTTCACTATTTCCATCTCGTGATGAATATGGACGTCTAAATAGATGGACAAAAAATATTTTAGACACGATAACAAGGAATTCTCTTTTAGGCTACGCTAATTCGTCGTTTGATCAAGTTCAATTACAGATACCTTGTAGAATACTGGCCAATTTTGACATAGTGATTGCAGCCATGCAGTATTAATACGCCCCCGAATTGCATGGCATAATATGGTTAATAGACCCTTAAGGATACTAAGATTTATCTAGAAGGAAGTTATTATATCGCAAGTAGTAAGTCGTACATACGTATCACCGTCTCCTTTGATTCACACCAAATCCCCGGTACCGGATGACCTTTACCGAATACTTGCCGATGGTTAAGCTAAGACTTAAACTATAATTGAATCTCTACTCATCGAACAAGCTTATACCTTATCTTGAAAGGACTTAGCAACTAATCTCATACTTGTGCAAGCAGCAGGCATCAAGTTAAATATCTATTGTATTTGAACTGGGAATGAGACACTTAATTACACAATTTGAGAGTATCTACACCTTAGTTTTATTCCACGATTAGTTATTGGGTTTATCTCCTGAATGAGCATATATACGGAGATAGGAAAAGGTGGTCAAACATACAACTTTTTCCTACTAGTAATCATGAAAAGGTTTTAATTGTGAAGAGTGGTATGCATTGCCGAGGCCCGCCTTGCGGGGTTTCCTGGAGCAACATGAAGCGGTAACGGTCCGATACTTTCATAATCGGAGAGCTTTAAAAGGACGCATTATAGTCCTGAGATTAATTGATTATATGCCTGGGAGCTTTTGAGAGAATGATGAGAAACATAGCATCCCTTGCCTATCGTTTCTGCATAGCTTGAAACATAGAAAATCGGATCCAATGATAGAACCGGCAAATGCTATCGGATGTAGTTTTAATAGCCACTCGCCTGCATAAAATTATCTTTTCATTGATCCAAGTTACACAGTTCTTATATGGGATATGGAGACACCAACGCCTTCCAATTGGACGGATGGGGCGGATAGTTCTGCATTCGGACCTTCTGGAGTAGCAAACAGGGATTTTAGAGATGCTTTATTTTCCTGGACGCCAGATGGCCCAAAGAGTGGGCATCCTGGACCTTGGGATGGGCTTGCCGATTGGTACTGGCAGTACTGGAAAGAAATCGAAGAGCAGCTTTCAGATTCTGTTGCAGACCCGATTCCCCAAAAACCGCTTCGGGATCTGCTCGTCGCATTATTTTTCCAACATGTGCACCCTTTATGTCCCATATTCGACGAAGTTGAATTTCACAATAGCTATTATCTCTCGGGGGAGGATAGCTCCTTTCTCAAAACTATTAGTTTGGTGGAATTTCAGGCGATGATGTTTGCAGGATCGTTGGTAAGGCACATATTGTTTGTTAGAGTAGATATTTGCTAAAAAACGAAAAACAGTTTTTGAATAGCAAGCAAATTAGTAGAACTAGATACACATCAACATATCAATGCCATAGCTCCCTTTTCAATATTGCGAAGGTAATCTGATCATTTACTATTTAGCCCCTTGCTAATATCTATAGACAAGCTATCGATCATGTCAAGAGGAATCACAAATTGCTTTAACAAGAGCTGCTCTATTACTCTCGTACTGGAGTCCATATAGCTCAGAGCAGCATACAAATAACTACTGGATAGACCAAGCATTTGCCCATGCCAAAGCTGCCTCCCTGCATGCGCAGAAGCCACCTAGAACACGGCCGATCTCAAAGGGCAAGCTAAGATTAATCTGGTGGTCTATAGTTGTTCGTGATAGAGTCGTTTCGTTTGCTCTCAGGAGGTCTAATCGCCTGCATCAATCTATTCCTGATGTTGCCTTACCTTCGGAAGAAGACTTCGGGGCAGAGCTACACGCATTTCCATTTCTAGAAGCACATTGCAAGCGGCAGAATGTAGTAAATTTCATCGCCCAGTGTGAGCTGAGTAAGATCGTAGCACATATAATAATTTTTCAAGAACGAAGAACACTCCCTATAGCTTCTAGATGTTCAGAGTCAAGTTCTATTGACCTGGAGCTAGAAGAAGTCTCCATACTTCGTCTTCGGCTTGCCAATTTCAGTGAAAGATTAGAGTCGTCTTTGAAGAAGATAATTGAACCCGGACAAAAACTTGGGATGCCTTGTCAGATGACAAGGATATATTGTAGGTAAGTTTCTAACCTGCACTATGCTCACATCACTCTCGATCTATTAGCAATGAGATAACAAGAGTTAGTTCTACCTTGGCAACATTATACCTGCCATATATTTCAGCAATATCAGATAACCCTTCTGCAGAGCAGCACTCTTTTTCTGAAACTGCAATGAGATTTGTTAGGAGCGCAGTTTCCCAAATTGCTAGTTGCATAGAGGACCTGGAATATACCACGGAGTCAAATGACATGCCACTGACAATGTAAGTCAAAATTCACTCGGTAAGTTGGATTTAAGTCATATTAACTAAATACCAGTGGCGCATGGATTGCTTTACCTATTGCTGTAAAGACACTTTTCCTTAGTGATTGGTCAAACCTCGAAAATCCAGGAGCAGAAGTCAAAGAGATGAGAATTTTAACGAACTTATTACGACTCTTGAAAGAAAGATTTAGTGGCGGCAAGTTTATTGCCAATGTAATCGGAGTTGTCATATCCCAAGCTTTCCTGGTAGGAAGCACGAATGGCCAACGTAATTTCAGCTGTCTTCTCCAGGATGCTTCTAACATGATTGATAAGGGACTTGCACTTGGAATTATGCCATCGGCAAAACTCTAATAAAAAGAAAAGGTGCGGGTTATACTTACAGGCCAGGATCAGACATTAACAGAGAGGGAATCATATTCAGTATACTGCCGGTAATAAATGGACATGCGTTAATGCCTACAATTGTTGGGATAAGAGTAGGTGTCAGTTTTCAAGTTATGAGTGGCACATGGAAAATAATGATAGAGAGAATGTGGAGTTCTGGATCTTAAGTTTGGCGTTCACGGAACAAATTCGCTAGTTTAACAATATACTATTTTCTCCTGCTCTGCGCCTGGGTTTGATCCATAAGACATTGTCCATCTTCTAGTATTTGCCCGACTACCGGATAGTAGAAAGTTTATGATGCAAACTCATCAAATTGAGAAATTGGATCACTTCAACGTAATGAAAATAGTCGGAGCAACAGCAATTTCATTCGGATGAACTTCATTTCTAGCTGAACTGGTGACGCGGTAATACCACAGTCGAAACTCACAGAAAACCATCTCCCCCACAAAGATGATATCATACCAATGAAGATTTGTTTGAGTTATGCTACCTACTTTCGTACCAGTCTGAAGCCGAACTGGAGTGAATTGATACAATACAATATGAAATTCCTGGAGGTTTGGACAGAAACTGTAGTAGTATTTTTACTCTTTGCGAGCACCGCCAATGGAATTGCTAAATATCTTAGTCTCGTCGGGCGGTAGACGCTCCGCCACCTGCAACTCGTAACGTTGCCGGTGTAGTACGATAGTGCGGAAACTACTCAGTAGTTGGTAAGCCAAGAACAGCGGTTTCCTATTAACATTGAACGTGCCATTCTACAATCTTTTAATACCAAAGACCGCCTTCGACGTTTATCAGTGTAAAATATTGTGACGTGACGTCACTGTAGGAGTCGAGCTTGAATTCTTCTTGAAAGGCCGGCGATGTTGGATACCTACTCGTTACGATGAGTGGTAGGCATTTGTCCAGGAACAGCATACTGATTGATTGCAGCTTCTGCAGTGCTGTGACAAATGATGTGAATCCAGGGATGTAAGCTATGAGAAGTAAGCGCTAATCTTAAAATGTATGGTCCATAATCAGTCAGACTTGACGTCGCAGCACGAAAATTCCATTCCTCCAGTAGAAATCATTTCTCTCTCATCACTAGGTCCAATACGAAGCGGTCAACCCGTTGAGTACCCTTATATTCTGTCACGTACGTAATGGCCACGTAAACATATCTATCATCGCCCGTTGTAAAGAGAATCTTGAAGATGAGCTTACAAAATACTCAGTCTTCTCATGATTACAAGGCTTGTTCTAGCTCGTGTCTGAACAAATCATAGCACGTTCCAGCTTAAGTCCGGGCGGAGCATCATTGCAAACGGAGATTAAGTTTGGCTTTGTGGTATCCGGCACAAAGTATTTCCTCTGTCCTTATGTTAAACTTACCCGAGAGTGTGGGTCTCATCATCAGTGGCCGTTCCCTTTTCGTGATGTATCTAGCAGTAGGGATTAGAAATGCCAACAGTATACATCGTACGTCCATCGTTTCACAACAGCCGCGATATTCCGAGCTTACGCAAGTGGTGGATCTAATTGAGATAACCTTCCAGCAAGGGTGCTCGTTATGGGCTCTTTAAATATTTATCAGATCTTCACCATGTAGGAGAAGCATCCTTCGGGCTTGGTATTGGAATTTACGGAAGTACTACTATGATCATGACTATCAATTGGGGCATAGTTGCCGCTACTGCCTTACTTCTTTCAAACAATCCATGCCTTGTACGAGCAACTAATGTTGTCGCGCCTGATAACCGGACCTTAGATCAGATTTACGAGCTTGCCAAGAACGAGAGTGGCCCACTTAACATTGTATTCGGAGGAAGCTGTAAGCCATTCAGACATATGATCCCTTAAAACCTCCAAACTAATAGTTTGATAGCTGCTGCTGCCGCCGCTCCCATCCTTGCTGCATTCGCCTCAGCGTATCCTGATGTCGTCCTCAATGCTACTACTGACCTTTCAAAATATGTCGACACCCGAATTGACCGAAGTTATATTGTTAACGAACCTTACGTTGATGTCGCCATACTTCAGACTGTGCATGATTATCCACGGTGGAGGGATGAGGGTCGATTACTGAAGTACAAGCCATCAACTTTTGATGATATCAACAACAGTATCAAGGATCCAGACGGAGCGTACGTGCCGGTTAATATTTGTGAGCCTTCCACCTTCTGCTTGCTATCCGTAATCCGCTCTAACTTATATTGAGATCAATTTGGTCCCTTTTATTACGACTCCACGAAGGTCCCTGCCAATCGAGTACCAAAAACATATGCTGATGTACTGCACCCATACTGGAAAGGAAAATTGGTTTTGACGTATCCTAACGACGATGATGGTGTTCTCAACCTCTTCTCATTGATCATTAGTAAATACAGCTTCGCCTGGTTTGAAGCTCTCGTGAAGCAGGATGTTCTTTGGGTTCGCGGAGCTTCTGCAGCCTCAGGGACCATCATTAGTGCCCACAATTCCACGAACAGTTCAAGATGTTTAACATTCACCGCTTTGGGTGGTTTTACTCCGTCTACTAGCTTCCTGAAAGTCCAGCAACCTCAAGCACCAGAGCAATTCATGTCCTGGGGCCAACTACTCGGCATATTTGCATCAACTCCTCGTCCAGAAAGTGCCAAGTTATTCACGTCGTTTTTTCTGAGCTATGACTGGCAATCCACTCTGGCCGCCAGTGGCCCTGTCGTCTTGAATTCACTAAATCAGCAATACGGCCATAATCTTTTCGAGGCAAACAACACGCAAGCCACTGGGTATATCACGTTCATGAACGATCGAGCTCGTGTCGAGTGGTGGAGAATGCAGATTGAGACAACATTAGGCCTGCCTCAGGGACCTGACCCGCCTCTTCAATCGTAATCAAAGGCCAGTTGAAACGGGACAGGTTTCGCTTTCAGCGTGAACCTAGTCACCATCTGTATATGTAACATTCTTTCAAGAATCAGACGATTCTCCACTATAGAAAATAGAGTCTATTTAATCAAAACACTCAAATTGCTAGTGCAAGGTGACAAAATTGTGCTTAGGTCTCGTTAGAATAAGCACTGAATACGCCCCTGCTAGCCTCGCCGAACACAGCGAATATGGGCGACACTCGGCTCACTCGGCTAGCGCTTATAAAATCGCCTAACCTGCCGACTTATGCCTACGTAAGGTAAGCACGCTGTAGTTACGTTCCGCTTCAATAGTGCAACAATACTCCGTATTGCCACCAATATCAAGCTTGAATTTCATACAAGGGCAACTTTTTTTCCCCTATAGAGTAGTCAATATCTTGTATAGGTATGGTTACACACGCTACCATCAATCTTTACTATTGTTGTACAGCGGCATCGCCGACTGTAACTACGAGAGTCTCAGTCCTGTTCATTTTAGGAGATGGAGTTGTAGTTAGTTTATATCATTTGAGTTCCTTGCATAAGTCACAGAATCACATGCTAATAATATTTAGGCTACAATGACCTCACTTTAACGTTTGGAATATTTCAAAATCACAGTGGCCTCTCCTTGACTTTATAAGTTTTGGTTAGTATTGCTTCCTAAGTCTTCTCAGGGCGACAAGCTTCGCATTGCAAGCTGTACAGATGCAGGATTGGATGTCAATATTGAGGAATTGAGATACCTTTTTGAAACATATAAATTATGGAAATCTAAAAATCTAGAACAATGGGTATGAAATTAAATGGAGAAATCATGCGCTAAAAGATCTATTTATAATTGCACAAGTTCTTCCTAAGACGCATGGACAGCACATCATTGCCAGAGCGAGGATGAATAGTCTAATGACATACTGGCCGTTATTAATCTTTAAATACGAATGTGAGTGCAACGACATCAGCAGTCTTTTAAGGCTTACATTCCGCACACCTTAAGGAGTGAGGACATCAATCCAAACATTTACAGCCAATATTATGTAAGTAGAAATGATGGAGCGGACGCACCATACTCGCAACTTTAGCACTAGTAAATAGGTGTAATCGAACAATAGGTTAACATGGCGCCGCCACGGGCGGACACGTCAAAGTATCCCTAATGCAGCAGCATAGGCTGACTGACGTTTTCGACATTAACAGTGATGCGATGGGAGTTTGCCCAGGGTCGAAGGCCCCGTTTCACACACTGCTGTATGCCAAGTGGCTGGTATTTTAAGAATATAGGATATATTGCGGCATTATGAACATAAGCGTAACTCTTTATCTAATTAGACGTGCAGGCAGTAAGCGCTCTCCCGCAGGGAGTTGTACTCCACCATATCAAACCTGCCCTCTCACGAAATGCTTGATCTGCTACTTCGGGGTAGGCGGTAAGATATCCTGAGCGACTAGATGATGAAATCGTCGATCAACATTAGACTCCGCAGAGTCTGAGTGGTAGGCGCCGAAGTTGAGGTAGTTCGCCGAAGAGGAAGGAGGCAACTCGGATGAGACATTGGTGCCAAGGGATCGGAAGAGGCAGAACGTTTGTAAGCATGGAGAGAGGTGAACAATCTACTTTTACTTACTCACCAGTGACACATGTATATGATGAAATCAAACGTTATTATTCTCTTATAAAAGCACTGTGCGGCATGAAACCGCATAGCTACCGTTTCTGACAAGAAATTCTGTTTTCGAGAGCATACGATATAGTGTGTAAGCAAGATGGTCGATATATTCCGCCTTGATGGTAAAACGGCAGTGGTGACGGGAGGAGCGCGTGGCATCGGACAGGCAATGTCTCTGGCTCTTGCAGAAGCCGGCGCAGATGTCGTTCTCGTTCTAGTTAGACTGTCATTTCCGCACTGGCCGTTCATAAACTGATGGTGTTCTAGCGTAGCCAATCCCAAACGGAAACACGGTCAAGGATAGAAGCACTGGGCCGTAGTTGCTATGTTTATGAATGCGATCTTGGCAACCCGGAACAAGTAGGCGCCCTTATCCCAAAGATAGGGGAAGAGCACAAGTTCGACATATTGGTGAATTGTGCTGGGGTCCAGAAGCGTTATGTCGCTGAGAACTTCCCTCAGAAAGATTATGAAGAACTCATGAATATCAATCTGTCTTCTACCTTCGCATTATGTCGAGATACTGGAAAATATTGGCTCGAAAATAATATTCAGGGGTCCATCATCAACGTTGCCAGCATTGCTGGCTTCCAAGGAGGCATGAATATAGCTGGCTATGCAATCAGTAAAGGAGGTGTGATCCAGTTGACCCGAGCGCTGAGCAATGAGTGGGCGAGTCGCGGAATCAGAGTCAATGCAATTGCTCCTGGGTAAGCTATGCTCTAGTGCGGTACGCAGCTATGGTACTAAATGTGATCTTCAATACATACAGATACGTTGCCACTGAGATGAACCGTGATACCAGAACTGCAGCAGATCAAACAGCTTTCAAGTCAATTTCTCAGAGAATTCCTGTTGGACGATGGGGCACACCAGACGATTTCAAGGGTCCTGTTATCTTTTTGGCAAGCAAAGCCAACTCGTTTGTAACCGGAGAAGTCCTTGTTGTAAGTAATTTCCATGATGCTCAAAGGGCATTTATTAACTCTGTACTCCCAGGTCGATGGCGGATGGATGGCTAGATAGAATTGCAATAGACCTTTAACTTTAGTCATGAGCGGTATATATAGAAATCAATAGACTTAAAATTATACCTTGCTTAAAATGGTATCAAATATATAACAAGTATCACCTATTCCAAGGGGAAACGTTATATTTCTTCTTTCCTGCGTTTCACCCAAGATTAACTGTCAAATATGTCGTTCACTTACGTCTAATAGAATGGCCCTACATAAGCCAAATCCATGGGAGATTATGTATTTTGGAATAGCTAACAACACTCTTTCAATTCCGTAGGAGTGGTAATATCTTCTCCTTAGACCTTGATCCTGACCCTTCTTACAAAGCCGCTAGCCTCACATATTTTGCGAAGAGTAGCGGAAGAACGGGATCTCGGCGCTCGGTGCTCGGTGGTAGCAGGGAATGACTATTTCCGACGGGAGCCTGTAAGTGTTTAATTCAACCACAGCTGATGGCACGCAAATAAGACTAAGTCCGTTATAACCTTTACTAATTATAAGCTTTAGCAAGAGTGAGACGTTTTGGAATCAGAGCCGCTGGGATTGTAACTGGTAGGCTTCACAACACTAGCGCAGTGCTTAATTAACCATCGGATAATTACTAAATTCTGCGAGCCTGGTAGTTCTTAGCCTGGGGTCAACGCCTTATACGCACTGTAAGCAGTAAAATTAGACCCAGCCCAAGCATGGGAGAATCCTCACTCGGTGGCGGAAGATCTTCATCAGCATTCTTGGTCAGCTTTGACCGCCCAGTATAATAACGCCAGGTCAAGTTCGGAATGACTTCCGCCGTCTTTGTCCACGAAGATGGCAATAAGCATGATTCTCGATGACATATCTAACACTGTAGCATGTACTTCGGTCTTGGATCATGGGCAGATAAATAGCTGCTGGAATGACTGAAAAGCATCCGCAGGAACTGCAAGCCACCGTGTTCTAATTTCTCTTATAAACAGACAACTTACCAAGGAAGGCAGTTCACTTTACTTTGCAATATGAGGGTTCCAGCACTGTGTTCGCTTTTTGGCGTCGCGGCCCTTGCTAGGTCGATCAGCTCGTTCCCTGGAGCTAATCCATCTATTGATACTCGTACGCTTGATGAAATTTACGAAGCAGCTCAGAAAGAGTCAGGAGAACTTGTTGTTATGTTTGGCGGAGATTGTAAGTTGTACCACACGTTACATGTGGATCTGTTGAGCTAAGTACCTTCCAGCTCCTGATCAGGGTCAGAGCACCATCGACGCTTGGAACGCTCGATTCCCTAAAGTCAAACTGAACCTAACGGTTGAGCTCTCTAAATACATTGACAGCCGTATCGATCGTCAATTCCAAAAGACTGGTACAGATGGAGCCGACATCGCGGTCTTACAACAGCTGAATGACTTTGACCGTTGGACGAGATGGGGTCGGCTTCTGCCATATAAGCCAGCTGCCTGGAATAATATCTATCCTGACGTCAAGGACCCCAACGGTGCCTTCGTCTCCATCCTATTTTGTGAGTACTTGACTGATGGATGCATAACGGCACAAGCGTAACTGATCGGTTTCCAGATCAATTCGGCCAGTTCGTATATAATAAAGATCGTGTGAAGGAGTCAGAACTACCCTCAAGCTACGAGGACCTTCTGAACCCTTGTTGGAAGGATAAGCTCATCATCGCATACCCGAACGACGATGATGCTCTGAACTACTTGTTCACGTTAATCATCAACCGGTACGGATGGGAATGGTTTGAGGAACTTGTCAGTAGACAGAATGTGCGCTGGATCAGAGGCACTGGAGTCGCACTGGAGTACCTCACCAAAGGCAACACGAGTGCTGTCCTCAGTATTACTACCAACATAGTTGATCAGACAAACTTGGGCAGCAAAATTCCCACGGATACACGACTAGCCTGGCCCCAAGCTGCAGCTATCTTAAGAACTACACCTCGTCCGGAGAGCGCGAAACTGTTTATGAGCTGGATCATAAGTGACGACTTCCAGCAATCGCTTGCGAACAGTTCGGTCTTCTATACTACCCGTATGGATATCAAGGATAGCAAGGGAGACATTTGGCGCACTGCAACAGCTCCGCCAACAGAATACTCGAAATGGATTGTTAACCGCGAGGTAGTGGAGTGGTGGAGATTTCAGTATGAGTCAAACCTCGGACCACCTCAAGGTGTTGACCCCATTTTCATTGGCCCGTAGTTTGTTTCCTCAGTGTATGAGAATCTTGGTATGAGCCGGCGATGTCTGTCACCTTATTGTCTATGGTGATATGGGCATCTGTATACATATTGATTCACGTCGCGTTTGTGGCTAGTATGCATCTTTACAACGCATATTTCCACTAGACATAAGCTATATGCCTTCCTAGCTTTCTTTAATGTGTTATTGATCACTATTAATAATATATTACTTTATATTACTGTTTTCATATTTAGTATGACTCCATCCAAGGCGCACTAATGCTAGGGGCCGTGAAGACATTCGACGAGCTTTAGATTTAGGATACCTTGTGAACTCACTTGTGACAATGGTGTCTTTTAGACACAATCATTTTCCGACTATACTAATTTTCTAGTGGCATCTTAGTGTTACTCAAGAGTCATAACTATTTGTCTCATATTCTGTAATCGTCACCCCGGCTGTTAAGCCTCGTATCTTTGACTTTAACTGGCAGTCTCCCCATCTCGTAAACTGACCGAGCTGACCCCCCTGTACTACTTTTAGGAAGTAAATATCATTACCGTTCACATACTCCGGTTATATTCTTTCTATATCATGGGCTCCACCGAATCAGCAGAGCTCACCAGCTTGGTCAAGTCGGGGGGTAAACCCCCGGTTATACGTCTTGGCAAGACTTGCAAATAATTGAAGCATTTGACCCGGGTGTAGAAACACCTAAATACGCCACATTCTACCATATTACCCAAGACGAAGAGGTTTACTTTGGTCAATCTTCCAAAAATAAAAGAGACATAACATTTGCCGAGTATAGTGCAGCACTGGAATATATTAGGGATGATAAAATTTTCCCAGCGGTCCCGAAAGATATTCAACTAACGATTGCATCCGAGAACTTGGATATGTCTTCAGTATTTATCAAGAGACCAGGATTAGTAGTGTACGAGATTTTTAAAGGCTCAGATTTTATTCCAAAGGAGGTCTTGAATGAGACGCTTATTATGGAGCAAATCTCTAAGTCCCCTCATCCAAACATTGTCAACTACTACGGTTGTCGGGTTAAGCGCGGTCGAATTACAGCAATTCTTTTAGAGCAGCTCGATGAAACTTTAGCTCAGTATGTGTCTACGGCTGACTTTCGACACCTTGACAAAACGAAGTTCATGATAGCACTTGAATCGGCTTTGGATCATCTACATTCGCTTGGATTAGCTCATAATGATATCAGTCCGCATAATATCATGGTCAAAGACAGGATGCCAATAATAATTGATTTTGGATCATGCCAGCCTTTTGGGAATCATCTACAGTCACTCGGCTCTGAAGGATGGTATGAAGAGCCGTTTCACACTTCCGAAAGGAAGCACGATACGTATTCTCTAGGAAAAGTACGGGAATGGCTTCAGAATCAGGAGCAAGTATTGGGAATAGGGATAGAATAAGATTCCAAATTTGGGCCTAGAAGTAAGGGGATAGACTACCGAGGGCGAATTGTGGGGGAGGGAATGGGCTGAGCGACTAGATAGGTGTGTGTGAATATCAAATCGGCCAACGGGTATGGGATACAAGTGGCAGGCATTATCTGACTTTCTAAAATACTACTTTGTTACATTAATGGTTTAGTTGACTTTCTACACCGATTTATGGGCCAATCAACTTTACTAGTTTTACCCCTTGTATATGCTTAGTCTCTAATTAATCATCATTTGATACGCTACTATAGCTGTGGAATAAACGGTCATGGTGAAATACTTCACTGCGTGATGGTTAGCTTTGAATTGTGACTGCAATGATATAAATTAAACAATCAGTAAGCAAAGGTTAATGAGACTCGTTGCTTGTAATAGGAATCCGATATAATTATAATAAATACTGCGATATTCTCTAAGTGTACATGATTATGCTCACTGGCTGTCTTAAACTAATGCCGAAGTATAAACTGAGAGGTGATGATGTTGGTTATAAATATAACGCGCTTGAAATAAAAGTGTTACCTCTTGCTAAACCAATAACTACCTCCGAACCTCTAGTTAACTTCAATATCAATCACTGGCTGTGTGGCACAATGAAGCACGCCGCCAGTTAGTGGCAATGCTCTTACTGAAACCCCTCTAACCACGCGATCAGGGCAGACTCTCTGCATTGTGGCCATTACTTCCTGGTCTCGTAACTTATCTCCAAACAACGGGACTATCAGTCCACCATTGACAAAGTAAAAATTAACATAGTTTGTTGCTGGATCCTCGTATGGAGCGTGAGGGTCCAATAATAAGCATTCGGGATCTGGCTCATCAATCGTATGTATCTCAAAATGACGCCCCTTGGCATCAGTCTCACGCTTTAATATGTCGGATATCTCCTCGTAAATTTCTTTCCATGGTTGAGGCGCGCTAGGATGTGGTCGTGATAGAACCACAACACCAGGGCGTATGATGCTGAGCTCAGCATCAATATGGACGTCAGTAACGTCGAGATCTTTTCGACCAGGGAACCAGATAATCTTCTTGACGCCTAATAGACGCCTTAATTCATCTTCTACTTCAGTGCATGATAAGCCGGGATTCCGGTTCTCATTCAGGATACTACTCTCCGTTGCTAGAAGAGTGCCTTCACCGTCGACGACCAAGGCACCCCCTTCTAAGCATATCTTTGATTGCACTTCAATCACGGGTGACGGCAGAGTATCTCCTGAAATGACACGCTGCGCAAAGGCCGCATTATCTTCTAGTTCTTCCGTCATCATGACCGGCCAATGAACTCCGTCTGATGCATATTCAGGGTTATTGATAGAGTCTTTTTTGCCCCATTCGTTGAACTTAAAATTAATTGCAAAACGCTGGTGGCGAGAGCCCTCATCAACAGCCTGTACGTAAACAGGGCCTGTGTCGCGTACCCATAGATGATTTGTGGGTATCGGGATCAATGTAATACCAAGCTGCTTCTCTGTCACCTTGTCAATCATGGACTGCGCTATAGGCGTATCTTCAGGCCTCGCATAGACTCGGACAGGCTCGAAATCAGATACGGCGGCGGCTAGCCGTACAATCTCATCACAAGCATCATCGTAGTAAGCTGGAGCAATTGACACCTTGGACGGGAATCCAAGAATAGTAGCAGAGTGGCGAGCGGTGTCTGCAGGATATATGTATCGTTTTGCGGATATTGCCGGTGTGGGGGGCTCCATAGAGACTAAGGTACTGAGAAAATAACGCTTGAAATCTATGAGGTTTGCCGAAATAGATGAATGTGAGATATAACTACTAGAAGCTAATGCAAATCCTCTGCGCCAGGCATGTCTACTTCCAGCAAATGTTGTACGTAGCATCCTCAGTATCTGTCATAAAGCGTTGTCGTGTTTATGGGCTGAGAAATTCCGCGTACTAATTCTGTGTGAATTACGTGTACGGAATAGTTGATGTTCCAAGCGAACATTTGGTCACAAAACACCTAACTAGGCTCCTTAACTGGTTCTCCATATATTGGAAATAATTGGCTGTACGGATATTTAACTTATATTTGCCAAAAGGATATAGTTGCCTTCCAACTCTGCAAGATATTTCGCATAACCAAATCCACTTTCAAAATTATTCAGGAAAAAAGCTTCCTTCCTCAAATCATTGGGGTCACTGTCCAGTTCTGAGCTTCAAATGCTAGACGCACGCCCATATCGGCATAGGGGTCGACGTATATTTGGAGTCCCAAGCTCTCCATTCCGAGATTGTAGACTCTGCAAATCATGTACACCTTCTCGCATCTCTGCCCTTGCAATGCCATCTGATGCATCTGAGTGGGGCAAGTTAGCTAGTCTTCACAATTGTACTCAAAGACGAAACGTAAACTCACCATCCTATATTGATTCCCACTGAAATAGAATCGGTCATTGTAATAGCCTGTTGTTGTCTTGACCTCAATATAATACTCAGGTGTGGCTCCCGCCCAGTTATTTCCGTTTAAGTAACCTGCATGGATAAGAAACTTTGTGAGGACACCAAGTTCATCCTTGTATACAATATCGGATGTCTCACGATCAGGCCAATTGGTGAGGTTACTATACTGCGGGTGAATAGCGACTTCATTGCGGATGCTGCTGCGCCAGTTGCCGAGATCAAACGAAGGAAGTGTCATTCGCAAAAGGCACTCGAATACCTGTAGCAAATACTGTTAGGTCGTACGAGATAAGTTGATAAAGACAACTCACAAAAAGTTCACCCGCAGCACCAATTTTCCTATCGTGTGCCATCTCACCGTGTGATCGGATGCCGAATGCAGCTTCGTGATCGAAGTTTGGATGATATGGACCATAATTAGGACTTGGTAGAGTGCCATAATATGGCAAAGTTGTCCGACCAGCAATTCGGATGACATTATCGAGTAGCTCTCTATACGCATCACTTCTGTATGGCTCATCTTGTTCAGGATACACTAGACTGGGACGTCTCTGGAGGTTATCTGAATAAACAGCGGCTCTTACGTGGACTTCGCCTACAATGCTTGAGGAGGGAGTCTCTGGTCGGGATAGCGTCACACTCGTTTCGCTTCCTTCAGAGGCTTCCGGGGATTGCTGAGATGCAGGTAGTGGAATGGCTTCCGTGACTTCATCTTCTGTTTCCGTCTCATCCGTATCTTCGATGGCGCTCCTTTCTGGGGGTTCGATACCTGGAACCCATCCGACCCCGTCATGCTCTAAGATGTCGTCTAGTACCAAGATGCTGGAGTTGATAATGTTACTGATGAGCTCACGGGCTGATTGTGGGATTTTGAACAGTTTTGTAAGTTCATTCGGGAGTGCCGTTCGATAGCAGACTTCCTTGTTGTGTCTGTTTCGAGGAACAAATATTCGCCACATCCCATCGTCTTCCCGAGTATGAAGGAGGCCCGCTTCCTGAGTGATTGGGCCAATAACATCTCCGTTATGTAGTGTGATAGAGTACTGAGTGACAATAGCATCTGATCTGAGAACTGTGGTTGCCAAAAGTCGATCATAGAGTGATTGAGGACCTCTAGTGACAAGTGGACTTCGATTGGAAACAACACAACTGCAACTCCTTATTAGTGTTCTGACTTTGTGATAATGGCTTTCTGCTCTTACCGAAGGAGATAATAAGCTCGGTCTTTTAGTTCTTCAGTCAACCTCCTATCCACCACCCCATCTTCGGTGCACGTTGTTTCCTCGGTACATAAACGGGATAGGCACTTTTTATCAAGCTTTAAAGCTCGAAGAAAAGGCTCTAATTGCCGAACTTCTTCTAAAGTGAAGTCCAGAAATCCAACGTATCCCGTAAAGACTGTTGCGAGTTTTGCTCGATCAATAACAACAAAGTTACCCTGGCAGTTCTGGAAAGATATCCTGGTGGAACCGTATCGGTCATCTCTAACGGGAAGAATATCGCAGTTTATCACAGACTCAAGGTCACTCTCTTTGGGGTCCATTTCATTGATTGCCCAAATCATTCTTTTTAAATCAACTGAGGAAGGCTGTCTCTGAGCTAGAGAATGGAGTCCTTCCACGAGAGTACTTAAGGAAGCCGGGGATATCCTCAGACGCTCAAGAAAGAATGGTTTGAGTCCATTAGAGTATGAAGCACCAATGATTGCTTTGCCAACGATCGGTACAGGACTTGTCCAGAGGCAGTGAGAAGGTGCAAACCATAAACCATCGGATGGGGCATAGACCAAGCATTCGGTCTGGAAAGTATTACTAAGGAGGCTTCATTAGATAATCATGAGACTTTTCCGGTTATTCACTTACATGATAGTCTCCCACTCATTAGTGGTTAGTCGAGAGCTGGAGAGTAGTGTGTACAGCTCTTTTATTTTATCGAATATATCAGGTGGCGAGACTTGATTTGACCTGAATTTCTGGAGCATATCTATATAATCCCTCCAGTTGGCATTCTGGATACCCAAGACTCTACAAAAAAAGTCAGTCAAATTTGGGTTATTTCGGTATGAGTGAACAGTAGTCAGTGGTGTTTTGGATATAAGATTAGTAGGACCACGCCATACACAACACTGGCTGTTGAGCCAAGTCGCTGCGGTTGAAGTCTGTTGAAATGCGTTTGGATGTAATATCAAATCGTATTGATGAAAAACTTCTCTACATTCCATCAATATTATGTTATCCGTTCCGTAAGCAGATGTCGACTTACAATAGCATATCTCTGTTTCGTTCACTATAATGGTTCGAAATCAACTCATAGGTTTTGAGAATCGCACTTCTGCTCCGATCATCCCAAGATTGATTTCCTTGGTCTTTATGTTGTATCAAGATATCCAGATAAAACTGAAGATTTTCTTCGAATTTAACACCAAATCTCTCAAGAAATCTCCAGTCTTCGTGAGCACTATTTTCGGCTGCAAGTCCAGGAACATCTAGGAACTGGAAGTGTCCAGCAATTCCAAGTTCTTGAGTTTTCTTTAATAAAATCGGAAGTGGAAAGTAAGTACGGGATAGCGTTATCAGTTGGCCATCAAGACAAGTAACTTTGCTCTGGGATATTTCTTCCGCGATATGACTACCAGTAGGAATGTCTCTTCTGTAATACACCCAATACTTACCTAAAGTTCCAATAATCTTATCTGGCCGATATTGAATAATGTGTCGGATTTCCTGTGATAATGAGCCTGCGTCGTGCTTCAGTCGAGGTACGCGTCGCACGCCAAGAAAGTTTTGAAGCCATTCCAGCCAAGTTAAGTCATGGCGCCGTGTTGATGGAGGAAACAAGTCCATGTACTCATTATGAACAAACGATACTGGGCAGCTGGGTATGCTATGCTGGGAATTCCTAGGGTCTGGTCTTCCCATTAAAAGTTCCTTTGGACCATAGTCATCATCGGACGGTAGATATATGACCTTATATTGAGATGTAATCTTTCGAAGGACATTATCATAAAGCCATAGTCGCGAGAATCTGCGATCGGTAATGTCAACATGCCAATATAGATAGCTAAGATGTACCTTCGAGGCCGCTAAGTTGGATGCCCCATCGGCTCGCGCGTAGCTCCTCCATAAAAGTTCAATGACCGTTTGAGGTGGACATATTTGAGCTCCGAGAAGCTCAAACATTTGTCTTCGCGACGGATTTCTGGCCGCTTCAGCTTGAATTGTGACGACCAAATCTGGAGGTATAATAGGTTCATTAACTGCAGCTGGCAAATATAAATCCATTGTTGATCCTGTCACGAAGCTTCCATCTTCCATTGGTATCAACCTAATCTCACGTTTGATCCTTCCTCTCATAGACGGAGACCTCCTCATCATCGATACAATAAGGTCAGACGCACGAGTGTGCCAGCCCTCGTCAGATCCCTTAAGTCTCGAAGAAGGAGTTCTCGACTCTTGATATATTCTATGAAACATATCGTCGTCCTCAATATCTCGTATGTTGAAAGCAGTCCTCAATATTTGGATATCTTCAGGCTGGTAGGATAAGGAAAGGTATCTTGTCTCCGCCCAGGGAAGATCTGGAAACAATGGCGATGTCTTATCATCATCTAGATATTCTTCAGGAAGTGTTCGTAGATTTCCTGGCCGATTGGGACTCTCTGAGAACAGACCACTAGAATCGTGATGATAGAGAATATTTTCCTCCCGGAGCAGATCAATCATTTTCGAAGAAAGTTCCTTCCATAAGGGATTTGAGTTGAAGATGTTACCAACAGATAAGTAACTCATCCAGTAGAATTTAAGATCACTTCTTTTACAGAAGTCAAGCATTATTTCGCAAAATGCTTTGGCAATATATTCAACAAGTTTACGATTCCAGGCTGAGTCAACTATTACTTCCTCCCTATTTGCTTGTAATATGAAATCAGCTTGTATTAAGAACTGCCTATGGGCATTAGTGAATGTACAATCGGATAACAAAGGACACCTACATTGAATCCTACCATACTAACTGGAAGGAACGCAAAAATGTCATATTGTAGAGAGATGCGTGGATGATTCTCAGCATCGACTGGGAATGCCAATACTATTTCGCATTCATTGATGCCAGGTCGAGCAGTATCGACTGGTAATTCAGATACAGAAGTTCTGGCAACAATATACCGCCATTCGTCAAAGGATTCTTGAAAGAGTCTGGACAGCCGTGTGATCCCAGCTTCGTCCTCTGATTTGCGATGAATGATGACTATCGACCTCTCTTGATCCGGAAGGTGAATTTTGATCCTTATCTCTCTAAGTTTGGATAGGAACAAAAGCAAGGTATTTGGTAAGTTTTTGAAATGGGAGACTAGCTCACTATAAGGAATCCTGGTATTTAAAGTAAGGGTCATCCTCGTGAGAGGGCGATTGCCTGGTGGTATAGGATCATCCTCAGGTATAGGAGTGATGATTCCCAGTTTTTTTCTGCTTTGCTGCTCCCCATTGTATTGAAAGGAGAAGGAAAATGAATTGGATTGTATGTGAACTTTAGATGCGACCTGGAAAACCGACTTAAAGCCAATGCCTTTCTCTCCAACATAACCAGGCCTTGACTTTTTCCAGCTCTTTCCAGTATGGCAGATTTGGACTACGTCAATTTCTTTGAAACCATCTTCATTAGATTCGACTATGATCTTCTCCGGACTCACTTCGAAACTAATTGCTGGTGCCTGCCTTGTGCGGGTGAACTCGCAATCTTCAGTGTTTTGGATTAGCTCTAAAATAAAGCGATGCCGATGTGAATAAATGTCTGTTGCAATTCTAGAAAAAAATAAGCAATTGTGTTCACCACCAAAGTTGGGAATACACATGCGCACGTCTCGACTACATCCCCAAGTTCATCTTGCATAGATTCGATTATTTCCAGGCCCGTCGGGTCTAACGACCTGCGTACTTCCGGCGGTACCCATCCTTTGCTTTTGCCGACTTGGAGCACAATGCTCCGAGCTTGCTCAACAGTGATATCTAGAGGATCTGACATTGGATCATTTCTTGCCAAATAATGTCAAGAGTGATGGATTCTGACGGTGGCTCCCGCTCCACGGGGGCTTTTGTTAGCACACCATAGAAAGGGAATACGCTGCGGTCGCTGGGTGTCAAGCCCAGTGGCCGCTGCAAGGTCTTGTTTCTGACCACGCAATTTGTATCTGTTGCCGCTGTCACCCTGGTTCACGCATACCGGGCATCCCGAGTGTTGGTGGCTGAAGCTCAAACACGAATATGGTAGGTCATCCTCCATGAAATGTGCGTTCTCCTTGTGAGCCTCGTCCAACGTTGAATCACGAGAGCCCACTCCGAGGAAGAAATCCCAGTCAATTAGGATTGCAGTGTCACGTTCGAGAATTATGGAGGGGGTAACCAGACAGGGGTAAAATATAGGTGGGACGGGCGCGTAGACGGTCATTGTTTATGGATAATTTTCCTTCGAATTTCACAGACGCATGAATGGAATATTCGTGGAAATTGAAAGAAGAGAAGTAACCACGTATTAAACATAAAGATATGCAGAAGATGAAATGCACTCACAATAAGTTCCAGGAGTAAAATCAGCATTTACAATATTCATAAAGCAGCTTTGTTCCCGGTTTATCAGGCTTCTAATAAAATACTGTCCAGAAGTGCTGCACCCCGCAACATTCTATAACTCCCTGTTGTCTCTGTTGTCAAACCATACCACTCCAGCTGCCCAGACCCGCCCTTTTTCATAATCTTCAGCTTCATCTGTACCATATACTTCCAGGAGTGGATGCACCATCACGGTAACTACGCTACCCTTCAACCGTTCTTCTTGTCCTTCATATCTTACCAGATTATCCGCTGTGAAACGTGAGGTATTACCGTTGAAAATTAAAGGAGCCAGCTGATGTAAAGTGCGAAACCGCATGTGCGTTCTCTGGGTCCATAGCATATAAGAAATCAAAGCAGCTTCCCGGAAGATATTTTGAAGTTTAAACGCAAAATTAGCCTTAGTCTCACTATTAACTAGGTGACGCGCAGGACTCTTTAAGAAATCGGATGCAGCCTGATTTGCAATACGCCCGATTACTGCTTCTGTCCTACTGTGCATCTTTTTTTCTGTCTCTGAAGTATCGTGTCGTAGAGGAGGCATTAAAAGCCTCAGAGTATCCGAACGCCATATATGAGCGTCTTTCTGATTTGCTAAAAAAAATTAGACAGAGAAAGTTTTCCTTAAGGAGATATATTTACTCTCTTCTGCCAACAGATATATTCTTTCAAATTCATTCTCCAGACCGACTTTAGACAGATCATCCCCATTACCATCTTTTAGAAAAAAAAAGGGATTTCGAAAGAAGCTTGAATAGACTTTGTGTGAGAGCAGCGCATTCAAGAGAAGCATTGGAGCTCTTGGCGCGGATGATAGCCCTATAGGAAGCATATGGTTGTCACGGAGAACCACCTCTTCTAGTTCTTGCATTAGGGCATTGCTTTCGGGTTCCTCTAGTGACTGAAGCACTTGAAGCTCTCTTAAGGATGTTTCTTTGGACCAGCTCCTCATGTCACGCTTTAATCTGTCAAGTTCTTGCGTGATCTTGGTTTCTTCTTTGGGACTCCATCGCGAGCCGACCCGTTTAAACGACGCTTCTTGTTGTTGTAGAAAAAAGGTGTTGTATTCCTCTTGAATTCGGCGCTTCTCCGACTCACTCTCGCGAAGTCTCGCCTGTAATCGTTCCAGATCGCGATTGCTGTGACTGTGTGAAGCCCGAAGCCTTTCATAGCTCTCCTTCCATTCGCGTTCCTTGCTCGCAAGGACGTCACGAAAATTTCGGTCCATGCCGGAAATCTTATTTTCATACTTCATAGCCAGTTCATTCAAATCATCCTCCGAAGATGAAGTTTGCGTCTCTCGCCGGTTAGAGATGATGCTACTAAGGAAGCTACCCATCGCTCCGAGTACTGTTGAAGATTTATTCTCAGAGGAACTGAGACGGGTTTTATCCTTTGTATCCTTCTTCTTCTGGGAGACAGATTGCGTTGGGATTTGTACTTTTGCGTCAGGCTGTTGACAATAATTAGCGAGTTCGTCGTATTCTGATGCATCAGTCCGCGTTCGAGATTGCGTTGGAACTTGATCTACATCAAGACCACCCATTGATGAATCTGAATTTGGTCGTTGGGAATATCTCCCAGAAGGCGTGCCCAACATATTTAGTTGTAGCCTTCTCAACCGTCTCGCGCAGTTGTTTTAGGATGGTGACCTTGCATCACCTCCAGAGACAGTGGGAATAGCAGGGAGATAAATGACCGTTGGCTTAGGTGCATCGAAGGCGAGACTATTACAGCTCACCCCTGCCCAGTGTGCCACTAGAATTTCTAAATCGGAGCAACTTCCGTCCACCCGGGGATCACATACATCGAATACCTGCAGGAAGGAGCCAATCACGGCCTCCTGGCTGCAAGAGCGTCAAACGTATCATCAACATTTTGAGTCTCACTTGTCGCCAGCTGGGAGGCCTGCTTCGCACCCGAGATAATGAAGTATTTTTACCGCCCGCAGGAGCATCCGAATAAGCTCGAAAATCATTGCACGTCGTTTCTATCTACTTCTGTTGCTTCTTTATTATGCAAATATGCCTGTTAACTCAGAGAATACCGTCAATGCAGGCAAGATAATCGTTGGAATTGACTATGGCACCACTTATTCGGGCAGGTAACCGAACTTCCACCTTAAATTCGGTGTATATTAACAGAATTAAAGGTGTTAGCTACGTAACTTCAGACAAAAGTGACATTGATGACATCAAAATCGTCATGAACTGGCCAGGAGGCGGTGGCAGTCTACTGAAAACACCAACAAGAATAGCATACGCTCGCGAGAATTCACAGATCAAAAGCAACAAATGGGGGTTTGACGTCAATCCAAAGCTCATTTCTTACTCATGGACAAAACTTTTACTTGACAAGAATGCGGCAGTGGGAGATCATGATGACCCGGCCCTTTCTAACATAGAAGGTCCGGGAATGCTGAGGCTGCCTGAGTTTCGCGATGCAATGGGAGTGTGTGAGGATTTTCTGCGTGAGATCTATCTTCATGTATCTTCGAATTTACAGCGGCAATTAACGGACTCGATCTTTCGGTCCACTCCCATGGAGTGCTGGATCACATTGCCAGCTATTTGGTCAGATGAAGCAAAAGATGCAACTTTAGCCGCTGCGAGGAGAGCTGGCTTCGGGAGCAAGACTCGGGATGAGGTCTACACCATTGCAGAACCAGAGGCAGCAGCGATAGCAACATTAAAGAGATACTCCATGCCAGGTAATTTAAATCCGATAAAGGTAAGGCATTGTTTTGTTTGAGTTGGTAGCAAAATTACTGAGCAACCCAGCCTCTTGAAAACATTCTAATATGTGATTGCGGTGGTGGTACTGTCGACATCACAACATACACAGTCACTCAAGTCTCACCACGTCTGGACTTTGATGAACTCTGTATCGGCGTAGGTAAGCTTCAGGTACTTTCACGCGAGGGATTACATAGTGAAATATGCTTACTTTTGGATCTAACTTGTAGGTGGTAAGTGCGGCTCGACATATATAGACAGGAATCTACATTCTCTACTCTCTAAAAGATTCGGCGCCGCCTTTGACAAACTTCCTTTTGCACAGAAGGGTCCGGGAAGTAGACTTATGTCGTCTTTTGAGAAATACAAGCAAGACTTTGGGCTTCGTGACGACCGAGATGATATACGGGAGATTGGCCCTATTACACTGGACGTAGCAGATTCGGACTTCTATGATGATGAAGAGCGTGTAGTAAGACTGACATAGTAAAACTTTTAACTCTACCTATACACATTACTAGGCTGACTGATATTCAGTGAAGATATGGAAGGTCTTTTTGATCCAGTTATTGAGGAGATCACGAACTTAGTAGGGAAACAAGTAGCCGTGGCAAAAGAGAGTAAAAACGCAGAGATTGATGTATGAGTTTACTATCCTTCCCAAATGAAGTCTTTGTAAACCCTGCTAATGCTTTATTTCACACAAGCGCATCATCTTGGTGGGCGGATTTGCTGAATCACCATATCTCCATAACGCCCTGGATGAATGGTGTTGGCGAAACGGTGGTATCATGCTGATATGCCCTCCACGTCCGTAAGTAAGTCCTCGTGGTTGTTAGTTTATCGCATTCTAATATATTATAGTCAATCTGCTGTTGTGTGCGGCGCGGCTCTTCGCGGTCTTGAAGGCATTGCACCTCGCGTGAAGTACGCCCGTAGGCACTACGGTATATCTCTGAACTTCCCATTTCGGGAAGGTATTGATCCAGAGGAAAAGGCTTTCTTTGACGAATGGGATGATACAAAACGTTGCATGCATCGAATGCAATGGCTAATCTCGAAAGTGAGTACTGAATTCTCTTAGGAGTGCTCGAATTTTGGTTAGCTAAGAGCAGGTTTTTCCAGGGTGACGAAGTAGTCCAAGGCACTTCTAGAACTGTGGCTTGTAATCAAAGTTATTCCCCCGGTGTATCCAGAGTTCATAGACTTAATCTATATTCATGCTCACTAGCCGATGCACCGGAATACTGCACTCATCCACGTAGGTTACTCTCAAGAGATGTTCTTCCAAGAACGCAAAACACTAACTTTGCATAGGGGTGGATCAGAATGGTGTTATAATATCAAAATTTGATGCAAATTTCAATTATGGCACTGCAGCTAAATCTAGGTATAACCCCAAACGAGGCAAAACAATTCACCTTTGTGACTTCAATATTGAAGTGGTATTTGGAGACAAGGGAAACAATCTCAGGTTCAAGTTTATAGTGAATGGCAATGTAATTTCAACGGCAGACATTGAATTTAATCAACAATAATGAAGAAAATATATTTATAAGCTTTGTCCTTTTAAAGCTTCTAGTGTAGATATATCAGAGAACAAAGGAACTGATACGACCGGAAGCGGCTCAGTTACTATATGGCTAGTTTGCAAAGGCTCTCGAACTACAAAAATTTAAGACTTCTTCGGTATTTAAGAGTTAAAAGATTAATCTTACTTCTTATCCTCATAATTGGCCAACTTGTCGAGTGCCTCTAGCTCAGGCCTATCTTTATTAGATACGTTGCTATACTGCAAGTGCTCCACTTTAGATCCTGTGTGCTGTATCTTATTTTTTTTTCAAACCTTTCAAGCTAGGCGGTCTTATAAGGCAAAATATAACGGGAGGTAATATTCCAGAATTTCCGAATGAAATAATAGAACTTATATTAGCTATATAATCTTCGCGGAAGTAGCTGCAATGTGCTGTGGGGTTTACCAACTTGATTTCCCATGGACGCTGGAGCTACATACATCTATTCAACCGGTCGAACTTCATTACATATTACAGTAGCCTAAGAACCTACAACTGTGTTAACACCTTTTATGTATAAAGGGGTGAATCTTAGTGTGAAAATCCTGGAAGGCCTTTTTTTTCTGACTCCATACTCTTTTCAGCTATATTAGCTATGTAGAGGCGTCTATATTGTACAATTCTGGAAGGCCAGATTTTTTGTTAAAATCGTAAATATAATATAAAACCGTAAACAATTGAACTATTCGTAATATACTCGTATTATTTTGTGGTGACTACATTGCGATTACTTCCGATAAGGCCAAGTCGTGGAGTGCCTTGAGCTTAGCCCACAAAAAAAGATTAAAGATTAATGGTTTCCGAGCTAGTGGTGATTCAGTCAACCGTATGAACACAATATATATGTATACTGTCTATTTATACGATTTAGAAGTTTCGGAAGATATGTATATATTGCTAAGTAACCTGGTTACTGTGATTCCCACCTTATGCCATTTCTATATTTGTCCGATAATTACCATTTTGGCTCGCTGCACGTGTTTCCGTTACATTGACGTCAAAGCTCACAACTGCGTTACGACCTCGACTATAATACTATGTAGAACCACTATGACCGCTGCAACAGCAATCTACTACAGCCTTCGCGGAAAGACGGTGCTCATTACAGGCGGTGCGGAAGGAATAGGCGCTGCTGCTGTTAAACTCTTCGCATTGCAAGGCTGCAAAGTTATCTTCTTGGATATTGCCCGGGAATCAGCGCAGAAGACTATCGATGAAGTCGCCTCGCTATCTAAGGAAGGACATAATGATACACTAGTCACGGTACCGACTTTTTATTTCTGTAATGTTGCCGACCTGTCCGAGCTGCAATCAACCACTGCAAAGATACTGGAAGAACATGATGTAATAGATGTCCTCGTTAATAATGCAGCGGCTACTGGCAACGAGGCAAGAACCGTTACCGGAAACGTAACACCCGAGTCATGGGAGCTCAACATTAGTACCAATCTCAGACACGTCTTCTTCCTCAGCCAAGCTATCATCCCCGTGATGAAGAAGGCTAGACGGGGTAGTATCGTCAACTTAGGTTCTATCAGCTGGCGCATCCCAGCAGCAGGGCAGCCAGTATATGCAGCATGCAAGGCGGCTATTATGGGTCTCACCCGTGTGCAAAGTAAAGAAGTTGGACCAGCGAATATCCGCATCAATAGTGTCATGCCGGGGGCGATTGCAACGCAAAGACAGATTACGGAAGTCCTTACTCCTGAGTATCGTGCGCAGGTTATGGAGGCGCAGAGTCTGAAGCGCGATCTGATACCGGAGGATGTAGCTAAGGTTATCGTATTTCTTGCTAGTGATGAAGCAAGTGGTGTGACTGGAAGTACGTATGTGGTTGATGGCGGTTGGTGTAGTGACCCTTGAGGTGGAAAAGCGGATCTTTGTCTTGATATCGATCTGGGATCTTAGTATGAGACTAAATCGGCATGGGCCTGTCGGTGGCATTGATTAGAGTATGCTACATTGGAGATCGAATTTAACCTTAGTTGTGTGTTGTTAATAGTACATTGCTTCTCTACTAGTTATAAGCAAAATGCTTGCTTTATTGGCTTGAAAGTCTGATTACTACCTCTACGCTCGTTCTAACGACGAATCTTTTGATATGGCCATATTGTGATGGGTACAGACATTCTGTGTGTGCCTGTGCTAGAAGAAGGAATTGCACGGACTTCCAAAGGCTCGCTGTCAAAACCGAACTTGATTTATGCTTCCAAGCTGTTGTATCATCGACTTACTCTTCAAGAAATCCCTGCAAAAATATATGTACAAGATGATATTTTACGATTTAGCCACCCCCGCATTCCGATGCTGCTAATTCCTCATCGAAGATTCGGATGAGACTCTGATCACATCCAAATCCAACGGCTTTCTCACGAGGTGTAAGGCCCTTGTCATCTTTCAAGTTGGGGTCCGCTCCGTGTTTTAATAAAAGTCTTAGCGCCTCCCTCGAGTCGTCATCGCCATACCAAAATAAATGCAGCAAAAAAGCATGGAGCGGAGTATTTCCCCACTGTCTATGGGCGTTGGGATCAAAATGCCACTCTTCACAGAGAAATGCAATAATCTTGGGTGACCTTGCCAGGTGCAAAAGCGTGCTACCAGTTCCAGTTCTTGCAAGAGGATCCAGTTTGTACCGATCCACTAGCAGCCTCAGGATTTCTACCGAACTCCCCCTCGCTGCGAGGTGTAACGCGGTCTCCCCATATTTATTTCGGTGGTTTAGATTTAGTTTCAAGTCATCCACGAGATATCGTATGAGAGATTCGTCTCCCCATCTGACTGCTTGGAAGAGAGCTGTCTCGCCTTGATCATTCTCTTCATTCGGATCCACGCCATACTCGAGCAGTAGCTGGATAACAGCCACACTGCTAGAAAACATCGCCCTAAAAATGACTGGCTCCCCGTTCCTGTATCGCTTATCCAGAAGCTTCGGATTGCTCCTTAGCAACACTTGGATTATGTCAAGATTTGGAGTTATAAACGCATGGTCCAGTGCTGTCGGGCCCCACACTCCCCGCGCAACGGGACCGGCCTTGTAGTCAAGTAGAAGCTGGACGATGTCAGCACGTCTCCACCAGGCAGCAACATGCAGGACCCTATGAGCGTTTGGATTGGCTCCGTGCCGAAGCAGCAGCTCGCAAAGAACCCGGTCATTATTCCAGATAGTACGTGTAAGTGGTCGCTCAAGCCCAGAGTTTGGGGCATCGATGTTCGCTCGATGCTGGAGAAGCAGCTCCAAAACTCGCGGATCGCCTGACTCCACTGCCGCGTGTGCGGGGGTATCCCCGTCGCTAATATCCCTCTTATTAACGAGTCTGAAGAGCGGAACCCGATGTCTTTTCTGATGTAAGAGTCGCTCAATCCACGGCAACAGGCCCAACTTGCAGGCTATATGAATGTCGGATGTGTAATATGGCTCATTCAGTATTTTACCTAGTCGATTACGGGGTTGAGACGTGGCGGAGAAAAAGAGGGGATTTTTATCGAGGATGGGTCCCATGCCTTTCCCACACTTTTGTGCATGTCTGCTCCAATGTACCGCTGCATATACCAGAAGGGGGAATGGCTCAAAAACCCGCCATCCTCTATTGGGCTTCCCGTATCGATACCAGTCACTATAACTATAATCATCAATTTCCTGCTGAGTTCTCTCATCCTCCAGGCACCCCGATTGAAGATAGGCCAGGCAAGTTATCGCCAGCTTGGTATGGGCTTCTTCTGCTGATATAGCGCTGAAGTACTGGCTCTGACTGGAGCTGGGCTTGCGCCGTGAAAGAAAGTCTTTAGCGCTTTGATGGACTAATGTTACCACTCCTTCATGGACAGTCGTAAAATGTCCGCAGAATTTAAGCTTGTCCTCGATAACGTCGGAGGCAGTCAACGAGTCTGTCCCTTTGACCCCTACAGCTTCCACAAGTTCTTCAATAGATAGCGGTTCTTCTGCGAAAACGATCCAGAGCAAGATCTCGCGGCAAATGCTCCGTTGATCTGGGGGTATTTGGACGAGCATTCTTTCATATATCCCATCCAGACCCTTAGGAAGATCTTCGAGGCATTGTTCAACATCGCTTGGCTCCTTTATCTCCAGATCCTGGATAACAAAACTGACCCATAGGTATGTTCCATCTGCCCGTTCCAGCAACGTCTTCTCAACGTGTTGGAGGAGCTCTGGGGGATAGCTTTTATGAGACTGCTCCGCGAGTTCGCGAGTTTTTGATGAGATGTACAACTCGATACCACTGTGAACCTCATCTGTCGAATTTGGATCAAGTCGTATACGAGGGAATCCTTGAAGGATTCTTGTAAGGCACTCCGGATGCTCTCTGCTTACTACAATAATTTTGAGTTTGTCCGCCGGCGAGGGAGTGTTGTAGATCTGACGAAATTTCTTCAGTAGTATCTCAAGGGAACTCGATTCGCATTCATCCAAGCCATCAATAATGGCATACACCATTGGAACCAGAGGAGAAGAAACGACGTCTAAGAAGATTCTCCATAATGCTTCGAATGCATTTGCAGTAAACAACTTCTCTTGTTGGATCTTATATGCGTCTAGAAGGCACGCCACAAGGTCGGGGATCTTCTCGATGAGAAGATGTAGCAGCCCACGAAGGATTGCGGTTGCATTATTTCGGCTGTTATTCTTATCATCACAGAAGAAATATGTTAATGAAGTCCCATCCGCTGAATGATCTACATGACGTTGAAGCTGTTGAGTCAAGTAAATCGACAGCATTGTTTTGCCTTTACCGGGACCGCCTGATATCCAAAGAAGTCCGGATTGTGATGCCAGCCACGACTGGTACTCGGGTTTGCTCTCAATCCAGTCGCATGTTCCTGGAACGATCTCGCCTTTGGCCGTGGTTAGGCCCTCCCGATCAGTAACAGGATCCGTTATGAAAAGATCGCGCCGACACTTCTCTGCGTCGGTTGATGTATCGAAAACTTTTGGTAATCTCTCTATCTTTTCATTGATGGAATATACACCCTCTCTGGTGGCTTCACCTAAGTCACTTTAACGATAATGTATGTGGTTAGCAGCACACACGGGGATAGATCGCGCGATAACTATCATACTCACACTTGAATTAAGTTAATACGCAATTGTAATGAACTCTTTTCACGTTCAAGATCTGCCAATAGGTTGAAAATATCCTTCTCCAAATTCAACCCGACGAGTGCTTTCCATGTTTTCTTGCCGATATTCGCGTCTGGCTCGAATGATATGCTCCCAAGCAAGGCTGTCAACTGTTCTCCTCGCTCCGTGGCTCGACATATGATGGCTGCTATCTCTGTAGTCTGGAGACGTTGCTTTGACTTTATATCCGCTACGATACTATTGAAATCTCTGAGCTCTTCGCATCGCTGACTGAGTTCCTCGGGCGCGTTTTGGACTTGATCATACAAGGCTCTCACAAGTTTCACAAGCGTGATCCCTTGTTCAAGAAACTGCCCGGCGGCAGCCACAGCGCCGAGGACTTCAAAGCCGGACATCGATATTTAGAGAGCGCAGATGAATTATGAGCCTATCTCGGTTGTAGATAGTTGTGAACCTGTCGGGCGACGAGAATCTGTAAATACCATGTATATGAGTTACGAAGTTTTTAATTGGTCAACCGTTGGGAGCCCTGCCAGACTGCCTAATCCTGCAACACAGCCTCATCAATCAACAGGGCCATAAGTGAAAAGGCCAAAAAAAGACAAAAGTCGTAATATTCCACGACCGCAAGCTTGGTCCATTCTGATTAGATGAGAGATTCCGTACACTTTGAATTATTGTCCAGAAATGATTTTACTGTCCTTGGCTTAGTGCAATGCTATGCGACTCCATATGAGGACGCCCTTAATCAACCTTGAATAATTAGGTAGCTATTCATAAGTGTTATGGTAACTACAGCAATGGAATCCCTTTAATTAGGCACTCGCACCTGAGAGTTCGTTTTCAGTTTCGCCGAGGTTGGGGTTCAAAAGCTGTAGCACTAGAGCTGGGCAAATTTGCGAAACAGACAAGACTGACCACAAGAATAACCCGTAGAAGGCTAGCAAGATAAATCCCGGTAAGAATGATTCAGATAACTCATCAGCTACAAGGTTAAGTCAATCATTTTGTGTGACTATCTAAGCAAATCCCTATCATGAGATGATCAGTGGTAACATGCTAGCGCCGCAAACCCAAACCTTTCTCTCAAAGGAAATGCAACAAGTGTGCTGCTGGTACGATAAACATCTTTACAGCTTATAAAATAAATCTTTGGTCATAAGAGAAAGAGTTATATGTTTGAGAAGAAAATGACTCAAGATATTCTAACTGCTCGCAGTATTATACTCATCTATAACGCTCTTTGGCTCTTTATAAACTCCCAAGGGCTCATACTTTATATCAAGGCCAAATGCTTTAGGACCTCCGATGTCAATGCCGCGCTGCGTAGAAGTCCATTTATTAGATGCTGTGATGCCAATAATGCTGACTAGAAGCCCGAATCGGTATTCAGGAGTTCCAATAGCCTCACCGTTTTGAGCATCGACGACAGCAATCAAGTCCGGTACAACTGCTAGAACGCCCTGTGTTTCAAGATGATTAGACTAGCATTCATATAAGTCAGGTATGAGCACTCACAGTTCCGTTACCGCCATCATCCACTTGAAACACGGCAATATTCTCGTTCTTGAACGGAATCTTGATTTTGCCCTGAAAAGACCCCATACCCTCGATAGTAACTTCACCATACACATGACCCATCCTTAGAGTTCGTTCAACGCCAATGATTTTACCCTTGAATAGTACTTTTGCCGTTTCAGTACCGCCAACTTCCTCTACAATGGCTTCGGCAACATTATCAATGCGGTTTGACTGCCGTGCTTGGACGACTGCGCGGCCGATTCGCCATGAGAGAGAAATAGTGTGCTCAACGGCCCATTTCTTGGTGTTCACTGTAGCTGTATTAGATACAAGTCTTGGATTTGGGTTAAAATACTTACATCCCGATACGGGTCCATCCGCACATGCTACATGAGAGCCTAATTGTGATAAACTAGCACGAATGATTCGCTCCGTGGTTACATCATCCTTAGCCTCTGTAATATACTATTTCCCACGCCGTTAGCATACATCAACTTGTCAACTAACATATCTCCTATACATATACACTTACCATAATATTACCACTACCATCAGCAACAGTTATAGGTAATATAGCAGCGCCCTTCTCAACGAAGACGTAGGGGGTGATCTGCCATCGTGTAGGATAGGCACGGCCCATCCAGTCGCCATCAACCGCGGGAACATCCATGTTTGTACTTGCCCCTAATATCATCCCCTGCAAACCGTTGCCACCTCCAATCTCAAGGGAGATCATTGCGTCTGGTTTAATACCCATGTATTCGTATAGTTTTATCTGAGACTCCATCATTCTGTTGTCTAGGTTAGTTCGTGTCTAAATAGAGTGTGCATCGTACTAACTCGTCTCCTTGAAGCTTCTCAATACTGACTGTTGGAGATCCCGCTCCACCACCACCGCCAACAAGTGCGTCGTCTTTTAAGTCATGAGGGTTGATTACCCGTACCACACCTCCTTCCTTTAGTATTTCGTGAAGTCTAACCATATGCGAGTATGGAGTTCCTCCGCCCCCGGTCCCGAGAATGTAGCAGCCAATGGAGATTAGATCAACGTCGGTCTTTGATACATACCAAACTCGATCTTTTACGTTCGGCCTATACGATGTAATATCAATCTCAATCGGGTCATTCTCTGATTGCTCTAAGAATTTCTCTGGTTTAAGGTCAGCTTTCTTCTCGTACTCGCTCATTTTATTCTTTTCTTCTTTGTCCGTCTCTGGGAGAGATATATCGGGAATCGAGCGGGAAAAGTCAAAGTCTCCAGCAGCTCTAACTACAAAACGAGATTTATTTGCAATATACTAACTTTTGTGAGCATCCTTTAGGCCGTTAGTCTCAGTTTAAAGGGAACATACCTGTAGAGGAAATGTATCCATTTCTACCACTCGCACTGAATCTCTTATAGCTCCAGCTTCAACTGTTTTGTCGATGCAGAGCTCACAAATCCTTTTTAGCTGCTCTTTGGTCGTAGTTCCCTCTGTAGACCTTACAGTATCAATAGTCTCACTTACTCTAGCCATCGCAGCTCCTATGGCATTCGCTACTCCTGACCACTGTGGTTTCAAAACTCGACTAGCACCTTCCAGTTTATCTGGTGCAATAACTGCTCCTCCTCCTACAAGAATCACGGGTATATCGAGCGGTGACGTTTTCATGGTATCGATGATTCTTTCAAGCATCTGCTTAATAACTTTCTTCACTTCTACTATCTCTGTTTCCGGGAGCTTGTTATGTAGTAAAGATCTATCCCCAATATCGAGAGAGGAATCCGACGCTACTATATAGTCTGTTGAAGTAGGAACAGATCCCCCAAAGACAAGCGCTTCGGTCTGGATCTTGTAGCCAACACTTTCTGGGCCAACAGTTACTTTCCCACCTCTGATTCGAACAATAGATCCACCACCAAGACCGATACTGTAGAAACAATCAGTTTTAAAGCGTTAAACAAGTCAGCAACAGATCTTGTACCTCTTAACGTCAGGTCTCGAGAAATTCATTCGAACTCCAGAGAGCTCACTAAAAGCCGCAGCTTGTCGTGGAAATCCGTTCGCCAAGAGTAGTCCAACGTCAGTCGTCGTTCCTCCTATTCACCATCAGCTCTGCCAACTTACGGTGAGATGCTATTTACCAATATCGACAACCATCATGGCTTCTTCTATCTCATTTTTAACCAAGAACGCCGCTCCTCTCATACTATTCGTAGGTCCGCTAGAAAAGGTCCTGATCGGCAATCTAGAAGCCGCTTCTCCAGACAAGACGGTACCGTCGTTCTGCGTAATAAAAACTGGACAGTGCAGACCAAGTCGTCTGATAGGTTCCTGAAAAGACTTAATGGTCTTTCTTGCAAACGGCAAAATTGAAGCGTTGAGAATCGCTGCATTTTCTCTTTCCAAAAAGCCTAGATTTGCGACGTCTTTGGAGAGTACGAGGTCGCAGCCTGGAAGGATAGATTTGACAATTTCACCAGCACGTTCCTCTTGTTGGTAGATCGTATCTATGGGGCTAAATACTCCAACAACGACTACACTGGTGATGCCTTTCTGCTTGATGATTTCGCACTCTTTCCGAATTTCTTCCTCATCAATATCGTCGATAAGGTCTCCGTCGACTAGACAAGTTAGCAATTATTACTGCTAAATTGTAGGCATTAATTGCATTGTCAGATGACTGTACCTTGGAGGCCTCCTTTAACAAGGGCATAGTGGGCACAAATCGAGGATCTCATGTGATCAGGCCAGTCGACCCCTGGAGGAGCATGCTTTGAGAAGCCGCTGCAGAGACGGATGATTGCAACCCGAGTGAGCCTTGACATGTCCATCTCCACCACGGCATTCACAAAATGCTAATATATAGCCATCAGTCACACCTTCTAAAAGATTCCCCATCATATGATGCAATAATTTACTCCGAATAAACAAGTGGAAATTCGGTATTGGGTGGGACGGGAGCCACTTACGGTTGTTCCAATCGTAACACTAACAACATCGTCCGGGTTAACTTTGGAGCTTTGTAGCATCGTTGTAATCGCATTGTTAATACCAAAGCTAGGGTTTCCCGTTGTCGGAGCTTTATGCCTAACACCTCATCAGCTTTGATACTCTCCAAAGTCGTCACCAGATAGTCGTGATTACCATGCAATAATACCTTTGTCCGGTTCTGACGCTCGTGAAAGATCAAGAATGACCCCATCTGTATTTGTCCTAGATCATGGCATTAAGTTATCACTTGCTTGTCGCCTTCACGGTATCGAACGGCTTACCCCCCAACATCAACGCCAATCCGGAGGTGTCGAGCACCTGCTATCTGACCCATTGTCGGCGTGTGCAATGTAAGGCAGTAAGTCCCATTCAAAGAACGATTAAAAGTTGAATGCGATGAATAAGCTTTAAATTATCCTTAATATATGAATTACAGAGGCTTTCCGCACTCTGGTTCGTTTGACAGTCTTGGATGTCAATGTCCGTAGTCCGGTCTTCCACTCCACACGGAGATGCCCACTGTCGCTAATGGGCCATTGCCACTCCGAGGGCTGCATATCCCACTATTGCCTTATCTCTTGACTGAAGCCATTAAGAGCTGGTTAATCTTCATTCTTAAGGTTAGTTATTATATAGAAAGGCTGAAAACCGACAATTGCATGCTTCCCCGGCTCATCCACACTAAGAGGTTGGGTATGTTTGGGGAACCAAAATATGAGGGCACACTCGGACTTGGAACCTAAAACGAATTGCTACCCCCAACTCCGATATCTTCGATATGTTGATGCTTGCACCTAATCGGGGCATCTGAACAATCCAGATATCTTAATAAGATATGCAGAAGCCTCTATCAGTGTGTTATCTATTGATGCAGGAACCTTATCAGCTTAGGATGCATACATAGTACACATAATTGGCTGCGATTGTTCCACAGACTGATTGCCGTTCATGGAGATGAGCCGATGTTGCATTATCATGTCCGAAGATCTTGCAGGAAGCAGTCCAAACAGCCGAGCACAAAGAACTCTGCAGTTATTATATGTAGGCAGCTGCGACCCCGCTCCTTCTAGGGCCTAGGCACATCACATCGGCCGTGAGAATCTCCAATATACCAATTCCGAAATTGGATCGTGGTAGCTATGGCGGCTACATTTAGAATTTTGAGGGATAAGGTCAGACTTCATGGCGAAGAAGAGAAACATGAACAAACCGATGCATGGAGCAACAGGGACTTGATCCCATTGCCACCTCACCGCAGAACTTGGGGTTGGTTCCATTACTTTGGCTACTGGGCCATCTCATCGTTAAGCATTGGTAATTGGCAACAGCCAAATACTTTTTTGAGTAAGTCTAGCATCAATTTGCGACCAGCGCTAGTATGATGGCTAACAACACAACAGCACAAGGTCTGTCCGTGAAGAGATCAATGATGGCCATCGTCATTGGACGTGCATTGATTTCCTTATTCTCCTGCTTGGTTGCATGGTGCGGTTTCAGATGGCACATAGGATTCACAATACAGAATCGGTTTACTTGGGGACTTCGTGGAAGCTATATTCCTCTTGCGCAACGAGTCCTTTTGAACTTTATCTGGACTGCATATCAGGGTAAGGGGCCGCTATCAGAGAATATGTTCTGTACCTTTGTTTGCTAACGAAATATAGCTTGGACTGGTGGCCGGCTTATTGGGTAATTACCCCAAACGATCATGACTTGTGAAGCAACTCGTTGATATCCCGAATAGTGTTGCCTTGACAGCTATCTGGCCTTCTTTTAATAATATTCCCAACACGTTCTCTGAGTCGTTTCCAGCAACTAGCGCTCAATTTGTAGGATTTTTTCTCTTCTGGCTTTTCTCTGTCCCTTTTCTATTTGTCCCCCCAGAAAAATTTAAGTTGCCTTTCCAGATTGTTTGTGCTTGGTGTGCTTTGGGAATGGTTTCAATGATGATATGGGCACTTGCTAGGGCACATGGTGTCGGACCCTTATTCAACACTGGTCAGACCATTGCTTCTGGAGCAGAGTTCGATGTGAATTGGATAAGTATGGCCGCCATCAATCAGATGTTGGGAGGTATTGCTGCTGGTATTACTAACTCCTCTGATTTTTCACGATATGGACGTACACCAAAACATTACGTCTTTGGAACAGTTCTCTCTGCGTGGATTGTCGGGACTCTTGTCAGCTTTGTGGGATTGGTAGTCACTAGTGCTTGTCAGGTGCTGTATGGAGAAGTCTACTGGAATCGTAAGTCTTAAGCAACAGAGCTGTGTGACGGTTACGCATCCTAACGTTTTGGAATAGCCCCTGATTTACTGATGGTAATGATGGATTCCGGACATGGATCGTCCAAATCTCGTGCTGGAGTTTTCTTTCTTGCAACTGGGTTCGCTTTAACATCTATGTTCGAGAATATATGTGTGAGTACTGCTCTAACACGTAGCTGGAAAGCCGTCAATTAATACGGCTTAGGGAAATGCTGTTGCAGGAGGAATTGACCTTTCTGGAATTTGGCCCAGGTATATCAATATTAGAAGGGTAAATATTCAGCGTTATGGCTCATAATCCGTGAATTTGGAATACTAATCGGATCTAGGGTGCGATAATTACGTTTATAGCCTGCTGGGTCTGTTTTAAATATGAAACTCTCCAACCATCCTAGATATATGGGATGTACTAATGCTTCTTAGATTGTCCAACCTTGGCAACTTGTCAACAGAGCCACTACATTTATTGCAGTACTTAGTTCTTTCTCGGTGTTCCTGGCCCCAATGATTGGCATGATGACCTGTGACTTCTTTCTCCTACGCAACAAGAATATTCGACTGAGCCACTTATACCGACCGCACAATAGCGACTACTGGTACTGGCACGGGTTTAACTTACGGGCTATTCCGTGTTGGCTAGCCGGCTGGGCACCGACCGTAGGAGGATTAATTGTATCCGTCCAGGAAGATGCCAGCGCTCCAAAAGCCTTGTATGAGTTATATTATATGGCATTCTTAGTTGGTAAGCTGACCAAGGTACCTGGAATTGTGATGCGCATGCTCACAACACAATAGGATTCTTCATTAGCGGCACTCTGTTCTTTGCTATAAACAAGATCTTCCCGCCAATCAGTATGGGCGAGAAAGACGAACTTGACCATTATGGTACGTTTACTGCCGAGGAAGCTATAGCGGTTGGTATAGCCCCTCTAGACTTGGCGGAAGAGGTTTTAGTAGTAGGGGGGGATGGCCTCACCAAATCGGCGTTGGAGAAGATTGACGAGAAAGTATAAGTTCATGGAGTATTTAGTGGAACTGGAAAGTATGTAAAATTAGTAACATTTTCAAATGCTAATTTGAGTTGCACACTTATCATTACGCAGCTAATAATGTATTTTAAACGAACGAACTGGAAGTAGGCGATCTTGAAGATATGATCTCCAACTCCGGTGCTAATGTCAGTCGAGACATTTTGGAGCAGCCAATTGCGATCAGCATCAACAAAGCATTACTGAAGTGAAATCGAAAACTATAAATAGCCCAATCGAGCATAATAAATTCTCGGTTGTCAAGAATAAGACCCAACGGTGTCTCAATAAAGGTGTAATTTCGAGTGATGTAATTCGCATTGTGACGCAACTTCTCCTGATTCATTAAGCGGTATATGTCAACATAAGTTATGCCAAACCCAGTCGATGACAAAGTACCTGACGGTAACAAAATGCAACAGTGTGCAGATCTTAGTCGAGGTTGTTCCTGGGAGTATCTCCAAAAAAAAGTAATTCTCGTGACGTTACTTATGGCTGTCGTCACCATTACGTCTCATACTTTTTGACGCGGCTGACACCTCGGGAATGGGGATATATTTCCTATAAATGTTGATGCTCAGTCACTGGAATTCCAATAGCGTCTTGCACTGTGAGCTATAACACAGACTCTAAGACCAGAATATATTTACTCTTCATTGGATTCATTAGAGAAGAATAAACTGCAATAATGTCGACCAACGCGAACCGAGAATACGATAAGTTCGACACAGAGACAGATGACATTCCCCAAGGAGGTGATACTGTCGACAACTCCTACGCGGCAGCAGATACTGGGAAGGGTCCCATTCCAGTCTTGAGAGATGAAGAGCCGGTCGAGCAGCCTAATGATAGACGCAACCCAGATTCAGATAAGGCTCTCGGTATGTATATGTGCTAGCATCGGCTTCCAAGTGACGTAGTCTGACAAATTGAATAGAGGAAGATGAGAGAGATGCTATTGATAAGGGCAATATCTTGAGAGGTGGACGTACCCGTGGTGCAAAGCCTACTGCTGGCGGATATAACGAGCCTGGTGATGAGGAAGGTCTACCCGGCCCAAATGATGGGACGTCTTCCACCAGATAAATTGTGGCTTCAATTAGAAATTAGTTTCATGTGAATAGGGATAGGATCCGTATGAATACTTAGGTTATGAAAATTAGTTATTTTACATCCTACAATCCCTTTATTTAGCAATGTGCACTATTAAGGATGTCATTCCAGTATAGCTGCCCTTTATAACATCCACGGTATTGTTTTACAACATTTTCGACGAACAATATATATTCGCGAGTCACTTTAGTCGTAACATTAATTATCAGATTACGAGGTGACATTGATAAATTATTTCCAGTTATTAACATATATTTTATTTGACAATGACATATTCCACCGGGGGTATCTTTTAAGCAGGAAAATTTGAAGGAATCCAGAAAGTATTATGGCCAAGATCGAATGGCCCCAAACCCATCAAATCTGCGTAATCAGTTGGCATGGAAGCATTAGACACGTCTGTTTGCTGACCGTTCATCATGCTTGTCGTTCGTTGTCCCATCTGTGAAACAGCAGACGGCCTTGCTTGAAATGCGGGTAGAGCCGAACGATTCTTGTTCTTTGTTGTCTCCCAAATCGCAAGGACATAGTCGAATCCCGTTCTCTGTTCTACCTCTGCACGGGGCCGAGAATTAATTATTCGCCTCAATCTTTCACATAGCCATTCAAGGTATGAATCCAGAACTATTAATCGTGAAGCAACATCATTCCAGTCTGTGCTGGAAATAATATGCGCTGCTCGACTTATTAATAAAACTACGTGGTTTAGCTGTAACCATTCCATAAAGCTCCATTCTTGCATGTCATCCTGTGAGAAGAGGAGCACTTCGTCCAGGTAGCCCTTCGCTGAGGTAGCACAGTCATACAGCATGGAGATTTGAGAGACTACAGGATTGCTGTCATTTTCCTGATATATTGCAACCTCAAATGCATATGCTCTAAGAACCCAACACTGCATATTCAGCCGAGCTATTGAATAATGTTAGCATACCGATAAAGAATGAAAGATTACTGTAACTGACGAAATTGCAGAGTATCCGAAGGCAGTTCATTCCGCACTTTGGTAATCTGTCGATCAAATTCCGCTACGCAAAGTCTTATTTTGCTTTCGGATAAGGCTCCTGTCTCCGAGTCTCCAAAGTTGAAAGCATATACGATCTCCTCTGCTATATGCATTAGTCGGAGAAAATAGATAAGAGAAGTGTCTGAGGGAGCCAGATTCTCCTTTTGCAACGACAGGGCAACTTCTTCCATATATTCACTATATGGGAGTGGATTTGGGCGGCGTATATAAGGGGATACTCTGTATGATCCACATTAGCATAAGCAACGAGTAAGGTGATTGTATACAGATCACTCGCATTGCGCATAACGCATAACATCCGAGCAGTGCTCGTCTTGCATCAATGCTCCAGAATTCAGGTGAATCTGGTCGCTCTATCTGTCCGGGGTTAATGGTAGTATGAGGCGAGAATGTATTTGGTTTAACATCATGTGGTCTCTTGTGTAGACCTAATTGAATCAGGATGGTTGCAGCTATGCACGCAAGTCTATACAGCTGCTGGCCTGAGGGAGATTTGATGACGTATTGGTACCTATCAACCGAATTAATATCTTATCAAATCCGGCACATAGTATTCTTACCACCCAAGGTATACTATCAATGCTTGTATCATGTCAATTGACTGTTCTCCCTTAAGAAAGAACCTTGCGCTCAAGTCTTTTAAGAAATTGTCCTCAAGTACAAGCTGGAGTGAAGGGTTTTGCCATGAAGCTACTATTAATATTGCGTGGAGGCATAGGGGCTTTCCAGCTCTGATTTGATTTATCTCAATATCCTCTGGAAGTAGGACATACGGAAAGTGTTTCTGAGACATGTGGCGATACAAGGCACAGAGTGGAATGGCATCTTCTATCGTGATTATATCACGATCGAAGATGTCACCTCGAAGACTTGCATCTCTATTGACGCCTGGAGTAACAAAGGATTTCCTTCTCTCAGAGGAAGAAGCAGCAGGCGTGGTGATAGATTGGGGAGCTTGGGTCGTATCAGGGTTTTGTATCGACAAAGAGTGTTGGTTAGACGAGAACAATGACACAATCCCTTCAAGTCCTTGCTCCAGTTGCTCCACTCGAGTACGCACTGCAGCAGGTCAGCATTCTCAAAGTATCATGGACATAACTTTTCGGGGCACCAACATAGATTTGTTCGCCGGCAACGCCGCCGCTCTCGAAATATACATTCCTTATCGTATCTAGCACAGCTACCCAATGCACATTGTCAGAACCAATGAGTTCAAGAATCACATGTAAACGTTTCGTACCCTCGACATCTCCCCATCAAATCTCCACTTTGTACGCATTTTACTTTTCTTGAACGACATTCCAAGCATGCACGTGTGCGTGTATGCCGCTCTCGAGGGACGGGATCCGCGGTAGGGCTCACTTCGGAGGAAGAAGGCGTCGCCATGGAAGTAAGGCCCGGCAACCAGTGTCTTGGGAGTATTACTAGGAACGCAAATGTATGGAAAAGTGGCTATGAAGCTTGACTTTCGGAGTGCGGTGTCTAAATATCTAGAAACCCTTCTGGTCTATTAAATTCAGCTAAATATTCGGCGAAGAGAGAATGCCGAACCAAGAATTGTGCATGAAGGAGCAGGGAGAGGTCTGCGTTATCCAATCAACATCACAGATCTCCTCGGTAGGAACGGCAAGGTGCAGCCACAGTAGTGGGGATTATGCACGGTTATTATTGTTCATAAACTTATGCATAGCATAAGTTCTACTTATTTTACTCTTATGCTTAATTTCTACTGAAGCACAAAAGAGTAACTAGTTGCATTAAGCATCGCAAGAACTTTTCATGCACCAGCATGAAATAAGGGCTTTTTATGTATAATTTGAGTGTATTGCACAAGATTATGAGAACTCGGAATTGAACAGTTTTTACGGAGTATTACTAACTATGAAAACAAGACTGATTACATATGTCTCTAATTTATGTCCAAGTCTCTCATGCAATAATTTGTGACTATTTGTCATATTCCTTGTTGAAGGGACTGCGCCACCAAAGATATACAGATAAAACACATTCACTCACCAAGAACAAGCCTACATAATCTATCCAAAATACCTTTAAGTTGACTCAACATCCATAGTAGTCTTCTCCCCTTCTTTAACACCCTCGTTTTCTTCGAGCTCCTGTTTTCTGCCGCCACTAGTCATTTCTTCTAATATACGGGCTGCTTCTGCCGCATATTTGCAGCTCTTGCGTATACGAGGTCCGTAAATATAAAACAAAATTGGGAAAGGGAAACAAGCAGCTGATATAAAAGCAGGAACTGCTACTCCCCAATGAATGCCGATATTCTGTATTCATAGTCAGTTGAAGTACTTAAAGTATTATGAGACGCCAAACCTACATTAAACATATATGTCGTAAAAAGGGGGAAAGCAGCTCCAAATGTAGATCGCATGACACCATTCCCAGCAAAGACTGAGGCGGCGAAGACAACATAACTATCCACACTGTGATATATATTAATAGGGCTCCATGAAAGGCATTATATGACTTACAGGTAATTTCCAAGACATAAAAATACCAGCACGATACCAAATGCGAAGGGTACTGTGGCTAATATAGGAACAATCCAGTGTATGCTAGGGGAGTCTGCAGCCGCCAACCAGACAAGGCCGACAACAATAGCTGCACCGCCAATTATGGCCGGTGGAAGCCTGCACTCTGGTGGTGGATAACCGTTCTTGGTCTGTCGCAACAGTCTTACATAGCGCCCATTGTCCCAGCAAGCAACTGCAATACCTATCATTAGCCCAACGAGGACACCCATGAATGCTAAACCACCAATCCCGGCATTCCAGTGGCGCCCCTGCTGGAAGATAATCGGGAAGGCAGCAAAACAGAGGTAAAGGGTCCCATAAACACATGACATGTAAATCTGATCACAAAAGATTAGCAACATAATAAAATAAACAAGCAAATTTGAGACTTGCCGTGATGATAAGTACGATTGGTTCGCGGATAAGTAAGACCCAAGGTCTAACAAGTGCAGTTTTAATGATCTCACTGATGCTCTGCGGGTTATCTGCGTCGATCGTAGAGAGGTATTTCTTCCCAGTTATTTTCGTCAGGTAGGCTGCACGTCGACGTAACAGCACTGGTGGATACGTTTCGGGTATGAATATTGCTCCAAGTGCTGTAAGTATGGCTGCATATATGGCAAGGAAACCAATGACCCATTTCCAACCGCCAGAGTCTCCCAGAAACCCGCCAATCAAGGGACCAACTGAAGGGCCCAGGAAGGGTGCAGCGCAGAAGACTGCAATACCCAATCCACGGATCTCCGCCGGAAACATATCGGCAATCTCGCCGCCAGGAATAACGAGTGAGCTTGAGCCAAAGACGCCAGCGAAAAAACGGAACACAATCACAGTACCTATATTCTTAGCTGCACATGTGACCGCCATCCACATGGTGTAGATAACAAAGGATATAAGGAACGGGTAGCGACGACCGTAGATCTCGGAAAGGGGACCCCAAAGTAAAGGTCCCATAGCATAACCCAGGACCATGAGTGACAGACCCATAATAGACACTTCCTCACTGCAACCGAAGTCAATGATAATATGTTCTATAGCACCGGAATATGCTGATGAAGCAAGCGCAACAGCAAGCGTCATTGATGCCGCAAGCAAAGTTACACTCCACCTATACCACCCGGGATATTGCTTTGGATCTTCCGCATCTTCCTTGAGCCAAACAACGCGATAGGGGTCACTTTCCGTCCCGCTGCCTCGATAGTCATAAGCAATTATCGTATTGATATCCGTGATTCGAGGTCTCCAAGGATACCATTTCGGATTATACTCAGACCAATCTCTATTGTTAAGATTGATATTTTCTCCTTCAACCCTGTCCTGGCCGATGCTATTATTTTCTTTGTCCGAAGGGCGCTTCTCCTCAAGACCCTTATCCGTAAGTGTAGCTGCATATGATATATTCTCACTATCGGACATTTTCGATAACACTGAGATAATTTAGGGAAACAAAGAGAGAAAGTAAACCATACAGAATGGATATTAAGAAAGTCTTCTAGTTCATGATAATTTTACACCTGATTTCATGGCATTCTTCTTTATATGGCTTCAGCGCCCCTTGTTGTGCTCGGTGAAAACCAACTTCTCACGAATAGCCTCGCCTCGGCGTAAACCGAACGCCGTTGGCCGAACAAAAAATAACCAATAATCTCCGCAGACAAACATTCAAATACCGGAAGATTTGCATATATTATATTCTCCATGGTTCTATTTGAGTTGTGCTATCATAAATTTAAATCGGAAGCTCAGAATCCGATGGGAAAATTGAAGGGTTGCTGAAAGTGGCTTTTCCTGAATACCGGGCACGTAGCGGATATCGTGATACAATCGTGATGATCATACGTTCACGCTGATCACTGAAAGGCTCCCGTATCCCAAGTTCCCATGAGTTAAATAACTATATGATGCTATGCCGCCTGAATATATAGCTTTCACGGGGATTGATGGTAGAAGGTTCAGACACGATCACAGCTACCTATCATAAGGTGTATATATAATGTTTCAAATGTTTCGAACTGCCCATTTCTCTCATACGAACAGGATCACCATTCGAGTACTCTGCGTGAAATATCAATCACACTATAAGTCATATATTACCAAACCGACCAAAATTAAATAAAACCGAACATGAAAATGGCCACTTGTTATTCGCGACAATCCTAGAGTTCTCGACCAATAACTTCAGTATACAATAATAGTCTATATGCTGATACTTTCAGATGAACCACAAAGTGGAGGTCGGGCTAGCGTGTGGGGAAGGAGCTATGTCCGTGCGGCGTGCATCTCAGCACGAACACTGGAAGCTCCACAGCCCTAGCTTTCTGGCACGATGCAGCTCCGTTTCGGCGTAACCAAACAGCGAGTGATAGAGACAAAATAAACACTATGTAAGTTTAGTGTTTTAAGATACCTTGGATCTGAAGAGGTCAATTTACATTGATAATAAACGACGGCATTGACAAAACAACATCTCAATTTTCCGCATTTTAGCCATTCACATAAGCACTCCCCATATTATAACACTATTATGACAAAGTTAGATTTCATAGCTTCGTAGAAGAAGATGGTGCAACTCCATTTCCCTCAGATCCTTGCCCACTCGATCTTGTCATTTCCCACCCTCTTCCCCTATACCTAGCCGGCCATATGCCACTCTTTCCGGGCGCCAAAATTCCATTCGGATCTAGCGCATCTTTTAACTTCTCATTGAACTTCATAAGCGCATTATCATTCCAGGAATACGTTGAGGCCACTTGGTCCATGAGCACCAGATGTGTTCGGTACTCTCCGTAGCCCTCCTTTGCAGCTTCATCAATCATCTCCCGTAGGCATTCATCTGCAGCCTTTCTTGCTTTGGGATCAGTCTTGTCAAATACGATCTCCACAATTAGATGCATCTCCCTAAGTCCGACGCAGAAGGCAGGGAAAAAGTCGATCCCATATTTGTGGTGTAGACGCTTACCAAGCTGGAATAGCTTCATAGCATCAGTTCCTCGGATAGGTGATACGGGGCTGAAGGCAATGTGAGAGCCGTTTGGTACCCAATTAACCCACAGCAGCTCCTCCAAATCCGGGACTCCAGCCGCAATGTTATCCCGAGACCAGAAGTACTCGTCTTTCGGCAATGTCGCGGGATCTATTCGCCGCGCTCCGGGGATCTTCTTGAACTCCTTTTCGATGATCTCTAGTTTATATTTGCGTATATGCTCAGGCCCATAAGACATGCCGTAATAGACCCATGAGCAGTCTCCAATCGGCATATTTTTGACTAAATCATGCACAATATCGTCTGGGATCGGACCCTCGCCCGCGTAATATGTGCTTCGAGGCTTGCCTTTCACAGCTAGAGTTTGGATTACATGTCTAAGTTGAGCTACGTTTTCAAGGATATTGCTTATCCGAAGTGGTCGAATTATTTCTATCTAAGATGCCAGGTTAATATGGTATCCAGCATTGTATCTGTGACTTTACCTACCAATTGTGCCAGATCCTCTTCTTTCTGAAAGGTGTACATCTTTTACAACGGAAATATGTCAGTTATTAAGTTATTCTAGTGAGGCGCTACAACTCACAAAGCTTTCGTATCCACCAGGATTTGGCATCAGGGTCATTCCCATTTTGGTCACAATTCCTAGATTGGACTGTGAGAATATCCCGCTATCATCAAGTATTAGTCTATTATGTTCACTGAACTGATTCATCTTCAAGACGTACTCAGAGTATGGCCCAAAACCATATGGAAAAGCCTGCCAGGTGTTATTGCCAGGGAGAGCACCCATTCCGGTCCTGATAACTTCACCTGTAGGCAGAACTACTTCTAACCCAGAATGGCACGCCCAATGATCGCCGTATGGAGTATAACCAACACCTCTGTCGAGTGTATTTCCTACGACAGATCCACCTCCAAGGTCAGGTACATCAATCCACATGTGTTTATATCCCTTTGCCTGGATTGTCTCGTATAATGCATAGAACGAAACGCCCGGCTCAACCAGGCAAGTGTAATCGTCAGGGTTAATATCAAGAATACGGTTCATTCTTTTCCCAAGATCGACAACAACAGAGCCTCGGACTCTTGGGGCAGCTCCTCCATATCCCACTATAGTTGACATATTAACTAGCTAGAAACATCGAAATCCGAAGTGACTTACAATTTCTGCCCATCGAAATTGGAAATATTGGGATTCGATGCTTATTCGCCCACAAAACAATCTTCTGGACTTCAGCAGTGGTGCCGGGATATACAACCGCCGATGCTACTAATTCTTCATCATCTAGGATGGCCATCATATCATGAGTGTTTGGATCTACTCTGGATTAGAACCAAATCCGTTACGACTTAAGTATTCACAGCTAAAATGAAACCTACGCTCCATGTACCATCCGTCCACCAATGGCTTATCATTAAGGTTGACATTCTCTAAACCAAGCTCTTCACTAAGCTCATAAATTGCCTGAAAGAACTCGGTCCTCTCAATGCCTTGTGGAATGACTGGCAGTCGTTGTCTCGCACTTGAAGATTTTGTCCTCGTTTCATATATCAAAGCCTTTGCTTTCTGAGCTTTATGCAGGAGATTTGCTGGAATACCTGAATGCTTTTCTGAAAGCAATGGGGTTTCCGCGATTTCATCTCTTGTATTAGGAGACATGATTCTTCTTCTTAAATCTTATCAATTGAAGCATAGAACTTTCGCTCATTCGATTTATCAGTCTCTTAAGAACTTCAGCTTTTTATGGCCTTGTGGGTCATTTCCGTCTGGGCCTCGTGCGGAATGTAGTCCGCGTCGTGGAGCTGCGGGGCTGGAGAGCATGTGGGGCTGATGGCAGTCTCGCCAGTTTCAAAATCTAGTAAAAGACACAGGATAATTATGAGGATTTAATGAAAGAACGAGTGTGATATGACTTGCTCATTTGCGAATAGCTGTGTTCTGACGACTCCGGAAGATCAGTTTCTACACAATCCGCAAGCTCGTTATACCATGCTTATCTGCTCTACACCAAGAAAACATACTCATTCAAGTTAAGAATAAAATATAGTTATCTTTTTCAAACCGTAAAATATTTAGAGTAGCGCAATGTATTGAATAGATGCAAATGGCCAGAAGAATTTCAGCCATGAAAGACCACATTCCAGTGCTAAAATCATATATAAATCTGGGGCTAGGGAGGTTACATCAGCTTAAGGTTGTTCATTTCAACACAGTACCTTCTACAACCTTTGTTCTAATAACTCTGGATTTATCTGAACTAGCAGAATATAATTACTTCCGCTTGTATTTCATACTCTCTCAAGTATAACGTCCTGTCAACTGTGGCAAAATTACGGATATAACCTTCTCCGATAAGTTCATAAAACTCTCGCTTTCCGGGCCTAGGAAGTATATTGAAGGGGATATTCGCCCGAACTATTGTACAGCGTTTGGGTCATCAGGTTTCATGATAGCGGGGCCTAGGGAGTAGAGGTCATCACTGGTAAATGCAAGGTTGCTACTCCTGCATGAAAACCCTTTACCAAGCAGAGTTAACCCTTTCTCAGTATCGAGAAAGTTTGCGGCTCATTGGGATCGTCAGCTTGGATCTACTGTTTCCAACGCTCCCCTAAAATTACAAAATCAAATTTGAAAAGAAGATTATGAGAAGTTTATGCAGAGTCATATCCGGTTGATGGAGCCGTGAGCAGCTTCTTCACTGAAATTAGGGGATCCGCCTAGTCAAATGCTGTAAGTGCAAGAGCTGTTGCATTATCCCCACAATAATACCTCTGACTTGTAATCGATTGTGCTCAGTAGCGATTGATGTAGAGAGTCACTCCGTTAGATGTGTTGTTCAGAGCGCCTTCGTGGTCTCACCGCTACGCTTCAATTGCGTAAATGGCTGAACTAGTATAGCAAGGCTGTGATCTTTACGGTCTGCACAGTCAAGCCGGATTCCTTGGTTTATCAAGTCAATGAAATGAAGTTCCTGCTATTTTTAATTTTCCTTTTCCTCTGACCAATCGGGCCATTCTGTCGTATGGAGCTGAACTCAACACAAGCTCGAAGGAGTAGATAACCTGCGCTTAGCCCACTCAGCTTCTAAAGATCATTACCTTAATAATCTTGAATGCGATTAGAAGCCTAGTTTTCAGGACTAAGCTTTGTTTTAAGGTATTTTAGAACTGGGAATGTGGAGGATGATCAAAATCGGCCTACCATTGAAGCAATTGGGTCGCTAAGAGCATAAGCCCCTGAATGGGGCGCTGTTGCTCCATGCAGGTAGCAGGGGATCGACGCGGCAACCTCGCAAAATTTCCGTATTCTCTCGTGCGTAACCATGATTCAGGATCCATCGTCATTGACTCTATATTTGTGTCCTGTTCGCGATCGTGCCTTTTGCGAACAACGCAAAACAATGGCTCATAAGGCAATGAGAACAAGATATAAGGATGAGGGTAATTTCCCTTGTGTACGTCTTCCGCACTCGACATCACTCCAGCAGTAGGCACATCGTTATCCTGAGGACACTCTTCACTCGTTATCGAATTACAGGATGATAGCTCCTTTTACAAAAATTTCTTGGTCTCTCGCCGCATCATGGGCAGTGCTGTCATTTACGACGGCCGTCAACGCCCAGATGACTACCAGCTCCAATTGCTCGACACAGCTCTTTCCTCAATTGATAGACCACGGAAACTCGAGCAGTAGCAACGCGACATTTCTGCAACGATACCAAGTAAATTCTACCCATTTCAAGCCTGGAGGGCCAATTTTCTACTATCAACAAGCAGAGACAGCTATTTTTGCCTGCTTGGTATGTTTAAACCCGTCCCAATTGTGGATGAAGTTTAATTTTGCTTTAGGAGGACCTTATACTTCCTGAATGGGCGGCAGAACTTGGAGCTTTGGTGATAACCCTCGAGCATCGTTTCTTCGGTCTCAGCAGCCCGTCAAATGCGACCAACCCGATTGAGAAATACAAGAGTTTGACCCTCGAAAACGTCATGCTGGATGCCGTTACTTTCGTAGAACATATGAAGCGAACGGTCCCAGGTGCAAAAGATAGCAAAGTTATTGTAACTGGTGGCTCGTACGCTGCTTTCCTCACTACCGTGCTCAAGACCAATTATCCAGACGTCTTCTATGCAGCTATACCGTGGGCGGCCCCATTGCGCGCAATTGGTGCGAATTATCAGAATCCTGATCGTTATGAGTGGTTCAAATGGGTGAATATAGACAATAAATAATGGTAGTAGATCATGCTGACTGTTCTCAAAGGCCGATAAAATTTACTGGGACTTGTCTGCTACTGCAGCTAGCAAAATGAAGAAGGCTATTAATGCGCTCCACAAGCGATTTCAAACAAGTATTTCAGCCGACACCTTACAATCTACAAAGTAAACTGACATCAATTAAAAGCTACCAATACAACTAGCATCGCAAAAGACTTCAATCTCTGTGCTGTTCCCGCAAGTGGAGCCGACCTCAGCGCGCTAATGGCCTTTATCAATACAGCAACATATCTGATCCCGCAAGGGGGTTACAACAACCCAGTCGCCAATCCCGCCAGAGCTACAGCACAGAAGTTGGTCAGCCTCGTTGAGAAGCTCGATGATCCAATGGAAATCATCAATGCGACGTTTAACGTATACTATCCATCTTCCATCTACCCTTGTGTTCCCTTCGACCCGTCTCAGTCGGGTAATCCAACTCTTCAAAAGGAGCCGTTCAACTACCTTGTTTGCAAATATTTCCCGTTGAGCTCCAACGAGGTCCCGGAGGGAACCATGTTTATCCCTACTTCTACCCAGACCGAATCTGACCCGACAACCTGCGAGACAATGTTCAACCTCGTTCCCCCAACACAAGAATATGTTCAAGCTAAATACCATTTCTCGCGTGCCGACCTAATCGAAGCGAAGCGAATCATATTCGCATACAATGAGTTCGATCCCACTACAGCTGTCGGACTCGAACCGATACCACTGACGCAAGACCGAAATGCGTCTAGGTGGATGTATACCAACCTAGCGGCACATGGTGAAGAGAGTATTGCAAGTTATCCAGGGGATAGCGCTAATGTCATTCATGTAAGTCTTGGAACTCATCCCTGATTTAGGGAGTATGCGCTAACATAATGTTTCTTTCAAGGCAAGAGAAGTACAGCTGCAGGGAATAAAGGAGTGGTTTGGTTGGTTCTAAGGTGGTTTGGATGTTGGCGTGTGATTGTGCGCGCCTCTTGTTAGCATAACACCTGCACGGCACTGAACTATCTGTGAATGGTATCCTATAGTATGGCTTGTCTGGGGTAATTATTTGAAGAGTTTTGTTTTATATTGCGCTCTAATAGATTCTTTCTTGCCGTTTTTCCAATTTGGATCCCTATCAATTTAAATTCTGCTATTAGATAATCAAGAGACCTTTCACTTTAGGACGTGGCCCAGACAATCGAGTATCTCGTTGGAAATCCATTCTATGGCACAACAGAGTCCAAGGGATCGAGTGTGTGAAGAGAAAGGGTGCCAGGACGCTCTGAGTAAAGTTTGAATTTGTCTCGTCACAAAGAAGCGTCGATATGTCCGTTGCCATTTTGTTCCTGTGGAGGCATTTGTGGGCCATCTAGATGGTTAAGCCACTGGACAAAGAATATCTAACAATTCTAAAGAGTTACATGACGCATTATTTTCCCGCTAGCTTTTGTAGCTTATTAGACTTCGAGCGCTGTGACTTTCTCTCTTTATTCATCTCTCTGTGAAGGTGCGTTAGGGGTGAAAAACTATCCCGACGTCTTAGTCTTGTTCGTACACTACCAGTCTCAGCTCGATTCTGTCACATACTGGCAATATGGCAAATCTTGAACCCCCGTGGACGGCCAATTTCCCAGTACCTAGGCGACGACCTGCCCTTCCTGATGATGATAATCCATATAGTATGTAAAGCACGACATCTCGCCGACCACTGCTAATGCACGAATGGCAACAGAACCAGAGATCCTTCCCGTTGCGTTGCAGGATGGCCTTGAGCCGGGAGTATTACTAGTAGCAATTCATGAGGGTATTGGCCTCTCAGTTCCCAAGTATGATGCGGCTATCGAGCCTGAAAATGGTCCCTCCAACATCACACCCCAAAGTGAAGGAGGTCTTATGCTTTCACGTCCCGGTCGGGATCGCCTGCTATATGCCACCCTAGAGTTGGACGGGTCCGAATTCTCAGTCGTCGCCGACTATGGGACCATAGAAAACCCAGTATGGTCAGCGAAATTGATAAATAGGCCTTTCAAGGATAAGTTTGACATTTTCAGAATCGCGGAGTTGACAATACGTCTTTACGCGAAGAACCTAAACTATCGTGACGGAAGCCAGGATGTATTATTTCTCGGCTGCGCGAAGATGAAGCCAGCCTTTAGGGACGGGGTGCAAAGAGAATGGCTACCGATCGAGAATGGCACTGGAAATTTACACGTCGAGGTCGAATATGTCAAGAATAAGACACTGCGTATCGAAACATCGAGGAGATGTCGCTTTGTGGGGGAGAGCCGTCTTCTCGGTCCTGTTAACAGAACCCAAAAGTCTGACTCCCATAGACACTACGCATCCGTCGAGATCCAAAAATCTGACCTGTCACCTCGCTGTGACGTGATGCAGGCACTTCCTTTACCAATCAATAATGGTCCATTTATCGCACCGCTGAAATTTGTTGCGCAAACGCGCTCGCAGTTTCGTCTATTCTGGCCGTTTATCTGTGGTGGGCACCTCTTCTACCATCTCCAACAGGCGCAGCGCTTCCACGCTGAGAGGACAAGACTCTATACCGCAGAGATTCTCCTCGCGCTGGAATGGCTGAACAAAGTAGACCCTTCTTATCATGAGCTACAGCCAAAGAACATTCTCTTAGATTCCATAGGGCACATTGTTATCTGCGATGTAGGTCTTTTGCATCTAGAGATGAAGAATATCGAGGCCATACCCGATAGTGTGGCGGTAGATTACCTGGCTCCTGAATTGCTCGCCGGCAGCGCATCAACATTGACTGATACTGCCGTATCAAAGTGGTGGACGTTTGGGGCTTTCATATTCGAGATGCTGACGGGATTGCCCCCATTTTACGATGAAGACGTGGAACAGAGACGCCGCAACATCCTCTCGGAATCTCTCATTGTGCACGGATTGCTACCAGCATCTACGCAAGATCTGTTAAATAAGCTGCTCACTCGCAAGCCATCTGACCGACTCGGATTTAATGGGGCGTCCGAAATCAAGGCTCATCGCTATTTCGATGGCCTTGACTGGGATAAGGTTGCACGGCGAGAATATGAACCCACGTTCAAGCCCCGTAAATTGATAATGAGCTTTGAACAAGAAGGAAAACGCGTAACTGCCAAAAGTATAGAAGAGATGTTCTCAGGTTTTACCTATCAAAAACCGACTCCTGTCGAAAGTGGCCCGACCGTACCAGCCGCAGTGGAATCTCAATCTCATCCTATTGCGGATGAGAAGAGGGAGAATTGGGAACTGGATTTCCAAAAAGGCCAATCCTTCTCCTTCTATAATCGCTCCACTAAGGAAAAAAAGCCGATCGTTGCCGCACGCTCATATCAATCAAATCGGCCGGATAAAACTCAAAGCCAGGAGGCACTCGAAGCAGTTCTGAAGAACAAGTATATGCATCTAGTTTCCACACTACTGGAGGAATACGGCGTGGATCTAAACTTTCAACTTGGTTTTACCTCAAAAACGCCACTAGATTACGTGACAGGATTGCAGGAAGTCGACATAGTGCGACTGTTCCTCGCAAACAGCGCAGATGCTAACCTAGGATATGACCGACCATTGTTGAGTGCAGTAGAGAAAGGAAATCAAGAGCTCGTGCAAATGCTAGTTCGGAGAACAGACCGCATTCCTTGCACTAGAGCATTGGGACATGCCGTGAGCAAGCAGGATACCCCAACTGTCAACACCTTGCTCGCAAACGGGGTCAAGTGTGATTTTGAAGAGGGAGACCGGCCAATACCCACTGACCACTATAGTGAATCCGACTTCGAGATGAACGCGACGACTATGGGTGACGCTTCCGGGCCAGAAGACTACATGCCACCACTCATCCGGGCTATCCAACTGGGTGATGCAGACATGGTGAGGCTGCTCCTCGCTCACGGAGCAAATGTCAATATCGGTTATCATGGTTTGAGCATTCCCGTGGGGAGCGGACTTGCATCTTATTATAACCGCAATTATGTGGAATGCGGTAGACCGGTACAGTTGGCAATGGAGCTAGGACATGAGGATCTGGTGCGATTATTGCTTGAGAATGGTGCAAATATCGACCTTCCTCAGCCCGTTTGGTGGGTACAGCCTGCTTGGCGGCGTCACAACTGCAAAATGATTCCAAGGGAGGTATACCACCAAATCACAGCACGGCTAAGGTGCATAGCAGCGTCGGTAGCACTCCAAAGCGAAGAGGAGTCCTGGAACAAGAGTTATCCCCTTGCAAATAGCTAACGTGTAAAACTTTTAGGGCGTCTAAATAGAATTCATTATACAGAAGATTAAAGATAAATATTTATTAAATTGATTTCTAAATTATAAATGACAAAACTATCTTTATTAACTAGTAGAAAGAAAAAAATTAACAAGTCTGCCAGTCTTTGATTTGTAATTCCCTCTATAAATAAAATACCCATTCTGTATTACCTAAAACGGTATGGAATTAGAATGTATTTCTAAGATAACGAGGGCTGAGGGCATGTGAGATTGGCGTTTAGTGAACTTCTAATGCGGTGTGGTTGCATATCAACGATCGCAGCTAATATTATTGAGTTAAAATATACTAATATCCAAATTTCAGATCGAGGTTCTTTAAGTTCTAGATAATACACAAATTTATTTGTATTCGATTCTATCACTCGGCTACGTCATGTATCGGTTGCCAAGCCGAAACAGGATGCCAATATCCGTATGAGCACCCCTGCCCAGGTTCATCCAATATTTCGGTCCACGTAGCCGAGGTATTGATGCAGGGTTTATCGTATGTAGATGAACAAACTACATGCCTGCCAACTGGCCCTTTAACAAATGGCTGCTTCTTGTTGCCGCCTATGGCAAACAGTCCACTTGACTAATAAATTGGCCACGGAACTATAAGGAAACACTAATGGATTGGTTCGTTACGGTATCATCAACCACGTTCCCCATCCTACTGCAAGACCTAGGACAATAGTGTTTAACTCTACTCTGGATACCAGGGGCAAATGGCCAACTGTGTAGATTACAACAAATCCCTACTTGGCGTAATAAATATTTAAGCCTTTGTAGCCAAACCTTAGAGGATTAGAATACGGCCCAGCTATTTATGCTGCCCATGGTGGTGCGCAAGAACCTTAATAATGAACCCTTGTACACGTGTACCCGCGCCGTGCCGATGTCGTATCCACTCACGTCACGGCGATTCCAGGCTTTTCCTGCCGGCTGTGGATCATTTAAGAGGAGGGGTAGCGCTGGAAGAGCAAGTGAGATCATCTAGCCAAATCTAATAAATAATAATACCTTTTGATCGAATCGCCTTATAGTTTGAGTGTTTAAAACTATGGCGACCACTACACTTCTAAGTCCTATGTTATCAAGCCACGCCAACAAATATACTCACTTTAATAATGGAAAAACTCAGTTAAATCGTATTGCGAGTGGTGATACCGCCAGGTTTATGCGTGAATCCATGCGAGATACACGATCCACATCAGAACCACTCCTCCTATCATACCCTTTCCTGCCACAACCCACACCATCAATTCCCCAGTCTCAATCTATTTACAAATCTAGCTGCTCAAAATCATGTTTTGACTTGATGAAATTACCTCCTGAGCTGCGACGACAAATTTGGAAATACGTTCTTGGCGGGCATAGCTTTCATCTTTGGATGGAAAGGGATCATCTTCGAGGAGTGGATTGCGAGTGGCCGGATTTCACTACCTGTAATATCTGGTGTCACCAAGGCGCTTTGGTGAAAATGGTAGACGAACAAAAAATAGCAGGAAAGAGGCAGTTGCTGGCTTTTTTACTCACATGCAAGCAGATGTGAGTTCAGTTCAAAATTTGCCAATCTTTTCTGAGCATTATAGCAACTGATTTACTGACTAAGTGCTCTCTGATGATAGATACTCCGAAGCTATAGGTTATCTATACTCTTCTAACGCATTTGTAATTTCACGTACGGAAGTGATAGAAAAGCTTCCAACACTTCTGCCGCCTCAACATCTCAATAATATTCGACACGTCCACTTCGGTATATTTCTCGGATGTGATCCCCCATTACTAACACTTAGAGAGGAAACCTGGAAGAGGGTATGGAGCATGATTGCGTCAATGCAGAGCCTACAAAATCTGCACGTAGATCTTAATGGAGTATGGGTCTGGAGAGGAGAGTATTTCGAGACGGAAAGCGCAAATAAACTCCTCGAGCCCATTCGCAGAGTCACAAGGCCGAAGAATTTCACGTTTACTATCATGACGGGTAGGTTAGAGGACCTGAAGAATCCACTCATGAATTGTTGGTGGATGGCGAAGAATGGAGAGAAGGGAGCAAGGTGGGAGGATCTGCATTGTACAGTTATAAGAAAGGTGGAGGTGGGTACTCGGCCATTTGTAAAATGCAAGGATAGGAAAATCCTAGATTCTTGTAAGTAGATAGTAATAACTAAAATTCAAAAGTAGCTATGTAATTGTTGTACGTTCAAGGTTGATATCCCATTACTTTCTTTGGATTATATTCGGATACTTCCAAATCTGTTCAACGGTATGTAAGTGTTATATAATTACTCTATGTTAACATATCAACCTACACGAGATGATATTTCATCGTCTAGAAATATGGACTAAACTTAAGTATAGTATCTCTTGAGTTGCTTTTCAGACCCTTCAGTCACGCCTCCTTCTCTATTCTTCGCATCAATGCGCTTGTTGGAGATCCAGTATTGGATGACATTGAATATTGCGAATACAATTCCAGTTGATACCAAACAGACGATAACTGTCCAGCCGGTATGGTATTTTGGTGCGTCTTTTGCTTGAAACAGCTGACTTCCTACAATGCCGGAACAGTTTGCGGACATGATGAACATCGCCATACGTATAGACCGTTCACCAGGTGATCGTGCATTAAGAGCAAGCCAAGAGCCGTTTACAGCATCTACCGAAGAATTAATGGCTATAATAGCAACTAAAAAGAATGGTACTTACGCCAGGGACTGCTAAAGCCGATAGCTAGGGTTAGTATTGCATATCTTGTTACCTTATGCGTGGAATCGTTGAGTGCTAGGATAAGATTACCGAGCTAGAGAACAGTTAAGATTCGAAACATAGGAACAGTGAGAAAGTTTCTGCTTACAGCAAAAGCCCACCAAATGACTAGGAATCCTAAGACCACAGGGCCTCGTCTTTTCACGCGGTCTCTGAATCCACAGTCAGTAAAGGACAAAGATATAAATCTAAATAACTTACGCAATAAACCCAGCAGAAATGTTGGTTACGAGCAATATCCAACCACCAACAGATACAAGAGCGTTGGATTTCAAAGCTGGATAGCCAAATAAATGAACCAGTGTCGGTGCATATGACCAGAATACACCACTGGGCCCCAGTGCGCAGATTGTCATCAAAAGATGAGGGTAGATTCTCCAGTCGCCCAACTTCACTCGCGTTAGCTTTCAATAAATGCAGCATATGTATAGTATTTGTAGCTTACAGCAGTTGTAAGTTCCTTGCGAGTAATATTCGATCGCCCCGTCGCCTTAGTCGGATCATCCAGAAGAACCCGCTGTCGGATAATGTGCAGCTCTCTCTCCGAGAAATATTGTACTCCCAATAGCGATTTTGCCTTGTTCGGTACACCAGGAAACAATGAAGCTAGAATGAAAGATACTACAATGGTAAAAAGACCCTCAAGCTAGTGGAATTAGTCTTTTCCCCTGAAAATACCTGAATAAAGGAGAATTCACTTACGATAAAGAGCCATTGCCATCCTGTGAGTCCAGCTACGCCTCGCATGTGAAGACTTAACTCCGAGTTAGCACCAGCAAACAAAATCATGTACCTTGCCATGGTACATACATTCCATAGGCTATGAGGCCAGTGGCAGCTTGAGCACCCATGTTGCCGATGAAAAACCATGCAAATCGCTTGCTTGTCTCGTCTCTTTTATACCACATTGTAATGGTGAATAGGCCCGCGGGGATAAATCCTGATTCACAAAGACTATCAAAAGCTCCCGTTAATAAAAAATTAGAGTATACGTTTTGAGTGTATCTTACCCAAGAAACAATCTGGTAACCAGGTATGGGCCAAGGTTCTTTTGAAATGCCTGGAATGTCGCAACAAGACCCCTGTGAAAACTTATCAACCTTGCATGGCTATAATCAATACTGAAGCTACTCACCAAGCAAATATCTGCCCGCTTATCCAGATTGATGGGCCAAGGCGATAGAGGATCATATTGCTAGGAATCTGTATAAACCGGTAAGTTATCAAGCAGAGTTTATGAAACTCGACACTCACTTCCAAAAGAACGATACCAAGAGACATGAGCTGCTGACCAACGTTGAACTGATCTTGCGAAATACCAACATCTTTCAGGAAATTGTCTGTGAGCGTATTGCCACTGTTTTGGCCATTACTATAATGAACAACCATGAGATCTGGGGATTTGATATAACACACATGTTGCCCCGATCCAATTGTAATGCGACGAATCCAAGCATAAGAAGGGGCATAACAATACAGTCAAGTCTAGTGAAATCTAGAGTTAGCTCGATTTAGTATAGAGAATTGATGGTTCCTTACTTCCTCACTACTTTCTTCTCCTCCTCTTCAGTCCAGTCTATCATAGAGCTCGCTGAGCTGTCATTCTGCGAGTCGGCGAAGATGTTACCTTCGATGGCGACTGTACTCTTCTCGTTATCCGGGTAGAGCTCGTGTTGATCTATAACCGCCATTGCAGTAAGTGAGATAGCACGGAATGACTGTGGTTGAATGTTGAAGAAGGCCACAATTCACGAACCAGGGGGATACGTCTTTCACAAAATACCCCATACATATACAAATCAATAGCACACGAGCCACATACGCTAGCCCGTTAGAGATGGATAAGAGTCCTAACTTCAGCTAGATTATCTAGACTACAATCCAGATCTGGCTCTAGTCGGGAATTCCATATCCTCTCAAGCCATGAAGTATTCGCCATATTGCCATGATATTTGCATCATTCCTCTTCCCCCCAATAATGCATCCACATATTGATCAAAAGTGGGCTAAACGGGAAGAGATTATTGTAACATGCACTTCTCGCAACGAATAATTTGAGTGGCTGCCTTCTCTCTGATATGCCACGGCACAGAGAATGCTTATTGACAGGAGAGTTTCATCGGCAGATGGTGACAATGTCATCATTCACCGGGATAATTGAGCAATCAGGCTCGTCAAGCCTCAATGAGGCTGGTGTATTTGACTGTAGAAATCGCACTGTCTTCATTTGTTGCGTTCAGGGCATTGCCGGTAGCCGTGGATTTGCTGGGTTGTGGTGTTGATGATACCATTTCCACTAGCGATTACGAACATCAAGTATTGTTCTTGGAGACATTGTGCACCCCACACCAGAACCAATTGAAGGTATATAGATGCGAGCATGGATTTTTATATCTATGCATATCTCAAGAGTATAATTAGAAGTATCGGAGAAAATACACTTCTTGAGCACACTCTAAAGAACAGAGATAACGAAGATGCCAGGCCCGAAGGTTGAAGCTTTCAATCACATCTCCCCTGATTCAGGGTTCCCTATAACGCTTCATCCCAAGTTTAATCCCAGAATCAAGGACCATGTTCCCCAGGATCCTCCACATCAAGTGAAGGAAGTAACTAAAGACCGCGCATTCTTCGCTGATCCAGAGAAGAAGGCTCTGTTCAGTGTCGCCAAACGCGTTGATTTAACTGAATCTATTGGAACTGTTCTTGAAGATGTCCAATTATCACAATTGAACGAGAAACAATTAGACGAGCTCGCACTCCTTGTCAATGAACGCGGAGTTGTCTTTTTTAGGGATCAAGATCTCACTACAGAGCAACAAGTCAAGTTGTTTGAGCACTACGGTGAATTAGACAAGCATCCAGCCCAGAAGAATCAACGACATGTCACCATCAAGGGTAGCACAGAGGACACTAGACTGCTTAACAACTATACTCCGTGGACTCTAGGAGACTTCCATGCCGACACTTCTTTTGAAATTAACCCTCCAACATACTCTATGCTAAGAATGGAAGAACACCCTCCTGTTGGTGGTGACACTGCCTGGGTATCTCAATATGGACTCTACGACGCTTTAAGTGATGCCATGAAGAAATTTGTGGACGGTTTGCATGCAGTTCACACATCCCGGCTTCAATGTAAGAATATCCTACTCTCTGGATATCTCAGTTGAATATTAATAATGACTTGTATTACCAGACGATACAATTCTTGACCTCTGGGGAGTCTCACCCAACCGAGCCCCTGTTGACTCACATCATCCTGCCGTTCGCACACACCCAGTCACAGGTCTAAAAGCGCTCAACGTGAACAACGGCTTTGTTACCGGATTTGCAGAGCTCAAGAAAGAGGAGTCTGACAGATTACTAGACTTCTTTCGTTATCACATTCATTCTGCTGATGACCACTATGTGCGCTGGAAATGGCAAGTTGGATCTGTTGCTATGTGGGATAACAGATGTACACTGCACAGAGTTATCCCCGGTACATACAAAGAAGTGAGGCGAGGCGTAAGAACCACAGTGTTCGGAGAGAAGCGTAAGAATCCTGTTAAATCATTTGTTGACAGTGGACTGACTCAAATGGATCTACAGCATATTTTGACCCTAAGAGTGAAAGCCGTAACGAACGAGCTCAGAGGCTGGAGAACGAGAAAGAGAATGGCACGAATGGACACAGCAACGGTCATACTAATGGGAACCACACAAATGGCAATGGTGCTAATGGACATACTAATGGTCATAACTAAATTCATTAAAAACTTACAAAATGCAAATGTTAATAAGTTCTATCCAAGCTCTGTATTAATCGTTCTAATATCCCGCATGTACCTCAGTTTAGTTAGATCACACATAAACCAAAGCTAAAAAAACACAAAAGAAACACAACCCGCATCAGTTTAGAGTTTCGCTTTAATAATCTCCCCTTCCTTTCTCTCGCTCTTCCCAAGTCGTTCCCAGTACTTATCTTTCAATTCCAAAATCTTCAAGCCCAACTTCGCCCATTCATCCGACCACGCCGGCAACTCATACGTCTCAGGGGCCTCCTTCGCAGGCGGACCGGCAAAATCTCTCAGCCAGTTAAAATACTCCGCAAAGTCGGGCTTGACCTCATGAAAAGAGTTAGTGGGCCCTTTATATTCCAATCTCTTCCTTTCCCACTCGTACTGCTCATGAATGCCTGGAAGTGCCTGCGAACGACCAGCGAGGAAGCGCGCTACGGCGACAGCTTGGTACTCGTAGACACGGAAGGAGATGGCTGCTTTGACCTGTCCGACAACTGCCAGTGTGGGATCTCCGATTTTGAAAATGTGCTGGTAGAATCCTTGAAGTCGGTTCTGCTCCGTCACGGGGTTTCCGGGAATGAATGCGTAGGAGAGTTTGTATCCTGTGGCGAAGATGACTTTGTCAAAGTCTTTGAGTATACTTCCGTCGGCGAATTCGATTACTCCACCATCGAATGCGGAAAAACGCTTGATTTGAGGTTTTCGTACAACATTTGGAAGGTTCCAGGCCTTGTTAAGGAGTTCATTGAAACCTCGCTGGGCAAGAATGAGCGGTCCTTGGACGACCGAGTGTAGATCGTCGACTAGGTCCGCTGCTGAGATATTGCCCCCTACGACAACGACTTTCTACCCACAGAAGGATCCACGGTCAGCTGTTTCATAATCCTACATTTTACTTTGAAAAGTAAGAAACTTAAAACAAAAAGAAAATGGCGAATAGTACCTTGTTTACATAATCATCCACCGATCGGAATGCCTTTGAATGCTCAAACTTTCCTGGATACTTCTTCGCCGTCTCAGCGAGTCCATCGATCTTCGGTATGTTTGCCAACTTGTAATGCCCCGATGCCGCGATCACGGCATCAAATCTCTCTTGCCACCAGTAGTCTCTCTTCTCCCCGCCATGAAGTACACCCGAGCGGCGCAGTGTTAGAACCCATTCATCGCCAACTTTATCGACCTTCTCTACAGTCGTGTTCAGAGATAACAGATGGAGGTATGGAGTAAACAAGTCCTCTAAATACTGCGCGACTACTTGCCATGGACGTGTTGGGTTGTCTTTTCCGTAACGGACGATTGACTGTGCGGAGTTATCTGTTGGGAAGGGACGGTAAGTAAACGCCATTGATAAAGCTCCGACATTGCTGTCTAAAGTACTGTATAGGCCCGTTCGAGTGGACAGGTCTTCTGGTTCAGGAGGGCTTATAGCAGGGAGCTTCTCAGGAATGGGCGGCTGTTTGACTTTGTTCAGAGGGGAGAATTGGTCAGGTTCTTTATCAAGTATCCTAGGGGCCATAACATGTTAACACGTAAGAAATTTGAAACTTCGTATTTGGTTTTATTTAATCATACCATGTTCCACCAATTTTATCTCTCCGCTCAAAGACACGGATTGTATCAAAGACACCCTCCTGTGACAGAGCTCGTACCGCTGATAAGCCTGAGGGTCCAGCGCCTATTACTGCAACTCGTTTAACTGGGGGCGGCATGTTTAATTCAAATTAATTCTCCAGATTTAGGCAAGGCTAATACCAATTATCCTTGAACAATAATTCCTCCTACACAATCTTCAGGAGATTTGGAATTTTATTAAATATATTATTGTTAATTGATAACCTGGGGCAAGGTATATATACATAACTGAACTTCCTGCACAGTGGGGCCGAAAGACGTGAACTTAGCGCCTGAAGGTGTGACACTACTGCTTTCGGTCTTCTTACTTAATAATACTTATTTAATTGAACGTATCAATGGGCTGAATCACTTATCTATGCAGCACTCATCTGGCGGCTGCAGATTTAGACCAAACAGTGTTCATTGTTGGGATGTAGTTATCAAGGGGTTTTGATCACGTCAAATGTTGCATGGATATCGTGTTTTGGTGGATTCGCATGAGCTAATCTGTATGGTAGTAACCCGCGGCTAAGCATATTTACCAGTTAGGACCGCCGTGTTATTGTTTGCAGATAGAGACACATAGTATATTCAAATCATTTTCCGGCTTGATCGAAACTGGTAGTCCCCAGAAAATTAAGAACTTCCTAGATGTGAGGGTCTGCTGACTAAGGGGAAACCGGACAATTTGGCCAATCAGCATTCACCAAATTCAACTTCTCAAGTCATTCATTGGTTTTCAGCTACTGTACAAAGGTATTATAGTCACATCTTGCATACTTGGATAGATCTTGATTAGTGCTGCTCTACTACGAATACAAAAATTATTGAACAGTTTGACTATTCCTGCCCATATGTTTCTGTCGAAATGGTACATCAGCGTGCGTTGACCTGAGTGCAATGTCTTCACCGATATGTTTGCGCGTTTGATACAACATTACAGCAATAAAATATAGGTTGCCTTGTTTAGTAACTAGCCTGATCTTAGACTTATACAGTAGCAACCTTGAGGTCTGGTTAATTGATTCAATCAGACAATATGCCTCACAAGGTCTCGCATGGTTGCATCAAATTCTTTGATGATGAAGTCAAAGAATCAACTAGTACGATAATATGCTTGCAGTTTGAATAATACTAGGCTTCGATACCTGTGGGTTTAGTTCTCCCAAAGACCCATTCACTCCTCTACTCACAGAAATACCAACTCCTATTCACTTCCATATCATGTAACACCGAGATTTCTTGGCTTGCCGGCGGCGTCATGCAAGGTGGCTGCGGCGTGCGTGCCATTCGTTATTCGGACGTCACTGTTACGCGTTTGCTAGGTTGCTCCTGACCGCAAACTTAACGTACATCAGAGCTACCCATTGAATTTAAAAGAACCTAGGCCACCAGATATTGTGCTTACTTAAATTAAACATCAACGCATCACAATCTTACCGCCATACTTATGTTCTCAACCTTGGAATCAGATATGGAGTCGAGCTCAAGAAGTTCATCCCCAATGTCAATCGTCAGTCGCTCATTTGACACGCCACCCGACGCGTTGGGCAACGAATCTGAGATGCAAGAGACACTGGTTGAAGATATGGAAATCCAGGTCCGAAGAGTTGACGATGTAAGTAATTGCAAATATCTATTTGGAGAGCCATTCCTGACTTCAAACCATAAGATCTATGACGAGACCAGCGGGCGCCGGGCTTTCGTTGACTACGACCCAGACAAACGGCCAACTGCTAAAGTTGAAGTGCTAAGTTCAGAAAGATACAGCAAATGGATTCTAGTGATTCGACGAGTTTTTGAGCAGGACAATAAAACCCTTTTCGAGACTAAACTGGATATTCGAAGCCCACTCATACTCGACATCTTGCAAGACACTGTGAAGGAAGAGCAAGCAACGCTTGTTAGCACGGGCGCAATAAAGTGGCCAAATGATGAAGTCTTTAGATATGTGAGCTACCCTTTCAAAGTAAAAGGATAGAACTGAAGGTTGATTTGACTAGCGTAAAAGAATACAAGATGCTGCCGTCAAGAAAGGAGAATTGGCCGTCAAGCATGTGGAGGTATTACTCGAATTAATTGATACGGAGTACGCAACGAGACTCAAAGACATTGATGCTATGTTTCCAAAGTATGCCATCGTCTATGAACAATTTTCAGATGGTTATGGTAACCAATTTCCAGGGGCACATCATCTTTCAAGATTCTCCGGGAAGCTTTCCAGCCCGATGATATTATCGTCGATAGCCGGTTGGATAATCCACGAAGTTATCGAGTGATTTCAGCTTACTATGAAGAAGAAGATTCGTTCTCAAAGCGTAGAGGTCCTCAGTTTCTTTATATTGACGCCGAGTATATTGATTTTTCGGGCTCGAATTTGGTACTATAGCAACGAGTTTCACTATTCAAGAGTATACCGGGATCGAATATCTCAATACTCTAGAGGTATTCCCTTTAAAATACCATCCCAATAAAGATGCAGTTGAGAAAGTGCTGGTGGATCGAGGTCGCAAGTTTGCCGCACTGAAAGGAAGACATCATAAAATTTACAAAGAGCCCGTCCATCCGTTGAATAGTTACCAGCGAGATGATATATATACCCCGCAGAGCTCCGATGAACCTCTAGAGGTATACCCTTCCGTATTCTCTAATACCCATCCTAATAATGTCCTATAGATAAGCTCTGAAGTCATCATTGACACCGCCACGTTCAACCGATTTAATCCCAGTTACTTGATTCGAGTAACCCACAATATCGGCGACGAACTTACCAATGGAGAACTTACAGATCGTCATTTGATGATTTGTACGGACCAGATCCCTTTCTTTTCCCTGAAAACAAGACAGTTCCATAGAGGTAATATTTCAAATATTGATGACAAAATATTTGATCAGGATGTCTTTTCTCGACTAGTTCTCCCTGGACCGACGAAACAGTTAATCCGAGTTCTTGTGGAAAATCATAGCAAAGGTCGAAATTTTGACGACTTCATAAAAGGTATACTCATCAACAAAAAAAATGTAATTACGTTAGACTAATGCGTCCCTTCAGGTAAAGGTCAAGGCTTGGTGCTTCTTCTCCATGGACCACCTGGAGTAGGAAAGACAATGACAGCCGAAGGTAAGCGCTATTCTATTATACCATATCGAGCCTGCCATTGTCTTTCATTACTGACCAGACAGCCGTCGCCGAGTACACACGCCGTCCGCTTTATATTGCAACTAGTGGCGAGCTCGGTGCAACACCTAAGGAGCTCGAGGCCGCCCTCAAACGGGTGCTCGATATTTCCAACGCATTCGGTGCAGCATTGCTTCTAGATGAAGCAGACATCTTCTTGGAGCAGCGCACTCTATCAGATCTCCAGCGTAACGCACTTGTCTCAATTTTCCTCCGCCTCTTGGAATACTATAAGGGTATCTTATTCCTGACTACCAATCGCGTTGAGACGTTTGACCACGCCTTCCACTCTAGGATTCATATCACATTAGGATATTCGACTCATGATTTCCAGACCCGTGAGCAGATCTGGCGTAACTTCGGTGCTCATATGACTGGAACGATGGATATCGAGGATGAGCATTACAAAGAGCTGTCTTCATGGGAACTCAATGGGCGCCAAATCAAGAATGCACTTAGCTTAGCTAGCGCTCTGGCGGCAGAAAGAGGAGGCCCAATCATCATGGAAGATTTGAGGACTGTTCTGGGCATCTCAACCGCCTCATCCCTACAGAAGCTGACTTAACAGAGCTCTCTAGTTCCTCTCTTAAGATAATTATTCCTACTGAAGCAGGGCTGTAGATGGGCTGCAAATTGCTTCTCTAATAAATTTACTGGCTTTACGATACTCTAGAGACCTCATTTCCTGGTGACCTTCCAATGTTTTAACTCCCTGTGTATTGATTTCTTTAGGGGAACATATGTGATTAGAATTTCTTATTCACGACGTGATGGATGAACACGTATGAGAATGAATTACTGTTTCATTTGCTTGGTCACATGTATACCATCGTAATCAAAAGAAAACCAGGCAACAAATATTCAACGCAAAAATCCATTCAACGCAAAGTATCGCAGATTATCATAGTTATTAATTTGTTCCATAGTATTAACCTTCCTAGATGTTTCCATGTAGAAGGCTGAAAAATCACGCCCTCATGAGTTGAGGCACGTCATCCCGAGCCCTTCTCAAGGGTTCAGTTGCCCTCACTTTTTCAAAAGATCCAAAGTCCTCTCCGCAGCGATCGCAAATCTCTCACTTGGTTCGTTCGACGTCGGAGGGCTTCCTCACTTGCCTGCTTTGTATCTCTGCAGCCCATATACTAAGTGACCTATCTAGCTCTGCCAAAGCTTCCTCTTCCGTGGGATGAGCGAAAGTCGCTGTCAAATACGGACCGAAGTACGTTCCGAAATCTTTCCTGACGAAGATCTGGAATTCGTCGTCGGTGGGGCACTCTAGATCGATGTCGTAAGCGTAGTCGCTATCTCCCAAATAATCTTGCAGCTGTCCTGGATTCTTTTACCCTGAGCGGCGGCCATCACTGATATGGTATGAAGCCGTCTTGTAGGTTTTGTGGGTTTCTAGAGATGTTGGGAATAGCTCTGTGCTTAGTTCTCCTAGTCTCCCCACCTCCTTGACAGGGACGATGTTTGGAAGAAGCGCACTAAGCCTAGAACAGCTCCACTAGCGCTTGGAATGTGTTCATTGGCCAACCGGATATTTCCCCTCGTTCCCTTACCCGTACCCGGCCGGACACACTGTGTTTGTTGATGCCTTACACGTATTTTGTGCCTGACATCTGTCTTTGCTAAGGTCCAATTGAGGGAATTGTCCGGTTGACCAAATGAATAGCTGATAATGGTGCTTGCAGTGGCAATTGAGTAAATCAGACACTGAAAAGCTTCCATGGACAATCGTTTTTGAAAATGATTGAAGAAGACACAGTACGAGAGAAGCCATAGCAAGCACAGCTATTGGCCAGCTCCCTGGGAAGTATTTCTAAGGAGGCTTTTTTGTTAGACGAAGACTAGGTCGTTTATATACGAGGCTCATGTCATTACGCTTCACATTTTAAGATTAATAAACGTAAAGGGGATCACCCTGGCTGGCGTTTAGCTATCATAGCCAATGGATTAACTGAAAGGACTGTTAGTCGCACTTCATAGTGGAAATCAACATACGGAGGTAAGCTGTCTCCATAGGAGGATACATCGACCACAAAATTTATTCTTACTCCGTGGTTTACTTTTTTTACGGCAACACCCATTATTTATGCAATATGTTTACCGTGCGATACCCTATCTTCAATGATGGTCCGACGAAGTGATGCACTGCAGAGGATACAGGCTTAGCTGGAGCCTGGCCTTGGCAAAAATAGAACCCGTTTTCTGCACAATCCATTCATACTCCAAGGGAAAGGACGCAAAATGGGTGGTGAATCGCTTCAATTCACGGACGGAAGCATTCGTCAAGCTATAGAGAAAAGCATCGGAGACCACAAAGATGCAATAAAAAAGATCAATTATGCGGCGAGTTTTATCTAGCTCATCACAGGCTGCTGGGCGGCTAATGTGTCCGAGAGCAGATCTTTGAAAATCCAGAGTTAGCCTGGCATGAGCTCACGGCTCATGATGCCATTTGCGACTATTTCGATTCCTTAGGCCCGGACTATACAGTCCATCGACAGGCGTATGATATCAAGACCAGCTTTTTAATTGAAGCCACCACGAGAGCTCCAAATACCGTCACGATACCATCGGAATTGCAGCACAGGCGGCTTCGAACAATCGTGTATAATGCCGAGTACGATGCTCTCCCTCATATGGCGGTTGCCCCTGGCACCGATCCGCCCCAATACAAGTCTGCACATGCCTGCGGTCACAATCTAATTGCATCCGCATCAATTGCAGCCTTCATCGCCTGTTGGGAGACGCTGAAATTGATGGGCTTGCCAGGCACCGTAAAGCTCCTTGGAACACCGGCGGAAGAGAGTGGTGGAGGAAAGATCAAGCTACTTCAGGCGGGAGCATATAACGGCGTCAGTGCTTGTATGATGGTTCACCCCGCACCGCTAGCTTCTGACAAGAGCTTGAGAGCCCTCGCCTTTACTAGGAGCCTTGCCTCGCAGAGATTGATTGTTGATTTCGAAGGCGTGGCTTCGCACGCTGGACTTGCTCCTTGGCATGGAAAGAATGCTTTAGACGCCTTAGTTGTTTCCTATGCCGCAATCTCGGCACTCCGTCAGCAGTTGCACCCATCTTTGAGGGTGGCAGGCATCATTACCAATGGGGGAAAGGCTGCTAATATCATTCCAGACCACTCTAGAGCAGAATATAGTATCAGAGCTCCCTCCAGAAATGACTTGGACCGTCTGCGAGAGAAGGTCACTAAGTGCTTCGAATCGGGAGCACAAGCCACAGGATGTACTACGAATGTGAACAAGTATGTGATTGTGCTCTCAATACTGCCAGTGGATATCATGGTAATTTGATTTAGTGCACGAGCTGCTTACTGGGATATTATCTCCAATCCTCAGCTGTGCGAATATTTCACCAAGCGCATGAATGAGTTTGGTGTCAAGACGGTCTATGCCCTGCCCGAAATTACAGATGACCCGGGTGCTGCCAGCGACCAAGGCAAGAGACCAAATGGTGTACAGAGATGACTTAGTATCTATATGCTGATTTCTTAACTCTAGGGAATGTCTCCCATTATTGCCCAGCTATGCAGGCTGCATTGTTCATCGAAAGTGATGGTGCCGTCAATCATACGCCAGCATTCGCCAAAGCTGCCGGCACAGAGGACTCATTCACCAGAGCGATTGATTGCGCTAAAGGACTAGCAGCTGTTGGACTCGACGTTCTGGTTGATGCCCAAAAAGCTGCAGATGTACGCAAGTCATTTGTATCTGACGTCTCTGAAAAAGGAGCCACCGTTGCTCGTGAATTTGGGAATGAAGTTCCAAGTCAAAGTCAGATTGATAAGCTGTTGGCATTTCCTCCTCCTCCTGTCCAGGCGATGCTGAAAACTCCCGGAATATCGAGAGAACATATTATTGGAGCACTCATGGCAGCTGATATTTATCTCGATAAGAGCACGGGTTTGTTCTAGTCTCAACCAAACCCGCACCATGTTCACTATTACCGCTCTCTGGAATATGTGGCCAACGGATTCCCGCAGTCACAAGTCCCGAGATTAAACAAAGCGATTAGAGGTATTTAAATCGGCCATGTCTATAAGATTCAGAAACAAGCTGGCCTACATGCTCTGGCTTATCAGCTTCACTACTAGAGGCGCATTATTAGACCCGAACTTGCCAGTTATATAACAACATTCATATCTATAGTTCCACAAAATAACTTGTCTACAAATACATAAGGTTCTCAGCTAACATATTCCGAATTGGTAACCTTTCAACATTTTACATCATTAAAAGCCACCTAGTAACTCCTCATCATAACTTTTGTGTAAATTGTACCAGACACCCCTCTATACCCAAACGCTTCTATTGATAGCTCCAATGTGACATCAATGGGAATCTCGTAGTAAGCCAAAATCTCACAGAATTAAATGGATAAGAAAAGAAATTCCACCCCGTCTTAGGATCAGAAAAATGCTGAATATACTTATTAGCAATCGTATTTTCAATGTTTTCCTTCTGTATAAATTCAACTCACATTGAAACAGCTCTTAGTTAGAACTGTGCGCCGCAGTGCTCCTTGGACTGTGTTGCACCAGTCTCTCTCGGCATCTTCGTTGACTTCTACGAGCGCTGCACGCTTTTGGAGTATGGGCCGTGTAATTTTAATAATCAGATCCGCCGAGCTAGAAGAAGAGTCAGCATGTTCCGTATATAAGGTGATGATGACGTATCAAGTTACCATTCTATTGAATATAGGACTGATGTGTGTCCTCTTCCTGAGTTTGGACCTAATAGGTAGAATAGGTTTGGGAACTCATTCATGGCTACCGTGCTATAAGCCTCGATTCCTCCGAACTTATCCCAATGCTGCTTCATAGATATCCCGTTTCGACCAGTCACCGACTCTGCTCTCCATTGTGTGAACTCGAATCCAGTTGCTAGGATCTGGGTTATTGATCTATTAGTGAAATTTCTCAGATATGAGCTCATGCATGCAACTTACGATTACATCAGCGGGATACTCCTTCCCTGAGGCTGTCAATACACTCTTCGGCCGTATAGAAGTAATTGTATCCTTTGTTAAAAGCACCTTAGGATTATGTAATGTCTTTAGGTACTTATTGTCAAGAATTCTTCTCTAAATTTTAGTTAATAAACTCCGAGAACTATGAGACCATGTAGATTATAAACATTACCCTACACCCAAGGTCGTATTGAGGAGTGAGAAGTGGCCAGTAGCGCTCTGCTAAAAATTAGATAGGCAAGCTATGAAATATAGAGTGAGACAAACCTGGAGCAGACTCTCGAACATAATTTTGACTTCTTGAAACTGCGTCATCCCTAAACCGTTGCCCAATTTTGTGATCGTAGAATTGGGCAAGTGACGTCTCAAGTATCCAAAAGACGAGCCATCGAATTAATAACAACACGAACGGTACATAACGAAAGACAGCACGTAAGAGCCAAGATATTCGAAGATTCGGCATGGGAACATAGTATTGTGGGCTCTGAGTCATGTAAGTTAGTGATGGTTCCTATTAGATAAATTCCTATACTTACTCGAATGAGTTGAGTGATACTCTCTACCTCGTCAACAATTGCAGGTACTAGCTGAGAAGCGGAACCTGTAATGCTTTTAGTTTTTATCATTCTCTCATGGTATCGTAAAGCCATAACATACAGCCATTGCCAATCACCACAACATTCTGACCTTTGAGATCGTAGTCCTTATCCCACTTAGCAGTGTGGATCACAGGCCCTTCAAAATTTTCCAATCCAGGAAGAGTTGGGTATTTGGGGTTTGTGTATCCACCAACAGCCGATATAAGTATCTTTGCTTCATGAATGAAGGTCTTCCCAGTCCGAGTATCTTTCAAAAGGACGCGCCACCTTGAAGTCTTTTCTAACCACTGAGCCCCGGTCCATTCTGTGCAAAAGTTTATATGTGATGTAATATTATTTCGATGTGCAACACGTTGAAGATACTGAAGGATTTCACTCTGAGAGGGAAAGATGCTGGTGAAGTTTGGATTAGGAAACCAAGAGAGGGAGTAAAAGACAGCAGGAATATCCACCCCACAGCCAGGATCTATAAGCAATGTCAGCAAAGTGCAGCAGCTCTTCATATCATCGAAATTCTTACATTTATTTGCGGACCATGCACCCCCTAAATCAGAGGCTCTATCGTATATCACATAGTCAGTGAAACCCAGCTTCCGCTGGAGTTGACAAGCATAGTTGATACCGGAGAATCCGGCACCAATTATGACAACGTCGCTATATAATGTTTTCATTGTTTTCCGATATACTTTTTGGTTATTACATGTTATTGACTCTATCTTGTTACGCTATATATGTTGCTCAGACTCCTGTTCCCGGTGGATCCCTAGCCGGACACGCCGTGCAACTTCCCAGCTGAAAAAACTAACTGCGCCTGCCACGATAAGCCAGCGCACGCAACTCCCACCTATAGCACACTGATTTCGGGGACTTCAAATTTTGTTTAGTTCCATACGTGGCTGTGTTATTAGTATCGTCGTCACAAAGATGATGTCGTTATCTAGCGCCCACCAAAGCGCAATTTATTTTATTGAGGTCGAGTCCTGCAATTTGTTAGTATATATTCATCCATGAAAGTTCAACTAATTGAGAACCAACTCCTCTCGCCTGGGCGATCTGATTTCCTACAATTCATTGTGCGACTATGGATAGTTTGGCTTTAAACCCTTCTTTACTGCTTTCATGCATTCTTCGGATTGCACTCGAAGGTAGCAATAATGTGCTACTAGCAGAGAACTTGTTAACCATACTTCTGCTTGTGTGGTCACCTTCACTATGGACCACATTCACGATTACCCTCACAGTATCTCTCGGCCTAGTGTTCTATGAGACACGATTGGAATATATGAACCCCGACGGTAATGTTCGAGAAACTGGTCCAAATAACACGACAGGCATTGAGAATACCTTGCCCATCGCACATGAGTTGGAACAACTCGCCGATCATCCTATATCCAATCTCGGAGTGGGCATGTGTCCTTTCAAATTTCCAATATCCTCAGGTCCTATATATCAAGTTCCCAATTCGCCGCTGCCCATCACTCAAAGCACTATCGAGCATACTAGTGAGACTAGCCATGGGCTTTATCGAGAAACATCAGATATAAGTGAGCTCCATGGAAGACCTATCCTGTTCCCTTGTCACTTGAAACATCACCGAGTTACACCATTCAAGGACAATTTCCAACATTCATACCTCTACGTGGGTATGCCTGTAGGATTACATGCTTGCTACAGTCCAATACTTTCTGTCGACAAACCGCATGACCCAAAGAGTAAATGGCCGTTTCGGAGGGCTTGGTTCAACCTCAGAGCTCAGGATCACGCTATTCGAGGAGGATCACACATGACAATGGCCCAGAAATTGAGGGAGTTTCTGCAATCTGAGGTAAGTAAAATATGATTCACAAACGTCTCCGGCTGTGGTTATGTTTCTAATATCTAAATAATTCCATAGGGGGCCGATCCAAAAGAGTGGTCTTACGCCTACATGCTGACAGTGCCATCAGTCAACGGACAAGTCGACAATCCCTTGGGGTTCTGGTACCTATATACTGCTGATCGGGAACTAACAGCAATCGTCCCTGAACTCAACACGTCCTATGGAGAGCGGCGTATGTGGCTTGTCCGCCAATCTCTTCCACGAAAGGCTGAAAGCACGAAACAAACAAAGAGTCCGTATGCTTTTCGAGGATCTTTTGGGAAAGACATTCATGTTTCTCCATTCATGCCTCTTTATGGAGGTTACACTATTGATACCTGTGATCCTTGTGCGACTCCGTTAGGCAAATTGAATATACTGGTTACTCTTACAAAACCTGAGGGGGGTCCTCTTTTGGTTACTCGCGTCAGTTCAAGTGCTCCAGGACTAGATGCATCGCAAGCATCTTTTTGGGAGAAGATATCTTTTATTGCACGCTGGTGGTATGTGCCAACGTGTACCGTCATGACTTACAGGATTCTTGCGGAAGCCGCGCGCATCTACCTGAAAGCTCCTCGAACTTGGACAAGACCAGAACCGACAAAGACAGCATTAGGTAAACCTGCCAGAGCAGTTGAAAGGTACGATGTATTTCTATTTTTCGGTATAATATTTCTAACATGCTTTTAGAACCTTAGAGAGGAGCTTTCGCCAGATACTTAAAACAATAGTGGAGAACCATTCATCACCAATATCAGTAACTTATGTTACTCCAGGAGAACATAGCCATAAGTCAGAAACATTTCATTCTCTCACAGTACTTTCCGCTAGAAATAAAGTTCCAACAGTCACTTCCGGAACAGTCACACCTCCAGATTCTTCCGCAGACGGCATAAAGATCACACTACAAGTAATAAGTCCCATATTTTACTCACGGTTCTTTCACTACAAGTCGCCACAAGCAGCATTTGCTAGCGAGCTCCTCGATGATGCTCGTACGCGAACATTGTGGTCATCCGATCCTACTCTCTTCGCATCTATTTTGGAGCAAGACACCACATTCAACTCACCCCAGAACAAGACTTCCTTGTTATACCCTTCTAATAGCAACAAATGGCACTGGTGGCTCATCTTTCTCCTCCGGGCAGCACCGGTTGCTACCAACTATCCTCGTTCAACGCCATACGAGTCTTTCAAAGGGCTATCTGATATAGACCGCTGGGTGTTACAAAACTGCTCTCCTGAAGAAGTGAGGGGTTACCGACGAGCAACATTTCGGATTTTCCTAGGAGAGTGGATTGGAGGGGCAATATGGCCGTTGAGTCAGTTTTCTAGCGATCTGGAACCCTTTGGGCTAAGTAGAGACGCTGTATTACGCATCTACGACGCGATTATCAAGTCTGTTGTGTTTACTGGTATTGTAGAGGCAGCAGTAAGGCATCATGAAGGGTACGGTACCTTATCTATGAGCATGGTAGGATGGATAATATCGGGAGTTAATCTCTGGGCTTGTCTAAAGGCTTGTATGTAGGTTTTGGGTAACTTAAAAAAAGAAGTAGCTTCAACTTTCCATCCTATGTTTCCGTACAGTAATTTCTACTGTACCTAGAACAAAAAAGTCTATACCAATAGCTAAGCCTCAGCCGGACTGCAGCCCGAGCGACGGAATGCGCCTCAGGTAGCCACCGCTGCAGATCAGGGTCCACTGACAACACATCGCAGCCAGCCACCGAGACCGTAAAATTAACCAGTAGTTAGAACTCTCGGCGGATAAACCTCGAATCAACCCTTCACTTATTTATGATTAGCATAGCTGATCGCGTGTTGATCGTGTTCTACTCGCTAGATTTACGATTTCTCGATGGGATGGCGCGCGCATACTTATACTCACAGTTACTAGTACTTTTCCACTAAAAAGCAACACGACAATCTACGGAGCAAAATACGATATTAGGACTTTCTACAGATTTTGTCGTCGGTAAACCATCGTATAAGGCTAAGAATTTCGTAGAAAGGGATACGTCCGAACGAAGAGCCAAGCCGGCTGGTCCATTAGCTACTCGACTGGGATGGACATTGCCCTATGGCTTAGAGGTCTGAACGTAATTGTCCACGGTATCGCATCACTCGGTATAGAGTATTTGCGGGGCATATATCAACTACTTTAAACATTGAAATCGGAAATAAGTCCGCTCCAACTCATATCAACTTGAAACTGCAGCTCCATTGCATGACTGCTGAATACACTGGCGGAGTATTTGAAAGTTCTGATACAGATGCTCGTAGTTTTAATTAGAATTTGGGCTAATTTTGTCCCGCAGAGAATCTATCTTAGGTGCATTCTAACTCGTTATAGCCTCCGTTTAGGAGTGGATTTAGGGAATTGAAACGACATTAGGAGAATTGGAGACACATATAAGAGCATGAGTAGCCCAAGTGCTTCCAGTTGTTGCTACGATCAATCTTAGACGAACATATTCTCACTTCCGCTCAGTAATAGTCACTTTTAATGGCCCTTTCTGCCACAAGATATACATCTCTTGATTTTCCCAATTTTCTGTGCCTGGTGTCAAATGGAGGTCAAAATTCCATAGGATTCGAGCGAGAATGAGACGCATCTCCGCATATGCCAAACTGTATTTCATTGAGGCTCTATTCTTCCGATGTTTCGAGGAATCCATGACGGGCAACTCACCTCTGACCAATACAATTTCGAGGGCCAACAGAGAAAGGCTGTAGTGAATCCTTATTATCAGATGCGAAGCGGGGATCATCGAGGAAGCGTTCAGGGTTAAAAGAGTTTGGCTCAACGAAGTTCTTGGAGGTGTGATAGGTTGCATACTGATTCACCGACACTAGTGTCTTTTTGTCTTTAGCACAGTGGTATTGCTTTTGAAAAAAACGGGCTTAAGAGAGGTAGGAAACATACTTTTGGAGGGACCCATCTGTTGTTGATGACGGCGCCTCCCGCTGGAATCTTTCGGGGAAGACCAACAGGCACAGGCGGATACATACGCATACCCTCCTCCAGAACCGCCAACAGGTATTTTAGATTACCAGCAGTAGTTAAGGTGATTTGTTTTTCACTACTAAAAGACCCACGGATTTCGTCAACTAGTTTCTTCATGGTCTCCGGATTCTTCAAAAGATAGTATGTGGTGCCTGACAAGAGCGTCGCGGTGGTTTCTGAGCCTGCGATAATGATTGCATTTGCGCTGCTTTGGATCTCCGGGACAGTCATGCCTCTTTCATCGTTGTATTTCACGATGTATGACATAAAATCTGCGCGGTCTGTTACACGGTCTAGGCGTTTCTGAGTTTTATCTATTATCATCTGCATATGATAATCCCTTGTTTCAATCAATTTCTTCGGCGCCAGGGCTAACATCAACTTTGCGGCACCTGGAAACAGACTAGCAGTGCTAAATATGGTGGCAGCCTTGATGCTCGAAAACAAGATGCTGACCCAAGGATGGTAGTTCCGATCTGCAAGGCAATCGAAAGATTCACCAAACATCAGATCGCTGATGATATCAAACGTAGTCCAGTTATACCAGTCGACAATATCAAGCTCAGTTTTCCCACCGCCACTACTCTCGCGAAGGCGCTGAATAAGTAAATCTATGTAAATTCGCATCAGAGGTTCCTGTTCTCTCAGGGCTTTTTCAGAGAAGGCATAAGATATAAGCTTGCGTATACGTGTGTGATTAACTGCATCTGCCGTGATGATACTATGCACGCCTCCTGGGGGAGATGTATAGAAGTACGGATCTTTGGGGAGCTGTCCTTGCCCGCCACGGTGCCCGTAGATGTCCTTCCATGCCTCAGCATTATTATAGGATAGTTCATTGGGACCAATCCGCACGACATCTCCATACTTCTCGTGAAGGTTCAAGACATAGTAACTGAGTTTGCCCGTAAGAAGAGCCCGTACACGAGGTATGTGAGTGGCGCATGACCAGAAGGGACCAGGATAAGAGGAAAGTGGATGGAAGTAGACGTTATATGTCAGATACGCTATAATGATGATCGGGATCTAGACGGATTTTATTAGTATGAGTATTCAGATGCACCATAGTATACTCACTAGAGTAGTAAACAAGAGAGTGAATATCCCACATCTCGTTCGAATATCGGAATATTGTCCGAAAATTTCACTTAACTCCATCTCTCACGTGTAAATTCACGTAAAAGGTAGATATCAGAAAGTGCCTAAGAATAAATGGTACATGGAAAAGGCTCTGTTGTGTACAACTATGTTCTTGTCTCAGTGAAGAAGGCTACGGCTGTCATGCCGTGCCCCGCCGTGTCCTCCGAAACTCTTGAACTCTCCACGCTCAGCACGGATATTATCTATCACACTGCTCCTATTGAGGCTCGAAATATTGAGCTAGTAGGGTCGGATCTCAAGGTCAGAGTTCCGCAGGATGTCAATCAATATTGAAGTGCCGCAGTATGCCAGCAAGGACTCGCACTTTATACAAGCTCGGCGTTAATCATTCGCTTGCGAATCAGCGTTTCATCCAACGATTGTTCAATGGAGTAATTGCAATTATCATTGTAACCATACCATAATAAGGTAAATTTTGTTGGTTTAACCTCTTGATATTTGAAATTCAGCGGAACTCCATAGGGACGAGGAAAGTCTGTTTAATGAAGATCATGCACTATTCTGGTATCATCTTTCCATCATGAAGGGAGCCCGTCCAGATTGACGATTATTTAGTGCTCAGCCCCCAATGGTTGAAAAGCCACGAAGAAAGAAACAAATGTTCTCGGCGTTGTACCCATTCAGTTGTCTCTGCTTACGAAGTTAAACATAACATGTCTCCACAATTCAGTACAACTGTACCATTCATAAGAATGGGGAGAAGAGGAAACGGGAGAAAGATATCAGGATACTGTAACAGGTTACGGGGAGAACAACGCATTGTTCCGGTAGAGTTGTTGCATTGCAGAGATTTCTGGAACTGGAAGGTGTCATTAAACCAGGGTAATCGGTCCAGGATTCGTAAGCTCTGTTATGGGGCAAGCAAGCTTCCAGAATTCGCGCAGTTGTTGGTTGAGATTAGTGTTCTCGAGTTCTCATTGGTGCAAACGACTGTGGCCACCAACATTGAAGTGTTGGTTTACTTGTGATTGCTGCGGAAGTAATCCGTGACAAATTCAGGGGCAACTGCGCATCATTACTACATATATTTCAGCGCGACGGAATTGAACTCAAATCCATCCCGTTTTAAAATTTGTTGGATATCCATAACAGATTACACCGCGTGTCTAGACTCTGAGCCCCTTGATGCTGGGATACCATGTACCACGCCGAAATAGTGAAGGGCAGGGTCCAAATAAGAGTACGGACATTGTGTTAAAGGTATTTAATTTTCTAGACTTTACTATCGACTTTCTTTCAACTACATTCGTGATGTTAAATGATCAGCAGCATTCGTTACTAGGTGTTTTGATAGCGTTCACTGTGCTAACTTGCATCACAGTAGGCTTACGATGTTATGTCCGCATATGGCTTGTCAAGTCAGTTGGTATTGATGACTGGTTCATGCTTGCCTCACTAGTAAGTTGTGCCACGGAAATATGCACTCTGGTAGATACGCTAACAAATCTATGTAGATCGGATTTGTCCTTCTCTGTTCTCTGCTCATTGTTGGAGTCCACTATGGCTTAGGACAGCATGCGGCATTACTACAGCCAGCAGATGCTATACAAGCAGCAAAGATCAGTACCAATCATATTAATCTATAGAACTAAAGTAGAATAACTTACGATCACAGTATTTAATCATTGGGGAATTAGTATACATATTTGATTCGGGGCTCATAAAATGCAGCGTTGGGCTACTTCTACTTCGACTCTTTTCTACTAAACCGCCTTACCGCTATATTATCATTGGATCTATCGGAGTAGTCGCGGTATGGACCTTGGTAACCTTCTTGATCGTCGCCTTCCAGTGCCGTCCTCTCAGTCTCGCTTGGAACCCATTTGGGAAAGGGACGTGCATGCCGGCCATTGAGATTACACGTCTTGGATATGCATTTTCCGCTCTCGATATTGCATCCGACTTCTTGTATGCTTTACTACCAATACCTATACTGTATGAGGTCCAGCTATCGTGGCAAGTCAAAGCATCTGTTTCATTCGTTCTCAGTCTTGGTATTCTGTAGGTTAACTCCTATGAGCTGCAACTACATATAATTATACTTTATTAATTATAATCAGTACGAGTGCTGCTACCATTGTCCGCCTTAAGCACCTGATTGCATTGACCGACGAGCAAGACGTTCTATGTAAGCCTGCCTCCTGAAGACAGTATGCAACTCAGCTAATGTCACAGTCACCATATGCGTATCCCAGATGTGGTCGGTTCTTGAATGCGGAATAGGCATTACAGCCGGCTCTATTGCTTCCTTACGCCCACTTATGAGATATATACATATATCCGGCTTTACGAGCAATGGGGGCGAGCCATCTCAGGAGCTCAGCAATTTACAAAGCAGCAAGGCCAATGCAAATAAGTTGGGATATATCAGGCAGAAGGACATCATAGGGCAAAGAATAGTCAGAAATAAAGCTACGGAGAATGATAATGGTAGCCAGGAACTGATCTTGGAACAGCATCAAATCCACAAGAAGACAGACATCGATATATCTTATCAAAGCTAGTCATTGGGTATCTTCCTCGATTTTTTCTTTCACCTCTTGTGCTATTGATAATCTCGTAAAAATCAATCGTAACACGGGATAACGATAATCTCTAAGTCTCATTTATTCTTTACAATAGGACATCCATTTTCAATAGTCAATAGCGATAATAAAACCCCAGCTAACGAAAATCCAATGAAGGAAGCTTTGGAAATTTATCTATCTAGTAGCCCGATCGAGGTATGCAAAGATTTTTATGTCCATTACAGATCGTTAAGAGTTACTTCGGAGTACTGCAGGACCTCATGATTGAGAATCTCTCTCTTTCTGCGCTCTTAACGCAAAATTAAAGAACGACTTCAGATATATGCTTATGACGTAGAGCGCTCTCACGGGATCCTTTACCCTGAGAAGTCCTCCGTGAGCCTTTGCCATTTGGTCCAGGACTTGAGGAATGATGATGGCGACGTCGCCAAAATCACCATGGCTTGTGCCATTGATCTTAATAGCTTCCCTCCAGACTAGTGACCACATGGCCGCAAGGCCTACCAGCTGTGGTAAAGCTGATTTGGAGTGGTATAAATGCAGTAACAAGGCTGGAAAAATAGAGTGAACCATAGCAAAACATATTTCATTTAAGTAAGAGTTTCTTAACTAGATTCAAGACAATACTCGGAGAGGTTGGATGTCTAAGTCATATGTTCGTTCATTTCCCTATGTTTCGAAGCTCACTTACTTCGTACATAGCGAGTGATATGCGGCAGATCTAGAGCAGACATTATAAGAGTATACAGAGATACTAGATGGCGGTTGTGTAAAGACATTATCGAACCTGGGATCATTTACGAGAGCATAGCCATTTTCCCTGTTAACCTAAATTTGAAATTGGCGCACTACATCTAAAGTCTGTAACGAAGCTGGATCTCACCAAAACCCATTTTCATCTTCGGACTTGGGCAGTCACTGTTCTAGCCTGAGCTGAAGCCTAGAGTCCTGAGCTCGTTGATGAGTCGACTAGAGTATGCCGAGAGAAACCTGTTTTTGCGCTCTTGAGCAGCGGTTATGGTTTCTAGGTTATCTATCCACCCTTATCTATTTATTTATTTATTTATTTATTAATTCCTGTTATCTGGAACACAGCCATCTCATTGAAGCTGTTGAGATGTCGGGACGGCATCCATTCTCGCCCTCATATCAGATTTATCAAGATCCCCGCCGGGCGTCAGAACCCAGATATATAGCAGTATAAGCAGCCAGGCAACTGGGGATCTCCTTTTGCTCTGACACCGGGGCTGATTTGGATACCTTCCAGTTAACTCCTAATGCACGTGCTTATCTAGTTTCCAGATCTCCTTATTTTCAGCTCATCCTAGGATTTTTCAAGCTCGTAGACACCAGATGCCTATTTTCATCCTCATCTTTACACCTCTTTCTCTTTTCGGATGACTCCGCCACCGAGCTGGCCATCCTACTTTGAGCCAGTGGACTCTGAATAGCGTCTAACATGGGTTTTAGAAGATTCACAGGGAAGGCTTTTTGAAGCGGACCCTGCATATCGAGCCATAGCAGCTCGGCCGATTGACTCATCTCTATGAATAAAATCAGCACCCGTGATAAGAAGGAAAGTTGTTGTGCAGGTAGAGATTTCTGGATATTTGGCGTGCCGAGCAACTCAAACTGATTCCGGAGCAGATCCCAAGCACTTATATGACTGGGCTGTTGGCGTTCCCAAGGGGGATAGAGCGTGGAAATAGACTTCATCGTGGTTTTGAAGTCTGCGCCCATCAACAGTCTTCGCAGTGTTCCCAGATAGCTGTCGTGAAACTTGAAAGGTACGTGAATTCTGAAGGCCATAAAGAAGAATCTCAACCAAGCTGGGAGTTCGACATCCCGCTTTCCAGTGGGGGCATTCGGATCCGCACCGAACCGAAGAAAAAGCAAAATGACGCCAGTGTTCAAAGCAGAGCAAAAATAATCCCCATCTTCCAGATGTTCTGGGAATTCAGCGAGGAATATAGTAGGGTAACATATCTTGTTCATCGAGATCCATGGAGTGGATTTATCTAAAGACTTGTCATCAATGGGTGCATTGGGATCATGATAGCTTGAAAGCAAAGATTGTAACAGCTGAACCTGCCTCAAAGACCATGGAATAGGTATACGTTCCTCAGCTTGAAGCGGATTCATTACAAGGGTCAACGCTGACATGTTGGGCCAATGAAAAGTATATGGGTTCTTTTTAAGCCTCTTTGAAGCGTACCCGACGACAAAGTGCATCAGGATTTGACGGAGAAAGTTCTCATTGTTCATAAAGGGTTCGCCAAATTCATCACCAAACCTCGAGGTATAACGCATCGTTTCAAGCGATAGTTCAACATCATCCAGTAGAGCCCCCACCGTGGCGGTATTGGCCCCACTAGAAATCTCGGCGTCATTGGCATATTCTAGAATATCCGCCAAAATATCCTTGGCCTCTAGCTTCGGGAACAAGCCCAAGACTAACACAGAGCGAAATTTTATCTTCATCTGGGCAATAAGCGCCCTCATAATTGCAACACTTGGCTCAAATTGTGGCCTACTCTTGCTCAGTACAAATGTAGCCATCTCTCCAGTAGCGAGAAAGTCTCTAACAGTGCGGTGCAGAAAGTGAACCTCGTTAAATTTCACCTCCAGTAAACCCTTAGTTCGGGACTCAATCTGTCGCGGTACAGGGTAAGTTAAAGATTCGAATAGTTCTTTATCCAGTCCAATCGGTTGACTGATTGCATAGTCTTCATTCTCATACTCCAGTTCATGAAAACCATATATAATACATTCCAGCGGCTTCTTGGCGGCCAACGCGATCCGCAGTGTATGTACCATCTTCTCGTGGTAAAACGTATCGACTGAGTTCAGCATATGCTTGAAAAATTCTCCCAAGTCTGTTGGAATAGTGTCAAGTCTTCTGCGAAGGTCCTGAAAACTGTCGTGATTAGTGAGTCCATCCCTTAGAAGCTTCGTGACGAGGAACACCCAAAGGAAGACTCCATGGGCTCTCTCTGTAATCTCGTTTACCAGCTCTTGTATATGCCCACTGGTCGAGATGGCGGGCTGCGACCATCTTGGATGCTCGAGCAGCCGTGACTCAGAAAACTTACGAATGTCATCTCTGGTGAGGTCATGGACGAACAGTTTGGGCGTGGTGTCTGCCCCAAAACTATCACAAAACGCATTCCAAGGGCGGCTCGACACGCAGATTTTGATATGAGGGGATCGTGATAGTTTATGTAAATCTTGGCAAATTTCGGGATGATCCCCAGCATACTCATCCAGTCCATCAATAAAGAAACAGAACTTCACTTCCAAACCCTGCTGACATGCAAGAATATCCAGAGACTTCCGCAATTCTGAGATAGTCCAAGACTCGACTCCACAGTTTCTTAGACTACCTTTTGCGGACAACGCCATCCATCTCTCCTCGCAGACCGTGGGGATAAGGCTTGGGTCTTCCTGCAGTACTCCATAGAGTAGAGACATAAGAAGACCTTTCTGGGACTTCTGGATTTCTGTTCCTGCACTCCAAAAGTAATGGCTAGCTATGACCCCTTTTTGAGGGCTGGCCCACTTTGATATCGCGTTTTGAGTGCGAGGGTCATCTGCCATATATTTCATCAGTGTAGACTTGCCAGATCCTGGTCTCCCGGAGACCCAAAATATTTTGTCGAGCTTCTGAAGCCAATACATCAGGTTGGCGTGACTAGAGTTATTTCCACGAGGTATCTTGAAGACCCAATCAAACGTTCTTCGATGAGCCTGCGAAATAGCATCATGTCTTGTCGGCCGATACTCGTAATCCAGAGTGTTCAATAATATCCGTTCTCGACTCAGTTGTTGACCAGTTAGAGATAGCGTTGATAGTTTTTGGCTTAAAGTCACTATCTCTGCTGCATCAACGCTCTCTGGCTTCCCTGCCTCGATATTTTTAATCTCGATCAGAATACGACTGAGAGTTGTCTCCATGTCTGCAAGCTGCCGTGATCGGGACTCATATAATTTGTCGCTCTTAATCTGCAGCTCCTGAAGCTGAGTGCTCATCTGTTCGGTGTTTTCACTCTGAAATGTCAGCGCCTTGTGGTAAGCATTTCAAAGCATCGACCCTCACCTGCAAACGGCACAAAAGTGGATCACCATGGCATTCTGATAATTTTGGATTCGTTCCTCAAGTTTCTTTATGTGCTCCGATGTTCGAACTTCCGTGACAGCGACCTTGAAGCTTGACCACTATCGTTTCCTGCTGCTTTTGCCCCTAGTAACCAAATTTTCAACGATAGTAATCCACTCATCGTAGTCTTCTTTGCAGCCTATAGCGAGCCCTTTGAGTGCAGAGTAGGCTTTCGACGGAATGACTGTTCCGTGGTGTGTCTCGAGGTTACCACTGAGTTCGTATAACCTCTGATATATTTCGTTAATGTTTTCCGCTTGAACGGAAATGCCACAACAAGTTTTATAGATCTTCTGAGTCCCGTTTATAAGGCTAAAGACGAACTGGACAAATTGAACCACAGATGTCGCGAGGCTGAGAGCCGATAAAGGATCCATCTAGGACAGATTTCAGAAGCACTCAACAACGAACGAGTTAGATAGGATTAGATTATTCATTTAATAGTTTTCGAGAAAGCCAGGCGCCGACTTTAGAGAGGGAAAGAGGATGTAAATCAGAACCGGCTCTTGAGAAGGAATTTATGAATTTATCAAGTGGACGACATGCAGGAGCGGCTGAAAATCCTCCGAGCCAGTAAGGCTTTCAACACCACCCAAGAAAATGAGTGTGCCTGGTGGCTCCATGTGTGCGCTGTCACTTGTGCTACGCGACGCCCAACACCCCAACTCATCAGTGTTATGAACCAAGTGAAGAATTGTTCCACAGAATATTAGGTTAACTCGTTGGGACTGCAATCTATCAGACCAGTCGTGGTTTCCGTACAGCAACGTTCTATTGCGCATGGCTAAGCCCGCAATGGCGCTAGTGCAGCGGGTAGGATTGAGCCAGTCAAGTCCTAGCGGAAGGCGTACTCCTGGAGTGTTTAAATCGTCCTGTGCTCTCGCAGATTATGGCAATGTCCCTCATTTTGCACTCCACCATCGTGTTCGCAGACGATCCTCGGTAGAAGCGAAGCCCCAAGACCAGCAGCACCTTGAACCTTACAAAGAAGGTGTTGCCATTGAAGTATTTGTTATATATGTCCGACCTTGGACAACCGATACGAATGAATTTTATCCCTTCAATAGCCTTCAGTGTCACCCGCCAGCGCCCCGTGACGGACAGACCGCTTAAGCCACGCGGCAGGAACCGCACAGGAAACCCGCCATCCAGCACTCGAGGCGAGAAGTATGGGAGGATGCTGAATGTGGCCACGTTGGTGGATTGATGGAGAGAGAACCGAGGCTACAGGAAGAGCTATACACAAAGGGATTGGCTGGAGCCTGGGTCACATGACCCCACAACAAGAAGAGTCGGGGCCCTGGACTGAACCATCACGAACAAACACATACGAGAAAGTCGCACGCTAGTTTGAGATCTGGCTATCCACTTGGAGCCCTGAACTGAGGATACAAGGAGAATATTCTTCTGACAGCTTATCGGGGCACATCCCAACTATTTGTAGTTACGAGGTAGTGACCCATGTGACCGCGAGTTCCATGTTATGATATCACGTGATCTATGATCCAACTTTTCCTAGCCCAGAATGTCGATACAGTATTAAGTGCCATATTAACTGCTAGCTATCAGCAGCACTTTGTACGGTTGTCCTATTAGAGGAAGATTATTGTGATGACGATTAGGATAGGGTGATGTTCTGAGTGGCATTTTTGGGGGGGAAATCTAATTTTAAGAATGCTGGGTTTTCTTTTCTAGTTAGTTAATTGCACTATGTGTATGATTCGGTGACTTGGTTCTGGGTGGTATTGCATTGATTGACTCTGGGTTAAAGTTGCTGGGTTGTCTAGGTGTGTTTCCTTTACCATGGATTCGGATACTGTACTATGCAGTTGTACTGTAGATATAGCACATTACTTTTGGCTGGGGAAAATGGCTCACCAGCGCTCACTTGATTATGTTGGCAGGTACTTCGATTTTAGTGGCCCGCTTGAACTTTAAAGCGTATAAGCTAGATTAAGCGAGCCAGTTATAAGCAATGTTTTCAAAATAAGAAATAAGTGTGCCAAGTGAGCCATTTTCACCGGACCAAGGGGATAACATGGACAAGACTGCAGGCTATCCGCGCCAGGATCTATCAAAGTCCATGTAATTAATAGAGTGGTACGAGTTAAGCGTGCCATTGCGGTATCGCCGTTGGATCCAGCCTCCCGGTGCACCAAATTAATCACACACAACTCACTGAGTTTTGGTGTGAATTCAATTATTCCGTATGCGCAATACTGTGCGAACTAACCTATTTTGTCAGCCGGGAGCTAGCCCAATCGCGCCAGGCTCCACTCCATTCGTCTTCAGGCGCGCCAATCGCATGAAGGCTGGTATGGCCGTGGAGCCACCGAGACAACGCGCTAACAACCCCGCACTGGAGGCCCCAAGTTCTCCAGACTCGCTCCATCAATAGGCCGACTGTACCCAGGATTATTACGTGAAAAAGGTCCTCGGTTAATATCACCAAGAGCCCACCATACGGGTAATTCAAACCACACCGTTACGCGCAGGCCCTAGGGCGACTCGGGCGAAGATGCACCGATGCCCGCCGTCCGGGTAGCTAATCAGAAAGGCTTGATGGCAGAGACGGCGAGGCGAATGCGACGTTGCTACCATGGAGCCCAGAAACACGACCGTGATGGGTGGAGATAGTTGGCACATGGTTGGGTTTCCAGTACAAGCGCTCCCGTGGAGGCCAAGGTCCGGAGCAAGCTTCACGCAACTGAGCTAAGATCAGGGTTACCATCACGAGCGTGTTTGTCGCAGGGATAAAGATTCAAAAACCCCAGTCGTGCCGGCCTGTCTCTCTTTTCGTTCCTCACGTTTCTCTCTCAGAAATCGCGTCAACATGGATAACGGCATCACAGAGAAGCCAACCTCGGCGGAGGTCGAGGCCCAGCTCAGCTCCACGGGCGGTCCGGTCTACGATGTCAACGAGAAGGTCGACTACGACAGATCGGGCGCCATCGACGCCGAGAAGCTCGAACATGACATGACTGTGATCCAGGCCGTCAAGGCCTATCCCGCTGCCAGTTGGTGGGCATTCGTTATGTCGTGCACCATTGTAAGCTCTTTGCTCGTGATAAGCAGCATCAAGATTATTTCTCTAACGTTGCCGATAGATCATGGAGTCATACTGTGTTTTCTTGATGGGACAGTTCATCGCCACGACTCGATTCGCCCGTGATTTCGGTGTATATAGCACCAGCGCAGGAGAGTGGATTATCGAAGCTAAATGGCAGTCAGCATTCCAGTGTGCCGGACCGGTCGGTGCCTTCGTCGGCGTCTTCATCGCAGGTCCCATTACCAGCTGGATTGGATATCGATGGGCGACCATTGGTGGTCTCATGTTCTTGAATGGCTTCATCTTCATCTTCTATTTCGGCAACAGCCAGGGCACGCTTCTCGCCGCCCAGATCCTGGAGGGCATCCCGTGGGGCATTTTTATCGCCAATGCACCCGCCTACTGTGCCGAAATTGTGCCCCTGAGATTGAGAGCTCCAGCGACGCAGATGTTGCAGATGTTCTGGGCTATTGGGTCGATCATTGTTGGTGGTATCACTTATCACTACCAATCCAAGAATGACTCCTCGGCATACAGGTTCGTCCTCTCCCTTACGAGTAGATGCCATCTAGGAGTACTATACTAACAACCATGCCAGAGTTCCCATTGCACTCCAGTGGATGTTTCCCACTCCTCTCGCTATCCTACTCTTCCTTGCGCCTGAATCCCCCTGGTGGCTCGTACGAAAGGGCCGTCTGGCTGAGGCTGAGAAGGCCGTCAAACGCCTTGGACGCGCGAGTGCAAATGATAATCCCGCTGACGCAGTCGCCATGATGCGTCGCACGATCGAGCTTGAGAAGACCGCGAAGAAGCCCAGTCTTATTGAACTGTGGAAAGGTACCGATCTCTACCGCACATTGATTGTGTGCGGTGTGTACGCATCTCAGAATCTGACGGGCAATCTGATCGCTAACCAAGCGGTTTACTTTTTCAAACGTGAGTGTCTACTCATTTCCTGCAACCCTTCATAGCAGTGCTAACACCAGCTCAGAGGCCGGTATGGCAGATAACACCGCATTTGCACTTGGTCTCATCACTTCTGCTCTCCAGTGGATCATGGTCATGCTCTCTTGGGTCCTGACCACGTACCTTGGCCGACGTACCATCTACGTTTATGGTCAACTCATCAACTGCGCATTCTTGGTCGCACTCGGTATCGCGGCTTCAGTTGGCACTAGTAAGGCGGCTAGCAACGCGCAAGCATCACTTGGCTTGATCGTCTCCGTCCTGTTCTGCTTGGGACCCGCCCCTGCCTCATGGGTCATCATTGGCGAGACATCCTCCGTTCGTCTCAGGCCCCTGACAACTGGTATCGGACGAGGTGCCTACTACTTGGTCAATATTCCTTGCATCTTCCTTGCCAGCTACATGCTCAACAATGATAAGTGGAACATCGGCGGCAAGAGCGGCTACGTCTGGGCTGGCACCGCCTTTGTCTGCACCGCCATGTCTTGGTACTGGATTCCAGAGATGAAACACAGATCCTTCCGTGAGATCGACATTTTGTTCCAGCGTCATGTCCCGGCTCGCAAGTGGAAGGAGACGACCGTCGATATCAACGACGATGAGTAGATGGGAAATTGCTATTTGGAGAAGCCTGAGTGGGCACTCCTTGTGCAGGAATGGGCGGCAGAGACGGAGTTTCTTATTAGATACTTTTCAGATAATTATTTTCAGGATGAGTTGAAGGGTGAGGATCACGTCAGAATGTACTGCATCCTCTACCCTCATTCGGTAATAGCTGCTACAGTACCAGGCTTGCTTCTGGTATCCGTCAGAGGAGGATAGCTAAGTCTGGCTTATGTATGTCCTTAGACTATCTCGAATAAAGTGTAGCATTATTGTCATCGTTAACATGCAAAAATGTTGTCCCACCATCTTCTTTTAGGCCCAAAACATTTTTATGTACAGTTGCTACTCCTAAGAATACTAATCCAAAAGGATCAAGCAGTCGCATATGCCTGCCCTATAACACTCAACCCATTCCCAGCATCATTAACCAAATATCCCGGGAAAACTCCAAAATAAGCATACCGCTGCACGTAGCTCTGAGCGTCCAACCACGGCAGTACATTCTGCAAGAACGCAGCCTGCTGGTCGTTACTCCCATAGCACTGGAACTCCGTAATCCAAACCGGTAATCCAAGCGTGTCGTACGCATTAGTCACGTTCCCCTTGAACCAATCCGGCCCGCTCTGTCCTCCACCCGGCTCGCAATCCTGGTACCAGTGAATAGCCGCGAAGTCGAAGTGGCATCCGGTGCAATCCGCAATGAAGTTCTTCATCCACTGTGGGGAATTGTAGTTTCCTCCTGATGTGGATCCTACGTTATTCCAGAGGACGTTGGGTGTACCTATCTTTACCTGGTTTGCAAATGGCTGGATGTATTGCTGGTAGCCTGCAGCTGCTGGAGCGGGAGCAATGTTCGCGGAGCCGGAATAGGTGAGATCTGGCTCGTTGAAGCCGAGGATGTAGTGTGTTCCGGGGGTTTGGACTGCTGCTGTCCAGTCTGGGTCTGCGCCGCTTGGGAGGCCCCAGAGCATTGGAACACTATTAAAGTTGCCGTCAGTATAAGACGTGCTAATATGGTATGGCAGAATGTGGGTGCAGAAGAAGTTTGTCCGACTCACAACTCAAATTGAGAATCTAGTGACCAGCTTGGGAACCCCCAGTCATATCCCCAGGAAATCTTACTATATCCCTTGAACAAGTTTGCGTAAACAGCATTTGACGATGGATTGTTATTATTATATGCCAGTCCTCGTTTACCGCTTGATGGGTTTGTTGGGCCCGTTGATCCTGAGTTGCTGGAAGAGTAGACGTTTAATCGATTAGGGCCACCACAGGTCTCCGCAGCATTGCCGTTGCACTTCATATTACAGCCAGCGTTTCCATCTGGGGCAGGGCCACCGCCATTCTGAAAGCTGTTTCCACAGTCTAGAATTCATGAGAAATGATAGAAACATAAGATGGCCATAAATAAGGCAAATACTTACAACACTCGCCTCCATACTCTAATCCAGCCAGGGTGTAACCTTGGCCTTGACAAGTCTGCTCACACAGCTCTACTGTCATGGCATTTGCTCCACCAGTCACACTTGCACCGAAGGATAGTGAGCGTGCACCAACATTATCGGTGTAGCAGCCAAGGGAAGTCCAAGTTGCTCGTGCTTCAACGGGGCTTCGCTTGACAGCTAAAGACGATACCTCGACAAAGCAAAGGTAGAACAACGGCGCGAGACAAATGAGATTCATCTTGACGATGACACTGACAACGAGAGTAGAAAACGATTGAAAGAGACATCGAGACGATTAATATATGTCACTGTAGCCCCCCGGCACCTCTACAAACCGTAAAGCAACCACAAATGCAACGCTAGAAATGAACATGCGCATGATCACTGGGCTAAGCAAAGGCCAATTACCCATAGGCCAAGATAGATATAAAGTTCTCACAATAAATAAACGGAGGCGACATAATAATGCCGAAGCAAGGACGTAATAAACAACCAATTACAATAGGAAAGTAAAATCACCTACCGCCGAGGTCCAGGCGCCTGTGGTCGCAACTCTCCGAACCACACCTGCTAGCTGCCGTACGAACGGCGCCGATGAGCAAGCCACCGAAGAATGAGACAAGGAGTACTTCTCTTCTTTTCCCGCTCTTTAAGCATCAATCACCAGACATAGTTCGACGTCAAAACCCCAGCGGTGGAGCGAATTATGCAGGGCTGATATGGGCCAGCAGAAGAACAGCCGGTCATAGGGCCGAACCTAAACCCCACGGGGTCCAGTTCGTCCGGTAGTTAATATATTCGAGGATGTGGAGAAGGGCATGGTATATTCCGAGTCGCAATCGAGTTCGCTATGTTGGGGTAGCGAGTCCGCGGAGTCGCGGATGCCCTCGCCACAAGAAAATCTAGTGCTTGATATAACTTCAAGCTAATGAAATAAGGAAGAGAGGAGTGGTAATTTAGGAGTACGGATGATCGTGTCCATAAATTAAGCTGCAGAGTGACAATTCATACACACGGCTCCGTTATAAATCATGATTCTTTAAAATGAGACCATTATCGTACCCAGGCCTATTCAGCGCCCACGGTAAAGTATAAGAAGTTTATAAGGGGTTTGATTAAAAGATTATGGCCAACCTTATAGGACTGAATTAACTGGAGAGGTTACTACCTAATAGAGAAGTTTGGGATTATAGAATTCACCTGGGTAGACCTTGCAGGTAATTTTTTATACGCAAGCCTTCTCTAGAAAAGTCTATAGCAAGTAACTTAGTAATTTGTCTTTTAGAATTAAGTAACGTTTCTAACACTATTAATACGATCGTATTGGTTATTTGCATGTTAAAGGAAACAAACACTCAGTATTCAGACGTCGCACGATAAGCCTGTGTAATCTCAACGGTCACCACTGACCCTGGACTCTCGAGAGATCCAACACGAACAAAGGTTCATATAAGTCTCTATTTCTTTATTAAGAGCAGATTCATGTGTAACCCGAGCAGTGCGTCTCATTATTACTTCAATGATCACTAGTTCCTCTGAACCACAGCCTTCAATGTCGTCTCAACATCTTCTTTCTCTAGCTCCAGCAGCGCATTCGCGCTCTGTTCCTCCTTCAGCCAGTGTCCAGCGCCATCGGCAAACGTATACAGCTTTAAATACTCTGGGATATTTAACTCCCCTGCAGTACGCTTCCTGTCGCCCTCACGCTCTAACTCGGCGCTGCTGATATGATGCACTGTCCACTCGGCCCTGTTTGTTAGGGATTCAAGAACTCGCAGGATTTCATTCTGTGTCGTATTGAAAGATGCGATGGAGAGGTACCGGTTCGCTGTCACGGCCGGATGTTGTAAGATGGACACGACGGCTGCCCCTACTAGTCCTATGTTTGTCGCCTGGAAGAGCTCATCGCCGCTATCAATGATGGCCATGGTACGGGCTTCAACATCTGCGCCAATAAGGTGTTTCATCCCCTTAAATTTCGTAGGAATATGTTAGTTTCTGCTGCGGGAGCCTGGAAGGGGCCAACTCACATAATCAAAAAGAAGCCCAACCCCTAATCCCGTCCAGGAGAAGCCCTGGTGTTGAGACGCCTTCTCGGAGAGATAATCTTGTGTCTTGATCTTGCGCTGTATTTGGTACCTAAGCTTATGGTCTCCCACTGCTCTGTTATCGATGCCGAAGTCGGATGGGATAAAGCGAGATACACCCGCCTCGATGGCAGCATCTATGATTAGCGGCTGGCTTTCAATTGCATAGCGTGAGAGGAGAGACACAGCGGTGTCTTGGCCTTGTAGAGCGGTCACAAGTGCCGATTTGGATGAGAGATCAAGCCGACGAACTGCCACAGTAGGGGGGAATTGGCTAGTTGAAGTAAGCCTGGTTATTGCTGTAACATTGAAAGATACGTGGAGGAGTGCATCGATTATTGGCCCACCAATGTTTCCGGAACCCAATAAAGATGTCAGAGTTCAACCCGCTAGGGAGCTTTTCATACTCCAAAGTAGAGGTACTTACTCCTATTACAGTAACGTTCTTAATTGTTGGAGTAGACATAATGATTAGCCTAAGAACAGATATAATGTAGTAGTAAGTTATTTGGATATATAGTGTTTTGGCTTGGGGTGGAAGTAAGCTTTATAATACCTCATTCATATATTACTTTGCCGGTCACGCTCATAATACACCATACTTGCCTAATCGTTACTGGCCTCGGCGATGATGATAATTCAAATATGACTATTAAAGGATTTAAATGCTTCCTGGCTTATATGATACTCTGATTTAGGCTAACAACTTGTAGGTATACAGTTACCACTTTACCATACGTTAGTATCTTCTAGCAGTTGGCTATTATGGAAACGGGGTAATACTATACACTCCGGTTGCTGGTCTGTCGGCTCCGTAGGCTCCGTTAAGCTTTATAGGCTCCGTGAGGCTCCGTAAGCCCCGTAAGTTCCGTAATCTCTGTAAGCCAATGACTTGCGGCCGTTAGCTGAGGGAGAGAGGAAGGGAAAATACAAACGTATAATACTTAATATATTAATATTCCTTGCCAAATATTTTGATACTTACAATCAAACAGGAGAGCAAATTATTAGACTCAAGACATATCACAGCTATCGTAACCCTTACAGGTGTTATCGGAACCATAGTATAAGTTGCCATAGTTGCAGTCACAAAGACTGCTTACCAACCGATTCTGTGAGACGCGTCCAGCGTAACGCTAAGTTACCTTGCGATATGTTATACAGATTTGGCTAGTGATAGCTACAATCACCATCTGAGAAAAGTTATCCTATAAGGCAAGAGTCCTTAGCCTACCTCAAGCATTATAGCCTACCATTACTTCTTTATCGTCACTCTGATAACTTGCTTATCCTATTATTTGCGACAATCATTACAACTTCGCTCTCATTAGTTACCTCCAAAATTGATAGATATCTTTTATAACTAGTCATTCTAAACTGAAATCGCTTTTATGGTTACTGTAAACACAGCATACCTCGCAATTCTCTACCTTATTTCAACATAGCTTTCATCTCCTTACCTCAAGGAATAAACACTTCTTCATGCGTAAGTTATAATGAAGATAACAAAAATCGCTAAAGCAGTAATTTATGTGAATATGGAACGAAGATAAGGTGATTTTTTCGGTATATGTATCATCTAGCCACCTTACATTCTTATTAAATCTCGTTTCTAAGCGCAAATACACGTAAGAATTGAAGTAGTAGTCAAAACAACAGCTGTATTAAGTATAGCATAAAACATGTATGAAACTGTTATAAGACCCCCTTAATATACAAGTATTCTTTTGTAATGAACTAATGCATTAACCACTATAAATTGTATAATAAGCGCATAGTAAGATAGTTAATCGAGTCAATTCTTGACTTCAAGTCACGATCTAAACGTACAAGCCCCAACACTGATAACCTAACCACTAAGTTTTAGCTTATATTTAGTTTAACCAGCACTCTAAAATTTGGATCGTTAGAGTCATTTAGATGATAAACTTAAGACCAACCACTTCTGTCTGGATCCGAAATCCTTTACGCGTACACGGACACTAGCGGCTGACCAAGATTCAAGTGTAAGTACTATTGCTAGTATAAACCACTTTTTGTCAGCCCTTGCACTTACTAGGATTAGCCAATAATTCATAACTTATCTGGTAGAGGCGTGGTGCCCTGAATCCTACGTAAAATAATAACTTTATTGGATTTCTAGATCCCATGGTGCCGAATCGAGTTACGTATTAACATCTTTTGAAAATAGCTGGAGGCTTACATTGTTTACGTTGTGCTTTACGTGAAATTCAAGCCAGCTACGCCAGCCTAGCCGAAGCATCACGGTATTAGTTTAATTGAGCTCTTGCCCTATATATAGCTCAGGATGAGGGGCAATACTTTTTTCTCCCGTCATTATACTTTCTGCTGTCCTCTCAACCTTTCTTCCTGAAAATTACATTATGCCGACAGGCTCTTGCCTCTGCGGTGAGATCAAGATCTCCTATACCAGCAATCCGGTATTCACCTCGGTTTGTTATTGCAATGATGACCGGAAAATGGCCGACATCCAAGTTTTCCAAGTTCCTAAGTCTAATTTCAGCGTAACTCAAGGAGAGCTCAAGGAATGGACGAAGAAGAGTGATCACGGTAACGTATGTTGGATTTGTTCTAGTTCCGTAAATTTTAGTCGTAACGATATTCGTCTAGGATATCACGAACCACTTCTGTGGGACATGTGGGACGACGCTTTTTCGAACGGGCGGTTCACCAGTCAACGCAAACAATATAGGACTTAGAGCGGGTGTCCTCGACGACCAGTCGATTCTTGATACTCCACCAGCCATAGAAGTATACGTGGAGAGGCGACCTCCGTGGATCAAGCAAGTAGAGGGAGCAGTACAGCTGAATGGAAAGTATGAGGTCTTAGAAGATCCGAACGGGCTGGCTGCTGCAAGACAAGCTCAGAGAAATACCAATTAATTGAAACTGTCTATCTAAGAGAGCAAATCTGCCCTCAGAGTAACACTTCCATACCGAGTGTGCCACTTACGTGTAACCGTGGACCATGGTGGGGTTTCCTTGTGCTTGTTTGCCTTTGCTCAGCTCTCTCCTTTAGCTTAGGTTAAAGTTGCTGTTGCTTACCTCCGCCAACTAAAATGAAACTGATATCTTGGCGATATATGATAAGCCACAATTGTGGGATCTCAAGATATGGTTCTTGTGTACAAGCATATCTAGCTCATACTAAGAGTTGTCTATCGGAGTTATTTCCCTCCAGTCTACGATCAAATCTCACAAATTCCATTTATTTAACTAAGATGTATGGAATCTATATTCATCTATCTGTTTCATTTACAAATAGCTCAGAATGCAGACCTTGAATGCAGTGAGGTAGTAGCATAACTCAAGCCAAAGGGCTATATCAAACTACTACTTGCTTAGAATTTCATTCTAAAAACAAGCTTATCCTCGTTGACAATCTCATCCTTCTTCGACAGTAACTCGGGCACATCCCAATTAGCGCTGACATATCTACCTGCCAACCACTCGATTCTCTTTGCTGTCAGGAATGTCATTGTGTCTGCTGCTAGCTCGGGTGTATCTCCTAAAGCTAATCACTGTCAGTACCGTCTGCAGGAACTAAGGGTATTGGTATAGATTACTTTGGCTTATTTGTTCCGGCATCCTATTTGCTAACTCGGTAGGAATACCGCCCGGATGGATGCCGTATGCCAACAGACCCTGCTCTCCATACTCCACCATCAGATGCTCAGTAAAGCGCATAAGCGCAAACTTAGTAGTCTGGTATCCACTAGCTCCGTATGCGATGACATGGGCGCCGATACTCGATAGGTTGACTATAGTTTTCTGTTTTGATTCTAACAACAATGGTAGGAACTCCTTCGTCATCCAGTATACACCTCGAATATTGACCTCATAGTTCAACCAATACTCATGAGGGTCAGATTCCTCAAGCTTGATAAATCTATCAAGCCAGCCCGCATTGTTAATCAAGATATCCACCCTTCCAAATTCTTTTTCTGTAGCTTTCGCAGCATTCTGCACATCCTCAAGTTTGAGAACATCAAGCTTCAGTTTCAACACTTTCGGAGGCGTTTTCCCTGCAGCTTGCGCCGCAGCAACAATTTCGCTCTCTACCTCATCAAGACCGGAGCGAGCACCTATGGCAATTCCTGCAGCGCCTGCCTTTGCAAATGAAATTGCCGTTGCACGTCCGACTCCCTTGGAAGCTCCGGTGATGAACACATAATGACCAGTATGGTCAGACTTGGTCGCAGAATCGATGGCGGGGTAGGTGTCGTGATGGGCTGTTTGCGTAAAAGCATTGCCTTTCCCAGAGTTATTATACAATTGGAATGAACTGATGGTGAATACTTACCCACATCTGGTCTACGGTGCGGGTAAGGCATTTTGGGATTTGTTGCACTCCTATGTACTTTATGTTCACTAATGTGTTCAGTCGGTAGAGAGATAAGAGAGGTATGAGGAAACTACGACTCGTTATATATCCTAATGACGTTTTTAGATAACTTTTACCGAACGCAAATTCACAACCTTCGCGTCTTCGCCAATAATTAACTCCGCAAACACCGTCATAAATGCGCTCACAGTGTATAACCACATAGATTTGGTAGTAGGAAGGAATTGGATTTTAAGATATATATCCGGCCCCCTGTTTTCAGTCAAGTGCAAAGTATTGAAGAGCCAAAAAGGACCCATGGCGTTGTACGCTGTAGGGGTGTAAGCAGCCATCTGAGTGGGGAATCCAACACGTTTGGACCATTTCGACTGACAGTTTGCCACCTTATTAAACCCAATATTCAGTGCTCTAGTTCTGCCATCTCCGTTGAAGAATGTTCAAGTAGTGAAAGAGGCAACTTTGATCATTTAACATCAAGCACGCATCGAAAAGCCACGGAATCTCTCAACGTCTTCATATATGATGAAAGTTAAAGAGTTAAGTAAGTGCAGGATCTCTCTCCGATGGCTTTACTTAGTGGATCATTATTCGCACCCTTTCTCTGATTGTGCATTTAAGCTTCTGTCTGGACCACTTCCCCATTTTAGTGTTTGTCATGTCAGATCCCTAACTATTCTAGGCGTAGCACATTTTTCTCTAGCTTTGTTAGGTTCGTTACATGATACAAAATATGTAAGCCTACTAGTACAGATAACTCCATATCTCCATCTTACTAACATACAGCCGAGATTTAAAAGAGTTTGAATACCAAGCAGCTTGGTGAGACATCTATCGATTAATTGTGGCCGTACGTTCGAGACCTTTTGGAGCTGACATCATGTTCTTGTAAATGAAAGCAATAATTGTTCATGAAGCACCATTACCTTGTTTTATACAAGGAAACACCGTGAGAAAAATTATTGTAATAAGCTCTATCGTCAAATTTGAATTAAGAAGCTAGATACTATCTTAAAAATCAAACTTAACTGTGAGTTTATCATTTTGCACAATATAATCCTTCCTTGCTAGAAGTTCAGGCATATCCCAGGTAACATTGATGTATCTTCCACCAATCCACTCGCGTTTCTCATTCATGAGAAAGGCGAGCGTGTCAGCACTGAGTTCAGGCGTATCCACGAATACTATAGATTATCCACTTAGAACTTCTTCATAATATGACATAGAGTATCTTCCATACCTGGTTTGAGTTCGTCAGCAATATCACCAAGCATTTCCGTTGGCACATTTCCAGGATGAATAGCAAAGCATGTGATTCCGTCCTCAGCATGCGTCTTGTTGATAAACTGGGTTATTCGCAGGAGTGCAAGCTTTGAAGTCTGGTATGCGCTTAACGGCGGAACCACTATATGAGCTGCTACACTGCAGATATTGGCAACATAGCTGCTCTTTGTTTTAACCAGTAAGGGATAGAAGGCTCTGAAAACAAGGTACGGTCCGCGGAGGTTCACATTGAAGGTTTCCCACCATATTTCAGGGTCCGACTCCCCGATCGGACTGAACGCTCCAATGATACCCGCATTGTTGACTAATACGTCCAGTCTTCCAAATTCTTTCTCTACCAATACTGCAGCGTCCTCAACGCTCTTCTGATTTGTGACTTCAAGTTTCACATGGAGGAACTTCGGTGATTTGCGATTTGCTGCTTTGGCTGCTGCTTCAACATCTTTGGCCAATTCCGTCATATCTGAGCGGGCACCTGCAGCGATATACGAGGCGCCAGCCTTTGCAAAAGAGAGAACTATCGAACGACCAATTCCCCTCGAGCCACCTGTAATAAATATGGCTTTTCCAGAGTAATCGGCTTTGGCAGGGTCAATCGCTGGGTAACTGTCACTGTGGACTGTCTCTGTCACATCATAATCACCTATCAAAAGGTAAGACTATTGGTCTCGATACATCCGCTTAGATACTAGCTTACCAGGGCCCTCGATGGGATTTGGAGTTCCTCTTGGTGGAGGCATTATAGTTTTTGGAACAAGATGAGATGGTAGAAAAGGATGAGGATCTCTCTATGGTGAGAGAAGGCAGCAACCACCTATTATATATGTCCCGGTCTGTTAGGATACGGGCGAGATTGATCTATAGGTGTATACCATGGCTGCGACCGATAGGTGCTACAACTTATACACAGCATGACGTGTAACGTTCAGTAGCAAGGATTCAAAGCTTCTAATATGGACAGTTCACTTTAACAGCTATACGCGGAAATAGAGCCACTTAAAATTTACATTTGCTAGTACCCATACGCCGCATTCATGCATTTCACTTGTCACGTAATGGGGATAAATCCAACGCAGTAAGGTTACTTCACAGACAATTCGGCGACCATCTTGATAACTCCTATAATCGCCTTTGGATTTCGGAGTTTGCTTATTAATACCTAGGGACTTATTGATGTCATGAGCCAATGGGTGGAGTGTTCCTTACAGTTTTAGTTCGGGGGTTGTGTCCACTGAGAGATGTCGCCGTTTCTTACTGGGTGAGAAGAAGAAGCCAAGTCCATGGTGATGTCTTAGCCCCGGTGATAAAGGAGTTAGTGGCGCCTGAAGGAGTTAACCCGGAGGACCTACTGAAAAGGTCAGAAAATTGCAGTAGAGCTGGAATAAGGTTTCTGTAAATAAGTAGTAAGAACGTGTTCCGCCCGCAATTCAATTTAGCTCATTATCGACAGGTCGGGCAATTGAGAGTAGGATATACCGTACTGGGTGGACTACGGGCCAGATCTACAAGCAGGGGCTCTTAACGGATTATAGATGGATCAGACGGATATTCAAATCCGTGGATTCCGCCGGATCGGGTTCGCAGTTTGAGTTCGATCTGTTTACGTAATATATCCATTCGAATTCGGTTTGAACAATCTGTTCGAATTTAACCATGCTCAGAACGATCGAAAATCTCAAGTCATTGATTATTACGTGCTGTAATAAACTCAAACTCTTATCCGTCCCGTGACGTTGACGAGTAAAATGATTAATGCGGAGATTCCCAAGAATGCTCATGAATCATGAGCCATTACAAGTTCAACTTTTAACTATGCATTATGGATGTGGCCATCTCAAAGTAGCGATTTACTGTGAAACAAATCGTTCAAAATGAAATATATCAAATTTTACGGTCGTGTTATCTAGCGTTATCCTATCAGAGAATATATCGAAACGATGGATGGTAGTCATATGCTTCTTCCAAGGATTGACTAGCAAGAGGATGTGGCACACCTCTCTCTAGATACTCTGCTTCCACTCTATCCTTCTTTGCATTTAAATGACGCATCCATAGCATAACACCAATCGCGTTCAGGAGGCCAAAAAGTTGAAACGCAAGCACAATGGAGTGCCCCTTGATATATCTTGGGGCGCCATTGTAAATGTGAGTTCCCATGATCGAAAATAGCTGTCCGGTGATCTCACCCATGGCCCACGTCGTTCCACGTTTAGTGAAGCCCCCAGTATTGATGGTAATCCAAGCGACGATCAGAACAATGGTGGTATATACTCCCGAGGCAACAAGACTCGTTGCTACGATCTTAGCCACATTCGAAGACGCCGTGAGAAGAATTATATATCCAGTAGAAGAGAGCGACAAACAAAAGATGATGGCCATCCCTTTGAAATTGAATCGGTCACTGATGAAGCAGACCGTGGGAAGTGTAACCGTTGCACTTGCGGAAGGGATGATTGTCAGCAATTGAGTGCGCAACGGCGAATATCCGAATGAAGAGATGAATGTGGGCAGGAACAATCCGATTGATGAAATCCCAAGGGATGCTCCGGCGGCGATCCATACGAAGGCCCATGATTTGGGATCTTTGAGTGCAGCCCAGATCTGCTTCACTTCGAGCTTAGAGCCAGGGGTATTGTACGCTGTGATCATTAGCGTATGAAAGAGGGGGATTTGGGAGGCTTGAAAAACTTACATGCCGATCTTACAATAGCTAAATCAATCTCAGCGGGGGAAAAGAGCCAATGCTTTTTATTTTTGATTTGATCCGGGAAGTTGGGCAAGATGAGCCAGGTCAGGAAGCCAACACCCAGCGCCAAGGCGCCATCGACGATGAATAGCCATCTCCACGACTCCCGTCCGGTGGCTTGAAGGGTCAAATCTTTTTGAACACCGTAGGAAATCAAGCCACTGAATGCTCCCGAGATTGTTGCCGCCGAATAGTAGAGGGCTAGTTACACGGTAAGTAGTGACGTATTGAAGGATATCCCGTGGGAGATCACTTGGGGGGCCAACTGACCTGCGCGTGTAGCATATTCATCGCGTTTATACCAGAGACCAATATAGATTCCTAATCCTTGTATAAAAGCTTGGGCTGTGCCAATGAAAATACGGATACCCAGGACCGTCTGGTAATTGGGCGAGGCTGACATGCCTGTGTGTAAAGCGCCGAAGATAATGACAGCGACCCCAATAAGGTGGTGAGGGGCGAAATGACGAAGCAGAATGTTTGCTGGTAACAGGAAAAGAATGTACCCAACAACTGCGCTCAAGAGATCAGCACATTATGGGAGGAGAACTGAAGAATTGGGACTTGTGTTTACAAAATATGGTCAAGCAGTTATAGTACTGGTAGTTACTCATCTTGAGGTCTTTCTGGATACCCATTAAGCGGGCATTTCCAATACTGTTTCGATCCTGTATCAAAATTAGACGCTGGTATTGAGGGGAAATGTAGACAGGGCAAGATACCAGGTAGGCCACAAAAAAGATCAAGGCGGCAAAGGGGAGAATGAGCAAGTCTGCCTTGAGCACAAGTCGTCTCTCGACTTTTGATTTATGGTGGGAGTTAGCATGGGCATCGGGGACGTAGGCGGTCGAGAGAGCCTGCTCCTTCTCGCTCGCAACTGTTGCCATTTCAATCTGTTCAGTGGTGCCGTCTGCCATTTCGACCTTACTCAGATCCACTTTCTCTGAGGCCATCATGAGCCAGAATTGAGAATCAAGCAAAAATGTGAGAATGGTAAGAGGGAGATAGGTGAAGAGTATAGGCCAGATCCCTTTCCAGCAGACAAGTTAGGCTGACCGGTCCAGCGAGACGGAGACTCCTTTTTGCCATTGTTGTCCACGGCATCTTAAATACTGAACATAGCATGGTGGTCTCTGTAAGCTCCTTACCCCGGACTAACTGTCCGAAGAACTGGAGAGTGCGGGGGACCGGGGGTGGGCGCAAGGGGTCTCCGCGTGGATCGCCTCCCCAGACTCGCGCCTTGATCGGCCGGCATTTGCTGCTGGTCTCTACGGCACCGAGGGGCCAATCAATGTCAGACATGCTCGGCCCGCGAGCGGCAACGCTAGTAGTCGATTGGCCATGAGCATTCACTGGTTCTGGATGGAGACCGCATCTCATTTGGATACGCCATACGCTACCTTACGCAAGGGGTTCGTTACTGTGGACAAATGACATGACTCGTTTACATATCAAATGTAGAATTGAAAATATTTCAAAGTACACAGAGATGTATCGATTCCCATCCAAACAATCGGCTGTAAAACACAAAACACAATAGCTCTAGGTCACGGCCCGCTTGCGGCGGGCTATTTTACGACTATCGTTCTGCCTTTACAATGGTCACCTCCCGGTACTCATCAGACTTTTCCAAATAAATTGCCAATGGTGGCCGCCCCTTGACGTATTGTCACTATTGTTGCTATTGTTCTACATCAAACCTTGACGTCCGTTATCTCTCAGTACCACTCAAGAATGGCTCCCACTCGAACCGCACGCGGCGCTCCAAACATCAAAGAGGATGCTAAGCGTGTGTATGAGGTCCTCAAATCTGGTGGCATTGCTATCATGCCCGCCAGCATGGGGTATACGATATCAACGACCAGTGCCGAATCCTTGAACAGGATATTCACAACCAAAAAGCGCGGTGCACATAAAAGACATGCCATGGGCGGAACGTATGAGCTGCATAAGGAAGTGCATATCACGACACCGGAAATGGAAGAAATTATACATTGGCTAGCAATCGACATTGACTTGCCAGTGGCCTGTATTGCTAAGTATAATCCGGAGCATCCCCTGATTAAAAGCCTTGACCCTGTTACGCTGGAGGCTGCGACTCATGATGGAACTTTGGCCATGCTAGTCAATGGAGGAGGGCTACAGGAAGAGGTCATTCGCCTTTGCGCAGCAGATAATCTTCCAGTACTTGGCAGCTCGGCCAATATTTCCACCACAGGTAACCTATTATAATCTGTCTTCTACCTAAAGCTTACTGGTTGTACAGGAACAAAATATGTTCTCGAGGATGTTCCCAAAGAACTTATCGATATCGCTGATATCGTTATTGATTATGGATTGGTGCACTGGGGACACCATGGTAGAAGCTCAACTATGATTAACTTTAGCGGACCAAAGCTAGAAATTGTCAGAATCGGACTGGGCTATGATGTTATAAGAGATCACTTGGAACGTTTCTGGGGCATAACAGACCTCCCAGAGGACCCAGGCAAAGAATCGTTACCATCAGGCCATCTTAAGGTTCTTGAGCCTTTGAAATCGTTAGAGAAGTTGGTTGCTAAATAGGTCGGATATTTCTACTTTAGGTGAAAGGTCGAAAAATATGCCTAGTATACCAATCTATTCTTTGAATGTACTTCTATTACTGCTCTTGTGCCAATCATCATATCGCTTCTATTCCAAATGCCAGGTAGCTAGACAAACTGAATGGTCCATAATATAGTTGATGCGACAACTTATAAGTAACTCATATATCTTTTTGACTTTCAACAAATCCAATATAAACTCGAAGAGCTGGGTCCATTGTTTAGATGTCATTAAAGGTTACTCAAGCCGATATTGTTTTCTTATTTCCAATTTTTAAAGTTTAAGCTAAAGCGCATAAGAGTAAAAGCATATTATAATTTAAATAACTTTAGACGCCGCCAAATCTATCATTGAACAATAAATATACGCCTCATCTTATTCGAAGAGTCCAGCAAAACGTGTGGACTGCGCTTAGTCGTTCTTGTTCTAGAATAACTTCTAACGGCTTCACTTGAAATACACAGCACGTAGATGCATCCCAAAGTGGCAAAGAACCCAATTTTTCTCTCTTGTATCCTAAATCTTATCCTTTAGTTGTCCAGAGGAGTGTCCCAATGGTTTGCTAATCTGTGGAACACTAGTGCCTGCAGCAGCGTATTCGGTTATATCCTTGTGTGATGCATGCTCCAGTAGTATGTGAAACCGGCTACGGACATGCATTAAAATAGAGGTGGGCCAGCTTAGTATTCGGAGCAAGCTAAGCCATGATCTATCCTATACGACAATATGAGCATTGGCGTATATATCGTTTCTGGTGGCGTTTTCACTTCTCACCTGCCCCGTCTTATTTCTGATGGCAGCAAACATTATTTGAAATGCTCCAAACTTGATGAGGCTGTGTCTTAACTTTTATCTTGAATGACTTCATACGTTATCACCGCATCTTGCAGTACCACTCTGCTCGAGTCATGCTTGCTAGCAGTAGAGCATCAGCTCTGTCGATTAGACGGAGCATTAAGCACCGAGTGCCTGTGGGAGTTAAAGAATATTCCATAAGCTAATTGGTCAAATAGACCTATAAAAGCATTATCTGCTCATTGTCGATGAGTACGATGCTCTTTAATGTTCAGCCTCCTCCTTCTGATAACCCTCATCTCCTGTTATCACCATGCATTTTATGGCCTTCTCGAGTGTGCTGGCGCTAACGACGCCAGCGTTCGCTGCTTCTGTCATTCGATCAAGTATGACCCAAAACCAAACGAATTTTGCAGATGGTTTCGCCAATTACATGAAGGGCTTTCGAAATCCAAGGATAGAGTCATCCGTTGGCGGGCGTGCTACCTGTATCTCAGGGTTGGTAGACGTTGAAGCATCCGCCATGAATCTGCATCTTCAGGCTAAGGTGCCAGCGAATTCATCCGATGTCATTGAGCTAATACTTGAGATCTTCCAAATCAACTCAACAGCGGCAGAGCAGTACGGCGGCCTCCCAACGAAAGTTAGTGGTACTTATGGCATCTACTCACAGCTCTGCTTTCCAAATAATGCTAAGGCCGATACAACAACAATCCAGTTGCTTACGCACGGTATTGGCGCTGATCGATCTTACTGGAATATTGCGCCAGACTACTCCTATGTTGACTATGCTGCCGAGAAAGGATATACGACTTTTCTCTTCGACCGTCTTGGCACTGGTCTCTCTGACCATCCAGACCCAATCCAGATTGTACAACTACCTCTTCAAGTTGAAATTTTACATAAGCTAGTCCAGCTTCTACGCACCGGTGCTATTACCGGTCACGCATCTAAATCTGTCATAGGAGTTGGTCACTCATATGGCAGTATTCAAACTCAGCTCGTGACATCGAAGTACCCTGATGATTTCGACGCAGTTGTCCTAACAGGCTTTACAACGTCTGGAACTGGGATGCCCATCGCCTTCTCAAGCCAGGATCTGGCAATTGCCTCGGAAGCTGTACCTCTCCGCTTTTCGAATCTATCTAATGGGTATTTGGTTTCTAGTCTCGTTGCAGGTACCCAGGCGTTGTTCTTCCGGGAGCCGAACTTCGACCCAGCAATACTCAATCTAGCTGATCTAACCAAGCAGACTCTTACGGTGGGGGAGCTCTTGAGTGCTACACCGTTTGCGATTGCGCCGGAGTTTACCGGGCCCATTGATTCAGTCAGTGGCGAAAACGATCTGCCCGGTTGTCAAGGAAACTGTTTACTTCCACATAACTTGATAGCAGCTGTCAAAGATGAACTTTACCCGGCTGCAAGTAACAGCTCTGCCTGGTATATTGCCCCCGGAACTGGACACGGATTAAACTTTCACTACACCACCCAGAAGGCGTACGAGCATATTCATACTTTCCTCAAACAGAATAGGCTCTAGGATGCGGGAATATGCCAAGCGATCCGGTATCCTGGTGTATTAGGAAATAAGCCGAGTTAGAGGGTAATATGCATCAATGAAAACTTAAAGGATTAGAGTGATATTAGATTATAATTAGATTTTAGATTATATTCTCTTCAATTCTACTTCCACAAAAAGCAAACAAGTCATTTGATTAAGTAACAATTAGGTCAAGAAGAAAGAATGTTTCCAATTGGTAATAATTATACATTAATAATTACTGGTTAAAGGGCTCTAAGCTCATAGCTGTCGGAATATTACTGTTCCGATCAAAGACAGAATTAATTGAATTGAATTAGGTATCCTACCAGGTATTTACAATTATATTTATTAAAGGAAAACATGTAACAAGACTATAAAATGATAGATATCTCATATTGGGCATTTAGCCTATGTTGAACAAGTATGGAAAACTTGCTGTAGTTTTACACACGTCCACCTGATACAGCCACTTTCGGGTGTTATTGGAGGCCATTCCCGCGTGCGCCTACGCTTACGCTTTTGTCGGAGCATCACGGTTCCGATCGTAGCTTCAAGCAAAGAGTTATTTGAACCGTCTATTCTCCTATGCAACTATGGAACAACTTATACTGGCGGTTACTCTAGTGAGCTAATGAGAGAATAGCCTCGCATTGAAGGCTTTTTACAAGATTTTTTGCAACGTTTTAAATATATACCTAACTCGAGGGTGGCTCCGATTAGGCTCTTCGCACTTGTAACCCTATTGTTCTTACAGCTTTGCACATTCTCATTGATTCTGCCAGGAGATCAAACCAGTTAGATAGTTAGAGCAGAAAAGATGGAGATCATCGCACTGGGAATGTGTCGAACCGGGACACAGTGTATGCAGTGTCTTCATATCCGGACTTTTCCTCGTTTATACTAATTCTATCGAACAGCGCTTGCTGATGGCTTGGGCGTTCTGGGCTATGGTCCTATTTACCATATGCGAGAAGTCCACAAGAATGGTCACGGCAAATACTGGATGAAGGCCTTGGAAGCCCATTTTGAAAGAAATTCCGAACCGTTTGGACGCAAGGAGTTTGATGAGTTCCTTGGTAATTTTGCCGTAAGCATGTTATTTAGTTGAACTCTTGGGTTTGGCCTATAGCAATATCAAGAACAGTAGCTTACGTTGGTCCTAGGGTGTATCGGATCTCCCAGCGGCAATCCTTGTTGAGGAGCTGATGGATGCATATCCTGACGCTAAAATCATCCTTACAACTCGGGATGAGGATAAGTGGTTTGAGAGCATGAAAAGCACAATTTGGCATGCCGAATCTGTATCTCCTCTTGGCCAGAGAATGAAGAAGTGGTTATGGGGAGAACACCCACAAGAGACTGGGAAAGCTGTTTTTAGACAGCATAATCTGAAGGTCATAACAGCAGCAAAGGAGAGGGGAAGGCCAATCCTGGAATATGAAGTTAAGCAGGGATGGGAGCCTTTATGCAAGTTTTTGGGAAAGGAGATACCAGTCGGAGTGGAATTTCCTCGTAACGATGACTGGGCAAGCTACAAGAAAGAGCATGGTCTGGCTTGAGATCGTGTCAATGTTCTGATCAGAGGAAATATCTTGATGTTCCTGTGAGACTACTCAATTTGTTGTCATCGCTTGCTTTAGTAGAAAGCTTACGGTTAGAGATTGTTGAGAGAGCCTCGGCTAGATCAGGTGACAGGCCGCCACCTCCACCACCTTCCTGTAAAATAGCTTTGCTGTAGCAAAATACATCTCCATGCGCTTCCTACAGAGATAGTTGATCGAATATATGCTAACCCATGATTTTTACTATAGTCAAACACAGCGATCAGCTGATACAGATTGATGGAGCCGGCTTGATTACCTCTGGCTGGAGCAAAATAATATCAGATGTCTAGGTGAACACCCAGAAGGCGGTAGCTAAGTTAGGAGCCCCTTGCTTTACGCGAGACATCAACTAGCCCACTTTTGCATTTCCAGGTCAGGCGCTGTATACAGCATAAGAATGTAGATCATACAACTGCTCTTCTTCAGTCCAGCATTTAGGCTAAAAGGCGGAGGTCTGCCGGTACCTGGAATCCATACCCGCATCCCATTTGTATCATTGGTGCATACCATAGCAGCATTTATATCTCTTCCGTGATACGTAGGTTCCCACGGGATGGAATCCCATACTGTTGTCAACTTCTATGATAGCCTATATTACTTAAAATACTAAATCATGCCTTCTACAATTGATAATCAATACGCTCTCACTGAAGAGCAGAAAGAGCATTGGATGAAGCATGGTTTTATCAAATTAACAAACTGCTTCACTCGCAAACAGGCTGATAACTTTACATCATCCATCTGGAGTCGTCTGGGCGCATCCCCAGACGATCCTTCAACATGGCCGACTGAGAAGTTGAACATGCCTGGCCATATGGTCGTGTCTGCGGCAGAATTTGCGCCCAAGGCCTGGGCAGCCGTGTGTGAGCTGGTTGGCGGCGAAGACAGAATTGTTGAGTGGGCCAAAGATTGGAAGGATGCCTTTATTATCAATATGGGCAAGCCCGAATACAAACCGGATGATCCACTAGACTATCGCACACTGGATAACTGGCATAACGACGGCGACTGGTTCACGCACTTCTTGGATAGTCCCGAGCAGGCTCTCTTGATCATACCTCTGTTTACAGATATCAAGCCTAGGGGTGGTGGAACGGTCATCTGCACAGATGGTATCAAGCCAATTGCTCAGAGATTGGTATGTCAGGAAGCTTGTATAAATCATAACAAATAACTTATTGTTGTATACAGTACGATCATCCAGACGGTATGACCCCATTCATGGCGAAGCGAGGGACCCCAGACTTGCCTCAGGGCCCAGAGCGACGTGCATACTGGAACAGTTTGGTTACGAACCCAGAGATAACACGAGAGGAGTCGTTCCATGAGGCTTGTGGCAGTGTCGGCGATGTTTACATACTACACCCCTTTATGCTTCACTCTGCCTCTCGAAATCTGCTAAGGACCGTCCGCATCATTACCAACCCTCCGGTGGCACTCAAAGAGCCCTTCAACTACAACCGAGCAGATCCTAGGGAGTACAGTCTGGTCGAGAAGAAGACTCTTCATGATCTTGGTCGTCCGGAAGGTCTTTCGGAGTGGAAAATTACCATGCCTCGAGAGAGGGTTATACCAGCTCGTGTCAAGGCAAGTTACCTGTCGATTCATTCATCGCCACTTGTTCTCCTCTCTTTATTCTTTTCATAGTAGGCTGACCATACATATGTAGAGGCAAGAAGAGATGAAACGTAAAGAACTGGAGAGGTTAAAGAGGGATGGAGTCCCAGTCACCAAGGTTGAAGGGGCGAGAAAGCTTCAATCGCTTGTCTATCCTTCTTGAGGATGTTTTAGCAAAAGTAGTTTTGAGAGATCCAACGAAGGAAATTTTTTTAACGTCAAGACTGCCCAGTTTTGTATTCATGGAGAAATGGTTACAGGCTGTATATATTATAGATGCAGGATTTCTGTACTCCTTGTGTTTCTCTTCAAACATAGTTATTGCCTTCGGGTGACAAAAGGCTATTTAAGTTGTGAACTATAACTATATACTTCGAGCCCTTACAGCTCACGACGTGTGGTCTCTACATCTTCTATCTCTTCGACATGCACCTTATGGTCAACCAGTTCTTTCCCCGCAACATTTGCATCCTCACCATCGAAGAGACGGGCGATTTCTTCAAGCGTAGGACCCTTTGTCTCCACAAAGAGGAACCAGACGGCGAAACATTCAATGACAAGGATAGCTATGTAGACAAAATAATACCTCCAGCTGAGATGCTGCAGACCAATGGGATTCACTATTGCGCAATGTCAGTATATTTACATCTTAAAGAAAAGTTAACTGGGAGTAATACCGTATTGATTGAAGATTGAAGCAAGAGCCTTGCATGCATAGAGAATAGCAATACCCTTTGCTCGGAGGTTGAATGGGATAATTTCAACAGGGTAGGCGACTGTTAGACCGGGATACGCTACTCCGATGGAACCATTGAATAAAAAGATCATCGCAACAACAGCAGAGCCGGCAGAAGTACTTCCTGTCTTGCTGTAGACGGCCGAGCAAGCAGTCCAGATGCTGAAGACGATCAACATTGCGATGGCGGCAGTCATGAACAAAGGTCGTCGGCCAACCTTGTCAACGAACATACAGGAAATACAAGAGACGATCAGTGACCAGATGGTGAGTCCGCCGTTGATGATGGTTTGGTCGTGAGAACTTTTAATTCCGACAGAGTTGAGGATGCTGTGGAGGTAATAGGAGACCAGCCCGTTGCCTGAGCACTGGGAGAAGAAAGCAACTAGGAATATGAGCAGCAGGCGCTTCCTGTTCCCGGGAGTCCTCACAAAGTTGTCCCAGCCCGTCTTGGCATTGATTTTTTCAAGACGAAGAGTCTCTTGGATTTCGTAGAACTCGGACAGAACGAATCGATCATTGGCGTCACCTGCAGCATGGTACTTTTGTCTATGTCAGTGGGTCCATAGGTGAAGCTGTTTGAGAGATGAACTGACCTTCACCAAAATAGCGAGAGCCTCATCAGAACGATCCTTCGAACAGAGCCATCGAGGGCTTTCTGGCACGAAGTAGAGTAATGAAAGTTGAAGGGCAGGCATCGCAGCCTGTAAGGCAGTAGGAATGCGCCATCCTGCATCGGTGGTATACTTAACAGTACCAAACACTGTCCAAGCCGCGATAATTGCGCCAAGGGACTGTTATCCTGTCAGTTTCTGACCTTGTTATCTTATGTATTCGAGAAACATTACATAAATAGAGTTGTAGCTTTCAATTATATTAGCTGGATAGTCTAGATGAGTATGAAGAATACTTACAGAGTTGTGATTCTTCCTCTATGCTGTGGGTGAGCTAGCTCTGTAACAAGGACTGGTGAAGAGCCCTGAGATATATTTGCTCTATTTCCAATAATCAGCATTACATGATTATATATTAAGTTCGTATGGCGGAGTAACATACCCAAGGCCAATTAAGAATCGACCTCCAATGAACATGCTGTCATGGTGACCAGCGGGAACCACTTCACATCAATGTCAGCATCTCTCACTTCTCATTTCTAGCAAGCACCCTAGAGAGGAAGTTACCTTGGATAATTGTGCCGATAAAGACCATGAACAAGCCGATAGAAATACCTACTTTCCTGCCCAGATGGTCGGCAATGTAAGCACTGAATGGAAGTGCGCAAAGCCCACCAATGTTGTAGATGGCATTGAACAATCCAAGTTCAGAGCCTACGGGGTGGTTGTAGTCTAGAGATGTAGTTAGTCATAATGCCGACTTTAATATTTGATGCCAAATATCAAATATCGTAGAAGAGTAACTAACGGGTCTGCCACGGGGGCAAGCTCTGGAGACCATTGAGAAGACTGCTGTCATAACCGTTGATGGTCGCATTCAGGAAGAGGATTGGGATCAAACAATATAATTTTCGCAGTCCGCTATGTTTGTACCATGTGATTTTGGGGATCTCCAGCCCGTGGGCATGCTCGTCTGCATAGGCATTGGCTTCAGAGACACCAATATCAGCCCGCTTTTCGACATACTCTGCTGCTTTTTTCTCCATGATAGATCACAACAGATACAATTCAGAGCAATGTTCAAAAAGATTAGGGGTACTTCTAGGGAGGAGCTCGCTTTGACTTTAAATTGTTTGCTAGGGCTCCAAGTCTAAGTCCCATACCGCACGGGCGGTGAGGGGAAGTTATCGGGGCTATATCACGCACATCGCGATCCTATACGCTCTACATGAGCGATGCCTCTAAATCGGGTAAATGAAGATAGACTTATTAGATGGGTTTAGCTAGGAACTTGCTGCCCAAAGATCCAAGGTTGGATAGATGCCCCCCGCAGTCGGGGAAAGGACGGGATGCTTTGGCATGGGATAAGAGTGGGATATCTCCAACAATCTGGGGTTTGTTCCCTGCCATCACCAGAAATATGGGGAAATAACTAGGCTTCATGAACGGATAAATGAGTGGCACAGACTTGGGGGCGAAGGGTAAATGAAACATGGGAAAGATCCAAGATCGACGGGGATTATTGTGAGGGATAACACTTCCTGTGGGCGATCTTTCTCTAGTTATCACATCCGTGTACTATTGCTTATGCAGGGATACATTATTATATGCATTAACCCCCAGAAGTTTTATAGGTACTAGCGAATAACTCTTACTTGTGAATTAAAGAGCTAAAGATAACTTGCATTCTATCTTTAAAACTAGTCATTAACATATATCAGTACATCGCCCTTGTGATTGTAATGCAAAATTCTAGCCACAAATCGGTCTTCCTTCGCTCAGTGCCGCCAATCTTGCCGACAGACATGACATCTTGTTATTTAACTAGACAGTGGTAAATGCATTAGCTCTCATGATTATACCAACCGTAGTGAGAAATTAATGTTAGTAGTTGTTATTAGTTAAATTCATACTTGAATATATTTATTCATCTTAAGTTTACATTATTGTGACGGAATTATGATCTAAATTTTAACATTAAAGAATAGAGATAAAATTTCAGCGAGAAAAAACCGTTCTTTTATACAAGATGCTTTAAGTTTTAAGGTAACTATATGTAACCTTTATGTGCTGCTTGAAAAGATCTTTGATCATCCACGCACATTATTCTACCGAACATAACCGCTAATGAGTTGATGCTGGTCTTTTGGCGAGAGGCACACTTTTGTGCTGTGCCACATCTTAGGAGACTACTTTCCTCAGCAACAAAACAATTATCTTTTAGAATAACACAAGGATTACGTGCTTATCAACCAGAAGAGAACTGCATTCAGGTACCCTAATGTCAACTGTAGCTCCTACCGCCAGCCTTTACAGCGCTCTCGCTAGCGTTGATGAGATCAGGCTCCTTCACCTAGAACCCACCTCCAGCCTTGATGATACTTCAGTGAGATGTACTCTCAAACATGTGAGGCTTTCCGCGAAGCCCCGATATGAAGCATTGTCCTACATGTGGGGACCCAAATCGATGAAGTTGATAGAACTTAATGGGGTGCAATGTGAAGTCCGGGAGAATTTGTGGCAGGCACTCATCCATCTCCGAGAAACTAACTCCACGAGGATCATCTGGATCGATGCTGTTTGTATCAATCAGAATGATATCGAGGAGCGAAACAGTCAAGTGAGCCAAATGGGAGCAATATATCGTAAGGCATGGAGAGTTGTGACTTGGCTGGGACCAGAAGACCCATCAACGGAGCTTGGTGTCTGGGCGCTGAATAACCACACTAAATACCTCTCACAGTCAATATCAGAACACTGGATTAATCAACTAAAGGCAGTGAAAAATCTATGTGATCGCGGATATTGGACGAGGCTCTGGATTATCCAAGAAGTGCTATCAGCGAAGAAGGCTCTGTCACTTGAAGAGATGAAGTCAAAGAGGATGCTTCTTGTTCTCTGTGGTCAGAGATCATTTGATCTCGCAAATCTATACCCGTTAGCCAAAATGCGAATACCGGATATAGGAGCAACTGATCAGCATGTTAATTCGCGGGCAAAGGTTGTCCTAGATGGGATATCTAACAGTTTCGCAGCACATCTTAGTACAGCCTATCAGCCGGCTAAACAGCGAAAGTCTGCACCAATTGGACCTGACCCCCTTATGTGGCTCATTGCAGCTTATGGATCCTCTGAGTGCGAAGATCGCCGAGATAGGATATTTGGGTTGCGGAGCCTAGCCATGGAGTGCTGTCAGGAGGCTATGAAAGTGGATTACTCAATGCCAGTTCCAAAGCTGTATGAGATCCTCGTTGAACATTACGTTGCAGCTCATAACTATCTCGGATCGTGGTACAAAGTCCCTGAAGTCTTCCACAGGGTCCATAACTACCTCGGAATAACCCTCAAAGAAGTAGTTAATATTGGGCTAGATTCTCAACGAACCTTCACTCACTCATATTCGAGTTCCGATTCAGAGCTTCCATTTTACACTACTGGCAAAGTCCAGGATTGGGTCAGATATACATCAGAGCTCATCAGCGGGCGAGCACGGAGACAACCCAACTTACGTAACGGATTCTTGTTTTAAGGCTATTAACTACCAGCTTAAATATAGTGAAGCCCAATCTGTAATTGTTCAAGACTCAGGAGTGTCAAGTGAGACTGATACCGTCTTGGCTTTTGGAGGAGAAAGCAGTGCATATGCAACCATACACCGAAGTCGACTCGGTGGCCAAGAGTCCCAGGCAAAATCAGGTTCAGGCTCAAAACCGTTAAATTCTCTGCATGAGAAGTTGGAGGCACTAGCCAGAAAATTACCAGAGCACTACAGATTAGCGTTTGACAACTCTGGTCTGCTAATTCTCGTTCGCTCAAGTTCCAAAGTTGGCGACATAGTATGTCAGTTCAAGGATGCAAATATTGTATTGATCATCCGCCCAAGGAAAGACGGTAAAACAATCATACATAAACGCAAGCACAACTTCATGCCATCATTTATATCCCTACGAGGAAGACCCGTGTGCGAATTGGTCGGTCGTGCCGTTAGTCTCATTCCCTTTGTGCGTGGCCGGCCAGTAGAGCTTCTTGGTTATGCGAATGACTTATTTCGTCTTGAAAACACGGGTGAGACTGATGATGTGGTGTGCCTCTACCTCGATACCCACATATTACAGCTCTTGACTGTTGTTTCTAGCACTCCTAATCCGAGTGCACTTGTCATTAAGGCAAGCTCATTGTCAGAAAATGTGTGGCTACCCGTCCGGCGGTCCTCGCAGCCCTAGCATATTATTGTAATACGTTCCTTGGAGACTCTCGTTGTAAATAAATCTATGAGAGAGCGTGTAACCATCATTTCTCGGTGCAGTAGATTAAAATGATATATTCCTTCAGGATGTATTTTTGCATACTTGTATCGATATATCTACGACTAAGGGAAATTGCAGTTGATTGGATGGTGATATTTTCCGTGATTGGTGTAATATTATTTCCATAATTCTCATTGGCAACTTTATTATGAGCCGCGCTAGAACAAAGCTTCTTTCGGGTTTAACCAATCGTACTGCATGAAGAAGCTCGGCACAGGCCTCTTCCCAGTGGGTATAACCGGACAATAGACTGCGGTACCGTACCTCGACCGGCAAAGGTCTTGTCAGTATCTCACGCATTGGCCGAAAGACCTACTTGCAGAAGCAATGCCTAGAGCTCCTTAAATCTCTCGTGAAGTCTGGATGGTTGCCGACTGACAAGCCATAAAGGCACAAATCATTGGATCCCGTTTCCCAGTACCCAGACATGGAGCCGAAATCTGTCTTTGGGTACCTCAAGCACTTCCGGATTGGACCACAGGGGGCTTTGAAGCTGTCCCTATCAATTTTTGCGTCGATGTAGTGGGGAATATAAAAAAGACCCGGGGTTGATTTTGGTTGGACCCGGCCCAGACGAGTATATCAAGATCGTCAATCGGATTGAGGGTATTACTGGATGCATCGGTAAAAAGCTCATCCACCATTGCTTGTCTTAATTTAAAGGAGCAAAAAGGCTAATGAGACAGTGGAAGCTTCACCAATAAAAGAGATAGTAACTGTAATAACGGTAAGTACGGAGGTAAACTCCTACGCGAATACGCCATTGCAGATCAAGCAGCCCAGCCACGCAGACGTATACAAGGTAATTCTAGGCAAACCTCCTGAACTCGGAATTTCCGATTATCCTATAGCAGAAGAAGTATTTGTCATTCATTGTATTCTTTGCTTGGCAATAGCATATATAGTCAGCTTCTGAAATTTTGAAATCGATCTGACAAAGAACTATAAAGATTTAAGCTAATAAAAATTCCGAACCATCACAAAATCTTAGTCAGTATGAAGCTTCTCTATCTCTTGTCTCTGGCGGCCGTCACTATAGCGTTCCCGAGCCAAACTCGGCCTTACAAGAAACCGGGAGCCGGTGACTCTCGCAGTCCATGTCCGGGGCTCAATGCTCTTGCCAACCATGGCTATCTGTATGTATATCATTGTTGCCGACTATTTGTCAATAGTAGACACAGTTTAGTTCAAAGAGACTGATAAATTGGGAACAGTCCACACAACGGCCGAGGCATCACTGGACCCCAGATGATCGACGCTTTCTCCAAAGCCATGAACTTCCAGACAAACATTTCTCAGACCGCCGTGAATGCAAATTTCCTGCCACTTGGCCTCGATCCGGTGACTTCGGTAGTGGATTTGGAAGACTTCTTTGTCCCCAACGTGACCGACCACCGTTGTTCGGTAGCCCGCGACGACTACCAGCACCCCCTTAATCCTCACCGGATTGCCCTTGCAGTGGCTCAAGGTGGTGGCAAGACCATCACCCCCCAAATCTGGGGAAAGTCTCGCGTTGCTATCGAACATTTGACTACGAATCCGCCACCTTATAGCAATGATATTGCCGCCGGAGAGGGTACCGCCGGGCTGATGTTTTTGTCTGTATCACAAGACTCACGCAACAATGGTGACTACGCGAATGTCCAGGCTCGCAAGGACTGGCTTACTGTCTTCATGCAAGACGAATTCCCCATAAAGCTGGGCTGGAAGCCGCAAGTAGTGCAGCCGACCATCGATGACTTGGTAGGGATAACTGGTGCAATTACTGCAGCCAGGACCCAGGTGCTGAATTCCCATTAGGGTTAATTGTACATGACCCTCATAGCAACAGAAACTAGCTTCTAGTCATCGGGAAGTCCGGGGGACCATTACGTGTATAAATAAGGGTTCTCCCCTCAGATTAGAGGGTTCGGAGATCAGTTTGCAGTTACCTTCTAACTACCAGTACCTTATATAAAACACTTAGTATTCAAGAGAACTAGGAAACAAGATTATCTTTTATAATTATTAATATCATCACTATAGAGTATAATTATAGTTCATTATCTTACATATAATTTGAAAACGTTAGCAAGGAATATTAACATGGATTTTACTTAGGTAATATTGACGTGTTGCTTTTAAAGTGGCCTCTTACAAACTTTGACCTGAGCATCAAACTGTGATAAATTTTCATTTCAGTTGAGGTAGAGTTGAAATTCTATCATGAAAGAGTAATTTGTATAAATTTGCATAAGTGTGAGCCATTTCCACCAGCGGATGGGATCCATCCGTGTCCTGTACCCCAATAGCAATGCAGCCCTCGACGCTACGGAGTAATTTGTCCCTCTGCTTACATGCAATTTTCGATGCATCATGTCAATTATCCGTATCCCTTGAGCTCCTCCTTGGAAGCGAATACGCGACGTCAGCGCTAGTGTCAACTACAGTGTCGTTTGCAATCCATCCGATGCGAATGGACAGTTAATGAAGACGATGGGAATTTCTCCCTCAGCGCCTACATTTGCATCGCTGGTGGCCAACATCAATGATGGATGACTCAGGACTGGGAAACGGACAGTGGGTTTCTTGAACCTGGTACTATATGCAAACACACATGTGATGGACGATGTCACAGAAGGGTTAAACCATGGATGCGGGAGTGAAGCATTTGATACAGACCGAGGATGGGATCCAGTTACAGGGTTAGGCAATCTAGACTACAGTGAGAATTTAGATTTATACGAGCGATTGCCTTAAATAACAGAGAGGCAAAGTTTTTATAGCAGTCGTTTAAGTCGTTATCTTTCTGTATAGCCACTCTTACAAAGCCTCTTCTACTTCTTTAGGGAAGAAAGATTCAAACTCCGCGAATAAATCTGGTTCATCTTTGAGAATGTGTGCAACTTTCTCCCGCATAGCAGCCACCATTTCCGTTTTATTTGATATGGAGTCAGTTGATGCTATAGCCGCCTGGTACTCAGTGAAAGAATCGAGAAAGGATTGGTAGGTCTCCTTCCTCTCAGGTTCGAAACGGGCCTATAAATTATTAGTCCTTCTTTTTAATAGGAACGATACCAGATTCTCACCTGTACGTCAAGAATGAAAGCGATGGTGCGGTTGAGTTTATCTTGATCAGTCAAACAGGCTGGACTGTCCGAGGCAGTACTGAATTCAGCTTTTTCCATAATGGATAAGGTTTGTTTAGTAGCTGACTGAGAAAACACAGTTGGAAGTAGAGGAGAATAGCACTGAGGAGTATAGAACCATCCTTTTTCTTTGTCTACATCTTTCTTTGTCTCCAATCGGTGTCTACTTGCTCAGTGCTCTGCCTCGGTACTGGGTACGTGGTAGAGATCCGAAGATTCCCCGCGTCAACCAACGTCACATCAGGAAGGTCGGAGCTCTACACAATCGAGACGTCTCTTAAAGCTCTTGAAGCTGGCCAGACCATGCTTCTACGGGGTCCACATTCTGGTTTTGTAACATAACAATCATCGCTCAATGCCATTGGCCAAAGCTCCAAACTATACGCTTCTCTCTCAAGGAGAGGAGCTCACCCCGCGAGAACAACGCCATGCGCGACTCTGGAAATGGCTAGTTTCAAGCACGTTCGCGGTGCTGATCATCCTCGCATTGCTTGTCAATCGGTCGATGGAGGAGGTACAAGTCGCACTGCATGCATATACGGCTGGAAATGATGCTTGCCCACAGTATCCGGCGCTGGGCAACCGTTCAGATGCAGAACTCAAGTTCAGGGACGACGTTATGAGGGAATTGAGCAGCGAGGGCTTTCTAGAGAAGAGTGTCAAGAACATGCAAGGAGCCGTGCAGATTCCGACCGAGAGCTTTGATGGTATGGGCACGGTAGGACAGGAGCCAAGATTTGACATCTTCGAGGAGTTGCATGAGTACCTGGAAAAGACGTTCCCCCTTGTGTAAGTGGTACACAGAAACTTTCCTTTACCCAAGAATAAATAATGCTAACCTGTATTATTTCCAGATACTCGAAGCTTAGTGTAACAAAGGTCAACACATATGGTATCTTTATTGAATGGAAGGGCCGGAACTCGTCTCTCAAGCCATACCTTTTCATGGGTCACCAGGATGTTGTCCCTGTCCCCCAAGACACCGTGTCTCGCTGGACATATCCTCCATACTCAGGTCATTATGATGGAGAATACCTGTGGGGTCGCGGAACCCTCGATTGCAAGACCGTCCTCATTGGTGTTTTGGAATCGTTCGAAGTGTTACTCGAGAAGGGATATGAGCCTGAGCGCACCATGTTAGCTGCCTTTGGGTTTGATGAAGAGATTAGCGGGTGGCAGGGCGCGAAATTCTTATCCCAGCATATCCAAGACTTGAAGGGAAAGGATTCTCTTGATCTCATCATTGACGAAGGCGGCGGTGGTGTTGGACAGTTTTATGGCGCCAACTTTGTGTTTCCCTCTGTGGCCGAGAAAGGTGAGTAACCCCATTGCGTTATTGTAAAACCACGCCCACTGATGAATATAGGATACTTTGATGTCAGAATAGAGGTAGAAACAAACGGTGGACACTCGTCTGTACCACCAGACCACACTGGCATTGGTATCCTATCCCGAATTATATCAACTCTTGAAGACAATCCATATGAACCTAATCTTACCCCCGTCAACCGTAAGTTAGACTCACACAGCAGGATCTTAACTCCCTGCATCGCCTTCCAGAGCCATCCACTGATCAGTTAACTCTCTATAGCATACTTTACGGCTCTTCAATGTGGTGCAGAGCACAGCCCGGATATGTCCTCCTGGCTTCGGAAGACTATCAAGGCTGCGCTCAAAAGCCCCAAAACAGCAAAGGAAGTCGCCAACTATCTCGCAAAAGAAGATATCAATGCGCGCTATTTCATGCAAACTTCTCAGGCCGTTGACGTCATTAATGGAGGGGTGAAGGTCAACTCTCTTCCCGAAAAGGCACATGCCGTGATCAACCATCGCATTGCTGTCGAGAGCAACACCACCGATGTCCGTACCAAGTATAAATTCATTATCGAGAAGGAGATACTGTCCAGATACCCTCTTGCTCTAGATGCCTGGGGCGACATCTCCGGAAACACCTCCGAGACCTCGGCTGGTAAGATTGTTCTCTCCGATTTTGACATTCCTCTCGAATCCAGCCCCGTGAGCCCCTACGACAGCCACGCGTACAAAATCTTCAGCGGGACCCTGAAGCAAGTTTATGGAGATGACTATATTGTCTCACCCAGCGTGATGAACGGAAATACAGATACCAAGTTTTTCTGGGAATTGTCGAAGAACATTTATCGGTTCACTCCTTTCAGGGTGGATGGAAGAGGGATAAACGCGCATACGGTCGATGAGCGGATCGAGATGAAGCAGCATGTTGAGGGGGTACGGCTCTATGCACAACTGATTCTGAATGGGGATATACCAGACTCTATTAATTTTGGTCTAGGAACTTTAGATAGTTAGCATACATAGAAGATGTAGCGGTGAATTGTAAGCCCTAGGAGGGGTGTGGACGTTGTTTGGAGGTGATAAGAGCCTGCTCTTAAGGAATTCTAGGTTAACATGCGATGCCGGAAGCTTAGGTTCCAACGAGCAGTGTACCGGGTTTGTTGCAACGAGATCCTTTTCTTTTGACATCCGTGGGTAAGTGTAAGGATAGTACTGTTAGTTGCTAATATATTTTATGAGACCCCGCTGCATAAAAGTCAGTAATGAGAAAAGCATCATTCCTCCATGATGTTCTTGAATTTCTTCATCGTACGTTGATCTTTGCAGAGTGTCAAGCCCTGGAACACTCAGCAGCAAGCCCTTCGCCTTGCATTCTAGTCGGGCGAATCGCTAGAGCCACCAAGAATCTGGGGTCTAGTGCAGATGTTCAGTGGATACCGGTATTGGTCCCCGGCACTCTGGCGTGGTGCAACTGCACACTGGCATTGTCCGGGCGCTGGGGTGCTTCTGGGGTCCGGTAATCAACCAAACTCTCCTCTCTTTTCGGGTAGTTAGTTAGTTAGATTCTACCAATGTCGAGTCAGAAAATGATTACGTATGAAGTAACAATTGCGCAGCCTAACTAGTTCATCATCCCAACATTATGTTCATTATTATTAGTGTAATAATCTTACAAAAGCAAACCAAATCTATCGGGGGTATCTCCTAATGAGCTGATCCATCCATAACGGTGCCTTAATTGGCAGGAACTTCTTCCGCTCGTAGCTATCAGAAAGATGGGCAAGCATCGAAAGAGATAAAATCAGACTCCTCGCTCAAACGCTGCATCGTCTTCTGCGCGCAGGCAAATTCCTAGCAATATTGCCCCAAGCTTCTCCATATGATCCTGGTTATTGATCATCCAAGGGCCAAACTGTCGCATTATCATGAATGAGTCCCTGTGGTACTTGGCGTGAATTTCTTTGCCGCATAGATAGTCGACAAACTTATCGCCCAAATCTGGGATCGTAATATATATTTCGTTACGGTCTTGCGATATCTGAATATAGCTTTTGACACTCTCTGGTTAGCCTCCTCGTCAAAGAATTAAGTACTGTACAGTGATGGCGAAACCTACTTCTTCTTCCTTCTCTCTCTGAGGGGAGGATCGTTGATAATCCAGCCTACCATGGCAGCCGCCTCTTGCATCTGTATCCGATGCTCACCCACCACACGTCGCGACTTTTTGGCTTCAACGATCGCTCTCGTAGTGCATCCCATATCCTCATCCTCCAGGAGCCCATCCACGCGGGATTTGTACTCCTTTTCACCACATCCAGCGATAAACATTTTTCTTTCTGGTGACCACATGTTGTATTTCATAAAATCACTCGACAAAACATCGAGGAATAAGATAATTGTAGTGTTCACCAATTCTTCCGTCTTCACTGGCACTTCTTGTGCTTCATCTGTCTCCAGATCTAGCTCTTCTGTGTGACTTCGAGTACGACTGGATATGCGCTCAACCTTAATTTTGCTGCAACGGCGCATGAGCCGTTGCAGCAGTTCAAACGCCGTGCCATCAAGGATACCATGTAGCTCGATATCTTTAAGGGCCCTAAGGAAATTATCCCAATTTTTGGATTTGCTCAAAAGTACTTTTCCACGCATGATCCACATCCCCAACCCGAAACTTTGCATCGAATTTGGTGGCCGGGCGTTTTTTCCAGATCACGTGAAGAAGAATATATTGTTTCCTCGTTATCTTTGAGGAGGAGTGAAATTTGATCGAGTTCCGATGTAAGGTTTGAAATGACACACCCTGTTTCCTGGCTTCAATGAGCCAATCTTCAATTGTTCCTGGTAGCTCGATCTTGCGCTTCAATTTTATTGGCGGTTGAAACCCGAGACTCAATTTTGCTTTATTTTGGTTGGCACGGTTGGCTTGATGGCTCAGAATGGTGGTGACAGGGAGTAAGAACCGTGGCACGGTGGGAACCGGAAGACAGCACGGGCAGTCTGTGGGTCTCAAAGCTGGAGCGTATCCGTGTGGTTGCCGCTTACCTTAGCGCAAAAAGATAGCGTGGCATTAAAGTAAGCGCACCTTGTTTCTCTTCCAGGCAACTCTTAGATCAGTCTAAACTTCAATATTGTGGTATAAGAACGAGGGCTTCGGTTTAGTTTCAGTCCAATACAACTTCTCTTCCTTAGAATTATTTTGCAATATTACCGCACCGGGCAGAGATCTCAGCACGATGTCAGAAACTCAAGATTCAGATTCCTCATCTTCCTCATCTTCTCCATCGCCGGAACCCGCCGAGATCCCTAGATATCGACAACATCTAGAGCTTCGAAAACTACTGGAGGAGGTTCGCCCCTTGCCACCATACCTAAGCAGACGCAATTTCAACAGATTAAATATTCATGCAACACAAATTACTCTTAATGAAAATGGAGAGCCGTGTCCAGAGTTTCGTTTCTTCAAACCCCATCAAGGTACCCTCCCACGCGTTGATGAACAACGTATGGGGAGTGACAAATTCTTTGAATATGGAGACGATGCTCATTGGGAGCTCAAGTTTAGCACATTTGAACGCAGCCGAGAACTGCATTACTATTTTCTTCGCTATTTGTCTTTATGTGCAATAGATATCAATGAAGAAGAACAAGAGGATTGGTCATTTAAAGAGTATGTTATCTCACTCGTGTTTTACAGCAAGCTCTGGACGTATCAATTCTCATAACTGTGTAGTATTGTCGATTTTAAAATTCCGCATTCTCTTGCAGGTCCAAAATACTCGGTCGAGTATCTTACTGATGATGAGGCTCAACGAGACCCACATCTAGAATGCCATATCATTCATGGGTTTGATGGGGATTCACGACTGTTCCGCGACGAAGTATGTACTATAATAAGACTCATAACCTCACGCTTTGAGTCACAAGACTTCACTCAGCACAGAATAGTCCCAGTAGGCATACCTCTGAGCGCTAATTTCTTTTTTATTTCTAACAGCAAATTATTAGGTTTTAATGTTCTCCTTCTTTGGACGACAACACGCACGTATCTTACATGCCCATTATGATAGAAATGAGAAAGAGCTCCTCATTGCATATTCTCAAACATTTGATTTTCGAGTTGTAAACAACAATGCTTTGCAGCTACTTGCTCGCTGGTCATATAGTCATCGAATTGGAAACACAAAACGTGAAGGTTTTCAAACCGCCGGGCTTCCCATACGTCCTAGTTTAGTTGAGATTCATCGAGGACGTCAGCGTGAGGAGGAACGCCTGGTCCACATGAGACAGTTTTCCGCTGAGAGGTACACTATTGCTTCGAACACCACAACTGACAGTGTCAGATCTGCTTTTGAATTCCGCGCCGCTAATATGAGGCGAGCATCCGCTGAGAGGCACCTAGCTGCTTCCCTTGCAGCAGCCGCCGAAGTTACCAGAGCTATGCAGATGCTTGAAAACCCTCAGGAGCAAGAGAATATTGACATCTAGCCTGGGAGTACATGAAATGGCCATTTCCTTTACATCAATCAGATCAAGAACTAAGGTTATACCGGCTATTTCTTCGCTTTTGACACATTCTGGCATCTGAGTCTGTAAGTTAGTCAACGCATACCATAAGATTTAACTTGAAGGAAAAACCTAGTTCTAAACGTTTGTTGGAGTCTTGCATTTTTGTCCCTCTATTTCCTCGTCGCTTTACGTTTGTCGTTATTGGTTTTTATGGATATGTGGGTTGGACAGTTCAAGCATGGATGTGGCACATAACAAAATTGGACCGGAGATATGTCACCCAATAGTTCATTCAATTTTCTTTTCCTTATTATGCGGATGTGTAAGTAGAATCAATATATGCACTTTATATTACTTGCTTGATTGGTCATTCATTTTTGAAAAGGCCCTAGATGATCTAGAATTTGGACAAAGACCATCTTACATCTAAGTTTACTCAAAATAACCTCAAATAAACCAAAAGTGGATTTGCCAGTCGCCGTGGTGTAAATAGCCTTATAGAGCCATAAAAAGTGGTTCAGACTGGTTAGACCAGCCAGGAAGGTGCTGTCTATGGTGGTGGTAGCCAAGTGGTTATATAAAGAATTAGGAAGCATACCAACGAGGGAGCAGGGTTTAATCCCATTGTGATATATTCATTTTAGTCTAGGACCTAGCCTTCCTCCATAGTAAGACCCCCGGCTTTGCTTTCAGACTCCCCAAAAAATATGTTGCAGTGATGAATATAGGGCAGCCTCAAAACTGTCCTGACAACTTTTGCGGATCAATAAAGACTCAAACTGTTTGAGTGGCCAACCATTAAGTCGGGCCCATTATTGAAGTATCGTTATTTGAGCTTCACTATATTCCCCCAGATTCCCCTCATTATTGGCTCGTTTCAAACTCTCGCTAACAGTTGCACACTTCTCGTCTAGGGAATTCATAAAATCGACATATTTTTTTTTCGCCATCTGCATTTGGCCTGTTTTTTATGGTTCGCTGTCCAAAATTATTTTATATATGCATGACTTTCTCCATTTACCCTTTTTGGCTTCCGTACGCAGTGCTCGTCGCAAGCAATGTCGGCGCAGATCGCGGCTGCTTGCGCAGTATTATCGTACTTGGAAACGAGTTGTGTTTTCGGCCTGAATCTGTACGGAGTATGCGGCTCTCATAGAAAGCAGGTTGCATGGTTACATCGCTTATTCGTACCTGCATTGACGCCGAGCCAATGATTAATCATTATCTGCATCTCTACTGGGATCCATCAACAAGGATGTTGTACATTACACCACAACGCCGGTGATATATATTCCCATGGTATCCCCTCCTCGGATCCCCAGATCCATTCATAAGTCTAGACATAAAATAATCATGCACATTATCACATTCCCAGGGTCTCCAGCCCAGCTTTTTAATAATCTTCCACGACGCAGTTTGGATGTAGCACGTAGACAACCTTTGCAGCAGCAGCAGAACTACCTTCTCCTTCGTCGCCCACAAGTCCCTCGCCTCGAATAGCCATGAGGATATTGTCCTAAAATGATCAGCTGCTGTCTACAATTTTAGAAAAATTACGTCGAAACGACATACCTTGACCATCCTCTTAATGATCTTTCTCACAAGACTCATCTCATTGTTATAATCCTCTTCCGTATCCATCTCTTCCTCTTTCTCTTCCAAATACCACTGAACAAGTGCATCAGCATCAACACCTTCGCCTTTCTCAGTTTCTTCTTCGTTGATTCGGTTAACCAGTAACTTGACAACGCTGATGTATTTATCGTAAGTGACTTTTGTCTTCTGCCTTTGGTTCTCACCGTTGGCAGCGTCTCCGTTCTCAGCCCCATGCTCGTGATCGTCACCACCGTCCATCGCAGCATCGCCATCTGCGTCTTCAGCATTTGCTGCCGCAGCTCGAAGTGCGTCCTCTTCTTCCTCGTCCATTTCAACGTCATCTTTCTCAACACTAATAATACTCTGCCTGAGGAGATTGAACGCCTCAACAACCATGTGAGGGGCGATCTCGTCCACACAATTGGCCCGCGCAATAGCTTCAGACAGACGAATTAACGATTCAAGCTGTCGAACCGTTATTCTATAACTGTTTCTTCCAATACCACCTTGAGCGTCATCACTTCGAAGTTCTTTGTATTTCTCGACTAATAGCTCTTTCGCTGCCGGGGTGAAATGTGGATTGAAAGTTCGGGCGAACCGAATATATCGTTGCAGTTGTTCGGTGCTGAATTCTGGTTGCACAGCCTCGTCCCGAAGTCGGTGAATGCCTACGATATGCTCCGCCAAATGTCGGTCCACAGCCTCATTGCACTCATCCAGAATGACGAAAAACAAATCGAAACGTGACATAATGGGAGCAGACATGTTGATATTGGCTCTCAGTGTTGTCTTGCGATTATATCTCCCTCCCACTGGATTTGCAGCTGCAAGGATAGAAGTACGAGCATTCAAAGTAGCTTGGATTCCTGCTTTTGCAATCGAGATAGTCTGTTGTTCCATAGCCTCGTGAATAGCGACCTGATCGCTAATATCCATTTTGTCGAACTCATCAATTGCACAGATGCCATTATCAGCTAACATAAGGGCACCGGCTTCAATTGTAAACTCTCCACTTTCTTCATCTTTGACCACAGCAGCAGTGAGACCTGCTGCTGAAGACGCCTTTCCAGATGTATAGACAGCGCGAGGAATAAACGAGCAAATGTACTTCAAAAATTGAGATTTTGAGGTTGACGGGTCACCAACAATGCAGATATTGATGTCGCCACGAAGTTGCATTCCCTCAGGAGTAGTTTTGCTCAGACCACCCATTAATTGCAAAAGTAGACCCTTCTTAACAACTTCATGCCCGTAGACCATTGGGGCAAGAGAATTGACCAGCCTTGAGTAAATATGATCACTATGAACCATCTTCCGAAGATCCTCAACTTCTGCTGGAGTCATAGAAGCAAGGACTGATGCTTGCACCTCGTCGCCCTCCAATTCTTCTTCCCCATCCTTCTTGTCTGGTTTGTCAAGCGTGGCCATAATGTTGGATGGATTTGGAATCGAACTATAGTATGATGCAGACCCTCTGCCTGAGACATCTGGAACAACCATACAAGCAAGGAAAGCAAGTCTGTAGCTCAGATCACGAACCCCCAGAGCTTTGAGTCCGGTAACACCGTCCGCATCACCAAGTCTGTTCTGAATATCCCGAGTAGCCTCGACTTTTCTCCCGGGCATTCCGAGCTGGCTGACATCAGGGACAACTATTAGCGCGCCAGTAAATATACATTTCTCACCAGCTTTTGCTCGATCAACAATTTCACCACGTAGGATAACATCTATTGTTCTCGGCATGCTTCCAGTAGGTATTTCGGAGGAGTTTTCCTGAACTCGTACTTTCTGCCAATCTACGAAAGTACTTTGTCTGATGTCCAACCGCCATCCGTGGCGGTTGTTGCATGATAAATTGGGACAGGTTGTAGGTTCGGTGTACCTGAATGTCTGCTCCACGTTCGGAATGACTGTCATGCATACTTCGCACATGAAAGTTGCCAGTGACAGTTCTGGTCTGACCTCTGATGTTCTGGTGACTGTACCTGAGATGGAGAGCAACTGGCCAATATTACTCGTCCGAAGATGGCGGACTCGTGAGACGAGGGGGAGATTATAGAATGCAATAGAGAATAATTTATCGGCCTGTTGTTCTAGCGCTGCATCAGACTGACTAGCTGAACCAGCAACACTCGAGCCTGAGGTTGTCGGATTGGTTGAGCCAGCCAGCTGGCGATGCTCGCGATAATACCGGGGCTCGTGTAGAGCAATCTGATTATGCAGAGCTTTAGTGAGAAAGGGCAAAAAGCGATAGTATTCCTCGATAATACCCTCAGCAAGATGTCCGTTCTTCCATTGCATGAGATGTGCAAAATCCACATATAGCGTTGACAGACCAAACTTCCGCAGACCATGGATTTGTGCCACGTAATATTTGTCTGTTGTTAGAGCGCTAGAAGGCGGGAGCACCGATGAAATCTGATCTTCAACAAATCTATAAGCCATTAGAATATATTCAAGACGGGAGAGAAGAACAGGGCTAGCATACTCATCTAAGAATTCTTCGAAATTGCGTTGTACAAAGATACCAATACTGTCCTCAACTTTAGGGACAGGTCTTCCATCTTTCCGTCGTTGGTTCAGATTGGTAGGTATCTGATCGTCTGCAAAGCCTTCGTCATCACTTACAGGGCCGACACTTTCAGATGGTGGACCTCTTGGTCTAGCTGATGACCCTCTCTGCGCTGGGCGAGGTCTGGGTGTACCAGCGACGCTGGTGCCTAGGCCTATATCAGAATCCATCCTGTCAGACATCATTACGGATGCCATTTTGGGAAGTGGTGTGGGATATCAGTAGGGCTTGGATTGTGGTGGTGATAGTTCGGTGAGATTCAATTCAGGAGAATTGCAGATAAGAGACAGCGGAATATTTTGCGTGGCTTCGGCGCGGTTGCGACGCGTGAATTACGCAGCTGCGCGTTTGCGCCTCCCGTAATAAAGTGGTTTTCCTCATTGATTTCTGGTACGGGTACCAAATGTATCAGTGACCAATTACTCAATTCAAGCTTGATTTTAAAGTTGGAGATTATTATTCATTGAGCTGCATGCATTAGTCGTATCAATCACATTGGAAATATGAAGCCAAAACAGCGGAAATCAAGTTCTAGACGGCAGCTATACTTCATGTGCTCTCCGTACTAATTCATTAAACAATGTATCTCTACAGCAGAACATAAAAACCACTACTTATCATAAACCTAATGTTGCAGTTGGGGATTCTATACAACACCGCAAATTGGAATATCGTTACTATTTTCCCATTAATCTTCGAATCTACCAAGTCATAATCTTTAAAATTCGTTGACCACTGCCCATGGGGGAACCATAGACTCCGCTAAACCCCATAATACGCCTTCCCAAATAATGCCAGAAGTTTCTAAAACGTGGTGCCTAGAGTATTAAATCATATGCCCTTTGACTCGGTCTTCAGTTCCTCGTCATAGGAATGAATCTAGAATATAACCAGTCAATGTCTGCCCACTCTCGAAAGCTTTTCATAGATAAAAATGTTAACATGGGAAACGGGGTCCGAACTTTCTTAGCGAAGCCAATCCACTCCTCTACACCTTTGATATACGTGTCTTCCTCACTCAATCCAACTTCATGTCCCCAGACAAGAACTCCGTCGAAGGAAGCGTGCTGCTCCATAAAACCAGCAATTTCTTCTTCAGGCTCATCCGCGTCAACATCAATAACTTCAGGCTCTTGAGTGGTCGGTTTAGGCGTCTCTGTGGGAGTTAAGACTACACCCCGATATCCGTCAGGGAGAACGAGTGTTTTGCCAACAAGTTTCCTGCCACGGAAGTAGGCCGTTGATTTACCATCTATTCAGAGATGTGTCAGCTTTCGCTTTTATTATCATAATATGCTTAGAACATGCTGGCGGAAGAGGGGTTCCATAAATGCTTCGACATACCAGGCATTTTGCTTGGGGTCCAGTATTTCTTGCTCACGTCAACCGGCCCATTGTGGTTTATCCTACACGGGAGAACGTTTGGTGTGCATTTTCCATTCGATTTGCCCTCCTTAATTGCGATCATTTTTAGAATAGAAGAATCAAGTACGTTGTTGTAGTGAGGAATTGTAGAATAGAAAATCGCGACGAGACGCGAACTTTCACGCGTTGGCGGAACCTCGGCAATTGATAACCAGCTACAGCACTATGGATAACGGAAGTACTGGTGAATTAGTCGTCCCATTTTTCAGTACATATCTCGGTCTATAATGAGAAACAATACTATAATACAAATATGTAATCGTGTTATGTAGAATGCTCTCATATATTAAGGGTATCAGAATAAACTCCACGGTTCCTCCAAAAATTTTGACTGGGCTCTACTCCACTCATATATCACAGATTGAGTCGCAGACTGACCATGTCGCTGTCTCTTCAGCGCTTTCCTTTCTTCTTCCTGCTCGGTTTCGATTTATTAGAGGGTCCAGTATTTGTCGATCGTATTTTATAATTCTGTGAGTGCCATGTTTCAAAAGCAGCCTTGTGTTGCTGATATAGAAGCATAGTCACACGAGCATCCTCCAGACTTGAATGCTGCCCCCCCTGGATATTAATCCCCAAAACTTCCTTTGCCAACTTCTTCAAACTAGGAGTCCTGCCAGCACTATATTTCCTGAATTCTCTGAATTTCGAGGTGTCTCGTATGTCCTTCATTGGATGACCAAGCATCATGACCTTCAAGTCGTTCTTAACCGAGTGACCAATTAGCACCCGGCCGTCCAGAATCTTCGCAACATCACTCTGGACCTCTTCGAAACTTCTTGCGGTGGCCATGTGCTTGGAGGAGATTCCACTGATATGCGTCCTCCAGTCTGTGACAAACTCCTTCGGTCGAACAAAGGAATCGTACACTTGAGTGCCATTGAAATTGACTATACTGACACGGGCCAAGACTGATCGATCCTCCTCCCCACCAACTCCTACCATTTCGCAATCAATGGCCACATATTTACCCACGTCAACATTTTTCAACAAGCCCCCATTGACTACATCCAGTTTCGCGCTGGTTCCTGTAATTATCTGTTTCTGCTCTGCTCCGTATGCTTCCACAAGATCTTTTGCAGAAATGTCATGATCCTCTGCCCAACTCGTAAGGTTTGAAGAATCCGTTTTGCTCATCCCAGTACCCATCTTCCCGGACTTTGACACTGAAACAGACGAAATTGTGCTCTTTTTTATTTGGACCTTTTGTCGCTTCACAACTTCATTCCGTTCAGCAGCCTTTCTCTTTTGTCCCTTACTGGCGCTCGGATCTTTGCCCAAGGTCGCCTGCAACTTCTTCCAGTTGCTCGATAATTCTGGTGCCATTCTATCGTAAGTCGTCACCGCATTGCTAGTGGAGGACAGTCTTTGAAGAGACTGGGAGGCTCGGGAGGTTAGAGTGATGAATTTCTCCAGTAGAATTTAGGCGAGGCGCAAGGCGTCGATGCCGCTAAATTTCTCGTCAGCCTTGTCTTCGCCCCTCCAAAGCTGAGAAAGTTCAGAAAGGCAAGCAACCTTCAACTATCAACTTTCATCAAACCTGGGGTCATTTTCATCATGACATCGGGGACAAAGAATCAGGAGGTGGCCGTGGGGTCACCTGCGCCAAAACAGAAAAGCAAGGCAACTATCGACACCTTGAGGTGAGTGTTTTCTTAACGCGACGTTGTTGCGACCGACTGACGTTCGCCACAGGATAGGATGTATTGCTATGGTAGAGAAGGTCAGCCTCGTCTCGTTTGTACTTCCCTCAACCGTGTATTCTGCACAACGCAAGTGAATGTTTAGATTTGCGGCGGCAGAGCAGGAAACCCACGGGAATAAATATTAACAATGTTGTCTATAGGAGGGCCAGCCCCGGCGCGCCGAGATTCTGAGCATAAAAGAAACCAAAAGTGGTCGACAGTTCTACTGCAACTTCGACAACTTTAACAAACGACTGGATGAATGGGTCCCAGCTGCTCGCATTGATTTTGATCAAGAGGTAGAATGGCCAAATCCAGAAAAGCCTAAGGAAGCCAAGAAGTCTGCACCTCCGCTACCAAAGAAAGTCTCCATGATAAAGAAGGGCCAGAAACGCGCAAGTTCCACAAGAGAAGGCTCAATCGCATCGGAAGGAGGTACTCCAAGCCAGTGGACTGGTATGCCCATCCTAGATTGCACGAGTAGCATCGCTAACATAATCGCAGAGTTTGCAGATTCTCAAAAAGATACTCCCGACGCTGATGGTGATGAGAAAATGACAATGTCGCTCGATCTAGACGCAACCCCTCTACCAGAAGACGAAGATGCCATGGACGTTGATGAGGTAGCTACTGAAGCTGAAATTGCCAAAGGAGAGCCACCAGAACAATTCAGCCGAGAAGAGGAAATTGAAAAGCTAAGAACCGGAGGATCAATGACCCAGAACCAAACTGAGATATCACGAATTCGGAATATTTCAAAAGTCCAATTCGGAAAATACGACCTTTATCCTTGGTATTTCTCTCCTTACCCTGAAATATTCACCCAAGAAGATCTGATCTTCATCTGCGAGTTCTGCCTCTCCTACTACGGTGACCCGAAGTCGTTCACGCGACACAGAAAGAAGTGCACCTTGCAACATCCACCTGGAAATGAGATCTACCGTGATGACTATGTCTCTTTCTTTGAGATAGATGGTCGTCGTCAAAGAACCTGGTGCCGGAATCTTTGTCTTCTGTCAAAGATGTTCTTAGATCACAAGACACTGTATTATGACGTCGACCCCTTCCTTTTCTATGTCATGACCAGTAGGGACGAAAAAGGCTGCCATCTTGTCGGATACTTCTCCAAGGAAAAAGAAAGTGCGGATGGGTACAACGTAGCCTGTATTCTGACGCTGCCGCAGTTCCAACGGAAAGGATATGGTCGGCTGCTGATTCAGTTCTCATACGAACTCTCCAAGATTGAAGGAAAACTGGGATCACCTGAAAAGCCACTTTCAGATTTGGGTCTTCTCAGTTATAGGAAGTATTGGACGGAGAATCTGGTCGAAATACTCCTGGAATACAATGAGCGAGATGAGAGATGCAGTATTGATGCTCTAGCTGCTCATCTGGCAATGACACCGGCGGATGTAGAGCACACATTGCAAGCTCTGAAGATGCAAGTTTACCACAAGGGAGAACACAAGCTGGTGCTGCCAGCCAAGCTCATTGCGCAACACAATGCTATGAAGGAAAAGGAGAAGACCAGACCAAAGCCAAAGATTGACCCAGCGCGAATCCAGTGGAAGCCTCCCACCTTTAACGCAAGCAACCGAACTTGGGGATGGTAAAATGCTGACCCATAAATTCTACGTATATATCGAATTGTATCTGGCGTTTGGAGGGTTTGGGCTGGGGCGTTATCATATGTAAGAATAGTACTGGAATTGAACTGTATACTAGGACACAATAAACACGGCGATACGCCAGTAGATAATGCTAGCCATTGAAATAATTGAGATTACTACAAAAGTGAATTGCATATTAATTATGTATGACCGAGGCTCTAACTTTTTTTCATCGATGCATAGCAGCATTAAACTCTTTAACCTATTAAAACTATCGAGAGTGAATCAAGCTTTCCAGCTCATCAAAGAAGGGTCTAAACATAGCGACACCAATCGTGTCATAAAACTTTCATACCGGGTATTCGTCTTTTTCTCTTTTCATTTTTAACTTCATATTCGTAAATGATACGGTGTTTCTCTTGACCACAGAGAGAGAGATCCAACAAGCTCCTCTGGGGTCGTCGTCCATTCAATCCAGATCTGCATTATATTAGTCCAAGCCCGGAATGTAACAAGCTCAGTACCACACGTCACTCCTCTCAAACAAGCAATCTAACCAGCTAGAAAAACGAAGGAAAGTAACGCAGCACTCATAAAGAAAAGAAAGAGGCGCAAAAACAGCAAAATAAAGCTCACCTGCGCCTTCCTCCCCGCAGCCCTCGTAGCAACCTTCCCAATCCTCCTCTCAAACACCTTCTTCGGCGCATACATCAAATCGGGTGTATAAAAGCACTCCACCAGAACCTCCACCCCGCGCTTCGCAACCCCCAGCAACGGCTCGAGGGAATCGCACCTTTCGGGCAAGAACCCACTCATGCAGACCTTGATCTCCAGGTGCCTCAGCTTCTCGCACGCCGAGCCCAGGAACAGCGCCAACCCACCCAGCACCCTCGGCCGCGCCCACTCGCTGGTGCGCGTGCTGCTCACGCTGACGGTCACCTCGCGGGCGTGCCTGCACAGCTCGCGGCCCTTGACGAGCGCGGCCTCGCGGCGCCACTTGGAGATCAGGTCTTCCCAGGGCTCCTCGTAGGCGCGGATCTCCATCCAGGCGACGGCGGAGATGGCGGGGATGACCTCGTCGTAGATCTGCTTGCAGGTGAAGAGCAGGGGGAAGGAATCGATGTTTCGGGACGTGATTCCACCAGGGTGGATCTCGAGATCTGGGACGTGGTGGGTGTGTGGTTTGTCACGTGATAGGAGCCATGTGAAGGCGTAGATGGCGTTGCGGATCTCGCCGGGGAGAGTGAGGAGGGTGATGGTGGAGGAAGTAGTGGGTGTTTTCATTGAAGCTGGGAGTGGTGGTGACGGGTGAGGAGGGCGACAGTCATTTGTTCTGTGGAATGGAAGAGGGTAGCTATTGGGCGGGAGAATGGTTGAGAGAAATTCGAGAGGGTTGATTCTCTCAGATGGGAGAATGCGGGTTGGCGGTGGTGGTGAGCTTTTGGAAATAACCGCGGGCAAATCAGTGGTTTTGATTCTATAACAGAGTGAGGGTGGCAGTTCGAGCAACTGGCAATTGCACAGAGCAGTTTATCTCATTCGTAGGGTTCGACATGTGGAGGAGCGGTATTTAGAAGCGTTGTCAGAGGGCTGCGGAGGCTCGATATGTGAGAGTGATAACGTTCAGAGTACGTACCTTGTTAGGCGCGCTCCGGATTACTGTAAATCGACATCGGCTATTATTCGCTGTGTCAACTCTTTGCACTGCACAGTCGACTTTTTGCAAGTATGGGATCAAGTTCATTGGTTTGGTGATTTGAGCTCAGTAACGGATATTCTTCTTTCCCATTAAGAACTCTAATTACAACTTTCAAGGATTCGTACGGACAGTAACAGCATCGATTCTTCTGTCCGTTGCATGCTTAGCTAAGCCAAGCTTCGGGCAACCCCGCAAATTGCCCAAAGGAGTAGAGAGCTAAGCTAAAGGGCATAAGTACACAGTAATTACAGGCAAGTCAACAGAGCTCCAATTGACTAACCACAGTGCATCCGGATTATTTTTGCCTTTGTACCTTCGTCATATTCAGCCTTATGTTTCAGTCATGTATCTATCCGAATCTACAGCACTCTTGATAAGACCAAGTCATACAGACAAAGACACCAGTCAAACCGACCCTCATAATTGCAACAGAAATAGGATGAATAACGAAGAAATTAGCCCAAGCTAAACCGAGGATGTCGATTCATCTTGTGTGGATGCGTCGTTAGCATCCACACGTGACCTGAGCTGTTCCGCAATCTTCCTGCATGAACCGTAGGGTACCGAGATGACTTGCCTGATGATCAAATTATGCACACTCCCTTGCTGTAGCCTTGAAAAAAAAAGTACCGGTACATACACTGAGATAGCATCAGAGCAAACTCGCACACTTGAAGATGTAAACAAAACTAGATTGCTTCATGATAATATAAGAGGGATATCTTGCGTCATAATCAAGCAAATCAATCAATCAACCACAAAAAGGTAAACATGACAACTATCGCAAAACATCAACGCCAAGCCAGCGAAAGCAGAACTGTACAGCAGTAGCCCCCATTCTAACAACCCAACAAGAAGCGCCTTTTTCATTCTACCCATGACTCGGTATGACATTGCAGATAAGATACGTAGATCCAAAATAGATTTCATATTTGGTGTCGGAGTCCCATCGTCGAGATTCCATCAAGCGGTGAAATAAAATTTCTCGTGTGCGTGCAATGTGTGTGTGTATCGAAAAAATCGTTATCGTCATCGTCATCGTTATCGTTGATTTAGATGCCACCGCCTGAGTAAAAATATCAGCCAGCTGCTTCTTTCTATTTCTATTCCTTTCTCTCGAATGGACCACTCACCACTCCGTCCCGGCACCACGAAGAAATTCGGCGCGCTGGCCTTCTTCGCTGCCTCGCTGCGCTGCATGACCGCCCGCCATTTCAAGCCGAAATACACACCGCTGCCGGCGATGAAGGTGAAGAGGAGGAGAGGCATTCTCGGCTGCCGACTGATTGTAGAGATAACTCGTTAGTATAGAAATTGTTTTCTGAGTGTGTGAAATTATACGAAGATGCCACGGTGAGAAGTGGAAGGAGAGGGTAAACTTACGACAGCCCAGATCGTGGAGCAACCGCCATGGTGATAAGGATTTTGTGTACTGCTGACTATCTGCAAGAGGAAGCTTGGACTAGATGTCTCAGCTGATTGTGCGAGCGTCAAAGAGCTGGTGAATAATCCTACTACTTGAAATAGAGAGCTCGAGAGAAGAAGAGGGAAAGAAGGAAGCTTCGAAGCTCTGGGCTGGGGTTGCCTGCCGTTTTATTGGGCAAACACAAGCAGGCAGCTGGGGACACCTGAGTGGCGTGGTCACGGTGGTCTTCCGGGTGCGGGCAAAGCTTGGGAGAAAAGGGCACGCGAGCTCCCCCGTACAGAGTACCACAGTGCTGCAGCGTTCGTTTGCCGTGCAGTTCCGTACCAGCGACCGATAGGGCACCCAAGGCCTCGGTAATTCCCCACGTTTCTGGTGCGGATCGGGTCTGGGCTGCCGTCAGCGGGGCTCTGGCGAGCCTGGAGAGGCCTAGAACTTCGGGGTGTGCTGCTGAAGTACAGGTACGGGTACTGTGGTACATTATTTTGCACGCTTAGTCTCGGTATGAAGCGGTATTACAGCTGAGGTTATATCGAGATTCTTCACACCTATGCTAGCTTGAAATATATCAAGATCTATATGCTCTCAGACGCTTCTTATAATCTAACGAAACAGGACCAAAATCTCTAAAGTGATCTATTACTTTTGGCTAAAGTCAAATATCGCTCCCTTTATCCACCCCATACACTCACGCGGCTCTCAATAAAAGCTTATTAACTCTCCAGGGTCTGAAAAGGTTCTCGCAACAGCTTATCATATCTCATAGCAATAGCTTCAGCATCAGGCCACGACGCAGCTATATCGATATCCCGCTGTTTACACAATGCGGGGTCCGTGATCACTCTCCGAGTCCCTTGCGCTCGAGCTCCTTTCACCAACTCCGTGGTTCTCGGATGTCGTTTCTCAGCGAATGGGCGGAAAATATCATTGCATAAATTCGGCCCAAGCACGGCGGATGATTGCTCAAAGTCATCGCTCCCCGGGATCAGCGATGGCATGGAGTGGCAGAGATTGAAACAATCCTCACTGTGATGGTTAGAAATCGGCGTTGAGGGTCTAAAGACGAATTGATCTGGCAGGGTTTACTCACAGTGCTTGATTCGCTCCTTGTCCGAGATGAGGACTAGTTGGATGGGCGGCATCTCCAATTAGTACGCATCGTTCCGAGTACCACTGCGAGGGAAGTAGTTCATCGCGATCGAAGATCCCGTATTTCACTAGCCGCTCTGGAGAAGTCACTATCTCGATAACCGAAGGGTCCCATCCCTCAAGCATGACCAAGAGTTTTTGAAGTTGTGTTTCACGTTGGCTCTGGCTGTAGAGTCGCCAAGTCTCTGCTTCTTGCACCGATTCTGGCGTGGTAATTGCCCACGAGGTATGTGTCTTGGATACGGGATATGCCACAATGTGTATGCCTTCTCCATACCAATTTCGAAGACTGGGCATGGTCTTGAGTGCCTCTGGTGTTTTGGAAATTCCTGCTGTCTATCCCAGCTTTAGAGTCATGGATTGTAAATTAGGGTATTTGGTCATACCTGTACGAGGCCTGCATAGATTGGTGCACCCTCAATTATTCCCTGGTTCTTCAAAAGTATTCTTCGCGATGCTGCCTTGATTCCATCACAGCCAACCAAGAAAGAACCGGTCACAGAACGATTACCATTGAAGATTGCAGTCACTGACTCTTTGGACTCTTCAATGTCGATTAATTCCCAGCCCTCTCGGACTTCAACTCCCTGATCAAGCAGCATCTTCTTCATCATGAGATTCAGTGTAGTCCGCCTGATTCCTGCAGCTGGCTGTCGATACTTCTCTGGAAATATAGATGGAATATCTGATTGGCCGAGCGTCTCCCCAGTACTCTTCCCATCCCAGATTCTTTTTAGGGGATTGGACTCGCTCTTGACATTATCTGCTAAACCGATAAGATCAAGAACTATCATGCTATCGGTGACACGTCAGCTTTCATTTCTTCTCGAAAATACGATATATGCAATTCTCTTTTCTTCTGAAATATCTGAAAGCTTACCCATTGGGCATAAGAAGCAAAGATGCTCCAGCGTCGCCTAGCTCTGAGACCTTTTCGAAGACTATCGGATGATATCCTTTACGCTTGTAGAGAATTGCTGCCACTGGACCCGCAATTCCACAGCCAACTATGAGCACAGTAGGGGGTGTCATTATGTCGAGCTACTTAGGAGAAGAACAAATATTTTTGTTGGTTATAGATAGCTCTAATCAAATTAAAAGAGAGTTGCTGAATCCCTTCACTATCTCCATGATCCTACGGACTCTGTCATGAAAACAATGGTTATTTTATATTCATTCTATAACTCATATCAAACCATAATGAGTCAGAGTGATATACCACCTACGTTAGGAGATTTTCTGCTGAAAGGAGCAAGCGCATTGCTTATTTGCAAGTCCGGTCTTCCAGGATTTTACGATATTGTGGGGGGAAAAGGATCATGTCCGATGGCTTCGGGCTTGGGATTAGACGATGTCCGATAGCATGTCCGATTGTTCCACAAATGCGAAAGATCGAAATAAGACTCTCGTTTTTAGATGAATGATGACTTCGCTTCCTTTTTATTATCCGATTCTTGAGTGCCCAGGGAGGGACAAATAGTGCTTTCACAATAATAATCCAAGATTTTTGACAATAGTGATCCCTACCTGTAGGGTCTCCATATATAATAAAACATGGGTGTACATAGGCCAGCTTCGATGTTCAGTTAGCTCAACCCCTACTATGCAGTGACATATACTGAATTTATCTGTAACTGGTTTGTGATTAGTTAGGTTTTATTACACAAAGCAAATGAAAGTAATGTGGTTCCATTATTGAAAAAGAATCCGGTTGATATAAAGTAAAATATAGAGGTAATTGAAAGCTAATGGTTGGTCGTACGTTGGTTGGAATCATGATGTGTAACCCTAGTTCCGGAACTATCAGGGAGACCAACAATAATATGGTACAGTGCCCACTGGCAATTTTTGAATCTTGTGGATATCACTCCATGTAAATCAGAATATCAATATTAGTGTAAGTAATTTCATAGAATGGCCTTCCTTGTGTAAATTGTGCTCTAGGATACCCCCAGGATAGACAATAAGCTGCACTTTCGTTTCCTTATAAATATGTTGCCTTCCCCCAGCTAACGTCGTACAAATGAAGAATATGAAATACCTTAAATATGCTGCCGAACAGGTACTAATTGGTGCCGCCCTGAAAAGAGATCATAACATCATTCGTCCCACAGCATCCTGAACCACCATCCTGAGCAGCAGCACAACCGAATTTTCCGTCCTTATTGGCCAGTTCGCCAGCACAGCCGTTTTGGCCAAAGTAGTCCATTGCCACATTCCCTGGGCTATTCACGATTTCTAGGCCGAATACTTGGTCACTCGTAAATGAGTTCATTGAGAAACAAGGCTGCTCAACCAAATCATAGCAGGTTGAAGCAACGAAATTGGCACAATTATTATCGGTGTATAAATTGATTTGCACAGTGTTATCCACATTGCATTGAGCACATGCAATCGTGGCATGGAGAGAAAATAAGAGTCCCATGCTGATTGTGTCTCGAAGGTTCATCTTGAGGCCCATTGTGAATAATGTCGTTGTTATTATCGTTGTAGTTTCGTGTTGGTTTTTGAGGATTTCTCTATGTAGCTTGAAGATTTCCTCCGCCAGGAAGGAGGCAGATTTATAGAGAAATGCCTTGACATACAGCGATATTTATAGATAGACGACGCATTGCATATCGACATTTCCTGTAGTTGAAGCCAACTATTCGGACATAGTGTGACGCAATCTGACACAGTCAGATGCAGTCGGATATAACCAGTCAGATACAGTTTCTATTTAATACACCTCTATTTCTTAAAAGTAGCCAATAGGTTCTATGTACGGATGGGCATGCGAGGTTCGGACCGACAATTGTCGATCTGTCCAGCATATCAATCCTGATAACAAGATGAGTTGCGGTCAAAATTGGTGATTTTACAAGCCCACTTATTCTTTCTATCAAGTAGTGTTAAAGCTTATTTACTGAAATGAAAAAGTCTCCCTATTCTCCATTGGTTGTTGTTTATTTAGGCACCGATATCAACTAAACACCAATATGTGGCATACAGTAGCTGCTCTTGTGATCAGTTCCTTGTTTTAAGACACATCTTACTTTCCTCCTTTTCGGACCTCTCGACTCCGAACTAGCAAAGAACACAGGCTGGCACTTATGATTATGTGAGGTATCATGAATCAGCCCCGTGGTTACGCAACCACAGCAACTCAAAGGAACTGTGCTTATTCTACTATTTTCTCCTCCACCTCTCTTATTTCGCAAGTTTGCAGATCAGTATGGCATTGAAAAACAAGTATGTCGTGTTTCGAAGTAATGGGTACGTAATACCACGGTGTGTCCTGAGGTACCATCATAGTCAATGCCGAGACGGCCATAAGAACCTGCATCTCGGAGGCTAAGCCTTGATTGACAGTGCTGTGACACATATGTGGAAATATGGATCAGTAAGTAGTTCCAAAGGTGTTTGCGTGTCGATATGGGAGAAGGTATTCTGTGATTAGAAGTCTCAGTGAATGGATGTAACAGACGATTTTCCTCCACTAACAGATAGCATCATTACTTATAGTGCCAAAGAAGAATAATTACCTGTGAATTTTGAAACTTCATGTGCCAGATATTACCTATGTTGCAATCTAGTATGGGAAATAAGGGCATGGCTAAGATAGCCATATCTTTGGCAGTGCTCCTTATGTAGCACAAGCTCTATAATATCCATTGTAGTAATCCCCCTCCAGCTCAGCATTATCTCCGCAATCCCCTTTTGCCCTTCTAAAACCTGAAGATGCTGAAGATTGGTAGGACGAAGACAGCCGGCAAGCACAGCCCACTATTATGATATTCAGCTATCAGGGTTTCTACGTCTATGGATACAGTGGCTCCTACACGTAGTCCGAGTGACCAGGGGTCAGTTGATATTCCATCTTTGACTCTAGTTACTAATATATGCCAAATTGCTAATCTATCGTTATGCATTTGCTGTACACCTGTAGTTATACTGCTCCAACAATATCTCAGTCTTCTTTCACTGCACACAACTGACACCTCGGGCCAAAATACTTTATTCTTCTACCATCTAGATTTCCTTGGTAATATGATCTCCTCATAACCTTCCAGGCCACCACGCTGACGTTAACCGTTGTGGCACGTACGTGACTGAGATACCGGAAGAAAACTAACTCCTGCCTGCTAGACAAATGTCCCAAGTTTATTTGTAACATTGTATAGGTGTAATTATATGTATACATCATTCAAGTTAGAAACAGTGTAGATGTATTACCATTTATTGCTGATGTGGTTTAGTGTATTGAGTGTAGGGGAGATGCATATACCTCAGAAGTTTGTACATATATCTGGTAAGACCTACAGTGGCAGTAATACCGTTAAGTTACAACATAGATAAATTCTTGTATTCTGTCTGCTAGTAATCTGGGGAGATACATATATATTCCTCCTTAGTATACTTACTATACAGAGGCGCTAGACAATGTCGTATTTCTGATGCCAGAAGTCCATCCTACAACATCCTGGTATGGTTTGTATGTGTCCTTGCAGTCGTCTAGGTGCCCTTTTAGATAGCAATTCCTTCGATTGGCACAACCTCTCCACATAGTGGTTCTATATATGAATGAGGTTTATGGGGCAACGTGAGATATCGTTCTGGGTTATTAGATTTACGGATGATATCTATGCTCTAAAAGTAGACAGGGATTATATCTCTCAATGTCGGAAATTTTGTATCCTTGACCCCTCGGAGAATTTATACACTTGAGTTTAAGCATGATGTGTTCACTGTATTTCCGAGTTTGGATGACTTCTCTTCACAATCCATTAATTATAACAGCTAGATGGTGAGCTATTAGTTCAGATCGTTCATCTCAAGGCATAAGTTTTCCTATCCTTTCCAATGGCGATGGTGCCTTTCCTTTAAGGGACCCTCTCCTTCTTCACCCGCCGCTTTTAGAAATTATCAATACGAAGTGGTTTTGGGCGAGAGCGGCACTGATTATACACTATGGAGGGGTCTAGCGGACCCTGGGACCCTATTATGCAAAACATATGCACCGTCGATTGGTCGTCGATGCCTCACCGCTCTCCTCGGATGGCTCATACCGGTGGTCATTCACAGCTCGAACTCATGTCTTTCAATGACATTGCAGCAAGATAATGCGTTAATCGCAACACACTGTATCGAAGGGACTCCATATCAGATCACCCTCTTGTTTTCAGCTAGCTGGCAAAAGACTCGCTGAAAACTCACCTGTAGCAGAATGTCGTGGTCTTCGGCTGCCTTGAAGTCGGCGGGATCGGGTACCTGATCATACGAGTTCCGGCTCATCCGTTCCTAGAGGGTTACCGGTGTTTCATCCCTCTTCTGAGCCAGAGCGAAGTCTGGTCCGGAGCTGACCTTATTCCGGTACCGGTGTCATTCGTCCATGCACCTTGTTCAGCTGAATGTTCCGAGGAGGGCGAATGGTTGGATGGGGGAAAGTTACGAATACTTTAATAAGCTCTTAACTCGTTCGGTGCTCAGTTGGCTGCCCACACAAACCCTCATGCCACGGGATCTCCGGTGGTTGGACTAAAGGGTCCTGTGGCTGTAGCATCTGTTCAGCTAAGCCCATCTTAGACTCCACTTAACTGCATTGGAGTAAGGGGTGGGTGCAAAGCTTATTATGCTTCGTGTTAAGGGACCCTTCAGGCGCATAAGAACCCCTCTACCCCTCCTTTCTTGCTCATAACTTTCATCATCGATTAGCTCTCCATACTACGATCTCTATTCATATACCTATCAACTAATTATACTCGCCTTTTCTCAAAATGCCTTACGGTTGGGGTATGGACTTTTCATTATGATATTAGCTGCAAGTCAGAAGTTCTGCTAATCCCACCTTTGGAACAGACGAATCTGAGAGAGCTTACGATGATTATCATGAGGGCAACCATGAGGCCAAGTTCTCACATGAGCTCCTGGCAGGTGCAGCCTCCTTCGGAGCTATGAAGATATTTGAAGACAGGCAACGCAGAGAGGGTGAGTTGGGGGCCTTGCGGTTACTTTGGAGGTCTTATATGTGTACTAATGCCCAACAGGAAAGCCAGTCTCTCATCAGTTTGCCAAGGAGCTACTTGCTGGTATTGCCGGCGCTGAAGTTGATAAGTATGCGTCGTCTACTATTGCTATCAGCACAGGAGAGACAAGCTAATGGATTTCAAAAGGCTCGCAGAATCTAAAGGTAAATTAAAAGCTGGCTCTCCAACCTTTCGCAATATCCATCTCAAGATATATTTATCGATTACTTACGCTTCATAGGTGCGGACTGGATTGACCGTGAGAAGGCCAAGCGCCACGCCAGAGAAAACGCCGAGAGAATGTATGATGAACATCATGGCAGGCGAGACGAGTATAACCCGTAAGTATTTGAAGATCCAGAATCGACGTCTGATCAAGCTAAACATAACTGCAGAGAATATGAGCGCCACGAGAGAATGGAGAGAAGAGACAACTGGTACTGAATGCTATAGACCTGTAGTTGATGGGTGTGAGTTGGGCAAAGGGTGTTCTTATACGGTTCCTCCCTAGTACTAATGTCACTGACTATCATGATTAGACTAGAAGAAACCTAGCTACTTATCAAAGAGAATAAAAAAATTTAGTAACTTTACTTGGAGGAATTTTTGTATCCTCCGACCCGTAAAACGATAATGAATTTCACTCGGGTACGCTGTGAATCAATGACTGTATTTAGATATGTCTCCACTTGGGCAAATAGTTGGTGGCAATGATAGTGATTAGTGATTGTATTGGTTTGAGTGAGAAAAGGCCCTTGTTGCCCAGCAGTGCTGTTTATAGCTTCGTGATTACCGGGCACTTAACGATATTAGTAAGCGCCATCTTACACCGCTAACATAACGTAATTCCCGGTCTGTCCGGCCACCCGGTCGGTCCAGCCACCTTAAATCTACCGCAAAATCGAGAAATTTCACTCTTCAATAACTCAACAACCATACCGTTATACTTGACGAAACTTTGTAATCTATTTATTTATATAATAACTAATAAGTATGTAAATTTTGATGTTATTAGTACATATGATTTATGCTGTATAATAAAATAACCTTGATTTCAGGGTCCGAAATTTAGTTTAACTATATATAAATACTTCGAAAACAAAAGGATCGAATATTTGGAATTAAACTATAATAATTAACTATTCTACCAAATCTTATCTTTTGACCTTATGTGGTTGTTGAGTTATTAAAGAGTGAAATTTCTCGATTTTGCGGTAGATTTAAGGTGGCTGGACCGACCGGGTGGCCGGACAGACCGGGAATTACGTTAAAGCTTCGACGTCTCAATAATACGTAAGCTGTAACAACTTTAAACAAAAATATAATCATGGCTGGATTTAGAGCATACAAATGTCACGTTTGCAGGAAGCGAAAAGTCAAGTGTGGCGGCGAGAGTCCGCGCTGTCGGCAGTGTCTTCGCGCCGGATTGATGTGTACGGGATATCAGCGCGCGTTGGACTTTCGTATCGTTTCCAATAATGGAGTAGCAACTGTTCCCCAGAAGGGAAGTCCCGCATCAGCGATGATATCTGATTTAGAGTCAACTAAGGGTTCTGAATTTCCATTGAGTTACCAGCGAGCATACGCAGTTTTAGAGTCGTCATATATCTGCATCTCGCCCTCTTCACAGTATCAGGAGGCTTTCCTAAAAATATTACAGGCATTCTATCTTCCAGAATCGTTTGCTTTAGCGGATAACCGAAATAAGGATGGGAGTCTGGTTCCAGCAGTCTGTGCAACGTGGTTATACTCGGCCTGTAACCTTGCCTCCGAAATGGGCTCATTACGTTGCTCACTGCTTGCTACAGCCTTAGCTATTGCAGCATCAGAATCTTCTACTACAAGTAGACCACCTGAGGACTTCATGCATAAATCTGTTTATCTATATTCAAAGTCATTATTAGGACTGAGGAATTGGATCGCCGCTATTCAGGGGAAAAAGTTTAATGACTGGGAATCATTTGGCTTGACGTGCTTTGTGTGCTCATGTTATGAGGTATGACAGGAATTTTATAATGCAGTATATTCCTCTATTCTAACATTCGCAGATAACAGTCAATCATTCTTACAACAATGGACGTCAGCATTTAGATGGGGTCGGTGCAATGTTGCGGAATTTAGGTCCAGATATGCTGACATCCGACCTATCCCGGGATCTTTACTTTGAGTATCGTGCATTAGATGTAAGTTTCTATAGATTATCTCGGGCTATCTTTAGGAAGGAGAAAATTGTTACAACTAGAAAGAGCAATGCTAACGCCCCTGATCAAGATTACCTTCCAAATGATACATCCCAAGGCAACTTTCATATGCCAACGAGCTTGGATCTACCCGTCTTGGAAAGCACGGCATTCGAAGTCGTCACATCCGTTGCAGACATTGCTCGACCAAACATTCCTGTTCCCACCAATCTATGCTAAATTTATCTCATTATTTAAAGGAATCGAAACTTCTAAGCCTATAGACTCGAGTCTAGTTGCCAGCTTAACGCAGTTACTGGAAAGTGCCCGATCGATCAGGTCAAATATTGACGGCTGGTATACAGTTCTTCAGACGCTTCACGAACTACATAAAGCCCAAGGAAAATCATTATCTAACCCCCAAATTTTCCAAACAACGTTTTCTCAATGGTCAGACATGACTGCAGATCCCAGTGAAGTGCAGTTCGGGAGGGCCTTTCCAATCTGCTATATATTCGCAGATTTCTCAGTCGCAACGAGCTTCATCTTTTACCAGGCTATCAAGATATGTATTACGGGTTTTATAAGAGAGATGGCACGAAATTTGTCGTTGCTTGAAAACCAACCGGCTAGCCCATTAATTGTTCACGATGATCACTATTACAATGAAATCATGCAGCATGCGTCGCATATCTGTCAATCTGCGGAATATTTCCTGCAGCCTAATAAGAAGATTATCAGTGCTCTAATCTTTTTATTCCCCCTTGCAGTAGCAAAGAGAGCCTTTACTCATATCAGCGCTAACGATCCCCAATACGGAGAAGCAGCAAGAAAAGTAAGCTGGTGTGAAATGATAGAGGAAAAACTGAAAGATTTCAGACTATCTCCATACAACATTGAATAATGTACTCTTTTCATGTCATTACCTAAGATGGCTAATGTCAAGTCATAATATTACACTGCTGGAGGTATGAAAAATCCTTTGTTCAAGCGGCCGGCTGGGTCATATTTCCTCTTCAACTGACGGAGTCGTGTATAATTAGGTCCGAAGATCTAGTGAGACGTATTAGCATATAATTATTCTCTATTATTGGATTGCTTCTTACCTCGCTCAAATCATTGAAATCTTGGAAGAAACTAGGCAAGAAATCTGCAGCCTTATAACCTTGCAAAATATCGCTGGGACCCTCCATGAGAAGCTTCTCTGCTAGCTCGAGAGAACTGTTGCTATGGGCTGGGAAGCCTGTTGACAGTTGAAGAATATGCCTCTTTTCATTATGGGGCCATGCAGTTTTATCGAGTCCTCCTGCCGAAGAAAACGCTGGAGCCTGCATGATTTCCAACAATACGTAACTTCCAACTCCAAGATTTACGTCAGCACTAAATACCTTCTGCCACCAATCCCAGCATCGAATCAAGAAATTTTCGTCAATTGTATCAGTTGTCGGTGCGCTGAGGAGACTGTTCATACCCAAGTAGGCCCGCGTGTTGGCTGAAAAAGTCAGCTTTTCTTGAAGATAAATGGTGATGGCGAACTTACCCTGAAGGTCATTCACTTGCCGAATGCTCATACTTGTCATTGGACTTACCACCACTGCTCCATCAAGATCAAACAACCATTTAAACCCAGCTTCACTTCTCGCATGTTCTTCTCCATGAGCATCATATATCATAAACGCAATTCCTGGCTTTGGAACTTCGCCCCGCAAACCGTTCTGCATTATGTCCATCACGAAAACATGTAGAGCCAGTTTCGGATCACTTGACTTCTTACTAAAGTCTGAAACGGCTTTGGACACGACTGGGAGATTGTGATCTGGAAAGACAATCATACTTGCACAAATAGTTGAAGGGTATTTTCGTGCCTGGATCTTGGCGGCAGTGACAACTGTTTGAGGTTAGACTTTTCTATAAGAATAACGAATCATTATGTACCTCCAAAATTTCCACCACCTCCTCTTAATGCCCAGAGTAAATCCGGTTCTGTTGATGCCCATAGCGCACGACCGTTGGGTAGAACGATATGCAGGTCCAGTAGATTTTGCGGATCGTTCCCAAGGCCAAATTCATTTGACAGCCATGAAATGTCTAATAAAACAATAGATCCGCCGACACCAACATATGGTGTTCGGGCTCCGAGAACTAGAATTCAAGTACAACGGTCAGTCTCGATCATTTTTAAGCAACTGTAAGGGGAACGGACTTGCATATCCAGGAGCATGCTCTTCCAATTTTCGATCCACGTCACCCCATGTTTGTCCTGCTCCAATAGTCACAATATCCGTGGCTGCGTCGAATTCGAATTCATCAAATTTTGCCATACTCACCACCACATCGGATGCGGAGCTATCGCCCAGGCCGCCAGAACGTATAGCGAAGTCAATATTGGGAGCATCACATAAATATTTGACAGTTTCTTGGAGCTTCGCAAGTGTGCAAGGTTGGATAATCAACTGTGGATGACGATTCCTCTGTCCACACCATATCTCCGTTTTATTAAGGTACTCTGGCGAGGAAGAGTCGATAATCTCCTCTGGGGAGAGGATGCTACTGAAAAAGGTTTGGTTAGATGCAGACAGGACCATTTTTGTCAACTTTGCCGATTTTTAACTTAAATTTTGGTTAAATCTAGAATACTGTTTGAAAGTTAGAATCAACTGAACAACATTATGGACTTCTCCTAAATATATACGTTCTCCTTCAAGTGACATATAAAAACGTAACCGTCCAATCATGGTAATAGTTGCATGACCGGTAAAGGAAGCTAACCTCAACTAGGAAGTCGGGTGCGAGGCTGGATTCTCAGCTTCGGCCATAGCATCAGATATCCTAATTATGCTCACGTACAGGCCCTTGGCGAGATTTTATAGCTTTCTGTAAACAATGCCTTCAGATAATGGCCAGACCTAGACTTGCTCCACGTAGTGAGAATTGAAGTGAGGTTGCATCCTGGCGCCCGTAAAGAGACCGCAGCTCGCTGATTAGTAGGACTAGCATATGAGATACCTAACCCCTATCCAGTACTCTTGACCACATAGTTCCGCATATATGGCCATAACGGAATTGATTATGTGAGATGTTATAATGCCATTCTGATTGAGAAATATGCATCCAACGCGGCCGATAACGCCTTCTGTTCTGGCTTATTAATGCTGTGGTGGTTGTGTCGAACAAATACGAGGGCGAATAAGCAGTTAGACAATTAGAAATCGCTTTGGTTTCTGACATGTTGTTATGAACTTTATACAAAATCATAGCTGAGCAATATATGCATGGTGTTCCAAATTTGAAGAAAGCTTAATGTAGTTGAAGCTTCCTAAAGCATGCTATTGCACTATGCTAATGGATCCGGGTCCTTAAGTCAGCAGCGTCCTGAATAATTTGCAAAGTCAAAAATATCTACGCACAAGGCGGGTTTGTACATAAGATGGATTTTTGTATTATTATATAACTCATGGGTTCTTAGTTCCTTCTTTAAAGTGAGAAATAGATAGGCTGCGGCATAGGTACCCTAAAACCCATGAGTACCCACCCCATGGGGGCTTATAAGGTGAAAATTACATAATAAATAACTTTTTAAAGCTTTATAAGTTATTCTATATTTAGAGAAGGGCGTTATAAAGCTTTAGTAAAGATTTAATGAGTTATTTAACTTAATCACATAAAAATCAAATATATAAGGGGATACTTAAATCCACTTGACTGCTTTCTTATTTTCACTTCACACAGACCAACCCCGCCGACGTCCATATATAAACTATACGTGCGATGACAAAGTAATCCACCGCTTGTCTTGGTCACTTTTCACCAAAGAACCACTAATCACAGGCCCGCCGTTCCAGCCGTGTCCATTGTTATGGTTAATCATCACTTTATATTGACGTACTCGACCCATGAAAGGATGCGCTGTCCATACTGGCCAAGCCATCATTGTCTCCCGCAAGGCTCGCTCTAGACTAGCTGCAAAGCCTTTAACTGAACCCCATTGGGATCTCGCTTCAGCCTCAGATGCCATTAGGAGATCTTTTACACGATTCTCGTAGTTAGGTCGGGAATAAGCAGAAGCTTTCATGGCAGCACCAGCGTGGCAGCACCAGCGTGGCAGCAGTTCAGGATGATGAGCACATCGTTTCTCAAGGGTATGATAATGTTTGCTATGTCACTAAACATGACCCGATGGTTTTTGGTGCTGTAAGGCGTTGTTAGCGTTTGTAAATCTCATGGAAACTCCTAAGAGCTTCGGCTCCACTACTGACTCGCATAAATATAAATTGCCTCGCTGATCTCTCCCACCGTGCCCTTGGTAGTAGAAGATAATTAAGGTCTCGGGCTTGTTGCTCTTATCCCCCAAGCCCTCAACCTCATCCCGAAGGAATCTGACAAAGTTATCAGGTCTGAAACCGTCCTTTGTAGGAATGTAGATTAGTGAAGTGTTAAACCCATGATCTCGGAAGGCTGATCGAATCATCTTAGTCTCCTCCAGCTGTCTGGGTTCAGCTCCTTCGAAGTAAAAACATATTACTTTCACTTTTTGATATCGGCTTTTTAACTTGCGCTTCATTTTTTCTTTCTTTCGAGATGATCTTGAAATCCGACTGAAACTGAGTGTAAGAATACAGTATTACAGTGTAAAGTTTGGGATGGGGGAAGATTCATGAGATAGGTGTTAGGACCCAGGTCACGTGTAATTAGGCACTAGTACTAATTAGGAAGAGGAGTATATATATTCCTCCTTCCCACACCCACTTCAATACACCATTCCATTCAACTACCAAACCACCGATTCACCCGTACGTATACGTTACGTACTGTGAGTAGGTGGGAGAGTAGTAAACCCACAATAGGTATCTCCTACTCGGGCTCTCTTGTTATTCTTGTGTCTCCTTCCTTTTCCGGAGAAGGATTGTGATCATGGGGCCAATGTGCAAGGAATATTGGCGATAAAGATGCGGGATTTGCATACTGCAACGCCCTATCTCTTCGAGAGAACTATCTGCTTGTCCTATCTTATTATAAAAAGAGCAACATACAGATCAATCGAGAGCCTTGTCTACCCTACTGGTGGAGCCACGTTATTCTCTCGAAAAATCTTATTTAGCTTGACTTGCCATATGACAGAAAGATGTATGGATTTTGGGCGAGTGATAACTACGTTACAGGGCTGTACATTATGATCTTTGCACAAGGCTGCATTTACGTTACAAAAGAGTTAAACGAAGCGCAAGAGTTTGTGGCTAAGTCACGAAAGACTTAAGATTGCGTAAAAGTATTAGTATAACTTTAGTATTCGTATATTATGATATTAACGCTTAACTATTCAAATGAGACTTTCATGGAAATACTACTCTTTCCATCTCTCAGAGCAAAACGAAATCTCCAGTTGCCCGGCTGCTTATACTGCTACATACCTGGGTTCTGACACCATCAAAGCCTTGGATAATATTCCCTTGATCACGACACCAGCCCTCACAACACCGGCCACTGTGCTGACCCACTGCAAGACGCATTTTGCTTGAGATGTATTCGTCTCTGCTGGATCTTCCACAGTTGTCTTTTAAGCGCCTTGAGCTAGAATCCAATTGCATGCCCCTCCAGGTAACCGAAAGCGTTAAATCTCCACAATATGACGTGCAGGAGCCTAACCAATCTAGGGAGCGGGGTCTTTGAAGCCATCTAAGCCAAACCAGAATAGTAGTAGAATCCCTATATTCTTAAAGCCTCGAATCTCAGACTATTATTGAATGTAAATCCAGAATGACATCTCCCGCACTTGATCCTTCCATACTTCCAAATTTAGCATCTAAAACTGTTATTGTAACAGGAGGTGCGAACGGTATTGGTGCTAGTACAGTTCATTACTGTCATCAAAATGGTGCAAATGTTGTTATTGCGGACCTACCATCTGCGCGCCAGGATGCCGAGAAATTGATAGGAGGTCTTTCTGAAAAGTCCCGCGTAGTCTTTGTGCCTGTCAATATTATTATCTGGAAAGAAATTAAAGAGCTATTTTCTACCGCGGTTAAGAAATTTGGACAAATTAACATTGTTATTGCTAATGCTGGGATAATGGAGAGTCGTGGCTTCTTCGACTTTCAACTGGATGAGGATGGAGGGTTGCTTGAAGATGATATTTCCAGTAGAGTGATTGATGTGAATCTCAAGGGAACAATGAACAGTTGAGTTCCTCTAGACATTAACAATAGTGCATATGCATCACTACTAACCAAAAATAGCGCTTAGACTTGCTGTGTTTCATATGAAAGACAACAAACCAACTCAAGATGGAAGCAGAGGCTCTGTTGTCTTAGTCTCATCCACGTCTGGGTACGTTGGCGGTACTCGTGTAGTCTCCTATGTGTCTTCAAAGCATGGGATTATAGGCCTTCTCCGATCTGCACACCAAAAAGCAGGAGAGTTGGGTATTAAAGTCAACGCCGTAGCTCCATTTGTTACCCCGACACACATCACAAAGGGCTACTCAGACCTATGGATACAACGAGGCTTGCCCAGTAATACTCCAGAACAAGTAGCGTTAGGGATTCTCAGTATCTCATTAACATCCGATATTCAAGGAAAGTGTTACCTGGTAAGCTATTATCGGCATTTTTATATTAGGACTAGAAGAAAACTGATACCTCAATTTCAGATTGTGGGTGGTACCATGAGAGAACTAGAGGCTCCGATAGCGGCATCGGTACCTACGTGGATGGGAGAAGGCTTCGCAAAGTTGTTCCAAGAAATCGGACAGTTTTTCCAGGAACTTGGGGGCTATCCACTAGCCCCTACTAAAGTATGACTACGAGTGAAAGCTAAGATAAGTGTGTACGATACTACGTATTATCACTTACATTTCTATCGTAGCTATTGATGCTTATTGCTATGGCCTCCAACGGTTAAATATAGATTAACAACATGAACAACATGATTTACAATACAGACTCAGATAATCTCAATCATAACTTTACGAAAAATTGAAATTGACATTATTTGAAAGTTGCTACTCATTACATATCATTATCATACATATCTGCATTAAATATATCACATTATTGTAACGTCAATCAAAAAAGCGAATATTTACGCTTGTGTCGAGCTATCTTGCCAGCCTCTTCCCAGAGCTTCACACACCAGGCAGATACCAAGAAGTCTATCATCTCCTCATCCAAGTTCTTCACGATAGTCAACATTGGCATTCCTCTACTACCATCACCACCCTGTTTCTCGAAAGCAATTGCATCACCCTCTGCGCTTGATTCGTAACTGACCCACTTTGAATCATAATATTGTAGTAGAGGCCGCTGCATCACAGTAGGTTGCGGACCGGCTCCGAGAACAAAGATCGGATCCAGGGACTTTAGCACATCCATGCCTTTTACCGGGACGGCCGTACAGAAATCCCATGCCTTCTTTTTTAAATGAGTGGCGACGAGAATACCAGTGTTTCTGCTCACAAGGATATTCTGAAGTTTCTGCCTACGGGTGTGCATGGGTTTCATGTAGCAGTCTCCAATAGCATAGACAGGGATGGATGAGGTTTCGATGCCGCCCTCGCTTGGACGCCGTTCAAGGCCATGCCTCTGTCTTCTCACGTGAATCGAAGAGCCGATATTGACTTTAAGAAGAGACGAGGAGAGCGAATAGTGGACTGGTATGTCCGGATGTTCCGTGGGAAGAGGTCCGATCGTCAGACCAGTTGGGTCTAAAGTCAAAGTCATCTGGCTGTAGACTCGGCTGGAGGTCAAGGTGGGTGCCCTGTCCAGATGCACCTCATCGTATGAGGGAAGCTCGTTGGCGACTTCCATTATTAGCTAATCTACGTCGCAGCTTACCATCCGATATATCAAATAATAAAGAGGAACGTCCTAGTCAAAAGACTTGGCGATGCGCATGAAATATTAAGCATTACCGACAGAGAGATGTGCAGGTATTTAATGAAACTTGGTTCCGCTTTCTTATATGGGCTTACGACGTGCTCATCGTAGATAACTTGATTGGATGGCTTGAATCTCTACGGTAATTGTCTCGTGACTAAGTTAAACCGATTGATTATATAATGGCCCTCAACTCCATATATGGACAGCTTGCGACGGCCCACGGGCTCTTCAGCCAGGACATAGTTAATCGGCTTAATTGATATGTAGGATGTTTAGAGTGAAGAAGACTTGATTAATGCAAATCTAGTTGATTTTTGTTAAATTTTCTCCCCGGAATCTTATAGAATAGAACAAGTAATACACATGGTCGTAGCTTCTGTATAAGTTGTTAATGGCTGTGGAAACATTCAAAATCTAGCTCAAATTAAACAACCTTATTTCACGCCCTGATTTGATAATATAATCTATGGGACTGGAAATCCGATGCAGGCAACGCTGATCGCCCAGACATCGACAAATTTACTAAGCACTGGCACCAATAGGTATGTAGGGAATTTATAAGCTTATTGCTGTGGCAATTACTAAGGATATAATCAACACGGAGCTCCGCTCCAATCAACTTCTCCGCATGTCTCTCCGAATTTATGGCGGCAAGGGTTACTAACTTTCTATGGTATCCTTTAGTGAGGAATACTGGATGTTGAAAATTATCTCTTATTTGATTAGCAATTGAATTCTTAGGGGACATATGAAGATATTGAGTGTGGTAGAATACTATAAGTAGACATTGAATGATAAAAAATTTGACAATTGGCTTTTCACTATCATCAATTCACTTCCTACTCAATTAACTAAATTATCCTGAGAAAGTAACAACCATGAGCAATGTCCTCGTTGTATTTGGAGCCACGGGCCAGCAGGGCAGCTCAGTGATCGATTATGTTCTCGAAGACTCTACACTTTCGAAGAAATTCAAAGTTCGAGCGGTCACCCGCGACCCATCGCAGCCAGCTGCTCAGGCCTTAGAGAAGAGGGGTGTCGAGGTTGTAAAAGCAGATGTGAATGATGATGAATCTGTCAAAAGAGCTACAGCCGGCGCACACACTGTGTTTCTTGTTACCGTCACCAATTACGATGAGCACCTGAAAGAGACGGAATTCAGCCAGGTGAAGAGAGTAGCCGATACAGCTGTCTCTTTAGGAGCATCATACTTTATCTTCAGCACTCTTCCACATCCTGTCACCGTATCAGCGGGTAGATACAAGAATTTTGATGTGTTCATTTCCAAAGCGGAAGCAGAGCAGTACATTCGCACTTTACCCATCAAGAGTGCATTCTTTGCTCCAGGGTTCTTTATGCAGAACTTGCACAGTTTTATGATGCCCCAACCACTAGGAAATGGAAGCTACGCAATATCCAACTTCATTCGGCCTGAAACAAAACTTCCTCTAATCGAAATTGTCGCCGATACAGGGAAGTTCGTTGGCGTCCTGCTAGCAGAACCGGATAAATATGTGGGCAAGGTCCTCTCAGCAGCTACAGCGTTATGGTCTCTCCAGGAAGTCGCTGATACCATAAGCAAAGTTTCCGGTAAAACTGTTAAATATAACCAGATTCCGGAGGATGTGTTTCGCGGTTATATACCATTTCCTCCGGTAGGCGTGGACAACATAATGGAAATGTTTGCATATTATCAGGATCCTGGATACTTTGGACCTGATTCAAAGGAACTAGTTGAGTGGACTGTGGAACGGGTCACGGGCAAGCTCTCAACCTTGGAAGAGTATCTAGTTGAAAGCCCTCTGAAACTGGATTAATAGGAGTTGGAATGCCAATTACGTGGTGTTGTCTTCCATTATCGTAACAGTGGTGCGAGCAGTTGCCGAATAGAATATATTTTGTTCTCCAAGTAATGTTATGTAGAAATCGGTAGTGAGTTTGCATGAGTACATAAGATCTTTTTGACTATACAATACATGTGATCTAACAGAAATTCATACGCTCACATAATAATGGATCCCATTTCTCTCCATCCATAATACCATGAACGTAACACTCCCCAATGAATTCGTAGCATTCTCCCCTTTCTCTTATTACCATTGGACGCTGCAGTGTCTGTATTAAACAGATTTTGTCTCCAATCTCACTGGTTTCTGGAACAAGGCACATGTAATCACCTGCAAATCCAAAACGCTTATCAACAAAAGTGCCGGTGTTCTCAATGGTAAGTTCATAGAACATACGCTCTGGGTTCCCTTGCTCCTGCAGCCATGACTGCCATTCTCGGAACTTCTGGAGAACCTCACTTCGGCCTCCCTGACTCATCGGCTGGTTACCTGCGAACAAAGTTCCCATATAAGCCTCCACTTGACTTTCTCCTGTAAAATAGACGCCATATTCGTCAATAAGGGAATATGCCTGCTTCTCAATATCCGCATAACTTGCTTCAGACTCGGCTCCTAAAGTAGTATCACTCAATTTTGTGATAGTTTCAAGGACCATGCCACCAAGAGAAAGAATTTTGCGGTTTCCAACCTCAATACGATGACGCGGGATTCTATACCCTCTTGGTGGCCCGCCAGCGCACCATGACGATACTCCCATGATACGTGAGTAGGATTTGTAGGTCCAGTCTGGTACCCATGATGGGAAATTATGATTTTTCTGAGCTGAGCGGCCTGCATAAGAAATAACCGCCGGGCCACGCTTCAGGAGATACTTCGTGGCAAACTCTTCAAACACCATCTTCCAGTCAGTCTGACTCACAGGATCTATCATGATTTCGTATCCTCTAGCCTGCTTTGCTAGGTGCTGGACAGCAAAAATCCTATCTCTATGAAAACTGGCTTCTGCTCTACGAGTCATATTGAGAACGTGAAGTAAAGTTGGCAATGTATCTTTTCCATCTGGCCGCTTTCTCATTGATTGGATGGTCCTTACCAGTCTAATAGATGTTTGAGCTTCTAGGCTCATCAATCTCCATTGTCGGTCCACATTTGCAGTAAGCGCTCCTCCCAAAGATGCTAGCCATGAGAAAGCGAATATTTGGTTCCAAGTGACTTGCTTATCACCGCAGAGAATTGTTGTGTTACCACACACAGCAGCCTCCTGCTGCACCCATACACGCCGAAACCAGGACCTGGAGAGAAACTGGTCGACTGCTGTGGTCCACGTTTCATCATCCCTCTCTAAAATATGGGCTTTTGGGTCTGTCACAACCCAAGATTTCTTCCAATCATCAAATTGAAGTATAGCCAATTCCGGGTCTAATTGTGCAATATAATCCATGACCAAATCGCTTGTCTCATCCCGTTCTCCAATCCAGGTGATGACTTGATTAGCGTGTCCATAGATCTCATGCATAAATTTCATCTGCTCTCCACGTTCTTCTTCATTGAGCTGATCAATACATAAATAATCTATCCAGAGATTCCGTGGCTCTAAGAGTAGGCGCAATCTTCTTAATGCCGATGCCAGATTAGGTCTCAACCAAAGAATTGAATCTTCGCAATGCAGCTGTTCAGTCGCCTCATCTTTACCCCAAGTATAGGATAGCGCTTCATAGGAACCTTTGGCCTCGTCAAAGGGAATGGAGATAAGCTCCGCAGAAAGGGGGGCCTCGGATCCGCCAGGATGAAGCCTGAGAACACGGATATAGTCAATAGATGGTAGCTTGCGATATATAGAACTAGCTTTTGATCTAACGTCTCTGATATTAGGCATACTCATAGGCTCCACTGCAGGAGACGCCATTCCTAATGACTGCCTCTCACAGCCACTAAAGTAACGCCTATTACTGAGAGAGATTTCCGTCCTGGTGGATGTACCTCTCGCACAACGCAAGACCCAAGAACCGAACAGAGAATTCCTTCGACACCTGCAATATTTACATCCGAAATTCAGCGACATGGCCATTCAAAGAGAACAAACCGGCCCAGTCAGTCTTCCAGCCGAGGTGGGTCCAGCTCCACCACCTAAGATACAGCTATACAGAGGTTGAGAAATGAAAATTAGAGTATTGCTTGAGGAATCATCGAAATGCCCCGCGACAGTAAAGGACGAGGCTGAGTAAATGCGATGTTGAAGCCTCGAAACATATCGCGACATTCAGAAAAACATCCAACATTGTGCTTGCACAGGGATCGGTCTGACACGGCACTGCCACATTGATGGTGGCCGTAAATCTGCACCATAAGCGCGCGAGTATCGGCCTGTTGGCGGATTGGAGTGCAAGAAGACCAGTAATAACGTGCGATGGAAAGCAGGCAAATTATTGCTCCATTCTGCAGAAACTCGACACTGAGAGCGAATTCCGTATTAAAGCGGTCAACATTAAACAAATAACCGGAATCATTACAGAAAGTATCACAGCTCTAAAGAGTCTGATAATTTATCCAAGTCTGGCCTAATTGCTCACAACTAATCGAACCTCGGAACCTTGCATCTGGCTTCGGCCAACCCGAGAGAGGGATCCTGCTTATTGCCATCACTGACCGCCCGGATGTGGCTTGGATAGTACCTGATCCGCCCTCCTCGGCCTCAAAACATTCGGTGAACTCATCTTCTACTTCCTCTCATTACCAAGGTAGGTACAGTAAGGAAGATGAGAAAATCTGCCCAGGTTCGATCAGAATTGAGCAGTATTGAAAATTGCTCTCTAATAATCTACAGGTAAGATGAATTGCGATCATAAGTCGAGTAGCAAACAAACTGCCTTGTGACGGACGACAAGAACCAAGTTCAGCGCATGCTAACAGTCCAATTCTCACGTTTCCCTACATGAAGCAAACTTCTTGACTCCTCTAACACATTGTTCTGCGTATAAGTGTCTTCTCGCACTTCATATGAACTAGAATAAGCCGGTTCTAATAGCTTGGTCTGCTGCTCTCCAGACGCAATCACCGTCGTCACAGCCACCACCGACGATACTTAAATACAGCATTATCCTATATATAATTATCCCAGATATCAAGAGATATATTCATAGATTAAAAGGCGTACATCGTTGTCCTTCTAACATTCTTTGCACTTCTAAAGAGTGATGTATATTCAATAACTGCATATTGAGCGGCTGTATTTTATTAATTCAAGGTTGGGGACCGTAGATAATCTATATATTGAAAGCAATTACTAAAGGCGGATACACTATCCAATTTGATATTAGCAGAGCATTGTTAACGAATTAGACCATGTTAGCTATCAGGCGTGACTCACCTCTCGAAAGTGGCTTAAAGGCAATTCGACGACAGAATCAGTAACTTCACTTCCTTATCAATCCAGGATACTACATAGTATCATAGCAATATATAAAGATGAATAGAGTTAAGAAAGAAAATAAAATGGCTCGGCAGAATGTATCCTCTGGCTCTCAATTCGAAGCCGATATAGGCTACTCCCGCGCCGTAGTTGTAGACGACTGGGTCATGGTCTCAGGATGCACAGGGTGAGTGTTAATCCTCCCGGTCCAGCTAGCTGGCGATTAATCATCATATATTTTGTTTATCTCCAGCTACAACTACGAAACCTCACAAATCTCTCTCAATATCATCGACCAAGCTGAACAAACCTTGCAAAATATATCCTCAGCACTAGAGAAAGCAGGTGCAAGCATGGCAGACATTGTCAGAGTGACATATATCCTTCCTGACAAGAAAGAATTCCCCAAGATCTGGCCGATTTTGAGGAAGTGGTTTGGAGATGTGCGACCAGCGGCAACGATGATTCAAGCAGAGCTGATGGAAGAAGTGATGAGGATTGAGATAGAAGTCACAGCCAAGAAAAACAGCTCTTAGAAGTTAAGCTTTGACGTAGGAATAATAATATCATCCATATGTTTGATACAACCGGAGCCATACACAATAAAATAGGAAAGAGAAAAGCACGGAACCCACCCCAAGAATCCCTATTTATATACATAATATCCCAATACCCCCCATAATGTAACGTCGAATGCTGTTATAAATCTATATACCAAACCATGTCTTTGCCCTCTCGTAGACATAGAAACTGACTGCAGCCATTGGCACAACTTTTACGTAACCGATAGTTAACCCGATCCAGAATCCCGTAATGCCCCTCTCCCTTACAATCAACCTAGCTGCTTCTGAAATACGCAGTCGATGTCCGTCGCCAACTGCTCCCCCGACCTGCATACGTCGTCGAATAACTTCAAGGGGATACGCCGAAGTCTGCGAAATCAATCCAGCAGCACCTCCAGATAACAGCTCAGCCCAGGATCGTAATGGTGCCGCTTTCCCTGGAGGTGAATTCTCCGGCTTGGGTAGGGTGGTCCATTGTGCTAGAGCAGGATGTCGGAGAATATCTCCTACTGTATCGTGTGTTAAGAAAGATACTCCAGCATAAGGGATCATTCCTAGTATAGTGGCGGAGAATCCACGATAGAAGTTCGTAATGCCGATACCAGGTGTGACGGCCTCGATCTTAGATGCGGTAGTAGCAACCAGGGCTGGAACTGCGCCTGCACTTGGAGAAGGGTGAGGAAGAGGAGTGGTCTCGTGATATATTCGTCTACATATTGAAACGAAGGATGATCTGGAATCTCGTTTGGTCTCGAATGCAAGCCGAACACGAACGACTTCTAACGGGTAGGTGAAGAAGACCGACGTGACACCGGCAAGGGAACCGCTAATTAATCGGCGAAAGGGAGTTTCGTGGTTATGATCTGGAATAATGACACTTCGAATCTGCTCGTAGGCCAGGAATTTAATAGCCGCATAGGGGAAAATACGTAGCAAGGTTGCAGAATGTCCGCGAAATAGCCCGGTTGGTCCCTCATCCCGGTATATATATCTCATAGCACCAAAAACACCAGCCCATGATCCCGAATACTTCATGAACTGAGGGTTACCAGCTTGGAAGAGAATTTTGACTCGGTCCAGAGGTGCGACGAGCGTCTTGGCCTGTCCGAGAAGTGTCAGCTACAATGATACTTCACAATGGATTCTGCCTAGAATGGTAACTTACCGCACTACCGGCAAGGCCGCCAGCAACTCCAGTCCTCCAGATGTAATCAAAACTCTGCTTATTTCGTTTCTTGGGGGCGATGGTTTCCTGATCTGTTGGACATACAGCAAGGTCTTTCTTGCCGCGCACTTTTTCGCTCAGCCTCTCCTCTAAGGCCATCTCTCGTGGTTTGTCGCTATGAAGAGCTGGCGGGGAGGCATGGTGATCCAGGAGGGCCGGTGGCATTCCTCCTCTCCGCCGGGTGGCCTACACACAGGCTCTCTTTGAATGCTATCTTCGGAACGAGGAGATTGAGATCATTCCAAAGCAACAATACTCAAGGAGTATACATGAGCATGTAGTAATCAAGCGCCGGAAGGTAGTTTGGAGAAATAGTGTTATCAACAAGGAGAGTTGCGGAGGGATGTGAAATCATGGAGATCCTGGAGAAAATGTGGGAGATATTACTCGGCTTGGAGAATTGCCGCGGGACGTCATCTAGCGCAAAGCCGCTGTCGGCCAGCGAATATTCGCCCTGGTTCTTCCGATGGTACCCATTCTGCACTATTCCGCGTACGGTGATATATCACGTACTCAGTACCACTTGAAGCTAAACCATTTCGGACGACAACATCTTGTGACACCAGCTCTGGCATGACCTATCGCTGCCATATATCTTTCTCCAATGTAAATTCGGCATAAAGATTGATGGAATCATGCATAATCTATCAAGATGAAAGCAAGACAATCAATGTCATCGACATTCCGAGATCCATCGAAGTTGCCCAAGGGCTGCAGACGAAATCTGATCAAAGAGTGATACTATCGTCGGATCCGTTGGAGAAGCCGTATCCTTCCCTTGAGCCTAAATCAGCCAAGGCAATCTCGAGAGTTGAGCAAACACCACTCAGTGATCTTCTGCTCCATAGATTTATCCAGCTAGGTCTGGATGAGATGAGAGAGACGTTTCAAGGGCCATGGCATCTTCCTCGTTGCACCGTTGCAGGCTTGACAGGAAAGAGAAAACGTGAATATGATGAGCATCATCAAGAGCGAAAATATGAGAGCAGAGGCTCTGAAGAATCTGAAGTCAAGGATTCTTCATCAACCATCTCGAACGAAAAAAGAGGGGCAATGCAGCATGTGTCGCGTGTTTGTAGCCCCTTTTATACAAATAAGGACCAATCACATTGCTACATAACCTTTGAGACAAAACAACATCTAATACTGGTGCCACCAAAAGCAACATTTCTATATGGGAATATTGAAGACACACTTGCTCTGTTCTCTCAAAACGCACCGCAATTCGATCTCATCGTAATGGATCCTCCATGGCCCAATCGCTCCGCTCGCCGGAAAGGCTCATATGGTATTTCATATGACAGCGCTGCGATCAATTCCCTTCTTTCCTCGATCCCAATAAAGGATCACGTGGCAGATGCTGGCATGGTGGCAGTTTGGGTAACTAACAAGCCAGCATTTCGAGAGATGCTGCTGGCACACCACGGTCTGTTCAATCAGTGGGGCATTGAGTTTGTAGAGGAATGGGTCTGGCTAAAGGTTACTAGTTCCGGAGAGCCTATCTGCGAGCTGCATTCCACATGGAGGAAACCCTACGAGACATTGCTGATAGGGAGAAAGAGACATGTAGATGTGGATACGGCTCTACCAGAAAGTATCAATCGGAGATTGATTATTGCGGTTCCAGATCTCCATTCCCGAAAACCAAATCTCAAGACGCTGTTTAAGCCCCTGCTAAAAGCTGATTATACGCCGTTGGAGATTTTTGCTCGTCATTTGACGGCAGGATGGTGGGCTTGGGGAAACGAGGTCTTGAAGTTCCAGACTGATGAGCATTTGGTACCACTGGACCATTCAAGGTAATATTCATTTTAGTCGTATCTAATACCCATCTACATCGCCCAAGCAAAATACAAGTCCGTCCTCTGATATAATACTTTTACATAACCGATATGGTATATTTGTACACATCCGTACAATGTTTCAACGTTTCCCAAATTTTATACACCGTTTTCATTGGGGAGGATTGACCGAAACATGTGTCTCTACCTCCACTGGCTCACCGTCGTCCTCCCATTCCAATGCTTTAGAAGTAGGCCGCCATTTTTCCTTTCCTTGTAAGAAAGCCTGCGCCTGTTCTGCTATCGATGCTCGTTCCTTCGTTGGTTGTTGCCTATGATCGGGTCTGAAAGTATCCTCAAGTGCCTTGCGATCTTTCTGGGCGGCGTCGAAAGTTTTCTTGTCCCATCTAAAACAGAGGTGATCCATGTCAGCAAAATATGGAAAATCGGGATTCAATTCGATTCTGAAATATGGCAATGAAAGAAAGGGTTGTCACGTACGGGCTGAAATCCTTAGGCTCCTCAGGCCATGCGAACGGCTGCTCCATCTCCACGGTCATCTTCTTGATGCTCCGCGGCCGGTGCCATCTCCTTGGCCGCGGTCTTGTTGCATCAGGCTTATCCTGTCTGATCTTCTGCTGTTGAATATATGACCGCACCGACTTGACTGGCACACCATATGCATTCCACAGGTAGTCTCGCATATCCAGCTTGTTTAGGTTCAATGGTACAATAAAGGTAGCAAAGGTAGGAGGAAGATTCGGTGTTCGGAGTAGAGTGAGAGTGAAATTAGGCCTGCGAAAAGAAGTATAGCAGTTAGCCGGTTGAAATTCCCTCCCATCCTATCTTCTGCAAAGTATGCATAATTCAGGTATGGAACAGTGAAGTTTTAGAGAGGGAAGTTAATTACAGAAAAACCTGTTTCTGCCCAAGCCGTGGCCCTTGCCGGGTAATTGCTGAGGTAGCCATAGCTGCTTATTTGCAAAAGCCGTGGCGTAGTGACGCTCAGAATGTCAACTCCCTTCAGACCACTTTCCAGTCGTAGCCATCTTATCGTCGTAAATACTTTTGTTCGCAACTAATCTCGGCTGTACCTCAGGCACCAAGGCTCACAAAGGAACGGAGTGCTAAACCAATCCCGACTCCGGGCAAAAGCGGGGAGATATGGAGTTTAACTTCACTCTATTGCCGTGTTGATAAGCCGATTTATATATCTCCAAGGAAAAACATACAAAGAGAGCAGCTAATAGGGCAGATTACTGTACAATTACCAATCTGTGGTTGAGGTGCGCTTCGGACGATAGCTCCATGCTTGGCAACTAACCGCCGTGATTGGTTGAACTCAGAAGTTGTAGATGTCTTGAATATAAGGCATAACGGATGTGGTAGGTATGAGGATCATTTAGGTGCGATTACCTCATTTCATTGGGTGCCGAACAACTACCCCACCTTCACTCTTCGGAGGGGTTCTGTGGATGTATATAGACGGAGTGGACAACATCGAGTTTTCCCATCGATTTCTGCTATCGATTTCCCTAGTACAATCCCTTCCTCAGCATTCCTCTTCTTCAATAATAAATTATTAAGAAAACCTTTCAAAAGTTATAATTAATTATCACAATGGCTTCCAACCCTCCCGCACGCTGCTGCACCATCGGTGTCAAGCACGAGTACGTAACCCCTCGCTCTAAACTAGCTCGGAGATAAATATCGAATTCTATACTTACCATTTGCCAATGCAACAGAGGCGAGTCTACCGGTACCAGGTTCAAGATCACCGGCACCAACATTGATGCCTACGCTGCTGAGCCAAAGGGCGACAATGTCCACAAGGACGTCGCCATCATTAACATCCCCGATGTCATTGGCATCTGGCAGAACAGCGAGCTTATCACCGACCAGTTAGCTGCCAACGGCTACTACACCATTATGCCAGATCCTTTCAATGGCGACCCAATCTCCCTCAACCGTCCCGAGAACTTTGACTTTATGGCCTGGTGTAAGCCAATGCAATCCATATATATTGTGTGAATTCAAAACCAAATTGTGCTAATCGGATAAATAGTGACCAAGGGTTCTACTGGCGACAACCCACACACCACCGAAACTGTTGACCCCATCATTGAAGCAACTATCAAGTTCCTGCAGGACAAGGGATACAAGAAGATTGGTGCCGTTGGCTACTGCTTTGTAAGTCACTCTATGGAACGAGACGCGGCTGGTCTATAAAATCAACCCTTGACTAACAAGACACCATGTTAGGGCGCCAAATACGTCGTCCGTTACCTAGCAAAAGGAAAGGGTCTCAGCGTTGGCTACTGCGCTCATCCTTCGTGAGTTTTCCCTTCTACAAAACAATTATACCACCGGCCTTTATCAATATGTAATTCCAGAAGCTAACCATACTAAACGCACAGTTTTGTTACCGAGGAAGAACTCGCAAACATCTCTGGACCACTTTCCATTGCTGCCGCCGAGATTGACCAGATCTTCACCACCGAGCTCCGTCACAAGTCCGAGGTCATCCTCAAGGACTCCAAGTTGCCATACCAGATCAACCTCTTTGGTAGTGTAAGCCACGGTTTCGCCGTCCGTGGTGATCTCAGCGACCCCGTACAGAAGTGGTCGAAGGAGCAAGCCTTCATCCAGGCCGTTACCTGGTTCGACGAGCATTTGGCATGACAATCAACCTCTGTTAGGCTAAAATTATAAGCTTTGGGGTAACTGCCATTATCCAAGCATAGGATTGGAGAATGCGTCCCCAAGAAATGATGATATTTGGGAGGACTAGCGTTTCAATTTTTCACTATGAGGGTCTTGATATCGAGACATCTTTATGATATAAATGAACAGAGTTGCATAGCATTTGTCAGAATCAGATATTAACTTCTCCAGTTCACCATCCCGCTCATTCCCGTATACTTATACATAAACTGAAATGCTTCATAAAAGAAAGCGACAAGGACGTTCTAGAACATTTAAAATGCATAAAAGTCTCGCATTATCTAAGTCTGTTCGCCACTGAGTTTCTACCTCTTCCAGCAACCCCACCTTCCCTGGCATCCCACTGCGCCGGGCCGGAGGCTGCATGATGCCTGCGGCACCGTACCTGTCTTAGCTACACTTGGCGGGCTTTCCCACTTGACTAATACGAAACTTATCTTACAGTAATCAACAAAAGGACGTGAATGCCCTAGCCGCTTATATATTTTTGTAGATCACCACGCTTTTTGGTTCGGGCGGATATATAGAACCATATTCACTGCGACCACTGTTACTGGCTTGATATATATAGTATTTGAGAGGCGCCAGACACACAGAAGATAGGAGATGGCGCACGTTGATATCCTCAAGTTCGGAGTGTCGTCGCCAGCGGACACGACCCCGCTGAAGGAGCTCAAGGCTGCGGGATATGAGGCGAAGGATATTTTAGGCGTCGTAGGCAAATCAGAAGGTATGTGAGGGCTCTTTTATTATTTGTCATGATTTCTTAATTATTGTTACCTGCTTAGTAAATGCATTTGATGTATGCTATATATATCTTTCATGTTCAGATTAGTTCCCCTTTTTGTACATCTCAGCAGCTCATCCAGGCTCTCTCAGGAAATGGCTGTGTCAATGACTTCTCCCGTACACTCAGCACCCACGTTTGGGAACCTCTCATCCCAGAATCCGCCGTGACAATCTTCAGTGGAGGCACTGAAGGCGTCTTGAGTCCCCACGTCTCGTTCATTGTGCAATCTCCTAAGCCCACCGGCCTTGTTGCGACTGTTGGGCACACACGGGAGTTCCAGCCTCATGAGATTGGCACCACTGTCCAAGCAAGTGAGGTAGTATCCACCGTGACCAAGCTACTGAATGACTCTGGAATCGATAGAGGCCAGGTCCATCTGGTATTGATCAAGTGTCCACTCCTGACGTCTGCAAAACTGGAGGCCATTCAAGCTGCAGGGCAGACGGCCGTAACCAAGGATACATACGAATCCATGGCCAAATCAAGGTATGCAAGTGCTGTTGGCATAGCCGCCGCGCTTGGTGAGCTGCCGGAGTCTCAGATCCAGGACGCCATGCACGAAGAAAACAGGTATAGCCAGAAGGCCAGCTGCAGCTCGGGAGCAGAATTAGAGGACTGTCACATTTTGATTGTAGCCACAGCCTCTTCGCCCTCTGCGGGCAATCTCCGGGCTCGGTCCAGTTGCATGCAAGACGCCATTGACGCACGTAGTATCCTGGATATTCTTGGCCAGGTGCAGCGCGAGAACGGCGAAGTCGTCCAAGTGTTTGCCAAGGCCGAAGCGGACCCCAGGGGAACCATTAGAGGAAAGCGACACACGATGAACACTGACAGCGATATTCATAGCACAAGGCATGCGCGGGCTGCTGTTGCGGGGTTGGTTGCCGGGTTGGTGGGGGATACCCAGGTATATATTAGCGGTGGTGCTGAGGGTCAGGGTCCAGTTGGGGGTGGCAGCTTGTGCGTGGTTTACAGGGTGCAGGGAGCCTGACGCAGGAGGGTATTTTTGGAAAATGTTCCGCAAATTAACGCCAGGTGCGTATTAGCCATCATATGGTTGGATGCCGTTCCAAAAGCGATTCGTGTCAGCTTTGTGCGCGTTGCACGGATGGTGATGTGGTTGAAGACCGGCCTCTCTCATCATATATATAATATATACTCCGTATTTCACCGGTACGGGGAAGCTCTGGCTTGAATGTGCTGTGTGAACCATCTGGAAAGAGAGGTAATGTCCGTATTCCTCGCTTGTGCCCTCGTAAATCATATTGCCCCATCCCTCAGCTGGACCTGGATTTCGATGAACAAATTAAGGATACCTATTCCCACTGCGGAAATTCCTCGATAGCGTCGTGCTGTCTGTCCGAGATGGATACCAAAAGAGTAAATACTACAGTGGGGCATGCAATGCTTTGCATGAGTGCGCTTCGGTGCGGCATATCTGTCACACCGGCCATTGAATGAATCTCCGCTCTATCTTTGTCCGGTGGCTTCGATGCAAAACGATCAGATAATGAGAGCAATCTAGACTTGAAATAGTCTGAAGACATGTCTGTGTGACAAAAATAAATCACAATTTTGTTTCTGATCTGTCGTCGCTGCGGTACTTTCATCTGCGTATCCGACCTCGGTCAGTCACCCAAGAGGCAGTATAATGCGTAGCTGATGAATCGACCCATCATATGTTTCTTTCGTAGGCTCCTTGGGGAAGTGACGGTTCCTCGAGTTATAACGTGCCGATGATCCAGGAGTCCAGATTCGTATTGGACAACCGAGGCGGCGTCGCGTTGAAGCAGCACTCGACCTCGCTCCTGATATGCTTTACTTGAACCAATTTGCCAAACTTAATTTTGAATAATAAAAAAAGGGGTCTCGCGACAGTATCTCAACAATCAAAATGAAGAAGGAAGTGTGGCATCTGAGAACAAGACATATCAGAATATTGTAGAAACTACGACCACTCTGTCGCGTTTCAACACTGGTTCTTTATAGCAATGCTATAGCAGTAAGACCTTACATCTTGCTGTGACATAATGAGGTGAAACATAAGCTAGAGATGTGAAACCACTACCGTGTATCCATATCATCATTCTGCCTGCCAATAACAAGACAGGAGCCACGGTTTGCTTGGCTGTATCGCATCTTTCCCCATCATCTCTCCCCTTAGGTCGACCAAGAACATCTAATTCACGAGTAAGTTCTCGCCGCTTACTCCTACTCGCGACACATGGTACCTCAAGAACACTTGGGCCTTTGAGATCGGGCTGTTCGTTACCAATAATGGCGTTGTCATCCAACCATGTATTCGGCAAGACAATGTCAGTGAAGATGCTCCCCCAATAGTAACGGACCGTGGCACGAGATGAATCCCCTAAATGGTCTGTAAACGAACGGCATAGCCCCCAATACGCTATGATCAAATCCACGTTAGAGTTAAATCCAACATTAACCTCACAATCAAGAAGCATTTCCCGACGTGTGTGAATTCCGTGGATCATAATTATCCTCAAAGTCGACCATATACTCTATTTTCATCTGATCCATAGAAGAACCGGAGTTAGTTGTTGATGAGGATGTGTAATAGGAGCTAGATTCCGCTTCACCACCCCCAGTCTTGGGCTGGAGTGTTCTACTAGAAGAACTTGCTGGCTCTGATGTCTTCACCTGGGCATAGCCATCGCACTGTCGGCCAAACTTGACACAGCGCATACAAGCTGGCTTAGTCTCGTCGCACTTGACATGCCTAATTCTGTTCTAGTATTAGATACATTCTTTAAATAATTAGAACCTTCGAATTCTGACTATACACAGCACACCGATCATGATATACAAATAGACACGGCGAATATCACGAACACCATATACACATATTAAAGAGATTGTATACTCAGAAATCTTGCGAACAAGCTTAGAAGGAAAGCCAAAGCGATTAACTTACTTGCAGGTGGTACAGCCAGTCCTGACCTTTGGCTTACTTGCTCTCGATCTGCGCACCTTAGCTTCACCCTCAGCTGCTGCGCTCGAACTTTCTCCCATAATCGAAGATATAAATAGGAACTCGGGACGAAGCGGATTTTCGACTGGAAACCACCGAAACCTTCAAAGAACGAACTTTTATTTTTCCCCCTTCCTGTTTCACGATGACGGACGAAACCGAATGGTGCTCGCTTCTAGCTGGAACAATGGCGACCAGGAAGAAAAATCATTTTTGAGGCGTTCTTGCCCAAGGCTCAAGAGTTATTTATACATAAACGAATGTACCATCCCAAACCCATCGTTGGTGCAGCACGAAAAAAACGTTCGGCGCGTCGGCACGACAGTCAGGTCAGCGGAAATGCCACGCAGACGGACGAACGAGCGTCTGAGAACAGCAGTAACAAGAGCCCAGCAGCCAACGAGAGGCTGACTGGAGCCCGTTCCGAGGCGGCGATGCCAAAGAAGACATCGCTCAAGTCCAGTATTCCTTCCTGTTATGTCTCACTCCCCAAAGTGCGGTAGCTCCCAAGCTGCCCTCCGCCGCACGCCGCAGCGAGGCTCCCAGGAGTTTCCTTGCACGCCTCAGCAAGCTCAGCTCAGCTGTGCATTTCTCGCTGCGTTCTCGCTGGCTGCTCCGCTGGGTTCTTCTCGCTGGGCCAACTGCTGTCCCCTTCGCATTGCGTCTACATAGCATGGCATTACCTCGCAGCATCGCTCAAGGCACAGCACGTTGGTGGCAGGGTCATAGACCGTCCTCTATGGAGGGGTTTCACGCCTCCCTTCCGCGTTCGCCCCTCCTTTTGTTCCATCCTCCCCGCTGCCACTTCCACCATCGCACGCCCTGCAATGCATGTCGATGAACGGCCGTTATTGAATGAGGAAAGTAAGTCGACATCATGGGACGTTTTGTCCTGACCTCTAGCAATCGCTACGCCGCTAGAGATCGACGCCAAAGTCCGAACGGGGGGATGCTGCCAGCACATAGTACATTCCCAACGACGGTCTCCCCCTATCATGGACGACCCGTCGCATCGAAACCGCGTTCCAACAATGCAATAGCAATGTTCCATACCAATACCCGGCAAGATCCATCGGACCTCATTGCCTCTCGTACATCGTACTCTTCCATGCTTCCTGAACCCCCCTGGTCAACGTCCATCACCGTCGAATTGGTACGAGCAAGCCAACCAAACGCGTCGGCCCGGTGCTAATTTGGGTACAATACGCTCGCACATTTAGCATCTCTGTGTGTTGCCGCTCTCCAATCAAAAGTCCGCGCTCACTGCTAGAAGCGCTAGTTGACTAATTGAGAGAGGTAGCCGCGCTAACAGCCAGCCAGAGCTCGTGGCGATGACCCTCGTATAAGCTTACTCCTTCTCGTGACTGCGTACCTAACCCAGAAAGGCCTCACCGTAAAAGAACCAGGAATTGGTTGCGTGGAGATCACGTGGTCTGCAGTGGTAGCACTGAACCAGGATTATGGGCATGGAGCAGGGTAGCAATCTTTGTTCACATCCAGGCTGACGTGCTTCAGATACTTGTACCGGTAGAGCAAAGCCACTACGCGGTAGAACCCTGCGACAGATTAGATATCAGTACAGTTCAACCTCCACTTACTACTGGTTCTGGCCGTGAATAATTGTAATCGATAGCTATCAATGGTGGGGTTTCGCAGGATCGGGGTGGAGAAGCACATAAGTGGCCGCGGTTGTTGTTAGGGCTTACTTTCTCGTCTGCCATCTGCAGTGAACGGACCAGGGATTCGAAGACAGGCATTTTCCCGTATGATGAAATCCGGGAATGGTGGTGGGGTGAAAAGAGAGATGTCGGACATCGTGGATTGTTCGCCGGTGTTATTGGACTGTGTGCTTGCCCTTCTCGGAAACATCATCGACTCCTAACACAGATATTTTAGAAGTATAACGCGATATGGACGGATTCGTAGAATTGAGTTTGATCTGTTTTTCTTGATTTTTTTACGCTTGATTTCATGTGCTCAGTTTGTTTCAATACACGATTCTGCACGATTGGTTCTAGCTTGAGGAGTTTTGAGAAGAGAACGGAAAGAGCCTCCTGTGGCCGAGCTCGGAGAAATAGACCAACAATTTTTGATTGAATATATATGATAATGCCCCATACCGTGACCGACAAGTCAGGCGCTTTTCCCGCGCCGCAAGAAGCTGGGGCAGTTTGAAATCCAAACGTCGGTGCAGTAGTGAATATTAGAACTGGAATTGATCCTGCCTAGCTCTGGAAGCACCAAGGCCCAATCATTATTTGTTGATCATCTAGTTGCTTGTTCAAGGAGGTGAAAAGTGTATGCATCATTCCGTTTTGTGAAGTAACCTGCCTGTTGGTACCCCAAATGCTACCGAGCATTCTTCATGTCCCATATTCCTCGCCCCCAAGGTGCATGCATATTTGTTATGCGAAAGACAACGCGCGCTAATCCGCCTTGATGGCGCTATTTGTCCCAGACTCTGGTCAGCACTATCCTAGAGTAGAATAAAGAGGGGATAAAGGCCCTTAATTAAGCGGGCGTTAAAGAAAAGGCGGTAAGAGGCGGCCGCCGATACAGCTCTTCAGAAAAGCGAAAGGAAGAACTCACCCATATATTCTCCGAACAAAAGCATATGCGGTCAAAAACCCAACCGTCCCAGTCAATAATCCGTACACCACGCAAGACATGAAACTATAACTAAAAAAGAGGAGACTGCTCACTACGCCTTGTATATGCAGCTTCGTAAAGTAGTACCAAACGCAGTAGAGGAATACCCACACAGCACTGCTGCCCCCAATGAAAAATGAATGCCACCACCAGTTGTAATCCTCGCTGCAGAGTTTTATGTAGATTGTGACAATTGTCACTTCGGCAATAGTTAGGATCAAAATAATGGAGACAACAGAAAGGAAACCAAACACATAATAGTATCCCGACTTGTCCTGCCAGACACTCTGAAAGACAAAGAGCAACTCGATGAATATGACCGCAAATGGAATAAGCCCTGCAAGCAAAATGCTTTGCGGGGAGCGGATGTACCACGCTTGTGGAGGAACCTGCCGAGATATTGTAGTAGTTTTTGTGGGGTGATCCCAAGCACCCGTCCGAACATATCCATACCAGGAACCCGCATGGACTAGAGGAAGTTGGATGCATAGCCAAAGCACGAGGATGCTGATCAGAGTCCCAAATGGAAGAGCAGTGCTCGAAGCTTGGGCCCAGACAAAGAGGTTAAGGACGAATATTACCGTAAACAGTAAGCCAGGGAAGAGTGTAGCTGTGACCAAGCTATTCTTACGCCATTTTAGGCCCCCGAATGTCTTATAGATGCGTGCTGAGAAGTAGCCAGAGAAGAGGCCAGCAAAGACGAATAGGCCTATGCCAACGCTGACAAAACCCCCACGGAAGCTTGGGTTCAGGATACCGAGACTACTCAGGAAAAGTAGGCCTACTGCCATCGTGACAAGTTGCATACCCGAACCAATGAGTGGAGCAAGTAGATACCCGAAAGAAGGTGTTCGAAACACGTCACCATGAAGAAGCTTCCATCCCGTGAGTTCCTCGAGCGGCTCATCATCAGACGACACGTCAGCATCATTCTCAGTATCGAGAGGCTCTAGGACTCCGGCTTTCTCCCCAGATTTTGGCGTTCTGGCCCCACTTCCTGGCCGTGACCGTCGTTTCTGCTTCAACTTTCCATCCTCAGCAACAGCATCCTTGAACGTCTTGATATCGCTCCGAATAGTTCTCGCCAGAATCATGGCAACAATAACGCTCAGGAGACCAGAAATGATGAGCGAATTTATAATGGCGAGCCAATGAATTCTCGAGCCTTCTTCCTGGTTTACAAAATATAAGTCCCATCGATGCGCCCATTCGATTTTATCGTCCTCTCGAAAATATACCGAATATGTGTAAGGAATCTCAAGCGTTGCGCCATCGTCTATGTCTTGTTCGCTCTCTGGAGGATAGTATGATGAGTGCGGATATTTCAGGGAAAGGTCCGTTGAATTGGGTGGTAGATATAGCTCCATGGGGCTCTCAATATCGTGCACATCTTTTGGACATCCAGAATCCAACCGATTTCCAGGCCCAATGCTTTTTGTATACACCTCAAAACCAACAATAACCTGACCTCCTTTTTCGCCGGCTTTGCCAGGTGCCTTGCGGTGTCGAATAACAATAGTAAGGTGGTTATTGATGTAATATCTCGGCTTTCCCGATTCAGGGGCGTAATCTCTATATCCCATCTTAAATCCGGAGGCGTAATACTTTCGGGTCTTATCCACCGTGACAAAACTTGTAGCACCAGGCAGATTGTCGACAATCCACTCCGCGACATATCCATCTCTAACTAATTCTCTCGCGCGCTTAAGATCTTTTCTGTTGATAGTCCGACTGCAAAGAAAATGGCATTCTTGGTCCTCTCCCATGACAAGTTCGATATCTGATGCCATTATACGGTCACCTCGAAGAACCTCACCAAGGTTGAGAGGTATACTCTCCCCGCTGAAGAGGTTGGAGCCGGCATGCTTTTGCCCTGTCGGAGGACATACAAAGGGGAGGTCGTAATATGCATACTGTAATTGTGTGTTGTCTGAGTAAACCTTATTGACAAGGAGGGGGATTGCCTCATGCTCTTTGTAGCTCTTTATCGACCAGCCTGGTGGATACGTTAGTACAACGTCTTGTGTTCGTAGCAAACGAATGAGACATATTAGAGGATAACGGACCAGGAACATAAAATGCTTCGACGTAGGATACCGCTAGGAAGAACAGCAGACATTCATGGATTCGAAGTCGGAAGTCGGCAGCCATATTGGTGGCTGTAACTCCTCTACGTAGAGCAGCGAATGCAATGTGGGAACGGCCTATTCAAACGATCCAGTGGATTTGCGATACCCTTGTGGAGATAACAATGGCAGCTCTCTTGCTATACAATTGTCGCAGTAGTTGCCAGGTGGAGAGCCGACGCTGGCCTAGCACGTCAACGATAGGAGATAATCAATAGATCGCAAGAAACGAGTGGAATGGGTACAGAGTACCCCAAGTCTTTCCAAACACTAAGCTACAATCGCAAAATGATAGCAGCAGCGTCGTTCTGAGAAGAGATACAGTGGAAGAAATAGAAATGCAATTGTCAGCCCTGTGAAGGGATGGATGATGGACTTCTCTCATTTTCCACATCATCTTAGTCGAAATACGATCGACACCTCAGGCTTCACACCATTGGCCTAGGCCCCTTTAGCTTGCAGGCGCTGGGTCCCAATTGGTGAAGGCATCTTTCCTTTGTCCAATTACTATTTACCAGCGTTCCGTGAGGGCGCTTTTCACGTGTCGGCTTATTGCAACGCCCCTTTCTACCAAAAATTTAATTGTTACTGCGCAAAAGGGCGACTTATATCACAATGTACTACAGATAAATAAAAGTAGAAATTACAGAGCATTGGCGAGATATAATGAATACCTCTGACTCAGCTGGATATCCTCAAACTGAAGGTGTAGACATTCATACGTGGACTCGAGATGACTATTATATGAAAGCTAATTGCACTGCGACCTATCGAAGGAGGCGACGGGAACGCAGTCATTAATGGTATGGCAAACATGCCTGTCCGGAAAATTATATCAGGTGGTCAAAAGAAAAGCAAATCCCTACTGATAATTAGTGCTTTGCTAGATTATGCGGTAATTTGAGGATGGAACAAGAAGACCATAATTCCTGGTGTCGGGATAGAGAATATTGTATAGTCCGGAGGAAGTAATGCGTCTGCAGGGATTCTTCCTAGCTCGTTTACCAGTGCGATGTTTTGCAATTTCACAAAAAGAGAACACCAGTTGTGGTGACTTTTTATATTCTCAGCCTCTATTCAAAGTATTTCCGGATCCCCTAACGTTTATTAGACAGTTCTCGAAGTATATTCTTTGCCGGAAAACTCACTTAGGATTGGCTTCCACAAACTCATCCCACTGGCGCGCCTTCATTGTTTCTTCATCTGCCTTCTCATAGTTGTCTTCGTCGGGTTCTGGAACGATGCCACTGGCCTCTCCGCCACCCTCAATGATATTACCTCTTGCTCTCTCTTCCTCTAGGTATTCGTCGATAGTCATAGTAGGCAGATTGTGACCTGGTCGGAACACACCTTTCTGCAACGTTTGCCGATTATCCAGTAGTGTAAATGGTCGCAACGGCTTCCCATCCTGGCTGAGGATCGGGCCCGCTTTGTTACTTGAGAAAATCTCTGGGCGATCTAGTCGCTCAGAGTATTCATCTTTTCCAGTAGCCCCTTGCCGCTCTCTGTAGTCTCGTTCTAGGGCAGCTGGGTCGGGTTGCTCTCGAGCTGGGGCCATCGCAAGGACATCTAATTCACGATTGATAGATTCTAGAGATTGGAAAGTATTATGCGTGCAAAGGGCTAGGTTAGTGAGTTGTAGTTCGCGGATGGCATCCTCATCTTGTTGTAAGTAGGCCGGGTTTTTTGCAAGAAACTACGAATTAGTTAACTAGAGATATCAATTTTGATGGGCTTTTATCACCTTAAGCTTATTTTTCAACTCTTTTTCCTGCTTGAAATTGGAGATCTTTGCGGCACGTCGGGCATTTGGATCTGAAGTGGAAATAGTAGAAAAGTGCGTAGGGTCTTCGTTATAGGTGCTATATGACTTCTTATCTGCAGTGGATAATATGTCGTATTGATCTAGCAAATTCAGATACCGTTCATATGCTTCTCTAGCCTGCTGAAGCACCCTCTTGCGGTCTTTATCGTTCTGGCGCAGCAGCAGGTCTGCTAGGCGGTAATCTATCTGCAGATATCTGGATCAAATAAGTAACGAGAGTATAATATCTTCTTGAATATCTTACTGCAAATCGCCGGAGTTTATATCCTCAATCGATTCATTAGGGCTGAATAGAGCGAGCTGACCGGAAAGCTGAAGACACTGTTGATATAATTTTATTGTCTCCAGAAGCTTCTCCTGATACTCTGCTGAATTGGTGTCCCATGATGACTCTATCTTCTGCCGGTGTTGCTCTGCGGTGGTAAATAGTGATTTAATGCTTCGATCTGCCATATTCCGAAGTATTTGTGAAGCCAGGCATATGAGTGGTGGGGCTGAGAAATCAACTGCAGCTCTGCTCGGTGTTCAGAGCTCATTATTGCGGCCCCGCGACAGTGGTCCGTGCGCCTAGCTTCCGAAGCAACTACAGAGTCTCGAAAATCAGGACCCGCTTTCGTCCATCGACACCAACAAAACCTCGACTCTTTAGCAAAACAAGGTAACCTCTGTCTAATGGTATTCGGGGGGCTAGTCATGATATCTCTTTGTTATCACGTTTAGAAATTCAGAATTTGACCTTTGTTGGGTCAAATTTCCAGATTGTTATATTTCCTGCGCGCTGCTGCTCACTTTCACTGATGCTCACAATGTTTCTCTTTTCCTCTCAAAACAATAGTTCGGGACATCTTCTAGACTCTGATATATTAGAAGAGCCTAAGAGCAATGGTCTCACCCAGAGTACTCTTAAAGATATAATGTTACTTGATGTTGAGGTGAAGTCATCTCCGTCAACTCCGGAAGACCGCGTGTCTTGGATCTGCAATGATGATATATCAGAAGAATGTGTACCAGCTATTTCCGTTGATTTTGTGGATGCCACCCAGTCGGGATCCCCAGCAGGGACCGCTACCTCTGATAATGAACCCAGGTTGGTAGACGTTGGGCAGGAAGAAGTCACGTTAGTGCAGAAAGATGTGGCATCAGCAGTATTATTACAAAATGCTGCATTAAATCATCAACCGTCTTCCAATGGTTTGACTGGATCAACTCCGTCATCGTTAGTGAATTTTTACACTGTTGGAAGCCTCTCAAAAGACACTGTTAATTCACTAGCTCTACTCGACGGAGATCTTCGCCAGCATCTAGCGGAGAGCGACAATAACAACCAGGCAACCACACAAATAAGCTCTGCCGAAACAAAGCAGGACCATACCACCTGTGCTAAAACATCTACCTATCATCCAAACTTACAATACAGGGCAAACTGTGACGGCTCTCCAATCTTCTGCGAACGGAGCTGCAAGAGTCACGACACTATTCATAATTACGAAGATCCTAATAACATGGATACAAATATTACTTTCTTACAGGTATCAACTTCGACAGCTGCTCAAGGTCTAGATCTTGGTGTCGATTTGCAGAACACTACAACGTCTTTGCCGCAATCGCTTGATAACGATCAACAGGCCAATAATTCATCTATAGAAGAGCAAAAGCTAGGAACTGCCCTGTCGTCTAGATCTACAAATGATGTTATCGCAGATTTGAGACACGCACGTCACCCAGCCACTCGAAGCTCGAAGACTAAAAAGATACTCGCCCTGTATCAAACTCCAGCTATATTACAAGGGACGGTAAAAACCCTCATCACCTCTCATACCGAATCGAACACTGAGGAAGGAGGCGAACTTGAAGAATGTCTTGCAGAAGATGTCGAGACCATATCAAAACCGTGGACGAAACCAGAGCATCGGAGAGCCGGAGATGCTATTGCTGATACTTATTTCACCCAACGTGCATATGATTCTGTCACCACTGACACCGCAGGTAACGGCACCGAAGATGAACGCCAGTCTATGCGGTGGTTAGTTAAGCAATCCGAAAGCCAAGAAATTATCTCAAGTCCCAGAGATTATCAGGTCGAATTATTCGAAAGGGCAAAAGAGAAGAACATAATAGCAGTTCTAGATACAGGTATGCAATACAGAAGGCCAAGGCCGAAATTGCGATACTGATATCTGTAGGATCGGGCAAAACATTAATTGCAGTACTATTACTACGGCATATAATAGTTAAAGAACTCGATGACAGAGCTGCGGGAAAGCCAAACCGCATATCTCTTTTTCTGGTAAGAGTTTCGTAAGATATTAGGAACTATGAATAACACTAGCACTTATCAGGTTGATTCGGTTCCCCTTGCTTTTCAGCAGTACGCTGTTCTAGACGCAAACCTAGATTACAACATGGCAATGCTCCATGGCGATATGAAGGGCAATATGAATAAAGACTGCTGGGGAAAGAGCATTGCAAACAATATGGCCATAGTGTGCACTGCGGAAATTCTCGCACAAGCCCTCCATCGTTCTTTCATTTCGATGAGTCAAATCAACCTTCTCATATTTGATGAAGCTCACCACGCAAAGAAGAACCATCCATATGCAAGAATAATCAAGGACTTCTATATGTCAGTCTGTGATAGCATGATACGTCCTAAAATTTTCGGAATGACAGCGTCTCCGGTAGACTCCAGAGTGGATATTAGGCTGGCGGCTGCTGAACTAGAAGGCCTACTTCATTGTGAAATTGCGACGGCTGCCGATCCTAGTTTAATGAAACATTCTGTTAACACTCAGGTTGAAGAAGTTGCTCCGTACGAACCACTGGGTCCCAGCTTCAAAACACGTCTTCTCAAAAGGATTATTGATAAATTTGGATGTAATCCGTTACTTAAAAAGCCGATTGGATACGCATTAAACGCCACTCGGGAGTTAGGGGCCTGGTGTGCGGATCAGGTTTGGTGGTTTTGTCTAAGTGACCAAGAAGTGCAGCGACTACAGGCTAAAGCGGAGCGTTGCAACCTGGAAAGAAGGATCCCGATGCCCCTTATGCTTATAGAACAGATGAAAGCTCAGATTAAGCAGCTCCAAGAAACGGTCCAGATGCATGGCTTCGGCAACCCTCATTATGATGAAATTACTGGTACCTCAACGAACCTTTCTTCCAAAGTAGTTGTTCTATTGAAATATCTCAAAGCAAGATTCTCTCGTCCAACCGATGACAAGTGCATTGTCTTCGTGAAACAGAGATATACGGCACGGCTTCTCGAAAAATTGTTTTCCCAAGACCATATTGGGACCCCATATCTTCGTGTGGGAACACTGGTATGAGACAATTCCCCTAAATGTTCGTTTAGTTTGAGATTTTAATAACGAATGTGATAGGTCGGCACACTGAGAGGAGCACCTGGAGATTCCAATGTCTCTTTCAGGGAGCAAGTGCTCACTTTAATGCATTTTCGGAAAGGTATGGTAAACTGTCTCTTCGCCACATCAGTTGCCGAGGAAGGCCTGGACATACCTGACTGCAATCTTGTCATTCGTTTCGATCTGTACGACACTCTCATCGAATATATTCAATCCAGAGGTCGTGCAAGACATACAAACTCCAGATACGTCCACATGTGCGAAAAAGGCAACGTAGAGCACGAGTATCTTCTTGACGAAGTGAGGAGGAACGAAAGTGTCCTTAAACAATTCTGCGCAGAGCTTCCTGATGATCGCAAGCTTCTCGGCAGTGATTTCGATATGGATTACTTCTTGGCTAAGGAGAAAAAACATCGCGTATTTATCGTAGAAGAAACAGGGGCAAAGCTTACTTATGGCCTGAGTCTCAAAGTATTATCTAACTTCGTTGACTCTTTGCCGCGATCAGGGGCTATTAACCACATGCCGGAGTATGTTATTACTGTGCGGAATAAACAGTTCATATGTGAAGTTCTTCTCCCCGAAGGTTCTCCTATCCGTCGTGCGCTTGGAAAACCAGCATCTACGAAGCAGGTAGCCAAGTGCTCGGCAGCGTTTGAAGCATGCATAGAACTCAGAAAGGGTAAATATTTAGACGCCAATTTACTGCCGACCTTTACCAAAAGCCTCCCAGCAATGCGCAATGCAGTTTTGGCAGTATCCAACAAACAAGAGGCATATACTATGCGGACGAAACCCTTGCTGTGGATGATCAATGATGGAGAAGAGGTTCTCTATTTGACAGTCTTCACTCTGGGGAATGCAGACTGTTTAGAACGCTCGTCGCAGCCAATTGCACTTTTAACCCGGCGTCCAATTCCAGATCTCCCGTCATTTCTGTTACATTTTGGCACCGGCCGCAACTCACCAGTTAACTCTATCACCCTTGATGAGCCACTAAAGACTGAATCAATCATTCTCAAGCAGATAAACGCTTTCACACTAATAATTTTTAAAGATGTGTTTAGCAAAGAGTACCAACCGGACCATACAGTCATGCCATATTTCATCGTTCCTATCAAATCAAATATTGAGATATCAGCCAATTCTAGCGCCATTGAGTTAATTGACTGGGGAGCCATCAAATTGGTGGATAAGTACGAAGTTGGTCCACATTTTGTCGGACTTCCTTGGGATAAAAATACACCGGATGCGTTTTTCGAAAACAAATTTGTGTCCGATCCATTTGATGGCTCTCGGAAGTTTTGGACTATTGGAGTATCACACAAATTCAAACCTTTAGATCCTGTACCACAAAATACAGCGCCACGACCTGGAACTAGGAGGAATAATGATAACATCATGGAATATAGCTGTAGCCTTTGGGAGAAGGCTCGAGCACGCAGAACGTTCCGAGATGATCAACCTGTGGTTGAGTGTGAATTAGTCTCACTACGACGAAATCTATTAGATGAATTCGATATCATCGAGGATGAAACCCCCAAAAAGTGCTATATAATCATGGAGCCTATGAAGATATCTCCTGTATGTCTCTTATACCCTATATAGCACGCTCTAAACTAACAACCCAGCTTCCGACAACGATAGTTGCCATGGCCTATCTATTTCCCGCCATAATTCACCGAGTGGAATCATATCTGATTGCCCTTGACGCCTGTGCATTGTTACATCTTGAAATTCGCCCTGACCTCGCTCTAGAAGCGGTGACTAAGGACTCCGACAACACTGATTCTCATGGTGAAACGCAGATAAATTTTCAGAGGGGAATGGGTAATAACTACGAAAGATTGGAATTTTTAGGAGACTCTTTTTTGAAAATGGCTACTTCAATATCTCTTTACAGCATGCTTCCGGAGAATGATGAATTTCGATATCATGTTGACCGTATGCTCCTCATTTGCAACAAGAATTTACGGAACAATGCGATCAAGCTGAAGCTATACGAGTATATCAGATCTAAAAGTTTCAATCGGAGAGTCTGGTATCCCGAAGGACCCGTATTGCTTAGAGGCAAGAATACTGCAATCCAGAAATCACATCGACTTAGTGATAAGACTATTGCTGATGTTTGCGAAGCTTTAATTGGAGCTGCTTTTCTCGCTCACAGAGACTCTAAGGATATGGACAATGCAGTCAGAGCAGTGACAGAGCTTGTCTGCAGTGACAATCACCGAGCGGCATGCTATGCTGACTATTATAAGCTTTACAAAATGCCGGCATATCAGACTGCCCCAGCAACAGCTGCGCAACGAGAGCTTGCTTCCCAAGTTGAGATGAAGCACAACTATCATTTTCAATACCCACGACTTCTTCGCTCAGCTTTCATGCATCCTTCATATCCATATGTGTATGAGCACATACCCAGTTACCAGCGGCTGGAATTTCTTGGTGATGCCTTACTCGATATGGTTGCTGTTGATTTCCTTTTCATAAACCATCCAACCAGAGACCCACAATGGCTGACTGAGCATAAGGAAGCGATGGTATCAAACCAGTTTTATGGTTATCTCGCAATCAAGCTAGGGTTTCATAAACACCTCCTGTATTTTCATGGCGACATACAGAATCAGATTCGTGATTACATCACTGAAATTGAATACTGCCAATCGCTGGCTGAAGAAGAAGCTATTCGATGTGGAAAATCCAAAAAAGATATTTCCCCTGACTTCTGGATAGATGCGAGGCGTCCTCCGAAATGTCTTCCAGATGTGATCGAAGCGTATGTTGGAGCCATCTTTGTTGATTCAAGATATAACTATGATGAGGTCCAACGATTCTTCAATGTTCATATCGCTCCATTTTTCCAGGACATGTCTCTCTATGATCGATTTGCGAGCAAACATCCGTCTACCGTTCTGACGCGATTCCTAAATGACAACATGGGTTGCACAAATTGGAGAGTTTATACTAAAGCATTGCCGCAGATCAATGGTGAGAAGAATGGGGTTATGTGCCTCTTGAGAATTCATGAAGTGGTTGTCTGTGATGGTGTAGCAGAAAGCGGGAGATATGCCAAAACTAAGGTCTGCAAAGCAGCAATGGAGATACTAAGTGGCTTGCCAATAAATGAATTCCGGGAGAAACATGGTTGCAATTGTGGAGACGGCGATGCTACTTTGGTTCCAGAAGCAGAAAAGATCGGTGGCAATGGAAACTAGGGAAAGCCATAGCATTGCTTTATATGGTACTCAAGATAGTTGCTCCTGAATAGATACTTTCCCGCTTTTACGTTATTGAAAGTTTCATAATCTATTCCTTAAAGAATCCTATACAGACTGGATAGAATTGCAGAGATGAGTATGTCTTACAGGTAAAGCTTTGTGCATGAAAAATACATGTTCAATCAGCCGATTCAAGACAAGAAACCTTCATTCTTTGTACACTTTGTACTAAGGCAAAATAAAGGCTGAATAAGTTAAGAGGATATGTCACAATCCAGATTGAAACTTTGCTAATACCTGACTCATCACTGCAGCAGATGTTGTATTTATAGGGTCATAGGGGCAATACACAGGTGGGAGTTTCCAAATATGTGAAGAATTATTTTTCAAGAACCTAAGTTAATCTATGAAATATCCCACCACCCAAGGCTCTGATACCCATCAAAGGCCTGATAATGCTCCAAATGCATTTTCCTCCAAAAATGAAAATAACTCCGCGCTAATTCAACAGAAAACTTAACTTATAAACCAGAAGATCTTTCTTAGTAATCGGGAAATGGAGGTAGTTTAGAATATCGAGGGCATCCGCTCTTTTATTTTTATAATTCCTGTACTCGTATAGTTTCTATCATCACCCCAATATCCAAAATGGTATGTCGGGTGCATCGTATTAATGACCATGTATCTGCTTTAAATGCCTTTTTAAATGGTCCTGTCTTGCGAATCCAGAAGTTGCATGCCTGCACCCTTTGTACGGACACACTGGTTTAGCGGCCTTCTTTGCATGGGGAGACTCTGGATGGTGTGCGTTGACATGGCGCTGTATATCGCGTGCGGTGGCATTTTGACTGCCGCAACCTGGCTCTGGACAGAGGTAAGGCTTTGTATGTATCTTAACATGCCGACTAGATAAAGGAAATCATTAGCATCAATATTGAGTTTAAAATCGGAGACTAAATGAGTAATGAAAACTTACTTATAAAGATGTCGTTGGGTGAACAACTTACGACAATCTGGGCATTGATATGCTACGTTTGCGGGAGGTGATGATGAGACTGTTGACGGTGGCGTTGATGATATTGATGATTCGAAGTATGAATATGGGGAATCGGATATGTTGCTTCCTTCTGGTGAGATGTCCAAGGAGCTGCTATTCTCACCCAGGGCTTCCCATAGTGGAAAGTCAATGTTTGGTGGAATATGAGGGACATCTATATCGGGTAAAGGGTGATAATAATCCAAGGCGCTAACACCTGGCATTCCGTGGAGGGATTCAGGCAGCATATATGTATCGGTAGGTGTAGGGTAGAGAGGTGTTTCGAGATGCCATGTTGTGGGGTCGTTGGATAGAGGATAATTGAGGGTGTTAATATCGTCGAATAAGTTTTGTGAAGCAAAGTCTTGGATGGACTCTGGGAAGTCCATACAGTCTGAGAAGAGTGGTTCTGACATGGTGTATATGTCAATATCGAATTCTAGGTATTGGTTTTCTCGTAAATGGCCCCCTTGGGGCACTCGATTCTGTTGTTCTTGGTTTATAATCGACTGGTTCTGCATGTTGAAAGGTAGAGATATCTGCGGTGGAAAGTGCGCGTTCGCCATATTTTCAGCAGTTTTCTGACGTTACTGAGGTCATTAGCAGATATGACGATGCACCCCACGCTGGCTAGATACTTCAGTATGCTAGTCAACAGACTATCCGTCCAGTTGTGCCAATCGAATATCACAAAGTGTCCCTCTCTTTATCTACTTTTTTCTTTCCTAGTTATGGTCCTGTAAACATAACTGGATATTCTCCCCTTCAATCGCGCGCTCATTATGACAACACCATGAGCGCGAGCCAAATAGAACAAAGCAAAACATTTAAAACCTTGCATAGTAAATTTCAAACAAAATAGGAGGGTGAAATGATGCTGTTCAAAATAAAACAAGAGGGAAAGGTGCAAAAAAGAAAGCCTATTTCAGAAAAATTTCCAAAACGATGTCATGGAGGTGTCAGCGCGGCCGGGCAATGGCTCCTCCTATTGATATATTATCGAATGATAGTGGCAGAACATGATATCCAAAGATAAGTGCATAGGATATCTCCAGAATTGCCGTTGCCCGGCTGCAATCATGCTTTGATCATCTTGATGATGGCTAAGCTGAAATGACGATATTGGCGGCGCCAAATACGATGCTGTAGCCAGCATCGTTTTCCTCCCGACGCATGTTTTTGCCCAGTACTGAAGTTTGTCGTAATACTGAAGGTTCTTCTTTCTTTATGTGGTTGCGCAAATTGGCTTCATCAATTGCAGCTATCCATTCAGTGGTTGTATTCTCCTGCTGCATCTCCTGAGTAGATGTCAGGAAGAGTTGGTTGAGATGCAGATTGTAGACGAATTTCAGTATCGACTCAAAGCTGTAAAGCATTAACCAAGATAGACTGTCAGAAGGCAAATTCCAATGGTGAAGGTTGTCGTTCAAATGTCTGGTGCCGTCTGGTATTTTCGTGTTGTTCCATCCGAGAGATTGAGAGGCTGATGGGGCTATTATGGGCGATACTATTGAGTGTCAGTAGATACACGGTAACCGCTTATCGTACAGGTCTACCTGAGCAATTGTGGCATGTCCATTTTTCTAGGGTTGAAAGTAGATTCTGTTCAGCGAGAGTCGCCGATGCGTCTATGTTCGGTTCCCAGGAGATACAACAGAGATGGCCGTGGTTAGTGCTCAAGTAGCTTGCTTGAGCCAAACTCGGTGCGCTGGGTACTGAAGTCCGTAGCGAAATGTCCTCGAGGACATCATCGAGATAACAGTTAAACTCTTCGATTTCCTTGCAGACCTCAAGTACTTTCATGGTAGATTTATATTCGGAATAGACGTCACCGGCGATGGATATGAGGTGGACTATGTCCGCAATTCCATAGCTAGATGTTGACATGATCCACCCACAATACCAAACTTGGGGAACGACTTGGGCGCTTCAAAACGGCTGCTTCTTTGATGGAAGATAACACTATTTGGGGCGCAATACGCAATAATATGTGAAACAAGTATAACAGAAGGCTATGGTCAAAATGCAGATGTTGAGTATTAAGAACAAGGTGGGAAAGAAAAAGAGTATATGTCTGCCTGGGGCCCTTGAGGGCGAGGCGCAATTTAAGTACTGGTATCGGGGTCGCGCGTGCATCACCGAGAGGCCCATCATGCCAAGCCCTCTAAGCCCCTGCTTCCCCAAGCCACAGGTGGGAGGCCCCTCGTGGTCGGACCCCCGTACGGTCCGTGCATGAGGCGGAGCTAGTAGCCTTGCGAGCCTTGTCTGCCTTACCACGTCGTCATTGGGCAGGAAGTGGTTCTTAGGTACAGTATCTTTAATAGGGTCTGGCCCATTGCACGTGCGCGCGTCATTTTCCTACTCAGGGGATTCTATGGGCCGTTATGGATCATTAATGATCTTTATTTGATGTTTAGCTTCATAATGAACCTCATATATTACGACATTTATGCTAGTGTCCTTTGTTTTACGGGAGCTCTACACTTCACCGGGTTGATGTCGTGCAGTAAGAGCTTGTCTAAGGAGAGAGGTCTGGTTCCCAGTGCCTAGTCATAGCTCCACTTGCATCCAAATCATTTCTCATGTTTCATAGGGCTCAGAGAACTCGTCTTCAGCCACTCTTGTAGGACCTTGAGTATGGAGAAACATATATCAGCTTTCTCATGATTCCATGTACAGCTTCCCCCGTAAGTTTTATGGTACATCTAGTTCCAGGATATGCTGTTCATGCCATTAGTGCAACTCATAATACAATCAACTAGAGGTGGAAAACAAGCAACTTACTAAAGCATGATCCCGGCGCCAGCAGCCAAAGCCAGAAACTGCATCGCAGTCCTCCTAAGTTCTACGCCACGATCCTTCCCGGTCTCCAGCAATTCGGGAATGACAGCCACGGTCCCCACATACAAGAAGGTTCCAGCGGTAAACGGAAGCAACATGTCTCCCCACGTCAGGCTGGTACCCCACAATCCCTGATCTCGTCCCATAGCCACTGAGTCACTGCTGTTGCCACCAAACTCTTGAATTGCAATGCCAATGCACGTGCCGAGTAATGCGCCTAGTGCTGTAACAAACTGTGCCCCCATGGCAGCACGTTTGGAGAATCCAGACTGGATGAGGAGCGCAAAGTCGCCGACTTCATGAGGGATCTCGTGAAAGAAGACTGCAACAGTCGTAGTGGCACCGATAGTAGGCGAGGCATAAAATGAACTCGATAGAGCTAGGCCATCTGTGATATTGTGTGTAAAATCCGCACTGTCAAGCGACAATTAGATAAATACAGTAGCACGAGAGGGAACATCTGACTCACATAAGGTTAAGATATCCCGCGAGCTTGACACTAGCATTCATCTCCTTCTCCTTCTCCTTCTCTTGTACCGCCGCGCTCGGCTCATTTGCACCTTCCTTCTTCCTTGACTTTACATTGCCCTTGTTCTCTACGGCTGAGCTGACAGCAGTGGCTGCATTGTCCGCTTCTCCATGTGAATGCCCGTGCGAATGGCTGTGCCCCTCATCTCCGCCTGTAGCGATTCTTAATCCCTTATCCATAGCCACAAATGTCACGAATCCAACTAGGATAGCCACTCCCAATAATAAATTCCTGTTAGGCTCCACCATCACGAATCTCACATGCTCAGGGGTATCTTCACCGAGGAATATCTCGGGCAGCAAGTGAAACAAAGTGTCACCCATAAGACCACCGACCGCAAATGCCACCATTATAGACAAGGAAGAGGGGTCAATGTTCGGAGGACATAACGCCAACAGGAAGTTAGGCGGACCAGATATGTATAGGGTCGCCAAGAGTGAGTTAGTGGCTGGGCTAGAAGGGAAGAGGACATTGAAGACGCGGGAAGTCAGTGAGGACGTCAGTGGGTTTGTTGCGAGCTTATGTGCGTTCAAATCCTGCACTAGAGGGCATTCCTATAATTGGATACTACGCGTCAACAGATCAATTATGTGAAGAACGGGCCGACAGACAAAAATAATTAAAGGGACTTCCAAGGAAAGCTATTTACCTGCAGCCCAGCCTCAATGTCCTCAATGCTCATGTGTGCTACTGATGCTGCATGTTTGCTTGCAAAGACACCTGCAACTGCTATACAGAGCAGCAGGGCTGTTCGCCGAGGTTGAAACAATGCCATTTCGAATTGCTGAGGTTGTTGACAACTGGACGTCAAGGTGTAGGAGATTAGGAACGTGTACGGGCACGGTACCTTAAAATTACCAAATTCAGTTAGCGTTGCCCCGTTCCTGACTGACGGACCCCTCAATTAATTAATTATTTTTCGGATTTTCTAGGAATTCTTCCTCCCATAATCATCTGTCAGTCTCTGCTACATCTCACTGGTCGAGGGCAATGTCTTTTTGTCTAAAACGAACTCATGGAGGTGGTATCAGTCACCTCCGACCCTCGGAGATACCAACTATGAGAACCAGGATAAATCTGTGTTTGACAGTCACACCGTTGGTATTCACTGCGGTCTTCCAACATGTCTCTCATCCGACTGCAAATTCTGCCTTGATTCTATAGGCATCTGCCAGCCAATCCCTGATTCATGCCATAGGTGATCAATTATCGGGCCCCGAAGTGATCACGTGCGGGTCCGGAGCCTCATCTACCTGGGCTCGCTGGGTACTGCGGTTCAACGTTTCCGACCATGGTGGCAATTGAAGAGTAGGCTGGCGAATAAACTGAGTTTATGCATCATTCAGACTATCCGCATGAACTTGAGCAAGCTCCTCTCAACGCTATCAGGGACTTTGCAAGGTTCATCAGTTGCAAATGCCGGCGTTTGAGTGGCTCGGTGATTTGTTTCCCTTGCGCTTCGTGGCGGTGCCGCTGCCCCGCCTAATGCTATGGCTGGTGAGGCCACCATGCAGGTAAGGCAGAGCACGTAGGTCTAAGTCAACGTCAAATAAACCATTTTTATTCTCCTGCTTTCCATGCAGCTTTTCTTTATCCCATATTGTTTCGCTGGCTCCTGTTGTTCTCCGTCGTTCCTCTTTGTCTCGTTCATTGCAAACAGCTTATAAGAAACTGAGCTCGCCGTGCAAATAGTTCGCCACTAAAGTCGGCTGCCTAAACCTTCAGCCTCGTCATTGTGAGAGGACAAATATTCACATATTTGATAGCTGAGTAAGAGTGAAAGCTTTCATTCGAGATTAGTTCGAAGTTGGTTGTGCTTTCGTCTAGTTATTGCTTTGGAAAGGCCTGCTGGCTCAAGCAATATAACCCGGCACCCGTTCCATTAGGTGGACGAGCACACCTCCACCAAATATACACGAGGGGATAGCTGACATCTTCAGAATAGACACACAGGCTGGTTAGGTACTACAGAGTGATAATCTAACCATGGAGCTCCGTACTCGCGACCTCAAGGCCGTCGAATATAGCAGGTCCCTTCTTACGGAAGGAGACACTATGGTATTTATATCATACCCCAACAACATCCGAGCACTTGATCCAATGGGCTTCCCAAGAGCAAGATACCGTATGGTTAACAGTGAGAACTTACTTAAAACTGGCTCAACTGTTTTTGCACGACTCCTTTCAGATACTGCCCAAGCACGCATACGACGACGGAAAGGTTATACGGAAGATGGCGACCTGCCAAAGGGCGTTAAATATGTGCTTGATCTCACACCTCCGAATGAGGGGGACGACGCCGTGGAATTAATAAGTGAGCTATCTTGTCCCATTGGATTTCGGCAATGGTACTCGGCCAAAATAAGATGTGGCGTTCCCGAGTCATTAGTTGGTGGTGATGACGAGGTGTACCGTCTACCAGCGTCTCCTCCTGTGCCTCCGGAAACTTCAAGTATGGCACAAAAATCAGATTCAAGCATAGCATCAGCCGTTGATCGTGAGTCGAAGGCTAATCGCAAACCTCTGTTCGAGGAGAAAACGGAGTCGCCAGACGAGGACTATATCCTCCGTCAGACTATAGAAAAAAGCAAAAAGGAGTTTCTCGAAGATGCTATGGCTATGGGAGATATGCCAAAAAGACAGACGGAGGATAAAGAAGTACCAGAGTACTGTCCGATACGACACCGCGTTGGAATCGAGAGACTCCTCCAGTGTATAGAAGGGGATGATCCGAAACTTGACTCGGCTCCTAAGGTGTGGACATTATTTGTGCTAGCTAAATATTTTGATTGCACTAGAGTTGTGGTGAGTCATGTCTTCTAAATACCTAGTTATCCTTTGAGATTTAGCAAAGACTGATAACTCTATAGTTGGACTATATTACCTCATGGCTAATCGTTGAACCCAACTGCCAAATACTCGAAATACTTCCGGACACATGTCTGAAGATTGGTGTTGGCTTACGAAATTCTGCGGTGACTCGTACCACTTTTGGCATCCTAGTTTCCGAAGAAGCTCTCAGTATTGCATCTCGACGACAAGGAAAACGTGATGCCGATGACCACCATACTACTCAGTTCCTCAGACCTAAGGAAACAATTGATGAGGATTGGCTAAACTGTATCCAGCACGCCAGCCAAGATTTTCATGACAGAATCGTCAAAGTTGCAGAGGATCTACTAGACGAAAGGATGTTATGGTTTCAGGAGATGCCTGAATATAGGAAGATATGTCATTTCGAAGATCATAACAATCTCACAAAATTGAGGCCAGGCCTTGAGTATCACAGGAGATTACGAACTATTCAAAATCTTGTGACAAAACTTCGCCATTATGTTCGGGGCAGAATTTCTCAATGTCTCCTTGCAGATCTTACAATTAAACAGCTCGCCACCGGGCTGAGACATCGAGCAGCTGAAAGAAATGGCCCATCTGAACTCAGTTTTGGAGAGATATGGGATTCTTTTAGCGGCGAAGAGCGACTTATGACTAGAATTTTCTGGCAGAATCTCCTTGACGCAACATGGGATGTCGAGTTGACAAATATGAATGCAGCATCCTTATTCTGGAGTAACGATCTAGATCGTCTTCCATTCAATATTAAACACAGTCATATACCAACCACTTTATCCGAAGTGCTGGATGCGTGCAACCATCTGAACTGGGCAATATCTGCAGCTACGAACGAAAAGGGCTTTCAAGAACTACACCAACCCAGTGCTGCTCCACCAGTTGATGATTTTCCATCTCTTATTGATGATGATGATCTGAAGCTTGAGCCTGTCACCCCTACTTACTCGAGCCTATATGATCCTGATCATGCTTATCATCAAGCCAGGCAGGCAGCTATGAAGAGAGCTTCCACTTCAACGACTTGGTCTCCTAAGGCTCCTAAGATATTTGGTGATGATTATGAGGTAGACAAAAAAGCATCTCCGATTGATATTCCTATCCGTCAGAAACCAAAACCCAGTGATGATGTACTGGACCTACCTGACTTTTCGCCTATCCAAACGACCTCCGAAAAAAATGATGCCCCTATCCTCGTTCAAGCATTGAATATGTATGCTGCCGTTTCTCGGTCAAAGTCTCCTCCTGTAGGAGCTGAGATAACTCAAACCACTCCATTCTTCAGCATTCACCGCTTCATGGAGCAGGTATCTAGCCATATTAAAAGACTCTGCAATGATACGCTGCGCAATACGAGCCCAGACTTTGATTCCTGCACTTTAACGGACACACTTCTCTGCCTTGATGATCGTGAGTTCAAATATCTCCCACTCTGGGCAGGAGGGAACGAAGATGGCACCGGTGGTGTGTTTGATGACCTCTTGCCTGCTGCTGAAGCGGGACCCAGTGGACCGGGGCCGGCATTCCATACAGGGCTGAGCTTGGATAGTTCCTCTAGAGACGGTTCCGTATCTGAGAATGAAAAAGAAGGTAGAAGTATCAATACAAGTCTCGACGTTGAAGACGGCTTTACCGATACGCTGAATCGAAGGCGGGTGTATTCAATGAGCAGCTCCGGTAGTAGTTTTATCCCGGCCATCCTAGACGATGGAAGCGACTCAGATGATTTTACTTTAATTGGGAGAAAAGAAAAGAATGTATGGAAAGGCAAAGGCGTCGATCGTGGCGAATCGGCAAGCGCTGAGGGAAAACTGCCGAGCTACAATTCGGATTCGGAATCGTCATTCGATGCCATTGGTGACCTTTCCCTAACAGAAAGTGATGACAGAACAGAGGTAGGAGATGAGATGACTATAGATGGAGGGGAGGAGCAGAATTCGCATTCAGCTCCTGTTAAAGATTCCACGGTCAACGCAGATAGACCAGCCAGAAGAGCCGAAGTTAGGGGGCCATCTTCGGAGTTTGAGGATGACGAAGAGTTCTGGAACGAAAGCGACGAGGACAGTTTGTTTGGCGATGATGGCAGCGATGAAGACTCAGACTCGGAAATGGTCAATATTGAAGTCGACGATGATATGAAAGATAAGAAGGTATGAAGGCTTGCCAGACGCACGTAAGCTGAGGCTCAAATATTGCTGGCTTTTACACGGTTATTTCGTTTTTGGTTCATTTTTGCAAATTTGAAGATATATAATTATTTAATAATGGCTTGAGGTAACAAACAACATAGCCCACGATTCGATGAAATAAGAAAAGGATAGCTCTCACTGTAGGAATATATATACCTCTTGCGTGCTTTAGTCCTTCTCGCCCTGTGATTTTACTTCATCAGGAGCATTAGCCTGTGATTGTAAGTTGCATACAGTAGCGTCCGAGCTTCATGGCTGTACGTCAGCACTATGAAATACTTTCGGCTCGAATCCGCGAACCATCTACGCCGTGGAGCCTTCTGTCGTCCGACCATCGCATATACTTTATATACTGGTTCAGAACCAAGATGGCATAATGTAACTATACAATGTGAATTGTCAGCACTGGAGCTTGAATCATCCAGTAAAATGAGATAGAGCGTAACTTAATACAAAAGCTTAGTACTAAGCAACGTACATGCGTATGCGTGAATGATTGTCGGACATTGAACGAGCCGTCCCTTGAATGAAGTACGAAATACTCCGTACGAAGGACGGGCCTAAGGGGTCTTCAGCGGATCTGGCGTCCATGCATCTTGAAATTTATTGGCTGAGAGCCTAAATAGCATTCTTACGTGATCCTACTCCTCCCTCTCAGCCAATCGTGTCGGGAACCAAGGAGCTGCCGCCAAACCCGCCGCATGCCGATATCAAACTTTTATTACCGGATTGGGGCAGCACCCCACTTTTTCCCTCATCCAGTAATAAGCTCTACCTCCTCATTCCTATTAAGTACGGCATCTATAATACTGATATTCATGCTGATAAATGTCCCCTCCATGCTTAAACCAATAGAATTGATTCCATAAGCCCCTATGAGGATCTTACGGGTGTAAAACATGACCTTAATTAATAACGGACACCCAGACCCGTAACCAGAAGTACTTGAGTTTGGTAGAAAGATACCCTTCTGCCGGGGGTATCGTGGTCTGGTTGTTTGCTCCATCAATCTCACAGCTATGAGTTGGTTTTATTGTCAGACGAATTACGAAAGCATGCTATTTATACACAGGGACGGTGAGTTGATATAAAAGCTGGGTGAGCTCTGCTCAGCCAAAGCTGCTATATAATGTGTGTCTCCTGAGTATCTGTCAACATTAACCTTCGTCTTTTCCCCAACACTTCAGATACTGCAATTAGTCAACCATGACACCTCCTCCTACGGCTCAAGAGACTCTCCAGCTTACATTTGGAGAAAAACTCGACTGTGCGATCAAAGTTGGCGGAGGAGGTAAGTTACGCTCTTAGTCTATCGACATCTGTATCGTGATATCGACACAGCTAATACCATGAAGTAACTGCTGCGCTTGGTGCGCTAGTTTGCTATCCATTCCTAAGTAAATCGAATAAGCACCCAGTTCTTTTCCAACATGTGGTGTATACTCTGGCGCGCAACCTAACCTCGAACTTCACAATCCGGCAGATGCGGTAAGTCCGGTCAGCTTCCAAACCACACCTTTCCAGCACACACATACACATGTAAAATATAACTCACTCGCTTGCCTTTTAGTGCCACCGGAGCTACTACAGAAGCTGTATACAATGCTCTTGCCGCCAAACACAATTTTGCTCCCAACACCGTTACAATTGATGAGGATGGGACAAAGGCATATTGGCTTGGGGACACCACGGCAAAGAAGGTCTTACTTTGGCTCCACAGTATGGAAATCTCGTGTCTTTCACACTTATATCGCAGGCAGAAGCTTTGCAGTGTCAAATAAGAGCCGGCTTTGTGTACTAACATGATACAAGGTGGCGGGTACTGCTGTCATCAGGCACCACAGGAACTCGATATCTGTTGGCATTATCACCAAATATCGGAGGGTAAACTAGCTGTACTAGTGCTGGATTACGGTGAGCCTCTCTTACCGCATCGTAACAGATAGTCATATCTAACGAGTAGCATTGCTTCAGATCTCGCTCCTGAGCATCCTTATCCACGTCAACTATCCCAAGCAGCGAGAGCACTTCAATATCTATTATCCAATGGAAGATCACCTTCAGAGGTAACCGATCCCTTCCCTATCTGAATTTTTATTGCTGCATCGAACTAACATGAGCAATGCTCTAGATTATCATCGGTGGTGGTTCAGCCGGCGGTCACCTCTGTCTCGCCCTCCTGGGACACCTGTCTCACCCTCATCCGAATCCAACTGTACCAGCTATAACACTTCCTGCTCCGCTTGATGGCTTCCTGCTCATCTCGCCAGGCGTAAGTCTTGATGGCCGAGAGCCACCAGCCCCAGCACTGGACAGTATAAGTAGTGTAGGAACCGGAAAATGGGGCGCTGCGTATCGGGGAGGCGTAGATTTCGATCCATACAACTCTCCTGTGAGTGCTAATGCAGAGTGGTGGAAAAATCCAAAGGCGAAGAACATTCTGTTTGTGGCTGGAGCAGACGAGATACTTGCTACGAATATAAAGGAGACGTCCGATAAGATGAAGGTTCGTGTAGTCCCCACCCCTCCTCGAGCATTATATCTTGCCTCATATATCGATACAACGTCATGAAAGTATTTTGGAACAGAAGTTAACTTTGTGCTGTAGTCTGTTTATCCGGAAACGGAGACTCTCTTCGCCGTAGGAGAGAGCCATATGGCAGCCGTATTCGGAGCAATTATTGGAACAAAAGAACAGTCCGAGTCGGCTATCTTTGTGGATTCTTGGCTTAAGAGAATTATCTGAATTAGTTAGTTCTAGTCAAAAGTTGTATGGCTTGATAGTTGCTAGCTTGTTATATTTACTTAGCTTTTCTAATTATTGCTCAAAAGGTAATCGAATTTATTTAATCCGCATCTCACTCGCAGTAATACTAAGAAATTATGTATGGAGTTTAAGCATAATAACATATGTATTTTGCTCATTGAAGTTGTGGGCTATACCACCAGGGCTCGATTTCATGACACCGCAAAGTATATATGGCTGATGCATTTTACCTCCACCAATGGAATATAATATGCAGTTATCTCATGGCTATAACCATATATCCAAGCAAAGCATATTGTTATGCAGAGTATCATTTCGTCATTTCTAGATGATCTACTGCAGGAACCCGCCTGCGATCCGTCCGGGCGCTGGTACCCGCTCGGGGCGGAGCAGCTGTGGCTGAACGCGTCATAAATTACTTTGCGATAATGCACTCGGACGACTTACCCACATATCTGGAATCTCCTTGTTCAAAGGATTAATGCCAAAATTTATACAGTGTTCCATTAATCAGAGTAGAAGATTTAGAGATAGCAGGTTCAATATGCATTAATTACGTATGAAACTTGGACAGCTCAATATGAGATAATGAGAGTGCAGGTTCTGAAATTTATGTATTCAGAACGTCTTCCCCATCCTACTCATGATTTTACTTTGAACATCTCAATAACACCATATACATATATCGTGAGGAAATCTCCGTCGTATCCTCTAAGAGACTAGTGCTTACTGTTATAGACCGCTCTTTTCTATTTAGTTCGGTTAGATGAGATTTTATGTAAGTTTAAATTCATAACATCTGCTATATCTCCCATCATAAGAAAGTTAGACCTAGAGGGAATTTCGAAAAATTGGATACCTCAAGGTAGGTTTATAGTCTCTGCATATTTAGATAATAGACTATCTTAGCTCAATCATACCTAGAGAACCTAAAGTCTGGGGATCTCAACTCAAAGCTGAATTGCTGTACTTATTCAAACCTCCCGAGGTCTCATTTGGACATCATGAGCTCAATGAAGGCATTCGATTTCGCTGCACAGCCTTACCAAATACCTCCTTCTATATTCGAGTCGAGATTCCACCCTTTACCAATCGAAACAATAGAAGCCTCCATTAACTCCTATCTGGAAAAGAACTGGCAATTCAAGAGTGAAAAACAGAGAAGCTCCGTATTCAAAGTCAACTTCTCCAAAGCAGCTAGTCTCTTCTTCTCTTTTACCTTCAACGAGCGTCTTGATGCAGTTAACAGATTGTTTTATGTATCGCTTCTGATCGATGGTATGCTCAGAAAATTAACTACTCATTCTCACGATTCTAATGCATTTACTATACTAGATATCCTAGACCAGTTATCTCTGGAAGAAATGATAGCGTACAGAGACCGCTTAGTGAAGATAGTGCATGGAACTGTTGCACCGGACAACGCAAAGTGCCTGGAGAAGATACTTGCCGAGAATTTCCAGATCATGAGAGATTTCGACGAGAAACTCACGGAAGAGGTTGTACAAGGTTTCTGCATTGTGCTGCGGGCTCAAACTGATAGTAGCCGTCCTGAGGTGAATCACTTAGGCCCGTTCTTACAGTTCAGAGATGTCGACGTTGGACGACAGTATGTGACCCCGCTATGAGCATTGATCACCCAAAAGAAAGCATTAAAGAAGGTTAACAAAGTACGTTAGACTCTACACTGCCCTCGCTAGATTTGGTGCCGGGATACACCTCACTCCCGAAGAGCGAGAAACAGTCCTCCCACTCGAGGTGAAGATATTCCAGCACTTGGGCGTCGTAAATGACATCTACAGCTGGAACAAGGAGTGGAAAGCATACCAGGCAAGTCCTAGTGATACTACTCTGCCGTCCTCTTCCATCCGGATCTTCTCCCAGGAGACTGGATTATCGCACGCATCAAGCAAGAGGATGATGTACATGCTCTGCAGAGAGCTGGAAATTGCGTTCAGGGACGATGTTGTTGAGATTCGACAGAAGAATGGTGATCAGCCGTTACGGCCTGAAATGGAGAAGTATCTCAAAGTGCTTGAGTATTTTGCCCGAGGCAATGAACTATGGAGTCAGTCTACGCCGCGGTATAATTCTGTATGAAGATTGGATATATTTCGGGGGTCATCCCAAGAATTGCGCTCTACAGATTTGCCACGATTAAATTGCAGATAGCTAAGAGTTTAATTATGAAGAGCACTAATTCCAGCTACGCGTGTATCACTGTTTTGCTTTATTTTGGGTTCCAATTATGCAACTCGCTTTCCAAGGTAACACAAAAACTCTATATTGACCTCCCGGTTGCACTGGGCAATTGAGACCTAAACTGTATTAAATTCTGAACCCTGGTCCCAAGCATCCTTGTCCCGAGAACCCGTTAGTCCCAGGAATCACAGGTTCTTAGGAGGGGTTCTATTAATAGCGTACGAAACCGCAGTACCATATAATATAAAATAAAACATTACCCTTGTGCATAATTCGTTTGGCTTAGTGGTACAGCCTCACTTGTATTATTTTGGAATGAGGATCCGCGGTTCGTCCCGTGAATGGGCAAAAAAAAATTAATTTTTAAATATATATTTTTTGCTTTAACTTTTTTTAATATAATTAAATAATATAATTATTTTTTAATTTAAATTTTATATAAAAGTATTCCGGTTAGAGTACATCTGCATTTCATATATAATTCATATGCTTTTGTCAGGACAGAGTGCTTAATTAATCCGGCTGTGATGAGACGGTCTTACAAACAGGTGAAATGTCTCCCAGCGGTGGTGGAAGAGACATTCAAGATCTCCCTAAGCCCAAATGCGTTCCCTCGCCTTGTTCCTGGGAAGGGAGAGAATATTGAAGGAAATTGGGTCCCAAGAAGTACAACAGTTGGTGCCGTACACCCAGAAGGTGCCACTATGTACCCAGACAATTTTGCCTGACCAAAGGAGTTCTTACCTGAACATTAGTTAGCTCCGGAGTCGTACGAGCAAGATTATGAGCCAGCTGAGCAGTACAATGCTGATAAGAGGCACATGTCGCAGCCGTTCTCTTATGACCTTGGGGATTGTATAGGAAAAGAAGTGAGTGATTTACTCGTTCTTTTGAGACAGCTTCTGGGAATATAATACTAACCAAGACTTTCTTTAAGCTTTGCTTATGCCGCAATCCGTGTCATTATCTCGAAGCTACTTTGGAAATTCGATCTTGCATTTGCTCTAAAATCGGACCACGATAACTGGGCAAGCTCTCAAAATGCTTTCTCTCTGTGGGATAAATCAGGGCTTGGGATAAATCTTACCCCAAGATGGGATTGAACAATGAATGAAGAAGACTGCGAGGATTGAATATCACCACTTACATCTCCAGCAGTTGGTAGTCTAGAATTGTTCAGGTCAACGTGCAATGTCTGAATGCCATGGGGCTCATCTCCTATCGGCTTGCGTGATTGGCCGTCGTTCATCAAGACCGTCATAATGTGTATTAGTCTATGTCTTGAGTATGTTATAGGAAAGCCTCTGATCCCTGATTAATCTTTGAAGATACTGCAGTTTTATTCTTCATAGCGCGAGCGCCGCCATCTTTCTACCTCCTTGCATCAAAAGAGCGTCCATAATGCAAATCGATGCCATGGCCTCCACGATTGGAACTGCGCCTAAATATGGTTAGCAGAATCAATTTAATCGTTTGATTTGACCTACGTGGAACAACGCAGGGATCATGACGCCCTTTGGCCTCTAGAAGTCCATCACTTTCTCCTTCAAACGTGACTGTTTGTTGAGGTAGGCCAATCGTTGCAGGCGACTTGAAAGCGACACGGAAAAAGACGGGGGCGCCGTTCGTGATTCCTCCCTGAATACCTCCGCTGTTGTTCGTCAAGGTTGTGAGCTTTGGTTTCGCAAAGCCGTTCTTGGAATCCGAACTAGTATCGGGACTGCGAATAAACATGTCATTGTGCGCGGACCCAGGGATTTCTGTTCCTTCAAATCCAGAGCCGACTTCAAATCCCTTTGTCGCTGGAATACTGAGCATTGCCTGGGCAAGTGTCGCCTCCAACTTTGAAAATACTGGCTCGCCGAGTCCGGATGAGAGATTTCGAATGACGCACGTAACTGTGCCTCCTATACTGTCCTGGCGATCTCGAAAGTCGGCAATGTAATGCTCCATTCTGGCAGCTACCTCCGGGTCTGGACACCGGACAGGCGACTTGTCAATAGTTTCCCGTGTAACCGTTTGAAGCAGTTGGAGAAACTTGGGGTTCTGAGAAGTGCGAGGATGCTCAGCTGTGGGTGGGATGTGATGAATACTCCCGACAGATGAAACCCAAGCAACAATCTCAATCCCATGGGCAAGTTTAAGGTAGTGTTCACAAAGAGCGCCTGCCGCCACACGACCGATTGTTTCTCGCGCACTCGAACGGCCCCCACCTGACGATGCACGAACACCATACTTCTCAAGGTAGGTGAAGTCGGCATGACTGGGGCGCGGATACTGCTTCATGGTATTGCCTTTGTAGTCTGCGGGGCGGAAATCTTGGTTTTTGACGACCATAGCTATCGGGGTCCCGAGTGTGACTCCTCCTTCCACTCCTGATTGGATTGACACAATGTCAGCCTCATTACGGGGTGTCGTAATAGAGCTTTGACCAGGGCGACGGCGAGAGATCTGACATTTTGTGTTAATAAAGTTCTAGAAAGTGTGATGGTTATTCTATATACTGACCTGAGGCTGAAGTATCTCTTCTGAGACGGGGACTCCAGGAGGAAAATTGTCGACAATACACCCAACGCTGGGGCAATGGCTACGGAAATGAGCGACCAGCGCTATCCTAGCTCGAAGAAGATACTTACCTCTCGCCGTATGTCGTTACACGCAGAAATTGCCCAAAGGTTGACATGGTGGGTTATGCCAATAGTTTCCGGGAGACGTATGTTCTAGGAAAACGTTTTGTAGCCAGATCTGTTGCTGTGGACTAGAACCTATCATCAAATTCTGCAACCACTTATCAAGGTAGGCCGCATGGCATTAACAATGTTGTTCTGAGTCACATTTGCGAGTTACATACTTCAGTATGTGGATAAATTATTAGTTCATGTCGGATGAACATATTTCCATAAAAAAAACATCATGCACACGTGATAACGTACACACGTGCAAGTAAGCGGCCAAAGCAGCCTCCAACAAACAATGTGTGCAGCCCTCTCAGAATAATAACGTGCATATGTTTAACTCCTCCATATTACAGAACTCCAAGATCCTTTGAAGGTCTTCTCGCGTTGTGACTAGTGTACTGTTACAGCTTGGCTTGTTAGCGCTAAGAAGCCTTGCTGCCTCAGGTATGTAGAAGCCGCCCAGAACAGAAATAGCGGAGCGACGTCCACTGGTCTACAAGTAAGCCGAGGCACAAACCTCGAAGATGCTCCGACTTGCCTATTCCTCACCCAACGCACGTCATAGATGTCCCTTTTGGTGGGAAATACTGAATTAGACGTGCAACGTCTCCATATTTGTCTTGGTTCATCGATCTATAACTTTAAACGGAAGATAGCGATCTGGAACGCCGTGCTCAATTGAGGATAATTGCTTCTTTTAGCGCGAAGACAGTCTTGTGTAGCACGGGATTACTGAGTAATTTCTGAGTAAGGACGATTGAGGCCCCGCGAACGTGGTTTGTGATAAATGATCAATTGGATCTGTATCTACCATATTCCAATGGCATCACGGTGTAACCAATGAGAAGTTGCCTATTTTGTGTTGGACCTAGTGTCCTCGGTGTCTTCTTGGTTGGTCTCAGTTCTAGCACCGAGGGCATGATTATAACGAGCAGACGAGTACTATGATGACGCCCGTCATCACAAGCTTTTCGAGCTTGCCTCGGATCTTGCTTCCTACCTTGCTCATCTCCACACCCCGCCAATTCATCCAAATCCTTCCATCACAGGCTCACCAGGTAAAAGACATGGGCAAGGCGGGGCAATTCTAACCCCGTGGCACTCGCGTTGCTTTGTCAGGTCTTAGGTTCTTACTAGAGAGATCAGCAAGAGGCCGCTGGCAGCAATTGCCGACCGCCGACATGGACGCTATCACAATCTGGTGGGACTTTGCGAGCCGCCGAGCCTGCTTCTTAGTCTGGTCATATAAAGATTTGCCCACATATTCGAGCCCTCATGAATGCGAGCAGTCGGATTTCTTATGTTTTCCTCCTTAACTTCACCTATTCAAATTTATATACACCAGAGGTAGAGTTTTGAAAATGTTGTCCGACGTCCAAATCTTCGGGCTGGGGTTCGTCGCGCTTTTTGTCTTCTACGAGACCTTCGACTCCCTATGGAGCTGGCACCGGGCTCGCCAAGCTGCCGCTGCTCTCTCCTGCAAACCACCCAATGTCTGTCCGACCGGCTTTTTAGGAATCCCAGGAACATTCAAGTTGATTGACTCTGTCAGAAATTGCACCACATTGCAGGTGCTCTCAGAGGAACATGATCTATATGGCAACACCTTTGTGCGTCCTGCTCCAGGTGGCCGATTGCTGATCACTTGCGAGCCGGAGAATCTCAAAGCCATGCTTGCAACGCAGTTCAATGAGTTTGGCCTAGGTCATCGGTATGAGCATTTTTATCCATTGCTGGGGGACGGGATATTCACTCTCGATGGCGCTGGATGGAGCCATTCCAGAGCCATGTTGCGGCCACAGTTCAGCCGGGAGCAGGTGACTTCACCATATAACACATCTCATCGAAACTGTTCATGCTAACTTAGAGGCCCATATTTAGGTGGCAGATATTCATGCGCTTGAGATCCACGTTGACCATTTGGTCTCCTGCTTCCCACGACCCGGGCAAGCATTTGACATCCAGGAGCTCTTCTTCCGTCTCACGCTAGATAGCGCAACCGAATTCCTCTTTGGTGAATCAGTGAACTCCCTTGTCTCATCAAGTGCAACGCAATCCGGTGTCCCCGTCAAGTCAACTGAGAACGTTCTCGGTTTTGAAGATGCGTTCAACTTGTCACAAGATTACTTGGCATCCCGGTCCCGAGCCCAGAAACTCTATTGGCTCATCAACCCGGCGGCATTCAAGAGATCTAACAAGGTGGTCCATAAGCTTGTCGACTACTATGTAGCCAAAGCTCTAGAGGCCACCAACAAAAAGATAGATAACGAAAAGAACGGGAGATACATCTTCCTCAATGCCGTCGCCCAGGAGACACGCGATCCCAAGGCCCTGAGAGATCAAGCTCTGAACATTCTTCTTGCGGGTAGAGATACCACATCAGCTCTGCTTAGCTCCGTATTCTGGCTATTGGCTAGAAACCCTCGGGTCTGGGAGAAACTGCGAACAGAGATTTTGAATGCTTTTGGAACTCTTGACAGTCCCAAGGGGCAGATCACCTTCAGTAGTTTGAAGGATATTTCATACCTGAGACATGTTATGGATGAAGGTAATATTCTACGTCTTATCTTTTCTTATCTTCTCTGTTTCTGACTCGGTTATTAGCACTGAGACTCTTCCCGCCTGTTCCTCTAAACTTTCGAACAGCCTTGAAAGATACCACCATTCCTAGAGGCGGTGGTCCCGATGGCCGCTCTCCTGTCTTTGTTGAGAAAGGAAAAGATGTGGGCTACTCTGTCTACGTGATGCACAGACGAAAGGACCTTTGGGGAGCAGATGCCAATGATTTCCGACCCGAGAGATGGGCGGAAGGGAAGTCATTCCAGAACTGGCAGTTTTTGCCTTTCAATGGTGGGCCTAGAATTTGCCTTGGTCGTAAGTGATACCATGATGCTGCATCCTACCTTCTTACTTTCCCGGGTTGAGAATACGTTGCTAACTATGACGCAGAACAATATGCGCTCACTGAAGCTGGCTTCGTGATTGCAAAACTATTACAGAGGTATGAGAGAGTTGAGAATGCGGATACGCATATGGGAGATGCAGTTATCGATGCCAATCTTACTATGAAGCACCATCATGGTGTCCGAGTTAGGCTGTACTCTGCAGCTTAGAACCCGGCTGTCTGTAATCTAGTTTTTAACGATCGGTTCTTATGTGAATTAAATGATACCATATGAAATCAATTCCAGAGATAACTGCATAACATGATATCACAAATGAAGAGCTCGGCACCTCGGTAGTTAGTCAATGTGCCAGGAGAGGATTTTGTAATCGGAGGCCTAACCAAGTAAAAGGTAATATGTGAGTGCGGGGTCGTAGGGCTGCTGGATAATTGAATGTAATCATATTAGTATGAAGCAGCCTTAACTGCCCACCAGTTACACGGGAACTGAGCTCAATCAATATATACTTTTTCAAAATAAGACTCATAAGGATAAAATACCCCTGGACAAACTTTATCGGACAGCAGATGCCCCGCGCCGTACTGGATGACGAACATCCCCCTTATGTCAGCATTTACATACGAGCAGGACCAATCAGCGACGACTCTCTACTGCTACCCCGGGACTTGCATCTAGAAAACTGATTCACACATATGCTTCCCTCCTGCACTCTTTTTCATCCCTTTTACTCCTTAAAAAAAAGGAGCATCTCGAAAAATTTTCAATTCTAAAATCAATCCCCTACTCCCAAAAGAAAAGAAAAAACGATGTCATCCACTATAAAACCATTTAAAATCGACATACCAGACAGTAAAATACATCGACTCCACCAGAAGCTCGATCTCGCGGATTACCCAGAGGAGCTGGAGGACGTGGGATGGAATTGCGGCCCACCACTGAGCGATATCAAGCGTCTTGCAAACCACTGGCGAAATGGATTCGACTGGCGCAAGCAGGAAGCGAGGTTGAATGAGATGGCTCAATTCACCATGGATATCGATGTCGAGGGGTTCGAGACGCTGAATGTTCATTTCGTGCATGAGAAGAGTGTTGTTGATGGGGCGATTCCGTTGTTGTTCATTCATGGGTGTATGAAAATCTCCCATATCCTATCTATGAGCATCGTAGATTTCGACTGATTAATTGGATTTCACTGATGATTTTGGATTAGGGCCCGGAAGTTTCATCGAGGTTGAGAAGATATTGCCGTTGCTTAAGGCGGGTGATGGGGGGCCTGCTTTCCACGTTGTCGCACCCTCGTTGCCGAACTTTGGGTTCTCATCTCGAGTGACCAAGGTGAGTTTTTCATCCATCATTCATCTCATTCATGTATTGCTTCTATCTAACTTTTTATAGAAAGGGTTTAGCCTTTTCCAGTACGCTGAAACTCTCAATAAATTGATGATTGGGCTTGGATATGACCAGTACGGTGAGTCACTCATCCCCCCTATTCACAATTATAATCAACCATCCAACTCCAACGAACCTATGAAGAGATTCATCCCACTTCACCTCAATTCCATACAAAAATCTCACATCCCTCCATCACACACCACATACTGACCCCCTCCAGTCATCCAAGGAGGCGACTGGGGCGCCATAATCCTCCGCGCCCTTGCCCACGCCTACCCAAACAACGTCCGCGGCCTCCACACGAACATGGTCCTCACCAGTTTCCCCAAGCCCCTCGCCGCACCCCTCAGCTTCATCAGCGCCATCACCCGCTACGCCCTGAGCGGCTACCTCCCGACACACTCATCCCTCGAACTCAGCCTTCTCGAGCGCGCAAAAGACTGGTCCTCCGGCTCCGGCCGCGCATACTTCGCGCAGATGGGCACCAAGCCGCAAACGATAGGGTACTCCCTGGCAGACTCCCCCGTGGGGCTCCTGGGCTGGATCTACGAGAAGCTCGTGGCCTGGACGGACGAGTACCCCTGGACGGACGACGAAGTGCTCACGTGGATCAGCATCTACTACTTCTCGCGCGCAGGCCCCGCGGCGGCGAGTTTCATCTACTATGAGGCGGAGAGCGGGAGTAAGACCGCGGAGAGTTGGGGTCGGTTGCAGAGCTATCTGAAGGTGCCGATGGGGTTGGCGTATTTCCCGAAGGAGTTGGCGAGTATGCCGCGGGTGTGGGCGGAGGCGGCATGGAATGTGGTGCAGGTGAGTACGCATGAAAAGGGGGGGCATTTTGCGGCTACGGAGAGGCCGGATGCGATTGTGAAGGATTTGAAGGAGTTGTTTGGGAAGGGGGGGAAGGCTTTTGGGGTTGTTAAGGGGAAGAGTGGATACTAGGGCGGGGTTGTTCTCTGCTTTTGTGGTGGAATCTTCGTACATATCTGTAGCGTGTTGGTTATGTGACATGATTGGGAATGAATAATGGAATATATATTAACTTTTACTTCCTACATTATATGACTAAAGCAGAACTACATGCGTGGAGTGATCACTTTCTCATCTCAGCCCCTCATCTCTCGTGACGGCCAAGAACGTCAGGCTCCATAGCTGCACGATATCGCTCTCCGTAGGACTCTGTCCTGCGGGTGGAGGTAGAGTTCCAAAGTCCACGTAAGTAAACTTCTCAGTGGTATTGTCGTAGTTCCAGGACCAGACTTCGGTTTCAAGATGTGCTGAGTTGGCCTCGATAACATCCCAGACGGTGTTGTATGCCTTTTTGACATTTCCGTAAACGCTCGTATCAGTGCAGAATGCTGGTGCTGAAGAGGAGCCGGTCGAGCTACAGCGGGATAATTGCAGCTCCAGTCCACGAGCGAGCATGGCGAGTGGCCAGCTCCATATCACGGTGCCGTGATAGGCATTGTGTGTCCAATTTGCTGCGTAGACTGGATTATCCCCGTATGCTGGGTTAGCAATCAGGACTCCAACATCCGTATAAAGTCCAGCTGGGAAGCGCCATTGAATGTTATTTGCGGTAGAGTTGAGGAAGCTTGTTAGTTGCGTTTGATTGGTTGTGTTCAAAAGGAAATGACGGAAACAGTCATCTGTATTCATGACTTGGACCTGGCTGAGGTTGTTGTTACCATCAAGAGATAATGCGTGGAAGACAACATCAGAGTCAGGGATATCGGATTGAGAGGCGATGCCCAGTCCGGATGAGTAACTTGTGAGTAGAGACTGGACATCGGATTGCGGGACTCTAACTTCAAAGAACTGCAGTGTCTCATCTTCCCAGACTTGTGCAATATTTTCAATTTCAGTGGCGTTGAATCCGCGTAGCAAGCCACTCTTTGCCAGACTCGCAATGCTTCTCAATGCTGCAGGCGCCAAGCCTGTGTTCACATCGTAGGGAATCCGGCCTCCTCCAATGCCGTAAGTGGAATCACGCCACTGTCCGACTATCTGATTATCTTTGAGGTGCATTAAATTTTCAGTAGTTTGGTTTCCAGGAGCAGCAAACGGCCGAGCCAGATTTACGATCTTGGAAGCTGTGAAGGTGAATAACTGCCCATAGGTTAAGTTGGAGGAAGATGGGAAGAAGGACGCTTTTGTACTGTATATGGCTGTGAGCATAAAATAACTTTAGTTTTAAAATGTGACTGTACCTAAGAAATGCGGAAGCCCTTGAAGCTCCCCTTGGATTTTGTACAAAGTAGCGATCCATCAGGATTGGGAGGTAGTAATCCGAGTCAATCTGTTTTATATTAGTCTCATTCCTCGGAGATGCACAGTCGTATATCCAACTTAACAAAGGCAATGAAATGAGCTTACCATAGCATAATTACACTGCGGGGCTGTATCTGTGATATTATTCTGCAAGTTTAACCAGGTAGCATAATCACTATAAAATCATCGTCAGTACCACGTCAAATCACAAATCTCACACAGTTGAACCGGACTTAAGAAAAGGAAGCATACCCAAGTGTTTCCTCATGGCAAACACTCCCGTCCTGCCCTGTGGCATTCACTCGTTCCAGCACTGCAGCTATGACGGCCTCGATAGCGCCTCCTTTACCCTCACTTAGAACTGGCTCAAGCAGCAGTGCAGAAATCATAGAATCTCTTCCAAAATATGTTAAAAATCTCCAAGCCCCAGCAAGAAGCTTTGATGTGTATGATAAAAACGATAAAGCTTCCGTCTGCTGTGGAGACTGGGGGATGAGATCCTGAGAAGCAGGGGAGAGAACACTGGAAACGGAGAGCGGGGTAAGCTGGGGATAGTTGAACGTTGCGTTGACGATATATCTCCCCGCGGGAAACGTAGCTACTGTAGAGTTGGTGGAGTTTTTGAGGGAAACTACAGTAGAAGTGTCGGTAGCCATGAAGGTCAGCTCAGTTGTGGTCAAATTATCCAGCCAAGTTCTACTCAGTTTCACTCCGGCCCCCGAGCCCATGAGAGAATACTGGATTGCATCTTGAATCTCTGGTCGCAGAAGACTGGGACCCTCGGTGAAATCTCTAATTGTTCGAATACTTCCTAGGATTGCTAGCGACAAAGTTGCTGAGCTATTGAATTCAATTGTGGTGCTAATTCCCACGGATGCATTCCCATTCCGATTCCCGGCTCCTCCACCCATGGCAGTTGGTACTTCATAAATTGCGCCTAGAGGCTCTCCGATAGATGAATTAACTACTTGGATAGCTAGTGATCCGTTGATACCGTTTTCTGGGGCAAACCATGCTGCCACACCACTGTTTCCAGCAGGCCAGGCGACGAGGAAGCGCGGGCCAATGATGGTGAGATTGCTGTCTGGCAGAGGAGAAACGACGACAACTTGGGAGGAAGAATGGCAATCCGAGTGGAAGAAGTTCTCATATGGAGGAGAGCTGAGATGAAGAGTGGTTGAATTGGAGGTACATACTCCAGGAGCAGAACCTGGCGAGGTAGGAACAGAGCCGGGTGCCGAGGAAGTGGTGGTCGAGACTGGAGGATAGACCAAATGACCATTTGCACATCTACAGCGTTCTAATAAGATTGACTACTCATTTGTGAGAAAGTTGTTTCTACTCACGAGTACATTTCCGGAAGATAGCAATCCGGGCCACATCGCAGGGTTGGTTCACCATTCAGGACGGGGCAGAGAAAGTTACCGTCGTAGCATGTGTACTGGATTGCGAGACGTCAATTAAAATGAAAATTCTCAGCAAATACAAAAGAAAAGTGCAATTGGATTGATTATCCTTAACTTACCTTGGAAGCATAGTAAAATGCATCTCCACATGGGAGTAGCGACTCTCCGCCGCCATTGGTGTTATTGCTGCTCCCCATCGCCAACCCCGCCATGCCGAAGGTTACGAAGAATCGAAGAAGCTCCATCCTGACAGCTGCCACAACCAATGCCAGAGAGATATCTCAACAGCATATACTCCAGATGTGAACACAACAAGAATATTTTTAAAAAAAAAATAAAAGTTTAAAGTGGCATCCCTGCAATTAATAAATACAGCAGATCAGCATCTCCCCGCACATCCGCATCTTGCTCCCTGCCGATCTCCATGATGTCGGGGCAGCTGGCAGCTCAATTGCAAGGAACAACTGAGTAACAAAACTGATTTTATCCAAGGATAACGGTTCAATCGCTCTCCAACCCGCCAAGCTTCCACACAGACGTCATCCGATCCCAACAATCCACGAGTCCCTCGTTGCCACAGTGGTCGTCAATCATGACCACGTTGTCCTGGTAGGTCCAGAGTGTGGGGAAGAACCCCGGAATTGAAATCCATGAGTGGATAGAATGTTTCTCTCGGAGCTATCACCGGTCGCATTGCGGGGGCATTATTAAGAATCTAACTTGAGATGTTAAAGAGGGTAAAATGCTAATGTCTAGCAAGACGAGAGCAAGCTGCGGATTTGTTGGTCTGTCGAATGGAAGTGCCGGATGCTGGCGGGAAGGGAAAGGTGAGAGAGAGGGGTTTGAAGATCCTGCTTGCTTTGCGGAAGGTTCATGCGGTCGGGCTATCCGAGAATACGACCAGCAAATGAGAACAGCTGCGTGACGATGTCTTTCGTCGGCCATGATATCATATGTAAGAAGTGGGATTCTAAATAAAAATAAAGGTTTTAGATGTCAATTTCTCATTGATGAAATAGAAATTTACAGTGAGTGAGTGGTTTAGCTGGTTTATGAGCTCAGGGTCATAAGTATAAGTTCAACCTCGAGACAGAGGCCAATAAGTACAACACCCGTGAACAGGCTCACCATCATAACTAAGACAACATCGATCTAATCTTAGAAAAGAGATTGCTTTCGCCTCCGTACCATGATGAAACTCTCCATAATCCCATCTTGTAGATGCAGAAAGTATCTGAGGCCGTCTCGAAAAATATCCTCAGCCGTTCCGTCTCACTGCACAAAAAGCACTCCCAACTAGATCTTTGACTCCTCCTAACAAAATAATCCCAAGACGTGTGGGCGCATATTCTTAATGCATTAGATTGCTGCACCGGTTGAAATGACTATAAATGAGAGGTATGAGGGCGACCGAGGTTCGTGAGATAAATGACTTACAATAGGAATCACAACGATGTTAATACTTTTGAAATCTCTAATGCGAACTTATTTCATAGGTTTAATAGAGCTTAATATAGATTCAGTCTAAACAAACCGAAGGAGTACACCTCCGTTGGTAGACGAGTAATTATAGATTTCATTTTACGAGTATTTAAGCATTATTTCTCTACGTACGAAAACGAGTAAGGCTAAAGCATCGCGAGTAATTCGACGAAGAAAACAAGATCCAACAGATGGTGAGACATCACGCCTAGTGGTATGATTCTTTGTGTTTCAAAGAAACATATTTATATGAAGCAGAAATATACAAATACATAGCAATTTGTTTCGTACGGCTAAATGGAACTCCCTTGCGAGTGTCTGTTAAAATGAGCCATACCTCCGCATTGTAATCGAGATATCTATGCACTAGCTTGAACTTAGTCTAATGGGTTGCTTATCCACTAGACAGATGCTGGAAATGAGTTACTGTAGCGGCCCATTCTGCTGGGCTGACTGAGATAGCGTGTTCCTGAAGCCTTAAATCTTATTAGTAAGACCCGCTTGAGAATCAGGAGTGCTCCAAATTACGCTGTTTAGTCTTATACGGTGCAAACATCGGAAGTCTAGCCTGCTTGCTTAGCATAGTAGCTAACGGTCTAGCCTGACGTCCTCTGGCCGAGGGGAGATTAGAGTCATCGGGAACAGTCAGACTACCCCGTATACGTATACTGGAACCTTTTTCTCGAATATCTTACCGCTGACTACTTCAATTGCTACCGTTGATACGGGTATGATAAAGGCCGATTAGTGGTGGTCGAAAATAGCTACTGTAATCGACAGAGTCTTAGAGCGGCTGGCCAATGGATGGCCAGTGCTTCCTACGCACATACCTACATTCGTACCCGATAATGGAAAGTAAAGGACGGTTGACTGAATAAGGTATCTAGTGGGAAAGTAGCATCACGTGATTCGTAGGAGAAATCTTATTCTACTTCCGCTTTTCGTTTCGATACGGGCGGGTCTTGGTCATCACCTAGTGCTGACGACGAGATGAAAAGATTATCGGGCTAGGTCCGCCTGGCCGTTTCGCCGGATGGTTCTGACACGAAGTTACCATGAAAGATGGGAAATGAATGACAAAGATTTTTGATAGGTGTGGCCTGAACTGATTTCAACTTCACACCGCAAAATGCGGGTTTGCCAAGGGTGTGATCCTACCATTGGGCCTCTCTGTACCCAGCACTTAGTATACTGCACCTTATTGTTAAGCATGAATGAATAGCCTGACGACCCTGCATTAAGGCCTCGCTAGCCCAAGCACTTGTTGACTTCCATAGCGCCGTACCGGTATTGTAAGAATGCACCACGGAAACCTTGAAACGGCCCAATCTGATTAATAATCTCGTGCTATGCCAGATGTGCTTTTCTGTGGAAGGCAAGAGGTCAGATCTATCCAGCTCAATTATACGGTATTGACGGAATGCCACAGCATTTGATCAGAATAACATACCTCCGTAAGCCAACAGTCATCTCTTTGCAACCAGTGTAACAGTGTTCCGATGTTCGGAATGAAGCCGTCATAGGGTAGTTGGTTGCGGTACCTGACTAGCTGACTAATATCCGCTAATGGACTCAGGTACAAACAACTCTAACCAGGTACGGTTAGACTCCAATGCTCAAGGAGGCTCTTGTCTTTCATCTTCATCTTCCGTCCTCGTCTCCTTCGACGTCAATCCATCAATTGACATCGCGTACAACAGACTGATCTTTGCTGATCAACACAATAGCTGCACTTAGATCGCGATGTCCACTGGTGGTCTGGAAGCATGAACAGCAGCCTCAAGCTTCTGATCTCTTCATTTCCGTCTCTAGTGCTGACGTGCTACGTCCCAGGACTCGTAACATTGCGGGTGGTTTGTGGGCCTGTCCAGCCTCAGGCCCCAGCGATGGTGTGTTCAAGCTCTAAAGAAGGTTTAGGAACCCAATCCACCCTGGCTGGTTTGATGTTTATTTTTCTCTCATGCATTAATTTTTGGCATTTTTAGCAAGGACTACTACCGAAATAGAAGCTAAGTCATCTCTTTCCAAGCCCAGTCGTCGTCAGTCCCAGCGGTAAGGCTCCCAGGATGCTGCAAGTCTTGCCCGGTACTCCAGACACCGTCAGCTTAGGGAACGCGATCTTATATTTCCTCTTCTCTCTTTTCCTTCCTTTCTCTTTCTTTTCTGTTTCCTTTCACTCGTGACTGGACGACGACAATATCACGCTCCGTCGAGTCCATTCTCGTCCCCGAGGTTGATAGGATGTGGTCAGTGGCTTCTTTGTCCGCTGCGGCGGCGCTTTTTATGTTTCCCATCGCCAATGCTTTTCCTGGTCAGTATTTGCTACAAGCCGAGCATGCCATCCTTCATAGTATCAAACTCACGAACAAGAGACTAACGATTGCGCCATAGCCAATTCGTCAATCCCAGCTTCGACGCCAGCTTCCATAACGTCAGCCCCTTCATCGGCTTCTCAGTCCTTTTCCCCCGCTGGTCCATTCCCAACCGCGTCCTCTTTTGGAGGCGGCGAGTTGGGTCTTTTCCAAGAGTTGTTCACTGGCTACAGCACTTCTCCACTGCTCAGTGAATTCTGCGTCTCGTCAGCCTTTGCCAACTTCACTGATCAGACTCTTCACACCATAACGGAGACGACCACGTTCCCCATCTCCTCTGTGGGTTCTTCCGAGATCTTAACTACCGTTACCACGACCTTTGCTCCTGGCATAAGTGCAACATTTGCATCGCCGTGCTGCAGCTCATGCACCCTTACAGCTAGCCATGTGGACCTATTCTACTGGCCCACGCCTGCTCCTTCCAACTTCAACGGGTCGACCGTAGTCAGTGATGGCATTACTTTGTAAGTAGAACCACTCTCTTTAGGTGTGCATTTGCGTTGGCTAACTCACATACAGCACGTCTCCATCCATATACCTTCTATTTGGGGAGGTGACTGCTGCTAACCTCTGTGGAGAAATTGCCACCCTCAGCACCCCTAAAATCGTCTCCCTTCCTCCTGGTCAACTCAGTTCGTTCATAGGAGGCCAAATGAGCATCGAGTCCACCACATCCGTCAACTTTGAGGATCTTAATGGATGCCCTACAACCTCACTTGACCCGGCTACACAGGAGTCTGAGTTCTTCCGCTGCAGCCCTTTCCTGGTCATGCCAACAGAAGTTACCTCGCTTGATCCAGGTTTTGCTGGTTGCACGCCTTTGCCTGCTGGGTTGTTGGATCCTCCATCGGTATTGACGCATGTCACTGGAATACTTCCCGCCAGTTCAGCACCCGCGTCGGTGTCGGTAATCACCCCTGTTGTACCATCCAGTACACCTCCTGCTCTTCCACAATCCACACCTCCGGCATCTACTCCTGCAGCAACACCCGCCCTGCCACCACCGCCACCGCCTGCTCCATCTTCAACCACGGCATCGCCGCCTCCTCCTCCTCCTCCACCTCCATCGCCATCTTCTTCAACTATAGTGGCAGCTCCACCGCCACCCCCGCCGCCGGCTTCTGCTACTCAGACAGTGGTTCCCCCAGTAGTTCTTCCACCTCCTCCACCGCCAGCCAGCACACCATCTACTCCTACTGAAGCTCCACCCCCACCACCTCCACCAGCCTCCGCTACTCCTCCAACTATTTCTCCGCCGGTAATTCTTCCTCCTCCCCCTGCACCAATTAGCCTACCTTCAATCAAGCCAGTCCTCCCTGGTTTACCACCGACTCAAGGAGACGGGCCTCAACCTCCGCCTCCGCCTCCATCTCCACAATCACCAGCCTTACCTAGCACCCCGCCGACACAGCCATCTCCGCCTCCGCTTCCGTTGTCATCGCCGGCTAGTTTGCCCCCATCTCCACCATCACCACCTCCGGCTAGCTTACCTACAGTGCCTCCATCCACACCTCTAGCTCCAGCTCCGGCTCCAGCTCAATCCCAAGTTGCAGGAGGATCTGGTTCAGAATCAGGATCAGGGGCTGCAACGGGACCTACAGCAGAACCAAGCGATCCCACTAGCTCGATTGTCCCTAGCTTGTTTCCATCAGCAGCAGTACCAGTATCCGATCCTGGCTCGACAGACTCGGCACCCGCTCCAATAAGTTCAGAAGCTGCTGGAAGCACATCTCTAGTGGTACCACCACTAGTGCCTGTATTGACTAGTACTGTCGGTTCTTCTGCCCCATCTGATTCAGCCTCGGTCGAACCGACAGTCGAATCGAGCACAGAAACCTTGTCAGGAGCCGTTACTTCAAGTGTCCAGGGAGCAGCCGCCTCTTCAACTACGACGTCTGCACCATCAGCAAGTGGCTCGGGGTCGCTACCTTTTAAAAACGGCTCCAAGAAGACGGTCTCTAACATTGGCATCGGTGCCGCGCTTCTCAGTATCTCAGCTGTTGTATTTCTGTTTTAAATAGTATTGGGATGTTAGTTGTCTTGCGCGCATTTCTAAAAATACTTAATGAGCATGTTAATGATAATATGAGGCCTTTGATGCATGACCTCCCGTGATCCTGTATAAGAATGTATACTCTGGTGTTGAGAGCAGAACAGTTTTCCTTTTCTGCATAAGATATATACCCTTCGATAAGCTGTCATTGCGGAAGCTGTGTTATTTATATCCATAGAAAAAGAAAACATCAAGTCTATTAAGTCAATCAAGCTACCTATAATTACTTCTCCTATCTACCTGTTTTCATTACGAGGTAAATATCATCATTTGTCGCAATTCAAATTGGAACCCTAGTGCATCAGGTTCTCCGTGTACACCAGCTACCAAGCCTCAGGCCTTCAACACTTCCGCTGGGTTGCAACAATAACCATTTCTCGGTCTTAAAACTTTAATACTCAGATTATAAGAGGCTTATTAATAATGAGAATATAAAGGTAGTATAGAGTTATTACTAACGTGGAAGGTAATGTAATATTGTGACAGGGAAACATGGCATGTAATTATAATCATATTATTACGCTCACACTATCGCTTCCACAATATAAAGCTGAATATGGGGGTAATATAATAAGGCTAATTCTATAATCATATAGAGTAGAGGATATAAAGGCTTCATATGCGTTGCTTTACAGGTCCTTAACTAGGGTAGATATATCCATTTTAGGTTATATCCACATTGGGTTAGGTAATACACGTAATACGAGAATAAAATGTCCTGGTCGCATGGCTCATTGTGATTGATTTGCATTATTTCGGTGTGACTGTGTAGTTAATTGTGGATTAGTTAAAGATTTGAGATGCTCTCCCGGAAGTCTGGACCCGTGTACCTTATTGTGTGACTAATATATTTATGTATTGAATTTCGCTTTACCTTTATGCTTATCTATAATTAGACAGGCTTCTCTTCCACGGGTATTACTGTGGCCATTTATCGTGATGACTATAAACACGGGATCATAATAGCCAAGACTTTGTATAATTCTGTATCTTATAGTTAATAACGGTTTAATAACCTCTCCTGCTTCAGACAGTAGAGATGCCGTTATGCGAGAGATGCGATCAGTTCTTCCATGGCAGAGTCTTCGAATATACACAGGGCAGCACATATTGGCAGGCCAGTATAACTGATCATTATCCCCATCATATCTCCCTTTCCTGCTTCCTCGAGGCGGTGGATCAGAAGTGCTTTGTATGTTGGCGCATATTTTATAACTCCTTCAACCGTCGCACTAAAGTGAAAAGACACCTGGAAAAGATAGCGCGTGCCATCTCACACCCCGAAATAATAGCTCAACGATCGCAGCTCTCCTTAAAGCAACGATGCGTGACTTTCATCTGGGGTGGTTTCAATCGGATAATGCCAATGTTTAATGGAGAGTTTCTCAAGGCACTAAGAATTTGCCATGACACTTTGTCTGAGCTATTCCCAGATATTGAGGCTGTTGAAAAGGATATCAGGGGTGATGAACGTGATGAGATGGGACGTGGAAGGGGGTTCATAGTCCTTGTTCCTCGTGAGCAATCAAGTATGTTGCTCATTCATGCTTACCTGGCAAATACTCTCTAATTATCTTCCTTCCTTGCAGGTATGAATACGGTGTTATCGCCTTCCACAGCATCTGATCAGACATTCTTAAATATCAGCACCTGGATCCGTCATTGTGAAGCAGAGCATACTCGATGTACATATCTTAGAAGTAAGGTTTCATGGTATCCAACCAGACTCTTAGATGTCGGTACCCAAGGCAACACCCTCATTAGACTCGTTCATAGCGGACAAAGTGTGGGCCATGGTCAGAGTTATATGACCCTGAGTCACCGTTGGGGAGCCTCCAAAGTCCCGACACTCAGTACTAAAACCATAGATGCCTGGGGTAAAGGTCTTTCTATCCAGATATTGCCTCAGACGTTCCAAGAATTCATTACGCTAGCTCACCGCCTGCAAGTTCGCTATGTCTGGATTGACTCCTTATGTATTATTCAGGAAGGTGATGCGGGTTCCGACTGGAGATCCGAGGCTCTTACCATGGACCAAGTTTATATGAACTCGTACTGTAATATCTCAGCTGATTGGGGGTCTGAAAAACGTGGGTTGTTCTTTCAGAGGGACCTTCGAATGCTAGATAAGCCTAATGTTAACTTACGTGTTAAGAAGGAACCTAACTGGGACTCGATTACTATAGAGGAGCGCCTGTTGGTTGAAAGCGAGTTCTGGGAAGACTCAGTTTCTAAGTCACCGTTAAGCAACCGAGGCTGGGTAGTACAGGAACGTTGGCTATCCCCGAGAAACATACGTTTCGGTCCGCGAGAGGTGTTTTTCGAGTGCAGTCACCACACATTATGCGAAAGATTCCCAGAGAGCCTTCCACAGATCCTCCGCGAGGGAGACACGATTCTCAAGGCTATCTTTGGTGAAAGCCAGATGCCAAATGCCTCTCCAGCGATATTTGAGGTAGTCGTCCCTGGCACCGTACTCTATAACGCCTGGAGTGATGTTTTGACAAAGTATTCCAGATGCTATCTTACCTTTGCAAGTGATCGGCTTGTGGCATTTGCAGGCATTGCAAAGTTCTTCCAAGCCATTCTAAATGACAGATACATTGCGGGCCTGTGGCAACGGAATCTAGCCTATGACATGATGTGGTTTCGAGATGACATCCTCACCACAGCTGTCATCAAAGACTCCAAAGACCACCTCTGCCTATTCGAACGAAATCAAGCTGACCAGTATCGCGCACCTAGTTTTTCATGGGCTTCGGCAGAAGTACCAATATCACCACCAAATCGTTTGAATAGTAATTTTGGTTTCCTAGTCGATGTTAAATGCATTAAATTCCGCTCTGGTCTCAACGTTCCAGTAGAAGAGATGACTGAAGATATATTCGGTCCCATGCTTAGTCCCACTATCGAAGTCATAGTAGTAGGAAGCCTTAGAAAAATGCGTCTCCTACCATACTTCAATAGCCGTGAGACAGAGTTATACGCTGCACCAGGCGGGCCGCCTGCTGTCTTCAACAAGTTAGAAGAGACTAAGGACATATACAGAGACGCAGAATTGGCAAAGCTTGACTTTCAAATTAGCAAAGATGACATTACAGCATGGACTTCTAATACAAACCTGTATTATATGCCGTGGCAGGACAACTGGGATCCACGCTTGCCAGACTCCCTTGAAAGACATAAAAACTTCACTTGCTTGCTATTAGAGCTCGTAGATTCTAGCATGAGCCGCTTTCGTCGCATTGGCCGGATGTTTGGGGAAACCAAACGGCTGAAAGATATCTATCTTGCGCCTCAGGGGGATGAAGCCAAATTGCCATGTGCACATTATGATGCTAATACTACGCAATGCACGATATATATTATTTGAGTTTAAGGAAGTTAGAGCGTATAAGTTGGATAATAAGAGTTACGAGTAAGTATGCTAGGTATGCTAGAACAAAGAATTCTATTTACATATACAATCTCTTGTAATCTTATATTCGTGATCTTGTATAACTCTGTCGGTCTTTGCAGGTCCTTTGGTGTGACGCCTTTGATGGCCTTACGTTAATAGTTAACCCTACTGGATGAAGTTAAGTTAATTGTGTAAGCTTCTCGCTCTAGGCTATAAGCTATCCTAATTGCTCCGGTGCTAGCCATTGTTTCCAGGATTAAAAACCTGCTGGTTATAATCAGCCAGGCCTAGAGGTTCAGATATTATAACCTCACCTCTTATTTTACCACTTCCACCTTCTCTGTCCTTTTTTCGTTATTTTCATTTACTCTTTTTATACTTATTGTTATTTAAGATTAAAATTTACTTATCACTTTCATAAATTGGATGACCACCTTGATAGTATTTATATTTAGTTTTTAGTTTGTTTCACTGTTATAAATGATCCAAAGACCACTGAGACCCCTGTTGTAGGGATGACAGAGTCAGGATGCGGGTTGTGCTAGGACAAGTGTCCTAGGACTGGGAGGGTCCTGGGAGCCAACGTCGACTCCAGGACAAAGGGTCCCAGGAGCCAAGCCAATTCCAGGACAGCCGCCCTGGCCCTGAACCTCGCGACCACGTGGTGGAGTCCAGGAGTCCTGAAGGAATCTAAGGCTCCAGGAAGCCACGAGGGCTATATAAAGTAGATAGTTTCTTTAGTAGATGGGAGCTTCATGCTCAATTTAATTGATTTGCAGCATACCTGCATTTCATAGTAACTTGAATCTACAATTACGAAGTTTCACTTGCTCCCTTTGCCACTAAGCCTATTATTTGAGTAATAGCAACCACCCTAACGTAGATACATTACACTTACTAGGGTATGTATCTCTGACGTACAAAATACTTTATATAACTCGTAAATTCAAGGCTTGCACGATATAAGGGAAAATACAATTGCAGGAAGGCCAGCCTACCATAAATTTGCGACCGCTAAAAATTAGAGAATGGGAAGCCCTGCTATTACCCTTGCAACAGCTGAAAACAAGGATACTTCAGAGCTAGCGAGAGAGGCGCAAGTTACATTTTGATCACTTATGTTTTACTAATCATAATCGAGACAGTGAGATATTCAGGGGTAACGTAATTCCTGGTCTGTCCGGCCACCTGGTCGGTCCGGCCACCTTAAATCTACCGTAAAATCGAGAAATTTCACTCTTTAATAACTCAACAAATATGTTATTATATTTGACCAAACTTTAGAATCTATTTATTTATATAATAATTAATAAGTATATAAATTTTGATGTAATTAGTATATATGGTTTATACTGTACAATAAAATAACCTTGAATTCAAAGTCTGAAATCTAGTTTAACTATATATTAATACTTTGAAAACAAAATGACTAAATATTTAGAATTAAACTATAGTAACTAACTGTCTTACAAAGTTTTACCTTCTAATATTATATAGTTGTTGAGTTATTAAAGAGTAAAATTTCTTGATTTTGCGGTAGATTTAAGGTGGCCGGACCGACCAGGTGGCCGGACAGACCAGGAATTACGTTATTGCATACTCATGTTGATTATATAAGAAAGTGCCGGGGAAGCAGAGCCAATTGTCTATGTTAGTATAGCGTCTGGAGATATCGTTATATATGCAAGCACAGCCTATCCCCTTGGCTGATGAAAATGACTGACTTTTTATGCATGTGCACCTGTAGTTGTGCAAGCTACCGGACAAGGAACGGTTGCATTTGATTGGAAGGCTGGACAAACAATTTATTAGTCAGTAGTAATTTCAAACAGAAAAGTGTTTTGAGGTTGGCTTGCATAATTTCACCGAGTCGTTCAAAAGCGAAATATGGTCACAGCGCAAGAAAACGCGCTACAGGTGAGCCATTTTTACCGGCCAAGGGAGTATGAACAGACAGTTTTCTCCTATGTGGCGCCTATACTTTAAATATAGATACCTCCTTCTGCTTCCTTTTACCTGTTCCATCCTTTGACTATTCCCATCGTTTACCTGAATTAAGATACGCTCGTTCAATCCTATCATTTGCCTTACCATACCACATTCGCTTTATAGTTCTCTTTTCAAGTTTTTGCCTTTTGCATACTTTCGAGGTGTCCATATGGAGATCTTTCTAGTCTTTGCTGCCTTAGTCGCAGCCGCTACTGCTCAATCTTTGTCCACTCTTCCTCCTTGCGTCGTGAGTTTTTTCTCGTCAGCCATCATCATTACTGGATTACAATCAGCTAAGGCACAGTAATGTGAATATTAGAGCGGCTGTGTCATATCTACTGTTCAGAATTTTACAACCTGTGGCGTTGACGACTTTGCTTGCCAGTGTCTGGCTTCTAACCGTGAACTCATTGAGAGCGAATCCACCTGCACCTTTAGCTGTTCTGCGCAGGATCAGGGAGGTACGTTAACTTTTTATTTTCTATGGCAAGCAATAAAGGTTGACTAAGTTCTATATAAAGCGGTCCAAGATTTCTATAATATTACCTGTTCTGATGTATATCCTTACGTCCCGCAGAATCCTCCTCCTACCTCGGACCAGATCGCTGCTGCTGCCGCAGACTACGCTGCGCAACCTCCTTGCGCTGTAAGTGCCACTTCTAATTAATTCATTTGGAAAAGTTGACATTGCCTAATACTCCTACAGCAGCAGTGCCTTAACGATACCATTGCGGCAGACGGTCAATGCGAGGTGACTGATCATTCTTGCCAGTGTAACCCCTATAATATCTTTCGGCTTTCGGATGCGTCAGCGGCTTGTATCGCTAATGCCTGCCCAACTGCGGCAGAGCAGACTCGTATGCGAATCTCAACCTCATATCCGCTTTCTAGATATAGAGAAGGCTGACTATTTCTCTCGGACAGTTATCCAGAACCTCCTTACAGCCATGTGCGCTGATATTGGGGAGCCACTAGGAGGTCCCAGTAGTAGTGGCGCTACCGCTTCTGCTTCTGTGATTGAGTCTGCATCACCCACTGGAAATCCCAATAACAGCAGTGTTGCTAGTTTTACTTCAGCAACTTTGTCCGTATCGTCTACTGAGATAGTCGAATCTGAGACCATTATAAGTATGTCATATCAATCACAATTCGATGGTGGAACTGATAGCTTACCAATAGGCACCATAACTGCTTGCCCATCGTGGGTTACGGACTGCCCAAGTCGATCAAAGTCTAACAGCGCCATTCCAATTACCACCACCTATAGACCCGTTTCAACCAAGAGTGTCTACTACAATCATACAGTTGGCTCCACCCAAACTCGACCCATAGGTTCAAGCGTACCTTCAAGCTCTTTAATCAGCTCGACAACTTCTCCAAGTCCGCAGCCTTACATTAATGCAGCCAGTATTAAGGCGTTAAACACATCCGGGGTCGTATTTGCTCTTTTTTTGGCCATTATTTTTACCATATAAGCTGAACGAAGTATGCTTTCTTTCTAATTTTGAAAGGTTGCTTGTATTAATTCTCTTTCGAGCCCTCTCTCTCTTTGTTCTGAAGGGAGTAGAGATTAATGTATAGTTATTGTTAGTCCTTAGAATACAGTGTCCTATCTCCCGGCTCCCACGTAGTAGCCCAGTAGCCATACTGGTGACTACATATTCTACCGGTTAACCCCCCTTCAATCTGCGTGTATCTACGCCGTAACATGGTAGCGAGAATGAAGGGTAGCCCTTGGTTGGGTGATATTCTGATAATATAAGTAGGGAAGATACGCCATGATTTATTTCAATTCAAACCTAATATCAGGGCACCACCTGTCGAACGTAGTACGGTACTATCTATGCGTAATATACTAGTGAGTACAACTATTCCCGGAATCATAGGAGCCAGGTTCCCAGGAAGGGTTATATGATAAACCCAGGGAAGTCCCCAGGGTCCGTAGACCTAGATGGACTGGGGGGTCTAGAGGGGTCTAACACAATTATATTCTTTATACAATTAAGTAGTTTCTTTAGTAGACATGAGCTATTTTCACTGGCGGAGAGGACACAACGCTGTGGAACGTGGAGTCTAACTGCACATCTGCATCTAGTTTCTTGGCACGGGCCGATGATACTTCGGGTCGAGTTCCCCTAGGACCAGCGACGGAGAATCATTATTCCAGTGACTCCAACCTCATCTCAACATCATGACTTAACACCATCAATCTATTCTGTGTTTATTGTTACAGTTTTGGCAATTCTAAGAGAACTTCTCCTTTTATTGACAATTATGTACCTGTAACGTTGGCTATTAGCTCTTTGGTGTAGAAAAACGGGAAGTAAACTCCATTGCGGGGTGAACACTAGTGCTCTGGCTCTCTACCTTCCTCCAAGTACCTTGTTGGCCAGAAAGGGTTGGATAGAAGATAATTGCGATGGCAAACACTCTGAAGTGACTCGAGAGAAAGACACGCTTGGGCCATTGCCAAGTGACTGCGACGTGCAACAAAATAATACAGAGGTTATATAGCGCTCTCACCGAGATTTGACCGTGGCGAGAAACCAAGATGCCAAGTAGATGCGATATGCAACAAAAAAATCCACGGAATAATACATCCACACCTGGAAGCACACTTATTTGACGGTTCGGGCTTGGCTGCGGTCGTGAATTGCGATTTCGCCGTGCACGTACAAGAAAGAAGGATGACTTTGAGTAGTGAACGGCTCGAACGGCAAGTCAATGCCGTGCTAAACGGCTTATTCCCGAAACACCACCTCCCCGGATATGGCATTTGCTGTTCGGAGTGCCCGAAACGGCAATCGCAGAACAAACCAACGGCATCAGAGAGAAAGGGCACGCTACGGTCGCTTGCCAGCTTGGCAGATACTGCGATTTGCAACAAAAAATAAAACAGAATAAGATGCTAGATGAGAGGATGACGTCGTTGATTCATTCGGAGTAATTGGAGCTTATTCTGTGGAGCCTGCATGCAGCCAAGTTACTGCGATGTGCAACAAAATTTTTGGGATTCCTCTTACCAGACACTGTATGAGATGAATGGTTGGATATCTTCATGCTCTTTCTGAAAAGGATAGCGTGAGCATGATCCCCTAGTCTCAGTTAGATTGCCTTGGCACTTGGTGCGATTTGCAACAAAAAAGGACAGTTCTTTTGAGGATTTGGAAGATGTCTATCATCGCTAGATATTTGGCCAAAACGCTATTCTTCGACCAATGCCAGCCTTTCATATTTATCTTTAGGATTTTTGTTGCGTATCGCTGCTAATGCCAAGAAAGGTTAGTCAGTAGAAGTGCATTCCAAGAGATGTATGTACCTGTGTTTGTTGCATATCACAGCATATGCCAAGCGTCTTAGACAAACACAGTATCTATCATTTCTCTCAGGGGACCTTTTTTTTGTTGCACGTCGCAGTAGAAGCCAAGCCCTCTCAAGCATTTTAGCGTTACCTTTTGCTGCCCGGATGGTATTATATGGCAACGCAGGCAGCAGAAGGGTTCCACGGTGCTTGTGCCTTGGCATGCAATGCGGTGTGCAACAAATAAGACCTCGTTCTTTCTCTGGGTCTTGGCAACAAGTGCAATATGCAACAAAAGTACGAGCAAACACTCTGGCAATCTCAGTCGTCTTTTCATAGGTGGAGGTACGGTGACGTACAATAGATGGAGCTTCTTTAGTGTTATATCTCTCTTTCGTGGCTAAGGGCTTGGCAGAGAGTGCGATGTGCAACAAAAGTATGGGAAATCATTGAGAGAAACCCAGCTATCTTCTAATAGGTTGGAAATACTCTGACGTATAATAGAATTAGAAGGTGTCATATCTCTATCTCACGTTTGGGTCTTGGCAGAAAGTGCGATGTGCAACAAAGTAGATGCAAACTCTGAAAAAGACATGCTATTTGATATCTAGAATATCTTTCAGGCTTGCAGAGAGTGCGATGTGCAACCAAAAATTAGGAGACTCTTGTGTATGGAACACTATCCAGCCATAGAAGCCTTGGCATATACTGCGATTTGCAACAAAACCTACCTTGCTTCTTGTCTAGATGGTCACTCCCCTGTCCTGATATGCAACAGAACCCACTGTCAGTATAAGTCTCACGAAGATACAATGGAAGCGTTAGTTAGCAGTAGGTAAATGAAAGCTCGTTACTAGAATTTAACGAACAAGCGAACTAGGTGCACAGAAGCTCACTGCTACTAGTTAGAAGCTTGATCCTGGCTCCGATTTGCAACAAAAGAGAAGTCCCAGTTCTAAGACCATACAAAAGGTTAGAGACCAGTCGAACAAAGTCATGACCCCGGCTGCGATTTGCAACAAAATTTTGGGTTTATCTAACTAGAGACTTGGCAGATACCATGATTTGCAACAATCCAGATACTTGTAGCTTGATATCCTATCAGCAGATGGCTTGACTTCACGCTACAGTATAAAGGACATTGTCTCACTAATAACTTGACAGCAAATGCGACATGCAACAAAAAATCACAGCTGTTCAATCTTGACTGCTCTCATGAGCTAGTCTAATTTTGATTCTGACGTGCAACAAAAAATGGGGAGAATCATCCATAGTAAGACATAAGAACGCCACACTCTACAGCGACTTGCAACAAACTAGTGATCATCCCATAGTTCCTTTGTTCTATTGTCTTGGCTGATCTTGCGATTTGCAACAAAAGACAGGACATAACCTCAAACAAGGCGATTTAAGAGCCTGACCCCTGTCTCCGATGTGCAACAAGGAACTTCCCAAGTGCTAGTACAATGGCACACCCTTGACAGCGATGTGCAACAAAAGGCAAGACATACCCTCAGACATGACGAAGAAATACAGATTTAGAAGCCTGACCCTTGACTCCGACGTGCAACAAATAACCTCTTAACTGCTAGTACAATGGCCCATCCCTGACAGCGATGTGCAACAAAACTTTGTGACATCTTTGTTCTCTTGAGTTAGCACTTCCTCTAGCGTGCAAGAAGATTCAAAGCACGTCTCTCTCTGCAGAAGATGCGAACCATCCTTGTCTCCGATTTGCTTGTCGCCTGGCGCCTTGGCATATACACCGATGTGCAACAAAAATAATGAGGCATAGATGTCTGTCTGTTTGGGGCATAAACCCTATGATGTGCAACAAAATAAATAAAGTCGTCTTTGCTGAGAGAGATAGAACGCTAGATGTTTGATGACGACGCACAGAGGTACCAGGAATATACGCTACACACCTTGGAAGCAAGTGCGATGTGCAACAAAATTATAGGACAGTGAGTGAATGCAGGCTGGTATGGGCAAAGGTTTGTAGGAGCAGGAAACTTCTAGTATCAAGGTGTAAGCTATATTGTTCAGTACAATCAGAAGGGGATCGTATCTAGAGTCTAGTTCTTATAATACATGTGTCTTATAGACAATTTATGTTAAGTGCCTCAAGGTTTATTTCTGCAACTATGAACTGGTAACGTTTAAATTTTACGATCTTGTTCTGTTTTTCATTGGACTTTTCGAATTCAGTTTAAGCTATTTCTTTCTTTCACTGCTTTTTGGAACTTCTTAGTTATTATACTACCGGAGAAATACTGATATCACTCTGGAATATGAGCGCAGGCGTGTTCTTTAGAATGAGGGTTGACTCCAGCAGTGGCATCAGTAGAAGTCTCGTGCCACAGTTTGATGCGCCACTTATCGGCCCGAAGCGAGTCAGGGACTGGCTCTCAGCCATCTAAAGTTGGATAATGGAGAAATGGTCTGCACGAGAGTGGGATGGCGTTTATCTAGTTGATCTTGGCTTATCTCTTATCAACACTCTAAATATTGGGGCTATTAAGATGTTGATTACCTCTTGAGCTCCCTCTTCTCTACTTCAAGAGCTCAAATCGCTTGAGAGGACTTCCGATAGTTCAAGTGGATGCCCACGGTGTGTCTTTAAACTCGAAGACGCCCTGTAAACAACAGCCATGGGTAAGACAGACGACATCGCACGGACAACCGACAATGTGGTAGATATAACGATTGAAGATACAGAAAATGCTCAAGATGTCATTTCCCGGAAGGTCTTGCGAAAGATCGACTACCGATTGATCCCACTCATATTCGTTACCTGCAATTTCTTCTTCATGGACAAGGCCATTCTTTCCAGCGCTGCAGTCTTCCAGCTTCGCGAGGACAATGTTAGTTCCAGTTTCAACTTCATACCCACACCTTGTTCTTAATCCATACCGTCAGCTCACAACTTTCAGCATCTTCACGGTCAGCAATATAGTTGGGCATCAAGCGTGTTTTATTTTGGCTACCTCCTGTGGATGTATCCTACCAGCCTTCTATGCGCTCGTCTTCCTATTGCCAAATACCTTGCCACCAACACGTTGATCTGGGGAGTGTTGGTGGGTATTACTGCTGCATGTAGCAGCTACGGTGGGTTAATCACAGTGCGCTTTCTACTAGGAGTAGTAGAGGCAACTATTGATCCAGCTTTCATATTGTATAGGCGTCTTCAATCTATACATCATTGAGATATAGTTCTAAGTTATAACTGTAGTATTACATCCACGTGGTATACCCGCGACGAGGCACCGACACGAACAGGAGTCTGGTTTGCTGGGAATTCTATTGGTGGCATCATCAGCAATCTCTTTGCCTATGGCGTTGGGCATATCAAAGATGGTCTTCACCCGTGGAGGTGGATGTACATCGTCCTCGGTGTCTTAACCCTTTCTTTGGGCATTTGGAATCTGGGCATTGCTGCCGGACAACATCTCGAATGCTAAATTCCTTACCGAGGAGGAGCGTAAATTTGCAAGGGACCGAATCGTCATTGCAGGGACTGGACAGACAGAAAAGACTATCTTTCGGTGGGATCAGTTAGTGGAATGTCTAATTGACCCAAAGACTTGGCTACTATTCGCCATCACTCTCTGTGCGCAGATCCCCAATGGCGGTACGCAAAATTTTGGCAACTTAGTGATCGAATCATTTGGCTTCTCCTCAATTGACTCGACACTGATTCAGATCCCCCCAGGCGTGATTGCTGCAAGTACGATCGCGGGAACTGGTTACTTGGCTGGACGATATAGGAGTCTTCACTGTCTGCTGATCATTTCTACGGTATTACCGCCCATCTGTGGAAGCGCAATGATCTACTTGCGATCTCATATCTCAAAGGGCGTGCAACTATTCGGATACATGCTCTTGTCGACCGGTCCCGCTCCTGTTCCGCTTATCATGTCTATGGTTCAGACGAACTATAAGGGTGTGACGAAGAAGATGACCATGACGGCGCTCTTATTCTTTGCGTACTGCGCGGGAAATATTGCAGGTCCACAGTTATTCAAGAGTACAGAAGCGCCAACTTATAGTTCGGCATTCAAGGCTATTATGATTTGCTATTCGCTGGATGTCGTTTTCTGCGTGATGTTGCGATTCTATCTGCAATGGATGAATACTAAGAGACAGAATATTGAGGGCATTGATGGAAGCGCGGGAACATCTGGTGCAGTAGCAGGTGGGAAGATTATTGAACTTGGAAATCATAGTAATCTCGGTGGTGCGGTTCAAGAGGTGGCGCTAAGGGAAGAGGACTATGAAGATGTCACCGATTGGAAGACAGTTGGCTTTAGATATCGATACTGACTTTACTCTATCAATATTGAGAATTATCCAATAACAATTGTTGATAGCTTATTTCCAGAGTACGTCTCAAAGTCATTGATTAGATCTCATAGAATACCCAATGAAATATCCACTTTCAACTCTTTTTTTGGCTATTTATCTCTTAAGAGAATTTGACATTAGATACAGCAAACTACTCTGGTAGCTTCCTCTACTTGTTCTGGCTTAACTGGAACAAAACATTGTTCTTGTTATTGTTCGCGCCTCCAATGCAGGTGCTGTTGAACGGAGAATCTCCACAAACTGCTCTTGCCGCCGCCACACAATGCTCCCAACGACCTTTCGTAATGATAATTGTAGTTCCGGCTGTCTCAACCTGAAGATCAAATCTTGCATCACCAGAGGTGCCAGTGGTTTCAGTAGGCTGTCCTTGGCATTGTTCAATCGGCGCAGCTATGCTTCCGCAGATATCTAGGAGGGCAACATTGATGTTATGGCTGTTCAAAGTCCTAGTAGAGAGTTAGACACAGTGTAGGAATAAGATGTTTAATTAGCCTACACTCCCTTATCCAGGCAGACGGTATTGGTGATAGAGTTGGGATCGACGGGCGTATTGGCTGGAGCGGGTAACGCTACTGAAAGCTGCAAAAGCAGTGCGCTTAAGAGATAAAATGCCAGCATATTGATTATGGAAGTTGAGTGAAGCAGTGTGTTCTAGTAATACAAGACGTAAAATTAACAACGTATGGCTTCCAGAGCCGTAGAAGATAAAAACGAAATATGAGAAAGTATGGTTCTTCCTTTTCTATGTTGATGATTGTATCGCTATTTAAACAGAAGCAAAGGAGGCTACATCGTAAGTTGAGTATCATCGCTTATACCTAACCTCCTGGTTTACGATGGTTTTAGAAGCCGACTACTATGAGGTGAAACGTGAGCTGTGACAATTTCTCCATCCGATGTTGAGTCTTCATTCTACCGTTACAGTACTGGTAGTGAACACCCACGGGTTTCAGGGTTCTCCACGAACCACAGATGGTCGGTTAGGGAGTTAACCTCTCCGTTTCATCTCCAAAGAAGAATGGTGCGGGACTCGGCAGAATAGCTGAGGCGCCCCTGAAAACAAGGGGATTCGCCTCGGTTACAGTAGACCAATTGATCTTGCGATAATACGATCATGACTTCTGGCCGACATTCAAATATCGGGCGGAAGTATACTGACAATTTGATCTAACTCATATGAAGAGGATTGCCTTTCTCACTTGCTTTGCGATAACTATAAAAAATAAGATCATACCACTTGACTTAGCTTAAAATCTATAGAATCTAATAAAATTATAATACTATACTCAAGGCACAATATTTGGTAGGGATACTCAAAAAGCCAGAGAGAGGCGAAAGATTGGGGAACGGCCCGGCCCATTGGCTTACGGGCCGGAACATATTCTTGAGCAAAGTAAACTCAGTAAAGTAACTTTACCACAGCCTTGCGCTGACAAATCTGGCACCCGCGACCACAGAGCATTCTCAAGATTCGTTACCAAAGTCTCTTCAGTGCATTGCTTAAGTATCTGCATCCACGATGAAAAAGCTCTACTGCTGACTATTGCCAAATTCACAGTCACATGGAATCGAAGAAGAGAAACTTGAACGGCAGCCGCCACGGCCTATCCCGTGGCATTTTGACTTCCTCTCAATTTTATCCCCGCTCCCAGACGGAGCTCACGAAAATGATGCCGTTGATCCATCGCTTCTTTGTTTAGTCTGTGAAAGATTTCGAGCATATGTTAAATCGAAGTTTCCTCCTCGCCTTGTTGGCAGCAGGAAAACTAGGGTATTCACGCACTACTCAACTGGATCTGCACTTGAGATTTCCTATAAGTAAGCGTGCAGTCTTTGCAGCTTGATCTGGTACAGCCTCATTCGAACGCCAACCCCACTTGATCGTTTCGGTGAACCTAGGCAGTCAAAGCCAGTCACGTCGAATGACCTTGAAAGCGTCCGAAAAGCAACAAACATCCACATCACCATTTCTAGTGTAGACTTCGGGGACAAAGAAAGTCCTTAGATAGTAGTCCGGACCACATCTCCTCCTTCTTTATCGCGCAAATCCAATTTCCATCCACCGACCGGGTTAGTTCTAACCCGGATCCCGATCATTAGCTTTCAATAAAAAAAGGCTACATTACAAAGCGAGCTAATAATCATTATTCATAATTTAGGAATTTAAGTGTTTTTGATCTTTGTTTCGCCTAAACTATATAAGGATTTGATCTCTAAAATCTCACACGCTTAATTGTGGATCTTTTCTAGTCCAGTTCTCCTAAATGTTAGATTATGCGGTAGTGTCGCGACGGCTGTTTAGATACGGTGTTCCGATCGCTGTCTATATTTATACGCACTTCCCGCATTCCTTAATGAGCCCTCGATGGCGAGACCTAGTTCTAGCTTGAAGCAGGGTACTGTAGGGACCTGTATGCGTGCTCCTCACCCACGAAACTTGGAATATCATCTTATCTGTTAACCTGAAAACGGAAATTATGGCAACAGAGCCAATACAACTATTACTACTGCCAGAACCACAAGAGTTTCACCTCTTCCCACATCTTCCGCCTGAGCTACGTCGCATGATCTGGCGAGAGTGTCGCCCGCATCGAGTGATTGAATTAGACTCGCCTCACCCGGATGAAGTGGACGACACTACTTGTAGGTTATATAACCCTACTTTGGTCAACTCTCGACCCCCAATAATCTCAAGAGTATGTCGTGAATCACGTGAAGTAGCTTTCGAGGATGGTGCAGGTGTTTTAGGGCGGGGAAGATATAACGGTATTATTTTTCCTCAAATGTTTGGTCCGGGAAACGCCACTGCCGTAAATTGCCCATGGTTTAGTCCAACCACAGATATTGTTCACCACAACTGGAATGAAGGCGAGAATCCTTTTCGTCCATGCCGTGTTACCCCGTTTTCCTTTTTCCAGACTGTTGCAGCCACAGCCATTGCAGCATCCATCGATAAGAGTTTCCTACATAAGTTGAACGGCAATGACACAAACTTCTCTCCTTACATAGACAAAGATCTTACGCTGCTAGAACATCAGAAGCATTACTTTGTTACAATATACATGGTAACACTTCATGTGTCTATAGCCCAAGCTGCACGTTCCGGCTTGTTTGGAAGACTTGTCGAGGAACGTGTTAAGCTAATTGACGCTGCGGACACGAAGACCTTACACAAGTATTATTATCTCTGGCTTGAGGGACCACGAGAAGATGAAGAGCCGGCAGAATTCTTTAACTTGGCATTGTCGGGCAATCGTTTTCAAGGCCCCGTGCTAGATTGGAGAGAAGGGAACAACGTCCAGTGGATCGGACACAAGTGGAAGAATGGCGGAAAAGATAGCGCTGAAAACCCTGAACAAGTTTGGTTCAATCCAGAGAAGGATGATGTTTGGCCAAAAGTAACACCATTTGGTGTACCCAACATAAATCATCCCTGGGTTAAGAAGACATTAGAGGATATCCCACGATTCACTCCAATGATCATGTTTCGTCTCTGCGAGCAAAAGTGTTTCCTCCCGCCATCTCAGCCTCCATCTCCACCGCCGAGCTATCTTCGGTCTATATCGGACATACAGGACTGGAGGCAGATGCAGCGACATAGAGAGAAGTACTTGAAGCCTCAGAGAAGTGTTACGACCCATGGCGGACCTCTTCGACCCCTTCTCCGTGGCACGAATTTACTACCACGTTATAGGGCTTAGGGATGGTAGAGCAACAAGACAGGTAATCACTTTGTAATTACAACTAGTGTTGCTAATAACATGGCAATAAAGTAGTATATTATAATATATACGATATAATATGCATTTTCTAATAATTTGACAATTAGATTAACTAATGATCTGGTTTAGTCTAGACTGTAAGGGTTTTTAGGGATTGTTTCTTGAGACCTGACTATTAGATTATAGACTATATAGTCTAGTCTGAGCTAGAATAACTTTTAAAGATTATTTTGAGATTGTAAGTTGTGCTAAATTATAAGGACATAGTGAAATGCATAATATAAATTTAGAACTGTCTAGTAGTGGTTAAGATACGTTGAAAATACAGTTGTTATTACTTAAATGGGGGATGAACAAAAGGTTATTACCAAAACAGTCAAGCACAAGATGTTTTATAATAACCATACAGTTCAGGTCATAACTAGCTAGAATATAATGTTTGAGGCACTATCAGGTGAATTTAACTATGTCAGCAGTACTCCGCTTGCTCGTTGTGCTCCTGCTTCTGAGAGACTATCTGTTCATCCCTGTGTACTTGAAGATTCTTATTCACAATAACACATGCATTTTCGACTTGCAATTTCTGAAACTGTTGAGTATAATAACAGTAGTATAGATGTACCTCTGTTTATGAACTACACGGAGCTGTCTCCGCTCTGTGAGTCAATAAAGATACTTTTGCGACCAATATGACATTAACTTCAACATGATTAATGTTGACACTCTTCACTGCTATTTCTGTATTGCATCATTGAGTCCTCTGCTAAGCATGAACTTGCTCAAAAGGATAGATTGATCCTAGAGATCCTTAGTAGCTAGATTAGACGACTAGTTATGACCTACCTAGCCTAGAAGGATTCATACACTTCCCTTTTATTCGTAAGCAGCTCTTATTTTCCCCTTTCACTGTAAGTAACTGTACGAAACTTTTAATATTAGTAAATCTGTAAGTCGCTTGATCCTTCTGGCTTTCGCTGTAGCATCAAATTGTCGAAACATGGATCTGATGTACCAGATATGGTAAGAACTAAAGAATTAATTGGACCAACTATCTTACAGCGTAACTATAGTACAGTTTGTTAATTTCACATTTCTGTTTTGCAAGTTAATACCCACATCACTCGTTAGCAGAGTGCGGAGACTCGCCAGGCATTAATTTCTGACACGACAAACCGTGGGTCGCTCCCCTCAGAGATTAAGGATCACTATTGCTGACCAACTTACGGTACACAGAGTTAGAGGTCTACGCCAAAAAGTTATATCAATTATGGTAATTGTAGTAATTATGGGTTGTATGCAACTGTTCTTGCAACATCCGATAAGTGGCTACACCCACGTTTCACTATACATATTCAACATAGTCAGGAGAACCCCGAAGTGTGAGGAATATTCTGTCAAAGTTCCCTTTATGAAATCCCTGATGATGGAGCGTCATCGACTACTCTTAGGTATTAGTTCCGGATATCTGATACCTTGTTATAAGCTTTATAGTTCTCTAATAGTTAAATTCTACAGTCTTTACTACTAAGTTCTTAAGTGATTTATAAAGTTAGTAATTATACCTAAAATATAGCATTGATGAATGTCTACCCTTTCCTCACTGCATTATCCACTTTTTATACAAATAAGTATTCGACGGTTCAGATACCAGATGCGGCGGATTGAACGGGTGCCCGATCAGAACACGCTCAGGATTTTGGCAATCAGTGATAAATTGAGAGGATGGAATTCCGGATGAGGAGGAAGCAATAACGACATTACTTCTTGTCTTTGCGTCTAGTGTAGCCAACAACTTGCACTTTAATTCAAGCTTTTCGGGAGCATTCTGATGAAAGTTATTTCTATATCAGATATCCGGTAATATTGAAGACATTACCTCCTGAATGAAATCCAACCTTTCCGCAATAATCGTCCAAGCTCTCACCCACAAATGTGCAATTCGACAGGGTTGCGTTAGAATGGAGACCCAGCTTCTTAAGGGTTGGCCATGAGTCATTCAAGAAGGCCATCAACTTGTCCTTTGCACCAGGTGCAGGATCGGAGACGAATACTTGAAGGCCGTGAGCCAGGAAAAGAGCAGTCCAGCTGGCTCCGATCACTCCAGTGCCCACAACTCCAACGGTTTTGATAGCTGTTGCCATATTGAAAATTCTGTGATCTTGTAGAAATATTTTTAAATTTACTTTTGGAGAATTGATGGCAATGAAGATCGAGTTGTATCTTGCAGTCTCCAATTTTGATGGCGTCGGGGTCACTCGGCCGAGCCATCCCAAAACATAGATATTACGTCGATCCAGTTATAAAGCTGTTCTAGATCTGTACGCCACAACAAATCACTCGGCCAAGTGTAACTATAGATGTATAGAGTCATGATTGCATGCTTACTCGGTAGATTCAGCTACGATGATTACCTAGCAGGGTGGGTTGACTTCAAACACTATGGGAAGAGCTAGTTTCGCCTAGACGTACCAGTTTCGAGGTTAGGAGATGATTCAACGTATTTTGGCTACTATCATCTTTGACATGTATCCCCTTATGTTCTACAGTTTTCTGCATGGACCAAAACATAATTAAACTTAGCGTATTTCCCCGATGAATGCAAGCTCTATGTTCAATTGATTTTATAAAAATTTGCTCTTTTATCATAAACTGCTTTTAGTATGCAACGTACTAACACAATAGTCATGTCTATAACTGGGTGCACAACAAATAGTACAGAAGTAGGTAGTACAGAAGTAGAGAACAATAATAAGCACGGTGGTGGTGGTGATAGTTAATGAAACTTAAAAGATAAGATCCACTTGGGGAGTTGAGCACAAGACTCACGTCTGCTCGGGCTAGCTCATGTATGTGCATATTCATAGTCTTGAGGACCTTTTCCATCTAGAGCTCTTGACATATCAGGTGATGTTCCTAGCACTATCTTGTAGGCTCCGCAGCTCCCGGGGTCTACCTTCCGCGGCCCCTGCTATCTTGGGATGGCTCAACTCCTATACAGCGTAACAAGCAGAATTAATAGCAATCCTCAGTTGAACCAATATTAACATGGACCATATATGTCCGCAGTCATTTTAGCCCTAAATTAGTTTATTTGTGCTATATATTAGGACTTTATGCAGGGGCAGCAAAGGCTATCCAATCATACCACATGCAATATTAGAACTAGGTGCGATACCTGGAACCTGGGTAATTTCAACCAGCCAGCCTCGTCATCTTGCATATAATTCTAGCGTTAGACCTTAAAGCTTGTCATGTCCCCGCGCGGTAGCCGGATATAGATGGACTAATCAGCCCTTGCTGGAAGAATGTAAGGACCGGCGGGCCGAAGATTTATCCAGGTAAATGTGTTGATGTATAGCCGCAGTCCTCAAAAACTCAAAGAGTCCCACACAGCGATGATTTCAAAAATCATCTCTATTTGAAATCCTTCCACATGGCTCCGAAAATATTGGCGTCGCTGTGTGCCCTTCTGTTGACAGGCGTTGCTGCTCAGAAATGCCCTATTCAATTCGAGGGCCGAATCCCGGCAGATTATACCACCAAGTCATTTGATCTGGCTACAAGCCTCTATAATCCTCAATTTGTGTACGGAGAGAGTAAGTCAAAGAAATGCACAAGCTATAAAGAACAAAAAACTTACCGTAATACTAGATCTTACATGGAGTAAGATTATTCATCTCCCTCACGTAGAAGCTGCACCGGTATGACATCCTTATGGGCCCAATTCCTCAAGCTTATACGGTATAGTTTGACAAAAAATCCGGCACGAAGGCCTTGGAAGTCACAATAAAGTAATTGAGTTCCTTCCGGATAATCAGCTGCTGAGCTGATTTTTTCTAGTGACAAATCAGTCTTTGCCCCCAATCCAACAACTCACCAGACCGGTTTTCGCCGCGCAGAGTTGCTACCAGCAAGCAACAGTGGCACTGATCCATCTACAAGTGGCGTTAAGACGCTGCATTTTAGTGTTCGTTTGGATAATTCACGGCCCCTGAATTACTCACACGAATACCAGCTTGTCTTCCTGGAGACAAACGATTATTCCTCAAACCAATTTGCGCTCAAAACAGGGACTATCGTCGGAGACCCTGCGAAGCGGAGCCCTCAGCATCTTGTGCTTCAAAGCAATGTGAGGTATCTTGCTACGACTCGAGACTTACATGTAGTACGGTTTACCCCTAATGTCTGGCATAACTATGGCCTCGTGCTTGACTTTGACAGAAAGTGAGTTATCTACCCAGTAACTGTAATCCTAAATGCAACAGATTAAGACTGTAGATACTGACCTGATTTACAAGTACAACTCAAGTCTACTACTCTAGACAGTTTGACACACTGCATCCCGTAACATCAGTGGAGCCCAACGACGTTAGCGGCCAGGGCCAGTATCATTTCGGAATATTGAAGAAGCCGACGGGAGATAATCTTACAGATGTTACTACGCAAGGGTATCAAGAGTCTAGTATCAATGAAGGTATTATATTTGGAGGAATTTTTGAAGAAGATAGCTCCGGGGGGTGTATTAGTCTTAAGCCATGATAGATATCATAACTAAACTTTCCATTATTTGATACTACCAGCTCTCATCTGCTCACGACATTTTATAGAATTTTCAAGGTTAAATTTAGCATATGGTCGGTCCATTTGACCTTATCAGATCAACATTCTTAGTTTACCCGCCGTGTTAGGCTCTTACAATCTCGATGTTAGTTCGTTACTAAGTACAAACACTTTGTAAGTTCTATAGCCTCGGGGCAAAGGTTATTGGGAAAGACCAAATTTACTTGGATAAATAATGTTACCATGTAGCATACAGTCAATAGAGCACTTAAACCCTGACTGCCGTCACTGAAGTCTTTTTTACCTACATTATCTGGTAGACGTTCGTGAGGCTGAAACACAGGTCGTACCCCTGCATTTGGCTGCCACATGTCACCTCGCAGCCTTGGACTTACAAATTTCTCCTCTTAACCTGTCAACAGTTTATAACCTTTCTACAGCGTTATACAACTTCGTGTGCCTGAATTTATTAGCGCGTAGCTACTCTATACCACGGCGCTTGATCTCGTCTGAGATCGCTGCGCGCATCAAATCGAAAGGCTAATTAGGTAGCCTCAGTCGAAAGCTACAGAATCTTGCCAATGGAGAATGAAGTTGACAAATATCGACTAGAGACTTTATTTCTTGAAAATCCGACCCGTGTCATCCACACCTCCAATAGATCCGCATATGACTCCGTCCTCATCCAGGACCCATTCGAACATGAAAATAGATGGTACCGGGGGGAGGAGATTGGCCATGGAACCTACTCGACGGTTTACGTAGAAGAGTCTACGAGTGACCTCAAGAGAGCAGTGAAGGTGGTACGGAAAAATGGTCCCAAGCTGGCACAAAGAACTATCAAAAGAGAACTGGCTGCGCTAGCCGAGTTCTCGAAGCCTAGGGTATGTGTCCATATTATCGCATGATGAAACGTCCCCCTTTCGTTAGTTTACGCCCTCTGCAGAAGAATATGCTAACAGTGACAAATCGTCATAGGAGCAGACCGACAGCATGTTTGTTGAATTTCTAGGTTGGTTTGAAGATGAGAAATACCTCTTTCTCGCTATGGAGTACTTCCCTCTTGGAGATCTAGGCGTTCATATAGGGTCGGGAATGGAGGAGGATACGGTAAAGACGATATGTGCTCAAGTATTGAGAGGCCTTATCGTTATGCACCAGCAAGGATATGCTCATCGGGACTTGAAACCCCAGGTAAATAAAGAGAACGTCGATGACTTTTCGTATACGTGATGACTTACTTGTGCACTTAGAATATATTTGTCGTCCAGACCAAACCGCAGTGGAAGATCAAAATTGGGGATTTCGGGATATCGAAACGTACCCTATTAGAGGACAACACCGAATTTCGGACGGAGGTCGGAACCCCAGGATTTGAAGCTCCCGAAATCCGTGGCTACGTGGAGTGTGATGATGGACAAGAAACAAGCGTATACACTCGTGCCGTCGACATATGGTCCCTCGGTTGTCTATTATATAAACTTATCACAAATGAAATACCTTTCCAAAACGGCCGAGAAGTCAGAAACTTCTGCTCCGGAAAGAAGCCATTTCCAGCAGAGCCCTTAAAAGGGAAAATGTCAAGTGAAGGGGTAAAGTTTCTTGAGGGTCTCCTGAAAGCATATCCTCTCTCCCGCCCCACTGCAGGAGAGTTGTACCAAAATGCGTGGCTGCAGACTGATAACGGCCACGGGGATACCACTATTATAAAACAGGTAATTTCGGCTAATCCTCAGTCTACGTTACCAGAAGATTGCAGGTACATATCAGGACCTTCTCCCCTACCAAAATGGAGGGCTCCTGGTATGAATCAGCGTCAAAGTGCTGCAAATAGGAATGCCAGAGGAGGTGGGCCTATGCGCCGTATGATTAAGTACAAGGAATCCTACGCCGGTATACTAGTTACCCAAGATCCGCCCGGAACCATGCGATATGGCAAACTTCCTTTCGAGCGTTTCCCTTATTTGCATACTAGTTATTCCAGCTCGAATTTGAACTTCGGTAGTCAAACTAACGAAGCGCTTAATAGAGATGCATATGACTCGCAATCAAGTCGTAACGGGTTTCAATATGCCCCAGCGGCTTATTGGGATACATCTGAATGGCATCCAGGACTTAACGAGCCTCAATATTCTTCAGTGCAATCTGGTTCATCAACCGCACGGAATAGTCAGCTATGGCCTGAAGTGGATATATCTCTCGGTGGACAAAATGATAATTGGCACGGTGCTGCCTTACCCGAAGTCCACCCACCCTCTCCCAGCCAGCGGTTTCCTCCTGTAACGGAGAGTATGAGGTAACGTGTAGTTATGATCTACTAATTGCGTTATATGAGAGTCGATTCTAATCTTGCGTGCAGGTGGTAGGAGATGTGGTACAGTTTACATCTCGGGTTATCACTTTCACCTGATTAGGTATAGCGTACATATATATGATTTTCCCGTAATGGAAGGAACCAACACTATCTGTAACCAAATCAATGGATAAGTGGTGCAAAAATGAAAGTAATCTTTTTATTTCACTGTGAATAGTAAAATAAATAGCTGTCCAACCACAATTCATAAGTTCATTTAGTACGAGAATGAATCCAATTCAAAATTATATATCCATACATCGCTGTCAAAGTCATACGCAGGACCTTACGGCTCACTTGCCAGTTATCACCGCAAGTTAAGACAGAAGTGTCTCGTGGAAAAGTATACTTCAAGTATAGCACGTTTTAGAGCCAAAGAACTCTAGTTGTCTGGCTGCTTATACCACTATATATCTTTCGTTCTGGCAATACTCTTTGTAGCCATCATTTAGCAACCAGCATTGATACGGAACACGATAACATCACTTCTGACGTCCTTGGGGCAATCCTAAATTACCGTGTATATAGGTTGTCTACAAAGTTGAACTTGTGCATTTTAGCATACACAGTGGTTATTATCATAGCCTCCTTTAAACCATACTTTTGTATATTTCTCGATAACGTACTACCATATGCCGGTCAACGAGAGTGTTACCTCCTTTTCGAAATCTCAAGGAATTTGTCAATCTCAGACCGAAGCCCCTTCTCTCAATAAGATGGACCAGTAGTCACCTAGAACTAATCAAGGTGTTCACATAGCTAATGCTGCATTATTCATATCTCTAATTACCCCTTAACATCTTTACATCTCAAAAAGGAACACATCGCCCGGCACCCAATCCAAAACAACCATTCTTGAGGAACTGTCATTCATTGCTCATCATCCGAGCTGCTTTGCTGCCTACTTCCAAGAGACGCAAACCTAAATATACACACACGAACGAAGGCAGCAAGCAAGCTAGCCAGAGTTCGACGAGATACCACTCGCTACGCGTAGGAAGCTATCCCGACCGCTAGAATGATTGATATCGTATCGATATAAAACTCCAACTCCCAAAACTTTTCTTCTTTTTTCTTCTTTGGGGGAAAAATATCAGAGTCCGAAAGTGTTGTTGAAAACAATTAATATATAAGATAAAAGAGAGAGTCAAGGTCCCTGTAATAGAAAGTTCGAGACCATGATACAAAACAACAGTGCAATAGACGCCAAATTTGTGCAGTAATGTCCGACAACTCCTGATGCAATAAAAGAGAAAAGATATCCGTCTCAAAAAGATCCCGAGGTTAGAGGTACAACCCAATGTAAAACAAACCAGATTTGGGTTTAAAAGAAAAAAGAAAAATTATACATCATTACAACAAAACAACGCAGAAGCCAAGGCAAATAAAGTATACCTTAGAATCCTAGGTTCTGCACCGCCGATTCAATATTCTTGATATGCTTAGGCTTCTTGCCTTCTCTCCTGCTGCTGCTCGTTCCAGAGTTCTTGCTCCCAGGCCGAGAAGCAACACTCTGCCTACGCTCAGCGTCCTTGAGATCATTGATTTTCTTATTATCGTTCTTCTTGACGTCGACCTTCTTGCTCTCGCTGGCTCTTCTACGGTCCCTCGGCACATCGACAACGGAAATGTTATCCACATCGAGATTCAATTCGGGTTCTAAATCAACGCTGGCGGATCGATCTTTCTTCATTAGGCCCAGGCCCTTGGCTGCTCCTGTGACCCAGCTGCTAGGGCCATGCGAACTTCTAGGTCTTCTAGTCATGGATATTACGGGTGCTGGGGCTTCATTTGTCAATGGATCGACCTGCTCCTCTCTAGAAGATGAAGATGGATCCTCCTTGATTGACCCAAACGGCAACCCAAGTCCGAATCCGAAGCCTAGGCCTCGTGGAATACCGACAGACTCCATCTCGTGCAAGCCAGGTAGAACTCCCGAAGCACCATATCCGTCACTTCTGAACAGAAGTTCTTCTTCCCCAATGGCGCTGCGTTTCCTGCGAAGTCGGGGATCAGTATTGTCGGAAAGGTCACTGTAGTCTTCATCGCTGATGTAGCTCATCCTTTGTGATCTTGTATTTGAAAAGCGCCCGAAATACTCGGTGGAGAGGAGTTGATGGTCAGAAGTATGTGCTATTGCAGATCGAGGTCTGGGCTGCGCTGGTGGCGAGGCGTGCATAATATGAGACGCACTCTTTCGCCGCGAGCTGTCCCTTGGGGGCGTCGACGGCACACCGCTGCTACTTCTCGGTCGCATTGCCGAATTGGCAGAGAGAGTGTGCGGGGTAAGATTATTATGTTTGTTTCTATTTTGATTGGGCAAATCGAGGGCGCCTACAAAGCTGTCCTCTGATGAGCTATAGTCATCGTCGGTCACATTACCATCATCATCAGATTCGTCAGAATCGGTAGACATGAGTTCAATGTCATCAATATTTATATTGGGGTTCGAAAGGTTTATGTAATTGGGCGTAAGTCCGGAGATGGGTGGAGGAAGACGGCTTAGAAGCTCGTTCAGGTCCTGTTCGGTAAGTATATTTTGTTTGAGGGAAGGGAGGGTTCTCGGGTTGGCGGGTGGGTTGGCGGGCTGCTCAGGGTCCGCCCTATCGGACTTGACGTTGCCAGTACCAGTATTGTCAGACTCAATTGTGATAGCTATTAATTGTCAGCGCGAAACAAGGACAAATCCAATTGATAAAAGGTGCCTACCTGGAACCTCTGCACCATTGGCATTTGCACCGGATGCGTTCGCTGAAGTGCTTGCTTCGGGTTGTTGTTGTTCATTCGCGGTCTGCTTTGCGAGATTCGGCCTCTTTAATGGGTTGCTAAACAATTTGGACCGGACACCACCACTTGTGCTGTATTTTGACTGCAAAGAATAAGGCGATTTGGCTACGCCCGTGTCTGCGGCTGGCTTCTCTATTGGTGAGCCGGCGCTTGATCGCTTGTCAGCAACGTCCGAGCTATTTTTCGAGGAAGCCGTGTCCAGGTTGAGGCTCAGGGGAGGAGTTGCAATGGAAACCAATTCAGCGGTGGCGTGCATAGCAGCATTCATGGCGGGAGTAGACGATTGGCCTTTCTCGGGGGATGAAGGTGGAGTCGGTAGCGATTTCCTTGGTGATGCCTTTTTCATTGACCCGATATGTTGCTGTCGTCTCTCCAACTTGGTGGCAGAAGTTTGCCTGACGATGGAGCCTGAACGATGACGAAGGGGACGAGCCGGCTCAGCCGTGGGCGTAGAGCCGTCTGTATCGGAACCATTTTCTTTCGTTTCTTGGTTAGAGACCGGTGGTTCATCATTATCAACCGATGGGGTAGTTTCACTCTTCGTAGTCGGTTGAACTTGCGGATAGGTAGCGTGAGCAGATAAAGGTCGTTGAGGTTGTTGCGGTTGTTCAGGCTGTTGAGGCTCGGGAGGTGCACGAGGTGCACGAGGTTCAGCAGAGGAAGAAAAGGACGTGGATAGTAATGATGATAACCAGCCCGAAGCAGAGCCTTCGCCGCCTACGCTGCTACGCAATGATCTTGACCTCGACAATGGCCGAGAATCAGATATGCCAAGTCTGTCCAGGGCCTTGCTATTATCTCGGCGACGAGGACGAAACTCTCTGAATAATTCATCGTCGTCATCGTCATCGTCATCGTCCTCGTCCTCGTCCTCCCTTTCCTGATGACTCGACAGACTAGGTGCAGTAACAGCAGAGGCCTGCTTAGTGGAGTGCTCCAATATTGTACTGCTCCAATGCGTCTCCAGCGCCTCGGTAGGTGACATTCCTGATCGGCTCTGGCCGTGTCTCAGCATAGCTGCATCTATCCCGCCATTGTTCACACCGGTAGGTTCGTATGCCTTCAGTATTCTCGCCGACGATGGAGGACTCGAGGGAGGCATGGGTGGAATGCGCGTAGGAGACTTGAGGGAGGTGGACTCGATATTCGATCTAGACATGCGCCTGAGGAAGCTCGGTGTCGCCCATGACGGACTGGTGGGCGTAGAATGCTCTTTAGAAGGCGGACGAGCTGAGTTGGGTCTCAATTGCATGTCGTCTCGTCGTCGCCGCGGTGGCTCAGGTCCATCAGCAGAGTGTCCCCTCCCCATGCTGACGGGCGACTGGCCCCGGGGCTCCCCTGACCTTAACACGCGCTGGAGGTTGACAGGTCCATTGCCAGCCACCGGGTCGTTCCCTTTCACAGGCTCTTTTCCGGCCGCGACAGTCTCATAAGCCTGAGCCTTGAGCTGGTACTCATACGTGGCGAAGGATTTGGATTTGGAGGAGTTGTTCCAGAAGAAGAGGCTCCGGACCCCGTCCATTTCGACATGACCCTAGTCTCGGAGCTTTGGTGTGCGGGATGACTGATGAAGCGACAGATCGGGCGAAACCCAAGGGGGAGAAGGGAAGAATTCAGAGACTCATCACAAAGCGAAAGGAAAGACAGCTCCAGCGTACGTCATCTCTCTGCTTGCTCGAGTCTAAGTCAACGCTCCCAAGGTGAAGAGAAAAAGAATTGAGGAGGAAAAATTATGTTGGTGGGGAGGAGGAGCAGTTAGCAGAGAGTCAGGATCGCCTTTGGCACGGCCAGAGCCCACAAGTACTCCAGTGGCGTCTGCAGTTTTCTACTCCCGTAACGCAAGAGCGATAATTAGCAACTTGTCTCTCGCCCCTTTTGACTGGCTTTTCGAAAGTAAAAGGGACGCGTGAGTTACTCTCAGTTGCACTGCTCCAAGCAGCACGGTCGCACCACAACACACCGCCGGCTGGGTGCAAGGACAATGCAAGCATTATTGCGCGTGTGCGGAAGAATAGATACATGTACGACGTGGGTGGAAGAATGGCACAGTACTGTACCGTAAAAGGGGACATTGACACATTGTCATGGCGCAGTGGTGCATTTGGTGCAGCAATGGGCACCTGCTTGTACCTGCGTGTACTGTAACTGGCAGTACTGTATTAAGATCATCGCTGGATCGGCGTGCATTGCGACAGAGCGTACAGTGGAGAGTTGCAGTTGAGTTGCAGTTGGGTTGCAGTTGAGTTGCAGTTTGCAGTTGCAGGCGCTCGGGCGAGTCGGGTCTTTGGTTCTTGCTGCACTCAAGCTGCAGAGTCGGGAACAGGCACGCCAGGACAGCGACTGGACGCCTCAGGCTGCAAGTCACCCACGCGAGAGACGCAAGCCACTTTAAGCCACTTGAGGCTTGCACCCAACACGCCGGTGCTCAGCGCTTGCAGCTACGGGTCTTTAGTGCCGCAGCTAAATGGCGAAAAGGGGACCGAGGGGGAACTGAGGGGACCTGAAGCTGGGGCCCGCTACGACCAAATCGGGCTAGTTAGGGATTTCGGATCTCAACCTCATCACCACCGATGGAAATTACCACCACATTCTCACCTGTGGTTCCTCTCGACTCTGTGTCCAACAATCGTCAACCAACCAACGCGCCGAGAACATCGCGCACAGAGGTCACCTCATGCCGCATCATGTCTTACCATCTGCTGCCTCTGCATGTCATCGCCAACCAATCGTGTCCAGTGCTTGCCATGGTGCTGCTCTCCCGCCAGCCCGTCCGGTCCCAGCACACGGGATCTCGCTGCCGCGTTGTCGTGAGGCATTATTGATTGAGTTGATCAAGCGTCAACATGTTGTCGACGCTGTTGTGGATAAGAGTAGTGAAGTGACTCGATGGCTAATTACACCATTGTGAAGCTCAACATTACCTGGTAAGAACTGTGGGGAGCTCTACACCATCCGTAGAATCTCGTTCTCGCTCCCAAGTATTCTCATGCTTCTTCGTCTCTTCCTCGTCTTCTAGTCTCGTCTTGTGTCTGGACCGTTCCAATGTTCACCACCACCGTTCTTCGTCCACACACGTCAAGGAGAACGTAGGTGGAAAGTACGCCGTCATCGATGATGTCGAGCTCCATGACTTCATCTCTTGAAGCTGGGTCACCGTAGGTATTTCTATTCCCATCTTGTGGCCATTATATTACGGTTGTAACTTCCGTTTTTCGAATTGCCATTCAATTCATTCTATTTCAACAACAAACTTGATACCCCAATTTTTGCAATATTCTCATATTCAATTCAATTGAATTGTCACAATGGCAGTTGCAACAGAAAGAACCAGCACCGTTGTTTCAAACTTCCTCAACAAGGACGGCCAGCATGACACGAAAGTGTTCGAGGTAGGTATCGAGGGTTTGTATCTCTTCCCACTTTTCATCCTAATTCGCGCTCTTAGATCGTCAATCCAGCTGCTCGGCGTGAGAGCGTCCACCGAAAGGAGATGGAGGAGATCCAGACCATCGTGGATCGAGAGCTTCGTCAAGATCACTACCACATCTCGGTGCAACCCATCACGAATCTGGAGGTGCTCCCCGAAGAGCACGTTGATCGACTGATGGAAGTCGAGCATCGCCGTCTCGGCAATGCTAATACAGATGTTGTGAGGCAGCGACTCGAGGCTGATCGTGCTCAATTTAAAGATATTCGCACCGCCGGCGAAACAACTCACACCACTACAACCCTGCCTATGATCACAGGCGAACATGTCCATCATCATATCCACGAGGTGTGTCTCCGTAAATGCCGTGCCGGCTAAAATATAGCAGAACTCGTCAGCTAACAACAAGCTAGGTCGTTCAGCCGATACTCCAGAAGGAGATTATTCAGCCAACAATCATCCACACCATGGTCCCAGTCCACGAACTCCATCAACGAGAAGCCAAATATCACGGTATCACCACTCTTCCTCCCAAGACTATGGAGGAGTATCTATCGCAAGGCGGCAGTCTCACTGGTCGTGCGGAGAGGGTTGATTCCTTCACAGGCGAGCCCAAGTCTGTGCTGGACAGCTCGCCCACATCATCCGGATCTCTGCTGAGGGGCCCGATGTCCTCGACTTCTCCAAGCGAGATAACCAATACCCAGACCACGGTCACGCCTATCGCAACAACCAAGGCCTCAATGGGTACAAAGCGAACGACTGAACATCGTGAAGACGCTGGAGCAAAGAGAAGTGGCATGCTGCTGGATGCCGATAAGTCGTCTACCCAGAGGTCAACTGGAACCGCCCAGACGGCAGCGAACCAAGCCACCAACGCTGCCAGAAACGAGGAAATGAATTCCACTCACATCCCGGGCACATGGCCAGTAGCTTAGACTTCTAACAGAAGCAATATGACCGACAATGTCCAAAATGTGCAAACTAGGAGCAACATGACTGACAATGTTCAAAATGTTCAAAGTGGAGAGAGGGGCAATGTAGCTCAGACTCGCCAGGACCCCAACGTGGCACGGACTCGATCTGACCGCCAAGAACGTACCTCGGGAAGCAGCGGCAGTCCAGGTCGAGGACGCAGGCTCAGTTTCAATGTCTTTGATCGATTGAAGGGTCGAGTGGGTGCAGTTGGAGCATAAAGACTAGATACAGAAAAAAACAAATGTTGTCTTGGAAAGATATGCCGAATCTTTACTTTTGTTTTTACCTCGAATTGCTTTTTGATCCCTTTGGTTCATCATGTTATGCATCCTGTTGTCTTTGATATATTTTCTACATATGCAGCAGACAAGAAAAAGAAAATCATGAGATGGACACTCGATGGATGGGATGGTGCGAGGCGGCTGTAATGTGTAATGATATATGATCACTCATTATGTATGCTACGTGTAAATAAATATATGTTTCTCTGAAATATGGACCTAGTATCATAGATCCTAAACCCTAAACGGGTGCCTAAACGTACAATTTATCCGTGAGCTTTTAATGATCACCAAATTGTCTACACAGGCAATTCCAGCTTTGCTCTAAACTCGAGTTGTTTATTTATTTATTTATTCATACCAAATTAACTTAACTATCGATCGCGTACATCTGGATATCGATATGCTTTTTATTTCAGCGATTGAAACATTGTCTTGGACCTGTTTATCTTGTGCTGGAGGGAGTGGTGACGTGGGCGGTGAATGCCGAGCGGAAGATCCGATAAGCAACCGCTGGGAAATGGAATGGATGGGATTTGCTGACGACTACTCGCATCCTTCGCACCGAACCGATAGGGCACAACGAGCCAGCATCGTCCATCATCACATCGTGTTCTCTCGTGTTTTCCTTCCCTCATGCATCTCAGGATCCAATGGATCTGGTCTTGAATGCCCGCCAAGACTGGGTCACGGTACATCTCTTCCAAGCTGTGTGACATCTCCATGTCCTAGCAGAAGATTATCTCAGCTTCTTCCTCGAACCTCTCTTGCCAACTTCCCTTGACTTCCTTTTCCCATTACATCCGCCATCTTCTTTCGCACCGCCTCTTCTCCCCCGACAGGACATGGATATTCATCGGTCCCAGACACAAGACAACCAGCAGCGGGCGAAACAGCAGATGTGAGGCCCAATTGAAACCGCGCCTTCCGCAACAAGAATGCTCATATCCCCATCAACATCATGGTGCGCTATCTCCCCGTAGCAGCCTGGTTCCTCGCCCTCTTCACCGCCCCAACCCTCATCCTCCTCACGCTCTGCGGCACCATCTCAGACGGCAACACCGGCGCCTTCGCAAACCGAAACCACCACTTCCTGCAATGGATCCCCATCTGGTCCCTCACCGTGACCATCACCTCGGCCGACAACTCCACCTCTCCGCCCACCCCGCCGCTTCCGTTCTACCCCGTCGCCAACTGGACCTGCTTCCTGTACATGAACGCCATATGTAACTACCACCCTGCTCGATCGCCCTACCGCGGGTCATACTTCACTTGCGACATTGGCGCCGGGAAGGATCTGAATATCAGAGAGAGGCTCAGGCAGGACGAAGCTGAGGTGTTTCTCTGGTGGAGCAGGACCTACGACCCTCCTGCCACGCCTATATCAGTGGAAATCTCATCTCCCTCGCCGACGAGCACGCCGCGATGGGCATGGATTGGCGCAAGGCAGGCAGATGGTGCTCCTTCTGCTACTTCTACTCCGACTTCTACTCCTACAACCCTCGTCGCATCGGTTCCAGTCGTGACAGAGACGAGCGTCGTGGTCCTGACTACGAATCGACTTGATCCATTGACTGCTCCCACGCCTTCCGCGAGTCTTGCAGATCCCATACCACTGGTTACGAATATTCCCTATGTGGCGTCTTCGCACCTCGGAGTGGCTCGGATTAGCTATATCGTGCCGTTTATCTTCTATATCATGGCTTCGGTTAATGCGCTGGTGCTCTGCGTGACATTGCTGGGTACGTTTAGAGGGTATAGTCGGAGGAGCTTTTTGAATTTCAGCATTGCGGGGGTAAGTTAGGGCTCTCTTTTCGCTATATCTGGTTCTTTGAACTGCTCTATATGTGCTTGTCCAACGAATTAATGCCACTTCTCTAACATGAACTTAACTTAGGGTTGCTTTCTGGCTCTCCTTTTTGGCAACTCCATACTCACCAGTTCATCCCGTGATGCCATGCACAGACTCACATCTGGCGCCTCGGGGCTATATGTTCCTTCCTCCAAGATCTCCATGAACAGCACATTCCTAGGGCTGGCGTGGGGTACTACCGCAGCGATGTTCGTGGCTACGATCATGATGGCCTGGGAATGGAACGTGGAACGATTCACTCCACCTGGGCCGAATATCATTGACGAAGGATGGAAACCCCGTAATGTGGGATGGTTCTCGAGGACGCCGCGGTGGGATGAATTGATGAATGCTGAGCAGGGAGTCGAGAGATCCAGTCATTCCCCACAGGATACTGAAATGAGCGAGTTAGCATTGAACGAGCAAACTACAGCGAATGAGCCGGCTAGGTGAATTTATCACCCAAGTATGGCTGCCTTTTTCCGCGGATACGTTTGGTTGGATATACTGGTTGCAAAGCTCCGGCCGAAGACTTCTTATTGGATACGAACACCGGTGGTGAAATTGTAGGTTTGAAGGTCCACATAATAGGGTCAGCAACCGTACACATTCCGGAATACTAGGAATCCGGAGAACGGTACAACTGGTGACGCTCCAACCTAGACTCGTCCTGGGCTCCAAATGGCGCCCACATAATCCTCGAGGGCAGGGTAATAAGTCATATGTACTCAACCTACAACGAAGTTAACGATATTCGCAAATATCGAACGGCACATATCATCCTTACTTAGACCAGAGCCCCCCATACCAGCTCCATACCGCTATTTGGAACGAAGAATGAAACGATCGCGCCGGGAACCTATAATAAAAGTTATGAATATTATGCGAATATGCTTACATATGTCCTGCATTTACAATGATAATTTAGAGTAAGGCGTTAGTTTGATGGGTACATATTGAAGTATGCATTGTTTAAAGCATACGATGGAAAAGGATGGGAATTTGAATGAATGATGTGTATCATACATAGCATGTGGTAAGAGGTACAGAATATAAACTCTTAGTTAAATAAGTTATACGTTTTTAAGTTGCTATTGAGAGTTCCTATGTCTAGCTATACTATTAAATCTTCCTCTATATCCTCAACTTATTCGTATCTCCGACCAAGGCGATCCGCACCGCGTGAATCCAGAAAAGTTGGTTTTACAAAGTTGAATAGACGCCTAGGCCACGGCTAGATCTAGTATTGCAACGACTATGGGTGTAACAACGAGCTTATGGAGATATAGGGCGTATTTCGGTAATGTCACTGCAGGATAACAGCAGATAATCTGGTTCTCCAATTTGTAAATGGGAAGTAATTACTGTCTTTATAGCCGCAAAACCCTCAGCAGTCTCTACTGTGTAAGCCTTTGGCACGGCACCATGACGATTTTAATTACTTTAACACTCTATATTTGAGAAGTATAGCGTGTAGATACGGGTCCCGCACTTTTGGCTATCTTCATACTAAAGCATGCTATGTTTAATATAGATTTCAATAACCAGCGCTCATCCCTGAGGGTCTGGATTTTAATAGGATTTAATGTATTGTAGGGTTAAAAGCCTCCTTGTAACCTTGACTAGCAGTTTATTAAGTGGTTCCTGGTCGCGTTGCGCATTGAGGTGACTATCTGATCCGTATTTCTAGTCATTCGTACCTCGTAGAAGTTCTTGCTATCGCCTTTTTGATTTAGGTCTATTCACTCAAGATGCGTACCGCTCTAGTAAAGGGAGAGAGTGGTTTTCTAGTAAATATATGGCTGTTGACTGGTGGCACTAGCTTCCTCCTATTTTTCATGAACTGCTTTAAGCTCCCGATACACTCCGTCTAATTGAGCTGGTTGCAGTGTTTTTGAGTAAGTCTTGTTTCAGAATATAGCACATGTAGGGTATACCCCTATTTGCTCCGTTGTCGGGTCGTCGCTCTTGTTCTAATATGGTTATTCTGCTCTGCAAGGGGTTGGCTGTTCGTCGTTGACACTGCCATGGAGGACAAACTTGAACTAGCCGGCAGAATAGTATTTGAAATCTCAAAGACTTGACGCGGCTCGAGTTCGGATTGAGCTAAGTGAATATGAGCTCGGATGATTGCCGCGTCTTGAACTCGCCCAAGAAAGGTTCCATAGATTTCGCCATCTGTCCATCGGCGAAACTGTACAATGTAGGAATTTCGCCTTTATCAGGCAACAGGATATCAGTTCCATTCACTGGGACTGCCGTACGTGGATATTACGATGAACTCTAGACTGCGTGCCCACGAGGGCTCCGCACTCTGTTGGAAACATGTAGAGACACTCTCATTCTAACTCAGTCACTCTGACCGCCGATGATAGTCCCCACTGCGCAAAAAGCTGCATATAAGCATCACATTCTCCCGTGAAATCATACATTCTAGAACTTTGCACGACAAGTCCATCGGTGCTCATGTGTGCATGGATAATACGGCCGTGGTTGGGACCCATGTAGGAGAATAGTAATACCTAAGCATTGCAGTGAGTTAGCTATGCTAACTGGGAAGTTTTGCAATCAATTGGTCTGTGGAAATGGCACCGAAGAGATGGGCACTCAGAGGAATAAACTCACTGGAGCTGTGTGGCCGGTGAAACCTCTATATTTCATATGCTTGAAGATCAGCGAGATAAGAGTGATCAACTCGCCCAAGAGCAAGACGTCACTGCATTCGTCTCCAGAGGCATCATATATCATCGAGCACTTCAAATGTGGTAGTCTGTGTTCCAACAGATTGTAAATAGCGATTGCATACCACGTGGGATGTTCTTCGGTAGGGAACAGTTCTCCGAGGGAACCATAATCTGCTGGCCTAGTAAAATTGTTAAAATATCCACGATGAGTAGAAATTGGATGAGAAATGTAAAAATGAAATTCTAATAACAAACGTACGCATGCCATTCCCACCTGAGCCCACCCTCTCCTTTACTTCTAAGTGAATAGCGGACTCGATATCTCCGAATGCAGTTGCACATGTCCTCAGCACGGTCAAAATGCCTCTCAAAGTCTTCTGGGAACTCGTCAGGGAGGGGTTTGTTGAATTTCTTGCCCTCGGGTTCCACTGGGCACATGGACATGTTAATTGCAGGGCTGAAGAAACAGGGCTGAAACTATATCCCTGATGATGCTAGCACCAGTGAACGAAGATACCGAAGCTTGCTAGACAGAGCAGGAGAAACGATTGCTTATCACAGCGTTGGGGAACGTCTGGAAAAGCCACGAGGCCTTGTTGCAACATGGTGTATGATTATTCTTAATGACATTGCTGATTATGAAAGAGATGTCCTATGTGGAGAAAGTAACAACATCTCCAGGGGTCTAACCAGTGAACAGCAGGTTGTGGATAGCGCCGCATGGGCTCTGGAAGCGTTATTCTGGCCATAGACAATCATGACTATGATTTGAGCGACACTATCATTGGCGCTGAAGCTTATTATCTGGCGACATGGAGGTATAATGGGCCTAAACTGGCAAGGCACGAAGCTGTCAGTGTGCGACACAGAAGGCCAGGAACACCTCCTGAGCTGGAAGAGATTGTGGGCATCGTAAAGTCTGGGAAGGATTCTGACGTCCCTGAACTTGCAACGTATGGAGAACTGTATGAGAAGGCTGAGGAGAGTGTTCGAAAACTGTATTGGGGTTGTACTTGCTATGGATCAATAGAAGGGCATGATGCTTGGAAGCTATTGGCACAAGCGATGGATGAGGGAGGTAATGATGAGATTGAGGAGCGCATGCACGTTGATCTCGTCGCACTCAACAATGCCGCAAATGCTGGTGACCTCAGATCCGAATGTGGTGTTGACCACTTGTTGTGTGAATCTTTTATACGGTTTTTTCATCCAGACACAGGGATTGTTGCACGATTGCACTATCGAACTGGGAATACTGAACTTGGAAACACGATTACAGAGTAGCTTATAACTGCGTCCTGTTTTAACTTGATGGCCCCTGTGTTCAACACTACAGGACTTCCACAACACCTTATAAGACAGCGGCAGTTCAACCTGCATCTGAAGGTGCTTTAGACGTTTTAGTTATTGACGCTAGTTAGCTTGATTGCCAATTCCTTTATATGTGTATTGCTCCCCTAACGGTTACCCAATTGAGTTGACATCAACCATAAATTAACAAGATTTAATAACATTAGAAACCTATTTCAAGGACTCCACTATGAGCTCACAGTTGACAGGAGAAGAGTCACGTGCTGTTAAAGGACGTGAACTCGATATAATTGTATTTTCATAGTAAATTGATTAAACGAGTTACCGCTTTGTCTTATGCATGCCAGTATACCTCTGTTAGTGGAGCAGCTATGCAGAGCTCTATCTGGGGGGAAGGAGTCCGTGACCTACAGCATCATTCGCGGAGTTTATCCGTTAACTCCAGTCGGAATTTGGGTAAAGTAAGCGCCCCAACCTCTTTACAACGAGAAATGTACAGAACCATAAGATGACATAATTTCCTTAGAGGAACTAAACGTCTATACCACATCACGTACCTAGAGCCGGTACAGCATAAGTAACCATGAATTCGGTCACCGACTCTATGGAATCGCCGTCATCAGCTCCTGCGGCCAAAAGACGCCTTCAAAATCGGTCTGCACAAAAGAGATACAGTTAGTCAATACCTAGCAGTAAACCTTCTATTTACGGGCACTTGCTGAGACTCTGATCGCTATATTTAGGGCAGCGCCAAGCGGAAAGGGCGCAACAGGCGGAGTCGGCCAGATCTTGTCCCGGTAAGGTGCATCACTACCAAATATCAGTCACTAGGTTGATACCAGTGAGAAGATTTCAAAGTTAAAGTTCTCCGGCTGCACCAGCCATGTAAACAGAAGGCGAAGTTATTACCATGTGGTTCAACTTTTATTCCAACTGCAGCCATTTCTCCAGACCATGAGCTACTTGTAGTAGCACACAACAACATTTTACGTGCTCTTATGTCTAATATCCAATATATGGGGCAGCCGTTCTCTTTTATTTGCCAAGAAGACTCGGTCTCTACTTTTAGTCACTCTATGTCTGCAGATTATTCTCATATTCCTGCATCTCTACGTCCTACGGTATTACAGCGCAATATTACGCATCATCCTTGGATAGATGTGATTCCATCCCCTCAATTCCGTGATAATATTCTACAGGCATCATTAGAATGGTTAGATGACCCAAAGGAGACCGAATTGTGTGAAGATATAACTGGCGTAGGCGCCTTACAAGTCAGCTGTATTCGGCCAGGAATGCTGGTGTGGGGAGACTCATGGGATAGCTATCATTGGGAGGTGACTGAAGAGTTCGCGACGAAATGGTCTGGTCTATTAAAGAACTGTCACGATATTATAGAGTCAACAAATCACTGGCGGAGTGCAAGGGGAGAAGACAACATAAAGTGGGAAGATTCATGCCCGAATCTAATCAATCCCTAGATTTTGAGACCTATATAGCTTTAAAGAGAGGTTGCTATTGAACTCGCACAAATTTTAGTAGCTATTTCAGGTCCTCAGGGAGGTTTAACAATTTGCAGGTATCTTTCCAAAGCGATGTCTCTGCCGCCGGATCAAAAGCAAAAGGCCCATAGCCACCGTCTATTGGGGTAGCACCCTCTTGAACTGGCTGTGCAATGGTGCAATTTTCCAGATAGATGCCGCCTTTACCTTCAAGCACTGGTGCAATCGCAGCCCATACAATAGTTGCTGCCCCTTGCTTTGAATTTTTCAGTTCCTCCCTGTACCCAGGGATGACCTGTGCACCCTGCTCCATGGTTTGGAGTATAGATTGCTCAGTATGCCGAAGGAGTCCAGTTTCCTTGATGGTGCCCGGATGCACCGATAGGGCGTGCACACCTCGAGATCCGTACATGCGTTCGATCTGGTTGGCGTGGTATATATTTGCAAGCTTGGACGTAGCATAAGCGCTGAAAGGCTCATATGGGGTCTTTTCAAAATTCGGATCTTCCATATGAGTTGGGAATATGCGATGACCTGTGGAAGACACATTCACCATCCGGGAACAAACAGAGCCATTGGCCCTGCTTTCCATGAGGCGTGGCAACAAAAGATAGCTAAGAAGAAAATGAGAGAGGTAGTTTATCCCCCACTGCATCTCATAGCCATCACGCGTATGGCCGAAGGGAACAGCAGATATTCCTGGATAAGTCAGTTAACTGAAGAGTCAAATCCATGAACTATAAACCGTACCTGCATTGTTGATCAAAATATCGATCCTATCCGTTTTGGTCAAGATTTCTGCTGCTCCAGCCCTTACAGATTCAAGTGAGTCAAGCTCCATATGAATCAACTCAATTTTTCCCGAACTACCAATAGCACTATTTTCTTCTATCTTTTTAACATATTCTTCCGCTTTCCTGCCATCTCGCACAGTAAGATACAAGTGAGCCCCAGTGCTGTAAAGTGTCTTGGCTGCTTCGAAACCAATGCCGGATGTCGCACCAGTTATCACAATAACTGCTTTTCTAAGATGGGAAAGATCACCTAGATCCTTAACAACTCGCTCCGCCGTGGGTCTACTATCTCCTGGTCCGGCACGAGCTTTGTGAGCAGCAGCATAAGGATTCAGCGACATGTTTCGTTCGTAAAAAGTAGAAGACAGAATTCTTGTTTAAAGAGAATGAGTTGATTATTAGAGTTACAAGCGGGAAGCAATATTTTTCATACAATTCCTCCTATCTTTATATCTTTAGGCTCCTTGAGATGAAAGATAGTTATGCGGTGCTTATTTCCCGATTAGGAAATAATCATTAGCACAGGATCTCGGATAGCTGCTTTTCTGAAATTCGCAATGCCACGATCGCCTGCCTATATGTCAAAGCTAATTGAATTACATCATAGGAGAACTATACACAGATCTCATTGCTAGCACACTCCATTCAAACTTCCTAGAGCCTTTACACCACGTAGAAGTCAGTGAAACGTCAACAGTATTGTAGCGTCTTAAACCATGAAGCTCCATGTAAGAGATCATCACCACAGTGCGAATTGTAAGATAATCAAATCCATTTTCAGCCTAGATATCATGGGTAAGAAAGTTGCTAACTGGAAGTGTGCTAGAAATATATATGGATTCAGTATTTAATATATGTTCCGGTCCATTAGCTAATAGTCCATATTAGCCTGGATTCCAGAACACATATCATTCTTGGCTCCTCGTGAAGTACGATATTAATGTAGAGGTAGGACGAAAAGTATGAGAAGTCGAGGAATACGGAGTAGAGCAGTTATGGATATCGTGAATAGAAATATTCAGGGGCATCAGCGCATTTACTTCTTTAAATCAAACTCGAATCCACATCTTTATACCACTAGTATTTTGCTACTAATAATGGCCATTGCATCTCTTCGGTTGGCCTATGTTTACCTCGTAATATAAAGTTGTAGTTGATTACTGGCGTGATAAAAATGAAATGCTGGCAAAAGAATAATTGGATTAGGGTGGATCTATGGTGACACCTTCTACATCTAGCTCCATATTTTCAATCAGTGAGCTCATATAACTTGATGGAACACACATATGTCTGTGAGCTTGAGGGGAATTGTGAGCATGAGGGGGTCTGCGAACAAAAGAGGGATTGGAAAAATCTGCCCAAATCGGGGGATCAAAGGAGTCAACAATGTCGGAAAGTCTTTCGAAACTTAAGCCTGGAAAAGGTACCTGGCACATTGGCAAAATGAGGCCTTCCGAATACATGTGCTTACTGAGTGCACCGTACATCATTGAATCGCATTGGGTGGTACACTTAGAAGGACCTTTAAGGAGCACTTCAAGTCTCTCATCAAGCGCATCTATAATTTCCCCTATGGCTTTCTCTCTCTTCTCATTCAGACGCTCTACAAGAACGGTTAGCCCGGTTATCATATGTAGTTCAGTGGAACTTGCTTATAATATTCTCTGCAATTGGTAATCCAAGGCTTGGAATCAAATCTTTGCTATGCCTTATGGCAATAGAACTAACTTGTTCGAAAATGGAACCGTTTTTGAAATAGGAGGCTATCCATATCCAAAAGAGTACATCTCGCGAGTATATCGATTCGTACTTCACTTTACACTCCACTGTAGGTCGAAATGCTCCCATGAGGCTTTAAACTTCACCCATAAAGGAGTAATCCATAGGTCTCTGTAGATCTCGACTGCCTCGAGGCAATCATAATTGTTGGTTCATACCAGCACGTGCCTATCACGTGCATGTAAGCTAAACCTATTCCGGAGGAGAGCCGTAGCCGTAAGCTATATAACCCCTCCGGCCATACGTAGTAAAAACAACAACCATCTCCCAATATAACGCAATTAGCATACCGTAATTACAGTATTACGTCGTGCCACGCGTTATGGGAGTGTACCGACAATAATAATCCACCAGGACTGTGACCTTGGCTAATAACTCCAGGCTAATACTTTGAGGTACGCCATGGTGACGACAATGAAGAATATTCAGCAGGATTAAGAAAGCTTCGAGATCCCAATTCTCAGCAGTAATTTCCACCGAACCCTAGCTTCGAAGGGTGTCGCCCTCTTTCCAATTTCCAGTAAGCTGTTTTTTAAACATTGGTGAGGCCAGCATTAAGTGTTTGGCAGAGACACGTATGCGAGCGCTATGCTCTTCTTCGGTATCATTTTTAGCAGACTCAGCAGGTCTGACATCTTTCTCCCAGACTGCGAAAGGAGCATTTGGGTACTCTAAGATTATTGTGACTTCACCATCCTCGTCGATGATGTGCGAGGTTTCTTTCATGACGCTATTTTATATATGTCGGCCAGTTCGGATAGTGTTGCAACTGGACTTAGGGAGACTTTGGAAGCCGTAGTTTGCTGTGCGGACGGAGATGTGATGTATTCAACTACTACTCCGCGAAGAGCCAGCTGGCTGAAACTCGGCTATGGCACGTGATATTCACGTGGTCAACGACACAGTTAGGTCCGCTATTCTCACTATTATGGCACACCACGTGGCACCGCTGCCTATGCTGGGAAACGGCTAATCTACATTTTCCACCCTCGACATAATTGGACAATATAGTCAGGTGATATTTGTAACTGCCTCCGTAGTCCATACTTTTGTCATTGAATCTACAAATTTACTGTCATTTATTGTACTATGTATTATCCATGTTTGTCTTTTTCAACAACGTAAAGTCCGTTTTAGAATCCTGCGACGAATATTAACATTCACTATGAATTGTCTAGCCTGGTTAGCTGGTTCTCGGTCCTCCATTTCAGGTCAGCACTCAACCAGCTCATCTACCTTACTATCGATTCCGGGGATCATTCCTAGGGATTCAAACCTGAAATTTTGTAATGAATCTCGCGACACAGATTGTTTCAGATCGGGCAACTAGAAGTTATTCCAACGCCTGCACTTGTGTAAAACTTTCCCGAGCGTAATCATGGATGACTTAATCTTACAATTTTGTTGCAGTGAGGAAAATAGACATCTACATCTATAGTAAGTGTTATCTCTAAAAGGGTATATTTGTATTTTTGTTAAACATTACCAGGAAATTTCCTCTCAGATATCTCAGATGACCCAATTTGGTATTATTATGCACGAGATGTTAATAGCAATTATGAAGGAGTTCGTGGTCATTTTCCGTTTTGCGATGCGATGGAAAATATTCAGCAGCCTGGTAGACATGGAGAAAAAGAGTAACCCCCTAAGAAAGCGCTTGCTGTTATTAGTATCCATTCATAGATACCTTGGTATGTAGGCGAAGTATGTTAACTGAATCTTCTTTCATAAATGAGAGGATAACTAACTGAATAAGGCAATCTGAGTATAAAGTTTGATGCGAAAACCAAGGAGGGGAAAAGAATATATTGTGTGGATGGAGAGTTTGAGCTCAATTATCCAGAAAAGAAACAGGAATAGGAAGGATAAGAAAGATAGCCGTAGTAGAGGCTGGGGAAAAACTAGCAAGGCTGCTGCGGTACCTACAGGTCTAAGGAACTCAGAAGTAACCAACGAGACGCCTACTTCACTAACAGGAAAGGATTATGCTGTTAATTTCCCCCTACCCATCGGTTTGGGGCTGTTGTATGTTCAGCGCCTAGTTTTAAAGCTCTTGGTGTCTTGGATATCTTCATTTTTGTTGCTAGCTAGGGAGATAGAGAACTGGGGTGGAACTCACTGCAGGTCTAATATATATGGTTTTGGATTTGTTATTTCAAAGAGAATATGAGGAGAAGGCCATCCAGAAAATAATCTGAGAAGACTGCAAGCAATATGTGAAACTATATGTGGTTAGCACAGAATGACTTGTCACACCCAGCAGTTCCGTTAGATATTCTCCATTATATACTTGAATATATGTGCTAGACGCTGTAAGCACCAAAGTGATGGCGTAGTTATATACCATGTACTTCCTCGTTCAATCAAACGAAGTCCTAAACATACTCCGAATGTTCGAGGCTCTATCAGGTGACTTGAACCACGAGTTGAAATTGTGATTATAAATCTCTATTTAATTCTGTATTCCATTCTAGGATTGAGACAGTAACTCAATATCAATAGGACTAATAGCGATACCCGTTGGAGTCAATATGGGTTGCCCTATGATTACCTGCACACCATCATATTCCCTGATCTCCTTATCCGAGCTGGTCAAGATAGTGGCAGCCAGCATGTCATAACTTATAGGATTTGAACGTGTTTCCCTGAATACCCAAGCGCTTGTGAAGATACCCGTGTCTTCACGGTGCAAGAGGATCGCGAAACCATCCTGCTCTTTTCTCCAGAGCCTGATTATGGCATTGCGTTTATCGCTATAAGAAAATTGAATAATCCGCTCTTTTGGATTCCAAGAGTCTCGGGGCTCGACATTCCAAATGCTCAAACCGGTTCCGTGGTGTGGAATTTTTCTTATAAGGTATGTTGGGCTAATATTATGCCCTGGCAAAGGTCGAGTATTATCGATTCGTGTTAGAAAGCGTAAAGGCTGGACGGGGGTATGAGCCACTTCGTCTCGGTGAATATGCAAGCATTTTTCAGATCCAAGCCTCATGAAGCTGCGCTCTCCACTAAGCACAATTTTAATCCCGATTAAATACAGATACGTGCTTTCAGGTCTACATGCAAGTACAGCTAGGGAGTAAGGGGAGAGCTCAATCACCGGAAGGTTGATCTGCAGACCACGATTGGTCATAGAATAGTCTTGCAAGAATGGACTGAATTCGTCCGGGACAAGATCTCCACAATCTTCAAAATCTGCCGGGCTACGAGCGAATGGGCTGCAGTATCCTCCAGAGCTGTTCATCTGGCTACTGGCACGACCCCAGGCGAAAAGAGTTTGGTCATCAGAGGTTTTCATAATCTCTTCCTGGAGCCGAATGAAAGCTTTCTCACCCTCTCCATACAACATTGGCATGCTAATATCGAAGATCCCCAACAGACAGTATGCAAGGTCCTCAATCCGTGTGGTTTTTCGGTTTGATGCCCAAGACATTCGTTTTGCAACGCTGGCTTTCGAAAGAGGATCTACTCCTATAACAAACCTCTCCCCGATCCCGGTTATCTTGGGGATCTGTTTACGTAAGTCGAATTTCGATCCAAGTGGTTTCCAATTAGATGAGAAAAAATTAATCCTAGCTGGTGCGAGAAGCTCCTGTAGCGTCCATCCCCTTGAAAACCATCGGCTTTTAGCAAACGCCGACTCTGGAGAGGAAGCATCGTCCCCCTCTGGGACGTCGGAAAGATAGGCATAACACACGGTTGCGTCTTTGTACCAGCGGAACATCGAATTGATGGCCTCGGAGATCTCTGCACTGCTCGTTTTATCGATACAACAAGTATCGACCCAAACATACCTCAATCCTCCTTTAAGAGCCTCTTCGCAAGCGTATTTGAGCTTCACGTATCCACTTTTGGAAGCAGCATGGTTATCTTCATTGCAAATATCATAGAATGAGACCTCATCATTACCCCAAGTGTGGGAAAGAATTGCGTATGGGGGGATAGAATGCCCATCGAAGCTCTTTACCCGGACGCTCTGTGCATGCAAAAGTCTCATGTTAATCAGTTCAGGACTAAGCGTTCCGCTGTGTCTATAAAGTCTTGCAAGAATTTAAGTCATTAACCACGGCTAGCAAGCCTTACTTTGTCATTTTGTGGGTTTAAAATCGTATAATTCTATATAAAATTATCGCCTCGCTTGTTTTTACTTCGGTGTTCGGTGTTATGGGATTGCCCATTCATAGATGATTGTATAAATGTCGGGATCCAGTCACGTGTACTTAGCATTAGTCCCAATCAGGAAGGAAGAGTATACTACTCCTCCACCCGCACCCACTCAATATATTCACTATTCAACTACCAAACTACCGATTCACCCGTACGTATACATTACGTACTGTGAGTAGGTAGGAGAGTAGTAAACCCACAATAAATCTATTTTTGGCTCAAAATACCGCTCAAGTCTAATTCGATCATACCCAAAAAACGTAATGAGATTTCATCATAAACTAATGGATACAGATAAATGATACAAACCTCTTCCTGAGGAAAAGGTTCCACATGACCTCCAGCCATTCCATTTTCATCAGAAGCAAGCATACTGGCCAGGCTCAGGAAGGCATTTAGCACAGCCGTACCACCAACACATATCAAACCCACCCAATCAACATTGGTGTACCACACAGCCGCATTCCGCAGCCATGGAAAGTAGGCATACAAGGTATGGGCCTGAGGAAAGTTCAAAAGGGTTTATCAGAGGTGCTCACCGCACCATTGCCTACAGCCTCATTGCGCAAGTCTTTCCTCTCACAAGCGTATATACTTATCCACAGTTTCTCATGATCAGGCTGCCTGTTCCTATTCGAATATATATCTCATCTACTTCTATGTTCCCCTACCCTTTTAGGGTTCTAATCGCACCTAAGCTATGGACCCTGGGACGGCTCTATCCGTGATTAGTCTAGGTATACAAGTAGCTCACGGTATTCAAGGCTATTTCAAGCTTTGGAAGGATTGTGAACGGGATGTACTCGATCTGCAGAATTCCCTTGCGCGGACGATAAGGATTTTCGAGCATTTGAAGGTAACGCTACAGAGGGTTGATCTTGAACAAACATTGGTGTCTACAATTCTCCTTAACATAAAGTCATGCGAAGAAAAAGTAGGATCTCTTAACTTGATTTTGAAAAAATTCAAAATTGAAGGTACTCCTGGGGATATTTTCGAGAGGCTAAAGTCAAAGTCGCATCGAGCCTTGTATCCATTTCGTGCGAGCACGATCTTAAGGATCTCGGAAATTATCGAGGATATAAAGGATGATTTGCACTTAACTCTGGAGATCCTGTCTATGTACGTGAGATCTATCTCTTTTAGCTGATAGCCCCGATGCTTACAATACCTCTAAGAGACACAAGCGCGTGCGCAAACGAAAAGCTCGATTCTATCGATAGTGTCTGTTGGGCTGAAGGTTAACAACATGATGCAGGCTTTTGAAACCGAATCTATAGGTTTGTTCGCTTACTTGTCTAGAGCCAGGACTAATATGCAGCAGTGCTACAACGAAACCAAATTTATGAATGGCTTAACCCACCCGAAAATTCTTTACCTCACATGTCTGCATTGGAGAGACGCCATCCAGAGACTGGAAAATGGTTTCTCCAGAGTCAAGAGTTTGAGACCTAGAAGTGTCATCCCGCCAGTAGGTTGTGGCTTTACGGAAACGGTCAGTACTAGCATCTTGTAGTATATATATATATGTAGTAGACCAAAATAGTGTTACTAACAGTACTATAGTTGGCTGCGGAAAAACAATATTGTGGTATGTATATGACCTACCATTATCTTCTGGTTCCACATAGTTCTCACATATCTCATAGTTCTGCAATTATTAACGAACTACAAACGCTTGCAAAACCGACTAATGCTAGGGAATCACGGCCAAATTTGATATACTTCTATTTTTCTTTTGACCATGCATCTGGCCAAGACATATCGACGGTGGTGAGGTCGATTAACTGGCAGATGTGCGCCGACAGAGACACGCCATCCGAGCTCCGAGCATTATTTTCTAAAATATATCCAGCAAGGCCAAGCTCATCAGACCTGCATGGGGTGCTTAGAGCTATGCTTAAAAGGTATGGTGGGAGACCGGAAAATCTTCCGGGGTTCTATCACGATTCTGGGCAGACGGCTGAGACTTTCTTCGTCTTTGATGGGCTTGACGAAATCCCTTATGGGCTTTATCGAGAAGCTATCCTTGGGCTACTGAACGAAATATCTACCATATCAACATCCGACAAGATTCATATTCTCGTCACAAGTAGGCCCGAGAAGGATATTTCTTCTTATCTACTGTCTTCGCAAGGCTGGTTGCGCTATTCAATGAGTCGTCAAAAAGTTCAAAGTGATATAGCCCTTTACGTGTGTGATCAGATATCAAGCCATCCAAAGCTTAACAAACTTCCAGCGGATATCAAGTCCAGAATACAACAGAGACTAATTCAAGGTTCAAATGGGATGTCAGTACTTATTAAACTCAAATGGTTTCGCTTTATTAAACTGATGACTTTAGGTTCCGATGGGTTGCGCTCCAAATCCAAGACCTACGCCGACTAAGGATCGTACGACCTTACGATGTTCTCAGGATCCTAGATATGCTGCCTCCTGATCTGGATACTACCTATGAGGGAATCCTTGAGAGATTAGATCCTCGACTCTATGACGAAGCTTTCACTGCATTGGAATGGTTAACTTTTGCCCGACGTCCGCTCTTCTTAGAACAGCTTGCTGAAGCATCTATCATTGAGCCGGAGTCTGAAGTTATTATTGATCCTGATCGGCGAATAGAACCTTCCGATATCGCCGAGTTGCTAATAGGTCTTGTAGTCGTGGAGCCAGAGATAGATGAAAAGAGCGTATTTCCGCTTCGTACTCATGTGGTCAGTCTGGCACATTTTTCTGTCCAAGAGTATCTCCTCTCTAGGAGTAGGAAAACACCCGCAGCTGAGTGCTGGTTTTTGGAAGCAACCATAGCACACTCAAACACTACAATGAGTTGCATTGCCTATGTGCGCTATTGCCATACGGCTCACCAATCCGACCTTAGTCAACCACCTGTTCTTCGATCTTACTGCCTGAATCGCTGGGCTCAACATGCTGCGCTCAGTACTAGGAACAAGGACGACGATATATGGTATGCAGTTCGTGACATGCTTAGCAACCCCGAGATATCTATGTATTGGATGCGACACGCACAAGTTTTCTGGGTCGCAAAATTTCTCACTCGGTCATATATTCAATCCTCTTCATTTCGGAGATCCCCCTATGCCAATGTCTCCCTCTTACAAGGTCCAGAGCTACTACAATATTACTCACTCCACCACTGTGTTGTACATCGATTACATAGACTTGTACGGATTTTACTCCAGAGAAGCGACCCGCCACTCTCTTTACACCAGTACGAATCAGCACTTGAAGCAGCGGTAGTATTGGAAGATCTCAACATGATCGAAATACTCCTTGAACATGGTTCTGACTTTGGCAGGTCTTTGAGCCTAGCTCTTACTCAGACAAGTGAAAAAATTGCCTTCGAATTGATATCTCGTGGCTGTGAGGCACAGGGAGAAGACCTTATACTAGCAGCGCGCTGGTCTACTCCGGATCTCATGCGCCGTATTATACATTCAGGAGTGCAGTTTCATCTTAATAGTGCTGTATTAGCATTGAATTCCTCGTTATTTGGCAAGAAAGGGGTCACGGAGGCTCTCTTAGAAGTTTTGTCTTCCAGAAATCCTCTATCTTTCGAAAAGCCTCGCGGTGAGGCTACTGTTTACCAAGACCTTCTGATCAATGCGTGTAGAACAGGACTTCCATACACAGTTGACCTTCTCATTCGTCACGAAGGCAGCTTTAGAACCTCTATCTCAGATTACAACAAGGCGTTACATCTTGCCGTATCGTGCGGTCATCCCGCAGTAATAAAAGTGCTTCTCAACGGTCAAGCAAAGCCCAAGATTACTTACAAAACCTTCTCAAATGCAGTCAGGTGTACCATCTGGAAACGCGACTACACTGCATTCCAACCTCTTTTATGGCATATACCAGTCGGTTCAAACGTTCCCAGCTTCATGTTACGTCGTGCAATTGCTTTAAACAAAGAACGCCTGGCCTTAAAGCTATTAGATAACTGTGCTGGATTCAACAGGAACGGAATCTGGGTGGATGATATATTTCTGCAGCATCACTACTTCAATCGAATACCATTATCAGGAGGCTCACGTCAGCCCTGGTGGATATCTTCATCTGCGAAGCTTTGAGAGACAAACGAATTGTGCGAGATATCTGCGAAATTCTCTATATATACGGCGCTAAATTTGCTATTCATCATCTGGATATCGCAGATATCTGCGATTCTGATTTTCACGTATTCTTTAATCAGGCCCCAATCATGGCCTTGTCCAAGTTCGATGAATCTCAAAATATGATAAAGTGGTCTTTGAAAAGATTGATAGATATTCAAATCCGGATATTCGCAATCACTGGAAGCAATTGCTGGCACTACGGATCAGATAGCACTATGGACTTAGTGTCCGCAGTGTTCGAAGGGGGTTCTCCATTTCCAACTGGCCCCTCTTGGCAGAATCCAACTCCAGTTACGATTTACCGGTATACCTCCTCAACTGGTCTAACATGGGTGGTATATGAGGACTTACCTACCACTCCCTGGATTGGACGGGTACATGAAGTTAAATTATTAAATCAGGACGAAGTTTTGTGGGAAGCAGTCTTGGATATCATGCCAAATCTAAGGGAGAGCACCGTTGTTCAACAGCTAGATTCTAATCAAGAGTCTTTCCAAGCCTTTTACTCTTCTCTGGTGTCACCAGTTGCTCCTTGGGAAACTATGATACCATCCATGTTGACATTGTGGAATGAACGCACAGCCCAAAATAGGGCAGATTTAGCGCGACTTATACTAAGACTGTATACCTACCTTTCAGCGCAAACAGATGGAAATGAATTACCTCTATCGAGTCCAGTTAATGAACGAATCCTCTTGGAAACTTTCTTCTCTTTAGATCACAGCTTTGTATTTGGCGAATCTTGATCAACGCTTATAAAGAGCGTTGAGAATCATAATACAAGGCTCTTTATATTCACAATTCCTAATCTTATTGGGCACTGAAAGAATTATTACCTGTTAATAATCAAACAGGAAGAAAATAAAGTGAGGATTTGATACATTTCAAGCTATTCACTGGTTTATATAAGGGCTGGTGAGGCTAGCCACGTGGCCAGTGCGATGACACCTTCCCTCCACTACCCACCTTCGAGTCCCTGTAGAAGAAGTCACACAAAGTGCTCTTTGCCTCCATTCACACCCACGCCCCCATCCTGTCATTTCCACTCAAGCCTCTTAGTCAGAGGCTTGTTTTTAGGCCCTCGATCTAGACCGCCATTGTCTATCTTCTCGTTCGCGACTTTTGTCCGGAAATCCTGGGCCCCTGGAACCATAGTCTGGTGTGGGGCTACGAACTGAAAAATTACCGGGACAGGAGTTAAGGTGGGTATTCATTTGAAGTATGGAACAGTGGCCCTTTGGCGCTGTATCTACGGTTACTATTGCAACTACGACGGTATCATTCTCCATGACTTCCCAAGTTGGTATTGAACTATGGGTGGCTCGGACGTTGAGGGTTCTGTTGACAATCGAGGCATTTTCTGGGTCACGACCTTCTGTGGGTTGTAGCAGAAATGAAGAGAGATTACAAGCTCTCACCTACATCTCGAATTCTTCTTTCGATTATCCAAAAGAGACTCACCTTTGGATCATAAAATAGATGTTGTTCAGTGATTGCATTTCCTGAATTTGTGCGAAAAACAAAGCCTGTCCCAGAAAGGCCCCTAGGCCAATACCCACCCGCCGTTGAATGTACACAACACCGCCATCGCGAATAACTATACACGTGTACTCAAAGACCAATGGCAGAATTTATCGTACATATCATTCCCAATACCATTTCATGAATAGTAACTATAAACAAAGAAGAAGAACGCCAAAGACGAGTGTGGATGCTCCATTCTAGGAAACGATAACATTGACCGTTTTTGTGATGCCGCCATTTGGAGGTAAAATATTGTCGTCACTCTTGTTGTCAATGCTGTAATCCTCATCCCCAAACTTCACGCCCCTCTCCTGTCTCGAAAGAGTTGTGACTTTCACGTCGTATTTATCTTGATCCGCCTGCGTCCGCATCCTGCTTGAACCAGATATCGTTCCAAGTCCGATGCCATCCTCCTGCATATAGTACTTGTGCTTTTTCGTGTTATTTGAGGAGCTTCCTCCGCGACGGGTTGTCAATGATTTTGTAGTTTCAAGAATGAAAGCGAACAGAGGGCGTAGCGCTGGTAGACATGCCGCAATGATGCCAATATTGAGTTCCACAGCGTTCCAAACGAAATAAGAGTCCGACCAAGTCCAATCTGGGGTTTGCAAGAATCTTGACTGAAGAACCGCCTTAACAATAGAGCAAGCGCAAGCACTATGGGGTGTTAGTTAGGCACAAGCCAAGTGAATAAATACATACAAGAAACCAAGACCAAGAATGCCAATGAGTGTAATCCTAGTTCGCAGGTTGACTTGAAGATTCCATACAATAGGGACGGGAAGAAGCGCGAATACAACATCCGTGACGATATTGACGCCTAAATAACAGTCAACTGCCCAAAGTTCCTATATGCAATGTATTGGCAAAGGATAATTTGCTTACAGCTGTTAAAAAGACCGATAGCAGTGTAAGTATTGTTAGAAAAGCATTTGGCTGTCGGCTTCTTGGTTGAATCCCAATTCGCATCTACGGGAACACAGGAGAAGATCAAAGTGCCGACGCATGCTAGTGTAAATGCAACAAGAAATACTAAAGATGAAGTTAGAATATGATATAAAGTACTTGATAGCCTCACGCTCTCACTGTCCCTACTGAGAGTGGAGCCCAGTGATGAAAGGAGAGCGCCGCTTACCGATCATGCCCCAAAGGAACCATTTCTGCTTTTTTCCAGGAATCAATCTAAGCAGGAAGAATCCGATAGAGATCTTAACGAGCGAGATGCCAATTGTGACTGCTAAGGAAAAGAAAAAGCTCCAATGTTCCAGGTCTATCATCATTTGAAGGGAAATATCTGCAGTATGCCAGCCGAGTCCATGATGCGTCTCTCCAACGAAGCATACAAAAACAAGAATTGAGCAGATCTTTGAATATATATTAGTATCCAAGCAGAATTTTCTTTCGAGATCTCAATGGATTATTCAGTTTAGGATGCGTTTATCTTACCATTGCAGCGCTGATTATGTAGTCATCGGCACCAAAGGTCTTCAACATCATAGTCCGCACATATATCCTGGCCATGACTATGACTGCTGAAAGTGCCATGAAGAAGCCATCAACAGCAAGAATTGAATCCGCATTTGACTTGTAGGATATTGTGGGAGTGTCTGAAGTGTTGGATACCTCCTTGGCGAGGAATTCCGCCATCGATAAGGAAGGCATCATGAAGAGCAGTCTGTGGATTCCCCGCACCAAGATCGACAGGTAGGACTCTCAAAAGAGCGATGAGATAAAGTTTCTCTTCGTATGAAACTGTCGATAAGGTTGTTTGCGCAATGTCAAGGGAAAGACCTTGCACAACGGGGATCGCCGGTGTCTCCTCGTGGGAGGAACGTGGTACGGATGTGTAACGGCCTCTACGATACAACAGTAATGGGGCGATTTGTAACAAAAGAAATGGCGATCAGCAGTTAACTCGAGAGACTGAAGATGGCATGCCATGTATAAGTAGATCAAAGCCGTTTGCAGTGTCTAATTCACCCGGGTGTGGAGCTCTACTCTTCCCCTGATCGTTGCGCTTGGGCAGAGCATCTCTTGCATACGCATATAAGCAGGTACCATAAGAGTGGTCCAAATCCCTGAGATGCAAATGAGATTGAACTAAAACTTAAATTGGGAGCTGGTCCTAACTGGCAGACATGGGATAAAAACCAGACTCTGACTTTAGCATATTCCCAAATCTTCAAGGGGAGAACACATGTTCCTTTCTTGACGGCCGGGCTTCCGACCCTCATGCCTCTCGTTCCCCTTCAGCACACTTCACTGCAGAAGTTTTCAGGATAGTTTCGGCTGAACAAAAGATAGTGGCGGCCCGTGGTTTCGTCCGTGTTTCCAGAGGATAGTTCGAATATGGAGAAGATTTGCAACCGCTAGGAGAAGCTTTCCCAAAACCGAAGTAGGGAGAGGTCTAAAAGACAAGCATAGAGAATAAAGAGAATGACCCACCGTGGATACTTACTGCGATGGCCTCGGACCCGAGCGATACAGTAAGTCTGGGTACAGTACAAACTGGATACCTGGTTGATGTGTGCCGTGTGAGTGAGACCCGCTCTGGTGCTGTACTGTACCGTGTGTACCAAGGGTGTTCACCTTGGCATCGACCCTCCAATCGCTGTGACGAATTGAATGGGTTCAGGCTACAGATGTGGCGATGGTGAGGATTCTTGGGGAGGAAGGTGAAGTCGACGGATGACTAGGGCTAAAAAGCCTCCTTCCAGCTCGCTAGGTAAATGCCGCAGCCAGATCCCTTCCATGCTGGATCTCTTCAGCGCCACCATTTACTTCTCGTTACGGCAGTTAATGGATATTACTCAGATGAAGGTCAATATGCTTTTCGGTACTTTTGGAATTTGGGATTGATCACAGGATTTTATGTCATTGCATCGAAAGGTGGGTTCATTTTACATCTATGATCGATCGCCCATGCTGATGGTCGAACGGTCCGACAATCGAGCAAGAGGAGGCAGATTTTTCAAACCCCCCAAAGGCAGCTTTGCAGGTTGGGAGAAGTTCTATAGTGACTTTCACCTGGTTAGGTTCTACAAGTACAGGCTGATTGCTTTCTCGTCTGGCAATGCCCCCGAATATGGCATTGATACACGTCCAGCACGCGATCCTCCCGGGGGTCATCCAATCTCCGCGCTATCACAGGGCTCGAAACGTTGCAGTTTTATTGCAATAATGTATTATTGCCTCTGTCCCTAAGACGGCTAATGAGAACTGCTGGGATGTTGCTCTTAATCGGATTGGTGCGGGTCGGACAATGTGAATACCATTGCCCAAGCCCTAGGTTGTTCGGCGCGGTAGCTGCTCGAAAATCGGACATTCCCCTGACTAGACTGTGTTGGCGCTGCAAGCTAACTCATGCATCTCGCTGCAGGAAGAAACTACATTAAACTGATTCCACGGTTATACCGGATATGCGACGGAAGAAATCCCCCCCAGGTTCCAACAAAGGCAAAGCACATCTCTCAATCTGGCAAGCCCTAACCGTGAAAGAAGAATTTTCTACTTGGTTTACTCAATCTGTCGTCTGCATCTTTTAAAGATGGGATGTCTTAGGTCTACTGCCTTGGCTCTTCACGTATACGAGCATCTTTGCGGCTCTAAATTACGTCAAACTGAGACATGAAGTACAAAGTATTTGCAACGCTCCGCGCAGACTTGGCAGCGTGAAGAGAATCAATAGTTTGAGTCTTGGGCGGGACCTAGACTTCGATACCGAACCGCGGATTAGGGCTAAACAAGAAAAAATGGTTCTTCTTCGGACCTCCTATGCTGTTTGTGGGACTGCTTCAGAGCTTGTTTTACTAGCATCGCGACGCCCACCAATCCTACAGCGAAATCCTCAAGACCCGGTACTTCGCGCATAAGTGCTTACTGGTGCCGCAGCCTACTACTGTACGAGATGGATTGAAAACAGGACGAGGTCTTAGTCAAATTCAACGAATGCAAGATCGTAGCCCATGTCTACACAGTACGATGATGAATTCATATTTATCTCAATCAATAAGCTGAGGCTACTGCTATATTCTCTATACCGCCCAAGGGACTATTGAATTGAGTATACCGCATAGGAGATACCGATTCCTCCTAGAAATAGTACTGGAGCCTTCGCTCAAATTGGGTTCATTATTTACGAAGCTGGTACGAGTACTGGCGCCGGCCACATGCTCGGGTTGGGGGGACCTACCGACGACAATAGTTCCCACCCTTGGCACACTGCTGGGCACCAGTGTGTGTGTACAGTGCCGTACTACACGGGTATCATCAACTGCTTTCAAGAAGCCATAGTACAGAGAGCCATTGTCGTGAGTTTCAAGGCATCCAGCACAGTTCAAGACATGACCGGTACCAGAGATTCTGGAAATATCCAAGTGATTGAGACAGTGAGAGCACATAGGTTTGTAAAATACTGCAATTCTAGAACATCTCAAACACGGCACAACATAATGGACGATTGCTGCGGAGTTAATGCAAGGAATTGTACCGCGTACTGCGAATATCTTTAGTACCATTCCAACATCGCGATACAGCAAAGGTGGAAGAAACTCCAAAGCAGAGACGGTGATTGTTTAAGCGAGCGAAGGGATCCAGAAGCCCGTCCACAGTGTTGTGGCCCGTGGCTTAAGCCTAAATGTTACAGTGGCTTGGAGTCTCCACTAGAGGCCAGCCTACCGGGTGGTGTGCCCCTTGGACCCTGGAGCCGCTCCTGATTTCTGTGTCGCAGTTGCATTAATGTGCGGAATACCACCGTGGCCGCCTACGGTATGGAATACAGACAGCTTTACCGTAGCCCAGGATCGCACACGAGGTGCCGCTGGTGGTCAAAGCAAAGAGAGGGGTAACTCTGCTGTAGATCCTGGAATGGCAGGTCGATATCTCTCTCAATGTTACGGTATCATCGTACCTGCAGCAAGCAGTTCTTGTGGCTGTCTGGAGAACAGTGCGGTATGATAGCTGACAGCAAAGTCTTCTCAAATAGGCTCAATGTCCGCATTTATCTCAGGAAGCAGAACGTGAATGTCCGTGGCTGAGTGACATCGAGATGGCTGGGAGCATACTCGCAATACCGACTTCCTTCCACGCAAAAAGTCAAGAAGAATCAATGGTCGCATATTACGAATTGAAAATCTGATAGGACTCCATCAATATCGAGTCATCAACTATCTTCCGGTTCCAGAAGGATATAAACGTCATGATCTCTTACAATAAGCTGGCATATTATCTGGTGCATGTTTGATGCCCTCATGAGGACGACAGTTCGGTGTCTCGAATCGCTCTCTTCGTCCTGAGTGATATGGAGAGAGTATTCTCCATTATGTCTTAGAACAGGCTTATAGAGACATTATTAATTCTCATTTTCTCGTCTATATACATTAGTCTCTCCACAGAGTCTTCTACTCTTCCATCTCCAAGCTTCCACGGGCGTCGAATAATCTCGTAAACCCCATTATTGGCTGGGTTGGAATAGCGGAGACGAGGCACTGAACCTCATCCCCGGCTACCCGGTAAGCACTACGCGGTGTTACTACGGTACCTAGCCATGTTGAACCGGGCCTCTGGAAAGGTCCTTCAGAGCACAGCCAATAACTGTTCCTAGAGGGACAATGTGATGGGCTCAGTGAGCACCCGCATCAGCTGCGGCAACTTCCCGTTTCAGTGATTATGGTGGACTCTGTACTCCGGGAGTCCGGCTAGGGCTTTGGCTGCTAAGCGAACAGCCTTTCAAGAGGAGACAGCCCCAAGCCCAGCAGCCCCTCCGCTCTGGAGTCGGCATGTCCCTTCCCACACACTGCCACCGACGTGCCATCTGAAAGGACTCTCCAATTACTCCTTATCCGATGGAGTCCAGAGATATCTTCCAAGACTAAATTACGCCACAAGTTTGCTCGCTTCGCCATCCGTCATTTCGCGAGTTGCCCTCACATAGTACAGTGGCTTCCTTTGGCTTCCTGCAATTGCAAAGATGGAGACCCGTCCCTCGATCTGCCGATATTGTCTGCATGCAAAGCAGTGGAGAAGTAAAGTTACCTCTTGAGCTAAGAACATCAAAAGTCGAAAACCGCGTGGCTTCGGCGTGAGAACAAGGAAAAATCCCCACGGCTCAACCCAGCGACGTGGCAACGGGAGTACTTGACCCCTTGATAGAGAGTACCCAGACCTTTTTGATTTGCAGGTCCCCTGTCAATGGACCCTTTATGCAATATCCGGCACGGAAGATAGAGGAGAGGGCCACGACAAGTCAAACTAGCGACAAACATCCTGTCGACCTCAAATACTCGGCGATCCTTCTCTTCGGAAAGTAAAAGGTTCATTCCTTCTTTCCTAGCAAGGAGTCCTGCGCCGCGGAAGATTGGTTGTTTCAAATTAAATAGAACAATCCTTCTAGAAGTGCTTCTTTCTGTCCCGCGCGCACACTCATTCCGCCATGCGCTTCTCATCATTCGCTGCCGTGTCGGCGCCTTTACTGGCGTCGACAACAGCCGCTTACATTTCCGCACCAACCTTTGGCACAGACTTGTTATATGGCCAGGGTATGCTCAATCTAGCTGCCTATGAAATCAAGCAAGCATTTTCCGGTGTTAAGTCGAGCTGCACACTTCAGAATGTCTCCGTTCGACGGGAATGGTACGGTGCCGGCTGGTTTCATTCAATTCATAGTAGAAATGTATATGCTTACATGAATATAGGGGCACTCTTTCTTCCAGTGAGAGGATTGCTTATACCAATGCAGTCCTTTGCTTGATGAAGAAGCCAAGCAAGTCAGACCCCACCCTGGTTCCCGGTGCGAGAAGCAGATATGACGACTTCGTTGCTACTCACATCAACCAGACGTTGACTATCCACGGCACCGTAAGTTTATATTGTTGTTTCACTTAGTGATGACCGGACTAATTCCTTTTCCCAAGGCCAACTTCCTGTCGTGGCACAGATACTTTGTCTACACCTACGAGACTGCTCTTAGAGAGGAGTGTGGTTACAAAGGATATCAGCCAGTAAGTAGTTATTCTTCAATTTGGGGAAAGAAGATTCTGACGATTGCACAAAGTACTGGAACTGGGGCAAATATGCTTTGGACCCACTCCACTCTCCTGTCTTCGACGGCTCTGCTACCAGTATGAGTGGCAATGGCGCCTACGAGCCACACAACTGCACTAACGCATTGCCAACTGGCCTTAACTGTATCCCACCAGGACAGGGAGGAGGCTGCGTGACCAGCGGTCCATTCAAGGAGTAAGTATAGCTTAGCATTTTCTTTTCACTTCCTTCTCGAAATGCAAAGAGATAATTAACATCGACATAGCATGGTTGTCAACCTCGGCCCGGTTTCCCCAACTCTTGCTGAGCCAGAAGTTGTCTCCCAAGGAATGAACCTGACCTACAACCCACGCTGCCTCAAGCGTGATATTAGCGTCTGGGTGTCCTCGCAATGGACTACCGACCAAAACAGCACCGATCTCATCGTGCAGAACCCAGACATTTACTGGTTCCAAACCGTTATGCAAGGTGACTTTGCCAACGGTGTCTTCGGTGTGCACACGGGTGGTCACTTCACTTTTGGTGGTGACCCAGGCGGAGACATCTTCTCCTCCCCGGGTGACCCAGCATTCTTCCTTCACCACGCGCAGATCGATCGTACATGGTGGATCTGGCAGAACCAGGATCTTCCAGCTCGTCTAAACGCCATCTCCGGAACCATCACGTTGAACAACAGCCCTCCATCGCGAAATGGTACTCTCAATGACTACGTTGACCTCGGTGTCAACGCACCACCTGTACAAATTAAGACTCTCCTCAACACCCTAAGCGGACCTTTCTGTTACATCTACATCTAGACATGCATACCTTTGTTTCCAGTTGATTTCAGATTCCAAGACTGCACTTCAAGCGTTTTCTGTGTTAATTTAGCAACAAAATTATATAATTTTACAAGAAACTGGACAAATATACCTAGAATACTCACATTGCTCATTTCAATCTGTGATGATCAGCGTTCCATCTACTTGGTGCACGTGACTAGCATTGCATTCCGTGACTGTGGTGGGGCTTGAATCAGAGGTTATTCCCCGCAAAGCGGAAGCATACCCGTCTCCTGCATTTGAGGTATATTTTATATCTTATTTCACACTGATGACCGGCAGTCAAAGAAGAAGAAAAATCCAACATCCTCAACTGTCGAAATAAGCTTGAATTTTTGTGGATTTGTGGGCCGACTTCCAGAAACCCACGATTCCGACTATCGAATTTCAGCACTGGCTGTGGCTGCCGGATGGATAGATCCCCAAGCCAAGACTTTTGTGTCACAAAAAGAGTTTATTTCAACCTACCAGAAAGCCAAAGCTCGAGAAAAACAAAAATAGGATCATCTTTATCGAACCTTTGCGAGACTTAAGCAACTGCAAAAAGAAACCATGATCGCATCGAACACGTGCGATGAAGCCCCGACGAGAAGGGGTAGAAGATTAACGACACAGCCACGGTCGAGCCCGACAACTCACATGAATCGAATCCTTCGCTCCAGCCACAAGGGCAGAGCAGGCCAATAAATAAGCATAAATATCTCACGGCATCTAGGCGCATCGATCCAGGAGGATGTGAGTGGTCAATAAAGGGTATTTAAGTCTTAGGAGAGGCTTGGGGCAGTGTAAGGCGGGAAAAGGACGGGAGCTTTCTCCCGTCTTGTCTTGTCGCGGGCTTGGGTGGTTTAGGTCTCAGAAACAGGCGCGTTGAGTGGTGGCTCTGCTTGGATGGTTCCCATTCCAGATGAGGGGAGTAGCTTATTTCGAGCTCAGCTCTGCTCTACTCCGGTTTTTTAAATCCTATCTGATGATTTCTTCTGCCAGCTTGCTCCAACGTGAAGCACCCCTCGTCGTGCTTTTCGATGAAACTCCAGAAGAGCAACCGTCAAAGGCACCAAGCGCCTGGATCCTGGATCTAGTAGTTCCCGACAGATGAGCAGGAAAGGTGCATATTTCAACGAGACTATAACGCTGCCATATCTTCTGACGTCGACTATCAAAAAGATATTCTAATATGGCATCACGTCAGAATCATCGCCAGTTTGTCATAACGATTGCCTTGTGTATCATCGCGTGGGGAGTAAAAGCCACTGGCGTTGAGAACACAGATACCAATCCAGACCTCCATTGCGCTCCAACCCGCTGGTACAACGTCCTCGTGTTCTTCCTCACCAACTATGCAATACACGCAGCAACAGTCAAAGCCCTCCCTGGCGAATGTGGATGGACCTCAGCAGCATACAAGGCCTGCTGCTTGCTCGTTCCCTACGCAGGTGTGAGGCGAGGACTTAATATCTTTCTTCGAGCCAGTGCGCTAGCGGATACGTCCCTACATCAAGCTACCCTTGCCAATGCGCTATGTATGGTTGTGAGGTCTAAGGACTGGCGGCCATTGAATGGAGAGGTGGTTCAAGGGTGTTCATATGCTTACAAGGAACGCGACGAAGAAGAGGAAAAGAAGAAAGAGAAGAAGAAAAATTGGTGGCGATGGAGGAAGAACACCCAAGGTGATGATGTTCATGATATCAGCCTCCAGTCAGATACATCCAGTGATGTGGAAAAGAGTCCCATACGGGTTTCTACCATCTCAACGACCTCCTCCACATCCTCAGCCGGTGGAAGTCCCGTCGAGGTGAATTGGAGAGTAGAGGCTCCATACGAAGATTGTGGAGCCAAAACGAAAACGATGCAGTGTTTCGAGTTCCTGCTCTACTCATATCGATTTCGTCCGATGCCATTACAGAACCAAGTCATCAATCCCAAAGATGTCGAGGTGCACGGTCTCTGCAAATTACCGCCTGGATACACACTCTGCATTGTTCCACCCCACATGCATGTGCGTCCCAAGTCCGATGCTCACGAGAAGATCGAGTTATCCTCAAACTTCAGTGCTTTGCAAGTACTTTGGTCCATCGCCCAAACGATAATCGGTTGCTACACTCTATATTCTGCACGTGGGTCGCAGCTAAAGCAGTATGGGTATGGTGCTTTTGGATTGACTGTTATTCCCTATGTTATTGCTTCGATAGTGAATCTTCTAGGCGGGCTAGTGACTCGGGATTATAACTTTATGTATTTGGTTCATTCTGAAGTCATGGATGAAGCCATTGCGAGGGGCGCTCTCATTGACGGAGCAGTTGGAACTATCTCACCCCGGCCAGACCATCTCGAAGGGGTGCGCTCAAATGAGGAAAAGGGTGAAGTTGGAGATCTCACATATAAATTCGCCAGCGACCCTGATCGCGAAGGAACATTCATCTGTGAGCGAAAGGAATCTGGGGAGATAACTCCTTGCACCAGTGCTTCCAAGAGTACACTCATTCTCTCCCCACCGAAAGAACCATCTACAAACAAATCCTCTCATGCAGGGGTGCTGACTCGATTTATAAAAGAAATACACCAAACGGACCCTGCGAGGAATTCATGCCAGAAGGCAAAACTCTCACCTGGGCACACGATCACCGTCCCATCTCACGGGCCGTTCCAGCGCCTCCCTCCCTACAAGTTTGAGCGCATTTTCAAGTTCACATCCGTAATCTTGCTTGTCGCCGCTGTTATTGCGCCTTATATCCTCATCTATGTGATGACCGGATACAAACCGCAGCAGGCAACAAACACGCAGCTCAATTTCACGACTCATTGGCTCTGCCTGGGACAGGTATATGGACTTTCGGTTACGGAGTTCGAGAGACATCCTAGGAAGAAGACGTGGGCTACGGTGCTGTTCATTGTGCTGGTTTGTTATAGTTGGGCGGCGATTGGGGGGCTGGTGATTGTTACACAGGAGATGATGGAGTTTGGGACCTGTCAGACTTTATGAGCATGATGAATTGTATTTGCTGCGACATTCCCCCGAAGGCCCAATCTTTATCATCTTTGCTTTTTATTTTGGGTTATTGCTTCTTTTTCATGTATAATATTATTGGGAAGGGATGTGCAGGTTTAAAGAGGAACTTTCTACCGCGAAGCGATGAGGAGTTAGGCGGATTACAATTACCCCCAGACGGCTTTTTCAGCTATGGCGGTGACACATTTATGCAATGAATTAAATTTGGACGAGAACTCTTTATATATTTCAAGTTTACGTTATAATTAATCATGGCAACATATCTCAGTTAGTCAGCGATGTTTCAACTGACCAAGATAACTGTAAGAATGGCTGGACAAAGCTTCCAAGGCCCCCACTTTCCCTATCGGTCATGTACTCAAGTATTTACAACTACACAACACGACCAATCTCATCCCTCACCTTCACTCTCACTCTCACTCTCAAACACTCCTCAGTCCTAATCTCAATTCCAATTCCAATCCCCGAAAAATCTTAAACGCCGCCAAAAAGGCATTGGAAAACAATGCATCCCCTCATCCTCTCATCCCTCCTCCTAACAACCTCGGCACGCCAGATCACCTTCCCTCCCATCGCAGGCCTGCCCGACCCTAGCCCGTTCCATGATGCTCTGAATAACCACCATTACGAAGGAGAAGGAGAAGGGATCAATGAAATTACTTTCAACAAAGAATTCTATGGGTTGAGAACTTTTGCTAATTTACCGTATCTGAATTGCTTGGCGAGTCACAAGGATGGGGAAGAGGAGGAGAGCGGGAGGTATGATATTGCTGTTGTTGGGGCACCATTTGATACTGTGAGTGATTTAACTTTTTCCATCCTTTCTCTTTTCCCCAGGTGTATTGATACTTATTCTCCTCTTTAAATTTTCTTATTTATTTTTTTATTTTGTATATTTCTCTTTTCCCATTTTTATATCTCTTATTTATATCGAAACCAAACTCTCGTCTTTTCCAGAAACTTGAACATCCAAATAATGTAAAATACATTTTAAATGAAACTTTTATCTATAGGACTTGTTCAATTGCCGCAACTCTAACTTTCCCAGGGTGTAACTGCTCGTCCAGGTGCAAGATATGGACCTTCGGGTGTCCGAATAGGATCACAACGCATGGACTCCCATTTTGCTTGGAGCATCTATACCGGTGTGCTAGCCTTCTTTTATCATGACCTTGCACCTTGTATGAACAACCTACGTCTAATAATCAAATGCAGGAGAAAATGTCTTAACTTCATGGGCGAAAATCGTTGATTGCGGAGACGTTCCTCTTACATTCTTGGATAATACATATGCGCTCAAACAGCTCGATCAAGCGCACAAGGTCAGTCAACGTGTCTTCTTTGAAAATAGAGGCCCTCACTCTCAATTTTAATGTCGTTTATGCTTCTCATTTACTCACTGCGAAATATTCAAGATTATTTCTGGAAAACCGGCATATAACCAATCCAAAAGCTCTACCCCTCGAATACTCACTCTGGGTGGCGATCATACTACGACGCTTTCTGCTTTGAGGTCTACGTATGAGAGATGGGGTCCGGTGGCCGTAATTCATTTTGATAGTCATATTGGTACGATACTTCCCCAATTTCAAATCTTGTTTCGTTTTTCTAATTAATGTTTTCGAAATAGATACGTGGAATCCAGAAGTCATCGGTTAGTAGTCTTATTATAAATGTTAAAGAAAGCTCAAACTAATATCCATTAAAGGCGGAGGGATATCACACTATGCGTATGTTTCTCCTCTGAGTTGCTTTTGAATAACAATACACTAATTCAATGAATTAGAGGTGTAAACCATGGCACTTTTCTTCACATTGCCCACGAAGAGGTAATTATAATATCCTATATCTCCGAATTCCTTCCTTCTTCCTCGAATTCATATCGCAGAAGCTTACTTTCTTTATTAAGGGCTTGATTCTTAACTCCTCCATCCATGCTGGTATCCGAGCCCCAGTCGGGCGTCCAAAAGGAGACATCACCAACGACCGACGCTGTGGATTTGAGATTGTCACTGCACGAGACATCGATCGCTTTGGAGCACAAGGCGTAATTGACAAATTAAAGGAAAGAGTTGGTGAGAATAAAGTGTACATCAGCGTTGATATTGATGTCCTCGATCCCGCTTATGCACCAGGTGAGTCTTGTGTCCTTCCATTGTTGGTTGACCTTGAGAAATGATTAGACGGCTGACTATACTCAAATAATACAGCAACCGGCACCGCTGAACCCGGTGGATGGACATCTAGAGAATTACTCACCATCTTGGACGGATTATCTGGGTTGAAGGTCATTGGTGCTGATGTGGTTGAGGTTGCGCCGATATATGATAATCCTGGTGAGACCACGGTTCTCGCTGCTGCAGAGGTGGCTCATTCGTTGATCACTCTGATGGTGCATGTACCAGTAGCATAAACTACGTTACGTCAAGGTGCTATACTTTGTATATAGAAGTCATATGAACTTGACGGTACTAGTGTATATATATAATATAGATCAAGACTTCGATTATATGTCAAATTAGAATTGACTTCTCAATTTATAAGAAGCTCGATCAAAGCCTATAACCTTTAGGATTTAAGCAGACGTGCAACAAAACTTTTGGCCAGACAAATAATTCAATGAAAAAAAAAAGATACGCTATTGGTTAGAGATAGCGTTTTGTTAAGAGTCTGAAATTTATGTTCCATATAATTTCTAGATGGAGATGAGTTTGGTCATGATATCCCGTTCAGTAGGAGATTTTCCTTGACTCTATATACATTAATTGGCCATCTTTCCCAACTCCCGCCTGTCACGCCTGTTTGAAATCATAGAACGTCAACCAAACACCACTTGTATGTTCTCTAGAGCGTGGCTATATAATTGTGTGCCTACTACTTCTGCATTTCAATAATGCTGAGCATCCAGCCACAGAGAACACGCCTAAGTTCATTTTCATACAGAGTAAAGATAGATTCCCTAGCCTCATAAATATTTTCATTAGTCATTATAATAGACGGCCTCAAGAAGCCGTGGATCGTCATCGCGTGCCGTATCATGGCTGCGCGACTGATGTGTCGATATACATTGATAAAAACCGCGTCAGTTGATGAGAAGTGGAGTTGTTTGCAAAATACGGAAGAAAACATCACAGTGATGCGAGTAATTGATGCGAGTGATTCTATCCGAGGACAAACTTCTCCTCCATAGTTCTCATCGGCCACTCCATCAAGTCCTGCCACTCATCGGGCAGTACCGCTTGCATAGCAGTAACCTCCCTCTTCCCAATATCTCCAACCCACCAAATGTCCCTCATCTTTGCAAGGAGGGCAAAAAAGTAAGACATGACAACGAGGGCCCGAGGTTGCATCTCCTCCACTAGATCGATAAACCTCCTGGGCAGAAATAATGGGAACGTTATGAGTCTCCTGCAGATATTCTCTGTTGACTCACCATCGGGAATACAAAGCAGGACGCTCCCCAGGTAACTAAGAGCCATTTCGTATGCTTCTTGGATACTAACATCCCAGGGTTCGGACTCTATATGTTTCTGAGTCCGCCGAAGAAGATGCAACAGATCTCGGCGATTCTCTTCTTTGAACATCAGCTCCTTGTTCCAAAGTTCAGGCGGGGCCCGCTTCAGAAGCGCCATGGTTACTGAGGTATCATCATCGCTAAGCCATTGCCAGGCTGTTCTAAAGACACTGCCCGTAGAGGCGGTCATCTCTAGCCACTCTGACGGGGGAGCGTATGGCTCGAGGGGGCGTTCCTGTAATAATGCAAAAGCGATGAGACGAATAACGCTTGATGTCATGCAGATTCGGTCAGCATTTTGCTTCCCAATGTTCTCAACGTCTTTTCGGTGTTCACGGAGAGCGAGATCCAGGTATTTGAGGTAGTACTCCGAGGCCTCAGGATCATTTCCTTTGGTTTTGACTATATGTAGAGCCGAGATAGAGTAGATGGCATACAGTAATGCATCATGCTGAAGCGCAAGCTCAGGAATCACGGTTCTCCATAGCTCCCTGCCGGGATGCTGGGTTGGGATAGCTGCTTCCGTAAATTTGTAGCCAACGGTAAGGCATGTTCTTATGGTGTAATGATGGAACAAACGTAGTTCTCTGAAGCGCCGCGCTCTCGATTCAGGCAAGTCGTCCACAATTGGCCCCCTTGGTTCGTCAATTTCGAGCTTGTAGGGTGGAGTTAATCGTATTTGCAAGCTGCTTCTGGATTCCGGTTTCTCATCTGCTTTCTTGGCCTTTGGCAAGTCATATACACACTCTGTTTGATGCAGCTTGCAGTTTCTACAAACTGGGTGGACTTCGTCGCACTGCTCTGGTTAGATAGTGACGGCATCTTTTGGGGAAGAAATTATGAGATAATGACACATTTCAGGATTGGATCAATCGAGTATTATATCTAAGTACATGAGAGGCTTTGGAGGTTCTTGCCATTTATACCTCTCTAACATCAGGCTAAAACAAAGATGAACTGATGCGAGACGAGTGAGAAGGAAAAGATGAATAATTGAATGGGATACTGTACCAACAGCCAAGAACAAACGGGATGTACAGAGGAAAAGAAAACATACCTTGACTCGTCGAGCCTTACACCTATGACATCCATTCCTCGATTTCTTATGGCTCTTCTTACACACTCCCCTCCCTCCTTTGGTGACTATACCGGCATTGTTACTTTCACCATTGGATGCTGCACCATTGACAGCATAGTCGACAAAGCCCAGAGCAGGCGAAGCAGCAGCAGGGTCCTTAGCTGCCTCAACACCGGACATGCTCACATCGGACGCTGCTCCATTGCCCCTATCGCCCCCATCTGCACTACCGGCATTGGACATAGCGGCAAAACGATCCCCTTACAGCCCCGTTGCGGGCGCACTGCATGCCCTGGATTATTGGGTGACTTTGTTGGGAAGATGCGGAGGGTTGGTCTCACACTGGGTCGCCGGTAAACGAGTGCGAGGAACGAGTGCGAGACCACGCCCGACCGGATTGGCTAGACTTTACTTTCCCATTCCACCCAACACCAGAATTGGGTTTTCGCAATATATTGGATGGATCTCGATTACAGACAAGAGACAGGTTAATATTGAGGCTTTTACCAAGCATTTTTGCGGTATCTTAATTATATTCCTCCGCAGCTGTTATTTTATTCAATAATTAACATTCCTCAAAGTGTACTGTGCAGTACAGTGCTTATATTCATTCATATCGCTACAAGTAGAGCCCATCCATTATATATATATATCTCTGTCCAAGTCTCATGGACCTAAACGCCAATACCCCGCTAAGTTTATAATCATGCTTTTATTCATTTATCCCCAAGTACCACCGCCACCACCCCTTCCTTGCCTCTTCTGCGCGCTCAACCTCCAGTCGTCTTCTGCTGCAAACTTGTTATACAATGGCTGGATCCTCTCTGCTTTCTTCCGTTTACTCAACTTATCCGTTGGAGCGACCTTGAAGAACGTTGGGGCCGCTTCAACAAGCCACTTTGGCTCAATGCTGGTCGTACAGTGCATATACTCTTTACTCGTAAGTACCAGTGTGTGGTAGATCACCCACTCCGCCTGTTTACCGAAGAGTGCTGAAGAAGGATGCAAATACACCGGCGTGCCTTCTATAAGTGTCTTGTAGCCTTCTTGGGGATCCTTGCGTGCTGAATTCCGGAAGAATCCACTACAGAGCGCTTGTCGCACTTTCTGGGTATCACGGCCACATGAAACGATGGGGTGCTTATAACGCTCCATGATCTTGACCAGCTGATCTCGGACATCCTTGGCTCGACGCATTGAACGAGCTTGAATGAAATTCTCAAAGCACCATGGGTTCGAGTACTTGTTTTGCTTCCAGCTGTTGTAAACGTTCAGCAGAGTCAGATGGTCGCCGTGAGGATCGTGGAACTTAGATTTCTTCTGGTCGGCTTGCTGTTGCTTTTCCTTAGGTCGGTAGAAGACAGTGGGCATTGACAGCATCGCCACAATGCTTAGAATCTCATCTGAACAATTAAGATCAACAGCAGCAATCAGCACTTTGGCCAGAGCTGGCTCCATAGGGAAGTCTGCCATCTTTCTCCCCAAGCGGGTCAGCAGCCCCTCATCATCTAGTGCCGATAGAGCATATAGTTCTTCCAGAGCAGTCAACATAGTATTAGTAGGTGGGGGATCCATAAAATCGAAATGAAGAAGATCATTGATTCCCATTGCTTTAAGAATGAGAATAGTATTAGATAGATTTTGACGCTGAATTTCCGGGATAGTAGTCGGCAGCATCTCGGATTGAAAGGCGGCCTCAGTATACAGTCGAAAGCATTTGCCTGGCCCCGTCCTACCAGCACGGCCTGCTCGCTGCTTAGCTTGCGCTTGAGAGATTGGAGTGACGATTAATGAGTCCATTCCTAGTTTCGGATCATAAGCATTCTGCTTGACAAAGCCCGGATCGATCACATAGTAAATATGGTCAATCTATAGAACCTATTAGTATGCTGTACAGTAAAGTAGATGAAAAAAAACACAGAAAAGGAAGAACAAGCAACATACCGTTATGCTAGTCTCAGCAATATTGGTAGCAATAACTATTTTCCGACTTCCAGGGGGTGCAGGTTCGAAAATCCTACTCTGCATTTCACTGGGGAGTGCCGAGTACACAGGGAGAATAAGCAGTTCAGGAACGCTTGGCCCAAGCGCCTTCATTCGCTCATATAGAATCTCACAAGCCGTATCAATCTCTTCTTGACCAGTAAGGAAAAGAAGAATATCTCCTGGAGGCTCAGTAAGATGGATCTGCATAGCTGTGACCAACGCTGCGTCAAGGTAATCAGACTCTGGTTCTCGAGAATACATGATCTCAACTGGAAAGGTGCGTCCAGGAATAGAGAAGATAGGGCATTCGTTGAAGTATGCTGAAAACTTATCAGCATCCAAAGTGGCAGAAGTCACTATAATCTTCAAATCAGGACGTCGCTTTATAGTTTTCTTCAGCAAAGCAAATAGAACGTCAGTAGCAATGGTACGCTCGTGAGCCTCGTCCAGCATAATGACTGAATATCTCTTCAAATCTGGATCCATCAAGATCTCTCTCTGAAGCATACCGTCCGTCATATACTTGATCTTCGTTGCAGAGCTCGTGCAATCTTCGAATCGAATGGTGTAACCGACTTCCTGTCCAAGTTGACAGCCTACCTCCTCTGCAACACGTTTGGCAACAGACATAGCAGCAACACGACGGGGCTGTGTACATCCAATCATTCCGTTATTAGCGAAGCCGGCTTCAGCAAGATATTGGGTAAGCTGGGTCGTTTTCCCAGAACCGGTATCACCGACAACAATCAGTAATTGATTGTCATGCACGGCCTTGATCAACTCCGACCTGAATTTGTAGACTGGTAGCGATTCACGCTGCTGCTTTATGGTCATATTGGTTCTCTTCCCAAAGGACTGATCTTTGCTCTGCGTCACCCTTTTCCACTCTGGAACTACTTCATTTGTTTGATGTGGTTTTGCACTTCGTAGCTCGCTTGCAAACTTCCTTTCATCAGGATCCGCCATTGGATCATTCCATTGAGCAGCCAGATCAACTTTGGCGCCCTCTTGAGCAGCCTTGTCCTGAGCCTCCTGTTGCCTCAAATCCCGACGTTCTTTGGCCAATGTGGCGCCCGCCATCGCGGCTCGATTCATCGATCCATCTGGCGCCTTAACAACTCTTATGGGCGATAATTCGAGTGACTGTTTTGTCTGTCCAGCTAAAAATGGAGGCTCCTCTTCCCGGATTTCAATATCAACGTCTTCCTCTAACTCCATTTCACCTTCTCCCTTTAGAGCAGCCTGATACTCCTCTTCAAGGTCAGGATAATCGGACGCCTTAACTACACCAGATGCTATGAGCTGTCTAATCTCCCATCTCTCGGGAGACGTCATCCTCTTTTTGGCCTTGCGAGGGTTAGCGGTAACACTGTTTTCGAACGTAACCGCTTTATCATCAATAAGACTTCCGTAATCGCGGCCACCGCCAAGTCGCTCCATATTCGCACCGGACTGTATTCTCATCTCTGGAGCGAGATCTCTGCCAGTTTCCTGATCAACATCTTTCATTGAAAGCCCAATCCTCGAGCCCTCGATCTTGACGACCTTGACCTTAACTGATTGACCTCTTGACAACAGATCCGACGGGTGGTTCACTCTTTGTCCCTCAACTAAAGCCGACACATGCACAAGGCCGTCCACGCGGCCTTTGATTCCATGAATATTCACAAAAGCACCAAAATCTTTGACCCCCGTAACATGTCCATCATACACTTTGTAGAGAACCGGCTCATCATCAACTTCGGGGGTCGGCGGCCTTCTCAAACTGTCCGCCTCGTCCCTCCTTCTGCGACTACTCTTGTGACCGTTCCTCGATCTCCCATATTCGTCGTCGTCATAGTAATCGTTCCTTCTTCGTCTCTGACCATCTTCTCTTGACCGCGATCTGGAGCGATACTTGTCCCTCCGCTCCCTCCCTCTCTCGTAATCATCACCAGGGCTCCGGCTGCGCTTACGACTAGGTCGCGAGGTTCTCTCGGATTTTGCTTTGCCCTCCAAGTTCTCAAGCATAGCCAAAGTGTCATCAATGGCGTCAGTTGAGACATTATTTGAACCATTGGTGTATTCATCCTCAGTCCACGTAACCTCTTTATCCGGTAAAGCAAGGCCCTTGAAAATCGATTCCTTAACGGCGGCCTTTTCGTGATTTCCATTTTGCGCGCTTTCTCCATTTCGTCCTTTGCCACCTCTGAACTTAGGATGCATAGTCGTGACCAGCCGGTCTATACTCTCAACTAAACTCTGCGGGAAATCGGCCCCCATCCCCTCCAATTTCTTCTGGAACTCCTCGAAGGACTTGCATTGTATGTTCTGGGCGATAACGAACTCTGCAAGGGTTTTGTCGCTGATTCCCAGATGATTCTGAAGTTCAGACGTCACCTTAGATACAAGAGACAACAGCTCCAAGGACTCGAGGTCATCCATGGCTGGAACGGAGGCGGTTCGTGGCGTGCGAGCTTTTCTAAGAATTTCATAGTAGATAATATATCGCGCTTATTTAAGCGCGAGGCGCGCCATGAGGCAACATGTTGCCACCGAAAAATAGGTTGCCTTACAAGTCTACAAAAATAAAGTAATATCGCCCTTATTGATTTTTACTCAACTTATTAAAATAAGTATACTGTTCTCACAGCAGGAAGAATCGACTTAAAACGAGCCACATGAAAACCACCCAAAGATGAAAGCATTATTAACGGTGATTCTTCGAAGACATAGTAAATATTTTAGGAAACTCCGGTATTAGCGAGAGTCTTTCTAGGATATGAAGTACTTCTTGTCCCTCTTATATACAATGTAATTTTTCTATTTCGTCCTGATAAGCTTCAATTTCTTATCCGACCAGAGGAAGTTATTCGCGTATGCCTTGGGGACAAACTTGCGCTCTGTTGGCTCCTGAACGAAATATTCATAGCCCTGCTTCTCTGCAAATCTGATTGCATCTTCTTTGCTCTTAAAGTTGATATGGGTTCCTTGCATGATATCTCCCGATGACTGCCAACCGATTAAAGGATTTTCCCATCGATGACCCTTACTTAAAATATCCCAATCCATTCTCCAGTGATGGCTTCTCCATGTTCCAGATTGCGTTGCTGGTTTCGCGGCTCGGTAGATCCTAAATACCTATAAGCTTCATTTCCAACTTTTTTCCAACCTTCCAGTACTGGACTTACCGAACAGTCCTGGCTTGAAGTTCAATTGGTGCTCCTGAAAGTACAGCAGCAGGAACAACCTCTCCATCTTCACTTCCATTCATGACCCTTCGTGGAACCGGTGTGAATGTCCTGGTGGAGTCAGTGAGGACCTTTAGTTCATATTTAGGATTCCCGCATACGAAGTCGCTCCGTCAACAGCTACCCCATAATCCAGCTGGTCGTGGCTAACAGATGTTTCCTCTCTGTTCAGATAGGAAGCTAGAGAAGTCTTTGGTGGGTGTGGTTTATCTGCATCATCGAATCGGGTCGGTACAGTTTGACTAATAGCACGTACGGCAGCAGGCCCGTAGCTCCTTGATACCGGCGCGCCCGATCTAAGCAGGCGGCCTGCAATTGAAGGCCGTAATTGTGGCATATTGCAGCAAATGGCGGTTATGATAGTTCAACTGGGGTCTCCCAAGTCCAAGATGTAGTCCAATTCGTGGTGATGTCGAAGCTTCGCTTAGTCATTACCGCGCTAGTTGAAAGCAGTTCCGAACCTCATACTTTCCGATCCAGATTTCAATTGAGCAACAATACCTTTATATCGGAACGTCGCAGGACTCCCCACTCAAGCAAGTGCTACTGATTCATTAGAAGATAAATTCTTCTATGAGTTGTTGACTCAATGCCGGCTAACAATTGATTACAGTTACCAAAATGAGTTTCATCCAGCGCCGGGCTCTGTCCACCCTCATCCCTCCCAAGGTACGTTATAAATTATTCTCTCCGAATTGGCGCAGTATACTGAATCAATTCCCTAGGTTGCCTCTCCATCGGTAAGCTTCTCTCGTTCCTACGACTAAAATGGCATCTCTGCACATCCACAGACCTCAACCGAGCCACCGAGGGTGAATTAGAACAACAGGCTGATGATTTCCAGGGACTTGGTGCCGCACAAGATGCTGCTCGTATGCAGCGAGTCGTCAGCTTCTACGAGAAGCTTCCACGCGGCCCAGCTCCAGAGATAAAGGCCAAGGGACTTATGGGACGATACCAAGCACGTTACTTTGGAAAGAACCCCTCAGTTGCACGTAGGTTTACTCATTTTTATTGAGTTAATCACAAACCTAAGAAGCATTTACTGACAAGCTGGGACCTCATTTTAGCAATCGTTCAAGTTCTTGGCGTCCTTGTATTGCTAGGCTATGCTCAGAACTACTATTTCCACTTGCGTAAGATTACCGCTACACAATATGTATCCTGAGTTGCCGTTAACGTTCTATAGGTCATCACAAGAACAATGCCCACTAGATTATCAGAAGGCGCATAATTATTCGGATAGTTTATAGAAATGCATCAACTAAGTTTGCGGTGTCTTGATTGCCTTGAACTATTGTGATTCTAAAAATCCACTGCAGCACTTCCCCGCGATGTAGAGACTCTCTCTCGCTCTCTCTAACTTTGGTATATCACTCTCTAATCTAGAGAAAAGCTCAAACTCTATTCTTTCTGCAGCCATGGCCTATCTCTAATCTCTCCAAGCATATCCGATCCAGGTGGGAAATTGAACCCGAAATTGGGCATTCCCATACCACGCATATTTGCGAGGTCTGCCTGCCGACAATGCCATCTGAGTACAATCGTGTATTGATATTTTACGCGATAGTTCTCTAGTGTCTTCGTTAAAAACCCACTATTTTATAGCTGTCCTTGAATACATCAGCTTCGATAACTTTTATCAACGGTACGTGTGTACTTGTATCAGGGCGGATTGCTAAATCATAGCCGTCGAAAAGGCTATGTACGTCATTTCTGAGTAGCATTCCATTCTGGATGGAGTTTATAGCCCCCCCCCCCCCCCTCCCCCCCCCCGGTACTTGCAAGTCTTGTAATATACCGAGAGAAATTGGCATTGCGCTATTAAAGATGCGAGAGAGGGAAGACATGTGCTGTTACAAAACCTTTATAGTTGTTGGTTGCTGGGTGTGCGTCGCCCTGTTTCAACGCAGCGGAGGTCAAAGTTGCTGCACCTACCAAGTTTTGCAAGTAACCTGGTATCCTGATTGCGTCAATCATAGTGATCCCACGCATCTACCGAAGCTCTATAAGGGAAGAGGTCCCCTCTCCAACGATGAGCGATCACTCTCCAACCTCGAAAAGAGTTCGAATTCCATCCGTCCTGCAGCCATGGGCCCGTCTCTTATTTCCATCAGTATATCTGACCCTGGTGGAAAGTCGAATGCAAAATTTGGGATTCCTTCACCTCACATGTTCGCAAGATCTGCCCGTCCGGAATGCCGTCGTAAAACAGCATCCACTGCTCTACCGGGGTGCTCCAGAAAACTTCTAATGGACCTACCCTCAGAGAGTATGTAGTAATTACCAGGTCTCAGCTTTGTCGTATTCTTATTGAGAGTTATCCTCATCTTCTGAATCCGATAAGGTTTCGTAAACACATAGAGACACTCTATCATCTGATGAAAAGTTCCACTAGTCACACCCTTCAATAAGTCCCCCAAGCTCAGGGTCAGGTCGGCTTGCATCAAAGACATGGGCATTCCCTCCCTCAGAGCGGCTAGGAAGAGACATTATCAAACGTTCCGGGCTATTGAGGTTGACATATCGAAGTGCGAATAACTTGTCAGATGAAAAAGAGACCGAGGTCAAGGTTGCTATTTATGTAGGGCGACAATGCATGGTAACAAACAATGAATACTCTGTAGAGAATCAGTGAATATAGAATTACTAGCTTCCGATAAGCTCCGCGGTGCTAGAGCAGAAAGGAGCCATGGAAAATAGCGCGCCATACTTGTTGCTGCTAGCTCAAAGTTCTACCACGTTGACGATCGAAATGATGCCTTTGGAGATTGAAGCTGATATCAAAGGTGAAATAAAGTCGCTAATCCGCGGCGCTAGTATGTTTTCGGCCAACCAAAGTTGACCACCTGCAGGTACCTTTAAACTTCAGTTACAGAGCCAACTTGCAGGTTTCGACCCACGAACACCACATTCCGCACCGGCATACTCCTCTACCTAATATAACGAAGGAGATCCACCTTAATATTGCAACGCGAATAGACGAGGGCCCCTATCTTTCCTTCCGGCTACACTGCTCGGGAGATCACGAGATCTGGACAACGCATGCGCATTGCCCTGGAATCCACGCAATCTGCCTAAAGACGTATGATGGCAACTGAAGCCACTTCTGAAAACCTCGCGGCTCGTAATAGTAAATCTGAGAATGAGCTAGTAAGTTGCTCAGTGGATATTGCTGAATACATGGTTGTTTAACTCGGCTGACGTCCGACCAGAACACACCTGCCGAAACATCGAATCACAATGCTCCCCCCGATGTCCCTTCCATAAACGGCCTCTCCAAAAGCGATGAGAACAAACAAGATGCAGAGACAATCGAAGCAGCTATTACCTCAGCGGAGGTTAGCGTTAGTGGGGGTTCTGACACGGAGACGTCGAAAACGGAAACCTCCAAGGGAGTAGGCGATGAAAAAGGTCATACTCGAACCACATCAACATTGAAGAAGCACTCTTCATTCAAGCCTGTATCAGTGAATAAGACTTTCCTTGCTGCCAAAGGCGTCATCCCAACCGTGCCTTCGAAACTAGGAGACAAAACAGGTACAATATCTCCCGCAGCTCAAACGGGGCCTTCTATTACTGCCTCGACGCGACCTCGTCTTGTCGCAAAGACTGGAAGCGGTCTTCGTGATTCATCACCACGATCTGGATCTGGGGCAAATGGTAGTAAAGCCGGTGCAGCTCCGGATGCGAACGCTGTATGGAATAAGAACAGACGTAGGTTTAGCCCACAACTTGTGAGGTGCTCCCTCTAATAATTAATAGCCGCGCCACCTCCAGAACCCAAGCGATTCACTGATGAGGAGCTTAAGCAGCGGTATGGAATTCACTTAGCTACGAGACTTCAATCGGATGATCCTGGCAAGCAAGCAAATTGGGCTGATATAGACGATGATGATGACGACTGGGCTCCTGAGACAATTGAATGGACCGACGGGACCAAAATTACTTTACCACATACAGATGAGACGGTAGCACCATCCCCGAAACCTGCGGCTGCAAATATAGTCAAAGAAACAAAGATAGAAGTTCCCAAGCCGAAGTCGCCTGCCCCGCAGCCCTCACCTTCTCCCACCATAAAGACAGGGACATTTGGATCCGGGAGGGCTGGTTTGGTCCTTAAGGGTGCATCTGAGAAACCCACGTTAGTGGCTAAACCTCCAGGACCGCCTACGCCAGTCAAGTCACCCTGGGCTACCTTGCCTCCCATCGAAAAGGTACCGCCAATTGCTGTTGAAATCGCAGCTCAGACTCAACAGCAGAATCAAAATCGTACTCCCCAGAGAGACTCACATGGAGGATCTGGAATGCCACACCCACAAACGAAGGAAATTGCAGCCGATGATTTCAGCCGATCATGGAGAGATACCAGCGCCCACTCCAGCCGAGAACTATATAACTCTCAATCTGGCAAATATGAGCCAGTAAATGACAGTCGCCGAGGTTCTTCTCGTAATGAAGCACGCCAGCCTGCAGTATTACAGAGATCCCAAGATCACCAAGGACCTGCTGAACCGTCCGCGGCATTCCAAACACATCGTGTAGGAGGCCAAGACGCAGTATATGGGCGCCGGCGGACTTCATCAAATGTTAGCGGTGGTAGCGGAAACTTCGTTCGTCGTATGAGCAAAGGCCATGACATGCCGCCGCCCACCGAATTACTGAGCGCGCGCAGAGGGTCATTAGCTGCTGTTAGCGATGCGCCATCTTCACCACGCAACTTCTCACCTTCGGGACAACCAAGTTCCCGCAATCACCAAAATCAACAATGGCAATCGCGCGCATCGCCGGTTTTCAGTCATCCATCTCCACGACTTGCACACGGTCAGATAGTACCCCCAGGTATGGATTCCACTGAAGCTAGTGCACCAAACGAGCCTATGGAAGATCCGATTGAGTTACAGAAGAGACTGATGCGTCAAGCACGAGAACTCGCCATCAAGAGAAGGCAGGAAGAGGAAGCGAAGGAAGAGGCTGAAAGGAGGGAACGAATTCGGATTAAGCTCGAGGCGATGGGTCCTCCTCCTGAGACCAAGAAGAATAAAAAGGAAGCTCTCAAGGAAGATAAGCAAACAGCTAACCAGGCCCATGTACCTGAGAGTGGAGAGGCATCTAAAGTTCAGCCTAAACCACCCAGTACAGAAGCAACCCATGAGACTGCGGCAAAGACTGCGGCAAGCATTAATGAACTCACTTCTTCAATGAAATCGCTGAACGCGAAGAAGACCGAATCCATTAATCAAAGTGAAGAGAAACGTCCTAATGGAGTTGATCAAAATGTTGGTTCCTCTACTACAACAGCAACTAGTCATCAGCCACTACAGGAAGGCAGGTCTTCACAGACTTGGCAAGATAATACACCAAATCCCGATAGATTCAGTAATTGGACATCTCCACAAACACAAAGGAATGTTTGGGGGCCACCATCCAACGATAAATCCTTAGGTAACGGTACATTCAATGCCGACCTTAGTCGACTCCCTGATATGCACCAAGCACCACCTCCAGGATCAATAGCTCCACTGTATTCAGGTCGTGGGAATGACCAATACTTAGGACGAAGCCGAGAGCCATATGGATCTCGCCCAGCCCCTATTGCACCTCCAAGCAGACAGTCAGCAATGACACGTGAAGAACAGCAACAACGTAGTCGTGCTACCGCCGCATGGGGCAATCTTCCAGAAAAGCTGGCCAAAGAAGAGGCTGCGCTTGCTCAACAGCAGGAGCAAGAATTGGCTCGTAGACGTGAGTTACATGAAAGCGGCTTTGACGCACCTCGGCCTATTTACAAGGATACCTGGCGACAAGTTACAGTGAGCGAAGATGGTACACGGAGGACGCAGGGCGTTTCGACCACGACGCTGACAAACCCCCCCCTTAATGATAGTAGCACAACGGGATCCTCGACATGGAAAGCGTACACAGATAATTCTGTAGACGAATCCCGTCAAGAGCCATCGCAACCACAATTCAATGATACGTGGAGATCAGCCTCAAATATTAATACTTCAGCAGTTCGCGGTTCTAGATTCTTTCCCAATAAAGATGTGCGCCTGGAAGAACAAGCGGCTCTATTTGATAGACCTGGATCTCCCTCACCACCTCCACCAACTATGGACGGACATCCTGCCTATGATGGTGACGTCGCTCATCCCCATGTTTCTCTTCCTCGTCCTCCGCCAGTAGTTAAACTTCCACCTACTGTCCTCGCTCCAATAGGACCTCCGAGACCAACTTCATTCGCCAGTGCTGCTGCATCGTCCTTATCTAAAATTACGTCAGGCACCAGTCCTTCAGGACATCAAGAATCTTCCCATAGGCATCATGAAGTCCGACGCCCTCCAGAACATGGTACTGGAATTTGGCAAGAGAGGATTGATTCTCTAATGGGCCGTAAGACCACGACTGCAAAATCTCATGTACTCGCAGTAGACTCCTCGAGTAAGAGTGCTCTTGAGGTTCCTAAGTCACCATTAGCGGCAACAGTATCGCTACCGTCGCAAACAGCTGAGACAGATTCAAATGGATACTTAGTTGTCACTAAGCCAGCCGCAGAGGAATGTTTTGAGGAACAAGAAATGGGATCGACACCTATTGTTCGTGTACCGAAGGATCATCCACTGCATCCCCTTGAAATGGTCATGTCTCAACCTAAGAATCTTCCTCGGAGATTCCTGGTTTCACAAGTTACTGGAAGTGAAGAAGTATCATTTCCACAAGAAACGGACCATAACAGTATCATAATCAGTATCAAGCTGCCTACCCAAGATACAGCAAAGAAAGTTCAGCTTCCTATTCCACGCCAAAAGAGCAACCCGCGTCGACATAATAACAAAGGCGGCTCCAACCGTCACACATCGAGCACTCACCCTAGAGGTGGCAAAGGGCGGGATGGCTCAAGCAGCTTCAACTCGCCAAAAGCGGATGGGCAATCAGTATCGCCATCTCCCAGTCAGTCTGCACGGGGTTCGAATCGAGGCAGAGGGGGCTATGGGAACTCACAGTGGTCCCGGCACGTCCCCACCCCAGTTCACACCTAGTGGATTTGGTTTGCTGTCATACTAGAAGAGTTGCTAGTTGCTCACTCCCTGGCAATGACTGTCACGACAACCATATATGGCCACTGAGATGCTTTTATTCCTTTCGACTAACATTTGTCATACATCAGCGTTTTACTCTAGCACATAAAAATGTGCTGAGCGTTTGTTATTTGGTCTCGTTTCCCTTCGGAGCTGCTGCATTTCAGAATAAACCACTATATTCTGCAGTGCAGTAGCATGTATAACTGTACGCAACGGGCATCAAAAGCAACTTTTTTCTTTCCATCAACTATACTAATGGGGAGCTTATAAGATTGCTATGAAATATGCCTAATGAGCGTTTTCTTCTTTTATTTTCTCGGGTTTTTTTCATGTGGTCAAGTGAGCAAGGCGGATGGGGATTATGGCTTGGGTGTTCGCAGCTATCTGAGCTGTTGTGCATTCATCTCTAGATGCGCACACGCATATGTGGTGGATTGTTTTTGCTATAGCGTCACAATTTCGTGAGCTCTACCGATCAATGCCGGCATGCCGGCATTATTAGTCACCTGAATCCAGTCAATCCGATAGTTAAATACTATAATGCTAAGACGACTATAATATGTGTGATGTCTTAAGTTTTGTCTTTTGGTTATGATTTTGAATAATGTGCCCGTTTTCATGACATGTCTCGCGGCAGAGGCTAAATGACAATTTTATATCGTATCTATATTTTAGTTATTATGTATCAACAGGGCCTAAGCCACTTTCCTTTTTTGCTTTATAAAAGAACAGTGTAATATACAAGAAGATGGAAACTCTCATCGAAAGCTTAACCAGTTAGCTTTTGCTGGTCCTCCCTGTTTCCCGCCACTCGCGTTCTCCGCGAGAAGCTTCTTGATCATCTTCCCTAATCTGTCAATCCCTTCCGCTAGTTTATCCTCTTCTTCCCAGGTATAGCATATCCTAACCCCATCGTCAAAAACGACACTGTCATCCCCAGGAACCTCAAATATCCTCCCTGGGGACACAAAGAGATTCTCCTCCTCCGTTGCTCTAGCCGCAAGTTCCACAGAAGAAACTCCGGGAGGTAAATCTATCCAAATGAAATAGCCTCCCGCAATGCCCTCCTCTTCCTGATTCTCTGGATTCGCCCTCCAACCCCTCGCTTCCCTCACTGAGCCACCTGCATTTAAATCTCGTAGCACCTTCTCAAGTTCCTGAACCACAAGCCCTCGTCTTCTTGCATAGACCGTTTTCAACGTCTCGATGTGTGGATCTACTTCTCCCGCAAGCATCATCTCACTCACAATCGCAGCACTGAATTGACTCGCAGCTCCACCACTCTGCGTGGATCCACACTCGGCCAACGCATATGCTAATTCAGGACTACCTTCTGCCCAACCAGTTCTTATACCCGGTCCTAGAAGCTTGGAAAATGTTCCATTGGACATGACATTTCCGAACGGATGCTTGGGTGGTGCTGCACTATCATGGAGCAGGAACCTGTCGATGTCAATCAGACGGGGGAGGAAGGCCTTTGGAGGGAGGTTTGTGGAAGGGGAGGATGAGGCGGAGTATTGGAGGAACTCGTAGACGTCGTCTGATATTATTAAGGCGTTGTATTTGCGTGCGAGGGATACGAGACCGATGCGGTTCTCGAGGGTCATGGTTATGCCGGAGGGGTTGGAGAAGGTTGGGACGCAGTATATCAAGTGAGTGAAAGCCTGCTCGCCTTTGGGTTTCAATGGCTGTTGTATTTGAGTAGTTAGTGAAAGTGCTCCCTCAAGGGAGAAGGAAAGGAATTAAGCTTTCGATATTAAAGAAAGAAAAAGAAATCCAAAAAGTCCCAGAGAATCCAAGTATGAAAACAACAACAAAATACAAAAATCAAACTCACCTTCCCCTTCTTCCTCCCCCCCTCAACCCTCTCAACCTCCACAATCCTCCTCTCCAGCTCCTCCAAATCAACCCCCTCCTTCCCCTCCGGCGCCGCACCACACACAAGCCCACTATCCCCAAACACACCCCCAGCCAGGAAATAACTCGGCGCAACCATCCACGTCCGCAGAGTGCGCACTGGGTCCGAGAACACCTGGCACGCACAGGCGAGGTTCTGCGATGCGCCGCCCGTGATGACGATGCGGTCTTTGGGGATGCTTGCTTCTGCTGCAGCAGTAGAAGAAGTAGAAGTAGAAGGAGGACCAGTAAACCCAGGGATCTGAGAGAAGGTAGACGAGTAGAAGGCACTCAGCCAAGAGGCAATTTGCTCTCTCAGAGGCCCATAACCTGGATCGGGCCCGTAGAGCAGGGCGGGGACTGCGACGTCTCGTTTCTCGAGGGCGTGGTTTGCTGCGCGTTTTAGGGCCTCGACTGGGAGGAGGGAGGGATTGGGCCAGCCGCGGAAGAGGTTGATTTGGGTTGAGGGTTTGGAGGTCGTCGTTGTCGCCATGGCTGCTGCTTCTTCTTTTCTGCTCTCGGCGGCGCCTTTTCTCTTCTTTGTCATGGGGTTGAATCAAAGATGGTGAATGAGTGGATTACTTCATTAACTGAATTGGTACCTGGAAGATTGTGTTGTTTTGCCTGTATATGTACAGGGCAAAGGGAATTGTGTGTCCTTGTGGAAGGTATTCTCGGCGTGGAGCAGCAATATTGGAGCTCTTTGGGAGGGGCATGGAGCGGCAGAATCAGCCGAACTCGTTTACGCGCAGTACGCCGCAAAACCAGTCCGATAACTTATCTTGGCACCAAGTGCGGGGTTTAGTTAACCTATTCAGGGGTCCATGAAGTGGGTATGGCGTCATTGTAGATAAAACGCACAGAAGTAAAATAAATATATAAAAAGGGGTAATTACTGTACTACTCCACCAAATTAAAGACACAACACATCTGTTCCTATTCTTGCAAAAGAATTGAATGCATCACATATTGCAACTGGCTCAAACAACAATTCAAAAATATCAAAAAGTATATAATTAATCTAACCCTACCCTCTATATAAACTGATCAAGTTATATATACGAACTGAGTCATGTTGAACAGCCGTCAGTCCTCTCAGCTAGTATCAGCAAGTATCAAAGCAACCCCGAATCTGCCCAACTCCATAGTTCCCAGTCCCCAAGCAAGGTGCCTCAGGAGAAAATAGGGGGGAGAAACCACCCATACCACATTCCTGTTCCCCTAGGAATCGAAAGAATGTGCCCTATCTCAACCCAGATTAATTCCCAATAGATAGCTTCGTTACCTACAAAACTCCCCTAGATCCGAAAGCAACGCCGGCGCTAAATACGAACAAAAAAATAACAAACAGAAAGCAAAACAAATGATACAGGGCGCAAAAATCGGAAAGAGGTCATGGGTATCGTATCGGCATAAATCATCAAAGAAGGGGCCACACTAGAAAAACAAAAATACAGTAGGAAGGGAAGAATGGTTCTTCCTACCCGTCGAAGAATATGGGAAGGGATATATGAAAGCGTGAAAGGGAGAACGAGGGCCCATACTGGCAGGAGCAGAGTGCGACAAGACTAACTTTACTCCATGGCTTCAATGTTGGCAAGCCAGGCTCGGATGCCTTCCCTCAGGAGACTCTCCGGCCGCTCATCACTCAGCAGAGTCTCTCCGTTGCGACCTGCATTTCCACCATGCTCTTTTCGGCTCTCTGCGACCTCGCGTACAATCTCTTCCAGAGCCCCAAGCACCATTTTCTTGCATTCGTTCCTTGGAACCTCTAGTCGATGGGTTGCTATGGCAGGTGTGGCTTGCAAGGTGGAATGAGAGTTTCGGTGTGAACTGGTGCCAAAGGCTGCGTCAGAATCTGAACGATCACGAGAGCCTGCCGGACGAGAAGCGGAGCGTGAGGAGCAGGCAGAGCTGGTTTTCGAGACGGATGACTGTCCTGATTGAGCCATGATACGCTCCACAGCATCAATGAGAGTCTCATCCATGGAGATTACAACGTCGTCAATGAAGCGGTCCTCGGCAGTAGCCTCCTCGATATCCAGAGCCGGCGTGAGTTGGGCATATGAGTAAGGGTTTCCATAGCGAGATGCAGTCGTCTCAAAGGAACCTGCAAGGCTCGGTATGGATTGTTCCGACTGACTTTTGGCTTTGATAAACCGCTGGTAGCGGAGGTGTTTGATAGTAAAATTCGTGGTATCAGCGATTATTGTACTGCAGATGTCGACCCAACGATCTGGGGGTGCATTGTCCGAAGTCGGAAGAATTATTGGGGTCGGTTCTGCCCGCATCGATGCCTTGATTTCCTCGAGCAAATTCTCCTGAACAGGAACTGCTTGAAGAGCAAAGTCGGGATGAAACCGCTGAAGCCAACCAGCAACATTGAGGGCGGTTTCGGTCTCTGGACCACATCGCGAATAATGCTCAAATCCTTCCAGGCCATTGGTAAAGCCCACAGTAGAAAGGTATCCACTGCTTGATGGAGAGGAAACCGCAGTTTCGAAAGAGAGGTATTCTGGCAGGGGCACGTCAATATCAATGACTCCATCATCATTGATAGATGTCTTCACGGGCGACTCGAAGGCACCAGAAGGATCCGGTATACGCTGAATAACCCTCCCGACGGGCTCTGGAGTTTCATCTGCAGGACGTTCTAGGTCGACTTTCGCAGTTCCAGTGCTTCCAGACTCGGATTTTTTCCTCCCAGCATCACTCTCTTTGGCTTTAGTAGTCTCAGTTTTGCTGTTAGCGACCTCCTTTACCATTTTTGCCAGTTTACCCCTGCCCGTGATCTCTCCCTTGTAGTATGGATCATGAATCTCCACACCTTCAATAGATGGGGAATAGTCAGTTGTAGCCGTAGAGTCCCTTCTTCTGCCGCTCCAGAATCCACTTATCATGCTTCCCCAACGAGAGTTGCTGTGGGAATCCGAGCTTCCATTGCTGTGATGCCCAGTACTCTCACTTCGCTTTAGTGAGCGCATAAGATCATCAGCTGCAAGGCTACCGCTGCTTCCTGGACGGGGTATAGGGCCAGTACCTCGAATAGGACGCCTGGTAGAGAAGTGTGAGACAGTTGTGACGGGAGTAACCGTGGATGTCGTAGCAGCACTGCTTTTTCTGGTCACCATATCGCTTCCTGGAATGGGCAGATTTGCTGTCTTGATCGAGGCATCTGATGGCCTATGTGCATGGCGAGTCTCAGTCACAGTGTGACTCGATTGTTGCATTTGGGCAGGAAAGCTCATCGTGCGTGTGTGAGAAGCTCTAGGCTTACTAAGGCGCTTGTTCATCTTCCGACGAAGGGATTCTTCTCTGAGTATTGGGACTCCGCCACCGCTGGGTGGTGACTGTGAGAACCCGCCGAAGGAAGTAGATGTGCTCGGGCGATGAAATCTAAGTGCAGGCGATAGCTGGCTATTAGCTGGCAAGAACGCAGATAGCAGAAATATCAGTCTCCTAGCGGCCATCTTATCATCCGAGACAATTACTGTGCGCGCAGGGAGGGAGATATCATCATCCCTATTAGTTCTCTGTTGTTGGTAATGTCGTCTCCTGTACCACGTAGGCCCCAGCGCCTGAAGCCATTCTGTGTGATTACCCAGGAAGGCAGTTAGGAGGTTGTAGAAAAAGAATCCTTCTTCTTTTCCACAGGCCCATTTTCCCACCCATCTTGCTTCTTCTCTCCAGATGCCCCACCTTCCTTGGCCGGTGACAACTTGATTGGCCTTGATGCCTTGCACAATTCGGTGACGAGCTAGATCGACCTCCTTTTGTATCGCAGGCGCTTGCATCAAACAATGTGATGTGAGCTGAATCATTTTGACGGTAGTTTTAGGAAGCTTAAAAGATTTAGATTCCTCTACGCGCTTGCCTGATATAGATATGCTCGCAGAAGGAGTACGCATATGGGGGCGAGGCTCAGGAGAGTTGATATCCGCCAGCTTCAGCATAGGCAGAAGTGTTACAGTAGCCACAGTTTGCAGATGAGAGAGAGTACGCATAATGATATCCCAGTGCTGTGTGATAGTGTCGAGACGGTCATCAACATCGCTGGATATCGATGAATCCAACGATTCCACACCAAATCCATTTCCGAGCATGGTCCACCCGGCACGGCGTGCAGAGTTATACGATGAAGCACAGGACTCCTGTTCATTATATGAGCTTGGACCACGGAAACTGGATCTTGAACCGGGTGCTAGTGTGGAGTGTGCAGGTGGAGGGAGCTGAATAACGAGGCCAACCGCATACATAGGCGTCCTCTTCTGTTTGGGCTGCCTCTTCTTCGTCTTCTTTTCTTCAGTCTCAGTATTAGTAGTTGTGCTCATTTCGGAAACATTAGGAAAAGGGTATCCAGGCTCTTCGTCGAGTTTCGTTTTTTGGGGTGTGGGTGTCCGGTCCTCGCCGTCTTCATCACTAGGTAAAGGAACCGGGAACATGCGTGTGATCAGGATTTTCTTCCTTTCGCTGCCTCGAGAAGAGTAGCTAGCTCCAGATGATCCAGTATTAACGGAGAAGCCAACATTTTCCGAAGTGTAAGATTGGGCCAGCCTGGAGCTTCGATAACTCGAGCGGCCCAAAGAACCCGTGCCATCTCCAATATAGGAACCCGATATGGCACTTGGCTTGGATTCCGATGGGAGAATATGTACTTTGGTGCCCGTTCCTTTATATGCCAGGACCTCGGAGGTGCCAAAGATGCAGTTGGAGAAGGAGGTGATTTCTTCACGATATTCCCGCTGTGAACGCTGAACCTCAGTCTCAGTATAGCTCAAACCTTTCATATGCACTGATCTTCGATCAAAAGCACCGCCCAGGCCGCGTGGAGCAGCGCTTTCCTGTGGCTGGATAACAACTGGCCTCCCATTTTGTCCTATACTTGACTTCCTGGGCGAGCTTATTGAGCGGCGGTTTTCACGAGAAGCGAAGGCGGATGGATTCGTTGCCTGCTGCCGGTCAGGTGGTGGAGAGGAAGACAAGGCCGTCAAGGGCGGCGGTGCCAGACTATCATAGAGCAGATATGCAGAACCCGACGCGGGCGTTGCCTCCTGCATGATGATGACTCGTACATCCCGCGTCTCCAGATCGAATTCAGGATTGCAGTCGAATGCATTGGTTGCCGAAGTGGTCAGCACGGTGCTCTGGGACAAGGAGAAGACTTGGTCATGGTGATAGAGCGCTTCGGCATCAGGAAAGAGGAGGTTGTAGGTGAAGTGATCTTCAAGGTTTGAATCAAGCGAGGCCTGAGGGCGCGAAGTCGAGGTGCTCGTCGTTGACGGCAGGGTCGAGAACAGCTTTCCAAGCAAGGACATGTTGCGTTCTCGCGCCAAAGGGGTGTCGAAAGGCTCTCTCAGATGTCCCTTGCAGCCTTGTCAAGAAGTGGTTCGACGTGTACGCAGAGCTCACCGCATGGCATATTGCTCCCGGAGCAACATCGACACCATGATCGCGAGGCAGCAGTAGCAGTAACAGTAGCGGGTGGAGGCACAGGTTGAGAGATTCAAGAGCAGACACGCGGCAGGTAACGACGAGGAGCGTTATTGCAAAGCAGGAGAGGTATCGACGGCGAGACGTAAATCGTGACTGATTATGTGCAATATGGGAGAATATGATATATAAGGAGAGTAGTTTCGTAGTCTATTACTTGGTGATGGCCTAGTCGCGGGAGAGTGACGCAAGGCGTTGAATGAGAACCGGTCGTTCGAGAAAGCTGCCAAAACGAGCTCCAGCTCAGTATATCTATCTAATCGACGGGTGAGTGACGCTGATCCAGATTCGAAGACGACGACGAGCCCAGTGTTTCTCTACCAGGCCAGCACAGCGTTGTCCCCAAGCTTTGCCCTGGTGCCAGAGCCCCGCGGTGCCAAACAACGTCAGAAGCAGGCTGGGAAGAGTTGAAGCCAGGACGTTTGAACGAGGCAAGAGAAGCAGTCTGGCGGGCGGTCTCGACTTTTTGGGTCCCTGGTGCGGATTGCTACCACAAGTCCAGTACCGTAGCACTGTGGTTGAGCAGCCAGCGAGGGTTTGGGTCGATGGTAGTGGTGGAGGGAAGCGCGCGATCGCCGCAGCGCACAAGTAGCGGGACTGGGCGCACAGAGCAGCAGGGCGGACGCAGTGCGATAAGTTCGCGGCCGACCGGGGTGCTGCAAGCTGGGCGGGTTGGGTTTAGGGCGAAGAAGCGGTGAGGTTCCACCACCGGCCAGGGTGCTGCAGGCCCCAACCGCAGGCATGAACATGCTCCCAGCGACCCTCGCACGCCTCGTTTCTCTCCCTGTCTCCCCCTTCTCCCTCGACTTATTCCTCTTCCAGACATCTCTCTGCTCTCTGCTCGCACTCACGGACGCCGTCTCCACCGCACTTACTCCGTCCCATGCTGCTCTTTGAGAGCAAGGTAGCATTCATGGCCACTGATTAGCAACGCATTTTGCGCTTCTTCTCACTCGCAGACGCGCCATCATCGAGGCAGACCAGAGCCACTGCCCAGGCCTCGAGCAGCCGAATCGCGACACGGCGAACAGGGCTGAGACGATCCCAGAAAGGGCCCCGAAATAATGTATTTGCCTTCGTACTTGCGTACCGGTACCAGTGCTGGACACACAAACATCACAGACAGGATGCACAAGCACGAGCACCAGCAGAAAGCAAGAAGCAGGCCAAACACGAGCCAGTCACTGCCTACCGTATTCCTGCAGCAAAGCACAAGCACAGCACAGGACCATGTATGACGCCGCCTCCAGAAAAGCTGCCCAGCACCAGCCAGTAAGAGCAATTGCTTCCTGTTCATCCCCTCGAAACCCTCGAAGTCCTCCAGACTCTCTGCATTCCTGACGCCTCCATCGACGCTGCCCAAGCCGCAACATCCCGAGCCTCAGTCCCGAGCACACGGCACACGAGATTGACAGCCGGCGTGGCCGCAAATCAGCTCCACATCCGTTCTTTCAACCTAGCCTTGCACATCTCGAGAGGGACGGATAACTCAAAGATGAGCGCGAGAGGCGATCGAAGAAAGAACTGGGGCTCCGGGTGGAGCAGGCACGCGGCCAACAGGAGCCGCGCGAATACCAATTAGTCAAGTAGTCAAGTGCTTGAAAGATCTACTGGCATAGCACTGGACGAACTTAACGCTGTGAAAAACGATCCTCGATCCAAATGTGCGATCTCTTGCCAGGAAGGTTTTAGAGTTGAGCAGAACCAAATCGGCCCCATGTACTTCAAATACATCATCGGCCGTCTAAAAAAAGAAAGGAGCCGCAGATATACACATGCTAAAGTACCAACCCCTACTACTTCCAACTGTACATGGGACATGATCGGATAGCAAGCAGGCAAGCTCACATCACCACACACCACACCATCCCGATTTCAATCTCCCCGGCGGAGAGATAGATTATTTTACCGTGCGCGTAACAGGAGAGCCCGTCGTCATCGTATTTCCACCAACTTCTATCTGCCATTTGCTCCAACTTCGTCCAATTGCATGTGCTTCACCTGTCGAGGAGCGCGATTGTTCTGCTTGAGTACCAGTACCTTCCGTACACCGAAAGGACGCACAAGAGATGCACGGTCATACCCGCACCTATAATAATCAGCATTATACATCGCACCACGCGCAAAAAGAGGTTGGTTTTTTGCTTTCCCGGTCCCGGTCCAAGACACAGCAAGAAGAGGGAAGTAGGGAGAGGGTTGGAATCGGCACGCAAACCGTCCCTTCTCTACGGAATACGATGCCAATTCACGGGCCGAGAGGAGAGTATCAAAACTGGAGATGCTTGGCTATGGCCCTCCATCCCGCTGCCGACTGGAGCAAGGCATGAAATCCTTGTATTTCGAAGGTCAAATTCTGAGAACGGCAATAATAATAAGAATAATAAGAATAATGTTTGTGCGTGAAGAGCATGCAAGTGACAAACCTACATGCCACCGTACATGAAAATTCTACCCCTCCAGAGGGAAGAGCCGGGGCAGAGGCGTACGGAGGGACGCGTCTGGAGGGGAAGAGGGCTTGAGGTCTGGAGCGACCCGAAGGAAGGCGGGGCAATCACAGCACAGCAACACTCTTTCGCCCTGGGTGCGATGCAACGCGGTCCGGCAGCAAGCAAGCAACAGCGGATGCGGGAAATCTCCACGATCCGAAAAAAGCACACGACACGCAAAGGACGAGTCAACTGTATCAGGCGGGTCGTGTGCTTTGAATTTGAGCAATAATGGATCACCAGAAACGCTGAGAAAAGCTCGGGAGTACAGCTACAATTGCCTCGCCTTCGATGAGGGGTCAACAGCATGGATTGGCAGCACAGCACTATGAAAACGGCTCTTCTCCCTTTTTACCTGCATTCTGCGCTCCACTGCGCTGCATCGTGCATCGCATAGAGCACCCAGCGAGCACCAGTACTTGAGAGATGTACATGTACAAGTACAAAAGCGTGAGACCCCTCGATCTCCACATACGTAACGCACGCAGCTTAAGCCCTCTTGGCTTTTGCTGCCGTTTCGCGGAGAGCAGGAACTGTCTGATCAAGTACGGTAACCAGCCAGGACATCGAGCCAGAGCAGAAGCAAAAGAAAAAATAAAAAATAAATATGTAACTCAAAAATTTTTTAGGTTCTATCTCATGTTTCACTACTACTGCCGTGTTAAAGATGGCTGGAGGAACCAGAAACTAAGAAGAGCCGGCATGGAGCACTGCAGCCTCTCTGAGCCGTACTCCGTAGCCTCTGGCCTCAATATCGATGAGTGGGCTGAATTCCAGATGCGTGGACTCCACATCGTCAAGTTCTAAGTAATCCAATTGCTTCTTCCAGCCCTTACTGTTCTACTACTGTACTACTTAGCCGCCGGCCCTGGACTCCACCATTGATCACAGCCACCAGAAAAACTTAGTCATGGAGATTTCTGGACCATATCCACAAGAGGCACAAAGACTGGAGTCACGTCCAGATCCTACGGTAGTCCGAGATCCAGCTCGCTTCAGGCTAGTTTGCCGAATTCTTGGTACGTAAACACCGCGCAAACGGAGTACCATGAGCGAGCAAGCACGAGAGCCATACAAAGCTCCTCAAACCTTTCGAAGATGTGAACTCGATTGAACAGGACAAAGAAGGCTGGTTTGTCACTGTTTCAGTAGGATCATATAGCACAATACCACACAGGAGGCATTTCTGGTCTGTGATGCTGCCTCCAGCCGGTCCTAAGGTTAACTCCGCAACGCCATCTCTTGACGGAGGATATTAACACGCAACGAGGCTTTGTACCGAATGCTACAGTGCGAGGGTAGGTACAAAGTACCTGCAATTTTCCCTATGCAGTCATTCGGAGATTCGCTATTCGTCGGCGCCTCTTAATTACCGCGTGTCTTTCTTTATTCTCATAGGCTGCAGCACTGGTCTATTTCTGTGCGGAAGAGTTCAGACGAGAATGCCGTTTTGCCTTGCCATTCATAGAAGGATTAATCGGATCCATGTGCTTAATTGCAGTCAGGTTCGTCACCATGTGAGCATCGTACAACACGGTGATTCGAAGCTTTCTGGCCAACCATTTTACAAGCATCATCTGTGAGATGAACGTGGAGCCTGTCGTGTACCACAATAAGCTTTTCGCTATTTTTATCCAATGAATTCACCAAAGGGATCACAAATCATCGGTGTTAAACAATTGGACATGCTTTTTCTTTGCTCATGTCGTACAGATCATACGGACAGGAGCATACGAAGTGTTGTATTTCCTAGGATCTGGGTATTAAGCTGATGGTAAGCTATGAGATGTGTTGTCAAAGATGAAGTCAGCACCAGCATCAAATCCGAGGACGCTTCCTGTTACGCGTACACTATTCGTCACGACGCCTCACTCTCTTTTCTTCAATCCTCGTATCATATTCCCACAACAGGTCTAGCAGGAAGGCATATAAAAACAAAATAAGCCCTTAAAACATATATTTAAATAAGGAAGCTATCATGCCGGCACGTGGGCTTCCCCAAGGGTCCAATGCATCGTCCAAGTCGTGCCCCCAGCGGCGCACGTGCTGGAAGATCCAACGGCCGAAGCTTTCAGTTGTTCTTCACTACTGTCCGGAGTATCCAATCCCCAACATACGGTAATCCAAACCCCTGGAACACACAATCCACACAATCCCCACATACACCGACCTGGAAACTTCGGACGAGGAGTGCCTTATTATGATATGTAGAAAAAGAAGTGAGATCTTAGTATCTTACTGTGCTGTGCTGCGGTGCCACCGCACGGGTGGCATCAGGGGGCTTTATGTTCGCGCATGGGATGAGAGATTCTGTATTGTATGGTATTGTATGTGGTACCGGCGCTGGATTTTACTATGCTTGAGGGTGCTAGGTATTGCAAATAGGATAAACAAGTGGTGGATGATAATGTCGTACATATGTATGTACGTATGCATATACGTATACATGTATTCGTAAAGCTTAATTGGATTGTACCGTACAAATCTATACATCTATATCCATATCTATAGCATAGCTACGGCTTCAAAGTCTCTTGAATTGGGAAGACTTCTTTTTTTCCCCATCGGGATTCAGAGTATTGCATATCTAGTTACATACAAGCATGGATTCCATGGATTCCATGGAATAAACTGGTTCTTTTCTTTATCAGAGGCTGACTTGAAACGTTCACGTCAGAGTGGAGGCCGGGGGCCGAGGGAAAGTGAGGCTTTGGTATCTGACTTGCTCTGCTCTGATACTGATGAGATGAGATGTGGTGCGCCGGCAGTAGATGAGATTGATGGTGGTGTACTGTGGATGAGTAAGGACTGTTGGAATGTACACGTGTAGGGGCGTATTTGTGTGGATGGTTGGATAGATGCTTCAGAAGGTGAGAGTTGTCAGATTGGGGTAGCTCGGGTCATCATTTGTTCCATATGGGAGTTGTACTGTTTTTGCGAGTAACTACCGTATCGTACCTTGTCTCAATTATCCTTTTTTTTTTTAAAAAAAAAATGCTTCTCTCTGTGCTAGTTCTTGTTCTTCTTTCTGGTCCTGATTCGTCCATTAAAGAAAGACATGCGTAGTTTATTGCCTTAACAGATCGTGGAGACGAGTCCTGTACCCCTCACTCAAACCCGCAGCAAAAACTGTACATAATACTGTATACAATCCCAAACATCACCAATACACAGCTCACGCAGGCATCAAATGCGCAATCGCACGACACGCGTGATGATGCTATGGCTTCGCTCTATTTCTACCTTGCAGCCTGCAACTGGCCCTGCACTGCACTGCAACGAAGCCTGCCAAATGTAAGAAATACTACAGTACGGTACAGCACGCGGTACAGTACAGTTACGAGCAGTTGCCCAGTAGAGTAGTCGCCGCAGGTAAACAATGGCGGAGGTAGCAGTAGCAGAAAGAAGCAAGCAAGTAGCCAATGCACGCTGTGTAAATCCAGTACCGTCTCAATGCATAGCACAGTAAGAAAAGAAAAAAGAAAGAAAAGAAACGTACCGATACCGAGTTGTACGTGCAAAGCTACCCAGAACGACCACTGTTCATCTCAGCCCCCGTCTGAGGGTTCTGCAGCGGCACGGCCCTCCCTTCCTTCCTCCCTTCCTCCCTAATCATCCCCACGTACTTTCCGTCCAGTATTACAGTAACAGTACAGTCATCCCCCAATTTGCTCACTCATCAGATTTCGCCACAATGCCACTTAACTGAGCTAGAATCCACCAGCGCAACAAAAAAGATATAGCATGATTGCAGTGCAGCAAGAAGCTCCAGCGATCAGCAGCAGTAGTAGCAGGCAAAAATGGACCAGTCCAGCTGAGCTGGCCTGCAATTTTACCCCTCCTACCACTTCCATCGTAGCGCGGCAAAGCTCACAGTAGCTCCCTGGGTTTCTGGCCCACGCGCTTCTTCGTCTTCTTCTTGGCTGACAATCAGATTGATTGCGACAGGGAAGGTTATTGTGCTGTTAGTCAAGACAGTGCCACTGTAGGATCTCCGGGGCGCCTTTACGACATGTCATATTTTGTTCGCTACGCTGGGGATCGTGAGGCGAGGGCGTTGGATGGAGATTCGCTGATGCAGGTGTGCACGTGTACAGACTATTTCATGTTGTTTGAGGTTGGATGTGGAAGGAGATTGAGGAGAGGAGAGAGAGGAGAAGAGAGGATTCTTCGCCCCTTACGTACGAGATGGATACGGCTTGTCTGAGATGAGGTTGAGTTGTGAGTGTACGGTACCTTTCGTACTCGCTGACTGGGTGTAGATGTGGAAGGTCGAGAGATTTGATCCTGTTCCAGATTTATTACCCCCCCGGAGCATCTGCTCAGGTCGATCTGCCTTCCCCATGCTTCTTCGATCTCGGGGTTCGGTTTCTCGGTGTTGTTCCAGATTGTATCTCATTCGACTTCATCTCGTTTCTTCATCCAGAGCAGAACCGTACTGTGGTAGAATACGCAGTCTGCTCACGAGATCATGTCTAATAATACCACGGTACAACCGCTTTTCGCCGCACCCGATATTGCACACTGCTTACTGCCACCCTACCTCCAGCACATCATCATTAACCAACAACTAGTACCGTGCTGTGCTGCCATAGATTGTTGGCGTATGGCAGTACCGGCACTGTAGCTAAGACGGGCGCTGTTCCCGTGCCGTACTCAGCTACTGCACGCAGCGTTGCAGCGCTTCCAGCCAAATGCTACGGTAATTATTTCTTGGAAGTGGACGACTAGAAGCTACAGAGTTTCTATTCTGCCTAACTTTCGACAGACTGCCCGTATTGCCGCGCATCTCTGAAGCTGGAGTTGGAGTTGGAGTTCGCGGCTCTGGTTCAGCCAGTTCTTTGGTATGTTGAGATATCCATCATACTGTATTGTAATTCCTTTTCATCTTGTTGCTATGCCGTCGTGCCAAGCAAGCTGCCAGAGCACCAGTCCTTTATCGCATTATTGCAGCAGAGACAGAATCCGAACTAGAACATTGGACCAAGACCGAGTAAGAGCTTAGCTTGTTGTAATTGCGAATAATTTGCGTTGAAAACTGTACTTACTAGACTGTAATGTACGGACTCCGAAATGCTGATTGCCCCCGTTAATACGCCTCGCTGGATGACCGACAGCCTGATTGATTACCTGACTTGGCTTCTAAGTTCTCCCAGCCAACACGTGCTGGGCTTGATAGGGCGATTGATGCGCCAGCAAAACAAACCACCAGAGCGATCTCGTGAGTATCTTGTTGTCTTGTGGTGCCTTCGGGGCTTGGTGGTCTCGTGGTCTCGTGGATTGTTTGAGGCTTGATTTTTTATTCTTTTCGTTTTTATTAGTTTCAGGTTTGGGTTTTCCAAGGATGCTGAGATGTGTGGCTGGGGGAGGTGTCTTTGTGTCGTTTGTGGGGGAAGATTATTGAGATTGTGGTCGTGGATACGAGTGAGCGATTTTTGAAATTTTGGGAAGTTGGGATGAACCTAGGAATTTTTACGAATTTTTAGTTATTTGAATATGTTGTCCAAAGTAATGAAGAGTGCAGTAAAAATTAGTAAAATAATAACTACTAGTTTTACCATATTCATTTTGACGCGTAAGTATTTTTATATACAAGTAATTTTCGGCTTTAAAATTGGAAAATATAAATATATCAACTTGAATGGTACAGTGAGAAACCAACCACACAACCCACCTGCATGATCTCAATATTCAAGATCCAGATCAGATCAGATCAAATGCAGAATGCAAATGTAATGCAAAAGGCTCGAAAAAAGAAAACATAGAGGAGTGAGGCCAAAAGCCTAACCACCCCTCATCCATCTCCCACTCCCACTCGCACTTCCCTCCGCATCTCGGAGACCGCCGCCAACAAGAATCCTTCGACCCAAACTCCACCAAAGAAAATTACTTCAGGAAAAAAAAGAAGAAAACCCCCACTCTAAACTTTCAGAATCTAACCCAGAAATAATTGCCTCTTTTAGTCACAAAGGCAAAGACAAAGACGGGTAAAAGGTAACAATCCCTCAAGGTAAAAGCCATCCCCCGAGGACTTGGTTCCTGGGAAAAAAAGAAAAGAAAAACAAAAAAAAGCTATATCAAGGAACGGCAATCAACACTCAATCCAGAAGTGAATCAATCCAGATTAAGTGATGACGATAATGCATCGGTGTGGTATAGTATGGTGGTGTACACATATGACTGCTAAATTATGCCACCAACCTCGGAGAAGCAGGTGGAGAAAAAAAAGTTTGAGGAGAAAAAAGTGGGATGGAGATTTAGGATGTGATGGGGTGGCTGGGGGGTTGGGATTGGAGATCTAGAACTCTGGAATAAGAGATGATTATGGAAGCAATACTATGAAAGTTTTGGGCGGCTTTCACGGCACGATTGGGTTGAGTTTTCGCGTTTAGAGGCTTGGTTGACGACATTGGTCTATGGCTTGTCTGGTTCTTTTGTGCCAAGATGTGGTAGAGATGTATCTTGATGTTGAGGGTCACAGGTAAGAAGAAGAAGAAACTTGATATGACTACTTGAGGTATAGTTCATCTTATTAATGGGCCATATCTCCTTGAAAGGGGATGTTTGACTCGAACGAGTGCTAAAGATAAATAAATATATGATATACAATGCAGTTCCCCAGTGACCTGCCCATCAATATGTAACCAATGTTTACCTCCTGGTATATAACAAGTCCATATAATAGACAATAACTGCTCTCCAATATGTAGTCCTGCCATACCTGCCCAAAACTAAAAGTTCATCCATCCCATGTCCCAGAGTAACACCCTATCAATTAGCCCCCAAGTACGTAAATACTGTAAACATCTACTTCCCAGGCTCAGTAATGCTCCCTCTTGGGCTCTCCTGTCTTAGACTCTCAGAGCTCAGGCCAACTTGCACACTCGGCCTCCTTCCCATCGCCGGCATAGACGACCCCACGCCTTGCATATTCGACAGCCTAAATACACTAGAACTCGAATCTGAGGTGAAGTTGCTCGGTGGTAGGCCCAGTACTGGGATGTTCGCATCGAGAATGCTCCCAACGTGTGGACTCTTTAGCGAGGGAGGTGTGACTTCAGGTGGTGTAGCTTTCTCGTAAACTTCCTTGTAGAAGACATCTAGCAGAGTCTCATTGTTGCAGAAGGCTTCGAGTTCATCCTTAATCCCCCCTGGAGTTATCATACCAGCCAACTTGGTTCCAATGAGATTTCCGCTAAGAACCTCGCTCGAAGCCTTCAGCTGTGGGGAGCCTGCGTACATACTAGTTGGCCGTACGACAGGCGACGCGAATGGGCTTTGCTTGTTCGAGTTATTACCATGCTTTGGCCAATTACCACGGTCTCCTAGCTCCCCTTTATTGTATCTCTCTGCCTCTCGAGCCGCAGTGGTTCGATTGCTATATAGGCTGTTGGCGAGGAGTAGGAAGTGTCCTTCATCTGTAATCTCCGCCAGTAGGACCCCAGATCGATGGATATATTGTGAATATTTGAAGTCAGGTTTGCCCCAGGAATATGTAACATCCACATTGCCGGGAAAATTTTTCGCTGCCTCGAGATCCAGAACGAAGTTAAACTTCCGTAAGATGGCTTTGTGATAGTAATGCCGGTTTGCTAATGGCTGTGGTGTGAAGGAGCTGACATCAAAATACGTGTTTGGCTGGCGTTCCGGTGGCTCCAACGCAAGCTTGACATAGTATTCACTCCGGAATGGATTGACCGACGTTATCATACAGGCCTCGCGAACCGGTACCTCGACCAACTTAAGCCCATGCCGTTCTGCTGTTCCCGCCCATGATTCAATAGCATCCTCAATCAGCTTTGCTGTCGTGCTCATCCAGTCAATTCGAATATGATAGCAACTGTCTGGATTGTGGAGTCGGTCATAGTGCAAGTTGATCCGTTCCGGACGATACGAACGCTTCCGGGGATCAACATCATACCTCATAACCTTGCTTAAAAACACTTTTGGCCATTTCCCAGTGGGCGTTGTAGTTCCTGATTCTTCTGACCCGTCGTCATAATTGGAACTCGATCTTGAACGTTCCGGCCTTGGTGAGTCTCTTGATGTGCTCTCTGTCATGGGAGTTGACGGGACCGAGCTGTCACGCTTTCTTGAAGCAAACCAGGCACTTCTACTCTCAGGCCGAGTCTTAGCATATTCACCACCCATCTGGTAGAAGTACTGGCCATCTCGGAAGGGGTGGCGCTTTTCAACATGGACGAATAGTCCCATATCCTTTTCTTTGCCCTTCTCTTTCTCGTCGCTAATCATTAGTTTATTACCCAATTCGACTGCTTCCTCTCTCGTTTCTATATCCTCAAAGTTCTCCAGCAGCCAGGTAGTCATATCAGATCCGATAAAACAGTTGTAATGTAATCGCAAGTGCCATCTTCTATTTTGCATACGGACGCCTCCTCGCTCTACTGGTGCCTGGATTGCTTCTGCTAAACTTGCTATATCTAGTGAAGACCGACGGAATCGCTCTGAATCCAGCAGTTGGCCGCGTCTAGTGGCAGGCTCTCCAGTCTCGAGTAGTGGGAGAGTCTCAAGCTCGGCCGAAATAACGACTGATGGATCTTCAGTCTTGTAGACAATATCAAGCGGATTAGGATCCTTTGATTTCCGTGACCCATTACTTTGCCAGCGACGCTCTGATGGAGTGAGGTATCTATGTCGCTGCCAAAGCTGCGTGAGCTTCTTGATCCCTTCAAGTCTGGTTTCTTCTTCATTATCTCCCTGTTTACCGCCTGAAGATAGCGTTGGACGAGCCACTGGGATTAGAACAAACCGAGCTCTCCAAAATCGTAAGTTCTCTGTCATATCTTCGCCAAATCCGGCGATGAAAGAGTCTACATAATTCCAGTTGTATTCACCTTTGCCAACCCCAAGAACAACCTGGCGGGATTCATAGGTCGGGGAGAGACTTGTCCGTATAGCTAAGTTATATGACCTCCCAGCAGAATATTTACTCGCTTCTGTGGGCCTTCGAATAAACATATTAACTTCTATTTCTGTACCGTTGACACATGAAAGCTGGTGAATAATATTTCCCATGGACATGAAAACGTTCTCCCCATCCCTTGCAATGTGGTCCTTGTCGAAGATATTGGCAACCTTCAAAGCCTTTTGCCCGAATGCTTCAGCAACCGCAGGTCCGATGACAATCTGAAATCCCTGACACAGGCGTAGACCAACAAGTTCCCGTAGAAAGTCTTCCCTGGACTTGGGTGACTCATTTAGCTCATCATCGGCGTTTTGGGAGATGTTGTATGGCATTTGCTCATATTCATCATCAAGCTGGTGTTTTGTAGGGAAAAATTCAGTGGTTAAAGGCATAGATGCAGGAGAACAAAGGGATTTCCACTTCATCGTTTTGGTGTGTAGAGGCCGCGGGAATACGTGTTGCCATCTGCGATATTGACTAGCACCAGCAAGATCATTCGAGGAAGGATTGGATGGATTCAACGTGGTCAGCCATGGTGCCATTGCGGTAGTAGGAGAGAGTGTTTTCGGCAGTTCACTACCCCAACCAGCCACGAGTTTAGAAGTGAAGAGCTTTTGAGTGTCCTCAGCCTTCATTGACTGCCTATGTAACTCTTCAAGACCTTTGGGGTCTATCCCCTCGTAGAGGGAGCCCAGAACGTATCTTGCCTTCAAGGGGCTGGTTTCATGGTTTTGATGCCCACTTTTTATTGCTATTGGCTGGCTTGTAGTAGTCTTTTCAGTCGCTTTAGGCTCAACAGGTCGCGTTAAAGGGCTTGTAGCTGACTTCTCACCTTGTGCCGAAGGAGGTCTATCCCGTGGAGTTAAAGGAGGGGTACCAAGTAGGTGAGTTGACTTTGAGGTTGTTGGCTTTGCTTTGGTTTCAGGTACCTTGTTTGAACTGGGAATCAATCGTCCTGCACTGGCATGCTCTGTATGAACTTCAGCTGTCAAAGCTTTTGGAGCGGCAATACCAAACCCATATTTCCCAAAACTGATCTGGCGTCCAAATTTTGGGGCCTTGGCTGACACCCTTGGGGCAGGCGTTGGTGTCATGACGCTGTTGACACTATCCTTGCGATGTCTCGCAACATCTTCGCTGGTCTGTAAATCTCTCTTGGAGCGCGCCGTGATCGCTCCGGCGGCCAGGGACATACCTTTAGATGTCCCTGTATCGTCTCCCAATGAGGTACCAAATACCTTGCGATCCTCAAGCAGTAGTTTCTTTGTATTCTCTTCGCCACTTGTTCTCAAGCTCTTCTTCACATCTGCTTTCTGTTGATGCCCCCGACCTAGTTCAGATAACTCCGATGCACTTATGTCAAATGCATCCAGTGATCTGAAGAAGGGTTTTTCGACATCAGAGGTATGCCTATCAATAACAGACTTCGAAGGCCCATTAACAAACTCAGAGAGGCCATAATAGACTGTTTCTCGCCGAACAGTATCGGAGGGTAATTTCAGATCTCTGGGAGCGAGCTCATTTCGATTGATTATCATTTTAGAAAAGTGAGGGTTCTCTTGAAGGGGTCTCACAGAAATCTCTGACATAATACTCCCAACAACGCTAGCCATCTCCATTTCATACATTTTGCAACGGATATCAAATCGAGTGGATGATTTACGGTGTTCTCTTCCCCATGGTGGTTGATATTGTGTGAGAAATGACTGCGAAGTTAAATCAGATAGCGGGGTCTGCGAAGCGCCTGTCCAGAATGATACATCAAGCCAATATGGGATGGCGTAACACCACTCAGCGATAGTATTTCTAGTTGATGACTGTCCATTGCGGTGATTATGTTCGTACGAGGAGGACTTGCGTGGCGAGATTGAATCATTCACTGATGAATAACTTCCAAATATGGGTGTATTTTGTCTGGGAGTATTCTCTTCGGTTCGAGGCGGTTTGTATCGAATTCCCTCCTGAAAAGCTCTGTAGCGAGGATTCCTATATCGAAAAAGAGGGACAGAATGGAGAGGCATCTTGGGGAGGCAGACTAAGTCTATACCAATACCATTGCCAATCAGACTCTCGGTAGTCATCCTTAAAGCATCATAATCAACTTCAAACATGCCAGCACACGGTGTTATAACAACAAGAGATATGCCAGTTCGCACGAGATCTCGATCAATATAGTCATATGCAAATTGAGAAGCGGCCAGATTGATAGCCTCTAAAACATTTCCATGCATCGCAAGAGATGGCTCTGCTTCGATTCTAGTTCCCAGCGCAGTTTTCGCATCGCTGTCCTTAACTGCTCTATCGGCAGTTCCCATCATTTCAATTCGATGCATTGATATGTCTCTTCGAAAGAATTTAAACTCTCGCTTCAGTTGGTATAAAATCGTCGTCCACTCGCCGCTTGCCATTTCGCTAACAACGACTCTGTAAAAGTCTTTATAGGGTTTCCTGCTTGCTCCGGCTTGAATACCTGTGTGATATTCACTGTCGTGTGTACTTTCTCCTAGCTCGGATGTCATCCCTGTATCATATTCAACTCTCGAGAAAAGAACGATGCTGACGAGATGCTTCACTTTGAGAGCCATCCACTTCTTAAAAAGCGCCGGAAGAAAACCGTTCACAACTTTATTGAACATGATTTCGCCAGATCCTTCGGAGTCAAAGTCCCACATCTCTCTAGACATCTGGATAAAGAGCACATAACGTGCAGATTCGCTCCGGAATATAGGCTTTGTATCGGTTGAGAAAAATGCTGACTGGACCTTTCTCCCATTTACGTATACGGTGGTAACTTGCGCTTTAATTGTGCCCATAAAGAGAATTTTTTGACCTTTGTAGACAGTTGTGTTGCTCAAGTCACCAATCACTAACCTCCACATGTCAGAGCGAGTAAGATACTCATCTTTGAAAGTCATTTCTACATGAGAGGCAGACACGATGTTGGGGTCAGCCTAGGTCATTAAATCAGTAAATACCTCAAGTGCTTTAAGCATCCCACGTACAGTAGTTAGAAGCACAGTAGAACGAAGCTTGAGACAGAATGCGTCCGCTATGTTCTTGGAGACGGATACCTCAAGACTGGGAAGTTTATTCTTGAGATCTTTTGGCATTTCTTTCGCAATGAACAAATACCGTTTGCTGGGATCCACATCGTAGTTCTGTTTTACCCCATCCAATTCAGAGCCCTCCCGAGAATTAGAATTGCTTCTTTCACGTCGTAAAGAGAGACCAAGAGCCTCCAATTCATGTTTATGGGTTTGCGCTTTATCATGAAAGTCCCGAACACCGGAATCGGTCTTCAATGCCATGATAGCCATAAGTTCTCCCGGCTTCACACCAGGGAACAGATCCAGGTTTATGATAACATCTTCCTTTGAGAATGACTCATCGTGAGTCCACAGAATACACTTTCTCTCTACAAGCGATGCGGTGGGAGATGGGACATGTCTAATCGTCCCCGTACTTGAGGTAGCAGTCACAGGTCGATTCGGACTAAGTGGCTCATTGCTCTCGTTGCTCACTTCTCGTAGATTGCTTGACGCAAAATTCGAGCGCCGCCGAGGCGGGAGAGAAATCCCTGACATTTGGAACTATGAGGCCTGTGGCTCATGTACATTAAGCATTCAAGTCATAATGTTGTATATGAGAGACTATAAACCTGCAAGTCACATAGCTTACAGATTCCTCGAAATCGCGATCATATGTCAGCTTTCACCGCCTAGAAGCTGCTCATATGAGGTTAGCAAAAATGCAAGCAACACGGACCGACGTTCTACCGACAACTCTTATCACCGAAGAAAAAGTTCCCATGCGGGAGGTGCGATTGCGAATCATGGCTTAACAGATTTCCGCACCAGACGGGCTGACATTAAATATGGTTAAAAGGCCTTCCACCGAAGCCAACACTGGCCAAGAGGCCTATCAAAAACGCCAAAAGATTTCGGGCCCTAGAAGCATTAGCGCAATTGAAGATGTACAATCTGGGAAGCAGCTCCAAAGATTGCTCGTCTTTGACCAAGATAATGGGCGATCAAAGCACGGTATATATCTAGCACCCATTTCGAAACCAGTCTACTAACCCACGCAGGCATTCAAACCTTTAAGTCATTTTTAGATAGCTTCTCCACCCCGGAGAGTGATACGGCCCTCAGAGTAAGAATTCTAAAAGAGTATTTCGACTTGGAAAAACCATTGGATGAAGAGGATAAAGAAGCTGTATATCTATCGAATATCATGCAAACATGGAGTTTTGCCTCTCAATCAAATAACGAGTCGCTGTTATCTGCTGTGCCAGCGGTCTTAGCCTTACTCTTCAAGACAATATCCAGTATATTTGAATTCACTGAGTATGGCACAAAGCTGGGTAGAACCATTCTTCAGAAACGACAGCAGGAGCTCATTGCGAGAGGTCTCACAGCAAACAAGACTAAGGAATTTATTATATCTCCATGCCTACGACTTCTCAAGGAAGTAACATCGTTTAATGGCGGTGCTTTAGCAAGGAGCGTCTTTCGCGGACGAGATCACACGTTTAAAAGCCTGGCGCGCAATCTCGGACTCAAACATGCCGGGGACACGGTAGAAGATCGAAGAAAGCCATCTGTTCGAACCAATGCTGTGCGATTTTTATTAACTACCCTAAAATTTTTACCTGCCGAGGCCAAACGAGAGCTTTTAAACCAAAAGGACATTGTATCAGCTCTCACTAGGGATATCAGGGATGATCCACCATATATCGTCCTGGAAATTCTTGAGACGCTGACTGTTCATGTTCTTCGGGATGAGGGCCTTCCAAGGGATGCCAAAACCAAGATCATAAATGGGACATTGCTGCAAAGAATTACCACGCTCTACGGATACTCCCAGTTAGATGACGAGGAATCAAAGAATAAAAAGTCTGTGGATCAGGCGGCTCATGAATTTCTCATTCTTGCATGCACAAGTCCAGATTTTGGTGTACTGAATTATCAAACAGGATTTTATCCTCGCGGAGTTGATCCCGACCAAAGTCAAGATATGGATGGTGATTCACATATAGACTTAGGGCTTGATAATATCGAGTGGATAAAGAAATACACAGGGAAAGTTCCTATACGAAATACCATTTTATCAGATTTCATACAGCACCTACGGCCATGGTCGAATACTCGACAAAGGGATCTCTTGCTGGCCATCTTTGGAGCCGCCCCTGAACTCGTGGCGGATTATTTCTTTGGAAAACAAACATTTCCCTTTGACCCTAAACTTACTGCGACATGGGTGGGCTATTCGTCGTTTCTCTTTTCATCATTACAGCTTCCTATTCCACAATATTTTGGACATAAGAAAGGATATGCGCGACTACCACCGCCACCGTCAATAGTGTTAGAAAGTATTTTACCTCAGCCCCTTACTCAAAAGGCATTAACTCGTTGTCTTAACCAGCCATATCACATGATCACCTTTTTTGCGATTCGAATTCTCTCGGTAGCATTCGCCAAGTTGAAAGTTGTTTTGAAAACGTTTCATGAAGCTGCAGCTGCATCGTCTTCTATCTGGACCCAAGCAGCGAATAAGTTATTAGAAGAATTCCGTCAACGATGTCCTTCCATAAAAGATATCATTGGTGTATATCGGAATATGCACCGCACAGATTTTTTGCAGCGAGAGGCTGCTACACGGTTGTTAATCTTATATTACGAGACAGTTCCGCAAATTGCCTTGGATGCAAAATTTGACGTATCAGGCGCTCTTGCTCAGGCTCTGGATGCTGTGGAAGATAGCAAACTGGGTCTAAGTGATCGAGCTTTACTTGTTATGGAACTGGAGAATCTTTTCCAGTTTGCCCGATTTTCCCCTGGTATGCGTTGGTTTACCAAAGCCGAGGGTCGAGACTTGTCGCCTTTTATGGCTATGTTGAAACTTCTAGTGGATGCTCCTTCAGATGTTCCGTTGGTTCGACTGCGAAACGTGATGGCTTCTATCATGCAAGAGCATCGAATACTACAATCTGACACGGCTACCTCGGCGCTCAATGGACTTGTTTGGCTTCTAAAGTCAGGCAGCGGCAAGTTTACCACAAGCGCCTTATATGAGTGGCTCGATTCCTGTATATCAAGGTGTACAAGCAAGCCCGTGAAATATATATTTGCTTTGGAAGAGCTGCAGGCTAAAGTATACGGCCCCAATCCAGCTTCCACTCCGGTGAGCCTCCTGACTATGGCAATAATTGAACAGTGGCCATTCGTCCTCAAATCCGGTGATGAGAACCTCTCAATTGATGTCGCACATTTTGTTGCGAATTATATTGCAATGTCTATAAAAGCAAACGAAGATGTGATTGTTCTAAAGGACATTGTAAAAATATTGCTTTCTCAGACATCTATCCCCGATATCAAAACTATTATCGAGACTGCGCCAGACCTTGTTGGCAATATTATGATCCCCGTACCCCAAGAATCAAGTCTGACCAAAGAGGAGGGATCAATTACGAATGAAAAATCCTTTGAGGATACGAAGAATGAAATAATAACAAAGTTCTTTGAGGATGTTCAGACCGCTGAAGAGGATCCTAGCTTCCTTGTAAAATGGACCTCCAAAGATGTGGATGAAGTTATAGAAGATGGCTACGCAGCAAAACTCGTTATGCTTCTCTCTTCTAGTCATTTAAGCGTACGAAAGGAAGCTATGACAAACATTTCGAAGCTCGCTGCCAAGCTCAAAGATTCAACATTTGCGGAGAAGGATCAGATTTGGCTTTTACTCTGTGAGGTTGTTGAGACGGCAAGGAAGATTACCGACCAGCATCCGCTCCCAGCTGTCATTGCATCATTTGCATCTCATGTCATAAAGGTTTTGAACGACCCGTTACACTGTCTCTATCCTAAGATCAACAAATTCCTCTCTCAAGGGCCAAATTGGGACGTGGACAAGGTTCCCCTCATGTTCAAGATCCTTGATGAGCCACCAAGCTTGGATGATGGCCGCTACGTGGAAATTGGATGGCTATTGGGATATATGTTAGATGGGCTCCGCACACCTGAGGATATGGCCATTTTCCGTAAACGGAAGGTCTTTGAGAAACTCTTGTCTCTTTACAACAACCCTTATTTGGCGTCTTTTCTTCGAGACAAGATCCTGCAGATTGTCTTCAAAGCGAGTACTATCGAGGGTGGAAGCACTACACTCGTAACTCGGTTTAGCAGTGTGACGTGGTTTCAGGTACAGCTTGCACTGGGAAGTAATCCCCCCTTAAAGGTTCTGATGGAGAGGATATTGGAGTCATGTGACCAAAATCGGATCGGTGTTTGGACATCCAAAGGAGTTGGGCAGGCAAAAGTTGATGCTTTACGGTTCTAGACTCACAGATACCCAAATATAATTGTATTATAATAATCTATGTATCAATTTTTGCCTAAATAATATTTCCACGATGGGGACGTTTTCAACTTGGAGTTGATACTTCCTACATCATAGTATGTCCTTTGCGTTGGGTACAAGGCCAGCCCTGAGCCTTGTGATCGGGCTGCTTCGCTTCCTCTGGCGAATGAACTAGTAGCGCTATCCCTGTCGCATCTTTAGATACCACTCGCACCTCCATCCTTGGGACCTCACGACCATATTGAATAAATAATCACGATTTCACTACAAAAGAGCTCTAATATAGTGTGGATTTACTCATATTTCTTTCGACACTGTCTACGATATTATTTGCCTTACCACAGTACTCCTGTTAGGAGGTCTTCCACTGCACTTCGCAGTCACGCACATGATCACACACTTTCTGGCTTTGCGCGCATATCCTTCGATGCGTTAGCTTCGTCCTGGGGCTATTATTAAACAATATTCCGCCTGTATATTTTCTGATAAAAATTCATATTCACTGGAAATTTGCAGATCGACTGTTTGGGGTTCTCCTTCAAGCGATTGTTGGCGATTTGCCAACAATATCACCGCCTCTTGAAGGCAACATTAACCACCGGCCATTGTTGGCTGGTATATTTACAGCGGCAGCTACTCTATGACGTTTTACAACCATATACGGCATAATTTACAATGGCAGCAAGCGTTGTTATAAGATACACGCCAGAGGAGCTACTCCATCTGAGAGACTCTCCATTAGTTGCCAAACCTCCAGGATTACCACCTGTAGAACAATGGATGGGGTAAGCTACAACTCGTGGTCTTTATATATAAATGCATATTGACATATATCAGACCGCCAGTGGAAAATAATGCTCGCAAAGTTTCGGACCATAGGTCCAAACCCGAAGGCTCAACACTTTTAGAGCAGACTGGCAGGAGATCAGGTGTGGAGAGACACATGTCACGCAATAGTGCGAGTAAGAAGCTTCTTCTGCCGTTTCAAGTCATTCTTTTTGCTAAATACCTGAAGATCCTGATGATATTATCCTTGGACCTCCAAAAACATCTTTTATGTCTTCAACATCGGCGCGCAATAACGGAAGTAGCTATGATTCAGATCGGCCATCCATGCGCGATGCAGACTCAAGGGATAGATATAGTTACCGCGGCAAAGGTTTTGATGCAGACGGTGAGCGGATGAGAGAAGGAAGATCAAACATGTTGCGCCCAAAACCCAATGATGGCGAACAAGACAGTGATGGCTGGAGTACTGTGAAATCACGCAAAAGCTTTGGTGCAGAAGGCGCCGAGCGTTTCAACATACGTTCGTTGGGAGATAAAGATCGGGACGATAGGCGATTTAGAGACAGGGAGGATAAAAACACAAAAGAGAGGCCCGTTCGAGGTTTTGATTCTTACTCTCGAGATAGTCGAGATAAAGATCATGATCATGCACCAGAGGGAAATACCCGAAGGAATGGTGCTGGAAGAGGGAGATCTGAACCATCATGGTTTAGAGACAACAACGAAACACCGTCAACGCCACGAGATCGTACGAGTAACGGTGACAAGATCACCGATCGCAGCAGAGGATGGAGAGATAGGGATGAGCGCCCATCAGAGAGGACAAATGAACGAGGAGATCGTCGATGGGATCGCGATAGGGAACAGCGTCAAGAAAAGGAGCCTGAGTGGATGGACGAACCCGCAGAAGGGAAGAGCCACGGTCATACGCAGGAGGACTTCGAGAAATGGAAGGAGGCCATGGCTGGAAAGGACGGAAAATCCACAGCCGGCAAGGCTTCTCGGGAAGACAAGCCGATGCCTGATCTCAATGGCCAAGCTTCATTCTTCGGTCTGGAGAACCCAAAGGCTGAACCACTACTACCAATAGATACTGGCCCAGATAAATTCTTTGTTAAATTTCTTGGTAACAAAGAGGAATCCGATCCAAAAACACCGAGCGACGTTGCAACTGAAGGACTTCCGAAATCCAGACCTACGGGAAAGGCCTCTCGGTTTACTTCATTCTTCTCTCCGCAAGAGGAGGCCCCAAGGAGACAACCTGAACTTGCTTCTCCTCAGTCGAATGGTCTTGGAGCTCTCTTTTCTAGTCCCACTAATGATCAATCTAGTGCGGAAAAGGAAGCATTCCAAGCCCTCTTGCAAAAGCTGCAGCGACAGAGTATGGGTAACACATCATCTACTCCTCCGGCCGATGCTTCCCAACAACCAAAACCGCCGGGGATAGAGCGGATTGCAAACATACCGCTTCCTCCTGATGCTTACCATCCGTACCGAGGTCCTGAAATTCTTGAAGACCAACGGTCTAGCACGCAGAACTCGCAGCAACAGGCCCTTCAGGAGTTGCTTAATCAACGAAATGCTGCAGGCAGCCAACCCACTATTCGACCAGACCAGATGTTACAGGAGTTGGTAGGCCAGCGTCAAAATGCTCTTAGCCAAACCTCCATTCGATCAGATCAGTCTCAGAGTCGTAACAGAAACACCGAATTTTTAATGGGGCTTATGCAAGGCTCTAAGACTATATCAGATCCTCAAAGAACTGAACAGCTTCTAGCGGGATTACGCCCTCTTCAGAAGCCTGTCGACAGCAGACAGTTGCAGCAGCAATTGCTACTAGAAAGAGAACAAGAAATGCAACGAGAAGCTCAAGCCCAACGTGAACGAAGTGCATCTCAACGCCAAGTACCTCCCCCGCCGCCAGGATTCTTTGATGAGGCTTCTTTCCCGCGCCGCCCAATGGCTCAACACGAACCTAACAGTCGAAATCCACCACAACCAACTCAAATCTTGCAACGCCAACCACCCCCTGGCCTGGAACAGCTTCCGCCCAACTGGGCACCACCGCCAGGCCAAATACCTCTTCCTCAACAACGACACATCGCACCTCCACCTGGTCTTGCGGGTGTACCAAATCGCGGAATGCCTATGCCACAACAAATGTTCCCTCCTGGATTTCCAATGCAGAATTTTCTCCCTCCAGAGCCACCAATGGGTGGCCCTCCCCGTAACATGCAACCTCCGCCTGGATTTTTCAACGGTCCTCCTCCAGGCTTCCTTCCGCCTGGGATGAGCGGATTCCAGAGCCCCGAAGGCGTGGCTTTTGGCCCCCCTTTCGATGGGAGAGGGCCGCCTCCTCAAGGGGGTTTTAGAAGACAATAGCCAGGTAGCAATTATTGACTGCAAACGCAGAGGCAATCATACAACGATCATGTGGAATGTCATAAATGTGTGGACTACTTAATTAAATTGTAGCAAGAACTAGCTGGCCTGGATATGTACTGGAACTTATCCCTTGAGGATTGTGGCTCGAAGAGCTAGAGTTCGTTAATATACGATTTCATGAACTCGTATTCCGACCTTGTCGGTAAATCTCAAAAGTAGAAGTTCCTCCATATTACATTGAGTGAAGTACTCCGTATGAAAATTACTTTCGCGGTAAATATTTCTATCCATTTATATCATCAGAATCTACCAGTATTATGCTGTAATGACTATGTAGAATATCGAAGAGACTTACCAGAGAGTATAGTAATAATTGTCTCGTATTTTTGCCTCGGGGAGGATTCAGGTGTGGAGGTTGTGCACATGGTCACATGTGGCGGTAGGCGGGATCCCTGCACGGATTGTGAGAACACCGACAATTGCAACAATTTGAAACCACCATGTTTCCCAGAGCTCCTGTTTAGACTTTCCACTGAATTGATACCTCCAGCCCTAGCCCTCTCCGCCTCAACAATCTTTGCTTGTCGGCGCATCCAGATCGCGAGTTATATTTCTTTGACCTGTCGTTCTATCTGTTCCTGGATCCTTTAGCTAGCACCCCGCCTCCTTATACCCCACGATGGGGGCTTCAATTATCCAGGAGCAGCGCGACAGTGAGTATCTGCTGAACTTTGCACTCGCTTTCAAGCTCTTTGCTGAATCTCTTCGAAGTCATCATTGATGCTATAAAACGCATAACACGTGGCGATGTATGGTTCACCTATTTCTCTCAACAACGAGCTGGCCCTGACTTTCCTTGCAGTGGAAAATACTGGTTGTAGACGACGAGTCGAAGAAGCTCATTGACAATGTAGTGAAAGAAGATGATATTCTCAATGAGAATATTGCGAGTATGCTCACAACTACCTTACCAGTACGTAGATAAATGCTTACGCCCACCAGATATCGAGAGGATAGAGGAAAGGAGACAAATGAACCCTGACATGGATGCAATATATATCCTGACCCCACGGCCACATATCGTCGACTGTTTGATGGCTGATTTTGAAAGGCGGAGGTACCGAAAGTCATATCTGGTTTGGATAGCACTCCTAGACCCACAGATGCGCCGGCGCATTGATGGCTCCAGATCTGCACAAGAACAGCTGGCTGGATTTGAGACTTTATCGATTGACTTTTACCCACGAGAAGCACAATTAGTAACTTTCAGGGATCCTTGGAGCTTTCCAATTTTATTCCACCCAGCTTGCAATAATCTTGTCCGGGAGCATATGCAAATACTCGCACAGAAGGTGACTTTTGTTTTGCTCATATATCCTCAATAAATGCTGACTTTACAACTAGATTACGGGGCTATGTGTTACATTAGGAGAATATCCCAAAGTACGATATTATAAACCCAGGAACCCCATACACGAAGCAAGTGTGCTATGTTCCCACCTTGCTAGGTTTGTGCAGGAAGAGCTTGATGCATATGCGCAATGGAACCAAAACTTTCCACTTCCAGCAGCGCGACCACAAGGAGTCCTTATAATTACCGATAGATCCATGGACCTGGTAGCACCTCTCGTTCACGAGTTCACGTATCAGGCTATGGCACACGACCTTTTGCCTATAAAGGAAGGAGACAAGGTCCAGTTTAAAACAGTGATAAACGAAGGCACACACGAAGCACAGGAGAAGGAAATGGATATAGGAGAGAAAGATAATATCTGGGTAGAGAATCGTCATAGGCACATGAAAGACACGATTGAGAAGCTTATGGGTGATTTCCAAAAGTTCATTGATGACAATCCCCATTTTACTAATCAGAACGCGGATGCTACGAGCTTGAACGCCATCAAGGACATGTTAGCAGGATTGCCTCAATTTCAAGAGTTGAAGGAGGCATATTCGCTCCATCTGAACATGGCGCAAGAATGCATGAACATTTTCCAGAAGCATAAACTCCCTGATCTGGCATCGGTAGAACAAACACTAGCAACCGGATTAGACGAAGATTTCCGGAAGCCAAAGAATATTGCTGACCAAATGGTCCGATTACTCGATGACGAAAGCATACGGCCAGAGGACCGTTTGAGACTAATAATACTTTATATAATGTACCGGGATGGCTTGATAATGGAGGATATCACTCGCCTCCTAGCACATTCGTCTCTTCCAGCACAGAATGGGGAAGCTATTACAAATCTGGAGCTCCTAGGAGTGCGCGTTACGAAAGCTTTAAAGGATAAGAAACCACCGCCACAGCCCCTTTTCCCACCTAAAGTCAATCAAACTGCGCAAGATGAAGAGTATGCGCTCTCTCGATTCGAGCCTGCTATGAAGATAATGCTTGAAGATCTCTCTAAAGGATGCTTAGATCAAGCAGTCTTTCCGTACACAAAACCGCCGTTGGATAACTCCGAAGATATGGCTGGAGTAAATCAAGCCTCCCTCCGTAGTGCGAAGCCAACATGGGCACGAAATAGACTTTCCGTGATCGATAATCGGCAGCGTGTTATTGTTTTCATGGCTGGAGGAGCGACATATTCCGAGGCTAGAGCATGCTACGAAGTTTCCAAAACAAGTGTTAAAGATGTTTTCTTAACCACCAGCCATATGCTCACACCATCGTTATTCCTGCAACAGGTGGGTGATTTGAGTGCAGATCGTAGAAGACTAGATCTGCCTTCTGAGAGACCAAAACCGAAAGCACCGGCACATCTGTTCGAAAGAGATGAACCGCGTCCTCAGCCTCCGTCTCAACTAAGAGCCCAAGCACCACCAACTGCTGGCTTAGCAGCCATGAGCATAAACTCGGCTAATTCTAAACCTTTGAATGGGTCTCATGCACCAGCACCCTCGCCAGTTCCGAGTCCTCAAGTACGACATCACAAGCTATCTAAGGATGAAGGGGCCGAGAAGAAGAAGAGACACCATTTTGGATTTGGATCCAAGAGATAAGGAGACTTTATCTTGTAGGAGAGCATCTGTTACAGCGTTTGGCGCGATTGTTCTATGTGTCAGGAGTAGGGACGTTGAATGCATTTCGTGGCGTTGAATGATCTTGAAATTGGATGTTCAGGGTTACGATTGTGTATATCTTGGGGTATTTTTGGCGCGAGGAAAGAGCATGTACCAGGGTAGCATACATTTCGTAGCATACTTCTTTTTTTGACCATCGCTTTTTTCTCCTTCTATAATGGGTAGTTAATAATAGGAAGCCTAATGGAAGATCGGGAGATACAAATAAAGCCGGTCATATTTGAAATTCAGTTGCGGTGATAGTATTGCAACCTTTTTTACTTAACCAGAAAACTCTATTCTAACAAATATAATAATGCATTTAACGCCAATTCCTTAAAATAATCGCGAAAGGGGGTATCTCTATTCTCGTAAAAAATTGCATCTACAAAACTCATTCCCACAGTGCAAAATATCCATATGAACACCGCCACCTATCAAAATCCATCACCACCACCAAGATACTTCATCACCTTCTCATCCCGATAAAAAGCCTCCCTCAACCTCTCCGCCTTCCTACGATCCCTCTCCACCAACTTCCTCACCTTCCCCGCATCAAGCCCCACCCTCTTCTCCTTCTTCCGCCTCTGCTCCTCCGGAGGCAACACCAGTCCCAGCCCCATCTTATCGTGCTTTTCGACAGCCTTGATCGGGAATTGGATGCCTTGTCCCTTGGATCCGAGACCTAGACGCGAGTCTGGGTCCCAGCCTTGGGAGGAAAGGATCGTGAGGCCTTTGCGGCGGCGGTCGAGGTGGGAGGGGGGATGGGAGTGCGCGAGGCAGACTTGGTGCGAGAGAGAGGCTTCGTGAGGGCGGAGAGGTAGCGATGGGGAAGATGGAGTGGTGGAGGCGGTGGTGAGGGGGAGGTTGCAGACTTCGCAGAGAGGTGGCGACGAAAGAGGAAGGGGTTGTTGATCTGGGGGAGCTGGAGTGGAAGTTGTAGAGTCGTTTTCGATATTGGTTTGGGGAGAGTCTGAAGGTGGTGTTTGGCTTTGTTGTTGCTTTGATAGGACTCGTTCGAGGTATCGTTCGCTAATGGATCTTCCGCTGCTGGATGGTGTTGATGAAGAAGATAGCTCTGTGGCTGAACTCGAAGGGACGAAGTTTATGCGTTTGCGCTTGAGGCCTGCTCCGAAGACCCTCTGATCTTGGAGAGGAATCTCGTATGTGTCGTCATCGGACATATTGGATAGTCATGGAATAATTGGAAATGGAAAGACGAGTTGGCAGAAGTCGCAGAGGTTAGAGAGAGGGAGAAGATAAAGTGATGATGGGCGATTCTCAGCCTTGCAGCCCGCCAAACCTTAATTTTAGGGTGGCGGAAGGCTGAGAGACGGTGATTGGTGCGATGACGTGGGCCTGCGCTCCCTGAGCTTTCTGGCCTTTCTCACTTCTCAGATATGTTACAAGTCAAGATTACAAAGTAGCTCGACCCCTTTTCTTTTCAACGACAGAAAGAGCCCCTGCACTCACGGCTACAGTGCAATGGATTGATGTTTCTACCTTAATAACCACAATCTTTTCCACAACCCTCAGCCGCCAAAATGCCTATCCCGTTCATGGCAGAAATCTTCTTCAAGATGCTTGAGCATCTCCCAAGCTCCTTGGGCTCCCTGCCCATCTTCAAGATCATAGGAGCACTCGCTGTCGTTGCCCTGATTAAATTCTTGTGCATGGGAGCTACCAATAGGTCAGAGCGAAAGATGCACTCGAAGGTCATCATGATAACGGGCGGCACATCCGGGATAGGTGCAGTGGTGGCATTGGATCTTGCGCAGCGAGGTGCGCAGATCATCCTTCTCACACGACAACCTCCCTCCGATATGTTCATTGTGGACTTCATTGAGGACTTGCGAGCACGGTCTGGGAACCAATTGATATATGCGGAGCAGGTCGACCTGTCCAGTCTCTATAGCATTCGACAGTTCGCGACGAAATGGATCGATAATGCACCGCCGAGACGACTAGACATGATAATATTGTGTGCTGCTACGCTTACGCCGCCCGGGAAACCTCGATCAAAAACCGTTGAAGGACTAGAGGAGATGTGGATGGTGAATTACCTGGCCAACTTTCACCTCCTCAGCATACTCAGTCCTGCTATTCGAGCTCAACCTCCCGGACGAGATGTGCGCATCATATTTGCAACCTGCTCCTCATATCTGCGATCCCCGCCTATAGTAAACGGCGACGAGGCCGCTACAAGTACTAAGGACTGGTCAACTTCCAAAGCGTATGCACGGAGTAAGCTCGCGCTGATGACGTTTGGACATGCTTTCCAGAAGCATTTGGACTCATATAAAAGACCTGATGAGATGCCTATGAGTGCCAAGGTTATTTTTGTTGACCCGGGCTATTCAAGGACGCCTGGAATGCGAAGATGGCTGACGAGGGGGACATTGTGGGGATTGGCAGTATACCTGACTCTGTGGCAGAATATCTGGCTTCTACTCAAGAGCGCAGAGGGAGGCGCGCAGAGTGTTTTATATGCTTCTATGGAAGCTAGTCTTGAGCGAGGTAGTGGGGGTCGATTGATAAAGGAGTGTCAGGAGATGGCAATTGGGAGACCGGATATCAGAGATGAGGCCGTTGCTAAGAAGCTATGGGAAGGGAGCGAGAAGCTTATCGAACGAGTAGAGAGAGAGGAAGCTGTTCGAAGAGCAATGGAGAAGAAGCTACGAGAGGCGGAGCAGCAGAAGGACACAGCTGGTGGGAAGACGGCTGGGAAGGCTGAGGCCGAGGTGAAGGCAGATAATAGTAAGGAGGGCAAAGACAAGCCTTCTCGAAGACAGCGGAAGGCAAATAAATAGAAAATCGATAATTATGATAGGCTAAGGGAAAAGGAAAGAAGGAGAGGTTTGAGCGTACCACTGAGATATAGTAGTTCATGGTATCTGGAGTTCTGAGGTAACATTGGGAAGCATAACAAAAGGCGTTCTGAATGAATGAATATTTATTTACACCACTAGATGAATGACTATTTAGTGCAAAATACTAAGAGCAGAAATATAGCTCTTCCACGTCGTCAATTGCGGTCTGCAAGCTCGCACAAGCCCCAGTTACCATAGTCATTCCATCCTTGATTCACAAGCTCATTCAATCAATCGCCTGCATTATAGAGAGAGCAAGGAAGACATTAATACCATCTAATACAAAGGCTCATCATCTCTCTGGCCTTCATTATTCGTATCTATGTCCTCCAGAGATAGCTCCTCTACGTTCGACCCCATTCTTACCTTACCACTTCCAGTACTCAACCATCCCGAGCCAACATCGAGATTCGTCCGGGAAACGAAAGAAGGGTCAAATCCCGGAGCAACTCTTTGTCCAAGAGGCCCCCTTTTCCTCCAATTAATTTTGACTTTGACTGGCTGGCTAGCTGCTCCTAATTCCCAAGCGTCATTGTACCAAGAGACGTCACTATTTTAACATACTATACTGTGACATGTGCCTCCACACTTGACACCTCTCGTCTTCTCTGAATTCTGCGCAAAGAGAATTGAGGACTAATTGAATACTCCATCAACATATAATCCTCGAATTGATTCTAGATATACTCGTGGTTGAATACGCGATCGCTCCCTCTACAATTATATACCGAGACCTCGGCATTGGGGCCGCGTGCAGATTATGCTTCGAAGGTCGGCGTCGCAGATCTTTGGGGACTCAACCCCGCAGAAGCAATGGGCAGCGGCCATGAGCTCCTCTTCCTCCTCTTTTTCACCACCAACACCATCACCTCCTCCTCACGTAAGCATATCCTCTGTTTGAATTACTATTCCATACTAGATTCATCAAACAATATTCGAAAGAAAAGCGAACATTCCGATACATTGGGCCTAATTAGCTTACACAATAATCATTCGCAGTATCAAGACGCGGAGCTCTCTCCGCAGCTCCCGCATACCTCGGCATTCGCGTCGAGCTCTAATACCGCTGCACCGTCGTCATCGTCGTCATCGCCATCACCGCCGTCTTTAACTCTACCTCTGCCTATGTTACCGCGCACTCAAATCCAAGCTATGCCTCCCTCACTCCCTGCCCAAGATCAACGATCCCATAGAGAAATTGAGGCTGCTTGGAGCCAATTCCCGTCGTCCACCATGATCCCCGATCCGAGCACGCGACATCCAGTGTTCTTTACTGAGCGGTTAAAGCGCGCTCCCAATGGCGTTGGAGCAGGTGCTTGGATCAGTCCTGTAGCGGCCGGGTATGTGTTTGAGAGCCAGGATGTGAGGAGGAGGGAGGAGAATGCGAGGTTGTAGAGCGTCTCCTCGGGGACTGGAAGGGTATTCATGGGAGATATTCATGGGAGAAATGATGCGAGGGAAGAGTGCTAAAAAGAGCGCAATTAATTGTTTGACGGCGAATGAGGAATTACGATAATGAAAGACAGTACACAGGATGAGCAATGGGGAATGTGTTGCGAGATTGTTTCCTTTTGACGAGAGTTGGGATATATGAGATACCTTTTGTGTCAAGTAGGAACCTGTGGTGGAAAATCCGGAGATCTGGTTGATAAAGTAGCCTTTGGTCTGGCTCTCTGAACCAGAAGCCTCTTGCTTAGAGGCGTTGGCCCTCTGCAGCTGTATAAATAAACATACTGGCTGCGAAAACACCTTTGAGCACTGATCCCGAAGCTAATGTGGATGTATGAGGTTAATCATCTCGAGGAATCTATGTGACATGGCATATGGGTTGTACTTTTTGAAATATTGAGACATTATGTATGTGCCTGACGGCCGTATGTCAGCCACAGTAATGGGTATCTTCTGCAAACCTGTGTTCTAAAAATTATATTCCTAAGGCCCCTGTGTAACCTCCTGACGATCTGACGATATCATAGTCCTGGAACTCGTAGGAGGTGAGTCTATATTATTATCCAACTCTTCAAAAAATCTGCTTCGAGCATGCCTTTGTTGCACGTTCTCTGCAGCTCTTACATCGCTTCCCGGAATAGCAGAAGCTATTTCTCCAGGGCTGGCGGGTGCGTCCCAGAATTGATCAGGAGGTGCTGAAACTTCGGTAGTTGAGTTTGTATATAGGGTGTGATTAGTGGTTTCTGTGGCATCCTGGTGGTCATCATCACTGTTATTTATCGGAGTTCTAAGAATATTTGCAGGTAGATCATCCCTAGTCTCATTACTGCCGCTGGCCCCAGGAGATTCTGAAGCCGCCTGTTTTGCAGCCCTCTTCTTCCTTGCCTCAGCAATGAGCTGCTGGAAAGAACCTTCATGTTTGCTAGCCCAGGCCGCACCATCGAAGTCCTTACTAGCAATATTGCTTCCGGGGTTACTGGAGGCGTTCACTGTCGGAGCTCGACCCCCTTGCGTCCGCTCCCAGACCTCTAAGTCATGTTTCAGCTCTTGCTTGCTCCTCGGATTTTTTGAGTCGCAGTTAGCATTCCACAATGTGATCCACTCCGTATGCCTCCTCTCCAGCAGCTGGCGCGGTCCAGTAGAGGATATACCTAATTCACTGAGTTTCTTCCGTAATGCATTCTCCTTATACATTGAATAGCTAAGATGGGGAAGCCTTTCCGGTCGTTTCGTGGGTTTTGTAGAAGCATTGAGTGTCACCACTTTTTGTTTCGTATTGGGCGGATTCCCATCGCAGCGATCGAGGTGAGGATTTATTTGCTCCATCTTCACTCGGCCCTGGCATATAGGGCATGTTACCATTCCATCTTCTGCCTTCATGTTAGAATTTGGGATAGCGTATATATGTTGGGGCTTGAAAGCATGCCACTCACCAGGAATGTAATCTTCATCACCATCCTCTTCGTCAACAGCAATTGGTTCCTCTTCGAAGGCAGGAGCGTACGTCTTCCTTGCCGCAGACCGTGTCCGTTTCCTTGGTTGATCTTCACCCTGCTGTTCCAGCCCGGCTTCTTCTATTGTACGTTTTGGAGAGGCACTCCTAATCTGCACCGGCTTCTCGGCGTATTCTAGGACCTTTGGTCTTGCATTTTTGAATGCCTCGACTATATCCTCTAGAGCCAAATTGCTCCTCAGTTTTAATTCTTGGTCTGGCGTCCGACAAGCTGGACATTTCCCATCATTGTTTAAACACCGTCGTATACACAAAGAACAAAATGTGTGCGAGCAAGATGTCATCATCGGGGTCTCATAGAAGTCTTTGCACACCTGACATCGAAGAGCTGAGTCTACGGGGGCCAGTGACGCAAGAGGAGTTGGAAGCCAGTCCGTCGAGTCTGCAACTCTGAAGGCGTCATCTTTGAAAACCTTAGAACTCATTTCTCAGTAATATCTATCCTTCAAATAAATTGCTCCCAGGATCTAGACCTGCCCCCTCCTGCCTTGCTGATGTAGTGTGTATGATTGCCAATCGAGAATTCGCGTAAAGTGGAATTTCAGGTCGCGTCCCGCAGGCATCAAACGCGTCTCGCACCTGCTGGAAATTTGACCACACCGAGCAACGACTCTAACGGCAACGGAAATTGATAATGGCGGACTATAAATCGTATTTAGCTGCTAGGATATTGAGCGAGGACCAGGTGGTGAGTATAATCTCTAAATTGCCAAAATATTATGTCTAACAAAGGCGCAATGTAGGTCACCTATCGGTTGCTCAGTCGGGCTCTGAAGATCAATGTCAATGCAGCTAAGCAGTCAGTGTGGGTGTATTGTTCCCTAGAGTAGTTTTCTAATATTATATAGAATGCTCTATGACTTCCACCGCGTACAGAATGGAAAGAAACCAGGGACTATTCATGCGACCTATCTGCTTAGTGGCACAAAGAAGAAGGAAGAGACGACCAATGGACACGCCGTGAAGGATGGAGAGGATGATCATATGCAGAGCAGTCTCTTTATGAGCTCTCTGCCACAACAGGAAGAAGCTGCGGAGGAGATTCCAGTCATGACTATCTCTCTAGTCAAGGAGGAGGATCTAGATGGTAAGGATGGTCCCTACAATCAATTGAATGTCGTAACTGATGGTACTACGACAGAGGCAAAGTCTCAATATGAACAGATATCCTGTATACATGTCTACAGTCTAAGCCCTGGGCCAGTTAAGGTATTGACCTCGCCACGACCATTGTTGCTTATGCTGATATTGGACAGGATATACAGA